>CM026552.1:59414874-60680820 GCA_015143295.1 Tetracentron sinense | reverse complement strand
CTTTACAAGCTAGTTGTCCCTAAATACCCCTTGAGTCCGAAAAACAAAGCGTACTTTTCAGCAAGGAGGTACTCCCTTGATTCAAAACAAAGACGATACTTTCAAGCAATGAGTAAACTCCTTGAGTCGAATCAAGCGATACTTTACAATAGTAGGTAACTCCCTGAGTCGAATCAAGGCGAGAATTTCCAAGCCCGGAGTAGCTCCCCTTGAGTCTAAATCAAAGTGATACTTTACAGCAAGGAGGTAACTCCCTTGATTCGTATCAAAGCGCTCTTTCCAACAAGGCCTAAGCCCTTTGATCCTGGAAATCATTCTTTGAGCAATCCCTTTTGATAACCACCCTCTTTATCAAAACCACTTGGAACCTTAACTTTGAACACAAACCCTTTTGAAACGAACCTTAACTTATTAACTTAATAAACCTTTTCCTTGTGAGAACATCATCTAATCATGCAGACTCGTGAACTAGAGTCATATAATACTTGAGCGAGCTCATGTGGATTAGAAACTGTAACCTAGCCTCATATTTCATAGAACTCAATACTGTGATAACTTCCATTTCATAGAAACTTAGGAACATACTTACACATAATACCTTGGAGGCCATTTACCCAAACACATAGAGTGCCTATAGTGGTAGTTTACTCTAAGTATAAAATCAACATCCAATCAATCCCAAGAACATACTTTAATCATGGTTTTCCGCAAGAGAAGAGTACATGGTAAGTAGTGAGTGTGTCGACCGTTTTGATAAGAACTCTTGCAGCGTATAAAAGCTTTGAGAATCTTATTGAATACACCCAGCTTGAAAAGCTCAATGAAGTGAATATCGGGCTTCGAAGCAAGAACCACCTTCACCTATCGATCCTTGACGAAGCCAGCAAAACCCTTTGCAAGAACCCTAATTATCTGTATCTCTCTTTTCCCTCTGTCAAAATATCTCTACGGTTTTTTAAACATAAGCCAAGGAAACGAAAGTGCTTGTATTATAGCCAAATGGTTGCCCACAGACCCCCATACCCTTAAAAGATCCAACAGATCGGTTTCAGCACAAAAAAACATGGAGGGGTCGACTGTAGGTGGACGCGGGGTCGACTGGTTTGATTGGGGGTCTTGGAAATGAACCCCATAACAAAACAAGTGCGAAGGGTCGACCCTTGGTCTGACCATCGACCCTTTGGCGGGGTCGACAAGCCGCTGGTCCCCCGCCCATTGCTGTCTTGTTTTGTCTGCCTCGATGTTTTAAGAGGACGGGCCCTACCTTTGAATCCATGTTGGATTTTGAGATTCACGTGCGTTTGATTTTAACATTCAAAAGAGGAACAACTTTCATGTTTTGACATGCCATTATTAGTTTTTTTTTTTTTAAAAATGTCGAAATGACCCACAAGTGGACGTGTCCAAACGTTTCCAGGAATTCTCAGTAGACCAGGTTCCGGAATCCCACATTTTACTTAACTTCTAATCCAATTCAAAGTCTGTAAACATGAACTTTAAAGAGGGGTCAACATCTATCTAATGGTCAGAATTCTCGATTCCGATAGCTATGACCCCACTAGATCTCCTCAAGTTGCAGGTATGGTAAGCATCCACCCCTATTTGACACGGATAACTTTCCCCCTTTTTTTATTTTAAAACACCCATATAACATCAATGTGTTTCTTTAGTTACCGCACCCACCTAAAACCATACTACTGACTTATAACTCCTCACCTAATTCACAAGCACATAGAGTACTTTGAGCTCACAAGCACTATTCCTAGCACTATTCACCGCACGATTCCCCCGCACTATTTACTTAATGACCCTTTAAGCACTAGGATATTTTAAACCTTGAATTTAAACCCACTTAGAGTGTCTACTTACGCTCTTTTTGAGCCTCAACCCATCCCCTAAAATACTTACTTGACTCCCATACCCAGACAAGATGAAGGCTCTAAGCCTTACACACAAGGCACTATTCACTGACACCTATTCATAGCCACAGTGAACCAAATCCCGTGTCCTCTATACCCTAGCCCATTAGCACTTTTCTCCAGAATTTTGTTTCGCTTCTCTCCTCTCCTCAAAACTGTGGATACCCTAGGAGACCCCTAGGATTTTGTGAGCTATATAGTGGTGCATATTGGGTTTTGCAAATTTAGTGTTTTGAACCTTAGTGTTTTGGTGATAGAGGTCTATACCATTGTTCCTGCCCTCTTCTTCCTCTTTGATTTTATAAATTCCAAAGGAGATTCTAAGCTTCGTGGGTAGCGAAGCACAAGGATCGACTTCTAGATTTTTCGAGAATCTCTCTGATGGTATCCTTGTAAGCTTCCCTGGTGAAAAGCATGCACCGGTGTGATATGACTACAACTCTTGGATATTTTGATTCTTTCTATGGTATTAAGAGCTAGGGTATCCATTTTCCGCATAAATTTTATCCTGACTCCACCCATACCTTTCATCATCACCAACCCCCTACCTTCGAGGCAAATGCTAAGTCCCTTTTCCATCTGTTTGAAGGACCCAGCCCCCCTTTTCTAGAGGGAGCCCCCAAATGGATGATAGGATTGAAGTCTTCAAACCATGAAGATCAACTTGCCTCTACTTGATGCAATCACACGTGCGCCCGCTTAGATGCCAAATTTTTCAAGGACTTGTGCACACCAAAAGCGCAAATCAACGACTCATGTTCCAAGTACGTCCTTCTGTCGCACACCGAGCACGTGAGCTCCTCCTTCAACAATCATCTCCTTGTCCCAAATTCAAAGCTCCGGGTGTCCCGCAACAATCTCATGCGTTAAAAATCACCCATTGATCGTGCACTCCTCATCTAGGAGCTAGTGTTAACCTCCTTCCTTCATTTGTAATCTAGAGAATTTAGATTTAATAAGACCTCAGCCCCACATCTCATCCTCCACTAGCTACAGATCTGTTTAAATCCTAGATGAATGATTGAAGTGTTTTTGATCAAAGTCGATAAATTCTACTTCCTGTCGACTTTTAGTTCTTGACATGGAACCAGTACAAATCCTCACAAACAATTCGCGGTGATCCTCCGTCGACCATTTTTCTCTGGCCATGCTTGTATCAATTGTCGGACCGGGGTGAGGGGATATTTTCATTTGGAAACCTGAAAGTCCGGTTAAACCTCTCACTCTTTCACTAGCCCTCCCTCCATAGATTGCTCTAATTGATTCTATTTGAAGAGATGATGAGGATACCCTTCTTACATCTATCTAAATGATCCTTGTGAGGCATTTTGGCAGCCTTTAACATGGGTGACTTTGATATCAAAGAGTCCATTAAGGAAGTCCACCATCTTCAATTCACTTCCTTTTTGATGCTCACCCATGAGGCTCGGTTGACCGCTCCTCACCTCCCACTTCTATTATTTCCAACCACCCCATCCGTCGAAACCCACCACCTCTGAGTTGAAGCCACTCCGGTTCACCTCAAATATGTTTCTGTCTTGGGACTCAAATACTCTCCCAATCATTTTGCCTCTGATTTTTTGTTGAACAGAGAGGTAAATTGTGGCGGGCTGCCAAAAGCACAAAGGGGTCCATTGGGTTGACCATCGTTTGATTTGAAGGGCATTGACCTTTTCCGTGGTCATGCATCGCTTCCATCTTGAAGAGGATGCCAAACCCTCCTCGAGAAGCACACAAGGTTAGACCACATCTGAAGAGGTGTCCATGAAGAATTTGTGAAACGCTTGATGTGGCTTCATATACCCCATCTCTGCAATAAGTGGGTAATCCTACCCAAGTCTGGTATTCTAAAGAATCCGTCATCACGTTGTCCAATCCCAACGAGAGAGGTCCCTACGCTTGTCACTACTGGGTGGCGGGTTTGCATTGACCTATTGAACTCACTCCATGACTAGTGAAAGATCACTCCCACTCCCCATTTATTGATCAAATTCGAGAGCTTTTAGCGGGCAAAAGTTACTAACTATTTCCATATGGTTATTCTGGGTATAATCAATGCCGTCTACTCGGAAACCACGAGAAAACTACATTCACATGCCCTTTTGGCACTTTTTCCCTATAGGCGCATAGCCAATTTTGGCCCTAATGCCTCGTGGACTTTTCAATGGTGTTATGTCATTTCTCCGACATGGTAGAAAAATTTCTCGAAGTCCTTTATGAATCACTGTCCATACTTTGGAACATCTTCATGACCTTCTCCACCATTTTGTCGTTGGGTCTTAGGTCGGTGTGAGGAGACAATCTATGTTGAGTTGTGAGAGCCATTTTATGGTTTCAGAGGGCATTGTCTTGGAGCACTTTATGTCAAACGGGTATTAAGGTAGATAAACCAAGATCGATCTTTTCCCTCAAGTCTCGCCCCATCACCACAGTGCGAAAGTTCGCTCTTCCTTGGCCATTACGGGTTTTATCGTCGTTTAAAATCAAGGATTGCAGGCAAAATCTCTTGCCCTTGAGCATCTTCTTGCCAGGACATTCCTTTTTCCGTTAATAACTCATGTCTCGAGGCCTTTAAAAACTCTGGCATCTACTCTCTACAGTCCGAATTATGCAGAGCCACCCTGATTGGGTCTCTTCCTTTTTGCGCTGATCTGTGATGCTTCGGCTATTCATCGGGGCAGTCCTTAGGCAAAGGTGAATCGGAACCCCTCATGCTATTTACTATGCTAGTAACTCTTCTCGGACTGTTTCATTGAATTACACCACCACCGCGAAGAGTTATTGGCTGTCGAGATCCTTAGACAAATTCGGGTCCTACCTTCTTGGATCCAAAATCGTTGTGTATACTGATCATGCCGCTTTGCGGTTATCTTCTTTCTAAGACAACACCAAACCAGTTTGATTTGATGGATTCCTCCTCTTGCAAATTGTAACCTTTAGATTCGGCAAGAAATGCTCTGAAACGTGGTCACCGACTACTGATCGAGCCTTGTTAACTCATCTAAGGATCTTGCCCCCCAAGACTTGTTTTCGGAAGACGAACTTGTTCGAGGTAAACCCAAATCAACTCCATGTTTTGTTGCACACATGTTAACGTCCTTAGTAATTGGCAAATCCCTTCCCATTGTGTCCAAACAAGTACAAATCTCCGTTTTTTCACCACAATCAATTCTTTTCTAGTCGGATCCAAAAATTAAATTCAAATATTGTGCCAGACGAGTGATCTCGAAGTATGTGTGCCAAAAGTGAATTCCATAGTAGTCTTACCGTGCATCATAAGACTGGGCCATTCATGTGTCCTCCCTAAGAATTCTTAGACAAGAGATCGTTCGAACCTATCTGGCTCAGATGCCAGATCCCAGTGAAGCAGCACAGGTTAGTCAGTTCATGGAGGACTTATGGCCCACAACCTGACGGGTTGATGCTCTCAAAAAGATACTTAACTGGGCACTTACTGGTCTATCAATGGATTCCGACTGTTGCAAGCATGTACCAAAGTGCCACCAAATGCCCAGTCTATACTGACAGATGACTACACAACAACCATGCTGAACAACTTCACTGCTCCTTTATCCCTTCTTAGCTTGGGGCATCGACGTCATCGGACCCATACTCTGAAAGCATCAAATGGCCATCGATTCATCCTGGTTTGCAATCGATTACTTAAAAAAAAATGGTTGAGGAAGCCTCTTTACCACCATCACACTATGTGGTTCCTTTTTTCCCTGAACAGGGATTCTCTATCAATATGAGTCTCGTATGATATGTAACGGGACCATTCCTTTTTTCAACTTCTGCAACAAAGGGAGTCTGTGCTCTACCAGAAATTCAAGATTCACAGCACAAATCTACGCCATACATGCCATAGACCATGGTTGCCTAGAAGCGCCACACAAGAACATGAGCAGATCTCAGAAAGATTGCAACCAATTACTCTGCCTGGCTGAGATGCTTCCATAACACTCATGGCCTACAAACTACCATCAGACTTCAACATGAGCAACCCCATTCCTCTCTGGCTTATGGTATGGACGCAGTCCTCCCCTCAAGTATAAATTCCATCCTAGCTTGATTGTTAATGGAGCAGAAATTCAAAAGCGTAATGGCACAGAATGACCCAGTCAGCATCTTAATCATGAGAGAGTATCGACTAGCCTCAAACCCACTCTCACCTATCATAGGTTTCATGGCTAGGGCATTCAACAAAAATTCAAGCCCCGAAGCATCAAAGTCGGTGACCTGGTTCTCTAAAAAATGTTCCCAAACCAGCCTAATCCTAGGGGCAAGTTCACCTCCAACTATGAAGGCCCATACATCGTCCGAGACAAATTCTCAGGCAGCGCCCTTCGACTCGGACGTATGGATGATGAAGACCTCCCAGAGCCCATCAACATAGACAAAGTCAAGTGATACTACGTTTAGGGTCTAGATCTAATAGGTGCTTTGCACTCATAGTTTCTCTGGGAAATGACAGGAGGCTATCTTTGGCACACTCCTTATCCCCAGCAAATGTAAACCCATTTTACAAAATCAATGAAATCCGTTACTTAGCCCCTCAAGTCTTATAGCCCTTCTTTCATGAAACATTTTTAGGGACACCCTACCTTGTCCTCTGCGGTATTTACTTGATCTACGTCTTGACCTGATCCTGTAAAGGGTACGTAGGCAACCTGACAAATCAGGTACGGTCACGAAAAGGGAATCATACCTTCCCCCACTTCCCACGCAGAGTCAAATCATCTCCAGTGGAACCAAAGCCTCTCTAAAACCTCTCCCCATAGAGTCCAGACATAGCAAAAATCCTCTCAACGTCCCCAGACGAGTTGACTTCAAGGGTACAAAATTTCCATCAAAGGAAAACCCAAAATAGAAGTTGAAACATTTTCAAAGCCAGAAACTCCCCAGAAAAGACAACTTATCTCAAATTCCCTAGCGGAGCAAAAAAAAAACCCGTCGGGAATCCTAAAATACAAATCTTCAATGGGAGAGCTCCCCAAAAGAGTGAAAGTCAACTATAACAAGACAAATCTCCAAGGGAGTGCAAATCAATTACAACAAGAGAAATCTCAGGGTGTCCCAAACTTCGGTCCCCTAGCCTACATTTTGTCCAACTCTAAGTCCTTCTAGATCCCCTAAAAACTATGAGTGCAAGTGCAGTATTTCATCTACATCCTTGGCGGAGCAGAAATCGGCCACAGAGCGCCATTCAGGGCAATGATGGGAGAAGATCTATTTCTCCTAACAAATCGCGAGTATGAGTGAAAATCGGCAACGGCCTCATTGCGCAAAAATTACGCGACCCCAGACCTAGTCTTGCGACTAGGGGCCAAAGAGGGACAAAAAACCAACCAGCTTCGCAGGCATGAGGAAAATCGACAACATCCTCATCGCACAAAAATTATGCGAACCCCTTGACTTGGTCATTCCAAGGGTAAAAAAGGGAGAAAAATTGAAGAGTAATTTGGAAACAGAATCTAGCAATAAGTAGTCTCGCCGAACTCCCGACAACCCCCAACAAGTCACCGACAGATGGCACTGAAAAATAGGTACCCCTGTAGTAATCTCCAGCAGATAGAACTGAGAAACAGACTCCCGGGTAACAGTCTCCAGCAGAGGCCATAATTCCCCAAGCAGATAGTTGACAGCCTCCGGCAAAGTGCCACTCCCCGATAGATCCCCGGCGGTGGTCTACGACAACGTCATATTCCCCAGCGGATCCTCAGTAGAAGCCTCAGTGGCTCCCCAGCAAGTTGCTCCCCAGCCAGAGTCCAATCTCCAGCAATGGCAAGACAAACAGGTCTACCCACAAATATCCCTAACGGTGAAGAAACCTATTCTAGGTCGTACTCTACTCTCTGAGAGTGAAAGACAGATTACAAAATCCCCAACCCCTAACAAAGGCAATTCCCTGGCAAATCTAAAAAGCTATCCTATGCTTTCTCTCTGCCAAAATCAAAAACTTTTGCAAAAGTCCTACACTTTTCTAAAAATGTTTTCAAAACAAATCTTCCGGTATCCAAACCTGGTCCTACCAACCTGCACTGAGCAGCCCCGGTGAGACGAAGCAGAAGAAGCCGACACCATGCATCCGTGCAACTCGCAATCAACAGAGTCATGGGAAAGGATCCTCACCTTTATCCCCTCCATGACATCACTCTGCATAGCGTCACACCCCGTGTGACCAAACCTGTAGAACCCCAGAACTTTTTACATATGGTTGTGAATAGTACTTTTAGCCAAAAGGCCTTTCATGCAATGTCAAAATTGGGATTTATAGGAAATGATGTAGAACAACTTAGGTGTGAGGTAAGAAGGGGTTATTACCCTAAAAATAGTAGAACCAGGGTTAGAAAACCATCCCAAAGTACTCTGTAGGTTAAAGGATGAAAACTGGGGTTGGAAGATCGATTGCCACATGGCGACGATCGATCGTCAAGAGCCCAGAAACCTGGGCAACCTACTGGAACTTGGACAATCAATCATCCCAAACTTGATGATCGATCACCCTGAACCCAGAAATTGAGATGGCTTTCGGGAAGCTGGACGATCGATCGTCCAAAAACGACGATCAATCGCCCGGACATAGGAAACTGGTCAAGCTTACGGGAACATGGACGATCGATCGTCACCGCGAAAACATGTTTTTTTAACCCGCGAAAATAAGGGTTTTAACCCTTTGGCTTATAAATAGGGCTCATTTGGGGCCTTTGGGATTTACCATAAACTTCGAGAGACTAAGAGAAGAATTGAGAGAGAGAAAGGGAGGAGAAGTTTGGGGATTTGCAAGAGGGGTTTGAGATTAAAGAAGAGGGAGATCAAGATTCTTCCCCAAATCAAGCAAGGATTCCTCCATATTTCAAGTGGGTGTTCTTCCTCAAGCTTGGGACCCAAAATCCAAGGATTTTCTTCAAGATCAAGCATTGATCTTCAAGGTTAGTACACTCTTATATTTAACATAGTATTACCCTATATTTTGAGTTCATTTTACGATGTTAATCTTATAACCTAAAAGAATAAGATAAATGGGAAGGAAATGGGTGTGAGGTGAATGTATGGAGGTTAAGGCAAATGGATGCCACGTAGAATGTGATGGATGATGTTGTGTGATGAAAAACATGGATGGGCATTGTACCAATAATGAATACACATATGATGTTGATGAAATATTGTAAATGAAAGCATGAATTAAAGACATAAGAAATGTTGCTTACTACATGTTCGATGAAATGTGGGAATGAGGACTAAGTTAAGAAAATGAGGATATGATTTAGGGGATTTTCCCACATTGGGTAGATATTAAGTGAAATGCGATATGTGTGTTTTTCCTTCAATAATTCATATGTCTATGGAATTGTAGAAATGCTATATGATATTGATTATGCTCATGATCACGATAGAACCTATTGTCACGTACAAGCATGCACACTTGTATGAACTGAAGTTTTCTCATAAGCATGTATTTCAAAAAGCATAAGGAAGGTTTTCAAGAAATTCATAAGATTAGCTCACAAGAACTTGTAAGAACTCGTAAGCTAGTGGGGCTGCCCGAGGAGTGCCACTAACCATCTGATATTCCCAAGCTACTTTGGGTGGGTGTTTAGTGGGATGGTACGAAGGGCGCCACTAGTAAAGAACTTGTAAGAACTTGAAAGACTTGTAAGAACTTGTGGGACGGCCCGAGGAGCACCATTAACCATCTGATATTCCCAAGCTCCTTTGGGTGGGTGTTTAGTGGGACGGTACGAAGGGTGCCACTAGTGAAGAATTCACAAGAACTCGACGCTCATAAGAACTCATAAGCATGCATGAGATGGTTTGTTTTCCATGAAAAGAATAAGTTTTGTGAAAGGTTTTCCATGAAGGGTTTTAAGCATGCATTTTGTGAATTGTATTCTTGTACGCACGGGTATGTGATATTATGATTGTTATAGTGTTGTTAGCTATTAGTTTGTACTCAATTAGTATTCCACGCTCAGCCATACATGTTAAGTCGGTAGGTACACGAGTTCCTTTTTGACATCTGTGCCCTAGGCCATTGGATAGAGGAGGATTATGGCAAGGAGGAGCCATACGTTTTGTATTTTGATGAGTAGGCCCGTCTACTCTTATTTTGGGTCATGTATTATACAAACTTGGAATACAATTGATAACTATAGAATGGAAATTTTTTGGTCACAATTCCGCACTTTGGTTTTAAGCTTTCGCACTATTGATGATTATATTATGCTATGCCTTGGGTATCATTACAAGATGAATCGGTATCTGATAGGCACATCACGAGCCAAAGTATCCCTAACTCCCAGTGGATATTTTGGGTTGCGACAGAGGTGGTATCAGAGCCTATGCGTTAGAGTCTCTAGGGTCACTTAGAACTGATACCTTGATTGAACAAGGCATTAGGGTCATTCTAAAGAGTTGCATTCCAAGTGTGGACTACTTCTTAGTCTTAGTCCATAACCAGTTGGGTTCCAACCGAACTTAGTACACTACTCTAGGAACACAAACTTGTATGCTTATCAATTGTTATGAGTACTTTGGTATATTGTTATCTACTTGATGAATGTTGAGATATTAGGAAATATTTATTGAATATATATCGAAGTCAAACTCATGTTGTATTGTTGTCCTCAGGATCTAATCATGAGGCACGGTGCTCAGGGTCGTGGATACAATACAAGGGGTAGCGGAAGTGATGCTCCTTCGGGTGATGATCAACCCGACATATCTCAGTTTCTCAACACATCGGTGGAGACCATGACCATGCTAGCAGCCCAAAAGCTTGCTGCTACAAATGCATTGGTACACCCACCTCCGGCTCATCACACTTCAGGACTTGAGGCATTCCAAAGGCTTCATCCACCTACCTTCTATGGGACTACAGAGCCCATGGTTGCAAAAGCGTGGATTATGCAACTAGAGAAAATCTTTCGTGCTCTTCCCTACATGGATGAGCAGAGAGTAGATTGGGTAGCCTTCATGATGGAAGGGGAAGCTAACCATTGGTGGAGAGCGGTATTGAGAGAGAGAGACACTACTAGAGCCGGAGAGCCATGGTCTTGGGGTGAGTTTCTGGATGCCTTCTATGGGCAATACTTCCCCAAGATTGTCAAACAACAAAAGGAAATGGAGTTCATGACCTTGGTACAAGGAGACATGAGTGTGGCTGAGTATGAGGCCAAATTTGTAGAGTTATCCTGATTTGTACCACACTTGATCTCGACAGAGGAGATACGAGTCCGAAAATTTAAGAATGGCTTGAAGCCCTTCATCAAGGATCCAGTCTCCATTCTTCAGGTGAAATCTTGGAGAGAGATTATGGGAAAGGCGAGGATCGCCGAAAAGAACTCAGAGGAGTTTCTCAAGAGAAGAGAGAGTGGCTTTGGGAGAGTCATGTAGAAGGGTTAGTCCAGTGGTTTAGCACCACTGGAAAAGAGGACCAGGATTTCCCCTTATCCAGCTCCTAGGCCTACACAGACACAAAGGCCTCCTTTTGTATCGACAGCACCTCGTCCTACTACTTCACAGGCACCTCGCCTCGCTTTTTCTCAGGGCACTAGATATGTGTCACCGTCATCCTCTTCATCTTTGGAGGAGTGCAACTATTGTGGCTGGAGACACCTGGTGGGAGAGTGTTAGAGGGCATCTGAAGGGTGTTTCCATTGTGGCGAGCATGGCCACATGGTTAAAGATTGCCCACTCTAGCAGTCACGGGGTTCTACCTTAGGGAAGTAGGCACCAAGTTCGGCAAACTGCTCCACAAGGGTCTTTGCAAGCTTCAGCATCTAGACCCGCATGACCCACATATACCACACAGCAGCCTCATAGGGCTAACTAGGGTCGGGTCTTTGCCTTGACTGAAAGGGACGCACAGGCATCTGATGATGTTGTGCAAGGTACGTGAAAATTCTAAATTTCTCAAGTATGAATGGATGAGTATTATATCTTATATGGTTGCATATGAGTATATTTTATTACTTGAACTCTATGTATGTGTTGCTTAAAATTTATTGATGTAGCTAACTACAATGCACAGGCGTATTACTAATAAACAAGTGTCTAGCTCGTGTGTTGATTGACACGGGATCAACACAATCTTTTGTATCACCTAGCTTCGCCAAAGGTTTTGTGTCTGAGCCGAGTCGCCTACATCACAAGTTAACCATTTTGACTCCGCTTGGCAAGTGGGTTGATACAGACCGAGGATACCAGAACTATAGAGTTCAAGTCGGGCAATATGAATTGCTGATAGATCTAATCATCCTTGAGTTTCAAAACTTGGACTTCGATGTTATTCTTGGGATGGATTGGCTAGCTGCACACCATGGACATGTGGCTTGTTTCGAAAAGATGGTGAAGTTTAAGCCAGAGGGCATCAAACCTTTTCATTTTCGCGGACTTAGAAGGAGAGATATAGCCCATCTAGCGGCTCTAAGTCTTGCAAATCCAGAGGCACGAGATTCCTCAGTCATCCCAGATGTGATTGAGTATTTGGATGTATTTCCCGAGGACTTGTCAGGATTACCTCTAGATAGGGAGATGGAGTTTGCAATAGAGCTCGCTCCAGTAACAACTCCAATCTCTAAAGCTCCATATAGGATGGCTCCCATTGAGCTTAAAGAATTGAAGGAGCGAATTGAAGAATTACAACGGCTTGGTTTTATCCGGCCATGTGTTTCACCATGGGGAGCATCGGTACTCTTTGTGAAGAAGAAAAATGGGTCGATGAGGATGTGCATCGACTATCGGCAGTTGATCAAAGTTATGATCAAAAATCGTTACCCATTGCCACGGATAGACGATTTATTTGACCAACTAAAAGGAGCAAAGTTCTTCTCCAAGATTAATCTGCGATCAGGGTATCAACCGTTGAAGATCAAGGCCGAAGATGTTCTATAGATTGCCTTTAGGACTCGGTACGGGCACTACAAGTTCCTAGTAATGCCTTTTGGTCTAACGAATGCACTGGCGGCATTCATGGATTTGATGAACCATGTATTCAAGCCTTGTCTCGACAGATGTGTTATCGTCTTTGTTGATGACATCTTAGTATATTCCCCGACATGGGAGGATCATGATCAAGACCTTCGCCTTACACTTGAGACTCTTCGAGATGATAGACTTTATGCGAAGTTGAGTAAGTGCAAATTTTGGTAGGAGAAAGTTGCATTCCTTGGCCACGTGGTATCTGCCGAGGGTATTTCAGTAGACCTAGCAAAGATAGAAGCTGTGATGAAATGGGAGAGACCCAGAAGTGTTACCGAGATACGTAGCTTCCTCGGTTTGGCAGGATACTACAGGAGATTCGTAGAGGGATTCTCCCACTTAGCGGCACCACTCACGTATTTTACACGGAAGAATGCAAAGTTCATTTGGAGTGATAAGTGTGAAGCAAGATTTATAGAATTGAAGAAGAGGATTGCTATAACCCCCGTTCTCATAGTGTCATCTGAAAGTGGAGGTTTCGTGGTCTACAATGATGCCTCGAACATTGGGCTAGGATGTGTTCTTATGTAGCATGGGAATGTCATTGCCTACACTTCCTGACAATTGAAGGATCATGAAAAGAACTATCCTACTCATGACTTGGAGTTCGCCACAGTGGTTTTCGCATTAAAGATATGGCGGCATTACCTTTATGGGGAATAGTTTGATGTTTTCACTGATCACAAAAGTTTAAAATACTTATTTTCCCAAAAGGAGTTAAATATGCGACACGCCGATGGATAGAATTCTTAAAGGACTACGATTGTTCGATCTAGTACCATCTGGGTAAAGCTAATGTGGTGGCAGATGCCTTGAGCAGAAAGCCTACTGGACTTGTGGCTCATATAATGATTCATAAGTGGAAGATGTTGGAGGTCATGGCAAACCTCAATACCAGATTCAGTATTCCCACCTATGGGCCAGTCATAGCAAATCTTACAGTCAGGCCTCATATCCTAGCTCGGATCCGAGAGTTGCAGGATTCGGATGCAGAGCTACTTGCTTATAGAGATAAGGCGATTAGTAAGGGGAGTGATGAGTTCTCAGTGAATAGTAATGGAGCAATCACATTTAAAGGAAGGTTGTGTGTCCCTTCGGATATGGAATTTAAGAGCGAGATCTTATATGAAGCTCACCAATCTAGGTACACTGTGCATCCTAGTGGTACGAAGATGTACCAGAATCTAAAGAAGAACTATTGGTGGCGGAACATGAAGAGGGAACTTGTCGAATATGTGTCCAGATGCTTAGTGTGCCAATAGGTGAAGGCCGAGCATATGAGGCCGGCAGGTCTTTTGCAATCCCTTCTGATTCCCAAGTGGAATTGGGAGAACTTCTCCATGGACTTCATTGTTGGATTGGCAAGGACCGCAAAGAACTCCGATGTGATTTGGATAGTGGTTGATCGTTTGACAAAGTCCACTCACTTCTTGCCGTATCGGACCATGTTCAAGGCGAACCAGCTAGTGGCATTGTACATCAAAGAAGATGTTCGGTTGCATGGAGTGCCGGTAAGTATTGTTTCCGACAGGGATCCAAGATTCACTTCTAGGTTCTGGAAGAGCTTTCAGAGCACTATTGGTTCCCGTTTGAACTTTAGTACCGCCTTTCATCCTCAAATAGATGGGCAGACCAAGTTATAGAAGACATGCTTCAAGCTTGCATGTTGGATTTCAAGGGCAGTTGGGAGGATCATTTACGGTTGGTAGAATTTGCCTATAATAATAGTTATCAGGCGAGTATCCAAATGGCACCTTTCGAGGCCTTATATGGTAGAAGTTGTAGATCTCCCCTATATTGGGATGAAGTTGGAGAGAGAAAGATATTGGGCCCGGAGTTGATTGAGCAAACCGCGAATAAGGTCAAGATTATCAGGGAGAGATTGAAGACAGCTCAAGACAGGTAGAAGAGCTATGCCGACACCCATACACGAGATCTTGAATTTCATGTTAGTGATTTAGTATTTGTGAAGGTTTCGCCGACAAAGTGTGTTATGAGGTTTGGCAAAAGAGGAAAGCTCAACCCGAGGTATATGGGTCCGTTCGAAATTGTCACCTGAGTTAGTGAAGTTGCTTACCGGGTTGCTCTACCCACTCAATGGCGGCTGTTCACAACGTCTTTCATGTGTCCATGCTTTGAAAATACATTTCGGATCCTTCACATGTGATTGACCTAGATCCATTGAAAATCCAGGAAGATCTTACCTTAGTGGAAGAGTCGGTTCAGATCTTGGATCGTAGAGACCAAGTTTTGCGCAACAAAGTCATTCCCTTGGTCCTTGTTAAATGGCAACATCATACCAGAGAAGAAGCTACATAGGAGCGCGAAGCGGAAGTAAAAGAAAAGCACCCTCATTTGTTTGTGTAATTTCTTGGTATTTATGTATGTATTGGCTTTCTTGTATCTATGTGTATGGTCCAAATTTCGAGGACAAAATTTTTTGTAAGGGGGGAGGATGTAGAACCCTGGAACATTTTACATATGGTTGTGAATAGTACTTTTGGCCAAAAAGCCTTTCATGCAAAGTGAAAATTGGGATTTATAGGAAATGACGTGTAACAACTTAGGTGTGAGGTATGAATTTGTTATTACCCTAAAAATAGTAAAAATAGGGTCGAAAAACCATCCTAAAGTACTCTGCAAGTTAAAGGATGAAAACTGGGGTTGGACGATCGATCGCCACATGGCGACGATCGATCATCATGAGCCCAGAAACCTGGGCAACCCTACTGGAACTTGGACGATCGATCATCCCAAACTTGACGATCGATCGCCCTGAACTTAGAAATTGAGATGGCTTTCGAGAAGCTGGACAATTGCTCGTCCAAAACCGACGATCGAACATGGACGATCGATCGTCCCAAGCCAACGATCAATCGTCATCACGAAAACCTGTTTTTTTTTAACCCACGGAAATAAGGGTTTTAACCCTTAGGCTTTTAAATAGGGCTCATTTGGGGCTTTTGGGATTTACCATAAACCTAGAGAGACTAAGAGAAGAATTGAGAGAGAGAAAGGGAGGAGAAATTTGGGGATTTGCAAGAGGGGTTTGAGATTGAAAAAGAGGGAGATCAAGATTCTTCCTTAAATCAAGCAAGGATTCCTCAATATTTCAAGTGGGTATTCTTCCTCAAGCTTGGGATCCAAAATCCAAGGATTTTCTTCAAGATCAAGCATTGATCTTCAAGTTTAGTACACTCTTATAGTTAACCTAGTATTACCCTATATTTTGTTGCGACCCAAAACCCACCCTAGGAGTTAGAGTGAACTTTGGACGACTAATCATGGCTTACATGACTTGCTTGACAAACCAACCTGCAAAAACCCACAGAGCATATACAATAGAGGATGACAGCGGAAACATAACTATAAAACACAGCGGAAGTCTAACAACCTCTAAGTATATACACATGGTCCAAGTTTAATACAAAGAAATGAAAACAAAGAAAGTGCGGACATGCCCGCCAAAATACATGGATATAATCACTCATGCTCACCCACAGCCAATCCACTCAGAATCTAACACCACCTACTGATAACCCTCTACGGGAGGTTCCTCCAAAGGCTCCTCGACGTACTCCTCTTCCACCCATGGACGAGGAGCACAAACATCAAATGGAGCAGCAGCTCCCTCAGAACCTGCCGACATAAGAAGTACGGCTGAGCATGGAATACTCAGCGGGTACCAAATACTAACCAATAGTCATAGCATAAAAATGGCAATACATAAATCAGGAGCAATTCATATATGTTAGACGGAAACAATTCATATCATACAAGGAAGTAAAGCAATTTATAATCATGCTTCTATTTCGTAGAAAGCCGATAAAACCTCTTGAAAACATCGTGCACTTGACTTGGCTTGAAATATCTTTTCGTACTTGAAAGCTTGTCGTGTTTGTCTTACTTGATCTTGTCAAGCGTGTCGTACGTGTCATGTCATGCATGTCATGCGTGCTTGCTTGTGATCATGTAACTTGGGAGATACACTTGTGAGATATCCTTGTGAGATGCGCTTGAGAGATGCCTTGAGAGGGAAGGGAGACCCTTCTTTATGCAATGCACTTGCGAGGGAAGGGAGACCCTTCTTCATGATATGTATGTACTTGCGAGGGAAGGGAGGCCCTTCTTCATGATATGCACTTTTTAGTGAGGGGAGACCCCTCGTGGAATGTTGGTTCTTGTTTTCTTGTGAAAAGCGAGGTAAAACATATCGTAGGATATGTCCCACCTCTAACCATGTTCTTGAAAACCTCGATAAATCATGTCATGCATGCCGTGCTCATGGGAACCGTGTACATACTTGCATTTAAATTTAAATATGACATTTGGGTAATTTCACAACACATATAACATCAATGATTGAGCAATGTAATATTCATATCATTTAGGGAAAGCAAGAAACATACTATCATAGGCCCTAGCAATATTCATAATTTATTAGGCATGCATTTCCTAATTTACAACTCATTTTATTCACCTTGGCATTTCATCAAACATGGTGTGTTCATTATTCATTATTCATTTAAACCTAAATCATGCTTTTCTAGGTGAGTTTACTCACATCATAAAGGTGTGTTTATTATGGATACAATGCCCTCCCCATTTTTATCATCACAACACAACCCTTGGCATCCAATCGCCCATTCCATCTCCATTCACCATTCACAACCATCCATCTCATAGCACATGTGTAAATGAAAGAAAAATCAAAAGAAATAAAGGGAAAAGAGGAACTATAACTAGGAGGGTAGTAAGAAGTACCGACCTTGAAGAAATGAGGAAGAAACCCCTTCCAAAAACGACCGTGAGGTGCTGCCCTAGGTTGGGGAACGCTCTCCACGAGTGCTTGAGCCGTGATCTTGGAGAAAAATCGGACTTGAAGTGATCTAGGGTCTCAAAACCCCTTTGATTCTTCTCCAAAAGCAAAACCCTAGCTTAGGAAACCCTTTCTCCTCTCTTCTAATCCCCCAAATCCTCTAAGTGTTGAGAATGAGCCCTAAAGGCTCGGGTTAAACTCTTAAGGTAAGAGTGAACCGACCAAAAGACCATAATACCCTTACTGAAATTTATGCAAAAACACGAGTGCCGAACACGTTGTGCTGTGAATAGTGCCGAACACGTTGTGCTGTGAATAGTGTTGAACACGTTGTGCTGTGAATAGTGTTGAACACGTTGTGCTGTGAATAGTGTTGAACACGTTGTGCTGTGAATAGTGCCGAGTACGTTGTGCTGTGAAGGGTGCCGAACCCGTTGTCACGTTGTGTTGTGCATAGTGCTGAGCTCGTTGTCCGTTGTCTTATGTACAACGTGCCCGTCGTGAGCTGTACAACGTACACGTTGTCTGCTGCACGACGGATGCACAACGTATACGTTATCAAAGCTAGAGCTACGTTATCAGAGTACGTTGTCTATGCGTTGTCTGTGCCTTATCAGAGCACGTTGTCAGAGCACGTTATCAGAGCTACGTCCTTAGTGCCTTCCGAGCTACGTCCTTAGTGCCTCTCCAGAGCTCGCCCTCAAGTGCATAACCGAGCGATCGATTGCCTGCAAGTCCAGACTGTTTTGGCCATATCTTTTGACTCGTTTGTCCGATTTTGACGATTCAACTTGCGTTGGGTTCGTACTTCGAAAAGGAACATTTCTGATGTTTTGGAATTTTCAATTTCTTCCTTATTTATTAATTATACCTCTGTAAAGGCAAAATGGCAACGAAAGTGTCATGCATTAAATGTGAAAAGGTCCGGGGCTCTACATATTTTGAGTTCATTTCATGAAGGTAATCTTGTAACCTAAAAGAATAAGATTAATGGGAAGGAAATGGGTGTGAGGAGAATGTATGGAGGTTAAGGAAAATGGATGCCACGTAGAATGTGATGGATGATGTTGTGTGATGAAAAAGATGGATGGGCATTGTACCAATAATGAATACACATATGATGTTGATGAAATGTTGTAAATGAAAGCACGAATTAAAGACCTAAGAAGTGTTGCATAGTACATGTTTGATGAAATGTGTGAATGAGGACTAAGTTAAAAAAATGAGGATATGATTTAGGGGATTTTCCCACATTGGGTAGATATTAAGTGAAATGTTATATGTGTGTTTTTCCTTCAATATTTCATATGTCTATGGAATTGTAGAAATGCTATATGATGTTGATAGTGCTCACGATCACAATAGCACCTATTGTCACGTACAAGCACACACACTTGCATGAACCGAAGTTTTCTAAAAAGCATGTATTTCAAAATGTAGGGGGATCCGGATAAAAAGTTATGCGGAAACTGGATCCCCTAGATCTTATAACCATAGAAAGCATCAAAATTTACTAAGAGTTTTAGTCATATCACCTCGGTGAATGCTTTTCACCGGTGAAGCTTAATCCACTCGAATTGTCAAAACTCTTTGTAAAGATTTCTCTAAAAAAAATACTAGAAGCTCGATCTTTGTTCTTCGCTATCCCCACAAAGCTGTAGAATCTCCTTTGAAATTATAGAAGTAAGAGGAAGAAGATGGAGTAATGGTGTAGACCTTCTATCACCAAAAGTACTAAGGTTCAAAACCCTAGAATTAACAAAACCCAACTTGCACCACCTTAGAAGCTCACGAAAATCCCTAGGGGTATCCCCTAGGGCTCACGGTTTGGAGAGAGAGAGGAGATGAGAGAAAAAATTCTAGAAAAAAGTACTTAATGATCTAGGGTGTTGGGGTATTTATAGACTAGGATCATATCTTAATCCTACTCCAACTTGATCTTATCTAGTAGGATTTATTAATTAATAATAACTCTTACTATTAATTAATTAAACTCCTACTTAAGCTATAACTACTTTAGTTATAGTAATCCTACTAATTAAAGAGTCCTTATTGCAAAAGGATTCCTTAATTAAAAGGGATAAGTCAACATCCAACAAAAAGAAGGAAACCTAGTCAAACTAGGAAACCCTACATACGGGTGGGCGTGAGCTTCAAGGGGCGTGGACTTTGGGGAGTTAAAACACTCCATGTTGTAATCCAATTACAACTTATCCTCATTGTTATTGCAATCCAACAATTGGATTTTAATTCCATAATTATAGGAATTATATTTCAACAATTATTCAATTAAACAAATCCTAATCCAATTAGGATTCCTCAAGTGGGCGCCCCACCCTAGGGTTTAAACCCATGGGCTTTGGCCTATATTAAAGGTCCATTTTAATGCGTTTATGTATATGGGTCAAACCCATTTCCCCTTTAATTATGTTAATTAAATAATTGTTAAAATAATCCATATGTTTAAATTAACAATTAATTTAAACAATAGATTAACTTTTAATCTATTTAATTAAATGATGAACTTTTAATCACTTAAAATAATTGATTAAATTTTAATCAATTATTGAGCTTATATTTCTTATGTGAGCACCTCCACAGATTGCTCTAGGACATTCTTACCCTGGCTTATCCAATGTTATCCCAATTACCCTAAACAGGAATTACATGAGAATTGCAAGTGACGTGAGATATCCATGTTGCAATTGAATCCCAGTGTATGAACATTAACCATTACGGATCCCACCACATGAACTTTTAAATTCGATTTATCCTTCCAAATACATTATCCCTAATGGGCCTTCGAGATTGACATACTATCTAACCCATAGCCCATTGCAAATCATCCGGGTTTCCAAGACTTATGATTAAGCCATGAGAAACAATTTCTCATGAAAAATATTTTGAGAAAATCCTTTTATAAGTATAATACCTTTTAATAAAAGTATATTTCAAAACTTATTTTGTTTTCAAAATCACCTGCGCAGGATTTGAACTTAATCAACTGTCTTACCCGGAACTTGGATAATCTCTCAAATTAATGAGCATGGATTTCTTGTTTGAAATTCATCATGACTCGAACAACTTTCTGACTATCCAAGTGTCACTGTATTATATTCCCTAAGTTAGAAAATATATTGGTGAAATCAAAACAGTCAGATCACTGCTCAGTCATAGATGAACTTATCAGATCTAATGATCATCGAAACTGTTCAATGTGAATGAGAGACCAACTATCTGATAGTATGTTTATGCAAGAGGTCTCTCATTGAATGCAATCAGTCAGTGTACATTTAAGCACCCATATGCTAATGTGTAGTCTCCACTACAATAGTTCGAGATAGAACTATATCTCAACTATTGAGAACATCTTAGCATTCTGGCAGCCATATAAGTGAAGTGCCCAGCTTCACCCACAGCTGTGACTATATAAGGTATAAGGAACCAAAACGTTGTGTGTTTTTCCATCAATAATTCATGTCTATGGAATTGTAGAAATGCTATATGATGTTGATTATGCTCACGATCACAATAGCACCTATTGTCAGGTACAAGCACGCACACTTGCATGAACCGAAGTTTTCTCATAAGCATGTATTTCAAAAAGCATAAGGAAGGTTTTCAAGAAATTCATAAGATAAGCTCACAAGAACTTGTAAGAACTTGTAAGCTAGTGGGGCAGCCTGAGGAGCACCACTAACCATCTGATATTCCCAAGCTACTTTTGGTGGGGTTTAGTGGGATGGTACGAAAGGCGCCACTAGTAAAGAACTTGTAAAAATTTGAAGGACTTGTAAGAGCTTGTGGGAAAACCCAAGGAGCGCCACTAACCATCTGATAATTTCAAGCTACTTTGGGTGGGTGTTTAGTGGGACGGTACGAAGGGCGGCACTAGTGAAGAATTCACAAGAACTCGACGCTCATATGAACTCATAAGCATGCATGAAAAGAATAAGTTTTGTGAAAGGTTTTCCATGAAGGGTTTTAAGCATGCAATTTGTGAATTATATTCTTGTATGCACGGGTATGTGATATTATGATTGTTATAGTGTTGTTAGCTATTGGTTTGTACTCACTGAGTATTCCAAGTTTAGCCGTACATGTTATGTCAGCAGGTACAGGGGTTCCTTTTGACATCTATGTGGAGCCTCAGGAGGTGGCAAAGGACTTAGACCACTGGCCTTTTCAGGGCAATTACTGAGAGAGAGAGAGGTCATTATATTTCATATTATGATGAGTAGGCCTGTCTACTCTTATTTTGGGTCATGTATTGTACAAACTTGGAATACAGTTGATAAGTATAGAAAGGAAATTTTTGGGTCATGATTCCGCAATTTGGTTTTAAGTTTCCCCTTTATTGATGAGTATATTATGTTACGCCTTGGGTATCATCACAAGATGAATCGGTATCAGATATGGCACATCACGAGCCAAAGTATCCGTAACTCCCAGGGGGTATTTTGGGTCGCGACAGAGGTGGTGTCAGAGCCTAGGCATTAGAGTCCCGAGGGTCACTTAGAACTGATAGCATGATTGAACAAAGCATTAGGGTCATTCTACAGAGTTGTATTCCAAGTGTACACTAATTCTTAGTCTTAGTCCAAAACTGGTAGGGTTCCAACCGAACTTAGTACCCTACACTAGAAACACAAAGTTGTATGGTTATCAATTGTTATGAGTACTTTGGTATATTGTTATCTGCTTAATGAATGCTGAGAAATTAGGAAATATTTATTGACTATGTATCCAAGTCGAACTCATGTTGTACTATCGTCCTCAGGATCTAATCATGAGGCGCTGTGCTCAGGGTCGCGTATACAATACAAGAGGTAGCGGAAGTGATGCTCCTTCGAGTGATGATCACACTGACATATCTCAGTTGTTCAACACTATGGTAGAGACCCTAACCATGCTAGTAGCCTGACAGTGTAGCACCCCGGACTTTTCCAACTTTAATGAATAGCATTTTCGTTACCAATTGGCCTTGCTCATAGTATAATTAATAAATAAGGGAGAAATTGGAAATTCTGAAATGTCAGAAATGTCCGTTTTCGAAAGACGAATCCAACGCAAGTTGAAATGTCAAAATCGGACGAACGAGTCAAAAGATATGGTCAAAATAGTGGAACCTGCAGAGCACCGATCGATCGGTCCTCATCAGCGATCGATCGGTCCAAAACTGTAGCACCCCGGACTTTTTCATCCTTAATGAATAGCACCTTCATAGCTAATTGGCCGTTTTCATAGTTTTCGTAGTCTAATTAATAAATAAGGGAGAAATCGGAAATTCCGAAACGTCAGAAATGTTCGTTTTCGAAAGACGGATCCAACGCAAGTTGAATCGTCGAAATCCGACGAGCGAGTAAAAAGATATGGTCAAAACAGTCCAGACATAACAGAGCACCGATCGCTCGGTCATTACCTGCGATCGATCGGTCCACTACCGATCGCTCGATGGCTGTCGCACGGTTAACTTTTTTGTATGGGGAAAAATTCCAGAGAGTGTGTTTTTGACCGATCTCTCGGTCATAACACCGATCGACCGGTAAGCCACCGATCGCTCGGTCCATACCACCGATCGATCGGTCATACGCAATTTTTCTTCATTAAGGGTGTTTAAGACTTTAAACACAACCCCTTGCCTATAAATAGGCTGAGTTCGTGCCTTAGGGTTTCAGAAACCCTCTGTGCCCTATCTTAGGAGATTTTGAGAGAGAGAAGAAGGAGAGGAACTACTTGTTGATCAAGCTCGTGGAAGATCAAGGTTCTTCCACTTCCCTTGGTGATTTCCAACCAAGAACTCACTGTTCTTGCTTGTTCCAGCCATTGGGAGTCAAATCCATTGATTTCTCTAAGGTAGATACACTCTACTACAATCTTGCAATCCTACTAGTTACTAAGTATGATTCTTCTTATCTATGCCCTATCTATGTGTATTGATTTTATGTATGAAAAAGGTGTGATTATATACTTGGATGAAGGTTACTATTATGATGCACTCTAAGTGTTTGATGAAATACCTCTAAGGGATTCTATGTTTAAATACGATGATTTCTCTTATTAAGTGCATATGCTCGCATGTCTCGCATGAACCGATGGTTTCCATGGATTTCTCAAAGTACAAATAAAGGTTTTTCACGAAAAGACGAATAATGAATGATTCTAAGTAACTCTATGATTTCTCTAAGATCGTTTCACAAGCTCTAAGGATCATACCGTGCTCACAAGGAAACTCTATGATAATTTTCTAAGATCGTCTCACAAGCTCCACGGATCACAATGAAATGCTCTAAGATCTCTAAGGTTATGCTCTATGGAAATGCTCTACGGTATTGCTCTATGCTCTATGCTCTATGTCTCTACGGATCATAATGACTCTAAGTAACTCCATGAACTCACAAGAACTCATAAGGCTATGATTATCGATTGACTCACACGGTTACAGTTTTGGTTTCGAATATTATCTCACATATGTTTTTACGGTTTCCATGCTTTAAGGATTGTTCGGATTTCATTCTCCATGTCTTGTATGCTCCATGCCTAACCGCTTTATTGTTCTTAGTTTGTATACACTGAGTATTCCATGCTCAGTCGATATTGTTATGATCGGCAGGTGCTCGGGTTCCATTCGATTTGTGTGGCGACGAACCTTGGGTCGAGGAAGAGTACCGTGACCCGGAGCCTTCCATGGATCACTATCATGACGATGGTGCTCTAGATAGGAGTCGTGACTTCGATTTCTGTTGATCGACCGACTTAGAACTTGTGTCATTTTGTTATGTGAGTGTGGGGTTTGTCCACTCCACTTTTGGGTTTCTCACACATGTATACTTGTTGGTTCTTACTTGAGCCAAGCTATAGGAGTATTCATTTTGCTTCCGCTATGTTTAGTATTTTATTTTCCGCTGTGCATTGTATTTCTTTTCCGCTATGTATATGCAGGTACTCTGACAGGTTTCCACGTGTGCCTTATGTATCATACTGGAGGTATGATACGGCGGTCACGAGTCAAAGTATCCTTAACTCCTAGGGGGTATTTTGGGTCGCGACAGACTTGGTATCAAAGCTAGTTATGTCTAAGGACAGACTTAGTTAGGTCACTCAGGCTTGGTCTAAGCGGAAGTAATTCCTATGAGTTGAACTTAGAACTCAGAAGGACTCAGTTGTCTTAGGCTTGTTACCACGACATACCCGGTATCAAGTGAATCTTTAGGTTAGTATAGGATCCTAGAAAAGATAGATGCCCAATGCAAGTGTCTTAGCTATGCTAGGGTACTCTAAGTTGTGATGGTATTCTTACGTGTATACCTTGATGTATACTAAATGCGGTGTTAGCATTTCATGATTATTGAATTGCTATATGATATGTGAGGTTTGGTATCCAAGTTAGACTCATGTTTTGCCAAATTGATCTCAGGATTTGATATCATGAGACGTGTCAATCGGGGTCGAGGTTACCATACTCGGAGGGCCGAGAGTGAAGTTCCAAGAGAAGAGGAACCGTTGTATTTCACGAATGCTATGGACTCCATAGCCGAGACTTTGGCATTGTTGGCAGCAAGGCCTATGCCTACCCCACCGTCCACGCCTGTGCCTACACCGGTGCATCACACCGCGGGGCTCGAAGCTTTTAGGAGACTGCGGCCTCCTACATTCTATGGCACTCTGGACCCCATGGTGGCCGAGTCTTGGATTATGCAGCTGGAGAAGACCTTCCGGGCTCTCCGTTGTACCGATGAGCAAAGGGTAGAATGGGCTTCCTTCGTGATGGAGGGTGAAGCCGAACACTGGTGGAGAGCTGCCCAAAGGCAGAGAGATGTTGCTAAGGCAGGTGTGCCCTGGACTTGGGCGGAGTTCTTAGAGACTTTCAGGGAACAGTACTTTCCCAGGTTTATTCGGGAACAAAAGGCGAGAGAGTTTATGCTTTTGGAGCAAGGGTCGATGAGCGTAGCCGAGTATGAGGCTAAGTTCACCGAGTTGTCTAGGTTTGCTCCGCACTTGGTGGCTACTGAAGACCTACAGGTTAGGAAGTTTGAGATGGGCTTGAAGGCTTTCATCCGAGATCGGGTGTCCATTCTCCAGGTAGAGTCTTGGAGAGAGATAGTAGGGAAGGCAAAGATCGCCGAAAAGAATGCGGAAGACTTCGTGAGAAGAAGAGACAGTGGCTTCGGGAAGAACATGTCTCGGGGTCAGACGAGTAGTTCTTCAGAGAAGAGGACTAGGACTGCACCGTACCAGTTCTCCCAGACGATTTCGGCTCAGAGACCTTCTTTTGCGCCTCAGGCACCGCGTCCTACAGCATCGCAAGCTACGAGGGTTATGCCTCCGGCTTCCTCCGCATCGCAGACATTTGAGGAGTGCGCCGCATGTGGTCGTCGGCATAAGACTGGAGATTGCCGAAGAATGTCAGGTGGATGCTTCCATTGTGGCGAGATGGGCCATATGATTCGAGATTGCCCGCGCAAGCATTCACAGTCTGGATCACAGGGAGTTCGGCCTCCAGGCAGGCAGAATTCACTTCAGGGGTCTTCATCTCAGGCCTCTAGATCCTTGCAGCCTACCCAGCAGCCTCGTCAGGCAAACCAGGGCAGAGTCTTTGCCATGACTGATAGAGACGCACAGGCATCTGATGATGTTGTGCAAGGTACGCGCGAACTAGTCTTTGTTGAAGTTCTAATGTTGCCATGATATGTTCGTATCTATATATATCCTATGTGGTGTTTTGCGATGTTTGTATCTATATGTACAGTTGTGTTATAACTGGGATAATTCAAATTCTCAGGTTCGTTGCTCGTAAATGAATGTTTGGCAAGAGTGTTGATAGACACAGGATCCACTCACTCGTTCGTTTCACCAAGCTTTGCCAAAGGCTTTACGTCCGAGCCAAGCAAGCTACCTAGGGAGTTGTCCATTTCAACTCCATTGGGAAAATCTATTGAGACAGATAAAGTGTATCCGGATAGTGTTGTACAAGTCATGCAGCACGAGTTGCCAGTCGACTTGATCCTTCTGGGAATTCAGGATTGGGATTTCGATGTCATCCTAGGTATGGATTGGCTCTCAACTCACCATGGACACGTGGCGTGTTTCGAGAAGGTGGTGCATTTTAAACCCGTGGGGTTAAAGCCGTTTCATTTCAGGGGACTTCAGAGAAGAGACATTGCCCGCTTTGCAACTCTTAGTCTCGAGGGTGTAGAAGTGCGAGACTCCACACCCATTCCAGTGGTATGTGAGTATATGGATGTTTTTCCGGAAACCTTACCGGGATTGCCTCCCGATCGTGCAATCGAGTTTGCGATTGAGCTAGCTCCAGGCACAGTTCCGATTTCAAGAGCTCCGTATAGGATGGCCCCTATTGAGCTTAAGGAGTTAAAAGAGCAGTTAGAAGAATTGCAAGGCCTTGGTTTTATCCGGCCAAGTGTTTCACCTTGGGGAGCTCCGGTTCTCTTCGTGAAGAAGAAGGATGGATCAATGCGTATGTGTATTGATTACAGGCAATTGAACAAGGTCACGATCAAGAATCGTTATCCATTGCCTCGGATAGACGACTTGTTTGACCAATTGAAGGGTGCGCAGTTTTTCTCCAAGATTGACCTTCGATCTGGTTATCATCAGTTGAAGATCAAGAAAGAGGACATTCCGAAGACAGCATTCCGAACTCGATACGGTCATTACGAGTTTTTGGTCATGTCTTTTGGACTGACTAACGCACCGGCAGCATTCATGGATTTGATGAATCGGGTGTTCAGATCGTCTCTCGATCTATGTGTGATCGTGTTCGTAGATGATATCCTTGTGTATTCACAGTCACAGGAGGATCACACGAGAGATCTCCGTCTGGTCTTGCAGACACTTCGAGAGCATAGTCTGTATGCTAAGTTGAGCAAGTGCGAGTTCTGGCTGAACAAGGTGTCTTTTCTTGAACACGTGGTATTCGCTGAAGGTATTTCAGTTGATCCTGCAAAGATTGAAGCGGTGATGAATTGGGAAAGGCCGAAGAGTGTCACCGAGATTCGTAGTTTCCTCGGGTTGGCAGGTTATTACAGGAGGTTTGTGGAAGGATTTTCAAGTTTAGCAGCTCCGCTTACCTATCTCACACGGAAGAACACGAGGTTCACTTGGAGTGATAAGTGCGAGGCTAGTTTCTTGGAGTTGAAAAAGAAGCTTACTTCGGCTCCTGTTCTCACAGTTCCATCTGGGAGCGGTGGTTTCGAAGTCTATAGTGATGCTTCACTAGTGGGACTTGGATGTGTTTTGATGCAGCATAAAAAGGTGGTCGCCTATGCTTCCTGTCAGCTGAAGGAGCATGAGCAAAACTACCCCACACATGACTTAGAGCTCGCTGCAGTCATCTTTGCACTGAAAATTTGGCGTCACTACCTCTACGGAGAAGAGTTCGTGGTGTTCACAGACCACAAGAGCTTGAAGTATCTTTTCCTCCAGAAGGAGTTGAATATGAGGCAGCGTCGTTGGATGGAGTTCATGAAGGACTACGACTGTTCCATCCAGTACCACCCGGGTAAGGCTAACGTGGTAGCCGATGCTCTTAGCAGAAAACCTTACGGAGTTATGGCTCAATTGAGAGTGCAAGAGTGGAAGTTATTACATGATATGTGTCATTTGGACACTACTCTCAGGCATGTCACCTATGGGCCGATAATGTCCAACGTGGTGGTTAGGCCACAGATCCTGAGCCAGATCAAGGAGTTACAGAATTCCGATGTTGAGTTGCTTGCTTACCGAGACAAGTCGGTGAGTAACGGCAATCAGGAGTTCGCTTTAAATGATGATGGTGCTATCACATTTAAAGGCAGGTTGTGTGTCCCCGCCGACACAGTTTTGAGGGATGAAATTTTGAATGAAGCTCACCGATCAAAGTACACGGTACATCCGGGAGGTACTAAGATGTACCAGAATCTCAAGAAGCACTACTGGTGGCGAAACATGAAGAGGGAAGTCGCTGAGTACGTCGCCAGATGTTTGATTTGCCAGCAGGTAAAAGCCGAACATCAAAGGCCGGCAGGTCTTTTGCAGTCCCTTCCTATTCCGGAGTGGAAATGGGAGAACATCTCGATGGATTTCATTGTGGGTTTGCCGCGAACGGCGAAGGGCTCCGATGCTATTTGGGTGATTGTGGACAGGTTGACTAAGTCTGCACATTTTATTCCGTACCGAACTACTTTCAATGCAAATCAGTTGGTAGCCCTATATGTTAAGGAGGTGGTTCGACTGCACGGTGTGCCAGTTTCTATCGTGTCTGATCGAGATCCTCGGTTTACTTCCAGGTTTTGGAAAACTTTCCAGGATGCTATGGGTTCTCGTTTAGAATTCAGTACCGCCTTCCATCCTCAGACCGATGGACAAACGGAGAGGGTGAATCAAGTAGTGGAGGATATGCTCCGAGCTTGTATGCTGGATTTTCAGGGTAGTTGGGAGGAACAGTTGCCGTTGGTTGAGTTTGCCTACAACAATAGCTATCAGGCGAGCATCCAGATGGCACCTTTTGAAGCTCTGTATGGTCGGAGTTGTCGATCACCGCTATACTGGGATGAAGTTGGTGAGAGGAAAATTCTTGGTCCTGAGTTGATAGAGCGGACCGCAGAAATGGTCAAAATTATCCGGGAGCGATTGAAAAGTGCTCAGGATAGGCAGAAGAGCTATGCGGATATACGCCGCAGAGATTTAGAGTTCCGAGTTGGGGATCGGGTCTTTGTGAAGATTTCGCCGAGTCGGGGAATCATGCGATTCGGGAAGAAGGGAAAGCTCAGTCCTAGGTACGTGGGACCATTTGAGATCGTCACAAGGGTTGGTGAGGTTGCTTACAGGGTAGCACTACCGCCTCACATGGCAGCGGTCCATAATGTATTTCACGTCTCTATGCTTAGAAAATACATTTCGGATCCGTCTCACGTCATCGCTCTTGATCCTGTTGAGATTCGAGAGGATCTTACGTTGGTTGAGCAACCAGTTCAGATTCTGGATCGTCGAGATCAAGTGTTGCGAACCAAGACTATCCCTTTAGTCCTAGTGAAGTGGCAGCATCATTCCAAGGAAGAGGCTACATGGGAGCGAGAAGCCGAAGTACGAGAAAAGTACCCCCATTTATTTGTTTAAGGCCATGGCATTCCCTTGTATTTTGCTATAGTTTTACGCATGTATGTATCGTCCAAATTTCGGGGACGAAATTTTTGTAAGGGGGGGAGAATGTAGCACCCCGGACTTTTTCATCCTTAATGAATAGCACCTTCATAGCTAATTGGCCGTTTTCATAGTTTTCGTAGTCTAATTAATAAATAAGGGAGAAATCGGAAATTCCGAAACGTCAGAAATGTTCGTTTTCGAAAGACGGATCCAACGCAAGTTGAATCGTCGAAATCCGACGAGCGAGTAAAAAGATATGGTCAAAACAGTCCAGACATAACAGAGCACCGATCGCTCGGTCATTACCTGCGATCGATCGGTCCACTACCGATCGCTCGATGGCTGTCGCACGGTTAACTTTTTTGTATGGGGAAAAATTCCAGAGAGTGTGTTTTTGACCGATCTCTCGGTCATAACACCGATCGACCGGTAAGCCACCGATCGCTCGGTCCATACCACCGATCGATCGGTCATACGCAATTTTTCTTCATTAAGGGTGTTTAAGACTTTAAACACAACCCCTTGCCTATAAATAGGCTGAGTTCGTGCCTTAGGGTTTCAGAAACCCTCTGTGCCCTATCTTAGGAGATTTTGAGAGAGAGAAGAAGGAGAGGAACTACTTGTTGATCAAGCTCGTGGAAGATCAAGGTTCTTCCACTTCCCTTGGTGATTTCCAACCAAGAACTCACTGTTCTTGCTTGTTCCAGCCATTGGGAGTCAAATCCATTGATTTCTCTAAGGTAGATACACTCTACTACAATCTTGCAATCCTACTAGTTACTAAGTATGATTCTTCTTATCTATGCCCTATCTATGTGTATTGATTTTATGTATGAAAAAGGTGTGATTATATACTTGGATGAAGGTTACTATTATGATGCACTCTAAGTGTTTGATGAAATACCTCTAAGGGATTCTATGTTTAAATACGATGATTTCTCTTATTAAGTGCATATGCTCGCATGTCTCGCATGAACCGATGGTTTCCATGGATTTCTCAAAGTACAAATAAAGGTTTTTCACGAAAAGACGAATAATGAATGATTCTAAGTAACTCTATGATTTCTCTAAGATCGTTTCACAAGCTCTAAGGATCATACCGTGCTCACAAGGAAACTCTATGATAATGTTCTAAGATCGTCTCACAAGCTCCACGGATCACAATGAAATGCTCTAAGATCTCTAAGGTTATGCTCTATGGAAATGCTCTACGGTATTGCTCTATGCTCTATGCTCTATGTCTCTACGGATCATAATGACTCTAAGTAACTCCATGAACTCACAAGAACTCATAAGGCTATGATTATCGATTGACTCACACGGTTACAGTTTTGGTTTCGAATATTATCTCACATATGTTTTCACGGTTTCCATGCTTTAAGGATTGTTCGGATTTCATTCTCCATGTCTTGTATGCTCCATGCCTAACCGCTTTATTGTTCTTAGTTTGTATACACTGAGTATTCCATGCTCAGTCGATATTGTTATGATCGGCAGGTGCTCGGGTTCCATTCGATTTGTGTGGCGACGAACCTTGGGTCGAGGAAGAGTACCGTGACCCGGAGCCTTCCATGGATCACTATCATGACGATGGTGCTCTAGATAGGAGTCGTGACTTCGATTTCTGTTGATCGACCGACTTAGAACTTGTGTCATTTTGTTATGTGAGTGTGGGGTTTGTCCACTCCACTTTTGGGTTTCTCACACATGTGTACTTGTTGGTTCTTACTTGAGCCAAGCTATAGGAGTATTCATTTTGCTTCCGCTATGTTTAGTATTTTATTTTCCGCTGTGCATTGTATTTCGTTTTCGCTATGTATATGCAGGTACTCTGACAGGTTTCCACGTGTGCCTTATGTATCATACTGGAGGTATGATACGGCGGTCACGAGTCAAAGTATCCTTAACTCCTAGGGGGTATTTTGGGTCGCGACAAAAACCGATCGATCGGTGGCTATCGACTGGTCAGAAATTTTATATGGGGAAATTTTCCAGAGAGCATGTTTTTGACCGGTCGATTGGTCAATAACACCGATCGCTCGGTAGGCAACCGATCGATCGGTCATAAGCACCGATCGCTCGGTCTATCGAGTTTTGCATAATTTTTAGTAAGGGCGTTTTCGTCTTTTGGGTGTTAACCCTTACCCATAAGGGCTTGCCCGAGCCTTTAGGGATTCATTCACCTCACTTAGAAGTTTTTGAGAGAGAAGAAGAGAAGAGAATGGGGATTTACATCTAGGGTTTTCCACTTGAGAGAATCAAGGGTTTTAGAACCCTAGAACCGTTCTAAAGGCTTGGATTCTCCAAATCCAACCTCAAGCTCGTGTGGAGTACCTCTTTCAAGCTAGGGTAGCGTTTCTACATTATCCTCAAGGATTTTTCTTTCCCTTTTCAAGGTTAGTACACTCTTCCTAGTTACTTTGGTAATAACCTAGGATTTTCCTAAGTAAATATGTGTTAGATCTTCCCCATTGCTCCCTTGTGTTGGTATATGCTAAATCCCTAAAACATAAACAAGATAATACAAACAAATGGTGGAATGTATGAATGGATGAGGAGTGGAGGCGATTGGATGCCATGTTGTGATGTATTGAATGATGGAAAAATGGTGGAAGGGCATATTACGCATAATGAACACACCCCAAGTGTTTGATGAAACGTTCGAATGAGAAAATATGAAATAACTAAAGGTAAAAAGGTTGAATACCACATGTTTGATAGAATGCATGAATAAACTAAGATTGAAAGCATGAGTCACATAAATGTTCCCCATTTGGCAAGTTGTATACATGTGTTTATTTCGCTTCTTAAATTCTCATGTGAGTTGGGAGTTGTTAAAATGCTATATGTCATCATGATTTCACGATTGCTATGCACGAGCACATATGTAGATGGAGGATATTGTCAAGGAGGTTGGTAGCCCCGGTTAAGGGTGCTAACCTCTGGCTCATAAGAAAAGAAAAGGTATTGTACTCAAGGAGGTTGGTAGCCCCGGTTAAGGGTGCTAACCTCTGGCTCATAATAAAAGAAATGGTATTGTCAAGGAGGTTGGTAGCCCCGGTTAAGGGTGCTAACCTCTGGCTCATAAGAAAAGAAATGGTATTGTCAAGGAGGTTGGTAGCCCCGGTTAAGGGTGCTAACCTCTGGCTCATAAGAAAAGAAATGGTATTGTCAAGGGGGTTGGTAGCCCAGGGATTATACGGGTGCTAGCCCCTGGCTCATAAGAAATATATTGTACTGTCAAGGAGGTTGGTAGCCCAGGGATATGCGGGTGCTAACCTCTGGCTCATAAGAAATATTGAAAGGATAACTCAAAGAGGTTTCGTATGATTCATAGACGTGTTTTGGTTTCATAACAATTATACTTGATAAAACGTTTATGTATGATGTCGTTAGAAATTGATTATGAATTGTACTCCTTCTATTACTTGTATATGATGTTGTTCGTTATTACCATTGTTGGTTAGGAGTTTGTACTCGCTGAGTATTCCATGCTCAGCCGTACTTTCATGTCGGCAGGTACACGAGCTCCTCTTGACATATGTGATCCGGGTCCTTGGATAGAGGAGGACTACGGGGAGGAAGAACCGTATGAGGATCTAGTAGTCGAGCCTCAGGCGGAGGTGAGAGACTTAGACCATTGGCCCCACGGGGGTGACTATTGAGCGAGATAGTGTTGGGTCTTATGTATTTTGATATTTTGATAGGTGGGCCTGTCCACCTTAGACTTAGACGTGTTTTGTATTTATGTTAACTTGGAATACTACATTTTGGATCATTATAAAGAAAAGAAAAATTTAGTTTTCGCTTCCGCAAATTATGTTTAGCTTCCGCGCTCTGATTATCATTGTTTAGTACTTTATTTATCTTGTTTACTACAGGATGGTTCGGCAGGTACGAAGTGTCACGCCTAAATTATCCCTAAACTCCTAGGGGTATTTTGGGGCGTGACAGACAGCCTGCTGCTGTAAATGCATTGGTACACCCACCTCTACCTCATCACACTTCGGGACTTGAGGCATTCTGAAGGCTTCATCCACCTACCTTCTATGGGACTACAGACCCCATGGTTGCAGAAGCGTGGATTATGCAACTGGAGAAAATATTTCGTGCTCTTCGTTGCACGGATGAGTAGAGAGTAGATTGGGCAGCCTTCATGATGGAAGGGGAAGCTAACCATTTGTGGAGAGCAGCATTAACATAGAGAGACACTACCAGAGCCGGAGAGCCATGGTCTTGGGGTGAGTTTCTAAATGCCTTCTATGGGTAATATTTCCCCAAGATTGTCAAACAACAAAAGGAAATGAAGTTCATGACCTTGGAATAAGGAGACATAAGTGTGGCTGAGTATGAGGCCAAATTTGTGGAGTTATCCTGATTCGCACCGCACTTGATGTCGACAGAGGAGATGCGAGTCCAGAAATTTGAGAATGGGTTGAAGCCCTTCATCAAGGATCGAGTCTCCATTCTTCAGGTGGAGTCTTGGAGAGAGATTATGGGAAAGGCGAGGATCACCGAAAAGAACTCAGAGGATTTTCTCAAGAGGAGAGAGTGGATTCGAGAGAGTCATGCAGAAGGGTCATTCCACTGGTTTAGCACCACCAGAAAAGAGGACCAGGATTTCCCCTTATCCAACTCCTAGGCCTACACAGACATAGAGGCCTCCTTTTGTACCGACAACACCTCATCCTACTACTTCAGAGGCACCTCGCCGCGCTTTTTCTCAAGGCACTAGATATGTGTCACCGTCATCCTCTTCGTCTTTGGAGGAGTGCAACTATTGTGGTAGGATGTAGAACCCCAAAACTTTTTGTATATTCCTTGGAATGTTTGTCAAGGCATGATGCCTATGTAATCTCCAATTCCATGAAATGCGAATTTGGAACATTTGAGAATTGTTTCAAGAATGCTATAAATAATTAAATAAAAATAATTAGTAATGAACTATAGCCTCGAAAGGGGTCTTAGTCATGTTTAGAAGAGGTCAAAAGGGAAGGAGGATAAGTCCAAGTAGTAGGAATGGATGAAAAATGGACTTAGTGTCAAAACCTGCAGAGAACCAATCGCTCGGTCCATACTGGCAATCGATCAGTCCACAACCGATCGATCGATAGCTATCGACTGGTGCACTTTTTTGTATGGGGAGAAATTCCAAATAGCATGTTTTTGACCGATCACTCGATCAAAACACCGGTCGCTCGGTAGGCGACCGATTGCTCAGTATTAACCACTGATTGATCGGTATATCGCGTTTTGCAGAATTTCATTAAGGGCTTTTTCATCTTTTGGGCGTTACACCCTTCCTTATTAAGGCTTGCCTGAGCCTTATGGGTTTCATAAACCCTAAGTAAGGCATTTTGAGAGACAGGGAGAGAGGAGAAAGCGGATTTCTAACCTAGGTCTTCAACTTGAGATGGGATCAAGGGTTTGGGAACCCTAGATCATCACAAGTTCGGATTTCTTCAAGCATGTGAGGAACACGTTCTTCAAGCTAGGGCAGTGACTCAACACATGATTGGAGGGTTCGTCCTCATCCTTTTCAAGGTCGGTACCTTTTGCTGCCCTCCTAGTCATGGTTTCCTCTTTTCCTTCCTTATTCTTTGTTTTCCCTAAACTATAACTATGCTATGAGTTAGGATGCATGAATGGAGATGGATGTTGGGTGATGGATGCCGTGTAGATGTGTTGTGATGAATGAAATGCGAAGGGTATTGTACCAATAATGAATATACATGTATGTTGTGAACATAAACCCACCTAGAAAAGCATGGTATAGGCCTTAACAAATAATGTACACACCGCATGTTTGATGAAATGCCAAGGTGAATAAAATGAGTTGTAAATCAAGAAATGCATGCTTAAAAGTGTATGGAATTGCTAGGGTTTATGATAGTTTGATTAATTGCTTTCTCTAAATGGCATGAATATTTACTTGTTTAAATTAATGATATCATATGTATCGTTGAAATCTCAAATGTCATATTTAATTCCAAGTGAAAGCATGTACACGATTTCGCGAGCATGGCATGCATGACATGGTTTACCGGTGTTTTCAAGGATAAGGGTTTTAGAGGTAGGATATATCTTACGATATGTTTTACCTCGCTTTGAAAAGAACAAGCATTGCATATGAGGGAGTTTTCCACTTTCCTCCTTCAAGATTGAAGGAGGGGTCTCCCCTCCCTCACAAGTTGCATATCATTGAAAGAAGGGTCTCCCTTCCCTCTCAAGTGCATCTCATGTAAAGAAGGATCTCCCTTCCCTTACAAGTGCATCTCATTTAAAGAGGGGCCTCCCCTCCCTCTCAAGTGTACCTCACAAGTTGCATCAGCATGTTTAATTTCCAAGCAAGCACGCATGACTGCATGACACGACATGGCACGCATGACACGACAAGTCAAGCAAGACAGAACATGATAAGACAAGTTTTCAAATACGACAAGAGTTTTTCCAAGTCACATCAAGCACACGAAGATTTCAAGAGCATTTCCCAGCTTTTATATGATGCACGCATGAAATATAAACTACTTACTTTCCTGTTATTATATGAACTGCTTCCTACTTTATATATCATTATTGTTATGCTGTGACTGTTGGTTAGCATTTAGTACACGCTGAGTATTTCATGCTCAGCCGTACGTTTATGTCGGTAGGTACTGAGGGGGCTACCGCTCCTTTTCGACATCTGTGCCCCTGGCCCTTGGGTAGAAGAGGACTATATTGAGGAACTTGTGGAGGAACCTCCTGTAGAGGGCTATTACTAGGTGGTAGATTCTGAGTGATTGTGGGTGAGCTTGAGAGATTATATTCATGTATTTTGGTAGGCATGTCCGCACTTTCTTTTGTCTCATTTTGTACACAACTTGGATCATGTATATATACTTAGAGGTTTGGTTAGTCTTCCGCTGTGCTATATTAGTTTATGCTTTCGTTATTATGTCCTCTATCGTTTATGCTCCGTGTATTTTGCAGGATGGTTTGTCAAATAAGTCATGTAAGTCATGATAAGTCGTCCAAGATTCACTCTAACTCCTAAGGTGGGTTTTGGGGCGCGACAGAAGTGGTATCAAAGCTTAGGCTTTAGTTCTTTCGGGTCACTTAGAATCTAGTGTCACAGCTTGACAAGAGCATATCTCAGGAAGCAAGTTTGGAAGGAAGTATGACAGAAATGAGTTATGTTCCAAGTGTAAGATTAAACTTTAGTCTTAGTCTAAATGGTTGTTTTAACCAAGTACTGGTTTTAGAAACGCTAGAACACTAAGTCTATTATGTATACACCGATGGTTATGATGCAATGTATATTAGTATTATATCACTAATACTACTTGAATTATTGTGAAATGGGACTGTGATAAATTGTGGTTCCAAGTTTGACTCATGTGGTGCTATAGTTCTCAGGACGTTAGTCATGAGGCGGGGCACATAGGGTCGTGGGCCACACACTAGAGCTTCCTCTTCTTCACGGGATGAGGATGAGCAGCCGGACCTCTCTTAGGTCTTAGGATCTATTGCTAAGACACTCGCCATACTGGCAGCTCGGTAGACTATACCATCATAGTGGCACCTACTCCACTGCCCGCAGCTCCAGTACATCGTACCGTTGGAGTTGAGGCATTCCGGAGACTGAGGCCTCCATCATTCCATGGGAGTGTGGACCCTCTTGCTACGGAGGAATGGATCCTCCAGTTAGAGAAATCTTTGCGGTCTTTTCTCCGACAGAGGAAGTGAAAGTAGCATGGGCTGTTTTCATGCTAGAGGGTGAGGCACACCATTTGTGGTTGTCCGCCTTGAGGACTCAAGATTTGACCATGCAAGGTCAACCCTGGATTTGGGAGGAGTTCAAGGATACTTTTTATAAGAAGTACTTCCTGGTTAGAGCATGGAAAAAGAAAGTGAGAGAATTCATCAACCTTGAGCAAGGTTTGATGTCGGTGGCTCAATATGAGGCCAAGTTCTAGGAGCTATCACGCTTCGCAACTCACATCATTGCAATGGAGGCAATGAAGGCGAGGAGGTTTGAGCAAGGGCTCAAGGACGTCATCATGGAGAAAGTATCGGCTTTCAGGCACGCTACTTATCCAGAAGTAGTGGACAAGGCTTTGTTGATCGAGGCCAATTCAGAGGCCGTATCCAAGAAGAGATTTGGCGAGAGGCCAACCTAGTAGTTCAGCACCTCCAGAGAGGTAGGCTTGGACCGGCCCTTATCAGTACACATGGCCAACACCACCTCAGTATAAGTGGTCAGAACCACCAATGAGGCCATCTTATACACCTCCAGTTCCACGGTTGTACATGCCTCAGGCGCCACGACCTCAACCTCTTCCAGCTCCACGGTCAGTTGCACCTCAGGCGGTGGGATACGCTCCACCTCTGGCCCCTCCGACCTACACGTATGAGGTTTGCACGTCTTGCGACCGAAGGCATCCGGTAGGAGATTGCCGAAGGGCATCGGGTGGATGTTTTCATTGTGGCCGCCAGGGCCACTTGATAAGAGATTGCCCTAGTCGGCATTTGCCAGGCCAGTCTCAGGGAATTAGGCCCCCAGCACGCCCGGCAGGATCATACCAAGTGTCCTCCCAGCCTACTCGATCTACACCTCCGCCTCGCCAGGCAAACCATGGGCGAGTATTTGCCTTGACAGAGGAAGATGCACTCGCATCGGATGATGTAGTGCAAGGTACGCGTTTGGAGTTATTCATTTATCCACGATAATCTTGTTATGCCTTATTCTCTGTGTACATATGTGGCATGTTCTATATCGATATATATCTATACATATGATGTTAATGCATGGATTGACTTAGCGAGTAAAAATTTCAGGAACCTTACTAGTCAATGAATGTTTGGCTAGAGTATTGATCAACACCGGGTCTACCCATTCATTTGTCTCATCGAGTTTTTCCCAGGCCTTTTCTATGGAGCCTAGTAAATTGAAACCAGAGTTATTCATTTCGACTCCTATCGGCAAGACAGTAGTAGCAGATCGCATTTTCAGAGGCAGTGCAATTCAGGTTGGAAGCCATGAATTGGTAGCCGATCTCATCGTCCTTGGATTCCAAGACTTTGATGTTATCTTGGGGATGGATTAGTTAGTAGCACATCATGGGCATGTGGCTTGCTTTGAGAAGATGGTGCTCTTCAGGCCGGTGGAAGGGAAGCCATTCCATTTTGGGGGGGTTGAGAAGTAAAGATATTGCCCACTTTGTAGCGTTGAGCCTAGCGAAACCCAAGACAAATGACTCTTCGACTATCCCGGTTGTGAGTGAATTCTTGGATGTATTTTCAGAGGAGTTGGCAGGGTTGCCTCCAGACAGGGAGATTGAGTTTGTGATCGAGCTTGCACCAGGCACAACTCCTATCTTCTGGGCTCCGTATAGAATGGCCCCGATTGAACTCAAGGAGTTGAAGACACAGTTAGAGGAGATGCAAGGCCTTGGTTTCATTCGACCAAGTGTCTCACCATGGGGTTTCCCAGTTTTTTTTATTAAGAAGAAGGATGGCTCGATGCGGATGTGCATCGATTGATCTTCGATCGGGTTACCAGCAGTTGAACAAGGTCACTATAAAGAATAGGTATTCATTGCCTAGGATTGATGACTTGTTCGATCAGTTAAAGGGAGCAAGATTTTTCTCTAAGATTGATCTTCGATCGGGTTACCACCAGTTGAAGATTAAGCAGAAGATGTTCCCAAAACTGATTTCCAGACTCGGTATAGACATTACAAGTTCTTGGTGATGCCTTTTGGTCTCACGAATGCGCCGGCGGCTTTTATGGATCTGATGAACTGGGTATTCCAACCATACCTGGATCGATGCATGATAATATTTGTCGATGACATCCTGATATATTCCCAGACCCGAGAAGATCACACGCGAGACCTTCGCCTTGCTTTGGAAATGCTGAGAGAACACAAGTTGTATGCCAAACTAAGCAAGTGTGAGTTTTGGTTGGAGGAAGTGGCATTCCTAGGCCTTGTTGTTTCTGCAGAAGGCATCTTGGTGGATCCGAAGAAGATAGAGGCAGTCATGAGTTGGGCAAGGCCCAAGAGCGTCACAAAGATCAGTAGTTTCCTTGGGTTGGCAGGCTATTACAGGAGATTCATAGAGGGTTACGGCACCGCTCACTTATCTGACAAGGAAGAACACCAAGTTTGTGGGCGATAAGTGCGAGATCAGTTTCATAGAACTGAAGAAGCGGCTTACCATGGCCCCCGTCCTTACAGTGCCATCCGGACATGGTGGGTATGAGGTGTACAATGATGCCTCGCACGTGGGACTTGGGTGTATCCTAATGCAGCACAAGAAGGTCATTGCCTATGCTTCGAGGCAATTGAAGGAGCATGAAAAGAATTACCCCACTCACAACTTGGAGCTTGCTACGGTCGTGTTTGCACTCAAGATTTGGCACCATTACCTTTACGGGGAAGAGTTCTATATGTTCACGGACCACAAGAGCCTTAAGTATCTCCTTTCCCAAAAGGAGCTAAATTTACGGTAATGGAGTTGGATAGAATTTTTGAAGGACTACGAATGCACCATCTAATACCACCCGGATAAAGAAAATGTAGTAGCTGATGCTTTGAGTAGAAGACCTCCAGGTTTGTTGGCTCACATGTTGGTGCAGGAATGGAGACTATTGGAAGATTTGGCTAATCTGGACATCTATGTGAATGATTTCATCCACACCCCTATCTTGGCAAATATCACGGTTCGACCGTACATTATAGATCTAATCAGAGAGTTTCAAGCCACGGATGCTGAGTTGTTGGCTTTCTAGGACAAGGAAGTTGCCAAGGGTAGTGAGGACTTCTCTCTCACTAGCCGAGGTGCTATTACATTCAAGGGAAGACTTTGTGTGCCAGCTAATGCGGATCCTCGGAGGGAGATTATGGATGAAGCCCACCGTTCAAAGTACACAGTGCATCCTGGGGGTACAAAGATGTACCGGAACCTCGAAGGGCACTTTTGGTAGCGGAATATGAAGAGGGATGTTGCAGAGTATGTATCCCGGTGTTTAGTGTGCCAACAAGTGAAGGCAGAGCACTTGAGACCGGCGGGTCTATTGCAATCTCTCCCTATTCCCGAGTGGAAATGGGAGCACGTCTCCATTGATTTCATTGTTGGCTTGCCAAAAAGGGCAAGAAAGTCGGATGCAATATGGGTTGTAGTAGACCGTCTAACGAAGTCCACCCATTTCTTGCCTTATCGGACTACGTTCAATTCGAGCCAATTGGCTGTATTGTATATCAAGGAAGTTGTTTGGTTGCACGGGGTTCCAGTTAGTATTGTGTCAGATCGGGATCCAAGATTCACGTCCAGGTTCTGGAATATTTTTCAGGATGCCATGGGTTCCCAACTTGATTTCCAACACCACCTTTCATCCACAAATGGATGGACACACCAAGAGAGTGAACCAGATCATTGAAGACATGCTTTGAGCATGTATGTTGGATTTCAAGGGCAGCTGGGAAGAGCACTTGCCTTTGATTGAGTTCGTCTACAATAATAGCAACCAGGCGAGCATCCAAATGGCACCATTTGAGGCCTTGTATGGGAGAAGCTACAGATCTCCTCTCTACTGGGATGAGGTAGGAGAGAAAAAAGTGTTAGGTCCGGAGTTGATATCATGGACTTAGTGTCAAAACCTGTAGAGAACCGATCGCTTGGTCCATATTGGCGATCGATCGGTCTACAACCGATCGATCGGTAGCTATTAACTGGTGCACTTTTTTGTATGGGGAAAAATTCCAGATAGCATGTTTTTGATCGATCGCTCGGTCAAAAAACCGGTCGCCCAGTAGGCGACTGATTGCTCGGTATTAACCATCGATCGATCGGTATATCGTGTTTTGCAGAATTTCATTAAGGGTTTTTTCGTCTTTGGGGCGTTACACCCTTGCCTATTAAGGCTTGCCCAAGCCTTATGGGTTTCATAAACCCTAAGTAAGGCATTTTGAGAGAAAGGGAGAGAGGAGAAAGGGGATTTCTAACCTAGGTCTTCAACTTGAGAAGGGATCAAAGGTTTGGGAACCATAGATCATCACAAGCTTGGATTTCTTCAAGTACACGGCTCAAGCGCGTGAGGAACACATTCTTCAAGCCAGGGCAATGACTCCATGCACGATTGGAGGGTTCTTCCTCATCCTTTTCAAGGTCGGTACCTTTTGCTACCCTCCTAATCATGGTTTCCTCCTTTCCTTCCTTATTCTTTGTTTTCCCTAAACTATAACTATGCTATGAGTTGGGATGCATGAATGGAGCTAGATGTTGGGCGATGGATGCCGTGTAGATGTGTTGTGATGAATGAAATGGGAAGGTTATTGTACCAATAATGAATATACATGTATGTTATTGTAAATCCCTAAGTAGGTGTTGGCAAATTCCGTGATCATTAGATAGGTCATGTGAGTCGAGTCGGGTTCAACTTGTCAGAAGAGAAGAGCTAAAGCATAAAGAAGATTGAAGAAAGTGAAGAAAAAGCTCCTACTCTGGATCTAGAAAGGTAATGGACTTAGAGACCCCTAACTAGGTTGGATTTGACTTAGATAACTCTAAACATACCTAGGAGGATAGTTTTAAACCTAATAAAGTTGTTTGATCTTAGTTGAATCAAATAAACATGAAATGAAGAATGGTTTGAAAAAATTCTGTCTCAACCGATCGCTCGGTGTTGAGACCGATCGATCGGTGGCCTACCGAGCGATCGGTGGCTATCGACTGGACAAAAAATTTGTATGGGGTATTTTTCCAGAGAGATGATTTTCAACAGCTCGATCGGTTATGAGCACCGATCGATCCGTTTTGGACCAAGCGATCGGTAATGTGCACCGATCGATCGGTCCCCGTAAAAAGAATTTTTATTTTTCTGGATTCTTTTTTTAAACCCTATATAAACAACTTTTTGGAGACCTAATTCGTATCTTTGTTTATTTTTGAAAAAGTAGAGGTTTGAGAAACTCCTCTAGGGTTTTTCCTATTGTTCTTATTAGATCTTTGTTGATCCCTCCTCTTTCTTTGATCCTAGAGAATGCAAGTATAGATCTAAACCTTTGATCTTGCATTGTGTGTGTAGAGCCCCAGAAATTGAGTTCACTGTTCATGTGAATAGTGCCCTTACATGGTGTGTGTGTAAAGGCCTAAGGCTTCCCATTGTGTTCTTGATATTATGATTAGTCAAGTGAGGGTTTTAGGTACATGGTTTGAGTCTTAAAAAGAGTGTAAAGATACTCTAAGTGGGTAAAATCAAGGGTATAAAATATCCTAACTGTTTAAATGGGTTGTTGGTGAATAGTGCTAGTGCATGAGGCATAAAGAGGCCGGAGCCTCTCACGCATGTCGGTGTGAATTTAATTATCATTGAGGTGGGTTAAAAACCTATGGAGAATGATTTATGAGGTGTGAGTAGGGTATTGGACACAAGGGAAAAGAGTGTGAAAACACTCGAGGTGTTCTAGGTGGTGAAAAGGTATGTCTCGGCATTTGTCTCAACTTTAAAGGGCTCTAGTTTAGTCATCGTTACTCAAATTTGAGTGATTACTAAATTTTTGGAAAGGTATTAGAACCCTCTTCAAGGTTCATGTTGATCACTTTCCCTGAGTTTGAGTCGGGGTTGAGTCAAAAGTGGGATTTCCAAAATCGGGTCGGCTGCAAATTTGGGCTGTCGCAACCCATTGCAGACCAGTCAGCTTAAGGGGAATTTTTTTCCATGAATAAAGAAGAATTAGAATTTATTCAAAACATGAAAGTTGTTCCTCTTCGAAAGACGAATCCAACACAAGTTGAATCGTCAAAATCGGAGTACCGAGTCAAAAGTTATGGCAAAAATACTGAAGTACATTCTGCAGCACCAGTCAAGACCGAGAGATCGGTCCACTACCGGTAGATCGGTCATAAGCACCGATCGATCGGTCCACTACCGGTAGATTGGTCATCTATCAGTCCTACGCGATTTTCAGAAATTTTTTTAGGGATTTTTTGGTCTTTTGGCCACTCCACCCTTATTTTTAAGGGTTGGCTCGAGCCAAGGGTGTTCATAAACACCCTTAGCCATATTTTGAGAGGGAGTGAGAGAGGAGAGAAGGGGTTTTCACCCTAGGGCATCAACTTGAGAAAATCAAGGGGTTTTGGAACCCAAGACCATCTCAAAAGCTTGGATCTCTCAAATCCAACCTCAAGCACGTGTGGAGTCCCATTCCAAGCTAGGGCAGCGTTCTCCACAGCATTTTTCAAGGGTTTTCTTCTCTTTTTCAAGGTTAGTACACCCTACTAAATTCTTTAGCAATAACCTAGATTCCTTTCTTGAAAATGATGATTTTTGGATCTTGTGTTCTTTCCTTTCCTTGAAATGCATTATTTTCCCTAATTATAAACAAGATAATTAATTGGTGAATGGGATGTGGATTGTTGGACATGGAGGCGATTGGATGCCGTATTGTGTGATGTGTGTGATGGAAAATGGTGGATGGGCATTGTACGAATAATGAACGCACGCCTTGTGTATGATGAAACATATGAACATTTAAGAACTTTAAATAATGTGGTTTGAATGTGTTACTCATTAGGTGTTTGACAAAATGCATGAATGAGAATGCCAAGAATAAAATGAAGGTGTAGAGCCCCGGACCTTTTCACAGTTAATACATGACACTCTCGTTGTCATTTTTTCCTTTTTAAGAGGTATAATAAATAAATAAAGAAGAAATTGGAAATTTCGAAACGTCAGAAATGTTCCTTTTCGAAGTACGAACACAACGCAAGTTGAATCGTCAAAATCGGATGAACGAGTCAAAAGATATGGCCAAAACTGTCTGAACCTGTAGGAAAACGTAGCTCGGTTATGCACTGAGGACGTAGCTCGGAAGGCACTAAGGACGTGCTCTGACGTCGTACTTTGATAACGTATACTGTGTGCATCCGTTGTACAACTCACAACGGGTACATTGTACAACTCACCACGGGCACGCTGTACATAAGACAACGGACAACGTGTTCAGCACTGTCCACCACGGACAACGTGTTTGGCACTGTTCACTGCTCAACGAGCTCAGCACGATGCACAACACAACAGCACCACGAGTTGGCACTGTTCACGGCACCACGAGTTGGCACTGTTCACAGCACCACGAGTTGGCACTGTTCACAGCACCACGAGTTGGCACTGTTCACAGCACAACGAGTACGACACTCGTGTTTTTACAGGAATTTAGTAAGGGCGTTATGGTCTTTTGTCAGTTCACTCTTACCTTAAGAGTTTAACCCGAGCCTTTAGGGCATCATTCGACACTTAGAGAGTTTGAGAGAATAGGAGAAAGGGGAGAAGGCGATTCCAAACCTAGGGTTTCCAGTTTGGAGAGAAATCAAAGGGTTTTGAGACCCTAGATCAACCTCAAGCCCGTTTTCTTCAAGATTTCGGCTCAAGCATTCGTGGAGCTCGCGATCCAAGCTAGGGCAGCAACTCACAGTCATTTGGAAAGAGGGTTTCTTCCTCATTTCTTCAAGGTCGGTACTTTTTACTACCCTCCTAGTTATAGTTCCTCTTCTCCCTCTATTTCTTTTGATTTTTCTTTCATTGATACATGTGCTATGAGATGGATGAATGGTGAATGGTGAATGGAGAATGGTAAATGGTGAATGGTGAATGGAGATGGAATGGGCGATTGGATGCCAATGGTTGTGTGTGATGAACAAATGGGGAAGGGCATTGTTCCAATAATGAACGTACATGTGTGATTGAGAAAAACCCATCTAGAAAAGCGTGTTGTAGGGTAAATCCATAATGAACACACCATGTTTGATGAAATGCCAAGGTGAATAAAGTGAGCTGTGAATTAGGAAATGCATACCTAAGAAATTCTGAATATTACTAGGGCCTATGATAGTGTGTTTCTTTCTTTCCCTAAAGGATATGAATATTACATTGCTCAATCATTGATGTTATATGTGTTGTGAAATTACCCTAATGTCATATTTAAATTTAAATGCAAGCATGTACACGGTTACCACGAGCACGGCATGCATGACGTGATTTATCGAGGTTTTCAAGAACATGGTTAGAGGTGGAACATATCCTACGATATGTTTTACCTCGCTCTTGGCAAGGACAAGTCAATCATGCATTATCATAAGAAGGGTCCCCCATCCCCTCGCATGACACGCATAGCATCGCATGACACGCATAGCATAGCATTCACATGACACGCATAACTCTGCATGGCATTACACGCATGGATGCTAGTTGCGACGGGCTATGAACGGCAACTAGGCATTCACATTCCGCATGGATGCTAGTTGCGACGGGCTATGAACGGCAACTAGGCATACCCATCTACATATAGGGTACTAGTTGCGACGGACTATGAACGGCAACTAGGCATGTGAACATGTTTAAATTATGAACAAGCAAGCATGATACTCGCATGACACGCATGACATGACATGGCACGCATGATGCAAGCATGACAAGCATGACACGGTTAACAGGTTCACAATCACGCAAAGGGTATTTCAAGTCAAGTGCACGATGTTTTCAAGGGTTTTATCAGTCTTTCTGAATGCAAGCATGAATATAAATTGCTTTACTTCCTTGTATGATATAAATTGTTCCTGTTCTATATATGCAAATTTGTTTCCTACTTTATGTATGCTATCTGTATACTATGACTGTTGGTTAGTATTTAGTACCCGCTGAGTATTCCATGCTCAGCCGTACTTCTTATGTCGGCAGGTTCTGAGGGAGCTACTGCCCCAGTTGATGTTTTGATGTTTGTGCTCCTGGTCCATGGGTGGAGGAGGAGTTCGTCGAGGGGCCTTTGGAGGAACTTCCCGTAGAGGGTTACCATTAGGTGGTTGTAGATTCTGAGTGAATAGCTGTGAGTGAGATGAGAGTTAGATTTATGTATTTTGGCGGGCATGTCCGCACTTTCTTATGGATTGCTTTTTGTATAAAACTTGGATTTGCGTATGTATATACATAGAGGTTTGGTAGACTTCCGCTATACCATGTTAGAGTATGTTTCCGCTGTTTTGTCCTCTATTGTATATGCTCTGTGGGTTTTGCAGGTTGGGTTGTCAAGCAAGTCATGTTTAGTCGTCCAAAGTTCACTCTAACTCCTAGGGTGGGTTTTGGGGCGCGACAGAAGGAATTGGGAAATATGACTTGTGTAGTTTTCCTTAAAAGGGTGATTTTAAAACAAATGCTCTATATGTGTTCATTGAATTCCCCATGCCTATGCAATTACAAGAAATGCCATATTATGCTTTATTGTTTCATGTTAACATGATTATGAAAAAGAGAATTGAAATGCAATATGTGTCCCTTGATTCATCTATGATAGTACGATCATCACGCATGCATGAACCAAACTTTTTGAATATAAGCATATGAAATAACAAGAAATAAGCATATGACAAGGAGGTTGGTAGCCCAGGGATGTGCGGGTGCTAGCCTCTGGCTCACAAGTTAAATTAACATGAATGTCAAGGGTAGGGCATATCCCTAGGATATGTCATACCTGGCTCACAAGAAAACACGATAATCAAGGAAATGAAGATGCTAATGTGTTCCGTTCCATCATAGTCCGGGCATTAGTAAGCAAGTTGCTAATGTGTTCCGTTCCATTATAGTCCGGGCATTAGCAAAGTAAAAAAGGAAAGATACTAATGTGTTCCGTTCAATTATAGTCCGGGCATAAGTAAACAAGGATAACCAGTGTGTTCCATTCCACCATAGTTCGGGCACTAGTCAAGTCAAGCATGAGGCTAATGTGTTCCGTTCCATTATAGTCCGGGCATTAGTCAAACAAGATACTAATGTGTTCCGTTCAATCATAGTCCGGGCATTAGTAAGCAAGTTGCTAATGTGTTCCGTTCCATTATAGTCCGGGCATTGGCAAAGTAAAACAAAAAAGATACTAATGTGTTCCGTTCAATTATAGTCCGGGCATTAGTAAACAAGGATAACTAGTGTGTTCCGTTCAACCATAGTCCGGGCACTAGTCAAGTCAAGATAAGGATACTAATGTGTTCCGTTCAATCATAGTCCGGGCATTAGTAGGCATGGTGCTAATGTGTTCCGTTCCATTATAGTCCGGGCATTAGCAAAGGAAAGCAAGAGCTAGTATGACCGTCCAAGTCATAGTTCGGGTACTAGTTAAACATGACACGCAAGAATAACAAGAACCTAGTATGTCCGTCCATTTCATAGTTCGGGTACTAGCTAAACAAGAACGAAACAAAGCATGTGTGATTCCCACGATACAAGAATAAGACGAGAATAAGTTGTAAATACGGCAAACGAGTTTCGGAAAATCATAAGAAGTATTATCAAGAACAAGTCATAACTTTTGAATACAAGTTTACAATGCATGAGTTAAAATATGTTGTTCATGATTTACTTTACATTATTATTTCTTTTAGCTTCCGCACTCTGATTATGTACCGTTGATGAACTGTATCATGTATGACATATTAATGTTATTACTATTGTTAGCTAGTAGCTTGTACTCGCTGAGTATTCCATGCTCAGCCGTACTTTTTATGTCGGCAGGTACAGTATGCGATTTGTGGACTCTTGTCCCTTGGATCGAGGTAGCTCGGTGTGAGCAGGAGATCCTTCGGATGGTTACCTAGATATTAGGAGGCTTGGCATATGGTCAATGGTTGGGATGAGTTAGCGAGAGAGACATGTATTTAGGTTCTTGTGTTTGGGGATGTTGTCTCACTTGAGTTGGGACTCAAGTGGAGGAGTTCATGTTCATGTTGTAAATCCTATTTAATTATTGTAATCAAATGCACTTGGAATATAGTTAAGTATTTAAAGAAATTTCTAGTTCTCTATTTTGCATGCCTTGTATAATCTTGCAGGTTGATTTAAGGTTAGGTCACGTCGCCAAAGTATCCTAACTCCTAGGGGGTATTTTGGGGGGTTACAGTGTGATCTCAGATCTATATGAGATCCCTCTAGGGTTTGAAACTTCCAAAATTGATTCACAACCCTACACCTTGTGTGTGTGTCCGGTGTTTGATCCGGAGCCTTCGTGGAAAGAAATCGATCATGTGTGATCGTGGTTTTGAAGTAGCTTGAAAAGATTTGGTCGGTGTGGAACCGAAGCTGCTACGGCGGAGATCGAACCTGTTGGTTCGTGGAAATCAAGAGTAAGAGTCTATACCTAGGAACGTCGTTTCTGTTTTGGTAAGGTCTTGTCTTATACTTGAAATCTTTTCATAGTGAAGTTTATTGCTGGACGAGGTCCCGTGGTTTTTTCCCGTTAGGGTTTTCCACGTAAAAATCTTCTGTGTTTGATTTGTGTGGATTGTCTGAGTGAATTGTTCATTGATTTCTAAACATATTAATTGAAAAATTAAAATTGGTTAGAAATTATCAGATAGACCTATTCACCCGCCCCCTCTAGGTCTTAGAGATCATTGATCTGGATAAATTTCAGTTATGAACATAAACCTACCTATAAAAGCATGTTATAGGCCTTAACAAATAATGTACACACCACATGTTTGATGAAATGCCAAGGTGAAGAAAATGAGTTGTAAATCAAGAAATGCATGCTTAAAAGCGTATGAAATTGCTAGGGTTTATGATAGTGTGATTAATTGCTTTCTCTAAATGGCATGAATATTTACTTGTATAAATGAATGATATCCTACGTATCGTTGAAATCTCAAATGTCATATTTAATTCCAAGTGAAAGCATGTACACGATTTCACGAGCACGGCATGCATGACATGGTTTACCGGTGTTTTCAAGAATAAGGATTTTAGAGGTAGGACATATCTTATAATATGCTTTGCCTCACTTTGACAAGAACAAGCATTGGACATGAGGGAGTTTTAAACTTCCCTCCCTTCAAGATTAAAGGAGGGGTCTCCCCTCCCTCACAAGTTGCATATCATTGAAAGAAGGGTCTCCCTTCCCTCTCAAGTGCATCTCATGTAAAGAAGGGTCTCCCTTCCCTCGCAAGTGCATCTCATTTCAAGAGGGGCCTCCCCTCCCTCTCAAGTGTACCTCACAAGTTGCATGAGCATGTTTAAATTTCAAGCAAGCACGCATGACATGCATGGCACGACATGGCATGCATAACACGACAAGTCAAGCAAGACAGAACATGACAAGACAAGTTTTCAAATACGACAAGAGTGTTTCCAAGTCACGACAAGCACACGAAGATTTCAAGAGTTTTTCCCGGCTTTCATATGATGCAAGCATGAAATATAAACTGCTTACTTTCCTATTATTTTATGAACTGCTTCCTGCTTTATATATCGTTATTGTTATGCTGTGACTGTTGGTTAGCATTTGGTACACGCTAAGTATTTCATGCTCAACCGTACGTTTATGTCAGCAGGTACTGAGGGAGCTGCCGCTCCTTTCAACATCTGTGCCCCTGTCCTTTGGGTAGAATAGGAGTATGTTGAGGAACCTGTGGAGGAACCTCCTGTAGAGGGCTATTACTAGGTGGTAGATTCTAAGTGATTGTGGGTGAGCTTGAGAGATTATATTCATGTATTTTGGTGGGCATGTCCGCAGTTTCTTTTGTCTCATTTTGTACACAACTTGTCACGACCCAAAATACCCCCTAAGAGTTAGGGATACTTTTGGCTCATGACCGCCGTATCATACCATCCTATCATGACACATAAGACGTACATATCATCCTGCAAGAGCATACAAGGCATGCTAAGAGGCGAACCTATAAATTTTTATTTACAATGTAATCTTCCACATACTACTATAAACAAAATATTGTAATATAAGCTAAACCTGTACACAAGGTCCATCACTTGAATTACCAACTCAAATCAATACAAATACTCCCATAAGGTCAACCCATATACATGTCTCTCCCCCTCATCACTCAACCATCACTGATGAGTACCAATCGGCTTCTCGACATACTCCTCCTTGAACCCTGGTTCAGGAGCACATCCATCCAACCTGTGACCTGCTGAAGATAACAACATCGGCTGAGCATTGAATACTCAGCGTATACAAACTACTAACTAACAATGTTATAAAACATTAACATATTATACAGAGTATAGTTCATCAGAATATAAGCATAATCAGAGTGCGGAAGTGAAAACAATATAACAATTGCATATTCTCGAAAAGCATACTTTAATCATATCTTGAGTCCGTACTATCACAAATCATATTTCAATATCTTATGAGTTCTTAGAGTCCTTATGAGATCCTTAGAGTTCTTAGACTCCTTAGAGTTCTTGTGAGATTTCTAATGAGACTTTCTTGTGAGCAAGAGACTTAGAGCTCTTAGAGCCTTTGAGATTCACTTATGAGCTTGCCTAATGCCTACCCTGCAAGGAGTAGAGTCCATTAGCACTAATGCCTACCCTACAAGGAGTAGAGGCCACTAGCTTCACATACAAATACACATACACTTTACTAATGCCTACCCTGCAAGGAAGGAGTAGAGTCCATTAGCACTAATGCCTACCCTACAAGGAGTAGAGGCCACTAGCTCCACATACACATACACATACACTTTACTAATGCCTACCCTACAAGGAGTAGAGGCCACTAGCTTCACATACACATACACATACATTTTACTAATGCCTACCCTACAAGGAGTAGAATCCATTAGCACTAATGCATACCTACAAGGAGTAGAGGCCACTAGCTTCACATACACATACATATACACTTTACTAATGCCTACCCTGCAAGGAGTAGAGTCCATTAGCACTAATGCCTACCTTACAAGGAGTAGAGGCCACGAGCTTCACATACACATACACTTTACTAATGCCTACCCTGCAAGGAGTAGAGTCCATTACCACTAATGCCTACCCTACAAGGAGTAGAGGCCACTAGTTTCACATACACTTTGTTGGTTCACACTTTCACTGTACACTTGACACATACACATGGTAAATTTCGATCATGCAATACACGTGCACATAAACACTTGTGGTGAACATGGTAGACAATGGAAACACAAAATCATATGACACATTCTATTTCACTTAACCCATCACTTACACTTAACATATGCTTTTCTCTTTCATTTAAAAACAATTCATATAATCATTTAAACGTGGCACATGCTCGAATTCATCATATAATCACTTTGTTCATTTGGTTGTAACCTTAGAATCATCATAATATACCTAGCATCATAAATCATTGGTTTTTATCTTTGGTTTTCCTCAAAACTTAAGTCTTTTAGCATGCTTTTCTTCTTAACATCATAATATAACCAACATCTAATCAAAAGTGAACTAGTTACCCTTTTTATTCGTTGTTTTTAAGTCATAGCATCATTATAATTGAATTAGTAGAATTGCCTACTAGTTCATAGCACAAAGTAAAGGATTCTATCTTGAATTTCAATAGGGATTATGGCATGAAATTTAGTAGAGTGTATCTACACTCTTTACTCCAAGGTACATGATTTACCTCTTTTTTTTCCTAGATGAATCCTAACATGGATGTCTAGTAGAAACCATCTACATATTCGAGGCCTTGAACGTCAATTTTTATTTCATTTCATAATATACCACAAAGTAATATACCTTACTCTTCTTTAAAATCCATACATCATTATAACCAAAATCATAGTTTACAAAGAACAAGATCCAATACCTTGATTTCATTTCATTAGTTTCAATAGTTTATGCCAATAAAAGCTATAAGTTATCAATGAATCATAACATGGAGAGTTCTGATTTCTAAGCATGAATGGATCATAACAAAGTAGTTAATAGGTTGTTCTACCTTTTGAAGGATCGATCTCCTTCAATTTCAGAGCTTTTAGAAAGCTTGAGGAACAAGTTTCAAGCTTGAAAAGCAATCCGAGCTCTTCCTTTAATCACAAACCCAAGCTAAGAGCAACCCAAGAAGAACCCAAGCCTTCTCTTCTTCCTCCTCCTTCAAAATCACTCCCAAGCTCTCCCTAGGGTTCTTGTAACCCTTATGGATGAATTTTGGGCTTATATAGGTGTTTGGGGTTTTCCAAAACCCCAAACCACCCTTAAAATATCTCTAGGAGTCGGCCACTGCGCAAATGAATAGTGCACCGGTCGACCGGTCACAAATCCGGTCGATCGGATTGGTCACCCTGTGTTCTGTTTTTCCCGCCTTAGTATTTTGGCCATAACTTTTGACTTGCTTATCTGATTTTGATGATTCAACTTGCGTTGGATTTTTCTTTCAAAGGGAAACAACTTTCATGTTTTGTATAATCTAAATGGGCCCACAAGTGGACTGGTCCAAAATGACTGCTGAATTGACAGCAGACCCACTTTCGGCACACCCCCATTTTACCTAACTTACACTCAAAATAAGAAAAAGTGTAAAGCATGAACCTCGAAGAGGACTTCAGTATCTTTCTAATGGCTTAAGAATCACTTAATTCCGATGAGCGGTGACCAAACTAGAGCTTCCACAAGTTGAAGGTACGTGAAAACATCCCTCTTTTTCGACACTTAGAGTATGTTATACTCTTGGTTCTTCATCCCAAACACCCAATAACAATACTCTAACTAATTTAAACTATTCTCATCATGTCTCATAAATCAAATTACATAAACGACCCTCGGCCTTTACAAGATTTGTGCCCATGGCACTATTCACAACCTTGAGAAATGGGTTCCCGGGTTCTACATTCACACTTAGGGTATTTTATACCCTAGATACTTGAGTATTATCATACTCTTGTTTTACGACTCATCACACATATATAAAACCTTCACTTCACTTTTTCCAATATCAAGAACACATGAGACCTTAGACCTTTACATGCATTGTACACTACCACTACTCACTGCACTATTCATATGAACAGTGCCCTCAAATTCCGGGGTTCTACACAACTTAGAACATGTATATATACTTAGAGGTTTGGTTAGTCTTCCGCTGTGCTATATTAGTTTATGCTTCCGCTATTATGTCCTCTATCGTATATGCTCCGTGTATTTTGCAGGATGGTTTGTCAAGCAAGTCATGTAAGTCATGATAAGCCACCCAAGATTCACTCTAACTCCTAGGGTGGGTTTTGGGGCGCGACATCGGAGACACCTGATGGGAGAGTGTCAGAGAGCATCTGGAGAATGTTTCCATTGTGGCGATCAAGGCCACATGGTTAGAGATTGCCCACGCCGGCAGTCGTGAGTTCAACCTCAGGGCAGCAGGCCCCCAATTCGGCAAACTGCTCAACAAGGGCCTTCGCAAGCTTCAGTATCTAGATCCGCACGACCCACACAAAACACACAGCAGCCTTGCAGGGCTAACCAAGGTCGAGTCTTTGCCTTGACTGAAAGGGATGCACAGGCATCTGATGATGTTGTGCAAGGTACGCAAAAATTCTAAATTTCTCAAGTATGAATGGATGAGTATTATATCTTATATGGTTGCCTATGTGTATATTATATTACTTGAACTCTATGTATGTGTTGCTTGAAATTTATTGATGTAGCTAATTACAATGCACAGGCGTATTGCTAGTAAACGAGTGTCTAGCTTGTGTGTTGATCGACACATTCCTTTGTATCACCTAGCTTTCTCAAAGGTTTCGTGTTTGAGCCGAGTCGCCTATGTCACGAGTTAACCATTTCGACTCCGCTTGGCAAGTCGATTGATACAGACCGAGGATACCGAAACTATAGAGCTCAAGTCGAGCAGTACGAATTGTCGATAGATCTAATCATCCTTGAGTTTCAAGACTTGCACTTTGATGTTATTCTCGGGATGGATTGACTAGCTGCACACCATGGAAAAGTGGCTTGTTTTGAAAAGATGGTGAAGTTTAAGCCAAAGGGCATCAAGCCTTTTCATTTTCGTGGACTTAGAAGGAGAGATATAGCCCGTTTAGTGGCTCTAAGTCTTGAAATTCTGGAGGCACAAGATTCCTCAGTCATCCCAGTTGTGAGTAAGTATTTGGATGTATTTCCTGAGGACTTGTCGGGATTACCTCCAAATAGGGAGATGGAGTTTGCAATAGAGCTCGCTCCAGGAACGGCTCCAATCTCTACAGCTCCATACAGGATGGCTCCCATTGAACTTAAAGTATTGAAGGAGCAAATTGAAGAATCGCAACGGCTTGGTTTCATCCAGCCAAGTGTTTCACCGTGGGGAGCACCGGTACACTTTGTGAAGAAGAAAGATGGGTCGATGAGGATGTGCATCGACTATCGGCAGTTGAACAAAGTTACGATCAAGAATCGTTACCCATTGCCACGGATAGATGATTTGTTCAACCAACTGAAAGCAGCAAAGTTCTTCTCTAAGATTGATTTGCGATCAAGGTATCATCAGTTGAAGATCAAGGCCGAAGATGTTCCAAAGACTGCCTTTAGGACTCAGTACGGGGCACTACGAGTTTCTAGTTATGCCTTTTGGTCTAACGAATGCACTGGCGGCATCCATAGATTTGATGAACCGCGTGTTCAAGCTTTCTCTTGACAGATGTGTTATCATCTTTGTTGATGACATCTTAGTATATTCCCCGACACAGGAGGATCATGATAGAGACATTCGCCTTACACTTAAGACTCTTTGAGAGCATAGCCTTTATGCCAAGTTGAGTAAATACGAATTTTGGTTGGAGAAAGTGGCATTCCTTGGCCACGTGGTAACTATCGAGTGTATTTCAATAGACCCAGCAAAGATAGAAGCTGTGATGAAATGGGAGAGACCCAGAAGTGTTACCGAGATACGTAGCTTCCTCAGTTTGGCAGGATACTACAGGAGATTCGTAGAGAGATTCTCTAGCTTAGCGGCACCACTCACGTATTTGACACGGAAGAATGCCAAGTTCTTTTGGAGTGACAAGTGTGAAGCGAGTCTTATAAAATTGAAGAAGAGGCTTACTACGGCCTCCATTCTTACAATGCCATCTAGAAGTGGAGGTTTCGTGGTCTACAGTGATGCCTCGAACATCGGGCTAGGATGTGCTCTTATGCAGCGTGGGAATGTCATTGCCTACGCTTCCCGGTAGTTGAAGGATCATGAAAAAACCTATCCTACTCATGACTTGGAGAAAGCCACGGTGGTTTTCGCATTAAAGATATGGTGGCATTACCTTTATGTGGAAGAGTTTGATGTTTTCATGGATCACAAAAGTTTAAAATACTTATTTTCCTAAAAGGAGTTAAACATGCGACACGTCGATGGATAGAATTCTTAAAGCACTAAGAGTGTTCGATCTAGTACCATTCGGGTAAAGCTACTGTAGTGGTAGATGCCGTGAGCAGAATCCCTACTGGACTTGTGGCTCATATGATGATTCATGAGTGAAAGATGTTAGAGGTCATGGCAAACCTCGATACCAGTTTCAGTATTCCCACCTATGGGCCAGTCATGGCAAATCTTACAGTCAGGCCTTATATCCTAGCTCGGATCTGTGAGTTGCAGAATTAGGATGCGGAGCTACTTGCTTATAGAGAAAAGGCGATTAGTAAGGGGAGTGATGAGTTCTCAGTGATAGTAACCGAGCAATCACATTTAAAGGAAGGTTGTGTGTCCCTTTGGATACGGAATTGAAGAGCGAGATCTTAGATGAAGCTCACCGGTCCAGGTACACTGTGCATCCTAGTGGTATGAAGATGTACCAGAATCTGAAGAAGCACTATTGGTGGCAGAACATAAAGAGGAAAGTTGCCGAGTATGTGTCGAGAAGCTTAGTGTGCCAATAGGTGAAGGCTGAGCATATGAGGCCGGCAAGTCTTTTGCAATCCCTTCCGATTCCCGAGTGAAAATGGGAGAACATCTCCATGTACTTCATTGTTAGATTACAAAGGACAGTGAAGAACTCCAATGCGATTTGGGTAGTGGTTGATCGTTTGACAAAGTCCACTCACTTCTTGCCATATCGGACCACGTTCAACGCAAACCAGCTAGTAAGTGGTTCGGTTGCTTGGAGTGCTAGTAAGTATTTTTTTTGACAATGATCTAAGATTCACTTCTAGGTTCTGGAAGATCTTTCAGAGCGCTATTGGTTCCCATTTGGACTTTAGCACCGTCTTTCATTATCAAAGAGATGGGCAGACTGAGAGGGTGAACCAAGTTATAGAAGAAATGCTTCGAGCTTGCATGTTGGATTTCAAGGGCAGTTGGGAGGATCATTTGCCGTTGGTGGAATTTTCCTACAATAATAGTTCTCAGGTGAGTATCCAAATGGTACCTTTCGAAGCCTTATGTCACGACCCAAAATACCCCCTAGTAGTTAGGATACTTTGGCGACGTGAACTCATAACCGAACCATCCTATATAACATGTGAATCCTGTATAACATATAAAACCTGTGATAGCGGAAGCGTAATACTAATCTATATATGGTAGTGGAAGCGGACTACAAAATTTCTATCAATAGTATATGTCTCAGTTTATACATGACCCAAAATAAAGAGCGAACATACTCGCTCAACAAAATATATGTACATGTCTCTCCCTCTCATCACTCATGATGGGGCCACCTAACAAAAGCCCTCTGCTCCTCCTGAGCCCTCTGCTGCTGAAGACTACCCCAAGTCTCCTCCTCCTCAACATACTCTTCCTCGACCCATGGTTCTTGAGGACGCTCGCCGCAAATGTCGAAGGGACCTGCCGACATAATATGTACGGCTGAGCATGGAATACTCAGCGTATACAAACCACTAGATAGTAATATCATAAACAGTAATCCAACATATATCACGGTTTATCATTTCACATGCATTTCTGAAATCAGCGCGGAAAACAAAATCATATCATGTGCATATATCTCAGAAAATACTATCGGAAAACATCTTCTTATCATCTTTTGTCTTTTACATCTTCTTATCATCCTTTTTCCTCTTATACCTTTGCATATACGGGTATTTAAAATACCTTGGCTTTTATCTTTTATTATCCTGTACGGGTATTTAAAATACCTTGGCTTTTATCTTTTATTATCCTGTACGGGTATTTAAAATACCTTGGTATTCATCATTTGCTACCTCCGGAGTAGGACAACTAGTACCTGTATCCACGTAAACTGGGTGGCCTAATGTTCTCCTCACCTTCGGCTACCTCAAGGGTAGACGACCAGTATCCATCTCCCTTCCGGGCGGCCTGCTATCATCGGAGTTCGATGCCAGTATCCCTTTCCCTTTCAGGCGGCCTGCTATCGTCGCATCCCTGTCGGCTTTTTCCGTATACTTTCCATCTTCTTGTATTTCTTGTAACATCTTATGCTTCTTGTATTTTCCGTATATATCTTGTGCTTCTTATGCTTTCCGTATACATCTTGTGCTTCTTGTACTTTTCTTATACTTCTTTTGCTTCTTGTACTATTCATGTGGTTCATTTACATCTTATACTTTTCATGTAATTCATTTGCGTCTTATACTCTTCTTCTTCTTATTCTTGTGTTGCATCTTATATACATGGACTTCTTCTTTTGGATACCCATAATATAGAAAAACTCGATCATGCATATGCGTATGTGTCCGTGTAGCAATTGTGATATAACATAGTAGACATTAGGGAAAACCCTTTACATATGGTCATATGTCTCATACTCAACATAATTCATCCATCACCATAATCCATATACAATAACATCACACCATTCCAATCACATTTAAAATAAGGTTTTTCTACTTATTCTTCCCAAAACTTGTTGCTTTTAACATGCTTTTCATTTTAGATACTAACATATAGAACAACTCAAAAATTACCATCTTTTATTTGTTGGTTGGAAGCATAACATCATCACATTTAATTCACACCATCATTCATGGGATTTTATCTTGATGTAGAAAGGGTTTCATGAAATCAATTGCTAGAAGAGTGTATTTTTACATATAAGAGGCTATATATAACTATACTTGTCAAGAAAATCATGCTTTTCATTAAGGGTTTATGAAATTAGAACCTAGTAGAGTGTATCTACCTTATGGGATGAAATCCCTTTGATCCAATGCTTGAAAAGGCTTGAAGAAGCTTGTAGAAGTGAAACCCAAGCTTGATGTTGGAGATCCAAGCTCCAATGGCGCGTAGGAGCGAGATCAAGGCTCGATTTGTGCTCTTCTTCTCCAAATCCAAAAACCCCTCTTGCAATCCTCCACTCTCTTCCCTTCTCTTCTAAGATCTCTCTAAGTGTCGAAATGAAGCCCTAAAGGCTCGGGTTAAACTCTTAAGGTAAGAGTGAACCGACCAAAAGACCATAATACCCTTACTGAATTTATGCAAAAACGCGAGTACCGAGCGATCGGTGTTAATGACCGATCGATCGGTTGCCTACCGAGCGATCGGTGTGTTGACCGAGCGATCGACCAAAAATTAACTCTCTGGAAAATTTCCCCATACAAAAATCTTGACCAATCGATAGCTACCGATCGATCGGTTTTGGACCGATCGATCGCTCTATGGACTGAGCGATCGGTTGCCTGCAAGTCCAGACTGTTTTGGCCATATCTTTTGACTCGTTCGTCCGATTTTGACGATTCAACTTGCGTTGGGTTCGTACTTCGAAAATGAACATTTCTGACATTTCAAAATTTCCAATTTCTTCCTTATTTATTAATTATACCTCTTAAAGGCAAAATGGCAACGAAAGTGTCATGCATTAAATGTGAAAAGGTCCGGGGCTCTACACCTTATATGGTTGAAGTTGTAGATCTCCCCTATATTTGGATGAAGTTGGAGAGAGAAAGATATTGGGCCCGGAGTTGATTGAGCAAACCGCGAATAAGGTCAAGATTATCAGAGAGAGATTGAAGATGGCTCAAGACAGGCAGAAGAGCTATGCCGACACCCGTAATGAGATCTTGAATTCCATGTTAGCGATATGGTATTTGTGAAGGTCTTTCCGAAAAAGGGTGTTATGAGGTTTGGCAAAAGAGGAAAGCTCAACCTGAGCTATGTGGGTCCTTTCAAAATTGTCACACGAGTTGGTGAAGTTGCTTACTGGGTTGCTCTACCCACTCACATAGCAGTGGTTCACAACGCCTTTCATGTGTCCATGCGTCCAAAATACATTTCAGATCCTTAACAAATAATGTACACACCACATGTTTGATGAAATGCCAAGGTGAAGAAAATGAGTTGTAAATCAAGAAATGCATGCTTAAAAGCGTATGAAATTACTAGGGTTTATGATATTGTGATCAATTACTTTCTCTAAATGGCATGAATATTTACTTGTTTAAATTAATGATATCCTATGTATCGTTGAAATCTCAAATGTCATATTTAATTCCAAGTGAAAGCATGTACATGATTTCACGAGCACGGCATGCATGACATGGTTTACCGGTGTTTTCAAGAAAAAAGGGTTTTAGAGTTAGGACATATCTTATGATATGTTTTGCCTCACTTTTGACAAGAACAAGCATTTCACATGAGGGAGTTTACAATTCCCTCCCATCTCATTGAAAGAGGGGTCTCCCCTCACTCACAAGTACATATCATTGAAAGAAGGGTCTCCCTTCCCTCTCAATTGCATGTCATTAAAAGAGGGGTCTATCCTCTCTCCCAAATGCATCTCATAAGTGCATCTCACAAGTGCATCTCACAAGCGCATCTCACAATTTACATGAGCATGCTTAAATTCCAAGCAAGCACACATGACATGAAACGCATGGCAAACAAGTAAGACAGACATGACAAGTTTTTCAAGCACGAAAAGAATATTTTAAGTCAAGTCAAGTGCACGATGATTTCAAGGGTTTTATCAACTTTTATGTGATGCAAGCATGAATATAATCTGTTTTATTTTCCTGTTATTATATGAATTTCTTCCTGCTTTATATATCGTTATTGTTATGTTGTGAATGTTGGTTAGTATTTGGTACCCGCTGAGCATTCCATGCTCAGCCGTACTTCTCAAGTCGGCCAGTGATAGTGGAGCGGCTGCTCCTTTTGACATCTGTGCTCCTGGCCCATGGGTGGAGGAGGAGTACGTTGAGGAACCGCTGGAGGAACCTCCTGCAGAGGGCTACTACTAGGTGGTAGATTCTGAGTGATTGTGGGTGAGCTTGAGAGATTATATTTTATGTATTTTGGCAGGCATGTCCACACCTTATTTTGTTTCCCTTTTTGTATAAACTTGGATCATGTATATGCTTCGTATGTTTTGCAAGATGGTTTGTTAAGCAAGTCATGTAAGTCATGATAAGTCGTCCAAGATTCACTCTAACTCCTAGGGTGGGTTTTGGGTCGTGGCATAGAATGTGATGGATGATGTTGTGTGATGAAAAAGATGGATGGGCATTGTACCAATAATGAATACACATATGATGTTGATGAAATGTTGTAAATCAAAGCACAAATTAAAGACCTAAGAAGTGTTGAATACTACATGTTTGATGAAATGTGTGAATGAGGAATAAGTTAAGAAAATGAGGATATGATTTAGGGGATTTTCCCATATTGGGTAGATATTAAGTGAACTGTTATATGTGTGTTTTTCCTTCAATAATTCATGTCTATGGAATTGTAGAAATGTTATATGATGTTGATTATGCTCACGATCACGATAGCACCTATTGTCAGGTACAAGCACGCACACTTGCATGAACCGAAGTTTTCTCATAAGCATGTATTTCAAAAAGCATAAGGAAGGTTTTCAAGAAATTCATAAGATAAGCTCACAAGAACTTGTAAGAACTCGTAAGCTAGTGGGGCAGCCCGAGGAGTGCCACTAACCATCTGATATTCCCAAGCTACTTTGGGTGGGTGTTTAGTGGGATGGTACGAAGGGAGCCACTAGTAAAGAACTTGTAAAAACTTGAAGGACTTGTAAGAACTTGTGGGACAACCCGAGGAGTGCCACTAACCATCTAATATTCCCAAGCTACTTTGGGTGGGTGTTTAGTGGGACGGTACGAAGGGCACCACTAGTGAAGAATTCACAAGAACTCGACGCTCATAAGAACTCATAAGCATGCATGAGATGGTTTGTTTTCCATGAAAAGAATAAGTTTTGTGAAAGGTTTTCCATGAAGGGTTTTAAGCATGTATTTTGTGAATTGTATTCTTGTACGCACGGGTATGTGATATTATGATTATTATAGTGTTGTTAGCTATTAGTTTGTACTCACTGAGTATTTCACGCTCAGTCGTACATGTTATGTCGGCAAGTACACGGGTTCCTTTTGACATCTGTGCCCCAGGGCCTTGGATAGAGGAGGATTATGGCGAGGAGGAGCCATACGTGGAGTCTCAGGAGGAGGCAATGGACTTAAACCACTGGCCTTTTAGGGCAATTACTAAGAGAGAGATAGAGAGAGAGGTCATTATATTTTGTATTTTGATGAGTAGGCCTGTCTACTCTTATTTTGGGTCATGTATTTTACAAACTTTGAATATAGTTGATAGGTATAGAAAGGAAATTTTTGGGTCACGATTCCGCACTTTGGTTTTAAGCTTCCGTACTATTGATGATTATATTATGTTATGCCTTGGGTATCATTACATGATGAATCGGTATCAGATATGGCACATCACGAGCCAAAGTATCCCTAACTCCCAGGGGATATTTTGGGTCTCAACAAAACCCCTCAGCATCAATCAACTTGATCAAAATCCAGCGCCTCTCGGCCATTTCAAATCAATCTGGCTAGTGCCTCTCAGACATGCCGTAACCCTTTGACACCCCTGCGTGTCCCCAACATCTTGTATGCTCCTTGACAATCTCGTCATACCGCAGCATTACCTCCTGCATGTCCTCCTTTGACACCCTGTGTGTCCTCGACATCCTATATGCTCCTTGACAACCTCGTCATACCGCAGAATTACCTCCTACATGTCACCTCTTCAACACCCCGTATGTTCTCGACATCCTGTGTGCTCCTTGACAATCTCATCATACCGCAGTATTTTGGCATGTCACCCCTTTTGACACCTCGTGTGCTCTCAACATCTTGTGTGCTTATTTAAAATCTCATCATACCGCAGCATTACCTCCTACATGTCACCCCTTTTGACACCCTTGTGTGTCCTCGACATCCTGTGTTCTCCTTAACAATCTTGTTATAACGCAGCATTACCTCCTGTAAGTCACCTCTTCGACACCCCGTGTATTCTCAACATCTTGTATGCTCCTTGACAATCTTGTTATACCGTAGCATTATCTCCTGCATGTCTCCCATCCGACACCCTGTGTGTCTATGGCATCCCAGGTGAGCATTGACATAACACACTTTATCGACACCTCACATATCTCTCCTTTCAACATCCCATGGTTTCTTGACAACCTGTGTGTCTTTCGTTCGATTTGGTCAAACCCCTAGTTGCCGCCTCCAGACGACACTCTCTTTCGGCCAGCACCCCCGGGCTGTGCCATTCTTACATCCATCAATCCCCAATGAATAGGTTGAACTACTCACTATTTCCCCAGCTGTGTCCATGCTACTTCATCACACCCACCATTTGCACAACATGCATACATATCATTCATACTGCATCCCCAAAATCCAATCTCAGTATAAAAATAGGATGATTCCAGTCATTGTAGTTCGAATTGCCAACCTTGGCATTCTCCTGCAAGAAGGGGCAACTGCAAGCACCCAAATTTTACACCCCTGCCTAACTATGGTTAAGGTCCTTTAACCATGGTTATCTCCCACCGAGTCCCCTCAACCTTAGGACGTAACCCTAAAACCAAACCCTAACCCCAGGTAAACCTCTAGTTAGTCTTAGGTCTAACCCTAAGACAAACCCTAGGTAACCCTAGAACCAAACCCTAAACCGAGGTAAACCTCTTGTCAACCATATTACTAAACTCTAGTCAACCCTAGTTAAACCATAGGACCAAACCCTAGTTAAGCCCTAAGACCTAACCTTAGTGAAACCCTAGGTAAACCTAGCCTAAACCCTTAGATCTTGAAGCCATAGCCTAGCCCTAGAGTCTTGAGGGTTTAAACCAAAGTCCAAGGCCCCTAGGGCCTAAAATCTTGGCTTAGATCCATGGGGCCCAAAGGTTCAACGACCCTCCCCCTCTCATTGTGCGTGCATGAGCCATCCAAGTTCATACCTGGTTTGGCAATAGCGATAGATCATCTACTGCCATTACCTGAATTTCGGTTTGCAGACCTGCAATCCTCCTTGCACACTCCACCATCCTTGTCAAGCACCTCAATCGACTTCTGGGTAGTCCATACACCTTCCAAACCTTCTCCATAATCCCCATGGTGTCCCTAAAGCTCCACCTTCCACAGCCATGAAACAGATCTGCAAACCCCCTGTTCGAACCCCTGTTAAAACAAAAAGCCCTAAGCCCTATTTCAAGGCCGTAATCCATCCCAGAACCTCAGGAGTCTTTGAAGACTCCTCCCTACCTCTGTGCTACACCACCACCACAGTCAGCCTCCACCTTCCTCAGCAAAAACAGAGCAGTAGGATAGGGTATACCCTACCCCTTTTTTAATCTTTTTTTCACTCTCTATGAGCCCCTGGTCATTTCCAATGGACTTCATTTTAATTCCTGTTGATTGCTTATTGTTCAAACCCAACACAGGGGTATTCCCCCACCTTGATCATAGATGTGGGGAACCCCCTATGGGTATAGCACTCCTCCCTATAGCCCAAGGACCACCTCAGACTCTTCTGGGGTCCCTTAATCCTTGAGGGATCCCGTGGAACTCGTTTGGTGCAACACTGTTGGCCACAAGCCTGGTTTTAAGCAAATCTAAGAATGGCGGTAATCTCAGTACCGTTATTCTTGACACTTAGCTTGGTAGCCTCTGTAAGCCCATATAGGTGGGCTCTGGTTCATTTCTAGGGTCTGGACTAGACTCCCCAAACCTCCCTGAGTCTAACCTGGTCCTTCCAGGTTCTTAACTTCAGCTTAACGATGGTTAAAAATCAAAAAAATAGAAGCTGTTAATAATGGCGGTAGTTATTCTACCGCCATTATCAGCAACCAAGCAAAGGGACTTTAGCCCAATTTAGGGCCCACTCTAGTCCATCCCCAGTGCCCACAACAGGCCCAGGGTATTCCCTGAACTCCCCTCTTCAACCTCATGGGTTCAGAACCCTCTGGTTGCACCCCTAGCTCAATCCCCATGCCTGCAAACACCGCCTGAATGAATAACTTTAATGGCAGTAATCTTATTACCGCCATTATTCATTTTCAATCTTTAGGTTGTTTGCAAGGGCCCAGGCCTCCACTCTAGGTACTCAGCAGCATTCCTAATCGCGGTTAAATGAGCTTAACCATGGTTAACACCTTCTTTGACCATTGTTAAGCTCATTTAACCTTTGATAAATTCTGGAAAAATCTCTAAAAATACCAAATGGACCATAAAACTGATCTTGGCCCTTTTTAACCCTGGTTAGCAATCTTAATCATGGTTAGACCAATCCTTAACCCCGGTTAGCAACCCTAACCTCGGTTAAATCCAATTTTGGCCTACCGGGCCTAAAATCTAGTCTACCGGACTCATCCTTGGGCCTACCAAGCCTAATCTTGGCCTCCAAGCCCAATCTTGGCCTTCGGGCCCAATCCAGGCCTACCGACCCTAAACCCTAGACTCCGGGCTTTATCTTTGGCCTCCGAGCTGGCTCTCGGCATACCGGGCCTAAGCCAGGTCTATCGGACTTACCCCTTCGCCTACCGGGCCCAATGTCAGCTTACCAGGCTTGACCTTACTCTTCTTTGACTGTGGTTAGAAACCCTAACCATGGTTAGTTTGACCTAACCCCGGTTAGCAACCCTAACCTTGGTCAAACTCCGTCTTAGCCTATCGGGCTTCTCTTTTGGCCTACCGGGCCCAAACCCTAGTCTACCAGACTAACCCTAAACTTACCGATCTTGAACCATGCACTTGACCTACCTCGGTCAACCAAACCCTAGTCTACCGGACTAGTCCAATTAGCCACCCTTGGTCCACACACACATACCCCCTAGCCTCGGCACAGGCTCACGTGCCAGAACTACGCTCGGTCTGATGTCACCCTTGTGAGTACGTAGGCAACCCAACCCGGGTTCGACCCTAGTTAGCTTTTCTTTTTTAGATTTGTCTTATCTTAAAAACTCAGGTATTTTAACAAACATTGACTTTAATTGGCTTAAACCTAGGGAGTTGGGAACTATTGTAAAATGGAAGCCTCGGGGTGCCTAACACCTTCCCCAGACTTAACCGAACCTTTTACCCCAATCTCAAATCGTAAACCAAGATCTTATCCAACTCCTAGGGACTTACCCCTTCTGAATGAATAGGTGGCAACTCTAATCCAATGAGATAATGTTGGGTTCCAAAACCCGTGCTCACAGGGATGACTACAATATGGTCATTCTAGGTCACACTTTTGTGATAAGACATACACCTACAGATTGGGAATTACACCTCTCAACAGAATCAGTCAAAGTGAATGTAGAATAGCAAAGCATACACACATGAATAAGTCTCCAACTGTGCAAGATAAAACTAGTCTAATTTTCAGCCTAACCAATAGACTATGAAGGTGATATATCCTCAATCAACAACAAACTAATGTTTAACCTTGGACAAGTATAGAAATAACGATCACACAAGGAATGCAGATCATGCAAGTCAAACAAGGACAACATGACAACAATATTTTTGGATTTATAGTTTTTTAATGTTTTTAAATTTTTCAAAATAAAGAAAACAGAAAAACAAAAAAAATAATAATAACTAGTAAAAAAATAAAACTACTAGTATACACAAGCAGCATAGCACTAGGAAAAGATACAACAATACCAGCACACCCTAGGCTATGACAGGCACTAGTTAAGTGAAGCCTTCTGGCCTTCCTTTCTCACCCAAACAATTTTAGTAGTTTGATTGACCCTTTGGTCTCTATCCGTTTCAGTTGAGTTAGGTATAACCTTTTGCTTATTCCTCCTGTTCCTCCTTTTCCAGGATTAAGTCCTAGAATTATGGCGAACATTATGGTTCTCCCCGTTACCTCCTTTAACTTCCTAGACATCTCCACTAGGATATCAACTCTCCTTTAGAGATTCCAATTAAAGTTATTTTGGTTCTCAAAATCATGATTGGGCATTCTTTGAAGTTTAGGACATCGAGGCCTAATATGACCCTTCACTCTACATTTATGACATGTATGAATGAATTTTTGAGTACAAGGGTCTTTCCCTTTAGCAGGAGGGCACCTTTTAGCATCAGGCTCAGTGTTTGAGGTAGATGGAGTTCCCTTCTCATCTCCATATCTCTCAAGATCAGCCAACTTGATTTCAAGACTTGTCTTTTGATTAAGACAATCATACAAATCAGATTCAAGAAGCTGAACCTTGACAATGATGGAAGCCTTCTCTTCTTCAAGCTGCGACACAAAAGTTTTCAACCAGAAGCCACTTGGTCTAAGGTATCTCTTTCCATTTCAATAGATTTGACCTTTTTGGTCATGGAAACTGAACCTTTTTCAACTTTAGGCATTCCTGAAATAGCTCATCATAGGCTACCTTGAGGTCTCCCTCAGAATCTGAGTCATTCTGACTCTCATCATCCTCACCATCACTATGGTGTTGGTCACTCACAACATTTGAAGAAGATTCTTCAATCCTAGATAGGGATATAGTGAAGGCCATATAACCCCTAGTCTCCTCACAAGAACTATCTGATTCCTCATATTCGGCGGATTCACTATTATCCCTTGCCTTGTCCTTAAATATTTTCTTATTAAAGCACTCAACGGCAATATAGCCGTAGCCTTGACATTCATAGCATTGAACACCTTAGGATTTCTTGTTTTCAAAGTACTTGGACTTAGGCTTCTCAAAAGATTTTTGTCCTTTCGGATTAATTCTCTTATTAAATTTTAGAAATTTTCTGAATTTCTTTACAAATAAAGTCAATTCTTCTTCATCATCCTTAGAGTCACTATCTGAACCATCTATGGATTCCTTGATAGATTTCAAGGCAATAGATTTTGGTTTCTTAGATGGGTTCAGATTTAAATCATAGGTTTGGAGAGAACCAATCAACTCCTCGATTTTGAGAGCATCAAAATTTTTGCTCTCTTCGATGGCGGTAACCTTCGATCGAAATCTCTCAGGTAGAGATCTCAAAATTTTTCTAACAATTTTGGAATCGGGAATTCTTTCCCCTAAATTAAAACATGAATTGACAATGTCACTTAGATTAGCATAAAAACTTTCAAAGTTTCATTATTAACTTTTCAAACTTAAAGGTAAGCATTTGAAGTTTGGAGATCTTGACGGTTGTAGTTCCTTCATGGGTAAGTTTAAGAATGTCTCATACCTCCTTTGAAGTGTCACATTTAGAAATACACCGAAAGTTTTTAGGTGTGACAGCAATGAAGATTCTATTAAGACCTTTATTATTCCATCTACAACTTTCAAGATCTATATTGATCCATTTAGAAGAAGGTTTAAGGATGGTCTGGTCATCTATAGTCTTTGTTGGATGGGTCCAACCTTGTTCAGCAGAGATCCATACTCTCTCATCCAAAGATTTTAGAAATGCTCTCATAGGAGCTTTTCAATAGGCATAATTATTCTCATCAAATAATAGGGGATAAGAGATGGTTCCTCCCTCTCTAATGGATTTCATATTCACCGAAAATATGAGACAAGATCACACTAATAAATTAGTGAACCTGCTCTGATACCAATTGAAAAATCCAGTGAACCCCAAAAATAATATTTTTAGGTTGAGAACTCACAAACCCAAGGGGGTGGCTAGGTCTCCATACAAGTCTATCTACCCTTTTTAAGAGTTAACAATTAAATTATTAACTAAGGGAGGATGAATAATAAAGTGCAGAAATAGAGAAGACAAGCAAACCACAACACAAAGATTTTTACGTTGAAACCCTTTCGGGAAAAATCATGAGACCTAGTCTAGCAATGAGAATCCATTAAGACAAAGTATCAGATACTTACAAACTCAAACCTCACCAAACAGGACTCAACTTCCTTGATTCATAGCTAGTCCTACATGCCTCAATAAGTAATCACGATCTTACAAGACTTGCAATCTACTGCAGTAGCATGTTCTTCTCTTGTGTCTCAACAACCACAATCTCCATAATCGATCTCTGTCAATGATGGCTTTGGATTCCATTGACCAAATATCACATCCACGATCTTCCTCGGATCAATCTCCTTTGCAAAGGCTCCGGAACATTCCGGCCAATTGTTCTTAACAAAACGGGTTAATGGTTGCTTATCAAAACACGCCCTAGTTGGATTCCAAACAATAGGAATACCCAAGCAAGTAAGAATGAAGCAATCAATAGCTTGCAATATAATGACCCCAAAATCCTACAAGGCTAAAATAGGACTTTGGAATCACCACAATACTTAAACCTGCTTAAAAACCATGCATACAAGACATACTACACGAGTCTCCAAAATGAGGATAATAAAATTCCGATCATAAAAGTCAAACCATCCTATACAATGATAGTCCACATACTATGGCTCCTCATAAACGAAATAGTCTAAAACATCCACACGGTAAATAACTAAGGCAACATCAACTAGAAATCAAAAGTCTAATACAAACTTCTCTTCCAAAAAGAAATGCTAAAACTACTCAATAGGGATAACTGTCAAAATCCCTAGCCTCTTCCTCAGGAAGCTCACCTTCTCCCTCTTCTTCGGCGTACACCTCCTCGGTCCACAGCTCTCCTCCTAAACCTGAATACAATGACAGGTCGACTGAGCATGGAATACTCAGTGGATAAACAAACTAACAACAACTTAAAATCGCATTAGCAATAACAATATCATAACTCGGTTTATCTAAGCTTAATCATAGTAACTTCACGTAAAATAGGCATAATCAGAGTGCGTAGCATATAACATGTCATAACATCATCTTAACTCATGTACTTGTGCAATTCTTATCCATGAACTTATCTTAACATATGCCTAGACTTATACATTCATGATTCATTGTGTGTTTGTCCCGTCAACGCATAATTCATAGTGTTTTGTCCCGGCAACGCATAATTGATAGTGTTCGACAACGCGTAGAGTGGATGTTCATAATGTGAGATCATTCTTTCATAGCATAACATGAGTGCGACAACACGTAGAGTGGATGTTCGTAGTGGGGGATCATTCTTTCATGGCATAATTCATGACATGTTAATATCCAATGCATGCATGCTTGTGAGATCAGTGGACTCAAGAGACTTGAATACTTACCACGCGAGTGCACGTGTGCTTGAGTGTCGTGATTGGAATTCAAATGAGTCATCCCTTAGATTTCAATCTTCCGTTAGGAAACTCTGCTCGGTTACATCTCCTAGTTAGAGAATTCCCAACGTGGAGGATTTTTCTCTAACGTTTGGCCTACCCGAATACCGATCACCATACAAGTAAATAGAGCATAATTTATCATAACAACACAATATTCATTTAACTTAATTTCTTCATAATCAAAAGCACCATACTAATATTTAGCATTCTTAGACATTTCAACAAACATGTAGAGTGCATTAATTATGGATACTTTACCCTTTCCAATTCTTAACATTCCATCACACAATAATCCATCCACACAACCCAAACATACTCCATATCCATACATTCATCCCAATCCTCCATAGTATTTCCCTTCCTCCGTTCAATCCATCCATAGTATAAATCCATTTTCATCTCTAGTAAGCTTAATCCATACATAATTAGGGAAAAAAAAATCAAATTATCATTTCTATCATTCATATTAAACTAATATTTATCAAACTTCATTAATAGAGTTGAGTTAAGGAGTTTATCGACCTTAGGAATCCTTCCCTTGGATTCAAAACGCTCCCGAGGTGATTTGGGGAAGCTTTGAGGATGATCTCTAAGCTTTCCTCTCAATCTTCTAGCAATCCCCTTCTTCTCCAAGCAACCCCTCTCTCAAAACCCTAGGTTTTCTCCCCCTTTTTGCCAAATTAGGTTAGAAATAGGTAGAGTATTTTAATATCTCGAGTAGGACCCCCTATGTATAGCCCCAAGGGTTGGGAACGAAAAGACCTAAAAGTCCTTACTAAAGTTCTGTCACAACACGAAAGACCGATCGATCGGTGGTTATGACCAAGCGATCGGTCGCCTACCGATCGATCGGTGTTTATGACCGAGCGATTGGTCAAAAACACACTCTCTGAAAAATTTCCCCATACAAAATTTTGAACCAGTAGATAGCTACTGATCGATCGGTTTTGGACCGATCGATCGCTACTTCTGACCGAGCGATCGGTGTTCTGCAGATTTTTTGACCTACTCTACTATTTTGGCCATAACTTTTGACTCGTTCGTCGGATTTCGACGATTCAACTTGCGTTGGATTCGTCTTTCGAAAACAAACATTTTTGACATGTTAGAATTTCTAAATTCTACTTTATTTATAGACCAAAAACTCCCCAAAGTTGACTGATCTGCAATTCCATCAGACAAAACCTTGGAAAACCCATTTTTGACTTAGCTTAGACTAAAAATAATGAAAAATATTAAACATAAACCTCGAAGAGGGTTCCAATACCTTTCTAATGGTTCAAGAATCACTCAATTCTGATAAACGGTGCCAAAACTAGAGCTTCCTAAAGTTCAAGGTATGTTATGACATCCTTCCGATTGCAAGTTTAAATAAGCCTTAATCACACTATACCAATTAGATATAAATTACATAAATATTAAAACATCACAAGGACTATAATACCCCTAATGCAATGTAATAAAAACATGAAAAAAGATTCGGGTCTCTACATGCAATCTCTAGGGTGGAAAAGGAAAGGAGAATGGGTTGGGGGAACCCTAATAATCCTTTTTAAAGTCTCTCTTAACTCTCTAATCACTTTTTAATGGACTATCAAGGTTCTAATAAATAGAGCAACTCAAAATAGTTTTTAGAACGGAAAAAATAGAATTAGAAACAGGCTAAATAGCAAGTTGGTCGACCAAGTATACATTGGGTTGACCGAATATGGTCGTTCGGTCGATCGAAGTGATCATTTGGGTTGATCGACTTTTTGTTAGCTCTCTGAACGATTTCACCATACAAAATTTTGCACCAGTCGGTCGACCGGATTTGAAGTCGGTCAACCAACTTTCAAAAGTAGATTTTTGCTCCTTTCTTTATAAAAGTTGTAGGTATTTTCGATACGATCGATTTGATATATTATGGAGCAAAATCGGAGCTACGGTTAATGAGTTATGCCCCTCACACCGAACCTTGGATTATATGATCCTCTAATACTCTTAAGGCTACATATCTAGTCACCTAAGGTTCATATAGTTATTCTAAGTCAATTTCCACCTAGGGTAACATGATATCTAGGTCACTTACCATCCTATGAGTGAAATGAAGGCTACGATATTAATTTCTTCAGCTGATCTTTTTCGGTCTTCATCTTTACTTGTCTTGGATGCTTGTAAGCAATGACATAAGACACACTAGACTCACTGTTTTGACAACGGAATATGCCAACTCTAAAACATTGACTTTACACTATCTCTGACATACATCCCTTCCTCCATGTTCAATCATACATACTCCAAAAATCAATCCATTCCCATTTGTTAGATCATACATACTTCAATCACAATTAAAAACTCATTAAATCATGGTAACATTAATATAGTGAGCCTAAATCCGGGCACTGGCGATCGATTTCCAGTGTTGGGCACTATCGATCGCCCAATACACAATGAGCCTAAATCTGAGGTTTTGACACCCGAGACCGAGGGCTACAGGCCTCTACTCATTTTCCACGCACATCCAATGTAGAACCCCGGAATTTAGGTTCACTGTTCATATGAATAGTGTTGTAAATAGTGTGTGAATAGTGCCTTCATGGCCTAAAGCCTTAATGAAATTGTGGATTCATGTTTTATAATAAAAGGAGGTATTGAATGAATCAAAATATGTATGGAAAGTATTTTTGGGGATTGGGGACAAATGAAAAATGAGAGTATAACATACTCTAAGTGTCAAAGAAATGGATGCCTAAACATACCCTCAACTTTAAAGAGCTCTATAATTCTCACTGCTAATCAGAATTGAGTGATCCTTAAATTTTTAGAAAGGTATTGAAACCCTCTTCGAGTTTCATGTTTACCACTTTTCCAGATTTTGAGTCGAGGATGGGTCAAACGTCAGATTTCCGGAAACAAGTCTGCTGAAAATCTGGGCTGCTGAAACCCATTTTCGGACCAGTCAGTTTTAAGGGAAAATTGGTCCATGAAGAAAGAAGAATTAGAAATTTTACCAAATATGAAAATTGTTTCCCTTTGAAATATAAATCCAATGCAAGTTGAATCGTCAAAATCAGATAAGCGAGTCAAAAGTTATGGTTGAAATACCAAAGTGGGAACCCAGGCCTGTCATAACTTCACTAGTCAACAAGTGGACTTCACTAGTCAACGAGTGAGCGTCACTCTTCAACGAGTCAGCCCAGAAAATGCCCAGAACGACCCTGTAATAGCCTAGAACTTTTCCACTGACCTTGGGAGATATTTTGGGATATTTTCCTAAGATATTATGACATTTTTGGCACCCTTTAGCCTATAAATAGATGGGATTTCGTGGGTATAGGTTTACCAACTTGGATTTTTGAGAGATTGAAGAAGAAGGAAAGCTCTATTAGTTTTCAAAGTGTTCATGTGTTTTTCTCCAAAGCTCAAGTGAGGTTCAAACCTTGTTGTAGAAGCTCAAACTTCATTCCTTGGGTATTCTAAAGCTTGGATTTCATTCCCAAGGTGATTTCAAAACTTGGGACTTCTCCAAATAAATTCTATACGTGTTCTTGAAAAAGGGGGTTTTCAAACCCAGATTTTCCAAAGCTTCAACCAAGCTTTCCTCAAGCTTGATTCAGTTCACAGAAGTGTAAAAATTTCCTTTTTAAGGTAGATACACTCTACTAGCTTTTAATGGCATAAACCATTTTATAATTCAAGATAAAATCCTTCGTATTGTGTTATGAACTAGTAGGGAATCCTACAAGCAAATTGTGATGCTTTTATGCTTTCAACCAATGAATAAAAAGTGTAGTAATTCCTATTTTATTATTTGTTCTTGATGTTAGAATTCAAAGATGAAAAGCATGATTAAAAGCCTTAAGTTTTGGGAAAACTAATGAGGAAACCATATGTTCTATTTGTGCTTGGATGTGTATGACTTTACTTATACCTTGGCTATTACTATACAGGAAAAGGTGAAATATTGGTGATATGTAGACTTTTCCTTTTTGTCTACCATATTATTCACAATTGCTACACAAGCACATATGTTGCATGATCAAGATTATTTAAAGTTATGGTTATCTAAAGAAGTAAAGGCAAAAAAGTAAAGGATAAGATGTAAATGGAAAGTAAAGAGAAAGTAATGGGAAGTAAAAAGGAAAGTAATGGAAAGTATATGGGAAAGTAATGGTACAAGATGATTCTAGTCATCTATCTCAGGTTGATAGAAGGCCCGCCCATCTCCTGTGGGTACATGGGTACTAATCAATTGAGTAATACTGATCAGGGAGGTATGATAGCAGGCCACCTGGAGGGAAAGGGATACTGGTCGTCGGACTCCAACGAATAGCAAGCCACCCGGAAGGATCATGGATACTGGTCGTTTACTCCGAAAGTAGCCTAAGGTAAGGATAACAGTAGGCCCGCCCAGTTTATGTGGGTACATGGGTACTAGTTGCCCGACTCCTTAGGTGAATCTAGGGTATTTTAATTACCTATAGATGGAAAGTAATGGAAACTAAGGTATTTTACAATACCTGTAATACAAAGATGTAAAGGAACTTAAAGTAAAGATGGTAAAGCAAAAGAAGATGTTTCTCTAAGATATATGCACATGATTGTTTTAAAAATTATGTTTTCTGTGCTCTGATTAAAATAATGCATGTGAAATGATTTAAACTACGATATATATGTTGTATTCATGTTTATGACATTACTATCTAGTGGTTTGTATACGCAAAGTATCCAATACTCAGCCATACATATTATGTCGGCAGGTCCTCTAAACATCCGTGGCGAGCGCCCTCAGGAGCCTTGGGTCGAGGAGGAATATGTTGAGGAGATACCTACTCCGATGGAGCTTCAGGAGTATCAGAGGATACTCGATAGGTGGTGGCCCTATACAGAGTGAGATAGGGAGAGACTGATACATGTATTTTGATGAGCGAGCATGTTCGCTCTTTATTTTGGGTTATTGTATAAACTTGGATATAGTATGTGTAGAAAATTTTGTATTCTGCTTCCGCTATAGTATGTTTTATGTGTTGTACAGGATGTTAAGTATGTCTTATGTGTTTTACAGGATGGTTTGACACAGCGGTCACGAACTAAAGTATCCCTAACTCCTAGGGGGTATTTTGGGGCGCGAGATCCAACCCTTCCACACATTACATAGGGGTCTCCGACCCTTTTTCAATCCACGCCATTCACACAATAAGCCTAAATCTAGGGTTTTGACACCTGAGACCGAGGGTTACACCCCTCTACTCATTTTCCACGTATATCCAACCCTTCCACTCATCACATAGTCGTCTCCGACCCTTTTTCATCAACACCAAACCAAAAACATACATTCCATATACGATAAATAGCTTAAAAAGTAGAAAATAGAGAAGAGGGATGGGGTTACCTCTTTCACAAACTTCGAGGTGTCTAGGGCCGAAATGGACACCACCAGCGCACTCAAAATGTCGATCAACCCCAAGGTAACCTCCCTCGCTTCCTAACATTCACTTTTTCTATCTACCTTTTTCTCTCTCTCTCTACATGCCAAATGAGATGCCAGGGAGAAAATCAGACGACGCCAATGTGTCGGGGACGTCGAAAAACCTCAAGGGGACTCCCTCTTCTCTCTCTCTTCTTTTCTCTCTTTTTCCTCTTTCTCTCTCTACTTTCTCTCTAGAAATGGGCGGTGTAGAGCTTGAGCCCTGATCGGGTCCCAGGGAATTTGTAATGCCACTCTAGGGTGATGAAAAGTGGGTTTGTGTGTCGGGCGATGGACATATCCATCAGCCTGAAAACGTTCCCTAACGGGATGGTGTGTAACCGGTTTGGTTCACGGGCACGAGGACCAACTATTTTAGTTAATCAAGCGAGGCTTGGGTTAAATGGGGTTAGTCCCGTGGTTAGAAAACCTTAACAGAATTGTCCTCTAAGGAGTTAAGCCAATACTTGGCTTTGTCTTTTAAAGAGAACGGGAAGAGGTGCAATCATAGGGCATCATCTGAAAATCTCTGTAACTTGAAAGTTATGCAGATCTTAAGAAATTCATCAAGATGTTTGTAGGGATCTTCATTGTTAAGTTCATGATAGGATGGTATCATCTGAATGATGCTGGACTTAATTTCATAGTGGGCTGTCATAGTGTCCGGCAGCCGGATGCATGAAGGGGATGAATATGTAGGAGTCAAATAATCCTTCAAAGTTTTCATTAGGTCATGTTTTTCCGTCATGTTAGGGAAAGAAATGGCTTTCAGGTTCGCTCTAGGGAAGGTAGGAGACTTAGCTTCTGAATTCGATTAGAATAAGATAGAATCCTTGAGGAACCTAGCAGTACGTTCTAACTCGAAATCAAGGGGGAATAGTTCCGGATTACAAGACCTCCTACCATCCATACACCCTATGGAAATACTTTATGCTTAACAGACACCAAATTAAAATAAATATCTACTTAAAGAAGTAAATACTTACAAAGCTCTCTGTTAGCCTCAAGGTTACAACTCTAAGTACCCTAAATAGTTTCGATGATAACATAATAATGGAATGATCTTAATGGTACTAATATTTCCATTTAGAATGTGAAATTTCAGAGAAAAAGAATATTAAGATCATCATTCAAGATATGAAGAACTGAAGAGTTTAACCATTCAAGGGAATCAAAGTCAAAGTCCAAGCATAAGTCATTCATGGGAAAAAGCTTCAAGGACTCAAGTCAATTCATGAAGTCAAGTCAAAACTGAAGCTCTATAAATTCATATAGAAGATCAACTCTCAATGAAGACTAGTGTTAAAAGTCAAGAGTGTCTAGGACCTTGTAAAGTCCTCAAGACATTGGAAATGATTGCTCAAAGTTTACCTAGATAGACCCTAGGAGACTTAGTATAATTTGGACATCATTCTAAGGGCCTAAAAATAATTAAAATAATATTGTTATGATTGCCTTTGGGTCATAGCATCATTCCCATCATTTTGGTCTCTTTAAAGATGAGTTCCCTGAAATTTTTCAATGGACTTGTCGACAAGTGGAAGAGAATCGTCGACGAGTGGAATGACAAAAAGTTTCAATTGCTTACTATTTCCACTCGGCGACGACTCTGGTGTTTTCCAGACTCACTCGTCAACAAGTGCTTGCGGGAACTGAGTGTAACGCTAGTGTTTCAATTGCTAGTTCGCATTAAATGTTCCCCAACGGCCATATTGTTTGCTCAATTATAAATAGAGTTTATTTATGAACTAAATACAAGATTCTAACACTATTCATTCATTCTTTGATTATCCAAAATCTTCCAGCAATAATTACTCTATTTTTTCATTGAATACCTAGAATCTCAATCCCTCTTTACTTGAGCACTCAATTCCAATCATTCTTGAGTGATTATCAGCTCTGTATTTCATTCTTATCCAGCTCAGTTAGGAGCTTTCAAATTCGGATTTTATATCCAACAAATTTCTGTAAAAGCTAAGTCAATAATCAAGGATTCTTGCACCATTTGAGAAGATGTTCTTCTTGTATCCAAGAGAGGTGCTCTCTTGAAGAGGTTTGATCCTAAACCTATCAAAGGATTGTAAAGGCTTTCTCTCTACCCGTAAAGAAGAGTGTGATTAATGAAATCGAAGGAAAATCCTTAAAGCGGGAAGCTTAAAGGCGGGGACATAGGCAAGTTGCTGAACCCCAAGAACATATCTTATGTGTGGTATCATTATCTCTCCCTCTCTTATTTATTTTGTTCTTGCTTGTAGCAATATTTGTGATTACTTTTTAATTTCGCATTAATCATTTAGTTAAAATTTTTAATTGCCATTGACCCTAATCACCCCCAATCTAGGGTCCATTAACTGGGCAACAATTGGTATCAGAGCCTAGTATACTATTATTTAGATTTAACCATCTTGGGTTAAATATCCTTAATGGCAAACATCTTTGCTACTACCTTCGGAGAGGGCCAATCGACCACCCATCCTCCATTGTTCAACGGGGAAAATTATAATTATTGGAAAACTAGGACGATGTATTACATTCAAGCTCTTGACTATGAATGCAGGAAAGTTATAGTCAAGGGTCCTCATCTTCCCACAAAAGTAGTTGATGATATTAGAATTCCTAAAGTGGAAGAAGAGTGGAATGAGACTGATATTAAACTCATTCAGATTAATGCTAAGGCTATTAGAAATCTTTATTGTGCTCTTAGCCCCCAAGAGTTAAATGGAGTCTCTGGATGTGATTTAGCCAAAGAAATCTGGGATAAACTTCAAGTTAAAAAAGAAGGGACCAACCAAGGAAAAGAAAAAAAAATTAGTATGTTGGTTCACAAATATGAACTTTTCAAAATAGAAAATTATGAATCAATTAGTGAAATGTTTACTAGGTTCACTAATATTTTGAATGGACTAAAGGTACTTGGTAAAGTTTATTCTAGTATAGAAAATGTAAGAAAAGTGTTACATTCATTGCCGAATGAATGGTCTCCCAAAGTGACAGTCATTCAAGAAGCAAAGGACTTGACAAATGCCCAAATGGATGAGTTTCTTGGGTCATTGATGACTCATGAAGTGATCATGAAAGGACATCAAGAAGATGAGCCAAGCACAAGAAGGGACTTGCTCTCAAGTCATCTCATGAAGAAGAAGAAAATGAAGAAGAGGAAAGTGAAGAGAATGAAGACATAGCCTTCATGGCTAGAAAATTCAAGAGGTTCCTCAAAAACAAAAGGAACTTCAAGAAAAAGCCTTTCAATAAAGAATTCACCAAGGAGGTATCCAAAGGTGAAACAAGCAAAAAGGAACCGATTATTTGCTATGGATGCAAAAAGTCGGGACACATCAAGACGGAGTGTCCTCTACTCAAGAAAAGCAAAAGGTTCTGAAAAAATGCTAAGAAAGCTACTTGGAACTATTCTGAGGAAAGCGGATCGGAAGCTTCTAGCGATGAAGAGATGGAAAATTTGTTCATCATGGCCAATGAGGATAAGGTAATTCCTTCACTTAGTGAATCCCTTTCTTATGATGAGATTAGGGATGCTTTTGATGAACTTTACTTAAAATTTAAAGCATTACTTCTATAAACAAATATTTCAAAAAGGACATTGCTTCTCTAAAAAATTCTTGTGAAGTTTTACAAAATGAAAAGACTTCCCTTACAAAATACAATGTTATCTTGAATAAAAAATTAAAGGAATTTCAAAATTCATCCCAATGATCACCTTGTGAGTGTGAAGAGCTTCAAACTAAAGTCAAAGATTTGAGTAAGATTGCTCACACCTTGTCCACGGGTCAAAAGAATCTTGAGAGACTTTTGAGCCAACAATGATGTGTCTTTGGAAAGGCCAGACTTGGGTACAATCCCTTTGCAAAACAAAAAGAATACCAAAACTTCTTTTCAAAATCAACAAATGTTTTAAACCCACCATCAAATACATTCTTTACTTTTAATGGAAAGAAAATGGTGAAGAAAGTTTGGGTCCCAAAGGGATCATTCACTCCCTAGACTATCCATAAAGGACCAAACATGGTTTGGGTCCCTAAAGGAACTTACCCTCCCAAGACCAACCAAAAATCAGTTGGGGTTCCAACCAAAATTGTGTGGGTACTGGGAGGAACATATGTTGGAGTTACTTAAATCTTTTCTTGTAGGTATGTTTGAAATCTAACTCCTCCAAGTCAAGATGGTTCTTGGATAGTGGATGCTCTAAGCACATGTCGGGGAACAAAAAGCTATTCATCTCAATTACTCCAAAAAATAGAGGGTATGTGACCTTCGTGGACAACGCGAAGGCTAAGATCATCGGTATAGGTAATGTTGGTAAGGACAATACTACTTTTATTGAGAATGTTTTATTAGTTGATAGTCCTAAACATAATTTAATTAGTATTAGTCAATTGTGTGATGAAGGTTTAAATGTATCTTTTAAATCCAATGTATGCATCATTAAAGATAAAGATTGCATTAATACCATGTTCATTACTCATAGATATGAAAATGTGTATATAATTGATTTTGATGAACTTACCTCTCAAAACTTAATGTGTTTTTCGACTATAAATGAAACTAGTTGCTTATGGCATAGAAGGTTAGTTCGTGCAAGTATGGATTTATTATCTAAATTGTCTAGAAAATAACTTGTAAAAGGTTTACCAAAAACCAAGTTTTCAAAAGACAAAATTTGTGATGCTTGTTAACTTGGAAAACAAATTAAATCATCACTTAAAAAGAAACTAGAAATATCAACTTCTAAGCCATTGGAATTATTCCATATGGATTTATTTGGGCCAAATGATGTTGCTAGCTTAGTTGGCAAACTCTATGCTTTTGCGATTATTGATGATTATTCTAAATTCACTTAGGTATTATTTATATCTCATAAAAGTGAAGTGCATGTTTTATTTGAAATTTTTTGTAAAAGAGTTCAAAATGAAAAAGACTACTCTATTAATAATATTAGAAGTGATAGAGGTGGAGAATTCAATAATAAAGAACTTGAATCTTTTTGTGAAGATAATGGTTTCAACCATAACTTCTCCTCTCCTAGAACTCCTCAATAAAATGAAGTAGTTAAAAGAAAGAATAGGTCTTTACAAGAAATGGGTAGGATTATGTTAAATGAACATAAATTACCTAATTATTTTTGAGCTGAGACCATTATTACTTCTTGCTATGTAATCAATAGGGTTGTAATTAGAAACAAATTAAATAAAATCTCTTACGAGCTTTGGAATGGAAGATCACCTAATATTGATTACTTTAAGGTGTTTGGATGCAAATGTTTTATTCTAAATAACAAACACAACTTAAAAAAAATTTGAATCAAAATCTAGTGAATGAATTTTCCTTGGTTATTCTTCTAATAGCAAAGCCTATAGAATCTATGCATGTAATTTTTTATGAATCTAATCCTTTTGAAACCAAGAAAATTGATGATGATGTTCCAAATGACAAAATTGAAAATATATCTAAAAATATTGCTAATTTGGAAATCAATAAGAATGATAATGAAGATCAAAATAATAATACTAATGATAAAATTTTAGAAGTTGAAAACTTAGATGAAAATGAAGAAGAAAATGAAACTCAACTTCCTAAGGCATGGAGATTAATAAAAGATTGTCCTAAATGTCGCGACCCAAAATACCTCCTATGAGTTAGTGTTGGACATGATGCTCAGAAAAGTCATTTAGATTGTTAGAACCTTATTAATTTGATTACTAAATGCTTCTTCTTAATCTATTGTGTATTCATTATGGGTAATTGACAATGATCATGAGATGATCTATCCGATATGAGATATCGATAAAGGTCCATAGGATATATTGTAGGAAATTTATGTGATTAGATTATCACAGGTAGATATAACTTTCCGGTTCCTTATACCTTATATAGTCACAGCTGTGGGTGAAGCTGGGCATTTCACTTATATGGCTGTCAGAATGCTAAGATGTTCTCAATAGTTGAGATGTAGTTCTATCTCGAACTATTGTAGCGGAGACTACACATTAGCATATGGGTGCTTAAATGTACACTGAATGATTGCATTCAATGAGAGACCTCTTGCATAAACATACTATCAGATAGTTGGTCTCTCATTCATATTGAACGGTTTCGATGATCCTTAGATCTGATGAGTTCATCTATGACTGGGCAGTGATCTGACTGTTTTGATTCCACCAACGTATTTTCTAACTTAGGGAATACAATACAGTGACAGTTGGATAGTTAGAAAGTTGTTCGAGTCATGATGAATTTCAAACAAGAAATCCATGCTCATTAATTTGAGAGATTATCCAAGTTTCGGGTAAGACAGTTGATTAAGTTCAAATCTTGCGTAGGTGATTTTAAAAACAAAATAAGTTTTGAAATATACTTTTATTAAAAGATATTATAATTATGAAAGGATTTTTTCAAAATGTTTTTCATGAGAAATTGTTTCTCATGGCTTAATTATAAGTCTTAGAAACCCGGATGATTTGCAATGGGCTATGGGTTAGATAGTATGTCAATCTCGAAGGCCCATTAGGGATAATGTATTTGGAAGGATAAATCGAATTTAAAAGTTCATGTGGTGGGATCCGTAATGGTTAATGTTCATACACTGGAATTCAATTGCAACATGGATATCTCACGTCACTTGCAATTCCGATGTAATTCCCGTTTAGGGTCAATGGGATAACATTGGATAAGCCAATGTAAGAATGTCTCAGAGCAATCTGTGGAGGTGCTCACATAAAAAATACAAGCTCAATAATTGATTAAAAGTTAATCAATTATTTTAAGTGATTAAAAGTTAATCATTTAATTAAATAGATTAAAAGTTAATCTATTATTTAAATTAATTGTTAATTTAAACAAAGGGATTATTTTAGTAATTATTTGATTAACATAATTAAAGGGGAAATAGGTTTGACCCATATCCATAAACCCATTAAAATGGACCTTTAATATGGGCCGAAGCCCATGGGTATAAACCTTAGGGTGGGGCGCCCACTTGAGGAATCCTAATTGGATTAGGATTTGTTTAATTAAATAATTATTGAAATATAATTCATTTTATTATGGAATTAAAATCCAAGTGTTGGATTGCAATTAGGAATAAGATGTTATTGTAATTAGATTACAATAAGGAGATTTAACTCCTCAAATCCCATGCCCTATAGAAGCTCACGCCCCCCCTTGTGGATTCCTAGTTTGACTAGGTTTTCTACTTTGGTGTAGGATGTTGACTTATCTCTTTTAATTAAGGAATCCTCTTATAATATGGACTCTTTAATTAATAGGATTACTATAACTAAAGTAGTTATAGATGAAGTAGGAGTTTATTTAATTAATAATAAGAGTTATTGTTAATTAATAAATCCTACTGGATAAGATCAAGTTGGAGTAGGATTAGGATAAGATCCTAGTCTATAAATACCCCAACACGTTAGACCATTAAGTAGAATTCTCCAGAAATTTTTCTCTCCTCTCCTCTCTCTCTCCAAACCATGAGCCCTAGGGGAGACCCCTAGGGATTTTCGTGAGCTATATTGGTGGTCCTAGTTGGATTTTGCAAATCTAGGGTTTTAAACCTTAGTATTATTGGAGATAGAAGGTCTACACCATTGATCCATCTTCTTCCTCTTGCTTCTATAATTCCAAAGGAGATTCTAAAGCTTCGTGGGGATAGCGAAGAACAAGGATCGAGCTTCTAGTATTTTTTCGGAAATCTCTACAAAGAGTTCTGACGGTTCGAGTAGATTAAGCTTCACCGGTGAAAAACATTCACCGAGGTGATATGACTAAAACTCTTAGATAATTTTGATGCTTTTTATGGTGTTAAGATCTAGGTGATCCAGTTTCCGCATAAAATTTTATCCGGATCCCCCTTCAAGTGGTATCAGAGCTTATGGTTAGGAGTATTTTTTGTTTATTTTGATAAGGCAATTAAATTGATGATTTAATTCATGAGATGAAGTAATTTAGATCTATTTAATATTGCTCATAGTTTTTATTATTTTATTTGTTCATAAGATGAATAAATAAATATTTATTATATTATTGAATGAGATTTGATAATTAAATAAATTTTAAAAACTAGTATTATATGTGATATAATTAAATTCAAAACAAAGAGTTTATTTTGAAATTCCTTTTAAATGATTTGATCATTAATTAATAAATCCCATGGTGTTTGACACCCTTGCTTAAGCGTTCTTGGAGATTAAACTTTATTTCGATTTAAATTGATTCATGGATTTTTAGATTTGTATTTGATTAGAAGAATCGATACTGTTTTGGTATTTTGGCCATAACTTTATCACCATAAGTTCGATTTAGGTCCTTCAGTATATCGTTTCGAAGCCGTTGAAAAGATCTACAACTTTCACGAAGGAATCTTTTCCAGAATCAATCTTTTTGAGGGTCAAAACTTGAGTCGAAAATCTAAAAAGGGAAAAGGAGTTTTCTAAATTAATTTTCCAAGAGGCTTTCAAATTTTTTCCTAAATTGCATTATTTGATTATGAAATAAATTTGATGGAAAAATAATTGTTTTATTTTTTCTGGGGTTTCATCTATATAAGATATAGACTTTTATCGGGCGATTTGATAATTGTTATCAAATTTTAAATCCTTTTAAAAATAAGAAAAAGTACTCCATCACCATGTATCATCTTTTTTATATGAGATTATAGTTATGGGTCATAATTATGATAAATTGTTTATCGTTCATGCATTCATACTAGAGGTTAATATGTAGTAGGTTTTGGCAATCTGTAAAGGGCAAATTCATTCGGTTTTCCTGAAAAGGGCGAATGGAATACTGGTTTTCCTAATGCCATTTAAATTCTATTTAATGCATTGGTGGACATGCTACGAAGGAGGATGTTGCGATGTGATCTAGATAAGATGATAAAGGAAGGGATCGCGAAGGAGTTTGCGAGTTACCTTTGTTCTTATCATATTCCCTTGCATCCATGCATTTTAATTTATTGTCCCATAACGATTAATCTTTTATACTAATGTTTTATTATCATAAGATGATAACTGCTGTTTATTTATCATGAGATGATATTTGTTTATATGTTTAATTATTTTGTTGAAATAATTGCTCTTGATATATCATGTGTATATGAGACTGGGGACAAGTCCCTAAGTATTATGATCTTCTACCATACACTATGTGATCCTATAGTGGGGAGTGTGAGTAAGCTGACAGGCCAAAGCCGGGCCCAATCCCTCTCACCAATGAGTGAACATAGTGAAAACTGAATAAGCAAATAGTGGGAGCAGTAACGCCAAAGCGTGAGCTTTCATTAGGGGTTTATTAGGTTCATAGTAGGTGGGCACATGAATAAGAGATATTATACAATAACGCCAAAGCGTGAGTGTAACATCCCTTATAGATCAGATAGTAGATCGAATACTCTAGAATTCACAAGATGAGATCTATGAAATTGGAGAAGATAGTTTCTATCTGCCTATTCAAGGCGATGTGATGATGTGCCCAAAGGCAGGATCACATTAAGCCAGTGTCTAGGACCACAGCCTTCCCTTGAATGTGATAGCACCCCGACTAGTGAGAGAGAAGTCCTCACTACCCTTAGCAACTTCCTTGTCCCGATAAGCCAACAATTCAGCATCCGTGGACCTTTAATATGGGCCGAAGCCCATGGGTATAAACCTTAGGGTGGGGCGCCCACTTGAGGAATCCTAATTGGATTAGGATTTGTTTAATTAAATAATTATTGAAATATAATTCATTTTATTATGGAATTAAAATCCAAGTGTTGGATTGCAATTAGGAATAAGATGTTATTGTAATTAGATTACAATAAGGAGATTTAACTCCTCAAATCCCATGCCCTATAGAAGCTCACGCCCCCCCTTGTGGATTCCTAGTTTGACTAGGTTTTCTACTTTGGTGTAGGATGTTGACTTATCTCTTTTAATTAAGGAATCCTCTTATAATATGGACTCTTTAATTAATAGGATTACTATAACTAAAGTAGTTATAGATGAAGTAGGAGTTTATTTAATTAATAATAAGAGTTATTGTTAATTAATAAATCCTACTGGATAAGATCAAGTTGGAGTAGGATTAGGATAAGATCCTAGTCTATAAATACCCCAACACGTTAGACCATTAAGTAGAATTCTCCAGAAATTTTTCTCTCCTCTCCTCTCTCTCTCCAAACCATGAGCCCTAGGGGAGACCCCTAGGGATTTTCGTGAGCTATATTGGTGGTCCTAGTTGGATTTTGCAAATCTAGGGTTTTAAACCTTAGTATTATTGGAGATAGAAGGTCTACACCATTGATCCATCTTCTTCCTCTTGCTTCTATAATTCCAAAGGAGATTCTAAAGCTTCGTGGGGATAGCGAAGAACAAGGATCGAGCTTCTAGTATTTTTTCGGAAATCTCTACAAAGAGTTCTGACGGTTCGAGTAGATTAAGCTTCACCGGTGAAAAACATTCACCGAGGTGATATGACTAAAACTCTTAGATAATTTTGATGCTTTTTATGGTGTTAAGATCTAGGTGATCCAGTTTCCGCATAAAATTTTATCCGGATCCCCCTTCAAGTGGTATCAGAGCTTATGGTTAGGAGTATTTTTTGTTTATTTTGATAAGGCAATTAAATTGATGATTTAATTCATGAGATGAAGTAATTTAGATCTATTTAATATTGCTCATAGTTTTTATTATTTTATTTGTTCATAAGATGAATAAATAAATATTTATTATATTATTGAATGAGATTTGATAATTAAATAAATTTTAAAAACTAGTATTATATGTGATATAATTAAATTCAAAACAAAGAGTTTATTTTGAAATTCCTTTTAAATGATTTGATCATTAATTAATAAATCCCATGGTGTTTGACACCCTTGCTTAAGCGTTCTTGGAGATTAAACTTTATTTCGATTTAAATTGATTCATGGATTTTTAGATTTGTATTTGATTAGAAGAATCGATACTGTTTTGGTATTTTGGCCATAACTTTATCACCATAAGTTCGATTTAGGTCCTTCAGTATATCGTTTCGAAGCCGTTGAAAAGATCTACAACTTTCACGAAGGAATCTTTTCCAGAATCAATCTTTTTGAGGGTCAAAACTTGAGTCGAAAATCTAAAAAGGGAAAAGGAGTTTTCTAAATTAATTTTCCAAGAGGCTTTCAAATTTTTTCCTAAATTGCATTATTTGATTATGAAATAAATTTGATGGAAAAATAATTGTTTTATTTTTTCTGGGGTTTCATCTATATAAGATATAGACTTTTATCGGGCGATTTGATAATTGTTATCAAATTTTAAATCCTTTTAAAAATAAGAAAAAGTACTCCATCACCATGTATCATCTTTTTTATATGAGATTATAGTTATGGGTCATAATTATGATAAATTGTTTATCGTTCATGCATTCATACTAGAGGTTAATATGTAGTAGGTTTTGGCAATCTGTAAAGGGCAAATTCATTCGGTTTTCCTGAAAAGGGCGAATGGAATACTGGTTTTCCTAATGCCATTTAAATTCTATTTAATGCATTGGTGGACATGCTACGAAGGAGGATGTTGCGATGTGATCTAGATAAGATGATAAAGGAAGGGATCGCGAAGGAGTTTGCGAGTTACCTTTGTTCTTATCATATTCCCTTGCATCCATGCATTTTAATTTATTGTCCCATAACGATTAATCTTTTATACTAATGTTTTATTATCATAAGATGATAACTGCTGTTTATTTATCATGAGATGATATTTGTTTATATGTTTAATTATTTTGTTGAAATAATTGCTCTTGATATATCATGTGTATATGAGACTGGGGACAAGTCCCTAAGTATTATGATCTTCTACCATACACTATGTGATCCTATAGTGGGGAGTGTGAGTAAGCTGACAGGCCAAAGCCGGGCCCAATCCCTCTCACCAATGAGTGAACATAGTGAAAACTGAATAAGCAAATAGTGGGAGCAGTAACGCCAAAGCGTGAGCTTTCATTAGGGGTTTATTAGGTTCATAGTAGGTGGGCACATGAATAAGAGATATTATACAATAACGCCAAAGCGTGAGTGTAACATCCCTTATAGATCAGATAGTAGATCGAATACTCTAGAATTCACAAGATGAGATCTATGAAATTGGAGAAGATAGTTTCTATCTGCCTATTCAAGGCGATGTGATGATGTGCCCAAAGGCAGGATCACATTAAGCCAGTGTCTAGGACCACAGCCTTCCCTTGAATGTGATAGCACCCCGACTAGTGAGAGAGAAGTCCTCACTACCCTTAGCAACTTCCTTGTCCCGATAAGCCAACAATTCAGCATCCGTGGGTTGGTATTCTTGGATTAAATCTATGATGTATAGCCGAACCGTGACATTTGCCAAGAAAGGACCACGGACAGAGTCATTCACACTAATGTCCAGATCTGCCAAGTCTTCAAGTAGCTTCCATTCTTGCACCAACATGTGTGCTAATAACCCCGGAGGTCTTCTACTCAAAGCATCAGCCACTACATTTGCTTTACCCGGGTGGTATTGAATGGTACAATCATAGTCTTTCAAAAATTTCATCCAACGTCGTTGCCTTAGATTCAGCTCCTTTTGGGAAAAGAGATACTTGAGACTCTTGTGATCGGTAAACACATAGAACTCCACCCCATAAAGGTAATGACGCCAAATCTTAAGTGCAAACATGACCGTCACAAGCTCCAAGTCGTGCGTGGGATAATTCTTCTCATGCTCCTTCAATTGCCTTGATGCATAGGCAATGACTTTCTTGTGCTGCATGAGTACACACCCAAGTCCAACGTGTGAGGCATCACTATACACCTCATACCCATAAGGTCCAGATGGCACAGTAAGAACAGGGGTTGTAGTAAGCCTCTTCTTCAGTTCCGTGAAACTGATCTCGCACTTATCACTCCATACAAACTTGGCGTTCTTCCTTGTCAGGTAAGTGAGCGGTGCCGCAAGGCTAGAGAAACCCTCTACGAATCTCCTGTAGTAGCCTGCCAACCCAAGAAAGCTGCGTATCTCGGTAACACTCTTGGGCCTCGCCCAACTCATAACTGCTTCGATCTTCTTTGGATCTACTGAGATACCTTCTGCACAAACAACGTGGCCTAGGAATGCTACCTCTTCCAACCAAAACTCACACTTGCTAAGTTTGGCATACATCTTGTGCTCTCTTAGCATTTCCAAAGCAAGGCGAATGTCTCGCATGTGATCTTCCCGTGTCTGGGAATACACCAAGATATCGTCGACAAACACTATTACGCATCGATCTAGATATGGCCGGAACACCCGGTTCATCAAATCCATAAAGGCTGCCGGCGCGTTTGTGAGACCAAAAGGCATTACCAAGAACTCGTAGTTTCCGTATCGAGTCCGGAAAGCCGTTTTGGGAATATCTTCTGCCTTAATCTTCAACTGGTGATTGCCCGATCGAAGATCTATCTTTGAGAAAAATCTCGCTCCCTTCAACTGATCGAAGAAGTCATCAATCCTAGGCAAGGGGTACCTATTCTTTATAGTGACTTTGTTCAATTGCCGGTAATCGACAAACATCCGCATCGAGCCATCTTTCTTCTTAACAAATAACAACGGGGCACCCCACGGTGAGACACTTGGTCGAATGAAGCCAAGGCCTTACAATTCCTCCAACTGAGTCTTCAACTCCTTGAGTTCAATAGGGGCATTCTATACGGAGCTCTGAAAACAGGAGCTGTGCCTGGTGCAAGCTCGATCACAAACTCAATCTCCCTATCTGGAGGCAATCCCGACAACTCCTCTGGAAATACTTCCAGGAATTCACTCACAATCGGAATAGTCGATGAGTCCTTTGCCTCGAGGTTAGCTAAGCTCAACGCCGCAAAACGAGCAATATATCTACCTTTCAACCCGCGAAAGTGGAATGGTTTTCCTTCTACTGGCTTGAAGAGTACCATTTTCTCAAAGCAAGCTACATGCCCATGATGTGCTGCTAACCAATCCATTCCCAATATAACATCAAAGTCTTGGAATCCAAGGACGATGAGATCAACCGCCAATTCGTGGCTTCCAACTTGGACCACACTATTTCTATACACTTTATCTGCCAACACGGTTTTGCCGAGAGGAGTCGAAATGGCTAACTCCGGTTCTAGCTGACTTGGCTCTACAGAAAAGCCTTCTAAAAAACTCGGGGAGACAAATGAATGAGTAGACCCGGTATCAATCAACACTCGAGCCAAATACTCATTGACTAGTAGGGTTCCTGAAATTTTGACTAGCGGAGTTAATCCATGCATCAACAGCGTATACATGTAGGTATATATACATATAGAACATGCCAAGTACGTACACAAGGAATAAACATAACATAACAATCACGAATAAAGAAAATAACTCCAAACGCGTACCTTGCACCACATCGTCAGATGCAAGTGCATCACCCTCTGTCAAGGCAAAAACTTGCCCCTAGTTCGCCTGGCGAGACTGAGGTGTAGACCGGGTAGTCTGAGATGATGCCTGATATGATCCTGCTGGGCGTGCTGGTGGCCTAATCCCTTGAGACTGGCCTGGTAAATGCCGACTGGGGCAATCCCTGATCATATGGCCCTGGCGACCACAATGAAAACATCCACCCGATGCTCGTCGGCAATCTCCTGCCGGGTGCCTTCGGCCGCATGAAGTGCAGACCTCATGTGTATAGGTCGGAGGGGCCGGAGGTGGAGCATACCTCATCGTTTGAGGTGCAACAGGCCGTGGGGCCGGAAGGGCCTGAGGTCGAGGTGCCTGAGGCACATACTGCCGTGGAGCTGGAGGCGCATAAGATGGCCTCATCGGTGGTGCTGGCCACGTATACTGATAAGGGCCGGTACGAGCCCGCCTCTCTAGAGGTGCTGAACTACTAGATTGGCCTCTCGTTAATTCCCTCTTCTTGGACACTGTCTCTGAATTGGCCTCGACCAATAAGGCCTTGTCTACTACCTCAGGGTAGGTAGCATGTCTGAAGACCGAAACCTTCTCCATGATAACATCTTTGAGCCCTTGCTCAAACCTTCTCGCCCTCATTGCCTCGGTGGCAATCATGTGTGTCGCGAAGCATGATAGCTCCGAGAACTTGGCCTCATAAACAGCCACAGACATCGAACCTTGCTCAAAGTTGATGAACTCTCTCTCTTTCTTTTCCCGTGCACCGATCGGAAAATACTTCTTGTAAAAAGTATCCTTGAACTCCTCCCAAGTCCACGGTTGACCTTGCATAGTCAAGTCCCGTGTCCTCAATGCGGACAACCACCAATGGTGGGCTTCACCTTCTAGCATGAAAACTGCCCATGCTACTCTATCCTCCTCTGTAGGTGAGAGGACCGCAAAGATCTTCTCCACCTGGAGGATCCATGCCTCCGCAGCAAGAGGGTCCACACTCCCATGAAAGGGTGGAGGCCTCAATCTCCTGAATGCCTCAACTCCAGCTGTACGATGTACTGGAGCTGCGGGCGGTGGAGTAGGTGCCGTCGATGATGGTATAGCCTGCCGAGCCGCCAGTATGGCGAGTGTCTCAGCAATAGAGCCTAAGACCTGAGAGAGGTCCGGCTGCTCATCCTCATCCCGTGAAGAAGAGGAAGCTCTGGTATGTGGTCCACGACCCCGTGTGCCCCGCCTCATGACTAAAGTCCTGAGAACAATAGCACCACATGAGTCTCACTTGAAACCACAGTTTATTTCAATGCCATTTCACAATAATTCAATTTGTATTAGTTGTATAATACTAATATACATCACTTCAAGTCATCAGAGTATTCATCACATTATACTTATACTTTAGTGTTCTGGCGTACCTAAGACTCGTACTTGGTTGAAACAACCATTTTGACTAAGACTAAAGTTTGGTCTTACACTTGGATCAAGACTCTCTTCCGACTTACTTTCTTCCTAACTTGTTCCCTAACATATGCTCTTGTCAAGCCGTGGTATAAGATTCTAAATGACCCTAAAGACCTAAAGCCTAGGCTCTGATACCACTTCTGTCGCGACCCAAAACCCACCCTAGGAGTTAGAGTGAACTTTGGACGACTAATCATGGCTTACATGACTTGCTTGACAAACCAACCTGCAAAAACCCACAGAGCATATACAATAGAGGACATTATAGCGGAAACATAACCATAAAGCACAGCGGAAGTCTACCAAACCTCTATGTATATACCTTCGCAAAATCCAAGTTTTTACAAAAAGTAACCAAAAGAAAGTGCGGACAGACCCGCCAAAATACATGAATGTAATCTCTCATCTCACCCACAGCTAATCCACTCAGAATCTACAACCACCTAATGGTAACCCTCTACTGGAGGTTCCTCCAAAGGTTCCTCGACGTACTCCTCTTCCATCCATGGACCAGGAGCACAAACATCAAATGGAGCAGCAGCTCCCTCAGAACCTACCGACATAAGAAGTACGGCTGAGCATGGAATACTCAGCGGGTACTAAATACTAACCAACAATTATAGCATAAAAATGGCAATACGTAATCACGAGGAATTCATATATGTCAGACGGAAACAATTCATATCATACAAGGAAGTAAAGCAATTTGTAATCATGCTTGTATTTCGTAGAAAGCCGATAAAACCTCTAGAAAACATCGTGCACTTGACTTGGCATGAAATATCTTTTTCGTGCTTGAAAACTCATCTTGTCTATCTTGCTTGATTCTTGTATGTCGTGTCATGTCATGCATGTCATGCGTGCTTGCTTGTGATCATGTCACTTGTGAGATACACTTGTAAGATGTACTTGTGAGATGCGCTTGTGAGATGCCTTGAGAGGGAAGGGAGACCCTTCTTTAGTGCAATGCACTTGAGAGGGAAGGGAGACCCTTCTTCATGATATGTATGTATTTGCAAGGGAAGGGAGGCCCTTCTTCACGATATGCACTTGTGAGTGAGGGGAGACCCCTCGTGGAATGTTTGTTCTTGTTTTCTTGTGAAAAGCGAGGTAAAACATATCGTAGGATATGTCCCACCTCTAACCATGTTCTTGAAAACCGCGATAAATCATGTCATGCATGCCGTGCTCGTGGGAAACGTGTACATACTTGCATTTAAATTTAAACATGACATTTGGGTAATTTCACAACACATATAACGTCAATGATTGAGCAATGTAACATTCACATCATTTAGGGAAAGCAAGAAAACACACTGTCATAGGCCCTAGCAATATCCATAATTTATTAGGCATGCATTTCCAAATTTCCAACTCACTGTATTCACCTTGACATTTCATCAAACATGGTGTGTTCATTATTCATTATTCATTTAAACCTAAATCATGCTTTTCTAGGAGGGTTATGCTCACATCACACTTGTATGTTCATTATTAGTACAATGCCCTTTCCCATTCATTCATCACATCATCCACACGGCATCCATTCGCCAACATCCACCTCCATTCACCATTCATACCTCCAGTCTCATAACCCATATATAAGTGAAGGAAAAATACGAAGAAATAAAGGAAAAGAGAAGCTATAACTAGGAGGGTAGCAAGAAGTACCGACCTTGATCAAGTGAGGAAGAAATCCCCTTTCCAAAACGACTGTGTAGCTGCTGCCCTAGCTTGGAGAACGCTCTCCACGAATGCTTGAGCCGAGATCTTGGAGAAGAGCCGAGCTTGAAGCGATCTAGGGTCTCAAAACCCTTTGATTTCTCTCCAAAATGGAAACCCTAGGTTGGAATCGCCTTCTCCCCTTTCTCCTATTCTCTCAAACTCTCTAAGTGTCGAATGATGCCCTAAAGGCTCGGGTTAAACTCTTAAGGTAATAGTGAACCGACCAAAAGACCATAATACCCTTACTGAAATTTCTGCAAAAGCACGAGTGTCAAACACGTTGTGCTGTGAACAGTGTTGAACACGTTGTGCTGTGAACAGTGTTGAACACGTTGTCCGTTGTGTTGTGCATGGTGCTGAGCTCGTTGTGTTGTGAACAGTGCCAAGCACGTTGTTCGTTGTGGATAGTGCCGAACACGTTGTCCGTTGTGTTGTGCATGGTGTTGAGCTCGTTGTGCTGTGAACAGTGCCAAGCACGTTTTCCGTTGTGGATAGTGCCGAACACGTTGTCCGTTGTGTTGTGCATGGTGCTGAGCTCGTTGTGCTGTGAACAGTGCCAAGCACGTTGTCCGTTGTGGATAGTGCCGAACACGTTGTCCGTTGTGTTGTGCATGGTGCTGAGCTCGTTGTGCTTCGCTCGTTGTCTTATGTACAACGTGCCCGTTGTGCTGTACAACGTACACGTTGTCTGCTGCACGACGGATGCACAACGAATACGTTATCTGCTGTACGACGATTGCACAACGTATACGTTATCAGAGTACGTCCTTAGCGCCTTCCGAGCTACGTCCTTAGCGCCTTCTGAGCTACGTCCTTAGTGCCTAATTGAGCTATGATTTCCTATAGGTCCAGACTTGTTTGGCCATATCTTTTGACTCGTTCGTCCAATTTGACGATTCAACTTGCGTTGGGCTCGTACTTCGAAAATGAACATTTCTGACATTTCAGAATTTCCAATTTCTTCCTTATTTATTGACTATACCTCTTTAAAGGCAAAATGGCAACGAAAGTGTCATGCAAAAAATGTGAAAAGGTCCGGGGCTCTACAGAATGTCTGCAAAGTGACAATGTCTCATCATCTAGAATGTCTAGAATGAAGAGACATTGCACTGAGTCTACTTATCTTTGGCATAAGAGACTTGGTCATATTAATCTTGATAGGATCAAGAGGTTAGTAATAGATGGTCCCCTTGACTTCCTCAAGGTAGAACCACTCCCTACATGCGAGTCTTATCTCGAAGGGAAGATGACCAAGAAGCCTTACCCTAAAAAGGTAAGAAGAGCTGAAGAAAAGTTAAGACTAATACATAGTGATGTATGTGGTCCATTTAACATTGTTGCACGAGGTCAATACCGGTATTTTTTCACATTTACCGATGACTATTCCAGATATGGATATGTCTATTTGATGCAACACAAATCTGACACCTTTGAAAAGTTCAAAGAATTCAGATTAGAAGTTGAGAATCAAACTAACAAAACCATAAAGACACTTCAATCAGATCGATGTGGTGAATACCTCACCAACGAGTTTATGGATTACTTAAGAGATAATGGGATTATCTCGCAATGGACAAGTCCTACCTCTCCTCAACAAAATGGAGTTTCTGAAAGAAGAAACTGGACCTTATTAGATATGGTTCGCTCTATGATGAGCCATGCCGATGTTCCTTCATATCTTTGGGGATATGCTATACAAACTGCCATTTATATTCTAAACCGGGTTCCATCTAAGTCTATTCCGTTTACACCCTATGAATTGTGGACTGGGCGAAAACCTAGTTTACAACATCTAAGGGTATGGGGTTGTCCTGCGCATGTTCACAAACTCGAACCCACTAAATTGGAATCTAGGACAGAAAAATGGAATTTTGTAGGATATCCAAAAGAAACTAAGGGTTTCTATTTCTACTCCAAGGCAGACCAAACAACAGTTGTTAGGCTTCATACCACTTTCTTGGAGGAAGAAATGGATCTCCTTAAGAAAGTTGAATTTCATGAGATGAAAGACGACACAGCTAGTATCCAAACTGAACCTAATCCTTCCACTTTAATTTCTCCTAATTCTATTCCACTGAGAAGGTCTGAAAGAGTTTCTAGACCACCGGATAGACTTTAGTATTACAACAATGAAGTATATCTAGTTAGCCCTGATGATGAGGATAAAGATCCTAATACTTATCAGGAAGCTACATTGAATGTATATGCATCTCAATAGAATAAAGTCATGAATGCTGAAATAGATTCCATGTATGACAATGGTGTCTGGACTTTAGTAAATCCACCAGATGGTATAAGGCCAATTGGATGCAAATATATTTACAAAAGAAAGAAGGGTGTCGATGGTAACGTGGAGACCTATAAAGCTAGACTTGTTGCAAAAGGTTATACTCAAATTCAAGGAGTTGATTATGAGGATACCTTTTCACCTGTAGCTATGCTTAAATCCATCAGGATATTGCTAGATATAGCTGCACACCATGACTATGAGATATAGCAAATGGATGTCAAAACTGCTTTCCTTAATGGAATGTTAGATAAAGACATCTATATGAAGCAACCAGAGGGCTTCATTGCTCCTAACCAGGAGAACATGGTATGCAAGCTCAACAAGTCGATACATGGTTTGAAACAAGCTTTAAGAAGCTAAAACCAAAGATTTGATCTTTCGATTAAAGAATTTGGATTCCAAAAGATTTGGAAGAATCTTGTATATACAAGAAGGACAGTGGGAGAGCGGTAGTATACCTAATTCTTTATGTAGATGACATCCTACTCATTGGGAATGATGTAGGGATGTTGTCATCAGTCAAGATATGGCTTTCTCAGTATTTCTCAATGAAAGACTTGGGAGAGGCATCATATATTCTCGGAATAAAGATTCTAAGAGATAGAAAATACCGAATGTTGGGATTGAACCAAACTTCCTACATAGACAAGATATTGTCTAGGTACAGTATGATTAACATAATTAAAGGGGAAATGGGTTTGACCCATATCCATAAACCCATTAAAATGGACCTTTAATATGGGCCAAAGCCCATGGGTTTGGTGGGGCGCCCACTTGAGGAATCCTAATTGGATTAGGATTTGTTTAATTGAATAATTATTGAAATATAATTCCTTTTATTATGGAATTAAAATCCAAGTGTTGGATTGCAATTAGGATTAAGATGTTATTGTAATTAGATTACAATAAGGAGTTTTAACTCCTCAAATCCCACGCCCCATAGAAGCTCATGCCCCCCCCCCCCTTGTGGATTCCTAGTTTGACTAGGTTTCCTACTTTGGTGTAGGATGTTGACTTATCCCTTTTAATTAAGGAATCCTCTTATAATAGAGACTCTTTAATTAATAGGATTACTATAACTAAAGTAGTTATAGATTAAGTAGGAGTTTATTTAATTAATAATAAGAGTTATTGTTAATTAATAAATCCTACTAGATAAGATCAAGTTAGAGTAGGATTAGGATAAGATCCTAGTCTATAAATACCCCAACACGCTAGACCATTAAGTAGAATTCTCCAGAATTTTTTCTCTCTTCTCCTCTCTCTCTCCAAACCGTGAGCCCTAGGGGAGACCCCTAGGGATTTTCGTGAGCTATATTGGTGGTCCTAGTTGGGTTTTGCAAATCTAGGGTTTTGAACCTTAGTATTATTGGTGATAGAAGGTCTACACCATTGATCCATCTTCTTCCTCTTGCTTCTATAATTCCAAAGGAGATTCTAAAGCTTCGTGGGGATAGCGAAGAACAAGGATCGAGCTTCTAGTATTTTTTCGGAGAAATCTCTACAAAGAGTTCTGACAGTTCGAGCGGATTAAGCTTCACCGGTGAAAAACATTCACCGAGGTAATATGAGTAAAACTCTTAGATAATTTTGATGTTTTTTATGGTGTTAAGATCTAGGGGATCCAGTTTTCGCATAAATTTTTATCCGGATCCCCCTTCAGTTAGGGATACTTTGACTCGTGACTGCCATATCATACATCCATATGACACAAAAGGCACACATAGAGACTTGTCAGAGTACACAGATAAAAATAGCAGAAGCAATATAGAATGCATAGCGGAAGCCAAACATACCAAACATAGCGGAAGCAAAGTAAACACTCCTATAACTTGGTCCAAGTGTGAACCAACAAAAATACACATGTATGTGTAACCAAAATGTGGAGTGGACAAGTCCCACTCTCACTTAACAAAATATCATGTATCTTTCTAAATCGATTAATAGAAATTGAAGTCACGATACCTATCTAATGAACCATCGTCTTGGTAGTGGTCCATGGAAGGCTCCGGGTCAAAGTACTCTTCCTCTACCCAAGGCTCCGTACCACAAAAGTCGAATGGAACCCGAGCACCTGTCGATGATAACAAATATCAACTGAGCGTGGAATACTCAGCATATACAAACTACTAACAATAAAGCAATAATAGCATAGAGCATACGAATCATGGATAATGTAATCCTTAAAAACATGTCGAAGCGTGGAAACCGTAAAATACACACATGATGAAATCCGAAGCCAAAACCGTGTGAGTCATGCAATAATCATAGCCTTGTGAGTTCTTAGAGTTCATAGAGTTCTTTAGAGACATAGAGCAAATACCGTAGAGCATATCCATAGAGAAAAACATAGAGATCTTAGAGCAACTTCATTTATGATCCTTTTGAGCTTGTGAGATGATCTTAGACAATATCATAGAGTTCTTGTGAGTGTATCATGATCCTTTTGAGCTTGTGAACCGATCTTAAAGATATCATAGAGTTGCTTAGAATCATTCATTTAAGTCACTTATTCAAAACCCTTTTTCGTACTTTGAGAAATACATGGAAAACCCCGATTCATGCGAGACATGCGAACATATGAGCATATGAGAGTACTAGCATATTTAAACACCCAAAAACCCTTAGAGGCATGTACACAAACACGTAGAGTGCATAATAGTGATAGCTTACATCCAAGGATAGAAATAACATCCCATACTATGACAAAGTAAAGCTTAGATAGTATAAAATAAGGAGAATAGCATATGGTAACTAGTAGTATTACTAGATTGAGAGTAGAGTGTATCTACCTTGGTGAAATCAATGGTTTTGATTCCAAAAGTTTGGAACAAGTGAGAACCTTGAGTTCTTTGTTGAGAAACACCAAAAAGGAGGGAAGAATCTTGATCTTCCTTCAAGCTTGAGCAACACCTCGCTTCTCTCGTTCTTCTCCCTCTCAAACTCTCTCAAAATAGTACACAAAGGGTTTCTGAAACCCTAAGGCACGAACTCAGCCCTTATATAGGCAAAGGGCAGTGGCTAAAGTCTTAAACACCCTTAATGAAGAAAATTTGCGTATGACCGATCGATCGGTGGTACAGACCGATCGATCGGTGGTTTCAACCGAGAGATCGGTTGAAAACACCCTCTCTGGAATTTTTTCCCATACAAATTAGTTAACTGATCAATAGCTACCGAGCGATCGGTAGAAGACCGGTCGATCGGAGGTTATCACCAAGCGATCGGTGATCCCCTGTTTTACTGTAAAACCTTGTTTCCACTACTTGAATCTTCTCTAATCCAATTCTAACACTCTTTTATGCTTAAACACAATCTTTAAGCATATATAGACCTGTTAGAACATGCACGCTATAAATCCAAACACGTATATTAACATAAGGCCCATTAGTGTACAAAACCACACTTCAGCACTATTCACATACTATTCACTACTTAGTAAAATACGGATTCGGGGTTCTACACTAAAGATCAAATTCTTGGTAATATGGAACAAGGTATTAGAATAAGAATAAATATTTGTAATAACCTTGCATTCCTCTCTCAAATTGAACCTAGGAATGCTCTTGAAGCAATTAATGATGAATCTTGGGGAATTGCTATGCAAGAAGAACTAAATCAATTTGAAAGAAATCAAGTATGGTACTTATTACCTAGACTTAAAAGCAAATCTATAATTGGTACTAAATGGATATTTAGGAATAAAAATGATGAAAGTAAAAACATTGTTAAAAATAAAGCTAGACTAGTAGTTCAAGGATACAACCAAGAAAAGTGAATTGATTATGATGAAACTTTTACCCTTTTTTTAAAAAGAAACACACTCGGAAGGAGTGGGGGGTTTGGCAGACCCCTACTTGTTTATTAATAAAACAAATTATGGGGGGGACATAAAACCTTACCCTTACAACGACACTCCCAGGAGGGACATAAAACCTTACCCCTGAAAAGTCACAACAAGAGGGGGACATAAAACCAAATCCCCAAAAAAGACTCAATGGGCTAGGGGAATTAAAAACCCCCAACCCTACAAACAAAAACACATTAAGACTTTCTGAGATTCCCTATTCCCAGTTTATCAAGGAAAAGAAGGGCTTTGAGCCAAGGACGGCACACCTATCTAGAGAGAATCGTGCCATTATGATGAAGGTCACAACCATAATTAGCTAAAAACTCAGCCACCAGATTAGCTTCCCTGTATATATGAGAAACTTTAGTAACTATGCCGAAAAATTTTCTTATTTGATTATTCCAATACCAAACATTCTATGGATGAGTTGAAATCCCGTTCCAAGCACTAACCAGAGATTGAGAATCAGATTCAATCTCAATCTGCGAAAACCCTCTAGATTGACAAAGCCTGATACCCTCAAGGAGGGCTCTAGATTCAGTAACATAACTAGAGAAATAATCATAATAGGCAAAGAAACAAGCTAAAATATCTCCATTATGGTTTCGAATGGTACCCCCACCACCTGCTAAACCTGGATTACCTCTAAAAGCCCCATCCATATTAAGCTTTATTCTACCAACTGAAGGTCAAAACCATTTGACAGTAGAAAAAATATTTCTTTGCTTTTGAGTAGTAAAACTGATATTGAACATAGAGAGATCCAATCTCTTCTTTCTTTGAAAGCTTCCCATGTCCATCATCGCAACCTTAATGCGGCAATAAGAATTTCTGAAGTTTTCCTCGCTCCTTCGAATCTGCGCAAACACCTTTCTTTCCAAATTTTCCAAATTATAAGAAGTGGAAGCAATATGTAGAGCTCATTCTAGAAACTATCATAAGCTCTATACCACCTCATCAGAAGGTATTGAATGGTATCACTGGACTGAATGATAATAGAACAAATTCCTACAAAATACCTCCATATACTAGTAGTAATATTACTATGAAAAAGAAGATGAGATAAACTTTCAATATGACCAGTGGAACAAAAACTGACAAAAGGAATACCAACAGATTACATTATTATCAATCGAGACTGCACCATACATTACCTTCCATCCAAATATTTGAATTTTCCTTGGAACAATGTTGTTCGAAACATACTTAATCCATTCTTTTCGAGGATAATGATTTCTGAAATTTTCCCAAGCAGATTTAACCGAAAACTTACCATTGGGACTGGGATTCCATATAAAAACATCACCAGACTTAGATAAGAAAAAACTAGCATTTCTAATTGCTATCTGTAAATGGTTAGGCAAAAAATCATTAACCATAGAGAAATCTCAATGACCATTATTATCAATCATATTGGATAGAGCTGGAAAAGAATTAGGATGAGAGATAGAAAAATCAATAAGAGGAACCTCTTCAAACCATCTATCTAGCCATAAATTTATCCTAGTACCATCACCAATTAGAGAAGTAAAATTATAAATCACATCCTTACAGAGAAGACTAATTTTAATCCATGTTTTAGAAGATCCCGCCCGGTAAGAAGCATTCCAAATATGATTAAATTGATATTTATCTCTAAAAAATTTAGACCAAAGATTTGAAGATTGATAAAGGTTCCAAGCTTGTTTAACTCTAAGAGCTAAAACAAAATCATTCATTTTCCGAATCCCTAGTCCACCTTCCAAATGGGGAAGAGAACAAATTTTCCAGTTTATCCAGTGATGCTTTTTACCTTCATTAGTATTATTCCAAAAGAATTTAGCCATTATGCTATCAATTTGATTAGTTATGGCTTTAGGAACATAAATACCAGCTAAAAGATAAGTGGGAATAAAAGATAAAACATGCTTAATAAGAGTTAATCTTCCACCCGAAGAAAGAAATTTTGCTTTCCAACCTTCCACCTTAGAAATAATAGTTTCAATAAAGGAGTTGAAATAAGCCTTTTTAAGACGGACTTTATAAATGGGAACTCCTAAATAGATAAACGGAAAATTTTTCCTAGGAATCCCAACCCAATTATAAATACTATCCGATCTTCTTTTAGACAAGTTATCAGAACAATAGAAAGCACTTTTATCTCTATTAATCAGCTGCCCTGAAGATTTTTCATATGATGAAATGAAATCAAATATCTTCTTAATATTTTGTTTCTTACCATTGCAAAATAAAAGAGTATCATCAGCAAAGAGAATGTGAGAAACCGGATTACCAAATCTCCCTAATTTATAGGTGGAAGAAAGACTTATAGAGATATTTTTGATACCCCTACTAAGAACTTCTTCCACTAGAATAAAAAGAGCAGGAGAGATTGGATCACCTTGTCGAAGACCACGAGAGCTCTTAAAAAAACCTTGTAAGCAACCATTAATAAGAATGGAGAAAGATCAGTTAAAAAGGCATCCACGAATTAATCTCATAACCCCTTCATTAAAACCCATTTTCCCTAGAACTACAAAGATGAAATTCCACTCCATTCGATCATATGCTTTAGACATCTCAAGTTTAAAAATGGTATTACCTCCAGTAGTTTTCCTATCAATATCCTGCACCATTTCTTGAGCAATACTAACATTATCTAAAATATGTCTACCTTTCACATAGGCACTGTCGCGACCCAACCCTAGGAGTTAGAGTGAACTTTGGACGACTAATCATGACTTGCTTGACAACCAACCTGCAAAACCCACAGAGCATATACAATAGAGGACAATATAGCGGAAACATAACCATAGAGCACAGCGGAAGTCTACCAAACCTCTATGTATACACATACGCAAATCCAAGTTTATACAAAAAGTAACCAAAAGAAAGTGCGGACATACCCGCCAAAATACATGAATGTATATCTCTCATCTCACCCACAGCTAATCCACTCAGAATCTAACACCACCTACTGATAACCCTCTACGGGAGGTTCCTCCAAAGGTTCCTCGACGTACTCCTCTTCCACCCATGGACCAGGAGCACAAACATCAAATGGAGCAGCAGCTCCCTCAGAACCTGCCGATATAAGAAGTACGGCTGAGCATGGAATACTCAGCGGGTACCAAATACTAACCAATAGTCATAGCATAAAAATGGCAATACATAAATCAGGAGCAATTCATATATGTTAGACGGAAACAATTCATATCATACAAGGAAGTAAAGCAATTTATAATCATGCTTGTATTTCGTAGAAAGCCGATAAAACCTCTTGAAAACATCGTGCACGTGACTTGGCTTGAAATATCTTTTCGTACTTGAAAGCTTGTCGTGTTTGTCTTACTTGATCTTGTCGAGCGTGTCGTACGTGTCATGTCATGCATGTCATGCGTGCTTGCTTGTGATCATGTAACTTGTGAGATACACTTGTGAGATATCCCTGTGAGATGCGCTTGAGAGATGCCTTGAGAGGGAAGGGAGACCCTTCTTTATGCAATGCACTTGCGAGGGAAGGGAGACCCTTCTTCATGATATGTATGTACTTGCGAGGGAAGGGAGGCCCTTCTTCATGATATGCACTTGTGAGTGAGGGGAGACCCCTCGTGGAATGTTGGTTCTTGTTTTCTTGTGAAAAGCGAGGTAAAACATATCGTAGGATATGTCCCACCTCTAACCATGTTCTTGAAAACCTCGATAAATCATGTCATGCATGCAGTGCTCGTGGGAACCGTGTACATACTTGCATTTAAATTTAAATATGACATTTGGGTAATTTCACAACACATATAACATCAATGATTGAGCAATGTAATATTCATATCATTTAGGGAAAGCAAGAAAACACACTATCATAGGCCCTAGCAATATTCATAATTTATTAGGCATGCATTTCCTAATTTACAACTCATTTTATTCACCTTGGCATTTCATCAAACATGGTGTGTTCATTATTCATTATTCATTTAAACCTAAATCATGCTTTTCTAGGTGAGTTTACTCACATCATAAAGGTGTGTTTATTATGGATACAATGCCCTTCCCATTTTAATCATCACAACACAACCCTTGGCATCCAATCGCCCATTCCATCTCCATTCACCATTCACAACCATCCATCTCATAGCACATGTGTAAATGAAAGAAAATCAAAAGAAATAAAGGGAAAAGAGGAACTATAACTAGGAGGGTAGTAAGAAGTACCGACCTTGAAGAAATGAGGAAGAAACCCCTTCCAAAAACGACCGTGAGGTGCTGCCCTAGCTTGGGGAACGCTCTCCACGAGTGCTTGAGCCGTGATCTTGGAGAAAAACCGGACTTGAAGTGATCTAGGGTCTCAAAACCCCTTTGATTCTTCTCCAAAAGCAAAACCCTAGCTTAGGAAACCCTTTCTCCTCTCTTCTAATCCCCCAAATCCTCTAAGTGTTGAGAATGAGCCCTAAAGGCTCGGGTTAAACTCTTAAGGTAAGAGTGAACCGACCAAAAGACCATAATACCCTTACTGAAATTTCTGCAAAAACACGAGTGCCGAACACGTTGAGCTGTGAATAGTGCCAAACACGTTGTGCTGTGAATAGTGCCAAACACGTTGTGCTATGAATAGTGCCGAACACGTTGTGCTGTAAATAGTGCCAAACACGTTGTGCTGTGAATAGTGCTGAACACGTTGTGCTGTGAATAGTGCTGAGTACGTTGTGCTGTGAATAGTGCCGAACACGTTGTGCTGTGAATAGTGCTGAACACGTTGTGCTGTGAATAGTGCCGAGTACGTTGTGCTGTGAAGGGTGCCGAACCCGTTGTCACATTGTGTTGTGCATAGTGCTGAGCTCGTTGTTCGTTGTCTTATGTACAACGTGCCCGTCGTGAGCTGTACAACGTACACGTTATTTGTTGTACAACGTACACGTTGTCTGTTGCACAACGGATGCACAACGTATACATTATCAAAGCTAGAGCTACGTTATCAGAGTACGTTGTCTATGCGTTGTCTGTGCCTTATCAGAGCACGTTATCAGAGCTATGTCCTTAGTGCCTTCCGAGCTACGTCCTTAGTGCTTTCCGAGCTACGTCCTTAGTGCCTTCTGAGTTATCTATTGCCTGCAGGTCCAGACTGTTTTGGCCATATCTTTTGACTCGTTCGTCCGATTTTGACGATTCAACTTGCGTTGGGTTCGTACTTCGAAAAGGAACATTTCTGACATTTCGGAATTTCCAATTTCTTCCTTATTTATTAATTATACCTCTTTAAAGGCAAAATGGCAACGAAAGTGTCATGCATTAAATGTGAAAAGGTCCGGGGCTCTACATATCCAAACTAACCAACAATAGTACAAGCATATATCAAATATCCAAATTATATGACAATTGTAAAGTCAATAACAGTTTAATATAACATAATCATAATCAGAGTGCGGAAACATGTGAACATCATGACTTGACTTGAATTGTGTACTTGTGTGACTCTTGAACTTGTGACTCTTGGACTTGTAACTCTTAAACTTGTATCATGAATGCAATGCATACTTGTTTTCCCATAAAAAATAGTTATTGAGGTCTTTGTATTTAGATCCATGGAGGTGCATTGATAGAAGCGTAAGCCCCTAGAGCTCTTAGATCCCAAATGTCCATGATAATTATCCAGGACTTGAAATCTTATCTATGGAGAGCATCAACGAATACCGAAGCTACTTGAATTTTAGGGCCCTTCTAAAACTATGCAGTGTCCTTGTCCTTGTACTTGTAATTCAGCGTCCTTGTACTTGTATTTCAGTGTTCAGTGTCCTTGTCCTTGTTTTTCAGTATCCATGCAATGTCCGTGTTCATGCAATATCTGTGTTCATGCTTGTGTACCCATGAGACTGAATTCAGTCATCACTTAGATTTCATATTCCGTCAAGAAACTCCGTTAGGTTACATCTCCCTAGTTAGTGAATTCCCAACATAGAAGACTTCCTCTAAGCATTGGCCTACCCGAATATCAATCACCATGCAACTTGAATAAGCATAATTTATCAAAACATACTTTATATCTTGACATATTCATGTTAACATTTCTAACATCATTTCTAAGCATAATTCATCATAGCATATCTTATTATACTCATACAAGCCTTTTAATATCATCATTTACCATACTTAGTGTTCTTAGGCATTTCAACAAACACATACAATGCATTAATTATGTATACAATGCCCTTCCCATTTTCTCATTCCATAACCATATTACTACTCATTCATAAACGACATTAATCCCTTCCAAACCTCACACCAATCTACACATTCATCCATTCTCAATTTTATCCCATCCGCCATTATTTTCATTCATTCATAATCCATAAACATAATCCATAATTCAATTTAAGCTTCTAGCATACAAATCCATCTATATCCTTAATTAAAATAAAAATCCATACTCATTCATCATTTATCATAATAAATCAATAGCCATAATAATATAGAAGTTAGATGAGTAAAGATATCAATCTCAAATCACATTTCCATTCTTTAATTCATCTATAATCATGTAGACCTCTTGATAATCCATAAATAATCTTGTCTAAGCATACAAAACATCTTAATAAGGTTAAGTTAGAAGGATATCGACCTTAGGGATCCTTCCCTTGGATCTAAATTGCTCCCAAGATGATTTGGGGAAGATCTCCAAGCTTTCTCCTCCTTCTAAGAGCAATCTCTCCTTCAACAAGCACAACCCTCTTTGAAACCGTAGGATTTGTCTCCCTTTTGCCAAATTAGGTTTAGAATAGGTTAGGATATTCTAAAATCTCAAAATAGGACCCCTATTTATAGTCCCAAGGGTTAAAAACCCTAAAAAAACGTAATTTCGGACTTTTAAAAACTAAAATCGCATGCACTGATCGATCGGACTCAATTGGAAAATTCTTGGGCTTACAACGATCTATGGCTGATCGATCGGGCCGCTAAGCCGATCGATGGGGCCTCCAGGCCGATCAATCGAGCCTTAACAAAAAAAATTGGAATTTCTCAACCAAAACCTATTCAAGTAATTGGCCCATAGCATTTAACTCGGATATTGGATTTTGACGATTCAACTTGCGTTGGACTCATTATTTGAAGAGAAACAATTGTGGTGTTTTATAAAAATCCTAATTTTAAGTTTTTAAAGGTCTAAATTGACTCCAAAGCTGACTGGTCTGCAATTTCAGTAGATAAAACATCGAAAACTTACTTTTGACTTAACTTAGCCTAAAAATATGAAAAAAAATTAAACATAAACCTCGAAGAGAGTTCCAAAACCTTTCTAATGGTTTAAGAATTCACCTTGGCATTTCATCAAACATGGTGTGTTCATTATTCATTATTCATTTAAACCTAAATCATGCTTTTCTAGGTGAGTTTACTCACATCATAAAGGTGTGTTTATTATGGATACAATGCCCTCCCCATTTTAATCATCACAACACAACCCTTGGCATCCAATCGCCCATTCCATCTGTAGCACCCCAGACTTTTTCATCCTTAATGAATACCACCTTCATAGCTAATTGGCCGTTTTTATAGTCTAATTAATAAATAAGGGAGAAATTAGAAATTCCAAAACATCAGAAATGTTCGTTTTCGAAAGACGGATCCAACGCAAGTTGAATCGTCGAAATCCGACAAGCGAGTCAAAAGATATGGTCAAAACAGTCCAGACATACAGAGAACCGATCGCTCGGTCCAGTCAGCGATCGATCGGTCCATAACCGATCGACCGGTAGCTATCGCGCGGTCAGAAATTTTGTATGGGGAAATTTTCCAGAGAGTGAGTTTTTGACCGGTCGATCGGTCATAAACACCGATCGCTCGGTAGGCAACCGATCGATCGGTCATAACCACCGATCGCTCGGTCTTCGCGTTTTTGCAGAAATTTCAGTAAGGGCTTTATCGTCTTTTGGGGGTTAAACCCTTTCTCCTTAAGGCTTGCCCGAGCCTTTAGGGCTTCATTCACAACACTTAAGGGATTTTGAGAGATAGAGAGAGAGGAGAAGGGGAATTGCAAATAGGGTTTTCCATTGGAGAAGAAATCAAAGGGGTGAAGACCCTAGATCGTCCCCAAGCACATTTTCTTCAAGATTTCAACTCAAGCTCGTGTGGGGTTCCATTCTCCAAGCTAGGGCAGCAACCCAAGCACGTTTTTGAAAGGGGTTTCTTCCCCAACTCAAGTCTCCTTCAAGCAAAGGTGTTCTTCCTTCAAGTTGGAGCTTCAATCAAGGTTTCTACCAAGGATCAAGCCTTGATTTAAGGTTAGTACACCCTACTAACTTACCCTAGCAATAAATCTAGGTTTTCCTTATGAAATATGATTCTTGTTAGTATGTTTTATTCTTTACAAAATGTGTTATCTATAATAAATATAAACAAGATAAGGAAATGGTAGGGATGCTTGGATGAAGGTTGGATACGGCGATTGGATGCCGAATGTGTGATGTATGATGTGTGATTGGAAAATGGAGGATGGGCATAGTACAAATAATAAACTTACCATGGTGTGATTGAATGGAAAATATGCAGTTAAAAGAAAGAGATAAACTACTAAGGAATAATGTATGAAAGTGTTTGACAAAATACCTAAACTATGAATAAATGATCTAAATGAAGAATATAGAAATGGGTTTTATGCATGCGTTCATATAAATGATAAATCGATCAAATGTTATGCAAATTACTTAAGTTACCCATGTTCATATCATGAATTGAATTGCAATGCCATGTCTTGACGATCCTCATTATCATGATAGTCACTATTGACACGTACACGAGCACGCATGATAGCATGAACCAAGATTTCAAGAGCATGTGCATATAATAAACAACAAGTGCATTCCATAACAAGGAGGTTGGTAGCCCAGGGAGGATTCGGGTACTAACCTCTGGCTCACAAGTGCATTTCATAACAAGGAGGTTGGTAGCCCAGGGAGGATTCGGGTACTAACCTCTGGCTCACAAGTGCATTTCATAACAAGGAGGTTGGTAGCCCAGGGACATTCGGGTGCTAGCCTCTGGCTCACAAGTGCATTGCATATCAAGGAGGTTGGCAGCCCAGGGAGATTCGGGTGCTAGCCTCTGGCTCACAAGTTTACAAGATGGAGGTTTACAAGATGATGATCATGCATTCATGCATGCACGCATACATGATTTCTACGAGGCATACCGGGACATGACAAGGGTTTTCAAGCATGAGTTTTATCGGCATTTTCGCATTCATGTACGCCCTTCAGGATGCTTGTATTGTGTCATGCCCTATACTGTTTCTTTGTGATGTTTCTATTACTGCTTGTATGATATTACTATTATGTGTTTTTATTATTGTTATGGTCTGCTAGTAGCTTGTACTCGCTGAGTATTCCATGCTCAGCCGTACTTTCATGTCGGCAGGTACTGAGGGAGCCCTCGACCCGGAGCCTTGGGTCGAGGAAGAGTATACAGAGGAGAGAGAGTCGGCTATCCCATTACAGTCTCAGGCGGACCGAGACCTCGATGCATGGCCATACCTCGACTACTGTTGAGGGGAGAGTATGAGAGGGTTTGGTGTATTTTGATATTTTGATAGGTGGGCCTGTCCACCTTAGGCTTAGACATGTCTTGTATTTATGTTAACTTGGAATACTATTTTGGATCATCAGAAGAAATGAAAATTTGTTTACGCTTCCGCATATATGATAGCTTCCGCGCTCTGATTATCGTTATGAGTACTGTATTTTATCTTGTGCATTACAGGATGGTTTGATAGGTTCGCAGTGTGACACCTAAAATATCCCTAAACTCCTAGGGGGTATTTTGGGGCGTTACACCATCTCCATTCACCATTCACAACCATCCATCTCATAGCACATGTGTAAATGAAAGAAAATCAAAAGAAATAAAGGGAAGAGAGGAACTATAACTAGGAGGGTAGTAAGAAGTACCGACCTTGAAGAAATGAGGAAGAAACCCCTTCCAAAAACGACCGTGAGGTGCTGCCCTAGCTTGGAGAACGCTCTCCACGAGTGCTTGAGCCGTGATCTTGGAGAAAAACCGGACTTGAAGTGATCTAGGGTCTCAAAACCCCTTTGATTCTTCTCCAAACGCAAAACCCTAGCTTAGGAAACCCTTTCTCCTCTCTTCTAATCCCCCAAATCCTCTAAGTGTTGAGAATGAACCCTAAAGGCTCGGGTTGAACTCTTAAGGTAAGAGTGAACCGACCAAAAGACCATAATACCCTTACTGAAATTTCTGCAAAAACACGAGTACCGAACACGTTGTGCTGTGAATAGTGCCAAACACGTTGTGCTGTGAATAGTGCCGAACACGTTGTGCTGTGAATAGTGCCGAACACGTTGTCACGTTGTGTTGTGCATAGTGCTGAGCTCGTTGTCCATTGTCTTATGTACAACGTGCCCGTTGTGAGCTGTACAACGTACACGTTGTTTGCTGTACAACGTACCCGTTGTCTGTTGCACAACGGATGCACAACGTATACGTTATCAGAGCTAGAGCTACGTTATCAGAGTACGTTGTCTATGCGTTGTCTGTGCCTTATCAGAGCACGTTGTCAGAGCACGTTATCAGAGCTACGTCCTTAGTGCCTTCCGAGCTACGTCCTTAGTGCCTTCCGAGCTACGTCCTTAGTGCCTTCCGAGCTACGATTGCCTACAGGTCCAGACTGTTTTGGTCATATCTTTTGACTCGTTCGTCCGATTTTGACGATTCAACTTGCGTTGGGTTCGTACTTCGAAAAGGAACATTTCTGACGTTTCGGAATTTCTAATTTCTTCCTTATTTATTAATTATACCTCTTTAAAGGCAAAATGGCAACGAAAGTGTCATGCATTAAATGTGAAAAGGTCCGGGGCTCTACAGGCACTGCTCATCAAAAATAATGCTAGGAAGCAGTAAACCAATTCTATCAGTTAGAATACGAGATATGATTTTGTAAAGGAAATTGCACAAACTTATAGGTCTAAATTCCGAGAAAGAAGTAGGAGAGATACACTTTGGAATTAAGGCAATAGCAGTTGCATTTATAGCTCTTGGCATTTCAGTTGTTAAGGAAAAAAAGTAATAGCATGAAAAAGATCATCTTTAATAATATTCCAACAATACTGAAAAAAAATGCCTAGAATAGCCATCTGGACCAGGAGCACTATCAGTCGACATACTAAAGACAACCTTATTAATTTCTTCAATTGTGGGAGAAATAGAAATAGCATTATTGTAACGACCCCAAAATCCCACAAGGCTAAAATAGGACTTTGGGATCGCCACATTACTTAAACCTGCTTAAAATTCATGACATGCAAGGCACACTAACACGAGTCTCCAAAAATGAGGATAATAAAATTTCCGATATATCAACTGTAACCAACTAAATAGCACGAGTCTATAGTCAACAAATACAACCCACTAAAACCAAAGAGTCTGATACACAACTATAAAAGTCTACTAAGCAACATCTACTCAAGTCTAATACACTCTCTCAATCAAGTGAAATAAAAACTAAGAGGTGTAGCCACCCAAGTCTCTGGCTCCCTCCTCAGAAAGCTCACCTTCACCTCCTTCCTCTGCGTCCTCAACCCATGGCTCCGCCGTGTACTCCTGCTCTAAACCTGCCAAGACGAAGTCCGGCTGAGTACAAAGGTACTCAGTGTATATAAAATCCAACCAACAATAATAGAATACTTGCACTTAGTTAGAAACATATCCAATAACATAATAACATAATCAGAGTACGGAAGAACGTGTGCGCATATACATCATATCATCACCTTGACTCGTGTACTTGTGAGAATCTTAGACTTGGAAGACAATACACTTATGAGTTGCTTATGCTTATAAGACCACGTGCTTGTGAGATGTTTATGCTTATGCACTTATTCAGATCATACAATGATGTGACATGCCGTTCTTGGCGGATACGGACCATGTCTAAGAATCAAATGGTTGATATGCCGTTCTTGGCAGATACGGACCATGCCTAAGAATCAAATGTAATTGACATGCCGTTCTTGGCGGATACGGACCATGCCATGCTTATGCTTATTCAGAATGTCATACGTATGCCATGCTCATGCTTGTGGTCCACATGTGTAACTTGTGAGACTCTTATCTTAACATACACGTGCATATGTGCTAAAGTGTCGAAATTAACATTCGAATTGGTAATTGCTTAGATTCCGATCTCCCACCATGGAAACTCCACTATATGTCCCATACCAAATAGTTAGAGAATTCCCGGTTTGAGAGATGTTCCTCTAAGTTCTTACCTTCCCGACTACCAATTTCCATGCAAGTAATTAGATATACTTACCAAACAATCATATATATATATCTTATCATAATTCTTAACACAATTCATGATCTATTTACCACTATTTCATAAGAGTATAATAGCATTTATCCTCTCAAGCATTTTCACAAACACCTTGAGTACACATAACATAAATCCATTGTTTCTCTACCTTTTCATGCATTCATCAAATCATAATTCCATCCATACAATCCATATATTCATCCACATCTACAAATTAATCTCATCCTCCATACATTTCCCATCCTCCATGCATTCTATCCACATTCTAATCCACATTTCCATCCAAAATTAGCTTACTTCATAGAAAATTAGGGAAAACATAATTAAGCTCTATTTCTATCATTTCTATTATCTTAACATTCACAAAACCTTAAAATAAAGTTGATTAGGATAGTATATCGACCTTAGGAATCCTTCCCTTGGATTCAAAACGCTCCCGAGGAGATTTGGAGAAGCTTTGAGGTCGATCTCCAAGCTTTCCTCTCAATCTTCTAGCAACCTCCTTCTTCTCCAAGCAACCCTCTCCCTCAAACCCTAGGTTTTCTCCCCCTTTTTGCCAAATTAGGTTAGAAATAGGTAGAGTATTTTAATATTTCGAGTAGGACCCCCTATTTATAGCCTCAAGGTCTGAGAACAAAAGACCAAAAAGCCCTTACTAAAATTCTGCAAAAACACGAAGGACCGAGCGATCGGTGGTTATGACCGAGCGATCGGTTCTCAACCGAGCGATCGGTGCTCTTGACCGGTCGATCGGTCAAAAAAGCACTCTCTGGAAATTTTCCCCATACAAAATTCTGGACCAGTCGATAGATACCGATCGATCGGTTTTGGACCGATCGATCGCTACTTCTGACCGAGCGATCGGTTGCCTACAGATTTTTGACCCGCTTTACTGTTTCAGCCATAACTTTTGACTCGTTCGACGGATTTTGACGATTCAACTTGGGTTGGATTCGTCTCTCGAAAACGAACATTTCTAGTATTTTAGAATTTCTAAATTCCACTTAATTAATAGACTAAATTATTCCCAAAGTTGACTGATCTGCAATTCCATTAGATAAAACCCACCATTGACTTGGCTTAAACTCAAAATAAGGAAAAACATTAAACACGAACTTCGAAGAGGGTTCCAACACCTTTCTAATGGTTCAAGAATCACTCAATTCCAGTAAACGGTACCAAAACTAGAGCTTCCTAAAGTTTAGGGTGTGATATGACATCCCTCCGTTACAAGTTTGATTAAGCCTAGTTTACACCACACCAAATAAATATATAATACAATAAACATCAAAACATCACAAGGATAATAATACCCCTAATACAATGAAGTAAAAACATGAAAAAGATTCGGGGTCTCTACAATTATTATGATCCTCAGTAATAAGACTAAGAATAAAATCCAATATATTAGGATCAATCAAAGAATTATCAGAAGTTAGAAAATTTTGAAAGAAAGAAACTACTTCCTTACCAATATCCCCCTGAGATTCCAGCTAATTACCATGAGCATCTTTAATTCTATGAATGCCATTCCGACGTCTTCTAGAGTTAGTGACCATATGGAAAATTTTAGTCTTATTATCCCCCTCTTTCAACCATTGAATTATAGATTTTTGTCTCCAATAAATTTCTTCTTGGAGCAAAACAGACTGCAAATCAATTTTAAGATTAGATAATCAAGTATTTTCTCCTCATCCCAAGAATTTTGAATCTCTTCTTCCAGAAGACCAATTTGACTCTGTTGAATCCAAGGATTTGGATTGCTGATGTAGACTCAGATTATCACCTACGGTTGCAGATCTATTGCATGAGGTCAGAAAATCACCATAAGAAACCTCCTTCAGTATCTCTGGGTTATTCTGCAGGCCTGGAAGGAGTTTAGGTACATTGCAATAGCTCGAACTTCTCCAGGATTCCTGAAAGAGTGAAAGAAGAGAGCAAATGAGGGATAATGGGATGTGATCTAAAGGGAGAGAAGGACAGTGAAGAATATCAATGGACTAGCAGTTTTCCTTCCTTAGAACACTCAAGAATACCTCCAAAATCTGAGAGAATGAGAATTTCTCATTCTAAAATACTGTCAAGTATTGATCCCCCCAAAAATCCTTATCTGATCTTGTTATCTTTTGTCTATTTATAGAGAAAACTTATTATTTTAACTAATAATAATAATAATAATATTCTTTGATGTGAAATTCAACCAACTCTGACATATGACAGCTATATTTTCGTTAAGTGGAGTCATTCTGTTAATAACTAACTCATATTCTGTTAAAAACAGCTTGCATCCATTAAAGGGAGCCTATTTGTTAAACATCACGTGTCCTTTTAGAAGAGAGCTACCAGCTCATCAAACCAGCATAACCAACTTTCAGTTATAGCTTAATCTTTTAAACTGTTTTGACCCAAACAGGCTTTCGGATATATTCTTCAAAGGTTAAAAGAATAAACTTCTTTTAGAAAAGAGTTTATCTAATTTAACAAATTCCCTCCTAGCCCTCCAAACCACATCTCATCATCCTTACCCCAGATATATAATATATGTATATAAATCATTGTACACCAAAGGCGGGTCATAAGCCTTTGGAATACCTTGTCTAGAGAAATCATAAGTGCTGGACGAGGGCACCATTCTCAGGGTGGATATCGTGTCCACCGTCAGGCCTCAATCATCTAGTATGAGAGAATGGGACTATGTGTAGAACCCCGAAATTCGAGTTCACTATGCTATGAATAGTACTAGTGAATAGTGTCCTTGAATGGTGTGTGTAAAGGCCTAAAGCCTTCCATTTTGTTCTTAGTAGTATAGTGAGTCAAGTGAGGGTTTTTGATGCATGTGTTGAGTCTCAAACGGAGAGTATAAATATACTCAAAGTGGATAAAAGCAAGGGTATATAAAATACCCTAAGTGCTTAAAGAGTTGTAAGTGAATAGTGTGTGAATAGTGTTGTGAATAGTGCAGTAAACAGTGTTTGGGAGGTCCAAGGTTCCCTAGGATCTTATGAATGATATGAGGAGTTTATCATAGGTTTTATGGTGTGTGAGGGTACTAAAGAACCATCCTTGATGTTTATGGGTGTTAAAATAAAAAGGGGAAAGGTTCTTAGTGTTAAAAGAAGAGGGATGCCTAAACATACCCTCAACTTTAAAGAGCTCTAGAATTCTCACCGCTGATCGGAATCAAGTGATTCTTGAATTTTTGGAAAGGTATTGAAACCCTCTTCGAGGTTCATGTTTCCTACTTTTTCATATTTTGAGTAAAAGTTGGGTCAAATGTCAGATTTCCGTAAACTGGTCTGCTGTAAATTTGGTCTGCTGAAATCCATTTCAGACCAGTCAGCTTTATGGCCACTTTAGTCTATGAATAATGTAGAATTAGGAGTTGTGTAAAAAATTAATATTGTTTCTCTTTAAATAACGAGTCCAACGCAAGTTGAATCATCAAAATCGGATAAACGAGTCAAAATTTATGGTCAAATTACTAAAGTGGGAAAACGAGGCCCAGGCAGAGTGCCATTTCGGCGACGAAGTGTGCTGGGTTTCCTACTTTGGTGTAGGATGTTGACTTATCCCTTTTAATTAAGGAATCCTCTTATAATATTGACTCTTTAATTAATAGGATTACTATAACTAAAGTAGTTATAGATTAAGTAGGAGTTTATTTAATTAATAATTAGAGTTATTATTAATTAATAAATCCTACTAGATAAGATCAAGTTGGAGTAGGGTTAGGATAAGATCCTAGTCTATAAATACTCCAACACCCTAGACTATTAAGTAGAATTCTCCATAATTTTTTCTCTCCTCTCTTCTCTCTCTCCAAACCGTGAGCCCTAGGGGAGACCCCTAGGGATTTTCGTGAGCTATATTGGTGGTCCTAGTTGGGTTTTGATAATCTAGGGTTTTGAACCTTAGTATTATTGGTGATCGAAGGTCTACACCATTGATCCATCTTCTTCCTCTTGCTTCTATTATTCCAAAGGAGATTCTAAAGCTTCGTGGGGATAGCGAAGAACAAGGATTGAGCTTCTAGTATTTTTTTCGGAGAAATCTCTATAAAGAGTTCTGACGGTTCGAGTGGATTAAGCTTCACTGGTGAAAAACATTCACCGAGGTGATATGACTAAAACTTTTAGATAATTTTGATGCTTTTTATGGTGTTAAGATCTAGGGGATCCAGTTTCCACATAAATTTTTATCCGGATCCCCCTTCATTTACCCACAAAATTAAAAAGTTTGCTATATATCTAACAAGATCTTACTTCAACATTTTTTTTTTCTAGGCATTGGCTATTTGAAATTTATCAGTTATTGGTTCCTTACAAATTTAGAAATGAGTCTCATATACCAACTCTCTCTTAGAAGAATTCTAGAATAAGATACAACCCTGAGTGCATGTGAATATCTGATTTGTGACATCGAGGTTCAGTCTTCTAAAGAAGGGTTTAACTCCTAATTGCCATGAATGATGAGATTGACCTAGAACCTAACTCCAAACTAAGCATCCTGTCTGAGTTAACGAGAATTGTGGATGTTCACCTTAATACCTCTAAGGGGCTTTATCTGTGATATTCCAGCTTACTCGTATTTTCACATCAGCAGCTTTCACACTATTTTCAAGAGCTATGTTAGCGCAAGAGCGTAACAACAGATGAGCCACTAGGGAGCATACCCGAGGACACGTCAGCACAACCCATTTGCTTTCTTTGCTCAAATTCTACACTTGACATCTTGGATTTTGTCTTTTCTTTTCAACGCCCTTTCTTTTTTTTTTGAAACACGAATCTGAGAATATGTAGCTCTTTCCGGTGTGCCCAGTCTAATTCATTGGTTGCTTTTCAAAACGTATATATAACCCAGTTCTGTTTTTCTTCTTTCCCAACCAACCAAATGAACAAGGAAGTCATAGTTCATCAGATCCGGTCTTTCCTAACATTCTAGGTAATTAGAAGGGTCACACCTACTCTCTTTGACTTGAACTCTAGGTGACAAGTTAGATGTGATTTGGATCAATTACATGTGCTCAGAATTACCGGCTACATAGTCTTTATAAGTTTTTATTTGATTAATAGTTAATCAAGTAATTACATAAATGCCATTGGTTGAGATATAGGGTTTTATCTCAAGTGAATTTTAATTGATAGAGATCAATTATTTTATGGACATTTAATACTATTATTTAGGGTATTATTTTATTTAATTGTTAAATCAAATAATCCCTAAAGCAGTTGGCCCTTATGAAAAATTTTGAATTCACCTATTGTTGATTTTGAATTTATTTTTGGAATTAATATAAAGTGATATTAAAAATTAGTAATATGCTGATTTTTATTTTGGTCTTTTAATAGTTATTAGATCAAAATAATATAGAAGGGAGTAGATCCCTAGACTAGCCGAATTTAATATGGTGTTTTCTATTTGTTTATCAATTGAGGAATGTGATGATGAATTTTAGGGTTAGATTAATTTTTAGAGAAATTGTTTCTCCTAATGATTTCCCAAGCATTAAAGGAAATTTTTTTTCTTTTAATGATGATCTAAAAACCCTAAGAATTCATTCTAGTCATGCTTGTTTTCTTTGCTCTAGGGTTTTTCTACTAAATGTTAATAGAGGCCTTAACCATATGGGAAAGAGTTTCCCTAACGTTAGCAAAACCCTTGTTGAGGTTATGGACTTTCTAAGTAATTTTTCATGCCATATTATTATTCATAGTTGATAAATTATTAATATATATTCTTGTTCAATGGTGGATGGGTTCTATGATCATGCCTTCTTCTCTCTATTCTCTTCTCTTTCTTCTTATGGGTTGTTCTCCCCTTGAGCACCCTATTTTGGGTGGTTTCTCAAGGTTTCTTATTTTGAATATGATGTAATCTTAGTATTAGAAGTAGCTGATTTTTCTATGAAGAAATCGAATTGAAGATAGAAGATGATGGTGATCGCATGAAGAATAAATCTTGGAAGGCGTTCTACAAGAAGAGTTGTAGGATCTCTGAGATAGCATGATCATGTGGACCCATTGTGTGGCTATATTATGTATTTCATATGATGATTTGTTATAGCTCTTAGTTACTTAAAAAAGTCCATAACCCTTGTGATAATGTGATTATCGTTTTTGTGCAAATTTTGGATAATTGGATCAAACCCCACAATATGTGTTTTGTTGAAACATAAAAAGTTTTTGTTTAAATAAAACAGATTATTATAACCCTTTTGGACGTGATGCATGTAGTCCATATTGAAATTTTTACGTGGAATATGTTACTTGTATGATTATGAGATAATTGTGCCTTAATTGACATAGATGTAAGTGTTGGCTAGGAAATGACCCTAAAAGGGGGGGTGAATAGGGTCCTTTGGCAGATTTAAAAAATAAAAATATGAACTACAAGTTCAATGAGCGGAATAGAGTATAATATACAACAAGCTAAAACAATGGAATATTAAAATAAGGAGAAAAGAGATAAGGAGAGTGCAAACTCAAGATTTGTTCTCGAGGTTCAGCAAACCAGCCTACTCCCCACCTCAGCATCCAGCTAGAGGATTCACCACGATTCCTTAATCGTACTGGCTCCTTCACAGGTGGAGTCCAAACCCTTACAATCTCTCTTATAGGTCGAGATATTACCTTACAAGCTCTCCTTTAGGCCGAGCTAAAAACCCCTCAAGAGCACAACCCTCTCTTGATATAACTGAAGCAACAGCTTCAGTGCAAGAATCCTGGATTCTTGACTACTCTCAATAAATAAGTCTTGGATTGAGAATCCGAAATGAAAGCTCATTAAATGAGCTGGATAAGAGTGAAATACAAACTCTAATAAAGTATCTCAAAGGAAATGTGAAATGAATGAGCTCAAGAGAGATTTTTGGGGATTTTCTAAATGTGAGAGTGAGTGAGAATCAATAGCAATGAATGAGGGATCAATGGGAGTTATTGCAGTGATCAAGAGTTGTTTGTAGTTCATAAATGAACTCCTTTTATAGCATTTTATCCAATAGTGCCGTTGGGGTAGCATTAAATGCTTTTAGGTCCGTTGCAAACTAGCCGTTATAAAAAAAATTTTGTTTCAGACATGATTTCGTCGACGAAGTGGAGTTCCCACTTGAGTTCGTCGCCGAATTCAAAAGACAGAATTGGATTTCAAAAAATTCTGAAATAACTTCGTCACCGAATTTCAATCCAACCAAAGATTTCGTCGCCGAAATCAAGAGGCAGAACTGAATTAAGAAAATTTTGTCATGACTTCGTTCGCCGAATTTGATCTACCCAGAGAATTTGTCAACGAATTCAGAGTAAAAATTCTGAATTCAATCTAGGATCAGACCGAAGGGATGTGATTGATTTCCTAGGTTAATTAGCTATACTCTTATCATAATTTTGTGATGAATTAGATCTTTAGGATGATTCTCAAAAGGTATCCTAGGCTCCTATGGTCAATCTGTGATTCTTGAGCTTATTCACTTCACCTTTCTTTTGAGGATTTTTTACATAAGTCCTATACATTCTCAGAATAACAAGTGAATACATTTAGAATGATGAGAGATGATCTTGGCTTGACTTGGGTCTTGTGATTTTGCCTTTTGTCTTCAATGGTCCTGACTTGGACTAAGGTCTTATCTTGAATCTTCATCTTGTATTAAGTGAGTTGAGTTTCCTCTTGGATAATTTCCATCCTTTATATTCATGATTGGAGTGCTATTAACTTATGTAATCTGAAATGTTCATGCACTTAAACGGGTTTGTTAGTACCAAATATTTCATTATATTATTATGTTATTATCAAAATTATTAGGGTACTTATGGTTGTAACCCTGAGGCTAACAATCTCCCATTTTTTATGATGACATAACAATGTAATGAAATTGGGTTAAGCTCCCCCTCACGACATGTTTTTCATAAAATCTTTGAGGTAAGCTCCCCATAAGCATATGTAATTGTAAAAATAATCACAGTTGTTATTTAGATGCATATTTATGATGAGTTAAAGGATATATCACCTTGGTTATGTACCAAGAAAAGTTCCACAAAGATAAGTTTCAATTTTAATTTCTCTTCACAACATATAATTTCTATTCACAACATATTGGATCAAGACAAGAAGAGAATTGCATAAGCGAAAGACATATTATGTGTGTATTGCCAAAGATGCAAAAAACATCATATTTCAAATAGTTCAAATGTCATTTCATTTTTTAATCATCAAATTTAATCATCAAATTTAAATTTTCATTACATTTCATGTTTCTCCCCCTATGTCAACATCAGAAAAAATGAAAAAAAAAATTACAGTCCGTCTGCTTTTTGATGAGGTCTGCAACCTTTGTGAAGACATCTTCTGATTGCTCAGCTGGATCGGAGTCATCATGGGAGTCTGAGGAAGAGGAGGTGGTATCTGAGTTGAAGGAAGGGAGATGATAGGGGAATCAGTAGCTTGACTCCTTTTGGAAGGGGTTACCTTCATTAGTCCCTTGCCTTTGGAAGAAGAGGGAGCTTAAGAGGGAGGCTGAGAAGGAGTGGCTCCACTAGCCAGACTAACTAGAAAATTATTCATTTTCTTCAACTCATTAGTGGCCCGCAAAGTAATTGAGGCAGCTATGGAGTCATGCTCTGCCATATTTTAAAAGAAGCTTGCCTTGAGTCTTCAATTGAAGAGCTGTTGATTCTACAATTCCTTGGATTATCTTTGTGACCTTCTCCATTCGGATACTTTCTTCGGATTGTTCTGCCCCCATTCTATGAAGAAATAAAGACACAGAGTCAACTCTATCTTTGGGGACTGAGGCATCCATGTTAATTGTCCCTAAGACAGAGTAGGTGGCATCGGCACACTCTCTAAGATCATTATGCACCGTGGCAAGAGAAGATTGGACTACTTTGGGGATTTTGCTCATCTCAGACTTAAGAGCTGCAAAACGGGAGAGAGTAGAGGAATGGAGATTCTGAAGATTTTCCCTTGATTTGATTTGAATGGCAGTGAGATTTTCCCTTGTCTCTGCCATGAAGGAGAGCAGGGATGCTCTTATTTCCTCTTGAAAAACCTGTTGGCTCATCCTTATTTCCAACTGAAACTGCTCCAAGCTGGAAGACATGGAGGCAATCTGCCCTACCATGATGTTCAGCTGCTCATCTGAAGCTGCTGGCCTACTGGGCACCTCGTAGAACTGACCAGGGTCCTCAAAATGAGGAGACACCTGTCTATGAGAACACTCTGGAATCTCTCCAGCATCCACGAAATCAGACCAGTCAAGCAGCTCATCTCTGGGGTGCTACTCACCCTGAAGCTCATCTGTAAGATCCTCTTCTGGTATTGGCTACTGCTCAATCTGGGGTTCCTCCTCTAGCACTGATTCTTGCTGCTGCTCAGCCTGAAGTTCTGCTGTGGGTGCAGATGAAGAGGTAGGAATAGAAGAAGAGGGAACAGAAGTATGCATAGAGGAAGTAGGGATAAGAGCTGGAGTGCTAGAAGGAAGGGAGGAGGACTGAGAGGCAGAGGGTTTGGGAGTCCAAACCTTCTAGGAGTCATTCCAAATATAGCCCATTCTTTAAATGGTTGCTTTGCTATAAATGGAGAAATCATCAGGGGTGACAATAACAGTTTGAGATGCTAAGGGAACATTGAAGTGTTTAAAGATTTTAGTCAGAGCCTGACCAAAAGGGAGACACCCTGATTTTCTCTTGAATGCATCATCCATACAATGGACAATGATGTAGGAGAGATCAATGGGTGTGGTGGTTAGGATGCACCACATAAGGAATACATCGAAGTAGGTGAGATACTCCCTACCACCAGCCCTGGGAACTAGGTTCTAAGTGATTATGTGGTGAATGAGTCTAGCAGTGAGGGTAAGATCTTTAACCTTAGGTTGAAAATGAGAGGTGAAATCTTGGTTTATGCACATCATTTTTAGTGCTTCAACCACATCAAATCCTTCATGACTGGTCCACTAACCATTCACAAAAGTTTGAAGGGTGCACTGAGGGATTTTTAAAATTGAGTGCAATTGATTTAAATGAAAAGAAATGTTTTTACCTAAGACAAATAAGGTAATAAGTGATTCGGATTGATTGAAATAGAAGTGAGTGTAAAAGAGTTTGACTAACTCAGGAAACATGGGTTCATTAGATTCAAGAAATTTATCCCATTTTAGGGCAGAAAAGAAAGTTTTTATGGGTTCGAGCCCATAGGCATCAAAACTAATGAAATTAACGACTTTACCGTACAGAAGGGAACGAGATATGAATTTTTCTTTGAATAATTTCTCAAACTTTGCTTCCTTGAACTTTACTGGGACTGGAGTTGAACTTGAGGCCGGTTCTTTTCCTTTATCAGTTCTTGATTTCTTCTTTGGTGGCTCCACAGATGCATTCTTCATTCTAGGAGGCATTTTCTGAGAGATTTGGAAAGATTTGCTAGATCTTGGAACAAAGAAGGGTGCACGAGCAATGGAATAGAGACTTTGGAGGGAAAGATTAGGTTTGAAAAAGTTTGGATTTTAGGGGTTACTATTTATACACACGACTCAATTAGTCGCCGAAATGGGTTTCGTCCCTGAATTCATTGCCGAAATGGAGTTAGGAGCCCTAATGTGTTTAATTTCGGATTGACTTCGTCGATGAAATGGATGACTCATCCAGGTTCGTCGCCGAAATGGGTACAGAAAACATTCTATTTTCTATATTTTCCAAAGATTCGTAACCAAAATCATATTCTAGATTGAATTCGTCGCCGAATTCAGTTCCGAATATGAAGAATTGATTTCTCTTAAGTTTTCCACCTATTTTCCTTTAAGTCAAAGATTCATCAAGACATCTAAAATCATCATAATCTATTCAAATCAATCTATTAAACAATCAAGCAAGTTATAGGCAGATCAAATCAAAGATTTCAATTTTTGATTACTTTTAATCTTGATTAAGTTAGATCATTCAAACTAGTCATTCTCAATTCTCTTCTCAAAGTACTGAACCTATCAGATTGTAGAGGTTTAGTAAAGATATCAGCAAGCTGATTAATAGTATCAATAAATTCCAAGATAATATTTCCATTTTGCACATGATCTCTAATAAAATGATATCTTATTTCTATGTGTTTAGTTCTTGAGTGTTGAATGAGATTCTTAGTCATGCAAATTGCACTTGTATTATCACACTTAATAGGAATTTTAGTATAGATAAGTTTAAGATCTTCTAGCTGTTGTTTCATGTAGAGAGTTTGAGCACAACAAAGTCCAACTACCATGTATTCAGCCTCAGCTGTGGATAAGGCTACTGAATTTTGTTTCTTACTAAACCATGAAATAAGAGAATGTCTTAAAAAGTGACAAGTTCCACTAGTGCTTTTTCTATCTACTCTGCATCCAGTAAAATCTGCATCTAAATAGCTTATTAGATATAAGTTTGTGTCTTTTGGATATCATAAGCCTAAATCAATTGTTCTAAGTATCTAAAAATTCTTTTTACAGCAGTTAAGTGAGATTCTTTTGGACAGGATTGGAATCTTGCACAAATGCAGACATTGAACATAATGTCAGGTCTACTTGCAGTGAGATACAAAAGACTTCTAATCATGCCTCTATAGAGTTTTCATCAATATTTTTTCCTTTTTCATCCTTATCAAGTTTGGTTGATGGACTCATATGAGTATCTGTAGAGCCCCAGAATTTGAGTTCACTGTTCATGTGAATAGTGCCCTTACATGATGTGTGTAAAGGCCTAAGGCCTTCCTTGGTGTTCCGGTTATTATGGTGAGTCAAGTGAGGGTTTAGGTACATGTTTTGAGTCTTAAAGAGAGAGTATAAATATACTCTAAGTGGGTAAAAGAAAGGGGTATAAAATGCCCTAAGTGTTTAATGAGTTATAAGTGAATAGTGCTAGTGCGCAAGGCATAAAGAGGTCAGGGCATATCATGCATGTCGGTGTGAATTTAACAATCACCGAGGTGGGTTAGAAACCTATGAGAACAAGTTATCAGGTGTGAGTGGGGTTTTGGAACCGAGGGAAAATAGTGTGAAAGCACTCAAAGTGTTCTAGGTGGTGAAGAGGCAAGTTTCGACATTTCCCTCAAATTCAAGAAGCTCTAGTTTGATCACCGATGATCGGAATCGAGTGATTGCTGAATTTATGGAAAGGTATTGGAACCCTCTTCAAGGTTCATGTTGATCACTTTCCCTATTTTAAGTTGGGATTGATTCAAAATCCCGATTTCCAAAGTCGGGACTGTTGAAAATCTGGGCTGTCGAAACCCATTCACAGATCAGTCAGCTTTGGATCCATTTTTGGTAAATTAAAACTCCAAATTTGGAGTTGTACAAAAAATAAAGGTTGTTTCTCTTTGAAATATGAATCCAACACAAGTTGAATCGTCAAAATCGGACCACCGAGTCAAAAGTTATGGCCAATTTACCGAATCACGTTTTTGCAGAAAAACTCGCTCGAGCGAGATCCAAACCCGCTCGAGCGAGATTGACCAAAAACGAGTTTTTGAGGTCAGGGAGTAACCCGCTCGAGCGAGGTGAAAGCCCGCTCGAGCGAGATTGCCCAGAAATGTTTTTTTTTGGGTTTTTTCGCTAACCTAACACTATATATACCTAATTTTTCGGGTCCAAGGTATCTAACACTTAGAGAGAGACTTTTTGAGAGAAAAAAAAGGAAACCTAGGTTTCGAAAGGGGGATTGTGTTGGAGACCAAGAAGGAGATCGAATCATCACTTCCCAAGCTTTCTCAAGCTTGGATCTCATCCTCACACGCCATTGGAGCTTGGATCTTCATCCACAAGCTTGGGTTTCACTTCTACAACCTCCTCAAGCTTCTTCAAGTATTGGATCAAGGGGATTTCATCCCAAAAAGTAGATACACTCTACTAGGTTCTAATTTCATAAATCATTATTGATAAATATGATGTTCTTGACAAATATAGATATAGATAGCCTTATACTTGTGTAAATCAACTTTCTTAGCCATTGATTTCATGGATCCCTTTCTATATCAAGATAAAATCCTATGAATGATGATGTGAGTTAAATGTGATGATGCTATGCTTTCAACCAACAAATAAAATATGTTAATCATTGAGATGTTTTATATGTTAGTATCCAAATATGAAAAGCATGTTAAAAGCCACAAGTTTTGGGGAGAAACAAGTAGAAAAACCTTATTTTCAATGTGATTGGAATGATGTGATGATATTGTATATGGATTATTGTGATGGGTGAATTATGTTTAAGTATTGGACATATGACTATACCTAAAGTGTTTCCTTTGATGTCTACTATGTTATATCACAATTGCTACATGGACACATATGCATGTGCAGGATCGAGTTTTTTATATTATGGGTATCCAAAGGAAGAAGAACATGTATATAAGATGCAATACAAGAATACAAAGAAGAAGAGTATAAGATGCAAATCAACCACATGAAAAGTATAAAATGCAAATGAACCAAATGAACAGTACAAGAAACAAAAGAAATATAAGAAAAGTACAAGAAGTAAAAGATGTATACGGAAAGTATAAGAAGCACAAGATACATACGGAAAGTACAAGAAGCACAAGATGTATATGGAAAGTACAAGAAGTACAAGATGTTACAAGAAATACAAGAAGATGGAAAGTATACGGAAAAAGCCGACGGGGATGCGACGATAGCAGGCTGCCTGAAAGGGAAAGGGATACTGGCATCGAACTCCGATGATAGCAGGCCTCCCGGAAGGGAGATGGATACTAGTCGTCTACCCCAAGGTAGCCGAAGGTGAGGAGAACATTAGGCCACCCAGCTTACGTGGGTACGGGTACTAGTTGTCCGACTCTGGAGGTAGCAAATGATGAATACCAAGGTATTTTAAATACCTGTACAGGATAATGAAAGATAAAAGCCAAGGTATTTTAAATACCCGTATATGCAAAGGTACAAGATGATAAAAGATGACAAGAAGATGTTTTTGACAAAAGATGATAAGAAGATGTAAAAGACAAAAGATGATAAAAAGATGTTTTCCGATAGTATTTTCCGAGATATATGCACATGATATGATTTTGTTTTCCTCGCTCTAATTTCAGGAATGCATGTGAGATGATTAAACTGTGATATGTATGCTGTATTCTTGTTTATGATATTACGATCTAGTGTTTGTATACGCTGAGTATTCCATGCTCAGCCGTACATATTATGTCGGCAGGTCCTATTAATGCACATAATCAGGAGCTGTGGGTCGAGGAGGAGTATATAGAGGAGGAGTCCACTCCTGCTGAGCTTCAGGAGCATCAGAGGTTGCTCGAGAGGTGGCCTCAGGTTTGAGTGATGAGAGAGAGAGAGACTTCTATATAAATTTTGTTGAGCGAGTATGTTCGCTCTTTATTTTGGGTTATGTATAAACTGAGATATAGTATAAATAGAAATTTTATAGTACGCTTCCGCTACCAGATATAGATTCGTATTACGCTTCCGCTATCACATGTCTTATACGTTGTACAGGATTTACAGGTTATATGGGATGATTTGGTAATGAGTTCACGTCACTAGAGTATCCTAACTCATAGGGGGTATTTTGGGTTGTGACAGTATCCATTATTTTAGTGTTTTTCATTCCAAACTTTTTAAGTAATTCTTTAGCATATTTAACTTGATTAATGAAAGTTCCTTGTTTGGTTTGTTTGATTTGAAGTCCTAAGAAGAATATTAATTCACCCATCATGCTCATTTCAAACTCTTTTTGCATTATTTTAGCAAACATTCTACAGAGGGATTCATTTGTTGATCCAAATATGATATCATCTACATAGATTTAAATTATTAGAATATCATCATTTTTGGTCATTATGAATAACGTTGTGTCAATTTTACCTCTTGTGAATCCGTTTTCAATTAAGAAGCTACTTAGCCTATCATACCAAGCTCTTGGAGCTTGCTTTAATTCATATAAGGCTTTAGTTAACTTAAATACATGATTAGGAAATTTATGATTTCCAAAACAAGAAAGTTGATTTACATAAACTTCCTCATTGATATACCCATTTAGAAATACACTTTTTACATCTATTTGATATAGTTTAAATGCTTTATGACTAGCAAATGCAAGTAACATTCTTATAGCTTCTAGTCTAGCAACCGGGGCAAATGTTTCATCATAGTCTATCCCCTCTTCTTGGTTGTAACCTTGAGCTACTAGTCTTGCTTTGTTTTTAACTACATTCCCATTTTCATCCTTTTTATTTCTGAAGACCCATTTTGTTCCAATAATAGATTTGTCATTTGGTCTGGTTATTAGATCCCAAACTTGATTTCTATCAAATTGATTTAACTCTTCTTGCATAGCAATGCCCCACAATTCATCTTCAATAACTTCTAAGGCATTTTTAGGTTCAATTTGACTTAGGAAAGCAAGGTTCATTAGATTTCTTCTTGTTCTAATCCCTTGTTCCATATTACCAAGTATTAGATCCGTAGGGTGATCTTTTATTAATTTCCAAGCTTTAGGAAGATAGGATTCTTCATTTTTCAGTTCTTCTTCATTATCTATTTCAACGGAGTTGTTACTTGATTTTTCTTTTTCTTGATCATTTTTAGTTTCTTTGTTGATTTCTAAATTAGATATTGCTTTTGGAAGATTATCAATTTCATCATCCATATCAGTATTGATTTTGTTAAAAGGATTTGATTCATCAAAAACTACATGAATTGATTCTTCAACAATTCATGATTTCTTATTAAACACTCTATAAGCTTTGCTATTAGTACAGTATCCTAAGAAGATTTCTTCCATAGATTTAGCTTCAAATTTCTTAAGATGTTGTTTATCATTAAATATGAAGCATTTACATCCAAACACCTTAAAATAACTTATATTATGAATTCTTCCATTCCAAAGCTCATAGGGAGTTTTATTTAGTTTGTTTCTTATAACAACTCTATTAATTACATAGCATGAAGTGTTAATGGCTTCAGCCCAAAAATAATTTGGTAATTTATTTTCATTGAGCATTGTTCTAGCCATTTCTTGAAGAGATCTATTCTTTCTTTTTACTACACCATTTTGATGTGGAGTTCTAGGTGTTGAAAAATTATGATTAAAACCATTCTCATCACAAAATGATTCAAGTTCTTTATTTTTAAATTCTCCTCCTCTATCACTTCTTATGTTGTTAATAGAATAACATTTTTCATTTTGAACTCTTTTACAAAACTTTTTAAATAGAGAAGGTGCTTCATTTTTATGAGAAAGAAATAGTACTCATGAGTATCTTGAAAAATCATCCACTATAACAAAAGCATAATTTTTTCCAAACTAGGCTAGCTACTTCATTTGGACCAAAAAGATCCATATACAAAAGTTCTAAGGGCCTAGTGGTAGAAATCATTTTCTTGGGTTGAAATAAAGATTTTATTTGTTTTCCAAGTTGACAAGCATCACAGATTTTATCTTTGATAAATTTAGTTTTAGGTAATCCTTTAACTAATTCATTTTTAGAGAGTTTAGACAAAAGATCCATACTAGCATGTCCTAGTCTCCTATGCCATAGCCAACTTGCTTCATCTACAGCAGAAAAGCATAACATGTTTTGAGATTTCAGTTCATCAAATTCTAAGGTATAAACATTTTCATTCCTATGTGCTACAAACAAAGTATTTAGATTATCTTTATCCTTAATCATGCAAATATTTGATTTAAATGAGACATTTAATCCTTTGTCACATAGTTGGCTAATATTGATGAGATTATGTTTGAGACCATCAACAAGTAGTACATCTTCAATAAAAATAGATTTATTCTTACCAATGTTACCTATGCCGATGATCTTCCCTTTAGCATTGTCTTCAAATGTCACATGACCGCCATCCTTTTGAGTGATTGATGCAAATAGATTCTTGTTCCCGGTCATATGTCTTGAGCATCCACTGTCCAAGAACCATGTTAACTTGGAAGTTCTTGATTTGGGGCATACCTACACATCAAATTCAAGTAACTCCAAGATACTTTCCTCCTGATACCCAAACAGTTTTGGATGGTACCCAAAGTGATCTGGGTTTTGGTTTGGGAGGATTAGTTCCCTTGGGAACCCAAATCATTCTTGATCCATTATGGTTAGTTTTTAAGATTGAAGGTGTTCCTTTTGGAACCCAAACTTTTCTAATAATCTTACCATTATAGAATGCAGTAGATGGTGGAGTTAGATTACTACTTTCTTTTGTAAAGAAGTTTTGAAACTCTTTTTGTTTTGAAAGAGTATTATAACCTTGTCCAGCTTTGTTAAAAACACATCTTTGCTGTCCTAGAAGTCTCTCTAGATTCTTTTGACCATTTGTGAATGTTAGGACAGTATTGGTTAAGTCTTTGACTTTAGCATGTAGCTTATCACATTCATAAGGTGAGTTATGAGGAATATTTTGAATATCATTAAGTTTCTGACTTAATTTCTCATTTTCAAGAGCCAACACACTCTTTTCTTTTTGCAAAGTCTCACATGATTGTGTAAGAGTGTGGATTTCCTTTTTAAGAGATTTATTTAATTTAGCTATTCTACCAAATTCAGTATAGAGTTCATCAAATGCTTCTCTTATTTCATCATATGAGAGAGAATCATTTGGGGAAGAAGTTACTTCATCCTCATTTGCCATGAGGCACAGATTTGCCACTTCTTCATCACTTGAATCTTCCGACTTGCTTCCCTCTGAGTCATCCCAAATTGCCATCATAGCCTTTTTCTTGTGCTTTTGGCTCTTCATGAGTTAAGGGCAGTCAGTCCTTATGTGGCCTGGCTTCTTGCATTCATAACACGTGAGAGGTTCCTTCTTGCTAGCTTCAGCTTTGTTTACTTCTTTTGAGAACTCCTTCTTGTATGGTCTCTTTTTGAAGTTCTTCTTATGCTTGCGGAACCTTTTGAACCTTCTTGCCATCAAGGCTATATCTTCATCATCACTGCTGGTTTCCTCATCACTGATTTTAACTTGAGTAGACTTGAGAGCCAGCCCTTTCTTGGTTCTAGGTTCATCAGGCATTTGATCCTTCATTATGACTTCATGAGTCATAAGAGATCCCAGCAGCTCATCCATAGGCAGTTTGGTGAGGTCCTTAGCTTCTTGGATTGTTGTTACTTTTGGAGTTCATTCCTTGGGCAATGATCTTAAAATCTTTCTCACATTTTCTGCATTAGAATACACTTTATCCAGAGATTTAAGACCATTTAGAATGTTAGTAAATCTGGTGAACATATCACCGATAGATTCTTCTTTTTCCATTTTGAATGATTCATACTTGTGAACAAGCATGCTAATCTTTTCTTCTTTAACCTGATTAGTCCCTTCATAGGTAACTTTCAGTTTATCCCATATTTCTTTAGCAGAGTCACATCCAGAAACTCTGTTAAATTCTTGGGGACTTAAGGCACGGTAGAGGTTGCTAATAGCTTTAGCATTGATTTGAATGAGCTTAATGTCAGCTTCATTCTATTCTTCCTCTACCTTAGGAATTCTGACATCATCCACAGTTTTTGTGGGAAGATGAGAGTCATTGATTATTACTCTCTAACACTCATAATCTAGAGCTTGAATGTAATACATCATCCTAGTTTTCCAATAGTTATAATTTTCTCCATTAAACAGTGTTGGTCTAGTGGTGGACTGTCCTTCTCCTAGGCTTGTGGCAAATACATTGTTTCTCATAATAAAATCGATTACTCAGATCATTTAGATCTAATTAGAGTATTAGGCTCTGATACCAATTGTTGGCCATGAAATGACCCTAAAGAGGGGGTGAATAGGGTCCTTTGGCAGATTTAAAAAATAAAAATATGAACTACAAGTTCAATGAGCGGAATAGAGTATAATATGCAACAAGCTAAAACAATGGAATATTAAAAGAAGGAGAAAAGAGATAACGAGAGTGCAAACTCAAGATTTGTTCTCGAGGTTCAGCAAACCAGCCTACTCCCCACCTCAGCTTCCAGCCAGAGGATTCACCACGATTCCTTAATCGTATTGGCTCCTTCACAGGTGGAGTCCAAATCCTTACAATCTCTCTTATAGGTCGAGATATTACCTTACAAGCTCTCCTTTAGGCCGAGCTGAAAACCCCTCAAGAGCACAACCCTCTCTTGATATAACTGAAGCAACAGCTTCAATGCAAGAATCCTGGATTCTTGACTACTCTCAATAAATAAGTCTTGGATTGAGAATCTGAAATGAAAGCTCCTTAAATGAGCTGGATAAGAGTGAAATACAAACTCTAATAAAGTATCTCAAAGGAAATGTGAAATGAATGAGTTCAAGAGAGATTTTTGGGGATTTTCTAAATGTGAGAGTGAGTGAGAATCAATAGCAATGAATGAGGGATCAATGGGAGTTATTGCAGTGATCAAGAGTTGTTTGTAGTTCATAAATGAACTCCTTTTATAGCATTTTATCCAATAGTGCCTGTAGAGCCCCGGACTTTTTCACATTTAATGCATGACACTTTCGTTGTCATTTTTCCTTTAAAGAGGTATAATTAATAAATAAGGAAGAAATTAGAAATTCTGAAACGTCAGAAATGTTCGTTTTCGAAGTATGAACCCAACGCAAGTTGAATCGTCAAAATCGGACGAACGAGTCAAAAGTTATGGCCAAAACAGTTTGGACCTGCAGACCACCGATCGCTCGGTACATGGAGCGATCGATCGGTCCAAAACCGATCGCTCGGAGGCTATCGACTGGTCAAGATTTTTGTATGGGGAAATTTTCCAGAGAGTGAAATTTTAACCGATCGCTCGGTTATGAAACCGATCGCTCGGTTATGAAACCGATCGATCGGTAGGCAACCGATCGATCGGTCATTAACACCGATCGCTCGGTACTCGCGTTTTTGCAGAAATTTCAGTAAGGGTATTATGGTCTTTTGGTCGGTTTACTCTTACCTTAAGAGTTTAACCCGAGCCTTTAGGGCTTCATTTCGACACTTAGAGAGATTGGGAGATAAGAAGAGAGGAGAGGGCGATTCCTAAACCTAGGGTTTCTATTTTGGAGAGAAATCAAGGGGTTTGTGAACCCACACTCAACTCAAGCCCATTTTTCTTCAAGATCAAGGCACAAACTCGTGAGAAGCATCTCCTCAAGCTAGGGCAGCAACTCACGGTCGTTTTTGGAAGGGGATTTCTTCCTCACTTGATCAAGGTCGGTACTTCTTACTACCCTCCTAGTTATAGCTTCCCTTTTTCCTTTGTTTCTCCTTGTTTTCCTTCACTTATATATGTGTTATGAGATTGGTGGTATGAATGGTGAATGGAGATGGATGTTGGCGAATGGATGCCGTGTGGATGATGTGATGAACGAATGGGAAAGGGCATTGTACTAATAATGAACAGACAAGTGTGATGTGAGCATAACCCACCTAAAAAAGCATGATCTAGGTTTAAGTGAATAATGAACACACCCCATGTTTGATGAAATGCCAAGGTGAACAAAATAAATGATAAATTAAGGGAACCCATGCTTAATTGCTCTTGAAATTTGTTAGGGTTCATGATAGTGTGTTTCTTACATTTCTTAAAATGTGTAGATTATTACTCACTTAAATTGTTATATGCTATGCTTTGTGAATTACCCCAAATTGCCATATTTAATTCCAAATGCAAGTATGCACACGATCTCACGAGCACGCATGAAATGACGTGATTTACCGATGTTTTAAGTATGGGACGTAGAGGTGGGGCATATCCTAAGATATGTTTCACTTCGCTTTTGACAAGGGCAAGACAATCATGCATTGCATAGGGAAAGGTCTCCCATCCCCTCGCATGACATGCATAGCATCGCATGGCACGCATAGCATAGCATGGCATGACACGCATAGCATAGCATCACATGACACGCATAACTCTGCATGGCATGACACGCATGGATGCTAGTTGCGACGGGCTATGAACGGCAACTAGGCATTCACATTCCGCATGGATGCTAGTTGCGAAGGGCTATGAACGGCAACTAGGCATTCACATTTCCGCATGGATGCTAGTTGCGACGGGCTATGAACGGCAACCAGGCATACCCATCTGCATATAGGGTACTAGTTGCGACGGACTATGAACGGCAACTAGGCATATCATTCAGTGTACAGGGTACTAGTTGCGACGGGCTATGAACGGCAACTAGGCATGTGAACATGTTTAAATTATGAACAAGCAAGCATGATACTCGCACGACACGCATGACATGACATGGCACGCATGATGCAAGCATGATAAGCATGACACGGTTAACAAGTTCCCAATCACGCAAAGGGTATTTCAAGTCAAGTCAAGTGCACGATGTTTTCAAGGTTTTATCAGTTTTTCTGAATGCAAGCATGAATATAAATTGCTTTACTTCCTTGTATGATATAAATTGTTCCTGTTCTATATATGCAATTTGTTTCCTACTTTATGTATGCTATCTGTATACTATGACTGTTGGTTAGTATTTAGTACCCGCTGAGTATTCCATGCTCAGCCGTACTTCTTATGTCGGTAGGTTCTGAGGGAGCTGCTGCTCCATTTGATGTTTGTGCTCCTGATTCATGGTTGGAGGAGGAGTACGTCGAGGAGCCTTTGGAGGAACCTCCCGTAGAGGGTTATCAGTAGGTGGTGTTAGATTCTGAGTGGATTAGCTGTGGGTGAGCATGAGTGATTATATCCATGTATTTTGGCGGGCATGTCCGCACTTTCTTTGTTTTGATTTCTTTGTATTAAAACTTGGACCATGTGTATATACTTAGAGGTTTGTTAGACTTCCGCTATGTCTTATAGTTATGCTTCCGCTGTTATCCTCTATTGTATATTCTCTGTGGGTGTTTTGCAAGTGGTTTGTCAAGCAAGTCATGTAAGTCATGATTAGTCGTCCAAGATTCACTCTAACTCCTAGGGTGGGTTTTGGGTCGCGACAGTGCCGTTGGGGTAACATTAAATGCTTTTAGGTCCGTTGCAAACTAGTCGTTATAAAAAAATTTCTGTTTCAGACATGATTTCATCGACGAAGTGGAGTTCCCACTTGAGTTCGTCGCCGAATTCAAAAGACAGAATTGGATTTCAACAAATTCTGAAATAACTTCGTCATCGAATTTCAATCCAGCCAAAGATTTCTTCGCCGAAATCAAGAGGCAGAACTGAATTAAAAAAATTTTGTCATGACTTTGTCGCCGAATTTGATCTACCTAGAGAATTCGTCGACGAATTCAGAGTAAAAATTCTGAATTCAGTCTATGATCAGACCGAAGGGATGTGATTGATTTTCTAGGTTAATTAGCTATACTCTTATCATAATTTTGTGATGAATTAGAGCTTTAGGATGATTCTCAAAAGGTATCCTAGGCTCCTATGGTCAATCTATGATTCTTGAGCTTATTCACTTCACCTTTCTTTTGAGGACTTTTTACATAAGTCCTATACAGTATCAGAATAAAAAATGAATACATTTAGAATGATGAGAGATGATCTTGGCTTGACTTGGTTCTTGTGATTTTGCCTTTTGTCTTCAATGGTCCTGACTTGGACTAAGGTCTTATCTTGAATCTTCATCTTGTATTCAGTGAGTTGAGCTTCCTCTTGGATAATTTCCATCATTTATATTCATGATTGGAGTGCTATCAACTTATGTAATCTGAAATGTTCACGCACTTAAACGGGTTTATTACTACCAAATATTTCATTATATTATTATCAAAATTATTAGGGGTACTTATGGTTATAACCCTGAGACTAACAGTAAGCTAACAATATTCACGATTATAGGAAGTGCTTGAGTGACACTTATAGACCCTAGTAGAGGTCTTAGAGAGTTGTTTAAAGACTCCCATAATTTCTTTTAGACTTAGTGTTGGTGAACCCTAATGTGCTAAAAATAATTCGTTGAGAATTAAAGTGTAATATAGTTCATTTTGACTTATGCGCTTTAGTGATGCACATGGACACTTTATAATTGTTATTTTGGGCCCATGGTGCTTGGTATGACCAATGGTCCATCATATGGATGAATGAACCATCTAAAGCCAACCGATGTTAAAAATGACTTTTGTACCCTTGGATTAGATCCAGTAAAGATTAATGGGGCTAGTGGTAGTTCATTGGAATTAGTTTGATCTAATTAAACGAAATTTGATTTATTATCATATGATGATATTTGTATATTGTTTTATACATGTGATGCAATGATATATATTGTGAATGCTTTTGATATATGCATTAGATGTATAATTTGATCATAATATTCTGTTTTCCTTCAAGAAAAATATTAAGTGAATTAAATGGGCTAATCTATCCTACAGGATAATGTTGCCCTATGACCTTTCATTATCAATAAGGCTAGGAATTAATTAGCCTGAGTCTTGTCTCTCTGGCAGGAATCGGACATAATTCAGTCTAAATTAAACTCTTAGTGTTTTATTTCTATAGTAGATAGGAATGAGTATGGCCTGATAGGGAGTGTCAACTATCATGAGGGCATATTCCTACTTGATCATATGACAACCGAGAATAATGTGTTTCACTTAACCAAGTACCATGACGGCTGACAGGTGACAGTCATGTTATCCTTGGAGGTCACAAGAAAATTGGGAATCACTGATTAACATAAGGAGTTATGCATGAGATATTCAGTGATGGATAGCTACTATCCACCTTGTGGTGCATGTATAATACTATCCTAGCATAGAAGATTGCATGTGTACTATAAGGCACCCAATGCTCATCAGAAATATGAAGTAACATATTTCCAAATTTTATAGATTGAGGGGTCTATGAAATTTGACAGAATGATGAGCAATGTCATCAAAGATTGAAAGCCCTGATCTAATGATATTATAATGTGTGATATATTATGATATATGTTTATTGTCATGTCATTCTATAACCAAGACTTAATGAGAATCTCTTGACCAATTCAAAGTGTTTGAAATGGAAAAAGGAATCTTAAGTTTGTGCTTACTATGTAAAGAATTGCCCTAGTTCTTACTACTAATGTTAAATATCATTGAGATGTTTACAGAATACAATAGGGCTGTTAGGTAGCTTACTATATAAAAGGACAAGTAGACACCAAGTTGACTAGGGAAACCCAGTCACAATGAATATAATAGAGATCATAGGATTCATAAACCCAAATTCTTGGTGCTGAGATAAATTGTGATAAATTTATGGGATTAGAGGATATGATCCTCAACTAACTCCCGGTATCCTTTAATATGGTTATGTTGAACAAGTAGGAAATCAGATTGTCTGAAATCCCACATGTTGCATATGGCTAAGAACCTTTGTAGAGTTCAATGCTACGTGCAAAGATATTCAAAAGAGTCGGATTTTCTAAATCCTGATAATTTATGTAAAGGAAAGAAATTCAAGATATTCCATTAGAAATATATTCTGGTAGTATGGACAAGGACTCCTCTGAGAAGAAATGAAAGTATAAGGATTACACTTCATAGTGAAGCAATTAGTCATTGGGTACAGGACAAACCTTTGGAAGGATTGTCCAGCTTATATACTCATCAAGTCCAACTTAATTGTTGGAACCTCCAGCTCCTAATGCTTGGTATAATCTTGCATAAGTGCAATAGTTGTATGTTTGTTAAGGAGAAGGAGAAATCTGAGTAGATAAAACTTCTACTTGGGAATGGGACAAAAGTTGGAAGATCGTAACCATATGAATCTTCCATTACGAGGTAGCTAACTTTATTTCACCTTCTTTGAAAAGTTCAAGGAATTCCGCATTAAAATAAAGAAACAGCTAGGTAAGTCTTCCATGATTGAGAAGAGTACCTCTTAATAGAAATTTCATAATTTACTCTCATTACATCTTGTCTCAGATAATTCCCACAACAAACCATAGCATGATGGTGCTGTTAAATCGAATTATATTGGATATGATTTGATAGAAGATGAGCTTGGGATTCACATTAGAGACATTTAGTCTCTATTCCTGGATAACAAAAGATATTTGTAAACAGGAATACAAGTTTCCTAGTAGAGAAACTGAATCTAGAATTATTCTAGAAGCAGAAGCCCAATAGACCAAAAACTATGAGAATTGATAGAGATAAACTCTCTACTCTCACTATACCTAAATAGTACACCAGAACCCACTGGTCCTAGAATCTGTAGTTGGACTAACTTTTATTCTAATAAAGTAATTAAACTGTTTGATTTTCATCTAAGAATGAAAGTATCCTTTGTAGCACCCCGGACTTTTCCCTACTTAATGAATAGCACTTTTGTAGCCAATTGGCCTTTCACGTAGTCTAATTAATAAATAAGAGAGAAACTAAAAATTCTGAGATACCGAAAACATTCTTTTTCGAAAGACGAATCAAACGCAAGTTGAATCGTCAAAATCCGACGAACGAGTCAAAAGATATGGCCAAAACAGTGGAACCTGCAGAGCACCGATCGCTCGGTCAAATGTAGCGATCGATCGGTTCACAACCGATCGCTCGGTCATTATTAGCGATCACTCGGTCCACAATCGATCAATCGGTAGCTATCGACTGGTTAACTTTTTTGTATGAAGAAAAATTTCAGAGAGCATGTTTTTGACCAATCGCCCAGTCAAAACATCAGTCGCTCAGTAGGCAACCGATCGCTCAATCTTAACCACCGATCAATCGGTATATCACATTTTGCAAAAAATTTATCAAGGGCTTTTTCATCTTTTGGGCGTTAAACCCTTGGCTCTATAAGCCTAGTGTCGCAACCCAAAACCCACCCTAGGAGTTAGAGTGTATCTTGGACGACTTATCATAACCTGCATGACTTGCTTGACCAAAATAACTTGCAAAAGACCTGGAGCATATACAATAGAGGACATAATAGCAGAAACTTACTCTACATAGCACAGCGGAGGACTTAACCAAACCTCTATGTATATATATATGTGATCCAAGTTTATACAAAAAAATACACAAAAGAAAGTGCGGACAGGCCTGCCAAAATACATGAATACATCTCTCTCAAATCACCCACAGCTCACTCACTCAGAATCTACCACCACCTAATAGTAGCCCTCTACCAGAGGTTCCTCCACAGGTTCCTTGACGTACTCCTCCTCCACCCAAGGGCTCAGAGCACAGATATCAAAAGGAGCAGCCGCTCCGCTATCACCTGCCGACATAAGAAGTACGGCTGAGCATGGAATACTCAGGGTGTATCAATCGCTAACCAACAGTCATAGTACAGCTGCCATGATATATATATAAGCAGGAAGCAGTTAATCTCATAACAGGAAAGTAAAGCAGCTTATAATCATGCTTGCATTTTTGTAGAAGCCAATAAAATCCTTGAAAACATCGTGCACTTGACTTAACTTAAAACACCCTTTTTTCGTGCTTGAAAACTTGTCTTGTCTGTCTTGTCTTGTCGTATCATGTCGTGTCATGCGTGTCATATGTATCATGCCATATCATGCGTACTTGTGAGGGAAGGGAGACCCTTCTTCCTAAATGCTCATGCTTGCCATGTCATGTTCCATGCTTGCTTGGAAAATAAAATACTTGTGAGGGAAGGGAGACCCTTCTTCCTAAATGCTCATGCTTGCCATGTCATGTTCCATGCTTGCTTGGAAAATAAACTACTTGTGAGGGAAGTGAGACCCTTCTTCCTAAATGCTCATGCTTGCCATGCCATGTATCTTGCTTGCTTGGAAATTAAACTACTTGTGAGGGAAGGGAGACCCTTCTTACTAAATGCTCTTGCGAGGGAAGGGAAACCCTTCTTTATAAATGCTTGTCTTGTTCTTGCCAAAAGCGAGGCAAAACATATCATAGGATATGTCCCACCTCAAATTATCGTCCTTGAAAAACCTCGGTAAATAATGTCATGCATGCCGTGCTCGTGGAATCGTGTGCATACTTGCATTTGAATTTAAATATGACATTTGGGTAATTCACAATACATAATGCATCAATAATTGGAGCAAGTCAATGTTCGTGCCATTTTAGGGAAAGTAGATAATCACACTATCATAGGTCCTAGGAATTTCCATAATTAATTAAGCATGCATTTCGTAATTTCCAACTCATTTTATTCACCTTGGCATTTCATCAAACATGGGGTGTGTTCATTATTTATTTAACCTACATCATGGTTTTCTAGGTGGATTGATGTTCACATCACACATGTATGTTTATTATGGATACAATGCCCTCCCCATTTCATTCATCACATCATTCACATGGCATCCAATCGCCCATTCACATCCAACAACCATTCATTCATCACATTTGGTTCACACATTAGGGAAAACTATAAGGAAGAAGGAAAGAAAAGAGGTATGAACTAGGAGGGTAGCAAATAGTACCGACCTTGACAAATGAGGGAAGAAACCCCTTGCAAAACGTGTGTGAGTTGCTGCCTTAGCTTGGAGAGCGTAGTCCTCACGAGCTTGAACCTTGAACTTGAAGGAAAACGAGCTTGAGGATGATTGTGGGTCTTCAACCCTTTGATTCCTCCACAAAAGAAAACCCTAGGTTTAGAAATCTCATTCTCCTTTCTCTCTATCCCTCAAGGTCTCTACTTAGGGTTTATGAACCCTCAAATGCTCGGGCAAAGCCTTTAAGGCATGAGTGAAACGCCCAAAAGACGAAAACACCCTTAATGAAAATTCTGCAAAAACGCGAAGACCGAGCGATCGGTGGTTATAACCGATCGATCGGTGTTCTTGACCGAGCGATCGGTCAAAAACATGCTCTCTGGAAAATTTCTCCATACAAAACTTTCAACCAGACGATAGCCTCTGATCGATCGGTTGTGGACTGATCGATCGCTACAATGGACCGAGCGATCGGTGATCTGCAGGTTTTTGACACTGAGTCCATTTTTCACCAATTCCTACTATTTGAACCCATTCCACTTCTATTCTAACATCTTCTAAGCTTGACTAGGACCTCTTTAAAGCTTATAGGCTTTATTAAATAATTTATCTAATTAAGTACAGCATTCTTGACACAATTCCATCGAAGTTTCAGATTCTCATTTCCTGAAATTGAGATTACAAGACACCATGCCTTGACACACATCCCAAGGCATATACAAAAGTTTCGGGGCTCTACACCTTGCTCGGGCATTTGGTCCCCACACACCATCCTTACAGAATTTTAGAGAGAAAAGGAGAGAGGAGAAGAGGGTTTTCCTAGGGCATCATTGTGAGAGAAGAAATCAAGAGTTTCAAGACCCACAATCATCCCTTTAGCTTGGGATTCCTCAAGCCAAGCATCATGCTCATGGGGGGAGTCTTTCTCAAGCTAGGGCAGCGTTCTCCAAGGTACTCCTCAAGAATCTTCTTCCCCAAATCAAGTATCTTTCAAGCAAGGGTTCTCTTCTTCCAAGTTGGAGCTTCAATCAAGGTTTCCATCCAAGATCAAGCCTTGATTCAAGGTTAGTACACCCTACTAACTCCCATTAGCAATGACCAAGGTTTTCTATTTTTATTGATGATTTTTGACTCCATGTTTTCCTCCTTTTGAAATGTGCTATTTCCATAAAAGGTAAGCAAGATAATAATTAATGTTTTGATGAGTGGATAGAGGGGTTGAGGCGATTGGATGCCGTATGGATGTGTGTGATGTGTGAAGTGGAAAATGGTGGAGGGGCATTTTACAAATAATGAACTTACCTTGATGATTGGATGGAAAATATGCACTAAAAAGAGTAAGATGAACTACTAAGGAAATGTTGCATGCTATGTGTTTAACAAAATGCCTAAACTAGGAGTAAATGAATTAAATGAAGAAAATGGAAGTAGGCCTTGTGCAATTGTTCTAGTAAATGATGAATGGACCAAATGCCATGTAGATTTCCCAAATTCTCACATGTTTATACTATGAATTACAATCCTTCATGTCATACATGTCATCATGGTTGTCACTATTGACAAGCACGCATGCATGCATGAACTGGGTTTTCCAAGATGTATTTGTACATGATAAATTAAACAAGAAAACAAGCATATGTCAGGGAGATTGGTAGCCAAAGTGAAGGGTACTAACCTCTAGCTCACAAGAAAATGAAATAATTACATGTCAAGGAGGTTGATAGCCCAAGTGAAAGGTGCTAGCCTCTAGCCTCTGGCTCACAAGAAAATGAAACAAGTACATGTCAAGGAGGTTGGTAGCCCAAGTGAAGGGTACTAACCTCTGGCTCATAAGGGAAGGAAATATCAAGGAGGTTGGTAGCCCAGGGATGTGCAGATGCTAGCCTCTGGCTCACAAGTATACAAGTCAAGAACAAGTCAAGACATGAAATACAAGACAAAACAGACACACATGCATAATATTCACAAGCAAGACCGAGACATGAAAATGGTTCCCACCATGAGTATTACCGAGGTTTTCGCATTCATGCACGCATGTCAAGATATTGAGATTGCTTCATGTTCAATGTTATTTATCTTATGTTGCTAGGATTGCTTTAACTCGATATTTTGTATTGTGCTCCATGTTGTTGCGTTTTTGTTATTGCTATAGTTAGCTAGTAGCTTGTACTCGTTGAGTATTCCATGCTCAGTCGTACTTATATGTCGGCAGGTACTGTGGAAGTCCTCGACCCTGAGCCTTGGGTCGAGTAAGAGTACGTAGAGGAGAGGGAGCCATCTATCCCATTGCAGTCCCAAGAGGATAGGGATTTGGACGTGTGGCCATATCTCGACTACTGTTGAGATGAGAGCGTGAGAGAGTTCCTTTTTGTATTTTGATAGGTAGGTATGTCCACCTTTACTTTGATTATGTATTGTACATAACTTGAAATACTATTTTGGAGTTAGAGCAGAAAAGAAAAAGTTAGTTCACGTTTCCGCACTCATGATTTGCTTCCGCACTTTGTTTATTGGAATTATTATATCATGGTTAGCCTTGTTTATTACAGGATGGTTTGGCAAGTACGTACAGTCACACCTAAAGTATCCCTTAACTCATAGGGGGTATTTTGGGGCCCGACATCCTTTGTGTGCAAATTGGTTAGTGGGAGCATAATTACTTTCCTGACTCTATACAAAGATAATATTCTTTTCATTGTGAATGAAGTATGAATATTATTCTTCTCTTAGATTTGATCTAGCAAATTTGCAATGAATGACAAAAACTTTGACATCATGTTTTCTTAGTCCTAAATGGTTTAGAGACAAAAGGAAAATGATATTGTTATTCTCCCAATAACAATCATGTTTTTGTGCAAGTAAGATTCCAAGAAAAGAGTTTCTACCTTTATGGAATGGAATCAATTTCTCTTAGATATGTGATATAATGAGAAAGTATACTTGTAGTAGACCGGATATTCATCACATGTTGATGTGATAAGATATTGATCAAATTAGTCCGGAGCATTGCATAATGGTAAAGCACAAGCATGTTAACTTCAGAAAATGAATGTTGGACAGTATTGTAGGCACCCAATTTTTACACCCCATCTAACTGTAGTTAAAATCACTTAACTATGGTTACCTCCCCTACCAAGTCCCTCACAACCTAGGTAAGCCTCTTCAGTCAAACCCTAGAAAAACCCATGTCCTAAACCCTTAGCATTAGGTAACCCTAGCATAACCCTAGCTAAGCCCATGGCCTATAGGCCCAAACCCTTTAATCCAAGCCCACAAGGCCCAAAAACCCTTAGGATAATCCCATATACCTGAGTGTACAGGGCCCAGCCCATTTTCAAACTAAAATCCATGATGTCGGTAGACCCTCTACCGACGTCTTAATTTTGGCATGTTTTCGCTTTGACGGTAATTATTCTACCGACCTCTGCAAGTTATGAGTTTTTCAGTCTGCAAACCCCCTGCACACTCCACCATCCCTTCCTCCACCGCGGTCTCTCCCTCCTCAGCTCTTAGTCGACCTCTCCTTGGTCCATACACATACCTAGCCTTCCCTTTAATCCCTCTTAGGTCCCTGGTATCCTTCCCTATAAAACCCAACCCCCATCAAAGTTCATACGGTCGACAGAAGTTCCAAGGTAAAAACCCTTGCTGCAAAACCTTTCCTCTCCCTTGGTCTTAATCCCAGGACTCCCCTGGACCTACCTTAGACCTCCCCCAGCTGCTGTAGCCTATCCCCGGAGCACCACCACCACAGTTGCAACCACCTCCACCATTTGGCAGAAATAGAGCACTGGGTAGGGAACTCCCTACCCATGTTTTATTATCACTTGCACATCATGTGAGCCCCTGGTCATCTCCAGGGGACGTTTTTCATTGTTTTGTTATTGCTTAGTAGGTATACAGACCCACACAGGGTGTTCACCCACCTAAACCATAGGTGTGGTGAACCCCTTCGGGTATAGCATCTCCATCAAGGCTTGACAGCCATTACAAAACCTTCTGGGGGTACCTCGTATCATGAGGGAACCCCTAATGACCTCTGTGCACAGCCCCAGTGGCCACGAGTTCAGTTTTCAGAAAAACCCAGGACGGCGACATTCTCAGTACCGACATTCCTAAAGTGGCCTCTTTCCCTTTCTATCGGTGATCTATTTACCGATATATTATTTGTGAACTGTTTATAGAACATCGGTAAAAGGATTACCGACATTTTGTTTCTCATTTGTTTTGGTATGGTCGGCAATACCTCTACCGACCATATGCTCTGTCAGGCACAGCACCTTTGCAGCTCTGTGGGGCCCACTCCAGGCATCCCCTGAGATCCACACCTGGCCTGATCTCTTCCCAGGAGTCCCCTCTACACTTCACCACCCTCAGTTCACCTCGGGTTACAGTTTAACCCTAGTTAACAATGGCAAAACACAGTCTTAAAACACTGTCCATAATGTAGGTAATTACATTACCCTCCATCCTACTAGGAACACCTTGCATCAAACCAGCATTCATACATGTAGTCTAGGCTTCGGTATAGTCTACAAGCAGTCCATTCTGAAAGGGCTGCTACAAACCCTAACCTGCTTGCACCCTATACCTGTCCCCAATCAAGGGTGACTACCCGGGCACATTTTACCCGGATAACCACCCACTCAGGGGTATGTAATGAGCCAGACCTGTGCTTGTAAAAAAATACATCCAACCCTGCTTCCCGACATAGCGTATGGGGTCTAAATCCCAGGCAGACAGGCCTTCATTAGGCCCGTCCCAACCTTGATCTGATGGGTCCCTCGGTTTCCAAACAACCTGAGCTAAAGCACGTCGGACCTCCGACCGTCTGCCCTATCAGATCACGAATGCCGTGTCACACCCAAATAAAATCTGCATCATCATTTTTGCATTCCATCTACATGCACAGTGCACTCACAGAGTCTGTATCATTATCCAGGTAGATGGCAGGTCCTTCAGGGGTAACTCAGTCAATAGGCTGACAGTCATGGCCCGTGCATCTAACTTCTTAGGGGGCATGTGATGACAACTTCCAGGCTTTAATTGGGGCTTTCACCTCAAGTTAGCATCTCATTTGAGCTCAATACTACAAAATCGGAAATATCCTAGACCCATCTGTGGTTAACCCAGACTCGCGCCTCATGAACACTGCTATCCAGTGTTGGAGCCCATCTCACATGGTATTTCGTTTTGGTAGGATCGAGCTCTGCCCAACACAGGAAAAGATTCAACGCATTATGGGGTTAAACATGGACGACAAAGTCATAGTACCACGCTACATGACAACATACCAGGCAGACCTATCCAGGTTCTTGCATATCAAGCCTACCTGCTTGCAGCCGGTCCTAACGGCTCTTTTGATCAGATATCCGTGTCTTTTCTCGAAAAGAAGTACAAGCACAAATGGAACCCTGACTCCATTTCAGTAGAACTTCCCGGTCTCAATGCCCTTACACTGATAGCCATATCTCAGCTGGTGTTCCCAAGGTGTCGTTCGCTCGTCGAAGCAGTTCTGGTCGGGATCAATAAGGACATGCACAACTCCTGCTCGGTTGTACTAGTCATCCTAGCCGAGCTTCTCAGAGCTCTCAATGAGTCTACAAACCGCAGAAAAGGCATCTTCCATGCCAGTACACCTCTCTTGCACCTCTGATTGGTAAGTCACTTGTATACAATCATTTCAGTACCGGATGGCATCCGCAACGCTTACAGTCTGCCTCAGAAGATTTCTCAGAATCAAGGGCCGATAGTAACTACAGATGTTGGAGAGCTCCACCAGCTCCTCCAAGACCTTTCAGAGGAAGAAATCACTTGGCAATGCAATTGGCTTGTGTTGAACAGGCTATCCTGTGTTGTCATCACCGGCAGACGATGCATGATTCTTGCTGGTCTAACAGGCTCCGCAGTCTATTCACCACTACGAGTCCTCCGATAGTTTGGACTCCCTCAACGTATCCCCGTGATAGACCAACAGGAAAATGATTAGATCACCTTCACAGTGCACTCCGACAACCTCACCCGACACTTCCAGTCAGCTTAGCGCAGCTCCAGGCGAGACCAATGGCCAGACTTTATAGTCTTATCAGGGTCATTAACCAATTCGGCATACCGACAATGGGTGGATAATCCTGACATTCTACCCGGCATGCCTGCACCTAGGGAACTACCCACACCAGTTACAGCTCCATCACAAGGAACCATACCTCTAGCAGAGATGGTGGTTCCCTGGACAGACTTCTTCCTGGAGAGACAAATCCAGATCCAACAGAAATGGAAAAAGCTAGGAAAGTCCAGCGTGCATTCAGGCAGCAGGAAGCGGAACAAGGTTGAGAACTCCAGGTCATACAAGAACAGGTTGAACAATTTGAACAGACAATCCAATCTCTTCACAGGACACGCAGAGGCGACGCCAGGAAAACTGCCATCATCCGGGCCCAGCTTCACTTCCACCAAGAACAGCTTGATAGTGTAAAGGCGGAGATGACCTACCGTATCCAATAATTTAGATACCGCATGTTCAACGCTACCGAAACCCTCACGCGCATGGAAGTTGAAGTCACATCCCTCCACCAACAGATCATGGATCTTGAGGGCGTGCCTCGTCCACTTGACTTTGCGATCCCTGAAGGGCCTGCCTAAGATCGAGCCTTTTTCCTCTTTTTTGAGTCACACTATGCATGTACTCATTGCACTCTTCATACATCAATGAAAATCTTTTTCTAGCATCTGCCTTTTGTCCTCATGCATAATCATGATTAGCCGTTGCATTCTTTTCAGTTGCATGAGCCGACCTGTGACTCGTCTCTGACTGCGATTCTCGCAGAAGCAGCAACTGCCGACGCAGTCTTGACGGAAGTACCAATCACAGAGGTACCCCCTTGCATAGTCCGATCAGAGAACAGCTCCTACACAGTACAATCGGAAAGCAGTACAGGATCAATGGCCGAACCTATAGAACAGCACCAACGGACCACTGAGATCCTAAAGTCACATGACAAAGACATAGCAGCCATGTAGGCGAAGCTTGACAGTGTTCTGGAATCCCTGAAGATTCTGATTGGCACCCAGAGAACTAGCAGAGCGACCTACACCAAAGCCTTGTCATTCCCCCTTCATCATACCTAATCCAATACCCGCAACAAGCGGAGGAGATGAATATGACCAGTACGAAGAGCAAACGAAGATCTCACATGACCTACCGTCATCCTCAGATCCAACCCCTTCCTTACAAGACGAGATCAAGCAGATGAAAGAGGAGATGAGAAGAATGAAAGGTACATCCACCAGTACAAGTCTATCACTGGAAGACTTAACCTTTTCATCAGGGGATGCTGTTCCCATAGGTTTCAAGGTCCCAGACTTTGATAAATATGATGACTCAGGCTGTCCAAAACAACACATGCAGTTATACTTGGGTGACATGCTCCAACATAATAAAAACTAGCCCTTGCTCATCCAGTACTTCCAGAAGAGTCTAAAAGGGGCAGCCCTTACATGGTGGATGTCGGTGGACAAGCAGAAAGTCAAGACCTAGCAGGATGTCATGGACAGTTTCATAGAGCAGTACTCCTTCAACCAGGAACTCCACCCTCAGAGGAGCCAGCTCAAACAGCTAAGCCAGTGCAACAACGAATCATTTCTAAAAGTACGCCACCCACTGGAGGTAAATGGCAGCAAAGATCCCAACTCCTATCCCTAAGGAGGAACTGGCAGGCATGTTCATGGGCACCCTGAAGCAACCCTACTCTATACTCATGGTGACCTTACGGTAGTGGACTTCGGCACTGTCGTAAGGATAGGTGCTCGTATCGAGACTGCTATCAAGAGCGGGGTCATTCATTCCAGCCTAGGATTTGATTCCCCCAAGGCGATAGCCTCGTCTAGCAGAAATATCGGTCCCCGGGACCACAGAAAGAAGGAAGATATATATATGGTTGCTTCTACGGCACTTATCAGATTACCAGCTCCAGCACCTCAGCAGCAGTCAGTTAGCAGGAATACCAGGCCAACCCGACCAACCCAGGGGTAAAACCGTCCTCTCAGAAACTTTACCCCTCTCCCATATACCCTCAGCCAGTTGTTGGAATTCCTCACAAAGCAGGGCCTTCTTGAGCTAAGAGGTCCTACACCACTTCTACCTCCAGACAAGCAAGGCAAGAACTATAATGCCGATCATCACTGCGCCATTCACAGAGGCCCAGGCCATTCCACAAATTATTGCATAGGCCTGAAGTGTGCAATCCAAGATCTCTTGGATGAGGGAAGGGTTGAGCTGGCTCCCAGCAACACCAGCATCAATCAGGTGCCACTGCCCCCACATAACAATCAAATCAACTTTATCCAGTGGGAAGAGCCAGGGCAGGGCAGCCAGGACCCAACACACGCACCATGAATGACGGCATCATCAAGCCCTCTTACCGATCACCTGTCATAATCCCCTTTCCCCAATCAAACATACAGAATGTTCAGTCTCCAACCCAGATACCTGCTCCCGAGCAGATCATCTACACAATTCCTTGCCCCGTAAATTGGCCAACAGCTCCAGCTCAAGCCTCAACCTCTTCAGGCCCTGTCCGAATCCCCTACATCCCAGAGCCTCCTTTTAACCTCAACCGAGTACCCGCTCCTCGCTCTCTCATCATTGAGAGCGAAAGCATAGCCTACCTAACCCGATCTGGCCGGGTATATCAGCCTCCTGCAACAGAGACGGCAAAGGTGAAGAATGCAGAGAAAGAGAAAACAGGGGTATCAGACCCACAGAAGGAAGCAGCAGATTCAGCAGTTTTATTGAAAATCTTAGAAAAAGCAAAAGAGTTCAATATCACTCAACAAATGAGCAAGGTCCCAGCACAGATATCCATCTTGGGTCTTCTTCTCACTTCAGAGCATCACAGGAAGCAACTGCTCCAAGTATTTGGCAATGCCCATGTAACACCAAACATCACGCCTGAGAAACTGGGGTAAATGGTAGGGCAAATCCATGAACCCAAAGTCATCTCCTTCACAGAAGAGGAGATACCAGACAGCGACAGGGACCATACCCGGGCTTTGTACATCGCGGTACAGTGCATGGACCGAACACTATCATCAGTGCTCATCGACAATGGCTCCGGCCTGAACGTCTGCACACTCTCCACACTGCAAAAACTGGGCCTGGATCTCAGTCAAGTAAAGAAGAGACCTATGACCATCAGGGCCTTTGATAATACCACCAGGCAAAACCTAGGTGACATCAACCTAACCATCGGGGTCGGACCTGCTCAGTTCACAACCAACTTTCAGTTGGTGAACGTGCCAGCCTCTTTCACTCTGCTCCTAGGGAGGCCATGGATCCATGCGGCCGGAGCCATTCCCTACTCTTTGTATCAAAGAATCAAGTTCATCCAAGATGACCGTCTGATTGTCATTCCGTCTGAAGAGTTGGCAAATTCCTTTGGGGACGTCCAAGAGGTGGGGCAAGGCACTGCCTTCATGACATTCCAATTCGAGCAGGTTAGTTCTATCGCCCAGGTAGAATAGCAAGGCCAGCAAGCAGTGTCACCGTTTGTCAGAATGATGGTCAGAATGAACTATCAGTCTGGAAATGGTCTCGGTACCAGGAATCAGCTCATGTAGAAAAGATACACACCTCCTCGTTATACACCTCCCTTTGGTTTGGGATAGAAGCCCAGATACGAGGATTACCTCTCCAAGTTAACTAGGAAGAGTAGACAGTCGTCAAAACCTGAACCCCGACCACACATCTCTGTAACCTTCCCCATGGGAATCTATGAGACCTACCCAGAAACCTCTGCTGCACCCATTGCCGTAACACCCCAGCCCAGTGAGGAGTCTTCAGGGATTCCAGAACCCGAAGTGTTCGCCATGGCCCAGATGTTCGTCGAGCTGACTGTCGAAGATACTACTAAAGCAGAATATCCAGCGGGAGAGCAAGTCTGCACCCTCTCCAACATCGCCAAAGCATCATCTAGTCGCCAGCCACTGATCCATTGGTGGACTGAGGCTCTCACCATCGAGACCAGCCAGGGCCGGGGTAAGCATAGTGCAGGACAAGTTCGTCCGAGACAGCAGTGAACCAGCATCACCATTCTCCTCCATCTACTTCTCTTCTGCTCCCGTTTGTAAAATCCAAAAGTCAGGCCACTGTCGGCCTCCTTTTGTTTGAGTCTTTTTGTAACAAGTCATTTTGCTAATCAGATTGTTTTGACTAAAAAAAATCATGTTTTAAAAAAAAACAAAACATTTCATATCGGCTGATGACAAAATCACACGGACTCTTCCCCTAGAAGGCCTAGTGTCCTGAAGCCAACAAATCATCATCATCAAGCATGCTAAACTTAAGCTAATTAGTTTGCCAGGAAATTACCTCTGACAGGGCTACCCCTCAAACCCTCCTTGAACTCTCCGAAGCAGAGTATGACTCAGAACAGGAAGAGGAACTGCCTCAGGAAATTCTGGACCTCCTCGAGCACAGCGAAGGACTTCTGCATTCTAACAAGGAGGACACTGAAACAGTCAATCTGGGATCCACAGAGAACCCCCGGCTAGTCAGACTCGGCACCAGCATGAACCTTCAGCGGAGAGCAGACTTGATCAGTTTCCTGAGAAGCTACAGTGATGTCTTCGCCTAGTCATATGCTGACATGTCAGGCCTAGACCCAGCATTAGTGGTACACAGACTGTCCTCGAACCCCGACGTCAAACCAGTGAGGCAGAAACTGAGACGGATGAGGCCCGAATGGTCACAGAAGGTCAAAGAAGAAGTTGAGAAGCAGATCAGCAGAGGCTTCCTAGCAGTTGCAAACTACCCTGAGTGGTTGGCCAACATAGTCCCAATACCCAAGAAGGATGGCAAGGTCTGCATGTGTATTGACTACCAGAATTTAAACAGGACAAGCCCCAAAGACAACTTTCCTCTCCCGCACATTGACGTTCTGGTCGACAATACTGCTGGGCACGAGACTCTCTCATTCATGGATGGTTTCTACGGATATAACCAGATCAGGATGACAGAAGAAGACATAGAGAAAACCTCCTTTATCACGCCTTGGGGCACATTCTGCTACAAAGTCATGCCCTTCAGACTCAAGAACGTAGGGGCCACCTACCAGAGGGCCATGATACCTTTGTTCTACAATATGATGCACAAGTCCATTGAAATCTACGTGGATGACATGATCGTCAAATCACCGACAGCCGAACAGTACCCAAAAGACCTGAAGAGACTCTGCGATAGACTCCAAGAGTACGGCCTAAGACTGAACCTGACCAAATGCATCTTCAGAGCCTCATCAGGAAAGCTCCTTGGCTTTATAGTCAGCAAAAGAAGCATTGAGATCGATCCAGCTAAATTCAGAGCTATCATCGAAATATCAGCACCCCAAACTGAAAAGGAGATCCGTGGTTTCCTGGGCAGAATTCAGTACATCAGTCGGTTCATTTCCTAGCTAACACTGATCTGCAAGCCGATCTTCAAACTTCTCCGAAAGAACACGCCGACAGTCTAGACAGCAGAATGCCAAGAAGCCTTTGACAAAATAAAGCAGTATCTACTGAATCCTCCAGTACTTGTGCCTCCTACACCGGGACATCCACTGCTACTCTATATCTCTGTGCAAGAAACCTCCATGGGGTGCATTCTGGCACAATATGACAAGACTGGCAGAATAGAGCAAGCCATCTACTATATCAGTAAGCGTCTGCTTGAGTACAAAGAGCGGTACAGCCCTCTTGAGAAGACATGTCTGGCACTGGTCTGGGTAACTCAACATCTTCGGTACTATCTGCTTTCCTACCAGGTAATTCTGCTCTCCTGGATAGACCTACTAAAATATCTACTGGAAAAACCAGCCACCACCGGAAGGACTGCCCGATGGCTTATGATGTTGTCTGAATTCGACATCACGTACATGACACAGAAGTCAATCAAGGGGCAGGCGATAGCAGATCACCTAGCCCATAATCTGACCCATGACTACGTGTCTGTGAATGATCAGTTTCCAGATGAAGCCATCCTGTATACGGAAGTGGACAAACAAGAATACTCCAGCTGGGAGTTGTATTTTGACGAAGCTACCAATAGTCATGGGCATGGGGCATGAGCAGTCTTGATCTCACCTAAAGGAGCACACCTCCCTATCTCAGTTAAGCTGAAGTTCAGATGCTCCAATAATGAAGCAGAATACAAGGCGTGCATAGCCGGACTGAAAGAAGCCCTGGACATCAGGATTGAAGAGGTAGACGTCTACGGTGACTCATCTTTGGTAATCTGCCAGGCAAATGAGTCTTGGGCCATCCGAGAAACAAGGCTAGTCCCGTACTTAGCCTACCTCGATCTGCTAATTAGTCAATTCAGAAGAATCAGCTTCAGCCACTGGTCTAGGAACCAGAACAGATTCGCCGACGCACTGGCCACTCTAGCTTCAATGGTACAGATCCCTATAGACATCATGCTCTGGCCGATAGAAATTCAGCAACAAGATCGAACTACCTACTGTCTTCAGATCGAAGAGGTATCAGAAAATAAGCCTTTGTATGCAGACATCAAACAGTATCTCGATGACGGGACCTTCCCTCTCGATGCTACCAAAACAGACCACCGGGCAATCAAGAGACTGGCCATTCAGTTCGTCCTATCAGGGGGCATCTTGTACAAAAGGTCGCCGAACCTACTCTGGCTCAGGTGTCTAGATACCAGTAAAGCAACATAGGTAGTCGAAGAAGTTAACAAAGGAATTTACGGCCCACACATGAACGAGTTGATGTTATTTAAGAAGATATTGAGGCTAGGCTATTACTGGTCCACCATGAAATTAGACTGTTACAAGCATGTACAGAAGTGCCACCAGTGCCAAATCTATGCCAACAGGGTAAATGCACCACCGACCAGACTGTATAATCTCACCGCTCCTTGGCCATTCTCAGCTTAGGGCATCGACGTCATCAGACCCATAGCTCCGAAAGCATCAAACGGACATCGATTCATCCTGGTAGCAATCGATTATTTCACGAAAGGGATCTAGGCAGCCTCTTATGCCAGCGTCATAACCTCAGTGGTTCAACATTTTCTGAAAAGGGATATCACCTGCCGATATGGGGTCCCATATGAGATTATAACAGACAATGCTCTCAACTTCTACAACAAGTGAATGACTGACCTCTGCCAGAAATTCAAGATCCAACATCACAACTCTATGCCGTACAGGCCACAGACCAATGGTGCAGTTGAAGCCGCCAACAAGAATCTGAAGAAAATCATAGAGAAGATGGCAACCAAGTACTCTACCTGGCCTGAGATGCTCCCTTATGCACTCATGGCCTATAGAACGTCCATCTGAACCTCAAAAGGAGCAACACCCTTCGCTCTGGCCTATGGTATGGAAGAAGTCCTCCCTGTCGAAAGTATAAATTTCATCACTCCGGGTGTTAATGGAAGCAGAGCTCTCAGAAGCGGAATGGGCACAGACCCAGTATGAGCAACTGAACCTGATCGAAGAGCGGTGACTGAAAGCCATCAACCACTCTCAGGCCTATCAGAGGCATATGGCTAGGGCATTCAATAGGAAATTCAAGCCAAGAAGCATTGAGATCGGTGACCTGGTCCTCTGGAAAATGCTGCCAAACCGCCTTGACCCAAGAGGCAAGTTCACTCCCAACTATAAAGGCCCATACGTCGTCCGAGACAAATTCTTCGACGGTGCCCGTCAACTCGGACGTATAGATAACGAAGACCTCCCAGAGCCCGTCAACATGGACAAATTCAAAAGATACTATGCTTAGGGTCTAGATCAGATAGACGCTTTGCACTTGTAGTTTCTCCGGGAAATGACAAGAGGCCTCCTTGGCACACTCTTCATCCCTCTTTCCTGTAACCCGTTTACTAATCAAATGAATCTCGCTAGTTAGCCCTTGAGCCTGACAGCCCTTCTTTCATTACACTTTTCAGGGACACACTCCCTCGCCCTCTGCGATATTGGCCCGAACTACGTCATGACCTGATCCTACAAAGGTACGTAGGTAACCTGTCAAATCAGGTGTAATCACATTAGGGGTATCCACTCCCTGACTCTCCCCAAACAGAGTCCCTCTTTCCCCAAAGGAGTCATCAACTCTCCCCAAGCAGAGACAAACTCTCCCAACTTCCCAAGCAAAAGAAGAAAAAAAATCATCACCGGGAATCATAAGGCACATGCCTTAAGCAAACAATCCCCCCAGAAAAAGAAGAATTCCCCCCAGAGATTGAAAATCAATTATATCAAACCAAAACCTCTAAGGGAGAGCAAATCACCTACAAACAGGAGAAATCCCAGGGTGTCCCAAACTTCGATCCCTCAGCCTACATTTCGTACTACTCTAAGTCCTCCTCGATCCCTTAGAAATTACGAGTGCAAACGCAATATCAAATCTGTATCCCCAGCAGAAATATCATCCTCAAATCCCTAGAGGAGCGCCATTCAGGGCAATGACGGGAGAACACCTTCTTTTCCAATATAAACAAAACCTCCCCAGTAAGTCGCGGGCATGAGTGAAAACCGGCAACGACCTCATTGCAAAAAAATCACGCGATCCCTAGACCTAGTCTTGTGACTAGGGGCAAAAAATGGACAAAAATCAATCAGCTTTGCAGGCATGAGGAAAACCGGCAACGGCCTCATCACGTAAAAATTATGCGAACTCCACGACTTGGTCATTCCAAGGGTAAAAAAGGAAGAAAGGCTGAAGAGCAGTTTGGCAACAACATCCGGCAGCAATCAGACTAACCAGATAAATCCCCTACAGCAATCCCTAGCAGGTGGCATAGAAGATCAACTTCCCCAACACTAGGCTCTAGTAGAGTTCAGATCCCTAGCAGTGATCTACGGTAATGTCATATCCCGTAGCAGATCCCCAATAACGGTCTACAATGGCTTTACATCCCCTAGCGGATCTCCCCAGCAGGAGCATTCTATTTGTTCCCCAAGCAAGGTTCTCCCCAGTCAGAGTCTAATCTCCAAGAGTGACAAAACAAACAGGTATACCCATGAGCATCCTCAGCAGTGATAAAGCCTCTTCTGGGTTATTCTCTACTCTCCAAGAGCGAAAGGCAGACTATAGAATCCCCAAAGCCCTGACTAAGGCACTTTCCTGGCAAAACTGATAGCTAGTTGAACATTCTTTTGTTGAAAGCAAAATTTTTACAAATGACCAAACCTTTTACAAAATGTTTTTAAAAACGACTCTTTGGTATCCTGACCAGATTGTACCAGCCTGCACTGAACAGCCCCAGCAAGTCAAAACAGAAGAAGCCGACACCATGCATCTCCGCCAGTCGCAATCAGCAGAGTCATGGGAAAGCATCCTCACCTTTATCCCCTGCATGACCTCCCTGCATAGCGTCACGCTTCTGGTGACCAAACTCCTTAGCATCATCTTTGATCAAAATCCAGCACCTCTCGGCCATTTTAATCATCCGACTAGTGCCTCTTGGACATGCCGCCTCCCTTTCGTCACCCCTGTGTGTCCTCAACATCCTGCGTATACCTTTACAGCGTATCCCACCTGCATGTCTCATTTTTGACACCCCATGTGTCCTCGACATCCCATATATACCTTTACAGCGTATACCACCTACATGTCCTCCTTTTCGATACCCCCGTGTGTCCTTGACATCCTGTGTATACCTTTACAGCGTATACCACCTGCATGTCCTCCCTTTCGACACCCCCGTGTGTCCTCGACATCCTGTGTATACCTTTACAGCATATACCACTTGCATGTCCTCCCTTTTGACACCCCTGTGTGTCCTCGACATCCCATGTATACCTTTACAGCGTATACCACCTGCATGTCTCATCTTCGACACCCCCGTGTGTCCTCGACATCCCGTGTATACCTTTACAGTGTATACCACCTGCATGTCCTCTCTTTCGACACCCCCGTATGTCCTCGACATCCCCGTGTATACCTTTACAGCGTATATCACCTGCATGTCCTTTCTTTTGACACCTCCATGTGTCATCGACATCCCGTGTATACCTTTACAGTGTATACCACCTGCATGTCCTCTCTTTCAACACCTCCGCATGTCCTCGACATCCCGTGTATACCTTTACAGCGTATACCACCTGCATGTCCTCTTTTTTGACACCCCGCGTGTCCCCGACATCCCATGTGTACCTTTACAGTGTACACCACCCGCATGTCACCCCCTTCAACACCCTGTGTGTTCTTGACACTCTATGTATCTCTTCGATCAAACTCGATCGAATCCTTCTGACCGACGCCTCCGGGCTATGCCATCACTGCATCCATCATGCCCCAGTGAGTAGTCCGAACTACCCGCTCTTCCTATCAGTGGCCCTGCCACTATATGGCACTCACCATTTGCACTGCATGCACACATACCATCATTCTGCATCTCTGTTATCCGAGCTCGGTGTACAAATAGGATGATTACAGTCTTTGCCATTCGAATCGCCAACCTTAGCATTCTCCAGCAAAGAGGGGCAGCTTTAAGTACCCAATTTTTCCACCCCATCTAACTGGAGTTTCAATCCCTTAACTATGGTTACCTCCCCTACCAAGTCTCTCACAACCTAGGTAAGCCTCTCCAGTCAAACCTTAGAAAAACCCATGTCCTAAACCCTTAGCATTAGGTAACCCTAGCATAACCCTAGCTATGCCCATGGCCTATAGGCCCAAACCCTTTAATCCAAGCCCACAAGGCCCAAAAACCCTTAGGATAATCCCATATACCCGAATGTGCAGGGCCCAGCCCATTTTCAAACTAAAATCCATGATGTCGGTAGACCCTCTACCGACGTCTTAATTTTGGCCTATTTTCGCTTCGACGGTAATTATTCTACCGACCTCTGCAAGTTACGATTTTTTCAGTCTACAAACCCCCTGCACACTCCACCATCCCTTCCTCCACCTCAGTCTCTCCCTGCTCAGCTCTTAGTCGACCTCCCCTTGGTCCATGCACATACCTAGCCTTCCTTTTAATCCCTCTTAGGTCCCTGGTATCCTTCCCTATAAAACCCAACCCCCACCAAAGTTCATACAGTCGACAGAAGTTCCAAGGTAAAAACCCCTGCTGCAAAACCTCTCCTCTCCCTTGGTCTTAATCCTAGGACTCCCCTGGACCTACCTTAGACCTCCCCCAGCTGCTGTAGCCCATCCCCGGAGCACCACCACGGTAGTTGCAACCACCTCCACCATTTGGCAGAAACAGAGCACTGGGTAGGGGACTCCCTACCCATTTTTTATTATCACTTGCACATCATGTGAGCCCCTGATCATCTCCATGGGACGTTTTTCATTATTTTGTTATTGCTTAATAGGTATACAGACCCACACAGGGTGTTCACCCACCTAAACCATAGGTGTGGTGAACCCCTTCGGGTATAGGATCTCCATCAAGGCTTGACAGCCATTACAAAACCTTCTGGGGGTCCCTCGTATCATGAGGGAACCCCTAGTGACCTCTGTGCACAGCCCCAGTGGCCACGAGTTCGGTTTTCAGAAAAACCCAGGACGGCCGCATTCTCAGTACCGACATTCCTAAAGTGGCCTCTTTCCCTTTCTGTCAGTGATCCATTTACCGACATATTATTTGTGAACTGTTTATAGAACATCGGTAAAAGGATCACCGACATTCTGTTTCTCACTTGTTTGGGTATGGTCGGTAATACCTCTACCGACCATATACACTGTCAGGCACAGCACCTTTGTAGCTCTGCGGGGCCCACTCCAGGCATCCCCTGAGGTACACACCTGGCCTGATCTCTTCCCAGGAGTCCCCTCTACACTCCCCCACCCTCGGTTCACCTCGGGTTATAGCTTAACCCTAGTTAATAATGGCAAAATACAGTCTTAAAACACTGTCCATAATGTAGGTAATTACATTACCTACATTAAACTTTGTTTTATTTCTGGGCTTGTACAGGGACCCAGGCCTGGTAGGAGGCCAATTTAGGCCCTGCCTAGCCCTCTGGGCCCACCTTGGACTATACCTGACCCTTAACCATGGTTAAACCCACCTCCGGTTAACATTTAACTGCGGTTAAGCACCCCTTAACCCCATAAAATTTTGGGAAATTAAACGGATATTCCTAAAACAAAATTTGGACCATAATCCTGACCCTGGCCATCTCCCTAACCCTGGTTAGCAACCCTGACCACAGTTAGAACTCCTTAACTACGGTTAGCAACCCTAATCATAGTTAACTTCGATTTACGGCCTACCGGGCCTAGAAACCAAGTCTACCAGACTTACCTTGGCCTACCGGCCCCCGCCTTAGCCTACCGGGCTATAACTCACTCATCCTTTACTGTGGTTAGCAACCCTAACTGCAATCAGTTCGGCCTAATCTCAGTTAGCAATCCTAACCCGGGCCGAACTCCTCCTTAGTCTACCAGACTACCCTCCTTAAGCCTACCGGGCTTACATACCTTGCACTTGACCCTCCTCGGTCAATCAAACCCTAGTCTACCGGACTAGTCCATGTTAGCCACCCTTGGTACACACACACACACCCCTAGCCTCGGCACAGGCTCACATGCCAGAACTACGCTCGGTCTGATCTCACCTTGTGAGTACGTAGGCAGCCCAACACGGGCCCTACCCCATTAGTGTTCATTTAAACATTTTGGCATTTTAAACAAGATTAACTTTAATTGGCTTAAACCCAGGGAGTACGGAACCGTTGTAAAATGGAAGCCTCGGGGTGCCTAACACCTTCCCCAGACTTAACCGAACCCCTTACCCTGATCTCTCTCGTGGACTAAGACCTTATCCAAAACTTCGGGGGACTTATCCCTTCTGAATTAATAGGTGGTGACTCTCAAAAACCCGTGAGACATAAATAATGGGGAGTGAATTTCCCGCGCTCACAAGTATCATTTTTGTTTAGTCTTTTAAGATTGTGGTTATCGATAATAAATTTGCAAGAGTTGCAAGTGTTATTGCATCACTACAATAGTTATGGTAAAGCAAACATGACAGGCCCATGTATATTAAGTCATGCTTCAGCTGGTGTTTAGAAACATCACTGAGAAAATGGGCATTACATCTAATTAGCTTAGAGTGCAAGTGGGAGACTGTTGGACATATATGCCCTCGAAAGTCAATAAGAGATTTTTCTATGTTGATTAGACAAGCATCATATCCACACAACCAATTATAAAGAGTATTTATATTAATTACTGTCTCATATGACGATGACATAAAGTTTCATAGATAACATTGTAGGAAAATCATGCAAAGGTTGCGAGGAGATATGATTTTCCGGTTCCTTGTAAACCTAATATTGTTCGAAGCCTCTAGAGTACTGGTTGGGCCCCATACTTCATCATGGCTTCTCCCCAGTCAGAGTCTAATCTCCAAGAGTGACAAAACAAACAGGTATACCCATGAGCATCCTCAGCAGTGATAAAGCCTCTTCTGGGTTATACTCTACTCTCCAAGAGCGAAAGGCAGACTATAGAATCCCCAAAGCCCTGACTAAGGCACTTTCCTGGCAAAACTGATAGCTAGTTGAACATTCTTTTGTTAAAAGCAAAATTTTTACAAAGGACCAAACCTTTTACAAAATGTTTTTAAAAACGACTCTTTGGTATCCTGACCAGATTGTACCAGCCTGCACTGAACAGCCCCAGCAAGTCAAAACAGAAGAAGCCGACACCATGCATCTCCGCCAGTCGCAATCAGCAGAGTCATGGGAAAGCATCCTCACCTTTATCCCCTGCATGACCTCCCTGCATAGCGTCACGCTTCTGGTGACCAAACTCCTTAGCATCATCTTTGATCAAAATCCAGCACCTCTCGGCCATTTTAATCATCCGGCTAGTGCCTCTTGGACATGCCGCCTCCCTTTCGTCACCCCTGTGTGTCCTCAACATCCTGCGTATACCTTTACAATGTATCCCACCTGCATGTCTCATTTTTGACACCCCATGTGTCCTCGACATCCCATATATACCTTTACAGCGTATACCACCTGCATGTCCTCCTTTTCGATACCCCCGTGTGTCCTTGACATCCCGTGTATACCTTTACAGCGTATACCACCTGCATGTCCTCCCTTTCGACACCCCCGTGTGTCCTCGACATCCTGTGTATACCTTTACAGCGTATACCACTTGCATGTCCTCCTTTTTGACACCCCTGTGTGTCCTCGACATCCCATGTATACCTTTACAGCGTATACCACCTGCATGTCTCATCTTCGACACCCCCATGTGTCCTCGACATCCCGTGTATACCTTTACAATGTATACCACCTGCATGTCCTCTCTTTCGACACCCCCGTATGTCCTCGACATCCCGTGTATACCTTTACAGCGTATATCACCTGCATGTCCTTTCTTTTGACACCTCCATGTGTCATCGACATCCCGTGTATACCTTTACAGTGTATACCACCTGCATGTCCTCTCTTTCAACACCTCCGCGTGTCCTCGACATCCCGTGTATACCTTTACAGCGTATACCACCTGCATGTCCTCTTTTTTGACACCCCGCGTGTCCCCGACATCCCATGTGTACCTTTACAGTGTACACCACCCGCATGTCACCCCCTTCAACACCCTGTGTGTTCTTGACACTCTATGTATCTCTTCGATCAAACTCGATCGAATCCTTCTGACCGACGCCTCCGGGCTATGCCATCACTGCATCCATCATGCCCCAGTGAGTAGTCCGAACTACCCGCTCTTCCTATCAGTGGCCCTGCCACTACATGGCACTCACCATTTGCACTGCATGCATACATACCATCATTCTGCATCTCTGTTATCCGAGCTCGGTGTACAAATAGGATGATTACAGTCTTTGCCATTCGAATCGCCAACCTTAGCATTCTCCAGCAAAGAGGGGCAGCTTTAAGTACCCAATTTTTCCAACCCCATCTAACTGGAGTTTCAATCCCTTAACTATGGTTACCTCCCCTACCAAGTCTCTCACAACCTAGGTAAGCCTCTCCAGTCAAACCTTAGAAAAACCCATGTCCTAAACCCTTAGCATTAGGTAACCCTAGCATAACCCTAGCTATGCCCATGGCCTATAGGCCCAAACCCTTTAATCCAAGCCCACAAGGCCCAAAAACCCTTAGGATAATCCCATATACCCGAATGTGCAGGGCCCAGCCCATTTTCAAACTAAAATCCATGATGTCGGTAGACCCTCTACCGACGTCTTAATTTTGGCCTATTTTCGCTTCGACGGTAATTATTCTACCGACCTCTGCAAGTTACGATTTTTTCAGTCTACAAACCCCCTGCACACTCCACCATCCCTTCCTCCACCTCAGTCTCTCCCTGCTCAGCTCTTAGTCGACCTCCCCTTGGTCCATGCACATACCTAGCCTTCCCTTTAATCCCTCTTAGGTCCCTGGTATCCTTCCCTATAAAACCCAACCCCCACCAAAGTTCATACAGTCGACAGAAGTTCCAAGGTAAAAACCCCTGCTGCAAAACCTCTCCTCTCCCTTGGTCTTAATCCCAGGACTCCCCTGGACCTACCTTAGACCTCCCCCAGCTGCTGTAGCCCATCCCCGGAGCACCACCACGGTAGTTGCAACCACCTCCACCATTTGGCAGAAACAGAGCACTGGGTAGGGGACTCCCTACCCATTTTTTATTATCACTTGCACATCATGTGAGCCCCTGATCATCTCCAGGGGACGTTTTTCATTATTTTGTTATTGCTTAATAGGTATACAGACCCACACAGGGTGTTCACCCACCTAAACCATAGGTGTGGTGAACCCCTTCGGGTATAGGATCTCCATCAAGGCTTGACAGCCATTACAAAACCTTCTGGGGGTCCCTCATATCATGAGGGAACCCCTAGTGACCTCTGTGCACAGCCCCAGTGGCCACGAATTCGGTTTTCAGAAAAACCCAGGACGGCCGCATTCTCAATACCGACATTCCTAAAGTGGCCTCTTTCCCTTTCTGTCAGTGATCCATTTACCGACATATTATTTGTGAACTGTTTATAGAACATCGGTAAAAGGATCACCGACATTCTGTTTCTCACTTGTTTGGGTATGGTCGGCAATACCTCTACCGACCATATACACTGTCAGGCACAACACCTTTGTAGCTCTGCGGGGCCCACTCCAGGCATCCCCTGAGGTACACACCTGGCCTGATCTCTTCCCAGGAGTCCCCTCTACACTCCCCCACCCTCGGTTCACCTCGGGTTATAGCTTAACCCTAGTTAACAATGGCAAAATACAGTCTTAAAACACTGTCCATAATGTAGGTAATTACATTACCTACATTAAACTTTGTTTTATTTCTGGGCTTGTACAGGGACCCAGGCCTGGTAGGAGGCCAATTTAGGCCCTGCCTAGCCCTCTGGGCCCACCTTGGAATATACCTAACCCTTAACCATGGTTAAACCCACCTCCGGTTAACATTTAACTGCGGTTAAGCACCCCTTAACCCCATAAAATTTTGGGAAATTAAACGGATATTCCTAAAACAAAATTTGGACCATAATCCTGACCCTGACCATCTCCCTAACCCTGGTTAGCAACCCTGACCACAGTTAGAACTCCTTAACTACGGTTAGTAACCCTAATCATAGTTAACTTCGATTTACGGCCTACCGGGCCTAAAAACCAAGTCTACCAGACTTACCTTGGCCTACCGGCCCCCGCCTTAGCCTACCGGGCTATAACTCACTCATCCTTTACTGTGGTTAGCAACCCTAACTGCAATCAGTTCGGCCTAATCTCGGTTAGCAATCCTAACCCGGGCCGGACTCCTCCTTAGTCTACCAGACTACCCTCCTTAAGCCTACCTGGCTTACATACCTTGCACTTGACCCTCCTCGGTCAATCAAACCCTAGTCTACCGGACTAGTCCATGTTAGCCACCCTTGGTACACACACACACACCCCTAGCCTCAGCACAGGCTCACATGCCAGAACTACGCTCGGTCTGATCTCACCCTGTGAGTACGTAGGCAGCCCAACACGGGCCCGACCCCATTAGTGTTCATTTAAACATTTTGGCATTTTAAACAAGATTAACTTTAATTGGCTTAAACCCAGGGAGTACGGAACCGTTGTAAAATGGAAGCCTCGGGGTGCCTAACACCTTCCCCAGACTTAACCGAACCCCTTACCCTGATCTCTCTCGTGGACTAAGACCTTATCCAAAACTTCGGGGGACTTATCCCTTCTGAATTAATAGGTGGTGACTCTCAAAAACCCGTGAGACATAAATAATGGGGAGTGAATTTCCCGCGCTCACAAGTATCATTTTTGTTTAGTCTTTTAAGATTGTGGTTATCGATAATAAATTTGCAAGAGTTGCAAGTGTTATTGCATCACTACAATAGTTATGGTAAAGCAAACATGACAGGCCCATGTATATTAAGTCATGCTTCAGCTGGTGTTTAAGAAACATCACTGAGAAAATGGGCATTACATCTAATTAGCTTAGAGTGCAAGTGGGAGACTGTTGGACATATATGCCCTCGAAAGTCAATAAGAGATTTTTCTATGTTGATTAGACAAGCATCATATCCACACAACCAATTATAAAGAGTATTTATATTAATTACTGTCTCATATGACGATGACATAAAGTTTCATAGATAACATTGTAGGAAAATCATGCAAAGGTTGCGAGGAGATATGATTTTCCGGTTCCTTGTAAACCTAATATTGTTCGAAGCCTCTAGAGTACTGGTTGGGCACCATACTTCATCATGGCTTGCACATTTGTAGTTCTATGAGATAGTGTGATTAATCTCATTCACAGAGAGTGGTGACTCTTGACTAACATGTGAGTATATGTAGCAAGTACATAATACTGAACAGGGTCACTAGTGGATACGCTATGGAATACACTGTCAGATTGTATTAGGGTTATCCATTTGACAAATTGTCCTCAGACCTGAGAGGTTAACGTCTTCTCAGACATCTGTCTATATGGCTTTGATGTGCCAATCGGCAATGTCCAATACACAGGACTGACTCTGGGTACGTTGGGTTATGTACACAACTGATCATATCTAATCAATAATCGAATTTGAGATAAGATACCGCGAGAAACCAGAGGAGAGGAAAGAGATGAGATCTCTTTCCCAATTCCTTTTAATGAATAGAGTGTGGAAAAGAAAAGTGAAAGAAAACATAATTTTTAATAGTTTGGTTACACAGAATTAGAAATATTTTGTGTGTGAAAAAGCTTGAGTTTGGAAAGAAAATAAAGAGAAAATCTCATATTTCATGTATTGTTCAAAACTCAATTACCACCACCACTTTTACCGGCGCTATGACCACCACCATTTCCACTTGTCGCTATCTCTGCTACCACCACCAGCATCACTACCACCTCTACCACCACCTCCATATCTACTTCCACCACCTCCACCCTCCACACCACCTCCAGCATTACCCACCACCACCATTGCTATTGCTGATTTCATCATCACCGCCACACTCTCTTCATAATCTTTTTTATTTCTTTCTTTGCAATCAAATAAGATGTATTTTCTTTCACTATATATATATATATATATATATATATATATTCTTGACAACTTAATGAGGTAAGTGTCAACTTGTTTGAGAAGCAAAACTTCCCCCAGAAATTGTGCAAGTATTTCAACACATGTGATCTGGGATCAAGTCTGGAGGGGTGTGAGATATCCACCTATTTACTAACCTAGAACAAATACTAACTATATTAATTAGGTTTGTGGCCTAATTGTATCTCATAAACAAACAAAAAAAGAGTTAACTTATATAAGGAAGTGGTCATACATGCCTGGATTTGTCCCAGTGGTAGTGTATCTGTGTCACGACCCGACTTAAACTTAACATTTCACGAATGAAATTTAAGTGTAAATCCGATCGTGAGATCCTCTTTTCTCATATATTACGGAAGCGTAAAATACCAAGAGAATTTAAACTTTTAAACCCTTCCTTATCCATTCGCAATTGTCATCATTTCATGTCCATATGAAACTTAAAGTTTACATAATCCAACTTAATTACATCAAAATAACATAACATAAGGAAATATAAAAGCATAATTAAAAGTGACTTTGCCCTTCTTCGAACATCACTTCTCATTCGATCCTTTACTATTCATCTGGTGACGTAAAATGTCAGTAAGTTATGAAGCCCAATAAGAATATTCAATAACATTATGCTAAATACAAATTAGAATAAGCATAACATAACATGTAATAATCATTTTTCACCAGAATATAATATTAAATCTTTCAATATTTCATTCAATATTTCTTTTATCATTTCTTTTAAGCATCTCTTACCCGGATCCAGTATATCTTTATCCGGTCTCTCAAGATGACCGTTGAAAGGTGCACCTCTTTAGACTTACCCCCTCTTAGAGTTCTTATTAACCCCTCATCAGTTTTTTCCGAACGGTCTTCCTTTACCTCGTCACTATCTTGAGACCTATTTAAGATAAACATTCTTTATCTTTTCATTTATTTTCTAGACTTATTTTAGTCCCGCCTCTCAAGATGATCGCTGAAAGGTACACCTCTTTAGACTCACCTCCTCTTGGAGTTCTCATTAACCCCTCATGAGTTTTTGTCGAACAGTCTTCCTCTACCTTGCCACTGTCTTGAGACCTTTTTAAGATAAGCGTATTTTATCTTTTCCTTGCCTTCTCATTAAGACATTATAAGATAAATTGTCTCTTTTCTTTTCACTTGTATACAAATCATCTTATTATGATTATACAATTTTCAACCCAATTATAGTTACCTTTATAATTTTCCATAACTATAATTCCTTAGTTCAATAATTCTTTTATTTCAATTGCATCCATTATCTAATCATAGATTTATGAAGGATTGTAAGCATGAAATATACAACAACATACTATCATCATACTATTTTTTCTCCAACAAGAGTAAAATATATATTATCATGAGTTACTCTTAACCTTCATTATTAAATACTCACCATTACTAACCTTCATTCTAAATTGTACTTAGAATAATATTACCGAGTGTTTCTTACTCTTTTGCCGAATTCCACGTAGGGCTGACCGACACTTTTTCTTTTTTTCTTTCTTTCCTTCTTTCTTCTTTCTCCTTTCTTTCTTTCTTTCTATTCTCTCATGGTTTTGGCATAAGTGAATGGGCATCAAGGAGTGGGTGTGGGGCTCTTTATATAGGCAAGGGTCTTGCCTCTCATTAATTTTTGGTTCATCCCCTTTCATTAACTCTTAGTTCATGAACTCTATTAATTCCATGCACCTAATTAAATGGGTTTATTATATTTTTAATAGATCTTTGTTCTTGAATCTATCGCACCCCAAAATACCCCCTAGGAGTTAAGGGATACTTTAGTCGTAACTATAATTAACCTATCAAACCATCCTACGATGAACAAGGTAAAAACATACAATAGTGGAACATAAATCAGAGTGCGGAAGCTTAAATACAAGGCAGAAGCGTGAACTAACTTTTCTTTTCTATACAAAGTCTGTATTCCAAGTTCTATACAAGACATATCTAGTAAAGGTGGACATGCCCACCTATCAAAATATAAAAGAAACTCTCACAGTCACTCAGCTCAAGAGTAGTCTAGATACGGCCATACGTCCAAATCTCTATCTGCCTGATACTGCATTGGGATAGGTGGCTCTCTCCTCGACGTACTCTTCCTCAACCCAAGGCTCAGGGTCGAGGACACCCACAGTACCTGCCGACATAAATGTATGGCTGAGTACGGAATACTCAGTGAGTACAAGCTACTAGCTAACAATAGTAATAACATGCACAATAGAAACAACGAGATATGGTTCATCACATAATTAAAGTGATAATAGCAACACAAGACATTCATAGCATAAACAGTAAAGCAATGTAATAGTCTTAACATGCATGAGTGAATGCGAAAACTCGATAAAACTCATACTTTAAAAGTCACATCTTATTCTTGAAAATAGTCTTTCGTGTTTCTTTCAAAACTTGCTTATCATGTTTGAAAACTTGTTCTTGTCTTGGTCTCATTCGTAAGAGTCACGCATGCTTGTCTTGTCTTGCTTGAAATCACTTGTCTTGCTTGTTCTTGACATGTTTTTGACTTGACTTGCTAGTTTTCTTGTGAGCTAGAGATTAGTGCCCTTGAAACGACTTGTGAGCCAAGAACGTAAGTTTCCTTCAGCGTAATATATATATATAGACAATGGTACACCAACCTCCTTGACCGGCCCGATGTCCAGCATGATCAACTTGTTTACTTGTGAGCCAGGTATGACATATCTTGCGATATACCCTACCCTTGACCGGCCCGATGTCCGGCTTTATCAACTTGCTTGCTTACTTGTGAGCCAAGTGTGACATATCCAAGGGATATACCCTACCCTTGACCAGCCCGATGTCTGGCTTTATCCTTCGTTTCGTGAATCACATTTCTTATTCTTGTTTGGTTTCTCATGTACATATACTTTAGAAAACCGGTTCATACTGTCGCGCCCCAAAATACCCCCTGAGAGTTAAGGGATACTTTAGGTGTGACTATACGTACCTGCCAGACCATCCTATAATGAACAAGATAATTATAGTACTACACAATGATAATCAGAGCGCGGAAGCTAAACATAAATGCGGAAGCAAAAACTAACTTTTTCTTTTCTTCTAAGATTTCCAAAATAGTATTTCCAAGTTAACATATATACAACATGTCTAAGTCTAAGGTGGACAGGCCCACCTATCAAAATGTCAAAATACATAAGCACTCTCTCGTACTCCCCCTCAACAATGGTCGAGGTACGGCCACACATCAAGGTCTCGGTCAGCCTGAGACTACAGTGGGATAGACGGCTCTCTCTCCTCTATATACTCTTCCTCGACCCAAGGCTCCGGGTCGAGGGCTCCCTCGGTACCTGCCGACATGAAGGTACGGCTGAGCATGGAATACTCAGAGAGTACAAGCTACTAGCTAACCATAACAATAATAAACACGCAAAGAGTAATACAATACCAATCATCAATTCAAGGCAATAGTAAAATCATAGAATTAAACATGGAGCAATATTATCATCTTGATGTACGTGCATGAATGCAAAAACACCGATAAAACTCATGCTTGAAAACTCATTTCCATGTCTCGGTATGCCTTGTAGAAATCATGTATGCGTGCAGGCATGGATGTCTTGTCATCATCTTGTAAACTTGCATCTTGTAACTTGTGAGCCAGAGGCTAGCACCCAAATCTCCCTAGGCTGCCATCCTCCTTGATATATGGTTTTCTTGTGAGCCAGAGGCTAGTACCCGAATGTCCCTGGGCTACCAACCTCCTTGACAATATGTGATTTTTATTACTTGTTTAGTTTTCTTGTGAGCCAGAGGCTAGTACCCAAATCTCCCTGGGCTACCAACCTCCTTGACAATATATGTTTTGGGGTTTTCTTGTGAGCCAGAGGCTAGTACCCGAATCTCCATGGGCTACCAACCTCCTTGACATGCAATGTTTTCTTGTTGATTTATTATATGCATATGCTCTTGAAAAGCCCGGTTCATGCAACCATGCGTGCCAATAGTGACAATCCTGATGATATGCTTGGATGAGAGGATCATAAAAGCACAGCATTCTCATTTTTTAATACAAGCATAAAGGAATATGGATAACATGTAGGGCATTTGATCAAGGTAGGCATTTAAAAATAATAGCTCAATACATACTTTCAAAATTCCCGTTCATTTATTCAATACGTCATTTAAGCATTTTACCAAACACTTAGTGTGCAATCTCATTCCTAGTCATTTTGTTTCGATTTCTTAATGCATATATTTCATCACACCACACAAAATATATTTATTATGTTTGAAGTGCCCATCCACCATTTTCCAATACCCATTCATCAACCAACATGGCATCCAATCGCCTCAACCCATTTCATCCATTCATACATCCCACATTCATTCACATTATCTTATTTAGGTTTTGGATATATAGTATGTTTCCAAGGAAAAGGGAATACAAGATCAACATCATGATTTTAAAAGAAGAAAGCTTAGAGTATTGTTAGAGAAGTTAGTAGAGTGTACTAACCTTGAAGATCAAACTTGATCTTTGAGGAATCCTTTGAATGAGGATGGTTCTAGCTTGGAATCCTTCAAGCTTGCTCCCTTGATCTCAATCCCAAAGCCCTCTTTGGATTTTGCCTTCAATCTCTCCTCTTTTTTTTTCCCTTCTTTCTCTCCTTAGGTTTAGAAAATCCCCAAATGGGATCCCTAAACAAGACAAGGGTTTAAAACCCCCAAATTCGGAATCTGCTACCGCATGCGATCGATCGCGCACTTATCTATGATCGATCGCAGGTCCTTGCGATCGATCGCACATTAATGCGATCTATCGCACATAAACCCGAATACATTGGTCTGATTTCCCTCTGCATACGATCGATCGCACACTTTTGTGATCGATCGCAGATCACTGCGATCTATCGCACAGGGATCCCCATCTATCGCATATGGTCCTGAGACCTTGGGACCTATTTCGCCTGCATGCGATCGATCGCACTAAACCTACGATCGATCGCACATCCCAGATTTTGTTGTTTTCTTCCATTTTCCCTTACTTTGGTAATTCGGCCATAACTTGTGATTCGGTTGTCCGATTTGGACTATTCAACTTGCGTTGGATTCGTCTTTTGAAGGGGAACATTTGTGACATTTTAGAATTTTTAATTTCTTCTTTATTTATTGATCAAATTACCCCTAAAGTCGACTGATCCGCAAATGGGTTTCAGTAACTCGAGTTTTCGATATGTCCGACTTAGGAATACTACTTCCTAACACTTAGAGTTTCTTTAAATTTTCTCATTTCATAGAAATAGGAGGATCACAAAGGCAAAATGCCTTGGCATGGTTTTTAATACATGGCAAAAGTTTCGGGGTTCTACACATACATGCATGCTTACGTGTGTGTAGCAGTTGTGGAAATCATGGTGACTTGTAGATGCACGGGAAGGGTTATAGCATTTCAATTCTAAATATAAGCATGTGGGAATTGAGGCAACATATAGAGCATTGGGTTGAGATAACACTTAGGAATAATCGCTCAATACATGTTTTCAAAATTTTCATTAATTTCATTTAATTTGTCATTCATACATTTCATCGAACACATAGTATGCAACCCATTTCTAGTCATTCGATTTAAGTTCTTAAGTGCATAAATTTCCTCAAACATATAGAGTGTATTCATTATGCATAAAATGTCCTTCCACCATTTTCCATCACACCACATCCACACGGCATCCAATCGCCTCAACCACCATCCAATCCATACATCTCACACCTCTTATTTATCTTGCTTATATTTAGGGAAAATGGTACATTTTAAGGAGAAGAAGAACACAAGATCAAACATCATCATTTTCAAGAGAGAAACTAGGTTATTGCTAAGCTAGTTAGTAGCGTGTACTAACCTTGAAGATTGGAGAAGAACTTGAGGAAAGATGAGATCCAATCCGGGGTGGAGAAAGATCCTTGCTTGAAAAGGGATATCCAAGCTTCAATTGCTCACCCAACCAATCCTTGAGCAAAACCCTAGCTTCTTCCCTCTCTTCTTTCTCTAAATCCCCAAAACTTGAGCTTGAGGGTTTATGAGGGCCCAAACCCACGAATTTGGGCTTTTATAGAAAATAGGATGGTCAAAGACCATTCTACCCTTAATGATTTGGCTTAAAAGACCGAACTGGGCAAATTTTTGCATGACCGGTCGACCGGTAGTGACCTTCGGTCGACCGGTCAAAAATGACATCTCTGGAATAAAAACCCATTCATTTAGTGCGATGTTCGGTCGACCGGTGAAGGCATTCGGTCGATCGGTGGCTGTTCGGTTGACTGGTAGCAAATTCGGTCGACCAATTCCTTGTGTTTTTGCCCTTTTGCTATTTTCTCTCATTTTTCCCACTTTGGTAATTCGGCCATAACTTTTGACTCGTTTGTCGGATTTTGACGATTCAACTTGCGTTGGACTCGTCATTCGAAGAGGAACATTTTTGATATTTTAGAATCTTCCAATTCTTCTTTATTTATTAATTGGACTACGTGAAAGGCCAATTGGCTATGAGAACACTGTTCAATAGGTACGAAGAGTTCCGGGGCGCCACAAAATCACCTAACCATAGTTTAGCTTAGATTCATGGTTAACTCATTCTCCTAACCATAGTTCATGTACCACTTTAATTTAGATTCATGGTTAACCCCTAAGGTTAATCCTCTAGCCATGGTTAATGATACAAGATTCATGTTTCTTAACTAAATACATGACCAAGGGTTTAGTATTTAGCTATGTACATCTTAACCAATGTCCAAGGGTTAAGACCCTTATTAATGAGATTCATGCACTAGTGTGAACAAGGGGTGGGCGTGAGCTTTATCCATGGTAAGAGATTTGGGTTCTTCTTGATTAAACTCATACTTCTCTTGTTTCATGAATATAATTAATGAAAGTGTCATGTGGCACTTATCACTTAGGATTAAATCTTGAACGCCTATCACGCTACATGATTAACTCATCTAGTTAAGTATCATCAACCTTGATTAATCTTGGATGTCCCACTTGTAGTGTTGACATGTGACACTTGCCACATGTCCTTATCTTGGCCTATGATTATCTTATACTATCTTCCATGATTAACTCATTATATAACTCATGATTAACCCATTCGAGTTAACTACATTAGCCCATTAAAGTGTTTTCCTTAATTACATGGGCATCCCATCCAAGGATGTTGCCACTTGTCATAACCCTATTTACTTTAGTGTTAAATACTTATTTCAATACTTAGTTTTATGCACACACCCCATCCTAACTGTAGTTAAAGCCCATTTTAACTATGGTTATCCCCTCACCTCAAACCTAGTCCCTTAAACCTAGGTAAGCCTCTAGTCAAACCCTAGAAAACCCTATAACCAAAACCTACCCTTAGGACTAAACCCTAGGTGAACTCTAGGTGAACCGTAGGTGAACCCTATTTAAATCCTAGTATTCAAAACCTTGTCAAAACCCTTAGCATTAGGTAACCCTAGCATAACCCTAGCTAAGCCCATGGCCTATAGGCCCAAACCCTTTAATCCAAGCCCACAAGGCCCAAAAACCCTTAGGATAATCCCCTATACCCGAGTGTGCAGGGCCCAGCCCATTTTCAAACTAAAATCCATGATGTCGGTAGACCCTCTACTGACATCTTAATTTTGGCATGTTTTCGCTTTGTCAGTAATTATTCTACCGAGCTCTACAAATTACGAGTTTTTCAGTCTGCAGCACCCTGCACACTCTACCTCCACCTCGGTTTCTCCCTTCTCAGCCCTTAGTCGACCTCCAGAGGGTCCAATACCCCTCTCCCTCTTCTTTTAAATCCCTCTTAGGTCCTAGGTGTCCATCCCTATAAAACCCAAACCCACCTTCAGTGCAAACAGTCTGCATTTTTAGGGAAGAACCCCTACTGCAAAACCGTAGTCCTCACCCCTCTTCAAACCCTTGGTTTGGTTCTAGGCTTCCTCTAGACCTGCCTCTCCACTCCTCTGCAGCTACAAGCCATCACCAGAGTGCCACCACCACGGTTCACAGCACTCCCTGTTTGGCAAAAACAGAGCATAGGGTAGGGCCATTCCCTACCCATCTTTTCATTGCTTTAAACATCCTTGTGAGCCCCTGGTCATCTCCAGGGGACGTTTTTTTTCATATTTTCTTGCTGTTACTTAGTGTAAACAAACCCACATCGGGTGTTCACCCACCTAAACCATAGGTGTGGTGAACCCCTTTAGGTATAGCACCTCCTCGAGCTCTCAGAGCCATTATAGAACCTTCTGGGGGTCCCTCACATCATGAGGGAGCCCCTAGTAACCTCTGTGCACAACCCCAGTAGCCACAAGCTCGGTTTTCAGAAAAACCCAGAATGGCGGTACTCTTAGTGCCGCCATTCCTAAAAAAAGTCTGTTTTCCATTTTGTCGGTGATCCCTCTGCCGACACCTTGTTTCTGAGCTTTTTCCAGAATGTCGGTAATACCTCTATCGACATTCTGTTTCTCGCCTAATTTGGGATGGGCGGTAGAACAACTACAGCCAAAATACTGTTATATGCACAGCACCTTTGCAGCTTTGTGAGGCCCACTCTAGACACCCCCTGGGGCCCACACTTGGCCTGAAGACTCCCAGGAGTCCCCTTTACACTCCCCTACCTTTGATTCACCTCAGGTTACACTTTAACCCTAGCTAACAGTGGCAAAAACACTAAACAAAAACACTATATACATGTCGGTAATCCAATTACCGACATTATCCTTACTTTTGTACTAGGCTTTTGCAGGGGCCCAGGCCTGGTAAAAGGCCATTTTAGGCCCTGCCTAGCCCCTTGGGCCCACCTTGGACTATACCACACCCTTAACCACAATTAAAAGCACCTCCGATTAATATTTAACCGCGGTTAAGCACCTCCTAACCCCACAAACTTTGGAAAATTAAACCAACATTCATACATGTAGTTCATGCTAGGGTATAGTCTTCAAGCAGTCCATTTCGGGAAGGGTATCATAAACCCTAACCTGCTTGCACCCTATATCCGTCCCCAATCATGGTTGACTGCCCGGGCACATTCTACCCGAATAACCACCCACTCAGGGGCATGTAATGAGTCAAACTTGTGCTTGTAACAAACTACATCCAACCTTGCTTCCCGATATAGCATATGAGGTCCAAATCCCAGGCAGACAGGCCTTCACTGGGCCCGTCCCAACCTTGATCTGATAGGTCCCTCGGTTCCCAACAACCTCGGCTAAAGCACGTCGGACCTTCGTCCGTCTGTCCTATCGGATCGCGTGTGTCTTGTCACACCCAATCATAATCTACATCATCATTTTGCATCTCATCTGCATGCACAGTGCACTCACAGAGTCTATACATTCTTATTCAGGTAAATGGCAGGTCCTTCAGGGATAACTCAATCAATGGGTCGACAGTCACGGCCCGTGCATCTAACTTCTCAGGGGGCATGTGATGACAATCTCCGGGCATCAATTAGGGCATTCACCTCGAGTCAGCATCTTATTTTGGCTCAGTACTATAAAACCGGAAATATCCTAGACCTATCTGTGGTTAACCCGAACTCACGCCTCATGAACACTGCTATCCAGTGCTGGAACCCATCTCGCATGGTATTTCGTTTTGGTAAGATCGAACTCTGCCCAACACTAGAAGAGATTCAGTGTATTCTAGGGTTAAACATGGACGGCGAAGCCATAGTACCACGCTACAAGACAACATACCAAGCAGACCTATCCAGATTCTTGCATATCAAGCCTGTCTGCTTACAGCCCGGTCCTAACGGCTCTTTTGATCGCATATCCGTGTCTTTTCTCGAAAAGAGGTACAAGCACAAGTGGAACCCTGACTCTTTTACAGTGGAACATCCCAGTCTTAATGCCCTAGTACTGATATCCATGTATCAGCTGGTATTTCCAAGGTGCCGTTCACTTGTCGAAGCAGTTTTGGTTGGGATCGTCGAGGACATGCACAACTCCTGCTCAGTTGTACCAGTCATCCTAGCCGAGCTTCTCAGGGCACTCAACCAGTCAGCAGACCGTAGAAAAGGTATCTTTCATGCCAGTACACCTCTCCTACACCTCTGGTTGGTAAGTCATTTACCTACAATCATATCGGTACCGGACGGCATCCACGATGCCTACAGTTTACCTTGAAAGATTTCTCAGAATCAAGGTCCGATAGCAACTACAGACATTGGAGAGCTTTACCAGCTTCTCCAAAACCTATCAGAGGGAGAAATCACTTGGCAATGCGATTGGCTTGTACTGAATAGGCTACCTCGTGTTGTCATCACCGGCAGACGATGCATGATTCTTGCTGGTCTAACAGGCTCCGTAGTCTATACACCACTCTGAGTCCTCCGACAGTTTGGATTCCCTGAGCATATCCCTATGATAGACCAACAAGAAAATGATTGGATCACTTTCACAGTGCACTCCGACAACCTCACCCGATGCTTCCAGTCAGCTTGGCGCAGCTCTAGACGAGACCAATGGCCAAACTTCACGGTTACATCAGGACCATTGACCAACTTAGCATACCAGCAATGGGTGGATAATCCTGATATTCTACCCGGCCTGCCTGCACCCAAGGAACTACCCACACCAGTCACAGCTCCGTCACAAGGAACCATACCCTTAGCCGAGATGGTGGTTCCCTGGACAAACTTCTTCCTGAAGAGACAGTTCCAGATCCAGCAGAAATTGAAGAAGTTACGGAAAGCCCAGCATGCATTCAAGCAGCAAGAAGTGGAACAAGGTCGTTAACTCCAGGCCGTACAAGAACAAGTTGAACAATTGGAGCAGACAATCCAATCCCTTCACAGGAGACGCAAAGCCGACGCCAGGGAAACAGCCGTCATCCGGGCCCAACTTCACTTCCACCAAGAACAGCTTGATAGTGCAAAGTCGGAGATGACCTCCCGTATTCAACAATTTGGATACACATGTTCAACGCTACAGAAACCCTTGCGCACATGGAGGTCGAAGTTACATCCCTTCAGCAGTAGATCATGGATCTTAAGGGTGTGCCCCGGCCACTTGACTTTACGATCCCTGAAGGGCCTGCCTAGTATCAAGTCCTTTTTCTTTTGAGTCTCATTATCCCTGTACTCACTGCACTCTTCATGCATCAATGAAATCTTTCTCTAGCATCTGCTTTTTGTCATCATGCATAATCATATTTAGCCATTGCATTCTTTTTAGTTGTATGAGCCGACCTGTGACTTGTTCTCTGACTGCGATTCTCGCAGAAGCAGCAGCTGCAGATGTGGTCTTGACAGAAGTACCAATCACAGAGATACTCCCTTGCACAGCCCGATCAAAGAACAGCTCTTACACAGCACAATCAAAAAGTAGCACCAACTCAATGGCGGAAGCTACAGATCAGCACCAGCGAACCATTGAGATCCTACAATCACATAACAGGGACATAGTGGCCATGCAGTCAAAGCTTGACAGTGTTCTGGATTCCCTGACGATTCTAATTGGTACCGGAACCGAAGAATCCTCCACCAGAATCCCAACTAGAGAACCAACCGAGCAACCTATACCAGAGCCTCGTCCTCCCCTCTTTAACATACCTGACCCCATACCCGCAACAGGCGGAAGAGAGGAATATGACCAGTACGAAGAGCAACCGAAGACCTCATACATCCACCAGGACTAGCCTTCATCCTCAGATCCTACCCTTTCTTTACAAGATGAGATCAAGCAGATGAGAGAAGAGATGAGAAGAATGAGGGGAGCATCCACCAGTACAAGTCTATCACTGGAGGACTTAACCTTCTCATCAGGGGATGCTGTTCCCACGGGTTTGAAGGTCCCAAACTTTGATAAATATGATGGCTCGGGATGTCAAACAACACTTGCAGTTATACTTAGGGGACATGCTCCAACATAACAAGAACCAGCCCTTGCTCATCCAGTACTTCCAGAAGAGTCTGAAGGGGGCAACCCTTACATGGTGGATGTCTGTGGACAAGCAGAAGGTCAAGACCTGGCAAGATGCCATGGACAGCTTTTGGAGCAGTACTCCTTCAACCAGGAGCTCTGCCCTCAGAGGAGCCAGCTTGAGCAGTTAAGCTAGCGTAGCAACGAATCATTTCTGGAGTACGCCACCCGCTGGAGGGAAATGGCAACTAAGATCCCCGACTCCTATCCCTAAGGAAGAGATGACAGGCATGTTCATGGGCACTCTAAAACAGCCCTACTCTACACTCATGGTGACCTTACCTGTACCGACCCCAAAATCCTACAAGGCTAAAATAGGACTTTGGAATCGGCACATTACATAAACCTACTTAAAATCCATACATACAAGGCATACTACACGAGTCTCCAAAAATGAGGATAATAAAATTTCGATCATGAAAATTCAAACCATCCTGTACAATGATAATCCACATATCATAGCTCCTCATAAATGAAATAGTCTAAACCCATCAATAGGGTAAAACAACTAAGACAACATCAACTACAAGTCAAAAGTCTAATATAAACATCTCGTCCAAAAAGAAACACTAAACTACTCAATAGGGATGACTATCAAAATCCCTAGCCTCCCCCTCAAGAATCTCACCTTCTCTCTCTTCTTCGGCGTACACCTCTTCAGTCCACGGCTCTCCTCCTAAACCTGAAGACAATGACAGGTCGACTAAGCATGGAATACTCAGTGAATAAACAAACTAACAACAACATAAAATAGCATGCGCAATAATAATATCATAACTTAGTTTATCGATGCTTAATCATAATACCTTTCACTTAAAATAGACATAATCAGAGTGCGGAACATGTAACATGTCATAACATCATCTTGACTCGTGTACTCGTGAAATTCTTATCCATGAACTTAACTTAACATATGCATAGACTCATACATGCATGATTCATAGTGTGTTTGTCCCGACAACGCATAATCATAGTGTTTTGTCCCGGCAACGCATTATTCAAAGTGTTCGACAACGCATAGAGTGGATGTTCGCAATGGGGGATCATTCTTTCATAGCATAACATGAATGCGACAACGCGTAGAGTGGATGTTCGTAGTGGGGGATCATTCTTTCATAGCATAATTCGTAACATGTTCGTATCCAATGCATGCATGCTTGTGAGACAAGTGGACTCATGAGACTTGAATACCTACCATGCGAGTGCACGTGTGCTTCAGTGTCAAGACTGGAATTCAAATAAGTCATCCTTTAGATTCCAATCTTCCGTTAGGAAACTTCACTAGGTTACATCTCCCTAGTTAGAGAATTCCCAACGTGGAGGATTTTCCTCTAAGGTTTGGCCTACCCGAATACCGATCACCATACAAATAAATATGGCATAATTTTTCATAATAACAACAATATCCATTTAACTTAATTTCTTGATAATCACAAACATCATACTAATATTTATCATTCTTAGACATTTCAATAAATATTTAGAGTGCGTTAATTATGGATACTTTGCCCTTTCACATTCTTAACATTCCATCACACCATAATCAATCCACACAACCCAAAAATGATCCACATCCATACATTCATCCCAATCATCCATAGTATTTCCCTTCCTCCATTCAATCCATCCATAGTATAAACCTATTTCCATCTCTAACAAGCTTAATCCATACATAATTAGGGAAAGCATAATCAATCTCCATTTCTATCACTTTCATTATACTAATATTCACAAAACATCAATAATAGGGTTGAGTTAGAGAGTTTATCGACCTTAGAGATCCTTCCCTTGGATCCAAATCGCTCCCAAGATGATTTGGAAAAAGCTTTGAGGACGATCTCCAAGCTTTCCTAGCGATACCCAAGCTATCTTCTTCTTCTCCAAGAAATCCCTCTCTCAAAACCCTAGGTTTTCTCTCCCTTTTTGCCAAAATAGGTTAGAAATAGGTAGAGTATTCTAATACCCCGAAATAGGATCCCTATTTATAGCCCCAAGGGTTGAGGACCAAAAGACCAAAAAGTCCTTACTGAAATTCTGTAAAAACACGAAGGACCGAGCGATCAGTGGTTATGACCGAGCGATCGGTCGCCTACCGATCGACCGGTGGTTATGACCGAGCGATCGGTCAAAAACACTCTCTGGAAATTTTCCCCATAAAAATTTTGGACCAGTCGATAGATACCGATCGATCGGTTTTGGACCGATCGATTGTTACTTCTGACCAAGCGATCGGTTGTGAACCGATCGATCTTTAGCGATCGGTGTTCTGCAGATTTTTGACCTATTAAACTGTTTCGTCCATAACTTTTGACTCAATCGTCGGATTTCAACGATTTAACTTGCGTTGGATTCGTCTTTCGAAAAGGAACATTTTTGGTATTTTAGAATTTCCAAATTCTCCTTTATTTATGGATCAAATTATCCCCAAAGTTGACTGATCTGCAATTCCATCAGACAAAACATCAAAAAACCCACTTTTGACTTAGCTTAGACTAAAATTATGGAAAACATTAAACATGAACCTCGAAGAGGGTTCCAATACCTTTCTAAAGGTTCAAGAATCATTCACTTCTGATAAACGGTGCTAAAACTAGAGCTTCTTAAAGTTCAAGGTGTGATATGACATCCCTCTGCTTACAAGTTTGATTAAGCCCTAATCACACTACACCACTAGATATAAATACATAAACATTAAAATATCACAAGGACTATAATACCCCTAATACTTGCAATAAAAACATGAAAAAGATTCGGGTCTCTACATTACCAATGGTGGACTTTGGCACCATCGTCAGGACAGGTACCTGTATCGAGACTGCTATCAAGAGCGGGGCCATTCATTCCAGTCTAAGACTTGATCCCCCCAAGGCGATAGCCTCGTCCAGTAGAAACATCGATCCCAGAGACCACAGAAAAAAGGAAGATGTACACATGGTTGCTTCTACAGAACCCATCCGACTACCAGCTCCAGCAACTCAGCAACAGTCAGTCAGCAAGAATACTCGGCCAGTCCGACCAGTCCAGGGGCAAAATCGTCCTCCCCGAAACTTTACCCCCCTTCCAAGCACACTCAGCCAGTTGTTGGAATTCCTCACCAAGCAGGGCCTTCTCGACCTGAGAGGTCCTACACCTCTCTTACCTCCTGATAAACAAAACAAAAACTACAATGCCGATCATCATTGTGCCTTTCACAGAGGCCCAGGCCATGCAAGAGACTACTGCATAGGCCTGAAGTGTGCTATCTAAGATCTCTTGGATGACGAAAGGGTTGAGCTGGCTCCCAGCAACACCAACATCAATCAGGTGTCACTGCCCCCACATAACAATCAAATCAATCTTATCCAGTGGGAAGAGTCCAGGGCAGGGCAGCCAGGACCCAGCACACCCGCAGTGAATGATGGCATCATTAAGCCTTCTTACCAATCACCCGTCATAATCCCTTTCCCCCAGTTAAACATACAGACTGTTCAGTCTCCGACCCGGATACCTGTCCCCGGACAGATCATCTACACCATTCCTTGCCCAGTAAATTAGCCCACAACTCCAGCTCAAGCCTCAACCTCTTCAGGCCCTGTTCGGATCCCTTACATCCCAGAACCTCCCATCAACCTCAACCGAGTACCCGCTCCCCGCTCTCTCATCCTTGAGAGTGAGAGCATAGCCAACCTAACCCGATCTGGCCAGGTATATCAACCTCCTATAATTGAGCCGGTAAAGCTAAAGAGGGTAGAGAAAGAGAAAGCAGGGGTATCAGACCCACAGAAGGAAGCGGCAGATTCAGTGACTTTATTGAAAATCCTAGAAAAAGCAGAGGAGTTCATATCGCCCAGTAACTAATCAAGGTCCCGACACAGATATCCATTTTGAGTCTCCTTCTCACTTCGGAGCATCACAAGAGGCAACTGCTCCGAGTATTCAGCAATGCCCATGTGACACCAAACATAACGCCTGAGAAACTGGGGTAAATGGTAGGACAGATCCTCGAACCCAAAGTCATCTCCTTCACATAAGAGGAGATACCAGCAGCGACAGGGACCACACCCGGGCTTTATACATCGCAGTGCGGTGTATGGACCGAACATTATCATCAGTGCTCATCGACAATGGCTCCGACCTGAATGTCTGCACACTCTCCACGCTGCAAAACCGAGGCCTGGACCTCAGTCAAGTGAAGAAGAGACCTATGACCATCAAGGCCTTTGACAATACAAGCAGGCAAAACCTGGGTGACATCAACCTAACCATCGGGGTCAGACCTGCTCAGTTCTCAACAAACTTTTAGGTGGTGAACGTGCCAGCCTCTTTTACCCTGCTCCTAGGGAGGCCATGGATCCATGCGACCGGGGCCATTCCCTCCTCTTTGCATCAAAGAATCAAGTTCATCCAAGATGACCATCTGATTGTCATTCCTTCTGAAGAGTTACAAGTTCCTTTAGGGACGTCCAAGAGCTGGGGCAAGGTACTGCCTTCATGACATTCCAGTTCGAGCAAGTTAGTTCTATCGCCCAGGTAGAACAGCAAAGCAACCAAGCAGTACCACCGTTTGTCAGAATGATGGCCAGAATGAACTACCAGCCCAGAAGTGGTCTTGGTGTCAGGAATCAGGGCATGAAGAAGAGATACACGCCTCCTCGTTATACACCTCCCTTTGGTTTAGGGTACAAGCCAAGGTACGAGGACTACCTTTCTAAGCTGACTAGGGAGAGTAGACAGTTGGTGAAACCTGAACCCCAACCACACATCTCTGTAACCTTCCCCATGGGAATCTTCGAAACCTACCCGGAAACCTCTACTGCACCCGTTGCCTTAACACCCTAGCCCATTGACAAGTCTTCAAGGATTCCAAATCCAGAAGTTTTCTCCATGGCCCAGAAGTTCGACGAGCTGACTGTCGAAGATGCTACTAAAGCAGAGCATCCAGCGGGAGATGTAGAGCCCCTGACCTTTTCACAGTTAATGCATGACACTTTCGTTGTCATTTTGCCTTTAAAGAGGTATAATTAATAAATAAAGAAGAAATTAGAAATTTTGAAATGTCAGAAATGTTCCTTTTCGAAGTACGAGCCCAACACAAGTTGAATCGTCAAAATCGGACGAACGAGTCAAAAGATATGGCCAAAACAGTCTGGACCTGTAGGAAATCGTAGCTCGGTTAGGCGCTAAGGACGTAGCTCGGAAGGCGCTAAGGACGTACTCTGATAACGTATACGTTGTGCAATCGTCGTACAACAGATAACCTATTCGTTGTGCATCCATCGTGCAGCAGACAACGTGTACGTTGTACAGCACAATGGGCACGTTGTACATAAGACAACGGACTACGAGCTCAGCACTATGCACGACACAACGTGACAACGGGTTCGGCACCCTTCACAACGGACAACGAGTTGGCACTATTCACAGCACAACGAGTTGGCACTATTCACCGCACAACGAGTTGGCACTATTCACAGCACAACGAGTTGGCACTATTCACCGCACAACGAGTTGGCACTATTCACAGCACAACGAGTTGGCGCTATTTACAGCACAACGAGTTAGCACTGTCCACAGCTCAACGTGTTCAGCATTCGTGTTTTTACAGAAATTCCAGTAAGGGTATTATGGTCTTTTGGTCGGTTCACTCTTACCTTAAGAGTTTAACCCGAGCCTTTAGGGCATCATTCGACACTTAGAGAGTTTGAGAGAATAGGAGAAAGGGGAGAAGGCGATTCCAACCTAGGGTTTCCATTTTGGAGAGAAATCAAAGGGGTTTTGAAACCCTAGATCAACCTCAAGCCCGTTTTCCTCAAGATTTCGGTTCAAGCTTGTGAGGAGCATCTCCTCAAACTAGGGCAGCAGCTACACAGTCGTTTTGGAAAGGGGGTTTCTTCCTCATTTCTTCAAGGTCGGTACTTCTTCCTACCCTCCTAGTTATAGTTCCTCTTTTCCCCTCTTTTTCTTTTGATTTTCCCTTATTTACACTTGTGCTATGAGATGGACGGTTATGAATGGTGAATGGTGAATGGTGAATGGTGAATGGTGAATGGAGATGGAATGGGCGATTGGATGCCAATGGTTGTGTAGTGATGATTAAAATGGGGAGGGCATTGTTCCAATAATGAACATACATGTATGAGTTGAGTAAAACCCATCTAGAAAAGCATGTTGTAGGGTAAATCCATAATGAACACACCATGTTTGATGAAATGCCAAGGTGAATAAAGTGAGCTGTAAATTAGTAAATGCATGCCTTATAAATTCTGAATATTGCTAGGGCCTATGATAGTGTGTTTCCTGTTTTTCCCTAAATGATATGAATATTTCATTGCTCAATCATTGATGCTATATGTGTTGTGAAATTGCCCAAATGTCATCTTTAAATTTAAATGCAAGTATGTACACGGTTTCCACGAGCACGGCATGCATGGCATGATTTATCGAGGTTTTCAAGAACATGGATAGAGGTGGGACATATCCTACGATATGTTTTACCTCGCTTTTCACAAGAAGACAAGAACCAACATTTCACGAGGGGTCTCCCCTCACTCACAAGTGCATATCATGAAGAAGGGCCTCCCTTCCCTCGCAAGTACATACATATCATGAAGAAGGGTCTCCCTTCCCTCTCAAGTGCATTGCATTAAAGAAGGGTCTCCCTTCCCTCTCAAGGCATCTCACAAGCGCATCTCACAAGTACATCTCACAAGTACATCTCACAAGGATATCTCACAAGTGACATGATCACAAGCAAGCACGCATGACATGCATGACATGACACGACATACAAGAATCAAGCAAGATAGACAAGACAAGCTTTCAAGTACGAAAAGATATTTCAAGCCAAGTCAAGTGCACGATGTTTTCAAGAGGTTTTATCGGCTTTCTACGAAATACAAGCATGATTATAAATTGCTCTGCTTCCTTGTATGATATGAATTGTTTCCGTCTGACATATATGAATTGCTCCTGAGTATGTATTGCCATTTTTATGATATAATTGTTGGTTAGTATTTAGTACCCGCTGAGTATTCCATGCTCAGCCGTACTTCTTATGTCGGCAGGTTTTGAGGGAGCTGCTGCTACATTTGATGTTTGTGCTCCTGGTCCATGGGTGGAGGAGGAGTACGTCGAGGAACCTTTGGAAGAACCTCCAATAGAGGGTTACCATTAGGTGGTTGTAGATTTTGAGTGAATAGCTGTGGGTGAGATGAGAGATATACATTCATGTATTTTGGCGGGTCTGTCCGCACTTTCTTTTGGTTACTTTTTGTATAAACTTGGAATTTCGTATGTGTATACATAGAGGTTGGTAGACTTCCGCTGTGCTATGTTAAAGTATGTTTCCGCTGTTTATGTCCTCTATTGTATATGCTCTATGGGTTTTGCAGGTTAGTTGTCAAGCAAGCCATGATTAGTCGTCCAAAGTTCACTCTAACTCCTAGGGTGAGTTTTGGGTCGCGACAGGAGAGCAGGTGTGCACCCTCTCCAACAGTGTCGAAGCGTCGTCTAGTCGCCAGCCACTGATCCATTGGTGGACTGAGGCTCTCACCATCAAGGCCAGCCAGGGCCGGGGCAAGCACAGTGCAACACAGGTTGGTCCGAGATAGCAATGACCAAGCATCACCCTTCTCCTTCACCTTCCTCTCTTTTGCTCCCATTTGTAAAATCCAAAGTCAGGCCACTATCGGTCTCTTTTTGTTTGAGTCTTTTTGTAAACAAGTCATCATATTGTCAATGAAAATCAGATTATTTTGACTCAAAAATCATGTTTTCGAAAAAACATTTCATATCAGCTGATGACGAAATCACACGGACTCTTCTCCTGGAATGCCTAGTGTCTTGAAGCCAACAAAATCATCATCATCAAGCATGCTAAACTGAAGCTAATTGATTTGTCAGGAAATTACCTCTGACAAGGCTATCCCTCAAACCCTCTTTGAACTCTCCGAAGTAGAGTACGACTCAAAACAGGAAGAGGAACCGCCTCAGGAAATTCTAAACATCCTTGAGCACAGTGAAGGACTTCTGCAATCCAATAGGGAGGATACTGAAACAGTCAATCTGGGATCCATAGAGAACCCCCGACTAGTCAGGATCGGCACAAGTATAAACCCTTAGCAGAGAACGGATATGATCAGTTTCCTGAGAAACTACAGTGACGTCTTCACCTGGTCATATGCTGACATGCCAGGCCTAGACCCAGCATTGGTGGTACACAGACTGCCCCTAAACCCTAACGTCAGACCAATAAAGCAAAAACTGAGACGGATGAGACCCGAATGGTCACAGAAGGTCAAGGAAGAAATTAAAAAGCAGATCAGCACAGGCTTCCTGGTAGTTGCAACCTACCCTGAGTGGTTAGCCAACATAGTCCCGGTACCCAGGAAGGACGGCAAGGTCCGGATGTGTATTGACTACCGAAATCTGAACAGGGCAAGCCCCAAAGACAATTTTCCTCTCCCACACATCGACGTTCCAATCGAAAATACTGCTGGGCATGAGACTCTCTCGTTCATGCATGATTTCTCTGGATACTACCAGATCAGGATGACAGAAGAAGACATAGAGAAAACCTCTTTTCTCAAACCTTGGGGCACCTTCTGCTACAAGGTCATGCCCTTCGGACTCAAGAACGCAGGGGCAACCTACTAGAGGGCCATGACAACCTTGTTCCATGACATGATCCACAAGTCCACTAAAATCTATGTGGATGACATGATCGTCAAATCTCCTACTGCCGAGCAGCACCTAGAAGATCTGAAGAGACTCTACGACAGACTCCGTGAGTACGGCCTGAGACTAAATCCAGCCAAATGTGTCTTTGGAGCCTCATCAGGTAAACTCTTTAGCTTCATAGTCAACAAAAGAGGCATTGAGATCAATCCAGCTAAAGCCAGAGCTATCATTGAAATGCCAGTACCCGAAACCGAGAAGGAAATCTATGGTTTCCTGGGCAGAATTCAGTACATCAGTTGGTTCATCTCTCAGCTAACTCTGATCTGCGAGCCAATAATCAAGCTTCTCCGGAAGAACACGCCGACACTCTGGACAACGGAATGTCAGGAAGCCTTTGACAGAATAAATCAGTATCTTCTGAATCCTCCAGTACTTATGCCTCCTACACTGGGACTGCCGCTGCTACTTTACATCTCTCTAAAAGAGACCTTCATGGGATGCATCCTGGCACAACATGACGAGACAGGCAGAACAGAGCAAGCCATCTACTACATCAGTAAGTGCTTGCTACAGTACAAAGAGCGGTACAGCCCTCTTGAGAAGACATGTCTGGCACTGGTCTGGGTAACTCAACGTCTTCAGCACTATCTACTTTCCTACCCGGTAATTCTGATCTTCCGGATGAACCCACTGAAGTATCTACTGGAAAAGCCAGCCACCACCGGAAGGACTGCCTGATGGCTCATGATGTTGTCTGAATTCGACATCACATACATGACACAGAAGTCAATCCAGGGACAAGCGATAGTAGATCACCTGGTCCATAGTCCAGCACAGGACTACGTGTCTGTACATGATCAGTTTCCAGATGAAGGCATCCTGTATACAGAAGCGGACAAACAGGAATACTCCAGCTGGGAGTTGTACTTTAACAGAGCTGCCAACAGTCATGGGCATGGGGCAGGAGCAGTCTTGATCTCGCCTAAAGGAGCACACCTCCCTATCTCAGTCAAGCTAAAATTCAGATGCTCCAACAATGAAGCAAAGTACGAGGCGTGCATAGCCGGACTGAAGAAGCCCTGGACATCGGGATTGAAGAGGTAGACGTCTACGGTGACTCATCTTTAGTAATCTATCAGGCGAATGAGTCTTGGGCCATCCGACAAGCAAGGCTAGTCTCATACTTGGCCTACCTCAACTTGCTCATCAGTCAGTTCAGAAGAATCAGCTTTAGCCACCGGTCCAAGAACCAGAACAGATTTGTTGACGCACTGGCCACTCTCGCTTCCATGGTACAGATCCCTATAGACATCATGCTCGGGCCGATAGAAATTTAGCAACAGGATCAGCCTGCCTACTGCCTTCAGATCGACGAAGTATATGACAATAAACCTTGGTATGCAGACATCAAGCAGCATCTCGAGGACGAGACCTTCCCTCTCGATGCTACCAAAATAAACCGTCGGCAATCAGAAGACTGGCCATTCAATTCGTCCTATTAGGCAGCATCCTATATAAGAGGTCGCCGAACCTACTCTGGCTCAGATGCCTAGATACCAGTGAAGCAGCACAGGCAGTCGAAGAGGTTCACGGAGGAACCTGCGGCCCACACATGAATGGGTTGATGTTATCTAAGAAGATACTGAGGCTAAATTACTACTGGTCCATCATAGAATCAGATTGCTGCAAGCATGTACAAAAGTGCCACCAATGCCAAATTTATGTTGACAAGGTAAATGCACCATCGAACAAGCTGCACAATCTCACTGCTCCTTGGCCTTTCTCAGCTTGGGGCATCAACGTCATCTGTAACGCCCCAAAATACCCCCTAGGAGTTAGGATACTTTGGCGACATGACTTGACCTTAATCGATCCTGCAAGGAGTATATGAGGCATGCCAAATCGTGATCCGAAAATTTTCTTTAAGATGAATTTAATTCCAAGTGTCAACATACACAACGACTGAATAAAATACAATAATCACAATAATATAAATGCTTGAGTTACCCACTCAAGCTCACATGAAAAATCCCCAAAAGGAAATCCCAAAATACATGTCTCTCTCTCTCTCATTCTACCCTATGACCACAGACCAACCCCTAACATCTGGCTAACCATCCAAATAACCACCTGCTCTCCCTAAGTTGCCTCGATCCAAGGGACCAGAGTCCACATATCGTCTAGTGTACCTGCTGACATAAAAGTACGGTTGAGCATGGAATACTCAGTGAGTACAAGCTACTAGCTAACAATAGTAATAACATTAATATGTCATACATGATACAATTCATCAAAAGATACATAATCAAAGTGCGGAAGCTAAAGCGAAATAACAGTGTAAAGTAAATCATGAACATCATACTTTAACTCATGCATTGTAAACTCGTATTCAAAAATCATGACCTGTTCTTGAAAATAATTTTCATGGTTTTCAAAACTTGTTTGCCGTATTTAGAACTTATTCTTGTCTTGTTCTTGTATCGTGGGAATCACACATGCCTTGCTTGTTCTTGTCATGCTCTTGACTTGTTCTTGCTTGTATACTTGTGAGCCAGAGGTTAGCACCCGCACATCCCTGGGCTACCAACCTCCTTGACATATCATTCTCTTGTGAGCCTTTCTTGTGAGCCTTTTCTTGTGAGCCAGAGGCTAGCACCCTTCACTTGGGCTACCAACCTCCTTGACATGTACTTGTTTCATTTACTTGTGAGCCAGAGGCTAGTACCCTTCACCTGGGCTACCAACCTCCTTGACATATACTTGTTTCATTTACTTGTGAGCCAGAGGCTAATACCCTTCACCTAGGCTACCAACCTCTTTGACATGTCATTTTCTTGTGCTTAGAAAACTTGGTCCATGCATGAAGCGTGCTTGGTGTAGCAATTGTGGCAATTCATAATAACATGAGCAATTTAAAGGATAACATGTAGCAATTCAATTATTATTATAATCACTTGAGAATTTAACAATTGTATAGAGCATTTGATTTAAAATCCCTTTCATGTTCTTGCTTGTTCCTCATATACATTAACTTTTGAAAAACCCGATTCATGCGTGCGTGCGTGCTCGTGTGCATAGTAAGTCGTGAAAAGCATGGTAGCATGATGACTTAAAGGATTTCATGTAGCATTTTAACATTTCAAGGCACATGAGAAATTGAGGAGAATCATAAGGCATCACATCATAATTACTAGAATTTGGGAAAAGTCCCTATCTCATGCTTCATAGTTTTTGGTTCAACATTTCACACATGCCTTACATTAACCACCTTGCATGCAACATTTCATTAATAGGCGTATGAGAATTTAAGTACATGTTCATGGCATTTGGTCCACATCATCATTCATGAAAAACCCTATAGTTCATGTGTTTCATAGTATTGATTAACACGTGAATTTCTCATACAAGCAATTCATCAAACACTTGGTGTGTATCATTTTCTTACTTGTTTATTCAAGTTGTTACTTCATACATTTCATCCCACACATAGTGTGTGTTTCTTATGCATACATTGTCATTCCACCATTCCATCACACCACACACATCACCATACCCGGCATCCAATCGCTTCAACCACCATCCATCCATACACCCACATCTATTACTTTATCTTGTTTATTTTGAGAAATTAAAGCATCACCACAAGAAATGAACAATATGGGAAATTAATCTACAACATTCATGAGGAAGCCTAGGTTATTACTAAGGTAGATAGAAGGGTGTACTAACCTTGGAAAACCCAAATCTTTTTGGTTGTGAGCCCTAGAAAGTTTGAGGGGACTTAAAGACGTAAGATCCGAGCTTCTAAGAATGAGAACCAAGCTTGAAAGGCCTTGGAGAAGAGGATTTGAGCTCCTCTTGGTCTTCTCATGAAATACCCTTTGTGATCATCCCCCATAGCTTAGCTCATGAGAAAAGCTTTGGCTTGCATGATCCTTGCTCCCCCTTTTGGTCTTGAGAAGCTTGAAGATTGAATTTGGGGGTTTCCTTGATCTTGAGAGAAACCCCCATTTTTGGAAACCTAAGTTTCCCCATTTTTCTCTCGAAAAGTCATTCTCTAAGTGTTAGAAACTTTGATCCCCCGAAAATGGGGTATATATAGGTGTTTGTGTTGAGGAAAACCCAAAAAAAAACATTTCTGGGCAATCTCGCTCGAGCGGGCTTCAATCTCGCTCGAGCGGGTTGCTCCCAGTACTCAAAAACAGCATTTTGGTCAATCTCGCTCGAGCGGGTTTGGATCTCGCTCGAGCGAGTTTTTCTGCAAAAACACGCTTCAGTAAATCGGCCATAACTTTTGACTCGGTGGTCCAATTTTGACAATTCAACTTGCGTTGGATTCATATTTCGAAGGGGAACAACTTTTATGTTTTGTATAACTCCAAATTTTGAGTTTTAATTTACTAAAAATGACTCCAAAGATGATTGGTCTGTAAATGGGTTTTGACAGCCCGGATTTTCAACAGTCCCGACTTTGGAAATCGGACTTTTGACTCAACCCCGACTCAAAATCTGGAAAAATGGTAAACATAAACCTCGAAGATGGTTCTAATACCTTTCCGAAAATTCAATACTCACTTGATTCCGAGCAACGATGACTAAACTAGAGTCCTTTAAAGTTGAGGTAAATGCCGAAACATACCTTTTCAACACCTATAACACTTCGAGTGTTTTCACACTCTTTTCCCTTGGGTCCAACACCCTACTCAGACCTCATAAATAATTCTCCATAGGTTTTTAACCCACCTCAATGATCATTAAATTCACACCGACATACATGAGAGGCTCCGACCTCTTTATGCCTCATGCACTAGCACCATTCACCTACAACTCATTTAAACACTTAGGGTATTTTATACCCTTGTTTTTAGACACTTAGAGTATCTTTATACTCTCTTTTCAGTTTTAAAACACGTACCTAAAATCCTCACTTAACTCAACACACTAACTAGAACAAAATGGACCATCCTACCAAGAACAAAATGTAAAGGCCTTAAGCCTTTACACACACCACACAAGGCACTATCCACACACTATTCATGGCACTATTCTCTGCCTAGGGAACTCGGTTCCGGGTTTCTACATACATACTAAGGGTATTTTCATAACTCATCCACCTCGAATCCAACCCCTACTCCATTCTCATAGCTCCCGACCCTAGGTTCTTAAACCAACTAAGGTAACCCATTGGGCACAACCCAAATGCATGGGAGGCCCCGACTGCTACAAAATCTCTCAAATTGACACTTAGAGTGTTTTTACACTCTTTCATGTTTCCCAAAACACCTTGCACTTATTGATTCATACACCAACTCCCATCACTCTCAAGTCACGAGGAAACCCTCACTCTCATTAACCGAACCCAACTTATAATAAAGGCATTTGGCCCTTCCAATACTAGTGCCCTCGACACAATTCATTCACATGAACTGTCCTTGCACATGAATAGTGCTTGTAGAAAATCCAGGGCGCTACATCATCGGACCCATAGCTCCAAAAGCATCAAACGGACATCGATTCATTCTGGTAGCGATCGATTATTTCACAAAATGGGTCGAGGCAGCCTCTTATGCCAGCGTCACAGCCTCAGTGGTTCAATGTTTTCTGAAAAGGGATATCATTTGCAGGTATGGGGTCCCGTATAAGATTGTAACAGACAATGCTCTCAACTTCTGCAACAAATGGATGATTGACCTCTGCGAGAAATTCAAGATCCAACATCACAACTCTACGCCGTACAGGCCACAGACCAATGGTGCAATTGAAGCCGTCAACAAGAATCTGAAGAAAATCATGGAAAAGATAGCAACCAAATACTTTGCCTGGCATGAGATGTTCCCTTATGCACTCATGGCCTACAGAACGTCCATCCGAACCTCAACAGGGGCAACACCATTCTCTCTAACCTATGGTATGGAAGCAGTCCTCCTTGTCAAAGTACAGATTCCATCACTAAGGGTGTTAATGGAAGCAGAGCTCTTAGAAGCAGAATGGGCACAGACCCGGTATGAGTAATTGAATCTGATTGAAGAGCAGCGACTGAAAGCCATCAACCACTCTCAGGCCTATCAGAGGCGCATGGCTAAGGCATTCAACAAGAAATTCAAGTCAAGAAGCATCGAGATCGGTGACCTGGTCCTCCGAAAAATATTGCCAAACCGCCCTGACCCAAGGGGCAAGTTCACTCCCAACTATGAAGGCCCATACGTCGTCCGAGACAAATTCTCTGGTGGTGCCCTTCGACTCGGACGTATGGATGACGAAGACCACCTAGAGCCCGTCAACATGGACAAAGTCAAAAGCTACTACGCTTGGGGTCTAGATCTGATAGGCGCTTTGCACCTATAGTTTCTCCTGGAAATGACAAGAGGCCATCCTTGGCACACTCTTCATCCCTCCTTCCTGTAACCCGTTTACAAATCGAATAAAATTCACTAGTTAGCCCCTCGAGCCTGACAACCCTTCTTTCATTACACTTGTTTAGGGACACGCTCCCTCGCCCTCTGCGGCATTGGCCCGAACTACATCATGACCTGATCCTGCAAAGGTATGTAAGCAACCTGTCGAATCAGGTGCGGTCACAACTGGGTATCCATTCCCCGACTCTCCCCAAACAGAGTCCCTCACTCCCTAAGCAAAGCCAAACTCTCCAAACTTCCCAACTAAATCGATTCTCATGGGTACAAGATTTCTATCAAAAGAAAGCCCAAAATAGAAGTCGAAACATTTCAACAATTAGAGACTCCCCACAGAGACAATCTCTCCGGACTCTTTACCCAACAACAATAACCTCTCCAGAAAAAAAAATCCTCAGATAGAGACAACCTCTCTATCCCCAGCAGAGACAACCTCTCTCACTTTCTCTCCCCATTCCCTAGCGGAGCAAAAAAAAAATTTCATCGGGAATCATAAGGCACAGGCCTTAAGCGAACAAATCCCCCTGGAAATAGAAGAATCCTCCCCAGAGAGTGAAAATCAATTACTTCAAAACTAAAACCTCCAAGGGAGAGCAAATCAACAATAGCAGGAGAGATCCCAGGGTGTCCCAAACTTCGGTCCCCCAACCTACATTTCGTCCTACTATAAGTCCTCCTCGATCCCTTAGGAATTATGAGTGCAAGCGCAATATCACGTCAGAATCCCCAGCGGAAATATCATCCTCAAATCCCCATGAGGAGCACCATTCAGGGTAATGACGGGAGAAGACCTTCTTTCCCAGCATAGACAAAACTCCCCAGTAAATTACAGGCATGAGTGAAAACCAGCAACGGCCTCATTGCGCAAAAATCACGCGACCCCCAGACCTAGTCTTGTGACTAGGGGTAAAAAAAAATCAATCAGCTTCGCAGGCATGAGAAAAATTGGCAACGGCCTCATTGCGTAAAAATTATGCGAACCCCATGACTTAGTCATTCCAATGGTGAAAAAGGAAGAAAAGCTGAAGAGCAGTTTGGCAAAAACATCCGGCTGCAGTCAGTTTAGCCAGATAATCCCCTACAGCAATCCCCGGTAGGTGGCATAGAAGAGCAGCTTCCCCAACACTAGTCTCCAGCAAAGTTCAGATCCCCAACAGTGATCTACGGCAGTGTCATATCCCTTAGTAGATCCCCAGTAACTGTCTATAATGGCATTACATCCCCCACCGGATCTCCCCAGCAGAAGCATCCTATTTGCTCCCCTACCAAGCTTCTCCCCAGCAAGAGTCTAACCTCCAGCAATGACAAGACAAACAGGTCTAACCGGGAGCATCCTCGACGGTGACAAGACTTCTTCTGGGTCACACTCTGCTCTCCCAGAGCGAAAGGAAGAATACATGATCCCCAAGCCCTGTCTAAGGCACTTTCCTAGCAAAACTAATAGCTAGTTGAACATTCTCCCTGTTGAAAGCAAAAATTTTAAAAAGGACCAAAACCTTTTACAAAATTTTTTCAAAAACAAACTCTTTGATATCCTGGCCAGATTGTACTAGCCTGCACTGAGCAGCCCCAGCAAGTCAAAGCAGAAGAAGCCGACACTATGCCTCCCCGCAAGTCGCAATTAACAGAGTCATGGGAAAGCATCCTCACCTTTATCCCCTGCATGACATCCCTGCATATCATCACACCTTGTGTGACCAAACTCCTCAGCATCATCTTTGATCAAAATCCAGCGCCTCTCGGTCATTTCAATCATCCGGCCAGTGCCTCTTGGACATGCCGTGATCCCTTTTTCGACACCCCGTGTGTCCTCGACATCCCGTGTATACCTTTACAGCGTATACCACCTGCATGTCCCATCCTCGACACCCCGTGTGTCCACGACATTCCGTGTATACCTTTACAATGTATACCACCCGTATGTCCTCCCTTTCGACACCCTTGTGTGTCCTCGACATCCCGTGTATACCTTTACAATGTATACCACCTACATGTCCTCCCTTTCGACACCTCGTGTGTCCATGACATCCCGTGTGTACCTTTACAATGTACTCCACCCGCATGTCACCCCCCTTCAACACCTTGTGTGTCTCTTCGATCAAACTCGACCGAATCCTTCCAGCCGACGCCTCCGGGATATGCCATCACTACATCCATCATGCCCCAGTGAGTAGTCTGAACTACTCGCCCTTCCCGGCAGTGGCCCTGCCACTACATTCCACTCACCACGATGCACTGCATGCATACATGTCATCATTCTGCATCTCTATTATCCAAGCTCAGTGTAAAAATAGGATGATTCCAGTCTTTACCGTTCAAATCGCCAACCTTGGCATTCTCCAGCAAAGAGGGGCAGCTGTAAGCACCCTAACTGTAGTTAAAGCTCATTTTAACTATGGTTATCCTTTCACCTCAACCCCAGTCCCTTAAACCTAGGTAAGCCTCTAGTCAAACCCTAGAAAACCCAAGAACAAAAACCTACCCTTAGGACTAAACCCTAGGTGAACCGTAGGTGAACCCTATTTAAATCCTAAGATTCAAAACCTTGTCAAAACCCTTAGCATTAGGTAACCCTAGCATAACCCTAGCTAAGCCCATGGCCTATAGGCCCAAACCCTTTAATCCAAGCCCACAAGGCCCAAAAACCCTTAGGATAATCCCCTATACCCGAGTGTGCAGGGCCCAACCCATTTTTAAACTAAAACCCATGATGTTGGTAGACCCTCTACCGACATCTTAATTTTGGCCTGTTTTTGCTTTGTCGGTAATTATTCTACCAATCTCTGCAAGTTACGAGTTTTTCAGTCTGCAGCGCCCTGCACACTCTACCTCCACCTTGGTTTCTCCCTTCTCAGCCCTTAGTCGACCTCCAGAGGGTCCAATACCCCTCTCCCTCTTCTTTTAAATTCCTCTTAGGTCCTAGGTGTCCATCCCTATAAAACCCAAACCCACCTTCAGTGCAAACAGTCTGCATTTTTAGGGAAGAACCCCTACTGCAAAACCGTAGTCCTCACCCCTCTTCAAACCCTTGGTTTGGTTCTAGGCTTCCCCTAGACCTGCCTCTCCCCTCCTCTGCAGCTGCAAGCCATCACCGAAGCACCACCACCACAATTCACAGCACCCCCTGTTTGGCAAAAACAGAGCATAGGGTTGGGCCATTCCCTACACATCTTTTCATTGCTTTAAACATCCTTGTGAGCCCCTGGTCATCTCTAGGGGACGTTTTTATTCATATTTTCTTATTGTTATCTAGTGTAAACAGACCCACACAGGGTGTTCACCCACCTAAACCATAGGTGTGGTGAACCCCTTTGGGTATAGCACCTCCTCAAGCTCTCAGAGCCATTACAGAACCTTCTGGGGGTCCCTCACATCATGAGGGAACCCCTAGTAACCTCTATGCATAGCCCCAGTAGCCACAAGCTCGGTTTTCAAAAAAACCCAGAATGGCGGTACTCTCAGTGCCGCCATTCCTAAAAAAAACCTGTTTTCCATTTTGTCGGTGATCCCTCTGCCGACACCTTGTTTCTGAGCTTTTTCCAGAATGTCGGTAATACCTCTACCGACATTCTGTTTCTCCCCTAATTTGGGATGGGCGGTAGAACAACTACCGCCAAAATACTGTTATATGCACAGGACCTTTGCAGCTTTATGGGGCCCACTCCAGACTCCCCTGGGGCCCACACTTGGCCTGGAGGCTCCCAGGAGTCCCCTTTACACTCCCTTACCTTTGATTCACCTCGAGTTACACTTTAACCCTAGCTAACAGTGGCAAAAACACTGAACAAAAACACTGTATACATGTCAGTAATCCAATTACCGACATTATCCTTATTTTTGTTCTAGGCTTTTACAGGGGCTCAGGCCTGGTAGGAGGCCATTTTAGGCCTTGCCTAGCCCCCTGGGCCCACCTTGGACTATACCACACCCTTAACCACGGTTAAAAGCACCTCCGGTTAACATTTAACCGCGGTTAAGCACCCCTTAACCCCACAAACTTTGGAAAATTAAACGGACATTCCTAAAATTGAACTCGAACTATAATCTTGACTTTGGCCCTCTCCCTGACCCTGGTTAGCAACCCTAACCACAGTTAGAACCCCCTTAACTACGGTTAGAAACCCTAATCGTAATTAATTTCGGTTTACGGCCTACTGGGCCTAAAAACCAAGTCTACCGGACTTACCTTGGCCTACCGGGCTCCGCCTTAGCCTACCGGGCTACTCACCACTTATCCTTTACTGTGGTTAGTAACCCTAACTACAGTTAGTTCGGCCTAACCCCGGTTAGCAATTCTAACCTAGGCCAGACTACTCCCTAAGCCTACTGGGCTTACATACCTTGCACTTGACCCTCCTTGGTCAACCCACCCAAATCTACCGGACTAGTCCATGTTAGCCACCCTTGGTGCACACACACACGCCCCTAGCCTCAGCACAAGCTCACGTGTCAGAACTACAATCGGTCTGATCTCACCCTGTGAGTACGTAGGTAGCCCGATATGGGCCCGACCCTAGTTAGCTTTTCCTTTCTTTGATTAGTGTTCACTTAAACGCTTTGGCATTCTAAACAAGATTAACTTTAATTGGCTTAAACCCGGGAAGTACGGAACTATTGTAAAATGGAAGCCTCGGGGTGCCTAACACCTTCCCCGGACTTAACCGAAACCCTCACCCTGATCTCTCTCGTGGACCAAGACCTTATCCCAAACTCGGGGGAGTTATCCCTTCTGAATGAATAGGTGGCGACTCTCAAAATCCCGTGAGACCAAATCAGGGAGCGAATTCCCGTGCTCACAATGCCTTTATATACCTAGGTAATACTAGGAATCACCAAATATTAAGTCATATACTGAATATATATAATATTTTTATTTTAAAAATATTTGGGTTGTCACAATTTCCCTTTGGGGAGGAGTGACTCGTGTTTGAGTCCTGGTGTGGCCATTGAGTGCATACCCTTGAGTTCTAACTATAATGACCTGCATTAAATTTACTAATCTTCATGATTTTATGAGTTAATTCCCTATATAAATGTGCTTAAGTTATACGTCAATCCTAAGAGAAATCAATGTATTGAAAACCTTGATTAAGAAAACTCATTTAATTAATTCAATTTAGTGAATTTTTGGAAATAAATTGCATGAATTAAAAGAGGAAGAAAAAGTAGCAAAAAAAAAGAGGATTGGCACCGCCGATCGATCGCCCACCGGCGGCGATCGATCACCCACCAACGGCGATCAATCGCCCGACACCAGCAATCGATCGCTCGATGCGGTGATTTTTGGCCGTGTTGTGCGATTTTTCGAGTTTTAACTCCCTGAGGTCTCCAAACACTATAAATAGCTCTCCAACTCAAGAATTAGAATTCCTATATGCTTCTAAACCTAAAAGAGAGAAAATAGAGAGTTTTTCTAAGAGATCAAGAGGAAACTGAAAGAGTTGAAAGATTAGAGCAAGAAAAGGAGAAATGAGGCTTGGAGATCAATATAGAACCATATTCGTAAGCGATAGATCGTAGGGAAGCGATCAAGGGAGGTAAATAACAACCCTAATCTTCAATATTTTGAACATTAACCTAAAAGATGGACTGAAGGAAGTAGATCTAAGTATGAACATGAAAGTAAATAGGATGTGAAGAACTTTGACTTGATTCGTATCTTGTTATTTATGGATTTGATTAAAATAGGATGTGAAGAACCATGATTTTACTCCTATCTTACTATTGATATATTTATTAAAATAGGATGTGAAGAACCTTGATTTGATTCTCATTTTACTATTTATGGATTTATTAAAATAGGATGTGAAGAACCTTGATTTGATTCATATTTGATTATTTATGGATTTGTTACAATAAGATGTGAAGAACTATGATTTGATTCCTATATCTTATTATGTATGAATTTGTTAAAATAGGATGTGAAGAACCATATTTTGACCCATGTTTTATTATTCATGGATTTGATAAAATAGGATGTGAAGAATCATGTTTAAATTAATGATGATTCTAGTTTCATTATTTTGAATCGCTAAATTAGGATGAGAAGAAACATGTTTAAATTAATGATGATTCAACAAGGAGATTGAGAAAATTATGTGAAGTGTATGGAGGATTGAAGAGAATGGATGGAATTAAATGGAGTTTAATTTTATATTTATAATTCATGGAAATTCTGATTGATGAATTGTGTTTTAATTAGGATGTTGATCTGGATTTAAATAGAAAGGGAATATTGATATTTATATTAAAATCGTGATTTATGTGTGCCTTGATATAAATGGTGATTTTATATTGCGAATCATTTGGAAATATGATGTTTTGTATACTTCTTTTATGTTCCTTATACGATAAAGTGGTATTTTAAGTTATTAACAATGCATGTGAATGGTTTGTTTCTGAAATAATAAAGTATGTAGTAAGAAAAGTAAGAAAAGAAAATAAGGAAAGAAAAGAAGAAAAGAAAGAAACTGACACAATGTATTTGGTTGTTTTTCCGCACTTTGATTATGTACGTGAACCAACGTATGGGTTTATAAACTGCATGTAATTTAATATTCATTATATTATCCACTATGGTCTATTATATACGCGAAGTAACTCGTTACTCAGCCAATGACTTTTGTTGTCGGCAGGTTCAGGTTTTAATATTTGTGCGCCTGGACCGTGGGAAGAGGAAGAATGCTTTGAGGAACCAGAAGGTGATTCTCTTGAGGAAGAGTGGGACCTTGATCGTTGACCCTACTATTGAAGTTCATTTATTAGTAGTTAAATTCCAGGAAGACTTTAATTGACATTATAGAGATTTATGTTCAGTTTAGTTTTTATGATTATGATCATGATGGATGATTAAGATTTTATTATATTTCGGTATGGATTATGGATGATGGATTTAGTTGATCTTATTAATTGAAGAAATTCTTAGGTTTATATTTTAATATGCCTTAAATGCTTCTAACAGGATGGTTTGTTAAGTAAGTCACGTGCCAAGATCTCACATTCTCCTAGGTGGGGTTTTGGGGCGCGACAGAAGTGGTATCAGAGCAAATGCATTAGGTCACCTAGGGCTAAGTGTCTTCTAAGTTAGAACTAGGGTTATTTTATTCCGGGTCTGATACCAGAAGTTGTATCAGAGCAAAGGCACTAGATCAGCTAGGGCATTTGTTTAGAAATTCCAAATGCTAGGACGAGTCATTGGATGCTAGGACTAGTCATTGTATGCTTGTATGAATTTTAGTGTTAGAGTCAAAGTTGTTTACAAGATTAAACTTATGGTTATGTTACCATTTGTTATCGGGATTGTTATAATGAGATGCGGTGGTAGAGGACATGGATACAATACTAGGTGGAATGCTAGAAGGGGCATTGGAGAAGGGCGCCCAGAAGATTATGACCAGCCCAGCTTGACACAGGTTTTGGGTTTCATTGCCCAAACAATGGCACTCCTTGCAGCCAGGCAACCTATTGCAGCTGCACCTGAACATGTGGAAGTGAATATGCCACCACCACCTCCTCCTCCGATACATTATACTGCAGGAATTGAAGCTTTTAGGAGACTGAGACCCCCCAACGTTTTATGGTACCACTGATCCAATGACAGCTGAAGCATGGATCATGCAATTAGAGAAGATTTTTAGGGTACTCCGGTGTATAGATGAACAGAGGGTTGATTAGGCTGCATTTGTTATGGAAGGAGAAGCCGAGCACTAGTGGAGAGCTACGGTAAGACAGAGAGACATCACAAGGATAGGATAGCCATGGACATGGGCAAAATTCCTGAACTTATTTTACAAACAGTATTTTCCAGCCTTTGTCAAGGAACAGAAAGAAATTGAGTTCCTCACCTTGGAGCAGGGAGAGATGACAGTGGTAGGATATGAAGCAAAGTTTGCTGAACTATCTTGATTTGTACCCCAACTGATCTCATATGAGAATATGAAAGTTAGAAAGTTCGAAAGAGGTCTAAGGGCATTCATTAGAGATAAGGTTTCTATACTACAACTAGGAATTTTTGGAGAGATAGTGAACAAGGCTAAGATAGCCGAGAAGAATTCTGAGGAGTTCTTCAAGAGGATAGACAAGAACATAAGGGACAGGAAGATGGTTAGAGGCTAGACCAGTGGGCCAGTGCAACCAGAAAAGAGGGCCAGGCCAGCCCCATATCCGGTTACAAGGCCAGTGCTGAATACTCAGAGGCCTAAACCTACCCCTCGCCCTACCACGACCACGGCATCAGTCAATTGTCTTGCACAGCCTACTCCTCTAGTAGTGTTCGAGATTTGTGTTCATTGTGGGAGAAAGCACAAGGTTGGGGAATGTCGTACTCTCATTAGGAGATGTTTTTCGTGCGGTGAGCTGGGACATCAGATTAAGGACTGCCCTCAGCGGTCACAACCGGCAACTCAACAGTCCCAAATGCAAGGAAAGAGGCCTCCAGATAGGCAGGCACCACAGCAAAAGCCTCCTCTAGCACCAGAGACTCAATAGGCTCCTTAGCCCCCTCACCAGAACACTAAGGGAGAGTCTTTGCCATCTCAGAGTATGATGCTCTAACCTCAGATGATGTGGTCCAAGGTAAATATGACCTATAATTTAATTAAGTAAAAATTATTGCATGTTGTAAATTGGTTATGTGATGTTGTACATGTAGAAATAGGATATTACATGTGTATATATGGATGATTTTATGAAATTGTATGAATTAGATGATGATATACTAAATTATCACTTAGTTATTTATGAACTCATGATCACTATTGATAAACGACTATCTAGCACACGTACTGATTGACATCAACACACTCTTTCGTCACACCTAGGTTTACCCAAGGTTTTCCATCAGGGTCGAGTCGACTAGATAGTGAGTTGTCCATTGCCACTCCCCTTGGTAGCTCAGTTATCACAAGTGAGGTGTACAATGCCTTTATTGTCCGTGTAGGGCAGCACGAGTTACCAGCGGATTTGATAGTACTCGACTTCCAGGATTTTGATGTAATTCTGGGAATGGATTGGCTTTCAACCTACCACGGAAATGTGAACTGCTTTAAGAAGAGAGTTGATTTCAAACCAGTCAATGGAAATCCTTTCCACTTTTAGGGATTGAGGAAAAAAGACCTTGCCCGATTTACGGCCTTGAGCATTGCTACCTCAGAAATGCCAGAATCAGTAAACATTCCAATGGTTAGTGAATTCATGGACTTATTTCCAGAAGAACTGCTAGGCCTACCACCAAACCGAGGAGTAGAATTCATGATAGACTTAGCCCCCGGAACAGCACCAATATCAAGAGCACCTTATAGGATGACTCCAGCTGATTTAAAAGAATTGAAGTAACAAATTGAAGAATTGCTTCACAATGGTTTTATCCGACCAAGTGTATCACCATGGGGAGCTCCGGTACTTTTTGTGAAGAAGAAGGACGGATCGATGAGAATGTGCATCGATTATAGGCAATTAAACAAGGTCACCATAAAGAATAAATATCCTCTACCAAGAATAGATGACCTGTTTGACCAATTGCAAGGGGCAAAATTCTTCTCCACAATCGACTTAAGGTCAGGATATCATCAGTTGAAAATTAGATAAGAAGATATTCCTAAGCCGGCATTCAGGACAAGATATGGGCATCACGAATTCTTGGTGATGCCATTCGGGTTAACAAATGCACCTACAACATTTATGGATCTGATGAACAGGGTGTTCAAACCAGCCCTTGATAGCTATGTCATAGTCTTTGTTGGTGATATACTTGTGTATTCCAAGGCTAGGGAGGATCATGACCAACACCTCTGGATCACACTTGAGACCTTGAGAGAGCATAGGTTGTATGCTAAACTGAGTAAGTGTGAATTTCGGTTGGAGAAAGTGGCATTCTTAGGCCATGTAGTTTCTGGGGATGAGATTTCAGTTGATCCTGCGAAAATTGAAGCGGTATCAGATTGGAAGAGGTCGAAGAGTGTGATAGAGATAAGGAGTTTCCAAGGCCTTGCTAGATATTACAGAAGGTTTGTAAAGGGATTTTCGAGCTTGGCAACACCACTCACCTAATTGACTAAGAAAAATGCCAAGTTCACTTGGAATGAGAAGTGCGAAGAAAGCTTCTTAGAGTTGAAGAAGCGTGATCGTCAATTAAATAAACCTCGTAGTAGCTACAATTCCGTAGAATAGTGACTAGTATAGGATGTCAAACCACAGAAGATTGCGCTGGTTTGATTGCTTCATCTCAAGATTGATTGTGAGTCAAGAAGTAACAAGTTTATTTGATTGATTAATTTTTAAACTAAGAGTGAAAATTAAACTAACAAATTCTATTTTAACTAATTAAACTAAGAGTTTTTGATGATATATCAGTGAGAAAAGATCTAGGGTGTTCGAATCCACCACTAGCTTCATAACTAGTCTCTAATGCATTTATTCAAATCCATCACAATGTAAACAACAGGGATGAGAGTGATTACAAGACTCCACCCATCCATCTAGAATGATTCAAGGGATTAGACCCTAGGTATATCTTATCTTTGGTTAGCACAAGTGATACACACTAAACTAGGATTGTGAAATCACTCGTCTTCCCTTAGCATAAAATATCCTATGATTTAATTCCTCAACAGTAATACCATTACATAAAATCCACATTAACAATCACAGAAAATTAAGATGGATGATTTCAATTTCAATATAATAAAACCTAAGATAAGGATAGAATCACACCGAAATTGAATATAATCAATAAACTCTGGTTATGAATAATCCTCTTATTATGCAATCATTGTTTACAAGTGAATAAACTAAAATAAAGTACAAAGAGTTGGCTAGGGTTTCATCTAAACCCTAGAAAAAGAATTAGTTCATGCTGAGAGTCAGGAACACCGCTTTCGATGAAGAACACAAAGAATGCGAGCAATCCATCCTCCAACCTCCACAGATCTCCAGAGCCTTCTCTCCTTCAAATCTCAAAATTCAGAACCTTTTTCATGAAGGGAGGCTTTTTTTTTTTATAGCGAGAGAGTCTCGTAGCTTTAGAAACATCCAAAATGGGCTCAAAAATCCAATTTTCGCACTTTTCAATACACTCAAAATGACGTCCACCAATCGATCGGCCAAGAGGCGCCGATCGATCGGTGGTTACAGAACTCCCAAAACGGCATCTGCCGATCAATTGGCCAAAATGGTTGTCGGTCGATCGGTGGTTATAGAACTTGTCTAAACTTCCTTGACAGAAGTTGTAGAGCTTTTCGAACTGGTCGTTTTGATATATTATGGGCCTAAATCGGCGTTACAGTTAAGGAGTTATGCCCCGAACACCGAACAAGGGTTGATTTTACATTTCTAGTTCTCTTAAGCTCAGATCTTTGCTCGGTAGCGATTCACAAGAGACTTTAAAGTTTATAAATGATCATTTTTGTCTTATTTTCCTCGTATGAACCTAAAAACTATAAATACACCCAAGTGAAGTATCGTAGTGGATAAATGAGCTCAAATGAATTAACAAATGCAGTTTAAGGTGCGTAAATGTGTAACAATTAGCACCGATCAAAACGCCTCACCACAGCACCTATCCTTACAGTCCCAACGGGTAGTGGAGGATTTATAGTGTACAACGATGCTTCTCATGTGGGTTTAGGTTGTGTCTTGATGCAGCACAGAAAAGTTATCGCTTATGCTTCCCAGCAATTGAAAGATCATGAGAGGAATTATCCTACTCACGACTTGGAACTGGCAGCAGTTATTTTCACTCTTAAGAGATGGAGACATTATTTGTATGGCGAGCAATTTGAGGTGTTCACGGACCATAAAAGTCTCAAGTATTTATTTTTACAAAAAGAGCTTAATTTAAGACAATGCTGATGGGTAGAATTTTTGAAGGATTATGACTGCTCGATTCAGTATCATCCCAGAAAAGTAAATGTAGTAGCTGATGCACTTAGCAGAAGGCCTTCTAATTTGATTGCACACCTAATGGTCAAGGAGTGGAAATTATTGGAAGACATGTCTAACAATGAAACAAGCTTCAGTGTTTACCACGGTAGAGTATTAATGGCAAACATCTCAGTCATACCATATATTCAGGCTAGAATTAAAGAGTTGCGGGGGGTCAGATGAAGAACTCTTAGCCTATCGAGCTAAATCCTTGGAAATTGGGTAGGAGAATTTCTCTACGAATGGGAATTGAGCTATAGCCTTCAAGGGTAGACTTTGTGTACTAGCAGATGAAGAGTTAAGGCATGAGATTTTGGATGAAACACACATATCTAAATATACAGTTCATCCTGGAGGTACAAAGATGTACCAAAATCTCAAGAAACATTTTTGGTTGAAGAATATGAAAAGAGATGTCGCTACACATGTGTCCAAGTGTTTGGTGTGTCAGCAAATTAAGGCTGAACACAAGAGACCAGCCGGATTACAACAGTGTCTTCCCATTCCCGAGTGGAAGTGGGAAAATATATCCATGGACTTTATTGTAGGGTTGCTAAGGACATCTAAGAATTTCGATGCAATTTGGGTCATAATGGATCGTCTAACTAAGTCGGCTCACTTTCTTCCCTATCGTACCACTTATAATTCTAACAAACTAGCAGAATTATATATAAAGGAAGTAGTCTAATTGCATGGAGTACCAGTCAGTATCGTTTCCGATAGAGATACTAAGTTTACATCAAGATTTTAGAAGAGCTTTCAGCAAGCCATGAGATCTCGACTGGATTTTAGCACAGCATTTCACCCATAGACAGATGGTCAGATAGAGAGGGTAAATCAGATCATTGAGGATATGCTCCGTTCTTGTATGCTAGACTTCAAGGGCAGTTGGGATGAACATTTGCCATTGGTCGAGTTTGCTTATAATAATAGCTACCAGGCTAGTATCCAGATGACTCCTTTTGAAGCATTATATGTTAGGAGTTATAGGTCTCCTCTTTTTGGGATGAAGTAGGGGAAATGAAACTTCTAGGCCCTGAGTTGGCTGAACAGACTACAGACAAAGTTAATCTGATCAGGGAAAGGTTAAAGACTGCTCAAAGTAGGCAGAAAAGTTATGCAGATACTAGAAGAAGAGATTTAGAATTTCAAGTTGGAGACCAGGTCTTTATCAAGATATCTCCTACTAAAGGAATAGTGAGATTTGGGAAGCGGGGCAAATTAAGTCTAAGGTATGTTGGACCATTTGAAATCATCAGAAGGGTAGGAGAAGCAGCATATCGGGTTACTTTACCACTTAATATGGCAATAATCCATAATGTCTTCCATGTCTCCATGCTGATAAAGTACATTCCGGACCCATCTCATATCATTGACTTGGAACCACTAGAAGTTCGAGAAGATCTGACGGTGATTGAGCAACCAGTCCAAATTCTGGATCGAAAGGAACATGTTTTGCGAAAGAAGACCATTCGCTTTGTCCTCTTGCGTTGGCAACATCACTCAAACGAAGAAGCTACATGGGAAATAGAGGATGAGGTTTAAAAAATAAGTATCACCACCTGTTCGATTAAGGTATGAAATTTCAAAGACGACATTCTTTTAAGGGGGTGGATGTAATGACCTGCATTAAATTTATTTATCTTCATGATTTTATAAGTTAATTCCCTATATAAATGTGCTTAAATTAAACGTCAATCGTAGGAGAAATCAATGTATTAAAAACCTTGATTAAGAAAACTCATTTAATTCATTCAATTTAGTGAATTTTTAGAAATAAATTACATGAATTAAAAGAGGAAGAAAAAATAGCAAAACAAAAAGCCGCCGATCGATCGCCCACCGGCGGCGATCTATCGCTCGACGCGGTGATTTTCGGCTGTGTTGCGCAATTTTGCGAGTTTTAATTCCCTGGTGTCTCTAAATACTATAAATAGCCCTCCAACTCGAGAATTAGGCTTCCTATATGCTTCTAAACCTAAAAGAGAGAAAAGAAAGTTTTTCTGAGAGATCAAAAGGGGGAAACTGAAATAGTTCAAAGATTGGAGCAAGAAAATGAGAAAGGAGGCTTGGAAATCAATATAGACCATTCACAAGCGATAGATCATAGGAAAACGATCAAATGAGGTAAATAACAACCCTAGTCTTCAATATTTTGAACATTAACCTAAAAGATGAATTGAAGTAAGTAGTTCTAAGTAAGAACATGAAAGTAAATAGGATGTGAAGAACTTTGACATGATTCGTATCTTATTATTTATAGATTTGATTAAAATAGGATGTGAAGAACCATGATTTTACTCCTATCTTATTATTGATGAATTTATTAAAATAGGATGTGAAGAACCTTGATTTGATTCTCACTTTATTATTTATGGATTTATTAAAATAGGATGTGAAGAACCTTGATTTGGTTCTTATTTGATTATTTATGGATGTGTTAAAATAGGATGTGAAGAACTATGTTTGATTCCTATCTTATTATGTGTGAATTTGTTAAAATAAAATGTGAAGAACCATATTTTGACCCATGTTTTATTATTCATGGATTTGATAAAATAGGATGTGAAGAACCATGTTTAAATTAATGATGATTCTAATTTCATTATTTTAAATCGTTAAATTAGGATGAGAAGAAACATGTTTAAATTAATTATGATTCAACAAAGGGATTGAGAAAATCATGTGAAGTGTATGGAGGATTGAGGAGAATGGATGAAATTAAATGAAGTTTAATTTTATATTTATAATTCATGAAAATTCTGATTGATGAATGGTGTTTTAATTAGGATGTTGATCTGGATTTAAATAGAAAGGGAATATTGATATTTACATTAAAATCGTGATTTATGTGTGCCTTGATATAAATTATGATTTTATATTGCGAATCATTTGGAAATATGATGCTTTGTGTACTTCTTTTATGTTCTTTATACGGTAAAGTGATATTTTAAGTTATTAACAATGCATGTGAATGGTTTATTCCTGAAATAATAAAGTATGTAGTAAGAAAGTAAGAAAAGAAAATAAGGAAAGAAAAGAAGAAAAGAAATAAACTGACACAATGTATTTGATTGTTTTTCCGCACTCTGATTATGTACGTGAACCAATTTATAAGTTTGTAAACTGCATGTAATTTAATATTCATTATATTGTCCACCATGGTCTGTTTTATACGTGGAGTAACTCGTTACTCAGTTGATGACTTTTGTTGTCTGCAAGTTCATGTTCAGACTTTGATATTTGTGCATCCGGACCGTGGGAAGATGAAGAATACATTGAGGAACCGGAAGATGATTATCTCAAGGAAAAGCGTGACCTTGATCGTTGGCCCTACTATTGAAATTCATTTATTAGTAGTTAAATTTCAGGAAGACTTTAATTGACATTATAAAGATTTATGTTCAATTTAGTTTTTATGATTATGATCATGATGGATGATCAAGATTTTATTATATTTCGGTATGGATTATGGATGATGGATTTAGTTGATCTTATTAGTTGAAGAAATTTTTAGGTTCGTATTTTAATGTGTCTTAAATGCTTCTAACAGGATGATTTGTTAAGTAAGTCACGTGCTAAGATCTCACACTCTTGTAGGTGAGATTTTGGGGCGCGACACTAACCCACCTAACCCCCTAACCCTGGCATAGCTAGATAAATGATGTAGCGGATTACCAAAAAAAAAAGTGATCATTAGACTTATCAAAGATAGGTTCATTTATGTCTAGTGGTAATACATATTTTTCTTATGGGAGACTGAAGCCGGTGTGACAGTTGAGAGACCTACCTGGCTACCTTTGTCCTAATTTAACCTAATAACTATGATAAAAGATGCCAACTCGAGACCAGTGGTTCCTGGGCCTTTCCCCAAGTGGGAGGTAGGTCCTGAGTTCCATTTCTCACTCCCCCTTTGGGGCTAGCCTCGCATGGGTTTATCCAGACTTATCTGGTGTGGTGGGTTGCGGGCTCACGTCGCACCCTTGGGATTAGTCATAACCCCCCATCCAAAAACAAAAACCTGAGCCAGCCACTGGCCAATCAGATTGGACAAAGGGGTGGCTCAGGCAGGTAGGGCTAACACTCAAGAAAAAGAAATAAATAATAAATAAATAAATACACATAAGATGCGAGGCAGTTTCGCCAAAATTTTATACTTTTTAACGTTCCTGTCGTTGTCGTTTGTGGACCGCATGTAAAACGTGGACTGAAAGAGGTTCATGCCGTGCTCTAAGATTTATTCATGTACGGGATTTCGAATGCTCTTGTTGACTGGAACAAAAACCTAGAAACCTAGAAACCTAGGGCACAAACAAAAATCTTAGAGAGAGAGAGGAGATGGATCCAGAGCAGACCTTCATCCGCGTTCAAGAACGGTTTTCGCATATGCTCACACCAAGAATCCGAGCTGCTCTCGAGTATATCTATCTCTTCATGGCCATTACTTTGTTCTGTTTGCTTGTTGTAATGCACGCAAATTACGTTCAACAGGTAAAGGAAAAAAACTTCATCCCTACTCCTTCCTGTTAGAATTCGTCTTCCGTTTATGTCTCTTTTACGAGAGATATTGTTATTTGATGAGTTTGAATTCTCGTTTGTGAAAATTTGGGAGTTAAATTGTAGGATCTGATGCTTGGCTCTCTTTTCAATTTCCAGTGGTGATCAAAGGGTTCATAGGACCCATTGAACTTGTTCTGTAACTCACGCCCAATTTTGTTGAACACATACATACAGAAAAAGAACAATTTTTGATAAGGTTGACCTGGTGATTAGCTAATATTCTCAACCGGGAGAATTGAGATACCTCGCACTGAGCAAAGTGTTAAGTAAATCATAAACAGTTGAGCAAAGTGCTAGATGCATTATAAACGGTTGAGATCGAAGTAGCATAAAAATGCTTACTTCAAAATCTAATTTTATCTCCATTTATAAGGGGCAAAGAGTTAAATAGATGCTTTTGGGGATATCATCTATGAAATTCAGAGTTCATTGGCTGATAATCTACCATGGGGGTTCCTTTTTTTTTTTTGCAATTTAAAACAAAATAAAATAATATGGGATGTTCATATACTTTTTATAATTAGATTCAGGGTGTCCATTAGGTAGTCCATGTATCACTAGACTTTTGATAGTACAGGCCCCTACCACACAAGATGTGCATATCATTATCAATCCAAAGTGTTCAATTTGTGGGACCCATCTAGAAGATTTATTAGACCAAAAACCAGCCTAATCAGATGAGTTTAACCACCCAACCAATTGGATATTTTTTTTGGATGGTCAAAGATAGAGAGGTAATGGTATTTTTTAAAACAAAGTCGGCTGAGATGATCATGACATGTTGTGTTGGTGCAAGTGAAGGCTCTTAAAAGGGCGGGGGAAGGCCAGAAAGAAAGTTGATAGAGACGGTGAGAAAAAATTTCAGAGTAAATGCGTAAGTCGAAGTTATGTGCCCATCAAGGAAGAAAGATATCACCATTACCAATAGGTTCTCCTTAATAGTTTTCTAGCAAGAGTGAAAGAAATGACCAGAAAAACCATCTGGGCTTGGAACACAATCAGCAGACATGCTAAAAACAACCTTCTTGATTTCCTCAATATTAGGAATCCCATAAATACTTCTATTATTTTCAATTGATGCAACGCTAGGAATATGATCAAGTAAACTCATGTCAACCGGGCTGGTAGAAGAGGAGGGAAGAGACTAGGAAAAGGAGACAACTTCATTGCCAATATCTTTCAATGTATCCACCCAATCACCAAGAGAATTTTTAATTTTGGAAATAGTATTCCTTCCTCTTTTAGATTTAGTGACCATATAAAAAAATATTATATTCATGTCTCTTTCTTAGAGCCATTTCACTCCAGACTTCTGTCTCCAAAAAATTTCCTATTGAAGAAGAGTCCCTTGAAGAGAATCTTTGAGATGAGAGAAAGTCATATCTTTATCATCTGTCCAGTTGTCTTGCAGTTCAAGCTCAAGAAGGGAGATTTTATTTTCAATCTCCTTAATTTTTTTTGAAAATGTTACCAAAAGAATTTTTGTTCCCCTCCTTTAATGTAGCTCTGAGTCTTTTGAGTTTGAGAAAGGAAGCCATAATAAGAGGATCATAAACATGAATTTTCCAAGAGTTCTCCACAATTATATGGAAGTCAACATGCTGGATCCACATCTGTTGGAATTTTACAGGAGAAGGTTTCCTAAGGTTGTCATTCCCAATAGAGACAATTAAAGAGGAGTAGTCCGAAGCCACCCTGGAAAGATGAGTAACTACAGTACTAGCAAATTTGAGATTCCAATCTCCAATTCTCCATTAATAAAGATACGATCCAATCTTGCATGAATCTGTTAGACCCATTTGATTGTTGTACCAAGTAAATTGCAGCTAGAAATCTAGCATCCAAGAGGCCCAAATCATTGATCATAGAGTTAAACTTCTCCATTGAATCAGAGTTAGCTTCTCTACCACCCTTTATCTTCAGAAGAAGAAATAGCATTGAAGGACCTCCTAGTCAAGAAAGGGCTAGAAAAGGAAGAGAAGGAAGAACAGAGATCCATCCAAAGTACAAGTCTTTCACTTTTGGTGCGGTTAGCATACACAAGAGGAAATATAAGATACCCGAACATTCACTTTGCACATCAACCAGATTTTAGGGTGGTTCAAATAAGAGTTCAAATGATAGTACATACAAATAAATTGTGCACACTTCAGGAAGATAATTTATATGAGTTTACTTTTGTTGATTTTTCCTTGATGATATTGGGGGTTTCGTTTCATTTTATGGAGTTCATTCGCGTTTTGTATGGTGTATGCAATGAAATGTTCATTATTTTCTTTTATTAATAAATATGAATGAAATCTTTTGGATAATAGATTATTTTATTTTTCTGATTTATTAAGTATTTTATTAAACAATTTTTTTAAAAATGGATTGAATTTTACGATTTACGATTTGAATCCCGATTTGAAGCGTATTGGTCCTACAACGATTTTACGATTCGATTACGATTTAGAAGATAACCAAAATTTTTTTTAGGCTCCATAATAGCGGTGAAAACAGATACTGTGGGGAGATAATAATGTTCTTCAACTTGGCTTTGGAAGCTAAATTACCTATCCCTCTAATATTCCACGTTAGAAGGCTATACATTGGAAGTTTGGAACCATTGTTGGTATGAGAATCAAAAGGGAGAGCCGTAGCTCTTGATCTTGTAATTCTATCAGTAGGGAGAACAACTTTGTTTGTCTTGTGCTTAGATTTAGATACCTCCATACATCTGGCCGCAATATATTTTGAGAAAACCTATTTCCTTCAGCTATAAATATATCTTTTGAGATCTATCCCTAAGAGAATAATACGCAGATTTTGGGGAAGATGATTCCCACATGTGATAATGGGGATCTGCTCTAAGCGAGACTGGAATATCATAACCAGGAGTTTCTGCCAACAGAATGATTCCCATTACTTCACCTGAATATCGTAAGAATTAGCCGCTGTAGTAGGAATTTTTTTGAGGTCCATAACATTAGAATTTAAGTTTGGCTCTATCAAGATCTGGGTGGGAGAAGGAGCTTTAGATATATCATCTTACGATCAATAGAGCATGCCAACTCTATCAAAGAATTTCTCCGTAACTGCACACAAACTAACAGTAGGAGCAGATGTCGATGGGATGTTTTCCACATTCAAATTTGATTGTCTATGCCAGTTTCAAGAAAGGACTGATTCGGAGGATGATCTTCAATGGATTCGCAACGATCTTCATTCGAATTAGAAACATGTATATGATGATCTGGGACTGTAGTTCTTCGTAAGCACTGATCTGTAGCAGACAGAAAATTGGTAGAAGATATCTGATTGAAGATAGGAAGATTCGTACCTGTTGGATTTAATACCAGGGGAGTATTATGCGTAGAATGAGGTACCGGAACAGAGTTAGGCATCTGATATTTTGTTTCTTCAATAACGTTATTAACAGCCGTAACAGAAGGATGAATTGCATCTATTGCATCTTTCGAAACCCTTTTCTGAACCCATTCTTGATTCAAAGGATCTTTAACAGCAGTCATACCATTCTCTTGCACAACCTTGGAAGATGAAGGAAAGTTATCCTTGACAAGATTACAAGAGGTTATGGCATGACCTTGTTTGAACTTTGAAGCAATGTTCACAGAATCGTAAACTTTTTTTCATATTCAATATGTTGCCATCGTCCATGATCGCCCATCCCTAGCCGCCTAGCCGGAATAGTTTAAGATTCTTCTTAAGGAGATCCACCTCAATGCAAATTCAAGCAACACTAGGCCTTGAGCAATCCTTAGTGGGACCGTCAATCTTAAGAACTTTACAATAACACTGTCACGACTCAAAATCCCATCTAGGAGTTATGGGACTTTGGCTTGTGACTTACACATCAAACCATCATGTAAAACATACAAGGCATAGTAATAGCGGAAATTGAAAATTTCTTTTATAACATGACTGTATTCCAAGAGCTTACAATATCAAAAGTAAAAAGTGAACATCTTTACTCAACAAAATATACAATCTCTCCCTCCCGTCACTCAACAGTAATCGAGATAGGGCCACCTATCAAGGCCCCTATCCTCCACCGGATGTTCTCCCGCAGGATCCTCCTCAACGTACTCCTCCTCGACCCATGGTCCCGGAGCACATATATCAAACGGACCTGCCGAAAATAACAGTTAGGCTGAGCATTGAAAAGCTCAGCCTATAGCAGTGTTATAACATCAATAATAGCATGCTTGTGCGTAGAAATGTAAACAAGTTCATCATACATACTTAGATCGGAGTGCGGAAACAATGCTTCAAAACTTATCTTAAAAGCGCATAGTTTTCCAAAACTTCTTACGAGCTTTTTTTGAAATCAAAACCTTACGAGTTCTTATGAGAATTTAAAACATATCTGTGATGCCTTGAAACGCGTGCCCGTTTGTCATTACCACTCAAGTGGAAGACTTTACCCGCGAAAATTCGGGAATTTTCAACATTTATCAGATGCTTTCAATAAAGCAATATACACTGTCATCACAATATTCATCATACATACCAAATACCTGTATTAATTATGTTTTCGTCTGTGTACAAAAGTTGACGCCACTATTGCGCCGGGTATAGTTTGTACAATATCCAAAAGTCCAGAGGTCTAACATCTACTGCTTAGCAGCTCCGAGATCTGCTGACATGAAACGTTAGTGAGCTATGAAGCCTAATAAAACCATAGTCCATGTAGACTATTTTCCACATAATAACATGCATGAATAATGATATAATAAACAGTTCAGTTGTCATATTACAGTAAAATAAAATAGTATATAATAATTTGTGATCCCAGGTCACCTAGGATTATGTCATCCCTATCCGAGGTTCCCAACTTCTTATTCTTTCTCAATTATAGAGTTCATTTATGAAATGATGTTCATATTACCAATTTATCATTTCAACCATCAATCATGTTTCATTTCGAGCCATTAGACTCTATTAATTAGCTATAAATGTCTAGTTTCAAAGACCTAAGTCTCAACACACATACGGGCCTTCACCCGTTTCCAATCATACCTTGAGTCATTTTAAATTCACACAAACGGTTCCGGCCTTTACTCGAACACGACCAAATCTTGGGTATACCAATCACCAACCCAAACCACCTGGAATCCGAAGATTCCATACCAAGCCCTGAGTACACCGACTCAGACAAATACACAAAACCTTGAGTACACTGACCCAGATAACTTAGAATCCAAAGATTCAACACCTACCCCAGGCATTTGCTCGCCAAGGACATTCTTTTGAACTCAACTAACTGCTAACACCTACTATGTATCCGCTGCCATCTCCTGGCTATTAGTCACGAAGGAACCCCGATAGACAGTTCGTTGTCTCTTTTGACCTAACCAAAGAGGATCCCTGGTCTATAAACTGTATAATGTTTAGTCACTTTAGACTCCCTAGGACTCCATCTCCCGACTATTAGTCACGGAGGAACCCCGGACGACCTAGACAAACAGACCGACATCTCTTGACTATCAGTCACGGAGGAACCTCGGGCCTTACTGGACACTGTCTCTCCTGACTTAGTCAAAGAGGAACCACGACCTTACTAACACCGGTTAGGTTTTCTAACCACAGGATAAACCCCAATCATCTCAAGCCTTGCTTGAATGATGGAAACCATTGTGGGCCTCGCTCTCGTGAACCAACTCAAAAACTACACTGTTCCGATGTGGAACAACCCCAGGCCAATGAACCCTTCCATTGCCTTAAGATAAGTGTCAAACATTACATTCATCAAAAATGATGACTTCACAACACATAGAGGAGTCAATGCAGGCTTCTTGCACAATCTGTGCTATCTGCGATCGATCGCACTTGGTCCGCGATCGATTGCCCAAGGTCCTGACAGAACCCCAGGTGATTCTTCGATTTACGATCGATCGTCTTGATCAATCGCACCATTCGCACACCTTCTGCATGCCTACAATCGATCGGCACATCCCTACGATTGATCGTAGATCACACTGAGCCTAAATTCTGAGCTATAAACAGCCCGAAACCGAGGGCCACACCCCTTTGCTCCATTTTCACCCAAATCCATCCCGTTCACACATTATCCACGGGGTCTCCGACCCTTTTTCATCCACGCATACATCAGTCATTCCACATAAAGTGTAAAATAGGGGAAGATAGAAGAGATGGAAGGGGTTTTACCCTCTACTGTGCTTTACGAGACTTCGAGGGAAGAAAAGAACGTTGCCAATGTGTTCAGAAAGCGATCAACCCCAAAGTGAAGCTTCTCACTTTCTAACTTTTACTTTTCTCTCTCTAACTTTTTATTTTTCTCTCTACACGCCAATCAAGGCACCTGTGAGGAAAACGGACGCTGGCAACGCGTCGGGAGCGTCGAAATACCCCAAGATGGACTCCCCTTTTCTTTCTCTCTTCTTCTCTCTCCTCTTTCTCTCTACTTTCTCTAGAAAGCAATTCGGCAGAGTTTCTTCTCTATGAAGAAACGTGAAAAATGAGAGGGCTGGCCCCTCAATATATAGGCTAAGGCCTCGCCTACATGGCGAGGCCATGTGCTCTTCACATGGGTGCACACGTGGCACTTTGACTAGGGTTGACTTTTTGACTGGTTTTCTGATTTTTTCCACTCTTATGGCCTTCAAAACCCTACTAAATGAAATGTGATGATGACGAAACCTCAGGTGACTAAACTTGGGACAGTCCGACACCCGTTGTAGAAATTTTGGGGCAAATTTTTGAGTTTTGACAGTAAAAAGCAAGTTCAGAAGAAAATTACAAAACCTACAAATTCCCTGATTTTGGACACAAAACACGTTGCGGTTTCTTCATTTGAGATGATGAACTGCCGAAACGACAGCCAGTCGACCACAGGGTTTATCGACATGCAGTGGTACGAGTTTTACAGATTCTATTAGAATACCCGACAATTATTGAGTCCCAAATGAACTTCGAAAATTTATAAATTTCCTGATTTTCTTGATTTTCTTACGTACAAGGCTCCCGCGGTCTCGCGAATCGATATGCAACGGAATCAGTACGACGGGTGACCGTCCAGATAGCCAACCCGTACATTGTGTACGATTTTTGTAGAAAGACACTGAAGTTTTGTCGGTACAACCCAATCTCGAACAAAACCCACTTTCCACAAATTTAACAAACACTTAACTAATTAACCTAAGTTAAGGACCCATAAACTCATAATCTTATTATATTAAAATTCCGGGTCATTACAATATCTTAAGAGTTCTTGTGAGAATCGGATTTCTTATGAGAATCATATTTATTATGAGTTTCTTATGAGAATCAGAGTTCTTGTGAGATCATTGCTTATGAGAATCATAACTTGTGAGCTTCTTGTGAGATCATAACTTGGAGCCAGATGACTAGTACCCTTGAAAAGACTTAGAGCCGGGTATGTAAATACCCTTCATCGAAACATACTTTGAACTGGGCTACTAATATCCTTGACCAACCTTTCCTGTTGGCATTATCTTTCTTGTGAGATTATACTTGGAGCCGGATATGACTTATTCTTGGATATGCCTTATCCTTGACCAACTCTCTGTTTGACTCTTGTGAGATCGTAACTTGTGAACTTTAGCATTGCTTGTGAACATTCAAATTACTTGTGAACTTTCGGATTCCCGTACTTATAAGAAAATTCGATCATGCAAGACATATGTGTGCATATAGTCCTTGTGAACAACATGGTAGACATGGAAAACCCTTAAACATCAAGACATACTCATGGAGTTTCATTTATAGCAATGGTGTGCAAATACTTAGGCCTTATGCATCAAATTCATCAAGAAACATACTTTTCATATTACTTTTCTTAAAGAAATCATAACAAGGGTAGATAGTAGAGTGTATCTACCTTTCAAGATCGATTCCCTGCGATCTAGTGCTTTAGAAAAAGCTTGTGGAAGCGAGAACCAGACTTCTCTTTCGATCTTAGTTCAAACCCTAGATTCTCTCTCTCAAATTCTCTTAGAACTTTGGTAAACTCTAACCTAAGCAAAGGGCGAGATTGCCAAAATCCCAAAAAGTCCTTCGAAAATATCCTAAAAGCATAAAGTAGGTCGGCCAAGGCATAGAACACTCAAAAGTGGTCGACCGACCTTGAGAGCGATCGACCGCTAGTGGAGGGGTTGACTGGTTGGTCGAGTGGTCGACTGGTCTCCTGCATACCTTCTGGAAAAATCCCCTATACAAAAAGAGTGCAATATCCAGTCGACCGGACCTTGGAGTGGTCGACCGGTCGCCTAGTGGTCGACCGGTCATATGAGCGGTTGATCAGTTTGGTCTGATTTTGCCCACTTTGGCTTGTTTTTCATACCTTAACACTTAGAGTATTTTTCATACTCTTTCCTAGTGATCCTAACACATTCATAAACACAATTTGTGTAACGCCACAAATTCCCCCCTAGGAGTTAGGTGAGACTTTAGACGTTGCTGTCATAACCTGTCAAACAATCCTGCAATTGAACAAGGCATAATGTAACTCAAGTGCATAAATCAGAGTGCAGAAAATTAACCAAAATTTTTCATTTTCTATACATAACCAGTATTCCAAGTTCATATACAAAACATCATAAATAAAGGTGGACATTCACACCATCAAAATGCAAAATAAGGAAACCTCTCCATCTCTCTACTCAACAATTGTCTAGATAGGGCCACCTATCTAGATCCCTGTCCTCTTGAGGCTGCAATGGAATAGACACCTCTTCTTTTACGTACTCTTCCTCAACCCATGGCTCGGGGTTGAAGGTATCCACCAACCTGCCAACATAAAATGTACTCAACGAGTACAAGCTACTAGCTAACAATAGCAATAACATAATTCAATTCACACTATCAATTTAAAGTTTAAACAAAATAATGATCATGATATGCATTGAACTAAATGCAAAAACTCCGTATAAAACCCGTGCTCATAATTCATACACATTCTTGAAAATATCTTTTCGTGTTTTCAAAACTTGCTTGTCGTGTTTAAACTCGCTCTTGTCTTGTTCTTGTCTCGTGAGAATCATGCGTGTCTTGTCTTGTTCTTGTTCTTGTTCTTGTTTAGAATCACACTTGTCTTGTCATGCATGTCTTGTCTTGACTTGTCATGCTTATCTTGTGAGTCAGATGTTAGTGTCCTTGTAACGACTTGTGAGCCGGGTATGTAAATACCCTTCAGCGAAAATAGAAAATGTGCACCAACATCCTTGACCGGCTCAATGTCTGGCATTGTCATGCTTGTCTTGTTTTCTTGTGAGCTAGATATGATATATCCTCGGATATGCCCTATCCTTGACCGACCCAAGGTTCGGCTTTATCATTCTTGCTTGTCTTGTTTTCTTGTGAGCCAGATGTGACATATCCTTGGATATGCCCCATCCTTGACCGACTCAAAGTTCGGTTTTGTCATTTGTGTCATAAATCATTTGTATTGTTTTTGATTGGTTTCATATACATATACTAGAAAACTCGGTTTATGCATGCGTGCTTGTGCATAACAATTGGTGACGATCATGATAACATGAAACAATTAAAAGGACATCATATGGTATTTCAACATTTCTCTAGACATGTGCGATTTGAGGGAAAACATAATAGGGCAATTTACCAAATTACTAAATTGGGAGGACTCCCTAAATCATGCATCATAGTATTAGTTTAAATCTCATACATGCATTTCATCAAACACGTGACATTCAACATTTCTATAGGCGTTTAATTCATGTTTTTATAGTCAAGCATTTCATTAAACATCTTGAGTGCGTGTTTTATGCGTACATTGCCCTTCCCCATTTTCCATCATGACATCCATCACATTCTACATGACATCCCAATTCGCCTCAACCATCCATACATCCCACACATCCATAACCATTTAATTTATCTTATACATTTTTAGGGAACATGATAGATTTCAAGAAAATGTAATATACACAATCAATCCACAATCATCCTTAAGGAAAACCTAGGTTATTACTAAGCCAACTAGGAGGGTGTACTAAGCTTTGAGGATAAACTCCTAACTTGAAGAAAACCCTTGGTCAAAGAGTCCAAACTTGAGGAAGAAGAAAACACCACCTTGAGTGGAAGATCCTTGCTTGTTGTGAATGATCCAAGCTTGATTTGAGCTCCTCTTTTTTCAATCCAAAACCCCCATTTGGAACTCCCCAATCTCCCTCCTCCTCTCCAATCCCTCTTAGGTTTTGGAAATCCCCAAAACCCCCAAATGGACTCCTATTTATAGGCAAAGGGGTTGAAATCCTTATTTCTGAATTTTGACATCCACGTGCAATCGATCGCACACCAACTGCGATCGATCGCAGCCTGTCGTGCGATCTATCGCACTGGAGCTGATCTATCGCACCTGGACCCGAGAACTTCTGCCCAACTTTTCTCTGTATATGATTGATCGCACACCACCTGCAATAGATCACAAGTTCACCCAAATGCTTTTTCAGAAATTCCTCTGATTGCGATCGATCGCACACCCCTTGGGGTGTTTCCAACCTTGTTTCCATCATCCTTAGTGCACTAACCCCCTTCATACACCACATCTAGTTTGTTACTAACCATTTTTCTTTAATTACAAGATCAACATACGTGGAAAACCCTTTGGCCATGAAAGTATATTTCACCAACCATGTACAAAAGTTCCGGGGTTCTACAATTTGATTGATGCAAAACCCTCATTATTATTAAACAAAACACATAGAGTTACATGAAAGATCCGGGGCTTTACAACACTGCCAATAGATACAAGAGAAGATTCATGAAATAAATGAATGGGAAGATAAGTGAAGGAAAACCCATACCGCAACAAGAGAGGGTTCAAAGCCAGCCTAGAACATGGGCGCCCACTTTAGAAATCTGAATTAATAATCATTAATATAGATTGCTTCTTTGAGCTAGACCAAGAGAAAGTCTTCCTCGGAACTGAATTGAAACAGAATATGGCATGAGTCTAAAACCTCAACAGAGAATTGCATCTGAACATGGATCAAAACTTTCAAGAACGCCTTGATGATATTGATAGATGGCCTCCCATAGAAACACTTTGCAACCAAAGAAAATTGGAGAGGAGAAGAAAGCAAGGGCATTTCTTCAGAGGAAAAAAACTGTGCCAGTTCTCCAGGTGAGATGAAAGCTTCTTCAAAGGGACCAAGAACGGTGGAGAAGAAAGGAGAGAAAAACAGTGCCAGATCTGGCCATAAGATTAAGGATCGGGAGGTTTAGGTTTTCCAGCCATGGAAGCTAGGGTTTACATGAAATATGGATTTTTCTATGTAAATAGTACTATAGTAGGACATATGGGATCATTAACAGTGGACCATCATTTATGTAGAGTTTTTCATACAAATTAATACAATTACACATTACGGATAAAAAATGCTCTTTTATTCCGGCTTCGGGTCTATAAGCACTTGTAATGTTAATTTTCGCTTCAGATAACACTATTGATTCTCAACAGCCTGTCGATTACTCTTAACTCCTTCAATATTATCTTTCATGTGTTATTATTCCTACTCCAAAATTCTACTATCACCCTTCCCTAGAGTACTGAAATTTCTACCTTCATCAATCTCCTTACTTACACACCTTGGGAATAGCCCAGTGGTAGGTGTATCCCTTCCTTAGGAAGGAGGTTCCGGGTTCCATTCCCGATAGGGTGAGATTGGGTTGCACTCTCCATCCGCCTTTAACTTAGAACAGATACTGACTTGCTAACCGGGGTTGCGGCCTAACCGTGTGTCACATACCCAAAAAAAAAATAAAAAAATCAATCTCCTTACTTTTACCCCTTTCAACTTAATTATATGTAGCAACATTATATCAACTCTCGTTCTTTTCCTTGCATCCACCAGTGGAAAATTGTTGGATTATGGTCATCATGTTACATACTTTAGAGGTTCTTTCATGCATTTAGCACTTATTTCTTTTAATCTTGTATTGGTCTGTTTGTTTTCTTGTTTATATTCTTTTCTAATAACTTTTGGACTTGATGTTCTCCTGGTCTTTTGTATGTGAAGCCTGGCTGTTCAAGTGAGCTCTCTGGAGTTGAAACTACAGATGCCCAACTAGTTCAAATAAAGGTATGGAATCTTGTTATTGGTAATCCTATCTCTGGTCTTTGTTCTTCATTTCCTTCATTGTGTCTTCTCTCTTTGATTGCTTGCTACTCTTTGATAGATAGATTCTATCAAATTGTTCATAATCTAGTTTTACTTTCACATAACAATTAAAATTCTCCATGGTAGCAATTCTAAGATCCAGGTTTGGTATTATAATTTGGAAGAACCACACCTGCAGTGGATGGAGCATGTTGATAGTAAGATAGTGAATTGTAGGATGATTTCCAAGAATACAATAATCCATTTGCTATTACTTTCTGTCTATTTTCACGAGCTTGTGAGATGAGCCCTCTTCACTTTATTTGAAATTAGGATTGGGATTCGTTAATTTGGTTATCAGCATGTAATGAGCTTCGATAAATCATATTAACAAGAAATATGAAAGAACACAAAAATTAAGGAAGTTCGAAAATATGGTAATTAATATTTATGCATGATGTGTATAAAACACATGAAAGTGCAACCAGATTAGGATAAAATGGAAAATAATGAAAATTTTATTGATAGAAATTCAGCATTTTATCATAAATCTGCGTGACTTTTTAAGATTAATTGTCTCAAATATAAGTGAATTCTGTGGGTAATTTAACCCCCTTTTCATATGGCTACGCTACACCAAGTCAACAGTGCAGTTCCTTAAGTTTGATTCTTTCACTTCAGATATTAGGGCCCAAACCAACAATGATGGTGTAAAGTTGCCCAGTCTTCTTATTTTAGTCATTTGACTACCCTAAATAAATTAAATTGAGACGATTCTGTGGGTTGAGATGGTTAGCTTCTGAAAAAAGATCAGGATTTTGTCCAGAAGTTTGGGAAGACTTCTTAACTAGCAGTGTCAAATCTCTTTGGTCACTGATTCATTCTTTGTTGCAGCCTAGTATCTCCACTCTTGAAACCTTGAATGTTGACACTTTATATTTCATCCATAATGTGGTCCAGGGCTCTTGAAAATTTTCTTGGTTGTCAAGAAAGGTTCCTCTACTACACCTTTGAATTAGGCAAGGATCCAGAAAATCTATGAATGCCTTTCTCACATTGGACAAGTAACCATTCCAAGTTTATGGTTGAATAAGTTCATAAAAGATGAAGAAGATGCGAAGGGAAGAAGATGAAGTTCAGGGATGAAGATGAAGTTCAGGGGTCTGGATCATTTTAATCTCAGTTAGTTTGCTCTGTGTCACCATGCGTAAGAAGCTGTTGGTAGTGGAATCAAAATCCTTTGAGTTTGTTGGCAAGGAAGAGAAGCAAGGTTGGGTGGTATCTATATTCGAAAGAGGAAGGGGATTCTCAGTAGAAATTCAGCTTGGGGAGCGAAGCTTTTGGTGGCTTCTTCGTTTCTTAGAGGATTGTGTGCGCCTTCCAGATGACACATACAGGGTGGATAAGTGTCAATGCCAATCCAAAATTTTCATTTTAGAAAGAAAGAGCAATGCTAGGGGCGCCTTTCTCTCTTTATCAGTGATTCCTTCGGAGGGTGGGAGAAGGCGATGGATTATTTTTCCTAAAGGTGTTCAGGGATTTGGGTGGAAGGGTGTGTTGGAAGCGTTGAAGCATATTATACATCCAAATCTCCTACCATGGCAACAACAGGTCACTTCTGTGATTCAGCTTCTGAAGACTCCTACTCCCCCACCATCTCAGTTGCTCCCCTCATCTTCATCCTTCCCTCCCTTAGCCGCCAAAAAGCCAATGCCGGAGGGCTGGTGGGATATGGCCATTTTCTGTGCCTTCCCTAATTCTCTGGCAAGCTGGTCCGAACTGGAAAAGGCATTACATGCGTTGATGCCTAGCGACAAACTCTCACCCTTAATCCCTTATGAATCTCGGAAAGGGATCATAATTGTTCAACGCCGATCAACGTTGGTGGATCTTTGCGCAAGGAGATCCAGGCCATTACCGGAGGGTGGCTCCATAGTCATGAACAAGTAGTGGCCAGCCTCAAATCAAGTCCCTGAAATTAAGGTTCGGGCATCTTTTTGGATTAGAATACAGGGGCTGCCTCTTCATCTTTGGAAAGTAGAAACCCTAAAGGGTATTGGAGACGTCTGTTGGTACAATGGCCTTAGACCAACGTCCTTAGATTTGACGGATCTTCGGCAAGCTTGCATCCGAATTCTAATGTCTAGTAGGGATGGTATTCCCTGCTAAATGAGAATAGCTGATCGGGGAGGGATACATTGGATCGTACTGTCCGCCATTTTGGAGGAGGATATGGGCTTCTCCGGCGATCTAGGGACTTTCGACCATGGCCGACGGTGGAAAATTCAAATCCGATCGGCGATAAGACCTGTCCTGCAGACATACATAGGAAGACCAATGGGAAACAAGCACTTGGCCGAAGCTCTGGCACCAAGGAGTGGGTAGCTCAGGCCTCCAATCACCTTGAGGGCATGGGGAAGGAGTTGCAGAAGCCTCAAGAGAACAGTGGACCCTGTAACCATAGGATATGCGCTGACACCCTGCCTAGGGCTGGTGAGAAGCCTGGCAGCAGCCCTCGTTACATTAAAGAGGTAAATAGGCTCAAATCTGGTCAGGAGAGTAGTACAAGGAACAGAGGAAAGTTTGCCAAAAGGATCAGAAAAAGAACTGGCATAAGGAAAAGGCTTCGGTGGGAGAGGAGATCGCAAGTAGGGGGTACAGATCTGGTGAGCAGAAGGGACTTATCGCAAGTTGAGGAAGGTAAGTCGCTAGGTGGTAGTGACAGCTAGCTGGATCCAATTATAGAGATTATTAAGTTTAACTCCATTGGTAGGCCCAATACAAAAGGCCCAGAACTCTCAAGTAACCTAATGGACCCAGATGTCCGATTGGTTCAGGCCCATGGGGAAGGCTTTTCAGATGGAGAGGATCCGGATGACTTCGAGATGGACCCCGATTTGCTTACTTGCTCGTGATCCAGGTTGCGAGTCTATCATCCTGATAATTTGTCAAGGAGTGGTAAGGTCTGATCCGGGAGATTACAGGGTATCATCGAAGGAGCCGAAGCCGAACTCTACGAGGGTCGTAGGGAGGCTACCCTCTAATTCTGAGGATCTGGCCGGGGAGAAGGGAATTTCGGGTGATCCTAGATGAAACAGAGGATGCGGTAGGGGGCGGCAGGGCTATGGAGCATCTTGCAGAACCTTGTACGGAGGACAAGGGGAGTTAGAGTGGAAGGTCTGCTGTTTTGGTCTCCTACCTCTTCAGGGACTCCTCTAGTGGGCAAGTTTTGGAATGATGAGTTGGTGAATCCGGAGATGGAAAGTTATACTCTAATTTTCACAGAATTTACAACCGCCTCTAGAACGAGTTTGCTAAACTCTGGAGGCCCTCTCTTGACTCTCCCGGTGGAGATCTCAGATTCGGGATCCTCCTAGTCTCAGTCGGATGGAGCTTCAATAGTCAGGTACCTAGGGCTCTCTTCAGTAGCCGTCGTGAATGCCCAGATGTGGATATGCCGCTCACAGGGAGGAGATAAGATGCTCGAATCAATTATGGTGTGTAGTGATACAGTAGTCTTCCCAAGTAGCAACCTCACGCAATCGGGACCAGATTGTTTTGAGGCAGTATCGCCGGGAAGTGGTGAACAGACTCCTGCATATCCTAGACCGGATGCGGAAGAACCCTTACTCTTAGCATCACCTATAGTAGAGGGGATTGCAGTCAATCGGCAGATACATCCACCGCTGGTTCCCTTGGAAGGTACATCTCCTCTCTCTTCTCCGAGTATCCATCCTATCCAGTTATTCAACATAGATAGGGTGGAAAGATCGATTGGCTTGTGTTCATCTATTATGAATAATTTTTCTTTGATGCAAAACACCATGGTGATTCGCTGCCTCAATCGTATGGGGTTCGAGATCCTGAAAAAAGGATGAATCAGCGAAGGAATTAGAAATCTTACTCTGATGGTCAGGAGACCTGAGTCTGTGCTTTTGTGAATATAGCCATGTTGCCTACACCCCGATACAGGGGGTGAGCCCGGTAATGCTTCCACATATGCAACAGGTGGAAGTTTCTGAATGGGTAGTGAATCAGATGGAGGGGATGGGTAAGGTGCTGGGTCTATCAATGGAAGGACATGAATCCGAGGCTAGAGTTCTGTTTCACAGAATTGAAGAGGTGAGGGGCAGGGATAGATCCAAAGGTAAGCCAATTGTAGGCCGGAGGGGAGCCTCAACGATGGAGTTGTGAAGGTTAGAATGCAGTATCAACTACGATCGAGTCCATATTAGAAGGGAGTCATGTAGCCCGAGGTCAGCTAGGGATCGTCGAGTAGTTAGATGACAACTCTCTCCATTATCTCATTGAATATTTGGGGTTTGGGGCAGTTGGAGAAAAGAGTGGCTATAAAAAATTTTGTGCACTCAAAGCATCCGTCGATCCTATGTATTTAGGAAATCAAGTTAACAGCCACCCAGGATTACCATATCAGGGACATATGGGGGAGTCTGGCTACGGGCTGGATTGATCTTCCGTTGTTAGGATCATCTGGGGGTATCTTACTAATGAGGGATAAGGCAAAAGGGGTGGTGCTGGACTCAGAACTGAGCCTTTTCGATAATCCATCCTGTGTCATTTGATAGGGGGAGGACTTTATATGGGTTTTCCCAATGGTGTACGGACCGGTAGGGAGGTCAAGAGATTTGGATTTTTGGACCGAATTGGATGATGTTAGGGTAAGATGGGATTAGCTGTGGTGCCTGGGTGGTGATTTTAATAGTATTAGGTTCTCTTTAGCGAAGAAAGGGGGTAGTGCTCACAGCTAGGATAAGGTGATTTGGGGCATTCATTTTTCGACATGGCTTGATAGATTACCCGACGAGGGGGCCCAATTCACTTAGTCTCATTCGGGTAACAACCTACTAGCGAGCTGTCTTGACCATTTCCTCGTTGATCAGGTTTGGTAGGCACAATTCCCAAACGTTACCTAAACTTCCCTACCTAGACCCATCTCAGATCATGTGCCTCTCTTATTAGAATCGATAAGCTTTTTTTTTTTTTTTGGGGGGGGGGGGGGGGGGGGCTAGGCCTTTCTACTTTAAGAACATATGGCTTGAGGACGAGCGTTTTAAAGACCTAGTAGTCGATGTGTGGAATCATAACAGTGGGTGGGGGTCAGCCATCACTAGATTTGGTCTCAAGCTCAAAACGTTGAAAGCTCGCATAAAAATCTAGAACAAGGAGGTCTTTGGAAACATTCAGGTGCGCCTTTTCGGTTTATTAAGGGGCAGACGAATTGGATGGATTAGCTAAGTCCCGAGATCTATCCCCCTCCGAATCTAGAGATAGAGAGGCCAAGAAGATGGAATACGTTTCTATTCTTAAGCTAGAAGAAATCAAGTGGAAACAAAAAGCTAGAACCCGCTAGCTTCAAGAGGGCGACCGCAACACAATTTTTTTTCACATAATGACGAATTTTAATAGAAAAATAATTTCATATCCAAGTTGAGGGTGGACGGGATTTGGATGGAGGAGAAGAGTGAGATTGAAGCTAGCGTGGTTTCATATTACAAAGAAATGTATCGTGAGAAGGAAGGGTGGCGCCCACGGCTAGATGAACTTCCTTTTGATGGGATATCCCTAGAACAAAGGATGTCCTTAGAGGCTCCGTTTGAGGAAGAGGTGTTTTGCGCAATCCGAAGTTTGGTTAGTGATAAGGCACCTAGGCCAGACGGATTTACCATGGAATTTTATAGGTGTTGGAAGATAGTGGGGTGGGATTTCATGAAAGTGATGCAGGAGTAGTTTGATACAAGGCGGTTTGACATAGTGATAAATAGCACGTTCCTTATCTTGCTTCCAGAAAAGGAGGGTGCTGTAGACCTCAAAGACTTTCTTCTTATTAGCCTTGTGAGTAGCACGTATAAAATTCTCTCTAAGGTGTTGGCTACTCGTCTCAAGGAGGTGATGGCCGCTCTTATTTTCCCTCAATAGAGTGCGTTTGTAGGAGGGCGCTATATTTTAGATGTGATTCTAATTGCAAATGAGTGTATCGATGCCAGGTTGTGATCTAAAACTCCAGGAATCTTTGTAAGGTCGATATCAAGAAGGCCTATGATCATGTCAATTTGGAGTTTGTCATTTATGTTCTAGGCAGGATGGGCTTCAGACTGAAGTGGAGACAGTGGATGTGGTCCTGTATATCCTTGGTATCATTCTCCATTTTGGTTAAGGGTAGTTCCGTGGGCTACTTCCCCAGCTCAAGGGGCTTGAGATAGGGGGATCCACTATCGCCTTTTCTCTTTGTGCTTGCCTCGGAGGCTTTGAGTCGGATGTTGTCTAGCGTAGAGAGGCTTTATTTTGAAAGATTCTGAGTTGGTGCTAATAGTGTGACGCCCTGAACTCGCGCCCAAGGAAACATGTTTCGAGACGCGTGCCTGTTCGTCATTACCACTAAAGTGGAAGACTTTGCCCGCGAAAATGCGAGAATTTTCAACTCTTTTTATGAGCTCACATAAGCAATAACAACTGGTCATCACAATAACCTATCATAAGCAAATGCGTTACCTCACTTGCTACATTAGTCTTTACATTTAGCGCTACTAATGCGCCAGTATACTTTCCAGAATTTATCAAGCGTAGCTCATTGCCAATCGGCAACCGCTTCAGGATCTGAAGACATAAAATGAAGGGGGTGAGCTATAGAGCCTGTCAAAATCCACAGTCCATCTAGATTATTTTTCACATAGTAACATTCATCAATAATGATATAGTAGTATAGTACAATTCTCATATTATAATAATATGCAGAATAATAATATTGTAATTCGTGACCTGAGGTCACTCAGGGCTATTTCACCCTATCCGAGGTTCCCAACCTCCAAGTGCTTTCTATTGTCAAGTTCATCCAATCATTGTCTACAACACTAGGTTTCCGTTTCAGATAACCATTCATGCTCTATCCTTGAGTCCACAGACTCGATCGACTGGGCCTTCGCCCATGTACAACCTTTATCCTTGGTTCCACAGACTCAATTATCAACCAATCAGGACTTCTCTCGATTATGACCAATAATTCGGTATGCCAACCCAATTAACCTTAAATCTGTATATTCCGCACATAACCCGTGCCTTCACCCTGACTGTTAGGAACACCTCTGAGTCTCTGACATATACTACTGTCAGGAACAACTCCTCTGACATATCATACTTTTCCAGGAACAACATCTTTAACATAAGATTTTATATTTTCCCACTATAGGAGCACCGGCTCACACAACCACATTTGTCAGGAAACACATCTGATCGTCACGATACACATTTGATTGCAAAGATACACATCTGACCGTCAGGAAACCCATCCGACCTGCCAGGAAAAGAAACCCATCTGACATGCCAGGAATGCACCTCTGACTCACAGGAAACACCTGATCACCAGGAAACACCTGTCTATCAGGAACACATCTGACATATCACTCTGCCTGACATAACATCTTTGACATAACACCCTTGTCAGGCAACACATCTGATAACCAGGATACATATCTGGTCGCCAGGATACCAATCTGATAGCCAGGAAACCCATCCGATCTGCTAGGAAAAGAAACCCATCTGACATGTCAGAGACGGACCTCTGACTTACAGGAAACACCTGACCACCAGGAAATATCTGACTACCAGGAACAGCTCTGACAATATAACCCTGTCAGACAAAACACCTCTGACAGTATAACCCTGTCAGGCAAAACACCTCTGACAGTATAATCCTGCCAGGCAAAACACCTTACATCAAATCCTGTTAGGCACAACACTTCTGACATCAAATCCTATCAGGCATAATACCTTTGACAATATAACCCTATAAGGAAAAACACCTTTGACAGTATAACTTTGTCAGACAAAACACCTCTGACAGTACAACGCTTAATCTAACTTTGTTGGGATGTACCTGCCCCTGCAGAACATCATCCCTCAAGGCAACCATCCTGTAACATCACAGCCTCTGTTGGGTGCATACCTGCCGACACAAGTTAATGCCCCCTAAAAGTAACATAATTGAGTTCGTAAACTCAATACATTGTTGGGTCCGTAGACCCCAATCCAACCTTGGGTCTTTCGACCCAATGCCATCCTAACTCTCCCGACTATCAGCCACGGAGGAACCCCGACCCTTAGCAGACCCGCCTCTCCAGACTTAGTTAAAGAGGGACCACGAATAGCATTTAACACATGTTAGATTTTCTAACCGTAGGAAATCCCCAATTTGCTTGAATAATTGAACCAGTTGGGCTTCACGCCCGTGGACCAAGTCTGAGAGTATACCGTTCCGGTGTGGAACATTACCCAGCCGATGGACCATTCCATCACCTTACCATGTCCAAACAACATCACATCACATAAGGATTGTTCCGAGGTGGAACTTTACCAGGCCAATGGACCCTACCATCGCTTTACAAGCGTTAAAGTAGAGCATCACATCATGCAAGGAGCATTCCGAGGAAGAACTTAACCAGGCCAATGCATCCTTCCATTGCCTTACAAGTGTTAAAGTAGCATCACATCACTTCCCGGGAGCCAAACTGGGCTCCCGGAGGGTCCGAACCTTAGTAACCCAAACCGTCCATATTGCTTCCCGCTCCCGCTCTCAAACCTCGCTCTCACGGTTTGAGAGCGGATTTGCCACCGGAGCGCGGTTGCACTTTTCCGAGAGCGCGATTTTGAATCTTCCAGATCGTGGTGTGAAGAAAACAGAGGAGTTGAGCTGTAGAAAGCGGTGATCAGCGAAGAAAAACCGACATTATTTGTCTCTGCAACTCGCCGGATTTCAGAAGAAGATGATGGTATATTTCTTTTTTCCAAGCCAAATACTATTTTTACCCTTAAGTGGGGTTAAAGGCTTAAAGCTTTAAAAGGCAAACAATAAAGTGTCACTTTATGAGGACTTTTCAACTCCCTATCTTCTTTTCTCTCCAACATACAAAATTCAGAAAAATTTGGTAAAGTGGAGGACTTTTCAACTCCTTTTATTCTTTTCTCTTTACAAAAGTACAAAATAAGAGGGAAAAAAATATTATATATATATATCTACATCGGCGCTCCGGAGGCGCTCTCAACCATATCCTAAATTGAAATTTGGCGCTCTTGCGCTCCCGCTCTGCGCTTTGGTTACTTAGGTCTGAACACAAACAAGGTCAAAACACCAAAGCCTGCGCATTGGCGATTGATCGCCCAGTATACAGAGCCAAAATTTCAAGCTATTTACAGCCCGAAACTGAGGGCTACGCCCCTCTTGCTTTTTCACACATCCGAACACACTTCATATCGGGTCTCCGACCCTTTTTCATTCATATTTCATCATAAATCATTCCATGTGAGCCAAAATTTCGAGCCATCTAGCCCAAAACCGAGGCCTACACCCCTCTACTCAATTTCCACACATCCCCATCCATTCCATACATCGCATGTCGGGTCTCCGACCCTTTTTCATCCACACATTATAACACAAACCATTCCATATACAAAAAACATATTTTAAAAGGAAAAATAGAAAAGAGGAAAAAATATTTTACCTCCTACGCATTTTTAGAAGCTTCGTATGGCAAAACGGACATCGTGGTTTCGTTCGAAACGTCGAAGAACCTCAAGGTAGACCTCTTTCTCTTTCTTTCTCTCTCTACTCTCTCTCTCTAAAAACCCCACGGGTAGGGGTTCAATGCCTCTCATTAAATAGAGAAAATGAGAGGGTATGGCCCTTTTTATATAGATGTTAGTGGGGTGATGTGGCGTTACCCATGTGCAAGCCATGTGCGGCACATGGTCTGTGATATGTGGCCCATCGACCGGTTTCCCACTTTTTCACGCATACGGCCCCCGTAACTCCACGAAATGATGGGCGATGATGATGAAATGATAGGTGACCGTAGCAAGGGCAGTCCAACACCCGCTGTGCGAATCTCGGGGAAAAATGTTTAGTTTTGACAGAAAAACTTAAGTCTGGAAGAAAATTACAAAACCTACAAATTTCCTGATTTTGGACACTAAACACGCCGCGGTTTCGCGATTTGAGTTGCAATAAAGCCGAGACGATAGATAGTCGTCCAGACGGCCGGTGTGTGAGTTTCAAAGATTTCCATTGGGGCAATCGGTAAATATTGAGTACTGACTGAATTTCGAAACACACAGATTTCCTGGTTTTCTTACATATGAGGCCCCGCGGTTTTGCGAATTGATGCGTGACGGAGCTGACACGGCATGTACTCGTACAGAAATGCAAACCGATACACAGTGGGAGATTTTCAGGGAAAAACACGGGGTTTTACCAGTAATTATCGGACACCAAATCCGATAACCAGAACCCACGGCTATACCCAAACACTTTCCCGAGGTTTTACGGATTCCGATTAGGGAAAGTGACACCCTAATATTCATAAATATTATTCTTTAATTAATTATACTTAATTACCGGTCATGTTGGCCTCAGGATTTTATTCAATCCGGGTTGTTACAAATAGGCTGAGTATTTCCCACCTCCAATTTGTGGATGACACTCTTATTTTCGGGCCTTAATCGAGAAGGGACCTTCTCTATCTCAGATGTATTCTTAGATGTTTTGAAGCAGTTTCAGGATTACGAGTCAATCTAGTCAAATCTAAGCTCCTAAGGGTAGGTGAGGTCCCTATCTTAGATCATCTGGCCATTTGTCTAGGTACTCAAGTAGGCTTTCTTCCTTCGGTGTATTTGGGCATGCTTTTGGGTGCGAGCTTTAAAGCGTAATCAATGTAAAACCCAGTGCTAGACCGAATTTCTGAAAGATTATCAGAGTGGAAATCGTCACTTATCGAAAGGGGAAAAATTGACTCTTATCCGAAGCACCTTATGAGGCCTCCCACTTTCTTCATGTCTACTCTCACCATTCCACGATCTGTGGCCAATTCTATTAAGAAACTCCAGAGGGCATTTTTGTGGAAGGAGAGAGGGGATAAAGTTAAATACCACTTTATCGCTTGGCCTTAATTGCGTCGCCCAACGGAAGATGGGGTTTGAATCTTAAGCCGCTCATCCTAGTGAATAAAGCTTTGTTAGGCAAATGAGTGTGGAGATTCAGAGATGAGGGACAGTTTGAGGCGCGCTGTGATAGTCACCAAGTATGGGAAAACTTCGTGTTGGATTCCACGGGAGGTTAGAGGCCCTCATGGACTGGGGTTTTGGAAAGGGATTATGGCCAATGCTAACTTGGTCGTGCCTTACTTTAGATTTCGAGCGGGGAGAGGGTCGGAGATTAGGTTCTGGAAGGATGTATGGTTTAGGTCTACTTGACTAATGGATGATTTTGTTCTCTTCGTCTTAACAGAGATGCTCTAGTGGAGGATTCATATGAGAGGAGTACAACAGGGGTTGTATGGTGTCTGAGGATGCGTCGAGACCTTAATGACAGAAATCAGTGATATGTCTCGGCTCTTGGAGCACATTACCTTATCGGCCATTTGCTTAGAGGTTAGGGATTGCAGGATGTGGTCTAGAAGCAACCAAGGTCGGTTCTCGATAAGATTATTGCTACAATCGATATCCCCCATCTCGAATGAGTCATTGCCTCATAAAGTTGTGTTGAATCCTAGAATTCCCTTGTCGCGCCCCAAAATCCACCCTAAGAGATAGGAGGGACTTTGTGCGTGACTAAACATATCATGATGAACCAACCTGCGAAAGATACAAAGTAATAACGTAGCGGAAGCGTAACAAAATTTTTTCTTTATATATACCAACTGTATTCCAAGTTTCCAATGTACAAAACTAATGACTTGAGATATACAAGAACCCCCAAAAGAAATCCCAAAATACATTTCACTCTCTCTCTCACCTCTCAATAATACCCTAGATAGGGTCAAATGTCAAGATCCCTATCACCCTCAGGATAGCCGCCTATCAGTTCCTCAACATACTCCTCGACCTATGGTCCCGGAACACATATATCAAAAGGATCTGCCGAAGATAATAGTTTGGCTGAGCATGAAATACTCAGCGTATACAAACACTAAAGTAGCAAGTAGTAGACATTAATAATAACATGCTTTACTAGTCAAGACAAAATGAGCAATTCAAGGAACAGGTGAAACAAGTATACTTGAATATTCAAATAAGGAAACTATGACACTTTTCAAAATATGGCATGTGCAAACTTTTCAAAATCTTACTTCTAAACAATACTATACAAGCTCTACTTTGAGACATTCCTTTCAAAACAAAGTGTTTCCCTTCTCGGAGCACCTTATGAGATGAGTTCTTACAAGACAAAGTGTTACCCTTCTCGGAATACCTTACGAGACGAGTTCTTACAAGACAAAGTGTTTCCCTTCTCAAGAACACCTTATGAGACGAGTTCACTTTACAAAACTTTACAAGCCAGGCTTAAAGCCCTTGATTTCTTTGAGTATCTTACAACAAAGTGTTCATGTTCGGAACACCTTTGAGATGAATTCCTCTTTACAAAACTTTACAAGCAAGGCATCGAGCCCTTGATCACGAAACTTTACAAGCAAGGCATCAAGTCCTTGAGTACAAAACTTTACAAGCTACGAAACTTTACAAGCAAGGCATCAAGCCCTTGAGTTCTTTCAAAACTAAATTCTACCTTGAGAAAATCTTCACTTTGAGACAAAACTCCTTTTCAAGCCAAAATCATTCTTTAAGACAAAACTCATGTTGATTCAAAACGAAAATTTCAACATAGAAGTGCACGTGATCATTTGTGAGCAACAACAAGCAAAATCCCTTATAGTTTAATAACATCGTCGTAGTTTACAAAAAGCAAGGTCATAGACCTTGATTTGTCAAAAATCAAACAAACTTAATTTCTATTAATGAAATACAACAAGCTAGGTTTAGTAGAGTGTATCTACCTTGGAAAGGTTGAAACTCCTTTGATCTTAAAGCTTGAGATGGTTGAGAAGCTTGGAGGAGTGAAATCGTGTTTGAGGAAGAAGATCCAAGCTTGAGGAATTATATCCAAGCTCCAACCTTGATCACACAAGGAAACCCCTTCTTAAAACCCTAACTTTCTCTCATTTTTCTCCCAAAGTTTCTCTTAGACTTGGTGTTAACCTAAATCCCCCAAAAATGGCCTCTATTTATAGCCCAAGGGGTTGAAACCCTAAAAATCCCGCATTTGGGGCTTTTTCGTGACTTCACTGGGCATGACCATTCGAATGGTCTTTTGATCGTTCGAACGGTGGTGTGATCATTCAAATGGCTAAGCCTATTGTTTTTAACCATTCACTGGCATCGTTCGAACGGTTAGGGAACCGTTCGAAAGGTTGCCCTAGTTTTCTTCTGTTTTTCACTTTTTCTCATTTTCTTTCTTATTTGCTTAGACTTTTACAACTTTTAAACATTACCAAGGGTCCTTAAGACCTTAGAACACACGCTATAACTCATTATTAAACACAACAACATCATTATCATAAATCATACAACCCAAACCATACATTGAAACCTTTTGGCTTTAAAACACATACTTCATAGCACTATTCACAGCACTATTCACTAGTACTGTGCACATGAAGATCTGGGGTTCTACATCCCTCCAAAGTATCTTTCTTCTTATGGTCTGCAACATTGAACAAAATTCTAACATGTGAGCACTTACAACATAGAGGATGAAGAATAGCTAACCGATGTTTTATGTGTCTCCAAGCGGAAGAGACGGTGGACCATCTCCTTCTGCACTGCCTCGTTGTGCAGGAGGTGTGAGGCTTTTTCCTCTCCCGTATGGGGGTTGCATGGGTCTTTTCATCATCCCTTCACAACTTCTTATCTTGTTGGTCATTGGAGAGCGGGGCAGGTGCATGGGAGGCGATTTGGCAAGTGCTCCCTAGGGCTATTTTTTCATTGTTTTGGAAAGAGAGAAATCTCATTTGATGACATCGCTTCTACCGTTTCCCAGAATTGTGATCACATCAGGTTGGTTGTCATGGAGTGGGCAGGGTTACATTGTACAAGGGAGGAATTGCCTCCGGGGGGGGGGGGGGGGGGGGGTGGGTTAGGATCATACTTGCTTCTCCCCTGTTTTGAGTTTATATGCTTGTAAGCTCTATTTGCCGGGTTTTCTTCTCGTATTTCTTCTTTCCTTTTTTAATATATTGAACTTTGAATCCTCTTCTCTCCTTCTCTGAGCAAGGATGTCTCCGAGCAAGTGTTCCCGGTGACAATCTGATTCAGATTTCTCTGGTGATTGGTTATTAAAAGGTGCATCCCTTCGACTTTTACTGAGTCAGGGATTCTGAAGCTTCATCTTAAGGCTTCAGAACCCAAAATTTCGGGAAGGTTTGTGCCTTCGTTGGTACGAGCATTTGTTCTTTGGAGATTATCTTTTTTTTTCTTCTTCTGATCATGGTTTAAAATATCGATATGTATCGACCGATACGGGCCGATAAGTATCCTATATGTAGCTACCCGATACACTGATATGCTGGAAAAAAAAACTCCACTGTATTGGGCCGATACACTCGATACAGGGATTTTTCAGTTAATTTCTTCTCTTTTCATTTACATTAGATCCACAATATAGACCTGATACACACAACTTATTTACATAATATATTATTTAAGTAAATGATTTTAACTTGATTTTACTTTCATTTACTTTAGATATTAATATGTAAATAAGGTTATCCCCCTGGTTATGATGTATTGATGCCCTAGCCCAGCCCTACTTATCAGGAGCCACTAGTTATGATGCCCTAGCCTAACCCTACTTATCAGGAGCCACTGGTTATGATGCTCAGTCCCAGTCTTCGACTGATAGTTATGGACAGATCACAACTCAGCAACAGGCATATGTACAAATGTACCTGAGATGTACCGCATGATGACGACTTGGACATAGTGGTGTCATCATGTCTGGACCACTTATAATGTATCACTGTACTCAATTCCTGATCCCACAATGATAGAGTATAAGCCGGCACGAAGCTCAATGTGGTATTGAGCTTCTGTCATGTATGTGATTTGATTTGTGAATACAAGGGTCTGTATTTTCATAATTTTTATTTATGAATGCAAGTGAGCTTCTATCACTTGGTTAAGTAATTATGGTTTGTATTTTCTTACATATTTATCGACGCGCACGCCTTTTTTAACTTATAAATTTGTTAACTCTCGTATGTATGATTATAAATGTAGTTGGAGACCATTTAGTTTGTTTTTAGCTTATATTTGCATCAAAAGAGGTTTTATGTAAGGTATTCAAGTTTTTCATTGCATATCCAAGCTTTTTTTAGCGTATCTTGAATTTTTCTGCCGTATCCAACTGATACTGTACCGATACGCCGATACGTATCTTATTTTGGACTTACCGATACAGTAACCGATACCGATATTTTGAACCATGCTTCTGATAGACTGCTTTCAAAATATGTGGGTCGTATTCTGCCAATGAGGGAGAGATGTCTATTATCAATAGAATTCAGAAAATTTGAAATTTGAGTTCCAAAAAGGATAATCTGCTGCTGAATGAAAGGGGGAGAAGCTTCACGAATGGAGTATGTAGCAAAAAATCTGTGTTTCACTGGTTCATAGCTTTATGGCGGAAGTCGAGAATCTTTTGAAGTTGTGGGTTTTACATTTTAGGATAAAAAACCTTGAATGGGAACATGTAATTATATCCAAGAGAAGCAATATTATTGATATGTGAGGATATGTGTGTCCTGCAAAAGATTCGAAGGGGGATTCAATTGCAACACCTGAGGGTCCCATAGCATGTGATATATCTCTGTAAGGCTAATTATGTCCAAGTAAACTAACTTTATTAATAAAAATAATTCTGAAGGGGATGTGAGACACAGTTCACTTTCCTCCCTTTTCCTTCCATCTTCTCTTATTCCTATCTCCAAACTGTAGAATCTCCTTAACTTTCAACTTGGTGTCAAGGCTATTTGAAGATAAAAGAGAAGGATCGAGATGAAAAAGATAAACTAAGAGTCAACAAGGGGTTGATGTCATCTGGCTGTACAGTTGACGTCAACTGTTCAGACAGACCTTTGGGATCCCCCTTGTTTTGGGTGCTATTTTAGAGGTATTTTTTTGTCTTTTGTTTTGTGGTATTTTTTGAGGCTATTTGCAGTGTTTTAAAGCCCTAAAATCAGATGACAAAAAAAATCCATATTTCAATCAATTTGATGGGAGGGCTTCTATAAAGGTATTTAGCGGATTCATTTTTCCGAATTGATGTGTTTTAATTTTTGGAAGAAGTAGAAAAGTAGAAATCCCAGTTTTCTTTGTGAGAAGAAGAGATGAGAGAAGACTTGTTGTGAGGAAGAGGATGAATAGAGATTAGGGTTTCTCTATCTATCCCTTCTAGATTATTAGTAAGGTCATAAATACCTTTACTGATGTGGAGACAAGAGCTTAATATTAAGCAACTTAAGAAAGGATTATGGGCTTAGTTACTTAGGCCCATTACAACTCCCTCTCAAGTGGGGTTAGATCTCTGACATGCCCAACTTGTCAAAAAGATAATGATGTCAATTCGAAGCAACCTCCTTTGTGAATGTCTGCCAACTGTTATCGGTCTTGACGAACGGAAGACTAATTATTCCTGAAATCACTTTTTTTTCCCAAATGAATGCTTGTCCACTTTGATGTACTTGGTTCTATCGCGTTGGACTGGATTGTGAGCAATACTAATAGCTGCCTTATTGTCGCAAAATAGTCTCATTTCAGACTGAACTGGAAAACAAAGCTCTGTGATATGAATCTTGATCTATAACAACTCACATGCTCCATGTGTCATTGGCTCATTGCCCTGTAATTTGCCTCTGCACTGGACTGAGCAAAAACTGCTTGTTTCTTGCTCCTCTATGTAACTAAGTTCCCATCTACAAGTGTAAAATACCTAAAGGGATCTTTTGGTTATCATTGAGTCCGCCCAGTTAGCATTTGTATAGCCTTCAAACTTGTAAATGCTCATTTTTCCGAAAAAGCAGATCCTTACCAAGAGATGACTTTAGATACTTCAATACTCTTTCAACTGCCTCAAGATGTGTCGTTCGTGGTTTATGCATGGACTGATTGATTACACTAATCAAGAATGATATGTCAGGATGAGTCAATGTCAAGTAAATCAACTTTCCAACTAATTTTTGAAACATACCAACATTTCTATAGCAGTTTCCCCCCTTCATTATCGAGTTTGAGATTAGCTTCCATAAGTGTATCATCTGGCATAACACCCAACATCCCTGTGTATTGTAACAGATCTAGCACGTTTTCTTTGGGATATGAAGACCCCTCTCTTGGATCTGGTCACTTCAATTTTAAGAAAGTACCTAAATGCCCCCAAATCCTTAATCTCAAACTCCTTTGCAAGAAATCTTTTAATTGTTGAATCTCGAGAACTGTTACCTGTTACTAAAATATTGTCAACATAGACAATCAAAGCTTTAGTCGTGCCACTTGCCTGCTTTACAAATAACGTATGATCATCATGACTCTGAACACATTCTTCACATACAACCGATGAAGAGGCCAAGATGAATTCGCAGCAAGAGAAAGGAACACTCTAATAGAATTCATCTTGGCAACTGAAGCAAAAGTCTCATGGTAATCCACTCCATAGGTTTGGGTGAACCCCTTTGCTACTAGTCTGGCCTCATACTTGTCGACAGGCCCATCTGCTTTATGCTTTACGGTGTACACCCACTTATATCCTACTAACTTCTTATTATTGGGAGTGTCAACTAGTTCTCATGTATGATTTTTAATAAGAGCCTTCATTTCCTCCCATATAGCCTCTTTTCACTTGCTCTATTTCAAGGGTAACACTAGAAGGAATAGATACAGAATACAAGGATAATATAAATGCTAGGAGTTAGAAATAGGATGAAGAGTCATACATGTATGTCTCTCTTTACTGGGAGCATCATCAGTAGGGATAACTGAACAAGATCAGGAACAAACTTTCCCAAAAAAGTAGGTTTTGGAGGCTCTGAATCCATAGTCCCGGGCTGAGGTGACTGGTCAATTGATGTAACTTGTACTTTAGGGCATTTGGATTAAGTTTGCAACTCTTTCTTCTCATCTTCAGTAAACTCGGACAGTGATAAATGAATATCAGGGATCAATGGAAGTGGAAAGTTTACCTCTTCAATACTACTTTTCTCCCCCTAAAGAGAAACACCCAAAAAATAAGTAGTGGACTCAAAGAATAAGACATCCATATAAACAAAATGCTTTTCGATCCTTGGATCAAAACACTTGTACATTTTCTGAGTGGAGGAGTAATCCCAAAAAAGACACTTCACAGACTTTGGATTGAGTTTAGAGTGATTAGGACCCAACACATGAGCAAAACAAGTACATCCAAAGACTTTCAAAGGAAGGCTGAATATTGGATGATCAAGACGTAACAACTGATGTGGAGTTTTGTATGCTAACATTCTAGATGACATGCAGTTAATAAGGGTACACCGCAGTGAGCTCAACATCAACCCGATATTTTTTCTCAACTTTTATTGCCAGTAGAAGACTTCTCGCTACTTCAAATAAGTGTTTGTTTTTTCATTCAGCGACTGCTTTGATGTACTACACCATTGTCTTCCAAATAAGCTTTCAACTAGCCCTCCATGTATTCACAAGTCATGACCACTGTTAGATCTAAGGATTTGATGTTTTTGTCAAATTGGATTCACACCATCTTATGAAAGACAAATGATATTTGGCACGTCTTCCATAATCTCCATAAGGTAAATCAAAGTGCAACTTAAATCATCCATAAAAGAAATAGTGGAAGCCAAACAAAGACATAGTAAGGGAAGGTCCCCAGACATAATAATGCACAAAATCAAATGGAAATTGACTTTTATTAGGAAAGGAAACATGATAATGTTACACTAGTTTACACACTTCATATTGTAAACTTTGCAGGATGACGAACTTAAACAAATGAGGAAACACAATTCTCAAGGAAGGAAAAGACAAATGACTAAGCCGGTTATGCCAAAGTAAAATCCGGTCTTTATTGACAACCTATGAGATTGAAGTGCACTAGGAGAAGTCGAAGGTGAATTCAGTAAGTAGAGCCCATAAACCTCATGACCACTCACAATCTGCTATTGTGTCTTCAGATCTTGAAACACAATGTGATGGAAAATGGGTTACATAACAATTTAATTTTCTGGTGAGAATACTAATAGAAAGTAGATTAGCATAGAAACCAGGAACATTTAAAATAGATGACAATAAAATATTTGAAGAGACATTGATAGATTCTTTTTCTGAAACTGAGAAAAGGGAACCATCAGCAATTCTCACTTTAGTCCCATTAGAACTAGACTTGGGGGAAGAAAAAGTGGAGTACATACTCGACATATAGTCTGAAGCAGCTGAATCGATAATTCAGGTCGATCTAGAGAGTAAAGTAGAAACATGATTAGCAGAAGCACTAGTACCTGATGAGCAAGGGATGTAAAAGGTGGAGAAAGAATGATCTTGTGACGCCCCGAACCCACGCCTAGGGAAACAAGATCCGAGACGCGTGCTTGTTCGTCATAACCACGCATGCGGAAGACTTTACCCGCGAAAATGCGGGAATTTTTCAACTTTTCTTATGAGCTTACATAAGCAATAACAACTGGTTATCACAATAACCCATCACAAGCAAATACGTTATCTTACTGGCTACAATCGCCTTTACTTTTGGCGCCACTACTACGCCAGAACATTTTTAGACTATCAAGCTACCCGCTTCAGAATCTGAAACATCAAATGAGAGGAGTGAGCCATAAAGCCTAGTAGTACTTATCAGAATGATATAATAATACCGCTCAATTTCTATATTACAATAATAAATAATATCGTAAATCTTAACCCGAGGTCACCCAGAGTTATTTCACTTTAACCGAGGTTCCCAACCTCCATATATTTTCCATTGTCAAATTCATCCAATATCAACTATGTTCACAACACCAGGTTACCGATTCTAGATAACCGCTCACTCTCTATTCTTGAATCCACAGACTCGATCGACCAGGCCTTTATCCGCACACAACTTCTATCCCTGAGTTCACAGACTCAGCTATCAATCGATTGGGCTCATGCCCATTCAAATCATACCTTGAGCCTTTAGACTCAATACAAGATCATACAACTATTTGACTTGGCCACAGTGAGAACCTTGTCCTCACGACATCACTTTCAAATAGTACAACCATCGCTTTTCCTGACCTAGTCAAAGAGGATCTATGGACATCAAATCCACCCACTCTCGATTATCAGTCATGGAGGACTAACATAACTCGCCACTCCAGACTTAGCCAAAGAGGATCTATGGATAACACTCCACCCACTCCCGACGATCAGTCTCGTACCTCGCTAAAGAGGATCCATGGACATTATTCCACCCACTCCCGACGATCAGTCAGGTACCTTGCCAAAGAGGATCTATGGATATTATTCCACCCACTCCCGACTATCAGTCATGGAGGATTAACATAACCCACCACTCTAGACCTAGCCAAAGAGGATCTATGGATATCAAATCCACCCACTCCCGACTATCAGTCATGGAGGACTATACGACATCACCGCTCCTGACTTAGTTAAAGAGGATCTATGGATAATAATCCACCCACTCCCGACTATCAGTCATGGAGGATTACACCTTAAACCTAGTTAGGTTTTCTAACCATCGAGTGACCGTAGTTAATCCAAGCCTTGCTTGATTAACTGAAACAGTTGGGCCTCGTGCCTGTGAACCAAATCCGGTAACACACCGTTCCGTTAGGGAACGTTTTCAGGCTAATGGATGTGTTCATAGCCTTATACGACCTGCAAAACAACTTTTCGACACCCAAGGGTGACGATACAATTTACTTGGGACCTGATCTGGGCTCCCCAAAGGTGCACATAAAATCACATCACATAGGGGTCTCCGACCCTTTTTCCATCGACACCATTTACACAGTGAGTATAAATCCAGGGTTTTGAGACCTGAGACCGAGGACTACACCCCCTACTCATTTTTCATGCACATCCACCTTTCCATAACACATTCACGGGGTCTCAGACCCTTTTCCATTTATGCCATAAATTAAATACGCCATTCCACATTACACAGTGAGTCTAAATCCGAGGTTTTGAGACCCGAGACCGAGGGATACACCCCTCTACTCATTTTCCACGCACATCCATCTTCCAATAACACATTCACGGGGTCTCAGACCCTTTTCCATTCATGTCATAAATTAAATACACCATTCCACATAAAAATATAGCATAAATAAGGGAAAAGAGAAGAGATAGAGAGGAATTTTACCTTTTCTAGCATTTCGGGGGTCCGCACGGACGATCCGTCGCCGCCAATGCGATCACCATGTCGAAGAACCCCAGGGTAGCACGCATGCAAAGCACGCCTCACTTTCTCTCCTCTTTTCTCTCTCTCTTTCTCTAGAATTTCTCTCTCTAAAACTCTCGGTGGCTACTGTGTTCGAATGAGAAAGGACTTAGGGCATTTGCCTTATATATGATCATGGGTTAAAATCGTGCGCAATGGTCCTTACAACGCTTTGGTGTGGTAATCGACTTTGACTGTTTGACTTGGTTTGACCAAGGTTTGACCAGATTCCAATTTTTCACGGAAATGGCCCGTGTAACTATATTAAACGACATCCGATTCCAATGAAACTTCAGGTGACCGATCATGGGGTAGTCCGACACCCGTTGTAAAAATTTCAGGGAAAAATACTGAGTTTTGACAGCTGCACTTTAGTCCGGAAGAAAATTGCAAAACCCATTAATTTCCTGATTTTAGACACAAAACATGCTGCCGTTTATTCGTTTGAAATGTTTAACTGCCGAAACGACATACGGTTATCCTCACGGCCGACATGCACGCTGTGGTACCAGCTGCACGGATTTCTATTAGAATCCTCAACAATTTTGGAGTCCTGACTGAATTCTGGAAAATCTGGAAATTTCTCGTTTTTCTCGATTTTCTTACATTTAAGACCCCCGCGGTCTCGTGAATTGATACGCGACAGAACCGAAACATGTGACCGAATTAGGGACAGTCCCACACCTACTGCATGAATTTCAAAGGAAAATGATGAGTTTTGACAGTAAAAAGTAAATCCGGAAGAAAACTGCAAAACCCACTAATTTTCCGGTTTCGGATACAAAACATGCAGTATTTTCATATATGAACAAACCAACGGTCGCGATGAAAAACGATGATTCTTACGACCAATCGGCACGCGGTGACATTCTTCATTCGTATTGCATCACACATAATGACCCCGCGGTCCCGCGAAATGATACCTGACATAACCGATACAATAGGGGTGTGTCCCGGCAGTCACCGGCACACTGTGTACGATTTTTGAGAAAAGATACTGAGATTTCCTCGGTGCACTCCAATCCCGAGCAAAACTCACTTTTTATTAATTTAACAAACGCTCAAGTATTTAACCCCAGTCAAGGACCAATAAACGCATCATTTTATTATTTAAAAATTCCGGGTTTTTACAGATCTAGTTGGGTGAAGAGACGACGAAGACTCAAATTTCTCCTAGAGAATTGTCAACATCTCCCTTGGAGAAGTCCGAGTAGCAGGTAGTGGGGTCTATGATGTAGTAACCGTATATGATGCACTGTGAGCAGATGATGTAGGACATGTGTATTTAGCTAGTTGCCCAACTAAATCCCAATATGTCTCCTTGGTATGTCTCAGCCTCCTACAGTAGTCGCACTTCAATTTGTCCATATCCTCTGAACTCATACTACTTGGCTTACAATTACCTCCCTTGCCTCCTCTTTGAGGCTGAGTAGTGGATGCCAATGCTGAATGCTTTGAATGGCTGACTGGACTGTCAATGCCAATCCGTCTGCTCTCCTCATGGACTGTCATATAGAATATGACATGGTATTACACAAAAAGACAAGGATGAATTAGTTACTTTTCATGTAGTTTTATTGATGTATGTATTGGACATCCTCATTTTATGAGTACATTTTTGTTTCCTCTAAAATATTTTATTATTTGGTTGCCCTAGGTAAGTTGGCTTGATTATTATTTTGCAGTACGTCAACTCATTGATGTATGGGCTCTATCCCAAAGTAGAATTTCCTAGTAACAATGCAACTGGCCATTATGTTTGTAGTTTAGCTGTATGTCACCTTTACGTCCTCTTCTATCATTCTATTTAGAGAATCTGATATTTTCTTCATCTGCTCTGTGTTTTTATCCTTGGGAATGTAAGGAATAGTGCTAATACTTTCAGGGTTCCACTGTTAGTGGTTGTATTTTAATTATTTTGTATATTCTTTGGATTTTATCAGTTCATGGTTGTTCTGCATCATATGCATTGTTTTGTCCTTAATTTAAGAACTCTCTTGGTTGGTTGTAAATTGTAATGGTTCTTCGGTAACATGCCTTGCATACAACTTTGCTCTTAATGAGAGACCTGGGATCCATTTCGGAGTCTGCCTTCATATATATATATATGTGTGTGTGTGTGTGTGTGTGTGTGTGTTTAAATTTCTGGTTTCATTGTCATGCATAATGTGTTAACTTTTGTCTCTTGGCACCAGATTACCAGTGCTGGGCTGTGGTCACAGAAGGAAGTTGAATCTACTGTGATGGATATTCATGACCAGGAAACTTCAACTGAGAATTTAAAAGTTCCAGATGTGGATGGAGATGGATTGACGTTTTTGGCTGCAAAGTTTTGGTTGAATTGGTTTGGTTCCGGTGCTAGGAGGAGCAAATTGGTCTTGAAATCTTGGAAGACCGATAACGAATATATTGAGCCTCAAGCGGAAAGCTCAACTGACAGTGGAAATTCTAAGCCAGCTGGTGGTGAAACAGAAACTAAGGTTGATAGGGAGGATACACATAATGGTTTCCCTATAACGGCCAGAGAATCATTTAAAGCTGCAGTTATTCACTTCTGCAGCAAGTGGCACAGGCATTTAACCTTCATTTTGGGACATGCAAAGCGATTATTGGGGAGTTTCCGCCAGTTGTGGGTGAGGAAAAACACTTGCTAGTTTAATTTCATACTCCTGTTATTTGGTGAAATGGCCTTTCATTTTGTTTACTAAATGAACCCAATTTGCTACTGAGTTCTGTAAATTCAGCTGGTTGTAGCTTTATTTGACATTATCAATTAGATTACGACTTCAATCTCCAATCTTTCCCCTTAAATCTTTCATTGCCATTTCTTAATGTTGGATTGTTGGGTTTATTTGTGCTATTTGATAGGTCGATTTCTTTTGAGGTTATAGTTATCTACCCATTGATAGTTTCAACATACGTATGTTCTCCCTATAGTTAACTGCATCATTATATTTGTGTCTATGATTTCCAAATCCTCCTGAGAAATCTGAGGTAGTTTTTACTTCTGGCGTGTTTAGACTCGCTGTTGTTGATCAAATATATAGATTGATGTTATTAATACAAATTTTATAGTAAAATAAACTCAGTAGAAATTGAAATGTTTCTTTACTACAGAATGGGGAATTTCCTGTCATCTTTCCGATATAGCTTGGGTGGTATCTTTATTATCGGTCTTGTCATCTTTCTGAGTTCTCTGGGGTTTCTTGGTCAGATTTCATTTATAGATGGAGAGCTATTGCTTTTTGTGGCCTTTTGTGGGGAATTTCCTCATTCCTCTATAATGTACAGTTTTCGATTACAGTACATTAGTTTTTTTTGCGTTGCTTATTCAAAGGTAAAACATGGAATTGACTCCCACCAAGCATTGTGGATGCACATAATCCTTAAGTCTTCTATTGGAGGCAATGAATCGAATCAGTTGTTTCTTGTCGTGCCCCAAAATCCCATCTTGGTCAAATGAGACCTTGGGCCCGTGACACTCATAAACAGAACTTGTCTTAAAAACATACAAGGCATACCAAAATAAGAGTGAAAATTTTCTCCTTAACAATAACAATAAAGCCAATCGATAATCAATATAAACCATCATCCATCAATATATGACCATAACTGTAGAACAACTTAAACTTAAACAATCCTGATCATCCACTATGATCACAAATGCTGAATTTAAACCTAAGCAACATCAATTTAAAAATCTTATTACAACCCTTAATCAAATAAACTACTGGATCAATAATAAGGATGATGATCAAAATTGATCTCCTTCCTCTCGATATTCCTCGATGTACTCTTCCTCAATCCAATGTTCTGCAAATTGCTCCGAAGCTAAACCTACCGATGATAAAATTTCGGCTGAGCAACAAAATGTTTAGTGAATATAAAGTGTATTTAACAATATAATAACATGCATATTCAACATGCTTATCATACATTACATACTTTTTCAAAATCAGAGTGCAGAAAGCATGTGAGCTTATCATATCATCATACATTGCATATCCAGATATATCATACATGAACTTGTGCAGACTTGTGAGACTTATGTAGATGCATGTGAATTCTTACCAGATGCATGTCAATGCTTACCATATGCATGTCAATGTTTACCAGATGCATGTCAATGCTTACCACATGTCAATGCTTACCAGATGCATGTCAATGCTTACCATATGCATGTCAATGTTTACCAGATGCATGTCAATGCTTACCAAATGCATGTCAATTCTAAGTATATGCGTGTCAATGCGTACTAGATGCATGTACTTTTGCAAACTTACCAACTTACCATGCTTGTAGACTTCTGCTTAAAGTGTCGTGATTAACTTTCATTTAGGTTATCCCTTAGATTCCGATCTCTTGCTATCGAAACCCCACCATAGCATCCTATACATCTATGGTAAAGAATCTAGGTTATGAGACCATTCTCTAAGTCTTGACCCATCCGAAATTCAACCACCATACATGCATAGATACGTATACTTATCTTGTGAAAATCATACCATAATACTTTATCATTCATAGAGGATCTTACAATCGTAATCATATTTAACACAATTTATGAGGTCAATAGCATAACATAACATGTAGTCATCCATTCCTCTCATTTGGTCACAGACTCATAGCCTGGTATACAACCCTTCCTCCATATTCAATCACACATACATTAAAATCCCCAAAACACCGTATCTTTCAAATATCAATTCTCATAACTTCTTCAAATAAAAATCATTAAATCAATAACATATCATAACACATGATCATCAATCAATTTCTTACATGTTCTTACCCATATCCATTCATAACTCATATTCATTAATCCATTCCAATCTTGAAATTCGTACCTTTCATAATCATACAACCCTTACTTATTCAATTCACATCATGTTTATCAAACTTAGTTCATGCTTATTCAAACTTTAATCAATACTTATCATAATCTTAATGTATCATTAACAAAACAGTATATCAAACCTCTCAAGATCGCTTCCCTACGATCGATTGCTTGCAAATATCTCTTGAAAATTGATTTTCAAGTTCCTCTTCTTCTCCAAGCAAAAACCTTTTCCAAAACTTTAGGTTAAACTCTCTTTGGGATTTCTAGAACTCTTAGAATGTTTTGAAACCCTAAACCCATGAGTAAAAGAAAAATGATCTATTTATAGAGTTTGGGGTCCTAAACCCTTACTAATTCTGGGAAAAACCCAAAATTAGCACGTTTCTGCACTAATTTCCCGTAGGTCGGTCGACTGCTGACCTCCACCGGTCGACCGTTGGATGATGCATTCTCTACCAAAAAACCCCAACTATGTCAACAGATGAATAGTAGAAGGTTCGGATGGGAAGGATATAGAAGAAAACTAGTTTTTCATTTCGTTTATTTTATGGGGAATGTAATTTTGAGATATTTTGGAAACACCAAGTATAAGTATGGATTTGCTATGATGTCTATTGTGAATGGTTTGTATGGGAAATCTTGGAAATTAAGTTTTTAATTTCTCTTGATATTATGCTTCCGCTTTTGTTTAAAAAAAGAATTCACAATCAGGTATATACTAGAATTTCGTGTCGAGATTCCAAGTTTAAATCTAGTCGTGACATTTTCTCATATAAAGAAGAAATAAATTGGGTTTAAAGGGACTTACTTCAATGTAGATACCTTACACCACCTCAAAAGAAGGCAACAAATTGCTCCACGTGATGCACTTTTTCTGTGGGAATGCTTCCAGAGAAATCCTTGTGCGATTTGATGCATTGGTCTCACATAAAGAAAAATTTTAGGTTGAGGGTTCCCCAAATCCTTAATATAAAATGAGAGTTAATAAACAAAAAGGAATTTTTTGCCTTACAAATTTGGTCGTATATAAGTCCCCTCTTATGAAAGGGGTCTCTACTTAGTGTTATTTTAAGTTTAAGAACCAAAAAAAGTGAAGTTTTGGCCGAGTCATATCCCACGCGGTCTACTTAGCGATTTTCACCATGTTTTGGTTGATTTGCGGTTGAAGTGAACAACTCTAATCCTAGCAAATTAGGTGAATATTTTTGATGAAAAACCAAGAAAGAATAAGAAATCGCCAAATATCTCAAATGAAGATCTATAGTCGATATGCCAACTGATATATTGCAACTTTTATATGAAAAAGAAATTCAACTTATTGCCGTAATTTTGAGATATTGACCATAAATTGTGATTGTGCGATTTTTCATGATATTTAACTGTTATATTTAAAAAGATAAATATCAAGGATAGATATGCACCTACTGATGTGGACATCGAGCATCAAAAGGAGTTTAAAGTTTATCATAGGTAGAGGAAGAAAAAGAATGCCCGCATGTCACTTTGGGTAGATGATTTTGGGTATTGAAGACCTCATATGCACACATTGATCATTAGGAAGACCCCACATTGGGATGATGTGCTTATTGATTAATTTAACATTGTTATAAAAGTCCAATGGGTTGTACTTTTAGTTAGGGAGGAAACAATTTATTAGTATTGGGTTATTTTAGTCTTTTTAATTAGTTTGGGTATTCTAGACTTTATACAAGTAGGGTTTACATCTATTTAAACTTATTTTCTGCTGTAAATTTTTATTTAATGAATTCTATGAATGAAAGAAAAGTGCTTTTTGAGCATTCTCCATTGATTGGATTTGGTATGATGCCATGAGAGTGATTCCCAAAGGATTCTTGGTGTGATGCCATGGGAGTGATTCCCAAAGGTCTAAGGTATATTCTTCTTTCTCTCTTCTCAATTGTTCTTCTCCATTTTTTGTTCCTCATTGAAACCCTAATTTATGAAACCCTAGATCTCTTGTCCTTTCTTTTTCTTTAATTTTTCTTATCAAACCTTCAAACCCAAACCCTAGATTTCCCTTTTCCTTTGTTCTTTATTGATTTCTTGATTTCCCTTGCAAGAAATCTCACCCAAACCAAAATCTAGCCTTCCCAACCCCTATTCTTGATTGTCACACCATTACTCTTGCTGTCCAGCCTGGCCTTCCTATTGCTGCCACATCATCCTACCACCCCTCCTACAACCCCACAACCCTATTCTCTTCTCCCAAACCTGTCCCCTTGACTGTCAAGCCATTTTCCCTAATCCCTAATGCTGTTACAGATATTCTGCAGTTGCAAAACCCTAAAAAACAGCATCCTTCCAATTTCCTTTAACCCTAAAAAAACCCTAACAGCTACTATACCTAAACCATGATTAAATTCCAAACCTCTAACCCTTCAGCCTTTGAAACCCTAGGAAAGACTAGAATATCTACATTGAATTAAGAGTTAATCCCCAAGCTTGTGGAAACATAGAATTCCACACAACCCTCGCAGATATAACTCTGGGTCGTATTGTAGGTTTGTGACGTAGCCTCAAATTGTTATAAAATTGCTTTCTTTAATTTTCTTGGTTAATTATTTGTGATAAGATTGCTATTTTATAATTTTCGTTATTCTTGTTAATCAAATATTGATCCCAGATCATTAGATTTTAGGTCATTGCATAGTCTTACATCACCTACCTTGACCCTTGAGAGGCTGCTACATAGGGATATATATTGCATATGTTGCAGATATTTAAAACCTTACCTTCTTTGAGTATTATGCTAATAGTACAAGAGATGTTACTGAAGCCTTGGAGATGTTAAGATGGTACTCGATTCAGGATAGTGAGCAGTGTTTTCTAAAACTATATTCTCACTTTTTTCCCCTGTACTCAAGTGGAGATGGATGCACATCCCTTAATTATGTATGCTCTCATTTTCTGTCCTTTCTCTCTCCCCCTCCCCCTCTCCCTTCCCCTTTCTTATTCCTGTGCATGTGGGTGTATATGCGTGTTCCCTAAACTCGACTTTGTAATCTACGCTCTTTTTAATAGAAGATTGCAACAAGCTTTAGTGCGTATGTGGTTCAATTTTGTCTTGGAACAGTTGAAGCTTATCTTCCCTAAAACTGAATATCGAAGTGCAGCATATTGCAGGGATGGATCTGCATCTAGATATTCCAAAATGGTTGCGTATCTTTTATTTGGAACGCCTCAACTCATTTGCAGGTAAATGCTATCTGTTCTATATCATTCCATTCATCATCAAATACATTTTTTCATGCTTTTAGACATTCAAATGTGTTTGAATCAATGTTTTAAACATGAAGGTGTGAGGTGAGGTGTTAGGACCTCAAGATGTGTGAGGTGTAGGCCTCACAAGAAAGCTTCATGCTCTCTCATTTTAACAAATAAATAAAATATAAGAAAAAATTATAAAAATATTCAAAAGGTTAATGAAAGATTATAATATATATGTACATATATAAATATATAGAGAGATACATTTATATATATATATATATATATATATATATATAAATTAGTTGAAACAAATAACAAAAAGAAAAAAAAAACGACATTTAAGTCTCAGTTGTGGCTAGAAACCTTATTTAGTTAATGTATGAGATGTACGCCATAGGCATAAAACGAGTTTCAAGGCATGAGACATGTGTCTCATGGGGGTTTAAGCCTCATGGTGGAGCCTCAAGGCATTTCCTTTAAGCCTCACCCCGAGGCGAGCCTCGAGGCGTAAGCTTCACACGCTTTTTAAAACACTGGTTTGAATATCTTAGGTCCTGTTTGGGTCACATTTGTTTCTACACGTTGAGAAAAAAATGTGTTAATGAAAAATGTGTTTTAAAGCATTCTTTCTGATAATGCAGTTTGGATGCATTATGGTTTAACGCATCCTTAGTGGTTCAGAAGGAGTTTGATGCCTGTGGGTTTCCTACATTTCTCCATTCATCTCAAAGACATGAAAAAGAGGATATTTGTTTCACACGTTTCCAAATCGTTGAAATTCCAGTTCATGATTCGATAAAACTGGATTAACATGTCAGACCAGCTAAAGAATCATGTTCCTTCAATGCTTTATTTTGAACTACCAATAAAGACATGTTATTACAAGACTTGTTCAAAGCATAGTTACTAAACACCTGTATTATACCCGTATAGTACCCGTATAATACTTTAGAGGGGGTCACCGTTTAAAACTGCGTATTTTTGCCATGTTATGTGTTTTACACGTATTGCCGTATAATACCTGTTTGATACACGAATTACGTATTAAACGTGTACAATATGCGTGTTTTTGCCGTATTTTTACCATGTTAAAACACATATTTCGTATTAAATGATTGTTATTAATTAATATCATGATTTTTATTTATTTATAATTATTAATTATTTTTTAATTTTCCCGTACTTCTACTGTGTTTTTGCTGTATAAACACTCGTACTGCCCAAACGGATCATTGTTGCATTATACCCATACTCGTACTTGGTAACTATGGTTCAAAGTTCAAATAGATAATTCACCACCATCCAAGATTCATTGAACTGGTGACTGTTCAAAGCTTAGCCAGCAAATTTGATTCATTAGGGAACCTGTGAAATCACAAACTCCTAATAGAGAATAACCGATTTCTAGTCAAACCAGGGAACTATGTTCTAAGGTCCCCATTGGGAATATGGGTGTCCAAATGTAAATGCTGTTTTATGGGATCCAGCATCCAGTGGGTCTAACGTCAGACATTTTCTGTCCAAAGATCAACCATCCAAACTGTCCCATTCTTGTGGAAAACTGGGAAAAGGATGCAGCCAGTGTTCCAGAAAAGAGAAAAAGGAAATGCTAGATTAGATAATTAGAAATATACAAGGAGGTCCAATATCCAGAAGTACACCAGGTTGGACCGAATGAATGGTGGATCCTATCCCCCTGCATGTTTTCCCCATGTATTTCTGGGTCATCCAGACAGTCTATTAATGGGTTCCTTAGAATTCCTTTTTCTCGTTGCAACCTAGCAATTGGGCTTGTGAAAATTACATATTTTTGTTGGACAATTTATTTATTTTCTATCACTATCACACCGTTTTTAGACAAACGACATCTTTAGAAAAGAAATAAATGAGAAAGAAAAAGCTGTTTGGTTTGGATGCAGGAATTCTTGACTGTATTGTATTGTTCTTTCTCACTGTTTTTCTGTTTGACTAAGATGTGCTAGCTATTACAGTGCAATGGCTTGAAAGGAGAAGCAAAGCATTTGAACCAACTTATTTATACACTATGGAGAAGGTAATTTTCACTTTCTCAGTACCTTACTTCTACTATATGTTCATGTAATCATTTTGCATCCACCATCACCAATGGTTTGAAAAATCCCCGATATTTTCAATATATCACAAACATCTTTCCATATCGCAGGGGTGCAAAATATCCCTCACACGTAGTATTTTGTTTACAAAATATCCTTAAATATTCTCGATATTTCGGATATATTGCACGATATTTTCGATATATCTATTATAAGTTAGGGATATTTTATCATTTTAGTCTATAAAATGATAAAATATTGACGAAAGAGGAGGGATTTGAAAGATTTTAAAGGCATTTGAAGGATATTTTCATTTCTTGAGAAATCACCCACTTTGGTACTCACATGTACCGCATTTGTCATTCGGAGTCAAAGTGCACCCTATTTTCACTACCTTTGGCATAATTTTTCAAGAAGGTAAGAATTTTCTTAAGATTAGAATGGAGTTTTGCATAATTATTGTGTCATTTACACTTCAAATTTCTTAATTTTAGGGAGTGGAAATTGGGGGAAACTTTTTTTTTTTGGAAGGTAAGCTGGGGTTAGGCAGATCCCTATTAGAGAAAGATAGGCGGGATTCGATCCCAGGTCCTTGGTACGATGCCAAGGGACTTTACCAACTAAGCTAGCTGACACCTATGGGGAAACTTGAAAATTTAAAGGTTAGCATAATTCCATGTGGCTTTGAATGTAGTTCATTGGAGTAGGTTGGATCATGAATGTATTTTGTATGGAATTCTGATCGTGTATTTTTATTGTTATGATCATAGTTCAAAAACTCGGCGAGTCACCCGAGTTACTCAACTCGATTGAATTTCGAGTCGAGTCACCTCAAAACTCGAAGAAAACACTATTTGCCGAGTTACTTGAGTGACTCGGTCGAGTCAAGCTGAGTTTTTTGACTCGCCATACTAGTTCGAGTCACAAAATGATATTTTTATCATTTTTTCAAACCTAAACTCGAACGTCACATTGTTTTTGCATCATATTTTTTTCGGTCTACAAAGACAACCTACTATGGGTTCTCTTAAACCTAGTTTTTAGGTTTGAGGCTGTAAAATCAGCCTACTTTTGAGTTCTTTTAATCTAGGTTTTTCAAGTTATTACATATATATTTCGAGTTGGTCCGAGTCAAGTTTTTTTCGAGTTACTCGACTAGGCTAACTTTCGAGTCGAGTCGAGTTTTCGGGTTTTTGAACCATGTTTATGATTGATTGAGGGATGAATGAAACATTTTGTGTAAGTTATATCAATATTAGTAAATCATACAGTGTTTTCAACGCACATCTTTGCCCCCCTTCCCATTGCATCACTTATGTACATTGTTTTTTTAATTTTTTGATTCTCAAATTTGTATTAACACTGAAGTTTCACTAAAAATATCCTTATTTTCCCCAATTTTTTCCTCGACGTACGATATATTCACCGTAAAATAATATATCCCTCGATATATCTTTTTTCCAAGGTGCAACATTTCCTATGACATCGACATTTAGAGCCTTGCCGTCCATCACCCAACAAGTTGTCCACCTACTACCATCACAGTCATGCAAAATCTTTGGACCAGTTTTTCTTTGTGTCCTGGAAACTTTTTCTAGTTCTTTTATTTAAGAGAGAATTTTTTGTGCAGGGGTATTTCTTGCTTCCTGAAGGAGCTAAATCCCGGCACAATGTACACACTGTTAACATTAGCATATCAGCTCGGCATTCCTGCTTTGGGAACAGGTTGAAGTCATCTCTTATAACTATAATAGACTGGCTGTTTTAGTTTTGATCTTGGAAGAGATTATCTTGCTGTCTTTAGCAGATGTATATCCTTATGGTAATGCTACTTTGGATCTAAATTTTATATCTATGTTTTGTCATCAGTTTTAATCCTAGCTGAATCAAAGAAAAATCTCAAATTGCATTCACAAGACTAATATTTGTGGAAGACTTGGTCAAAATTTCAAAATAGCTAGGAAATGTTACGAGATCCTGAATTCTCATGATTTTTTGCCAATATTTAGACCTTGGTTTTGACGGGGTTTCTATTGGGCCACACAAGGTTCTAAATTTCGGTTTCACAGGGACTTTCACACTTTGGTAATTGGAACTTTGTGGGTTCAGAATATATTTTCGAAATGGCATAATTTTTTTCCGGTTGGAGGGAAAAATTGAGAATGAATAGGAAAAACGTGAAAATATTATGAAACTTTAGAAAATGTTAAGATACAGAAGATTACACACTTGTCACTTAAAAAATGCTGAAACAAACCATATGCAATAAGTATACGAGTTTTTTTTACTCCTTGATGGGCATATATAATACTCTTACATATAAAACCATACAACATAAGTAAATGAACTCAACTAGAAAAATAAACTTTATTTCGTTTAAATTCCTTTAGTCATAATCAGCCACTTTTTATTTTACCATTTTACCTCACTTTTCTTATTCCAAATGATCTTTTTTGTTTTTATACAATGAGTATGAGTTTATATTGCACTTGGTTTATGATTTACTAAAATATCAATACATGATTGTTCATAATGTTTCCATGGTTTCAAAATAAAAATTTCGATAATTTTAATCTTCCATATATTCTGCAAAATGTTTTCACTTCCTAGCTGACCATAGTTTATATTGAAACCGAAGTTTAAAACCTTGGCTATGTATCTTTTTTTTTTAGTTGTTCTTCCTTTGGATAACATCATGGACAAGATTGTCACTGCTGACCGCTTAATGAATAGAGGGTGGCGTATGTTCGACATGTGCCTTTTGTGCCTGGAAGAAGCATTGGCAGTTGATCACTTGTTGATTTATTGTGTTTTCTCTCGTTGGCTTTGAAGCCAGGCAAGGGGTTGTTTCATACCCAATTGGTCTGTCCCTTTTCCTTTATAGACTGCCTATCCAGCATTCCAGCTAGACCTTGGCTGATCTTGACAGGGATCGCAGAATAATATGGATTATGTTTCAGGATTGCTACTTGTAGGAGCATTTGGAAATAGAGAACAGCTGTGTCTTCAAGGATTGATTTGACACTAAATGAAAAGTGTGGTCTATATCAAACAGTATCTTGACTTTTGGTGTTCCACAATGAAAGGTCTAATTGGCGAGGATCTTGCTAATTCCCTATATCCTGTAGTCTGATGACATCTTTTCTCTCGTTTTGGGCCTTTTGTCTCTGGCTGATTGGGATCTTTTGTATTTCACATGCTATTCTTTGTTGAGTCTCCGGCTTTTTTTGTTAGTATTTAGTCTTGGCTGAGCTTGTTATTTCAGCCTTATGTATATTTCTCTTTTAGTTTTAATACATAATCTTTGCATCAATATACCATTCACGGAATAGTTAGGATTGTTAGAGCAGCATGAATTTTGAGTAATCAGCTTGTCACCAATACGACTAAGGGCTCCAGAGGTAGGGCCTCATATGAAGTCTGGACTATCAGTCTCTCTCTCTCTCTCTATGCACACACCCACTTACATTGTATGTATGTACGAGTATGCATATATATATATATATTTTAAACTGACATCACAATTGAAAATTTTCTCCTTTTCAGGTGGCAGCAACTTCTAATAAACAGATTCGTTGGATATGATACAATTTTGATGAATAGTTTATTGAGTTCTCCAGGTCAAGGTAATAACCAATTCCCTAGGTATGGGATCATGTGTGCTATATATGAAATTTTCTTTGCTGTACATGGTGCATAAGCAGAAACATAACACATTAAATACAATACTACTATGTGTGTTAGTTTAATGTGGAATCTTGATCTGTTTGGTCAGTTGGTACCCAAAACAAATAATCCATCTATGAATAAGTGATATTTTATTTATGAAAAATCAGACACATATAGTCATTGTTGTGTGCACCCAAAGGATGGTCTACAGTTCACATATGGATAGTAACAAAAAACGCCGTTTCATTCTTCAAAAAATCATGAATTATTCACACATTTTTGGGTTGCCAAATTATTCGCAAATTATGGGATTTATTCCCGAATTTTGCAAAAAAATCGTTTTTAAACTACTTATTTTGTATATTTTTTAAATCAAATTGTTTGGTATATAATCATTAAATTATTTTTTATTTTTCCCGAATTTTTCCGAACTTGGCCCTTGCCGAATTTTTCCCGAATGAACTTGACCCTTGGCCCTTGCAGAATTATTCCTGAACCCCGACTTTGTCACCATGCACATACTCAAGTCTGGTTTACATGCAAAGGCCCATATCCTGTTCCGTCATTCCATTTTTTCCAGGGAGATATCCACCTAGTGCGTATTTCCAAATTCATTTCACTATCTCCATCTACCTCATTTTTGGCCTTGCCTCCTCTTTTGAGAGCCTTTGACTTGCCCTAGGCAGTCGTTGCTGGTTCAGTTTATGGCCTCGTTTCACATGATCAAACCATCTTAATCAATTCTATTTTTATCAGCTATTGGAGCTACTCCTCAAGTTCATTCGAATGAGCTCATTTATGCTTCTTTCTTTCCTAGTTGTGTCACTCTTCCTTCTGAGTACCTCATCTGAGCTTTGTGTATGTTTTCTGATGGCCCAACGTTCTGCTTGGTAAAGCGTAGCCATTCTTATGTAGTTTTGTGAAATCCTGAGATAAATAAATAGTTAAATGCTATTTTTAGAATTAGCACTTCTAATTGAGGTTTGAAATGATCCATCTGGATTGGATTTGATTATACTATTGCTATGCTATCAATATAACCTAATGATAAGTTTAATTTGTCAGAAGTTTGTGTGCAATCTCATACTTCTAATGTTACTAGGCATGTCGTTGGAACTTCAATGCAGGTTATCTTTATAACTACCAAACAAAGGAATTCTATGACCTTAGTTATGCACACGAATCAGCAGAAGGTTCTGCAAGATTTGGAGGTTTGTCAACTCAAGCCCTTTCTCAACATTAGGAGATAGAACACTTTTTTTCTTTGCTTTTCATATTATGAGGTTGTATGGTCTATTGTAAGGAAGCCTTTTACTGTTCTTCATTAGAATATCGCAGACATTAATGCTGCTACTAATTTATAACAAGTATACTTGATGCCCTAGTACTTCCGAATAGGGGTGGCAATGGGTTGAGTACGCATCGGGTCACAATTTTGTCGGGTTATTATTCCCACAACCCGTACCTCACCCATTTGTAAACAGGATTAATAAAGCAAACCTGAACACACCCAATAAGAGATCCCTCAACTCGAACCTATTAACTTTAATCTTCAACTCAACATGAACTAACAAAGACTCAACTCATGGCCTACATATAGAAGGTCAAAATTTACTTCCTATTCTAATTCCAATTTCCAACTTAGAAACGCCTAATAATATTGACTTTTACTTTCTTATAATACAAGGAGAATATTTGACTTCTAAAACAAAAGAAGATTTATTAAAATAAAATACTTATAAGTTATAACTTAAATTAAAAGACTATTAATGGACTTTGACTGTAGCCCAAAAACTAACTAAAACCTAAAGTAAATATGACCCGTTCTAGAAGCTGGACCATTTGGGTTTTCTCTTTACAAATTCAGTTCCTGCATCAGACGGCCTTTAGAGTTAAGACAGGTTGAGTTTCTGATTCCGGCAGCAGTGGCTTTGTATCCCTTGACACTCTGTAACATGTGTAGACACCCTATTTTGCATAAGCCTGGAAAAATTAAGGATACCAAGTATTGACAAAGAGAGAAGACGAGATCCGGACTCTGGAAGGTCGAAGATCAAAGCCCAAGCCCAAACCAACTCGAGCCCAAAGGGGCAGTTTTTTTTTTAGCTTACAATTAACCCGCGCCCTTTATAAGGGCGCGCCCCTATTTTTTGGCCAACTTCAGTCCCGCGGTCTTTAGAAAGGCGCGGCGTACGGAAACCCTAATTATAACCTCGTCTTGCGTGCCAACGCATTTTGGGTTAGTTTTTTTTAGTCCCACATCGGAAAAAAAAGCGTGAAAATCTTGCTGCTTCACCTTATAAAATGGACCTCATACCAACCCATTGGATGATCTAGAAACCTTGGGGAAAAGACCTTGAAAACTTTGGAAAATCCATTCCACATCTTGAAAACCTGGAAAGATCCAGAAAGCCTTTGAAACCTAGAGGATTGGGGGAAAATCCTTGAGAGCTTTGAAGTTCTGAAGTTTGGGGAAAATCCCGAATAGGCTTAACTTAGTCCTCGAATTCCAGAAATCCCAGCCATCAAGCCATCAACCTAGGAGGGATCTTCACCAACTTTGGGGGAAAACCTTGGGAGTTCGGGTCTCGTCGAAGCACTCTCTTCAAACACTTGGAGCATTTAAGAGGGAAAATGTATGCCACATCCCCATCCTCTGTTTCTACCCGTCCAAGTCTCTTCTTCCCTCACTTTCCCTGAGTAGCTCGGAGATTTCCCTCTTCACGGTTGTGCGGACGAGGAAATCCGGGTGAAGGAAAGGGCCGGAAGACCAGATCTTCGACTTCTTTTTAAGCTTTTTTTCATTATTGTTAGTAATTTCGTCCCTTTTCCACCCAAAGGTAGGCGAGGCCCCTCTTAACTCAGTTGAGGAGAGATGTGTCGCCGTTCGCCGATTTAGGGAAAAGAGATATTGCCGCGCAAGTAGGGAGAAACTCACCCTAACTTGGTCGAGGAGGGGTGGCTTTCTAATCTCGAAATAAAAGAAAACAAGTAGAAACGAAATCGCCTTAACTCGGTTGAGGAGGGGTGGTTTTTCTCGAAATAATAAAAAAATGAGAAAATAATTTTAAATTAATTTAATGGAGAAAGTTAAGAGGTAACCGTCGCTCGACGGATGAGGTGGGGTGCCTAACACCTTCCCCAACTCATAAAAGAATCCCCGGACCCAATCTCGGTTTTTATTTAATCGAGGGATCTTAATTGTGGGTGACCAATCACACCCAAAATCTTGATTGGTGGCGACTCTAACAGATCTCGGCTCCTCATCGGTTGAAAAAACATGGATGTGGGGAGGAGATCGACCCGGGCCGGCTATCGCACAACATGCATTGGGAAACATGATAGCCATAGACTGCTGTTTTAGACACAAATGTACTATCAATGGTAAACGGCGCCCTCCCTCTACCTCTACTTCTAACTAAAGGCAAACAGCCGGCATTGCAAGCAAATAGAGAGCCCTCACCCATTTGAGTCGTTGCGAGCTGGAAAGTGTACCGGCAGTTTGGGTCACGATTCGCAAAAGGGCCGCTTGCTCATTCTATTCTATATTTTATATAAATGAAATAAAATAATAAAAATCATATTTTTAATCCAGTTGTTCATTCCTGGGAAGAGGAAGAAGCAGATAGAGCAAAGGCCTCCTCTTTCTGTCCGCTCTTCCCGAAGTGAGCGAATTGCATGTAGAGTTTCGTAGGGGCTTATAGTAATCAACGACAATGACGAGAGCATATGACACTGTAAGTGTTTTGTCTCGCTTTGTGAAAAGTTAAATGCATCTTGAAAACATTGTCTGCTTAGACGGAAGCAACCATAACTGCCTCAAATTTGAAGTGTCAATGTAAGGACCAAGCAGGACTGTTTTTTCTGATGAGTAAAGGTAATTATATTTACCAGGAAACAATTACAAAGAGGAAGTGGATGAGCAGATTCCCTACAAAAAGAAAAAGAGAAAAATACTCTGGAATTGCGGACAACAATTACTCCATCTGTACAAAAAATCGGAAGTATGCACATAAGAAAATGCCTAGATGGAGGTCGACTATTACTCAAAAGCCACACAATAGAGGAACAAAACTGGAGGATAGAAGAGTCCCGCCATTAAAAAGTCCTTCTATTCCTCTCTTTCCATGAGCCCCGACTTGCAGCAGATGGCAACATTTTTCCAAAGAATGTTTCCCTAGTACTGAAAACACCACAGGGCCACTTTAGAATGATCTCCTTCACCCCCCCTTAGGCAAAAACAATGTCCATCAGTGAGAAGAAGAAGCTCCGGACATACCATGCCGTCAGACAATGTAGGCATCTTCTTCTGATCCATGATGCATACAGCATATATTTGGAATCATTATACCTTGATTCTTTGGGTGGTCAACAGCAATAATTCCATCTAGCACGGATTTCCAAAGAAATTTTTGCACCTTCTAGGGGTCAAGAGCCATCTTAAATCTTCTCAAATGGCGTAAACCTGGCTAACTCCCAAACCTCATTCTCTTGGAGATAACCGTAGAAAGACCTAGTGGAGAAGATCCCCTTTGAGTTGCCAATCAGTACCCGGTGGCCTGTCCAGACCAATCTGAACCCCATTCAGCCGGTCCAGGAGAAGCAAACACAATTCCACCTCTCTCTACCTAAGATTCCTTCTGAAGATGACTGTTATTATGAGGAAGCTACCTTCTTTTTCCCGATCGGTATGAGGAAGCTATCTGATGTCACTAAAATATATGCGGTACTTTTGCAGTACAGTAAAGAGTTGCCGGTCCACAGGTAGAAGTGAAGATAGGGAACACTTGTAAAAAAAGAAATTATAGAATTTTGGTAAAGAAAGTTACAATCAATTTAGAGGAAATATCAATGAGAGAAAGCGCCAAGGCATCGGGTTTCTTCCTCTTAATGGTATAATATCAATTCGATTAATCCAAATTATAACTCAATTGAGGATTTCACATCCCAATTCCCAAACCCCCCATAGGAAGATCTAGAATTTCAATTTGTAATAAAAACCTACCATCAATTTCTACTCAATTATCCAAACCAAGTTTTAACCCAAGCAATAACTTCACCGGAAAGATCCGAGGTCGACGATATACCTGGAGGCAATATCGCAACAAAGGATAATGCCCATTGAGATTAGAATTCTTCGTTTAAGAAATCAAGAATTATTACCTAACTACGAGAAAAGCATGACTGAACTCTTGAAAAGCTTTAAACCCACGAGATTCAAACTAGAAGAACAATTGATCTAGAAATCATAGACATTCAAAACATTCAATGGATTAAATCAAACTAACATCACCTCATTAAGAGAATTCCACCCTAACCAAGGCTAGAGATTTAGCAATCCTTTAAAAAGGAAGAAAAATTACTCGAAAAGGGTGAAATGGAGAGAATGAGGGAAGAAGATTGACCTAATGGTCGTTTTCCTCTATTCTATTTATACTAAACACTTTCCTAAAACCCAAAATAGTCTAAAACCCTAAAATATAAAATTTTGTCCGCAACCTCCGCTCGGGTGGAGCTTGCGGGGTCGGTGACTTGCGACCGCTCAGGCACTCCTTGACTAAGGTCTTTTCCTGCTTTTAAGCTATTTTGAGTCCCGTTGATCCCCGCGGAATTCCTCACCAAATATCCCTGCATAAATAACATAAAACCACTTAGAATCCGTAGTATGCAAGAGGGGAAACTAGTTCAAAACATAGACTTTAAATCCCGGAATCAGATTGGAAAAACCAATAAAGGATTACGAAATAACTAGTTTGGAGTGTACTTTGCACACTCATAACTACCTTCTGAAGACCAAGCATGACAGTTTACTAACATGCCTGTAGATTAGAGTATCCAGTAAGCTTCCTCCTTACCCTAATGCTGACTGTTTATATGATCCAAATTACCCAAGGCAGATGAAGACATAGGGCTAGCTATCATCTGCTTAGTTGGAGGAGCTGATAATCTTCTCCCATACATAACCTGCATTAGCATGTGGTATGAGTCGATATGGCACAAGAGGGGTTATGTCTTCATTTTCAACATGACCCCTTCACCTTCACATCTTGCCATTGTTATCCTGTTTGGCGGGTATAAATATGTCATGTTCTGCCTTTCCACTTTATTTTGGACCTTCAAACCTTGTAGCAAGCAGGGGTGGTGCTAGAAATTATTGTTGGGGGGGGGGGGGGGGGGGGGCATTATAGGGGATAGGGGTGTAGGCTGTAGCCCCTAATTTCCTTGTTTATGGCTATGCCCTATTAAATAACATAGTATAAAAATATATTTTGATTTCAAGACTTTAGAGGCCTCGTTACACAATGGCTATTCTCTATTAAATAATATAATGTATTTTTTTAAAGTTCAGGGAACAGTTTCCTCCTTGTCCAATGACTATGCCCTTTAAATAATTAAACAAAATAGTTTATATATATATATATAAAATTTAATGGGACAGCTGCCCCATGGCTAATCCTCTAACCAGACTCAGTCCAGTTACAACTTACAACACTAAACTCTTTTAACTCTTGTTAACAACTTTTAGAGTAAATATTTTTTATTATTTTTTTTCGTAAAATCAAGATTAGGTGGTTGAACCCTAAGGGTTAGTGAATCTTAATCACACAACCGTACTCCAAGGAGTCCAATTATAATAGTAGAAGATTCCAATTCCTTAGTAAACCATATTTAAAATACAAAAAAAAAAACTGAGGGGGCACCCACGTCCATGCCTCATGCTATGCTATGCTAAATATAAATAATAATAAAATTCAATTTTTTTAGTATTGGGAGGGGGCACGGCCCCCCCTTGGCTCCGCCCCTGGTAGCATGAATATATATATATATATATATATATATTCATGCTACCAGGGGCGGAGCCAATATATATATTCTGAATGAATACTGTTAAGCCATGCTTTGTTAATTAATACTGAATAATGTTGACCCAGGACAACCTGAAAACGGCAGTTGAAATTCTTCACCATTTTAGTGAGTAGATTATTAACCATATAGGTTTTCATTTTGGTCACATTATTTGTCCCTAAGTTGGGCCCCAAAGAAATACATGAAATGAAACAGTAAAATCACTTGAATGGCTTTGAAAGAGTTATTCTTTTGGGACAATAGATTTCCACAAAGCAAAAGAAATCACATATATAAAACCAAGAGGCCCAAATAATGGAACTAATTGCGGAAGAGGATATATATTAAATTTGAAGTCTCCAGAATTAAGTTGGCATTTTCTCTTACTGGGGTTAGTTTGCTCAGTAATGTAAACTAACCCTAACAAAAGGACATTTGCTTAACTAAATCTGTAGCATGCATATATGTCTTCAATGCCCTAGAAGCTGCCTTGCAATATGAAAGCCCATCAAATACCCCTAATGCATAAGCTAGCTCTGCATATTGCTGTGAAGTCTCCAAAATCTTTAGATGAACTATGTATAACTGGAACTTGGCAAGCAATTTATTTAACGATAAGGCAAGTCTTGGGTAGAAATATTTTGATCCTGAATTTGCAGTAGTCTTTTTGGCAGCAGGGGCACTGTGGCCTTAGACTAAAGTTTTTGTGGTTGGTTTTATGTACAAAAACAAATCAGTGATCTTAATTTTTATTCAGAGTAAGAAATACTTTCTCCATATCTGGATCGAAAATCTGCTCACATGAGAATTTATTCTGATATGTTTTTCATCTTGTGTCCATACAGACTACTTTGTGACCAAATGTGGTGTTCTCATGATGTCGCTCTTTGTTTTCTTCACGACAACGATGTCAGTTTCTTTTACCCTGAGAGAGACACAGGCTCGCATGCTAAAGTTTACAGGTCAGATTTATTTCATTTTGTGTGCGAGGGGATATAGCGTGGTGCAAGCACCACTTGGTGTCTATGCTCATCAATTAAGATTGTTCAATTGAAGGACAATTTTGTTGGATGGCACATAATCCAAAAGTGCATGATCTGACAATCCTAACTAACTATAATGTCAATCAACTACTTGTTCCTCTGCTAATCAAACTTTTATTTGGTGTCAAAAGAAAGGTTGATTAGACGGCAGGGTTGTCCAGGCAGTACAACTTTCGAGTTTGTGGCCTGTCCAAAAGGTCTTCCATCAATTGGGCAGTCTGGATTGGCGGGTGCATGCACGTGTTACAAGCAGAGGCTGATGCAAAATGTGGAAGTTGTAGCCTTAATTAAGTAGGATCCATGCAAAATTAATCAATTTCCAAAATTAGTAAATTTTGGCTAAGGGATATTTTAGTAATTTCTCAACCCAAATCCTAAATAGACAAGGTGAAAATGATCTAGAATGTTAAACAAATATCTGATATGAAATCTAGAGGAATCAAATAAGTCTAGTGTCAATTCGACAAGTCCCAAAGGAAAAAAAAGTTTGCAAATGGAATTTCACAAACATAGTGTTATTAGATTTTAATGAACAAATCCCTAATGAATGAATTAGCCAGGCTCGAATCTAGATTTCAATCAAAATTCCCAACTAATTAAATAGGTGCTGATATCTTGGACAATTAAGAAATCAACTTAGGAGATCAAACCTGAACCAACAGATGATTTCCGACCATGATGAACAAAAATTCCTAGGGTGCGGCAGCTTATATGAAGTGATTCCTATGGTTTGCAAAGCTCAAACCCACCAAGGCCTAACCGTAAGCCAGACATCATGGGTCATTAGATCCACTTGCTAAGTGGGCCCGAGATGCTCCTGCATCAGAGGCAAGGCAGCACCATCCTTTGTGAGCTGCACAGCGTTGTGTTTCCTCCGCCCTCCTTTTTTATTCCAGACGTTCTAGTGGCTACTAGTTGGTGATCATCCTAGTAGCTTTCAGATATGAAGATGCATCTCTTTTTCTCAAATAATTACAGTGCAGCTTCAACACCACGCTCGACATCGGCTTCCAACTTTCCAGTTGATCTTTGTGCATGTAATTGAATCGCTGGTCTTTGTACCGGTGAGTATACTCTTGTCTTGTTAATCCACTACTTACAATGAGTACAAAGCTGACAAATTCAGAGAATTTCTTGGGTAGTCCCTCTGATGTTCATCCATATAAATTTGCATTCTTTTCTTAATAACCCTTTTCCAATCATATTGACTGATTATGCACTGGTTCTTCAGATAATGATTGGTATCCTATTTTTTCTGTTCGAGTTTTATGATGATCAACTGCTGGCTTTCATGGTCTTAATTCTCGTCTGGTTGTGTGAACTATTTACCCTGATCAGGTTATCTCTCTCTCTCTCTCTCTCTCTCTCTCTCTCTCTATCTATATATCCATACACTCAATACACACACACACACACACACATATATGTGTGTGTGTGTGTGTGTGTGTGTGGGGTTGTGCAACTTCCTTTCCGTGCTGTCTTAATTATGTATGTCTTATTTCTTGTCTGGTTGTGTGAACTATTTACCCTATATAGTTCTCTCTCTCTCTCTCTCTCTCTCTATATATATATATATATATATTTATCTGTAATTTTCTGTGGCTTCCTCTCTGTGGTCACAGGTGCAGTGTGTTGAATTTGTGTGTGTGAGTGCGGTTATAAGCGCATGTACTAAAAATTCTCTTGAAACATGCCCTTCTGATACAAATGTGGTTGTCACTGGTTTTCAGTGTCCGAACGCCGATATCAGCGAAGTTCTTCCCTCGCTTCTTCTTGCTTTATTTTCTGGTGTTCCACATTTATTTCTTTTCATATGCTTATGGTATGCCCCTATTACTTACATCACAAATATATTTTACATCTGAAAAATATCTATCTTTTAGAAATCTATTCCCATCTCACCCTTGAATTCTTTTCCCAGGTTTTTCGTATTTGGCCTTCTCTACTACTGCAGCATTCATGCAACACCTCATCCTATACTTCTGGAACCGCTTTGAGGTAACTTCTTTCAATTATTAGCCAGAAGTCTTTTATCAAAGGTTAGCAGCATTGAAGATATGTTGGTCACTCAACACGAGCCAAAAACTTAAATTGATCGTGTCTAGTGGTTCACCTCTTCAATCTGTAACTATGAAAGGTTGACATGCTTAATTCTACTAAAGGAACCAATCATGTTATTTATATCGATCACTCTAATTGTTTTAATTACTCATGGAAATACGTGAAGCTTTCCTGGGATTTCCAGAATAGCAGTGGGAATTTGGTCTACTCAATTTTCAACCTCTTTATAGCAAAATCAACACTAGCCATGAGCTTGCAATTGCATGTGTTTGCAAAAACAAACTTTTGGAATCAATTTTCATTTCCAATGCTTTAATTGGGTACATCCTGGTTTTCAGCTAAAAGACGAGGGGGTACTTTTATCTCTTCACTGCATTTTCTTCTTGTTGGCCTTACCATTTTTTTTTTTTTTTAATGATATATGCTCTCTGGACCAACTTCTCTGGGGCCTTAAATGTGTTTGGTTGTAGCTGTTATTCATTATAGATAAAGAGTACCATCACCACTAGAGCTATACATTGTCTAGCTTGCAGGTGAATCATGGCTTGTGGAATACACAATTTTATGGTTTTTTGCCTTTGGAGTGGGCAAGTATCCTCTGAAGAACATTTCTTTCGCTTGTGGTAATGGTATCATTCAGAATAGAATAATAGCTGCAATCAAAGAAGCCCTAGGTTAGTGGGGCAGCCTAGTTCAGTATACTTTGTACTAAATAAATATTCGTCATTTTCTTGATCTGGTGCTTCTGCTACGCACGTCTCAGGTCCCTGCTCTACAAAGGTTTACGCAGAACCGACGATCTCAGCTTCAGCAACACCCAGACTTCCACATCACCTCCTCAACCATCCTTGCCTCAACCTTGCACATCACAAGATTAAACATGAGGAACCCAGGCCCAGTTAACAGTGATCCTGGTCCGAGACCTGGTCCTGATCTAGCAAGGGAGCCCAATGGTGCGACAGAAGCTTCTGTTCTCCAAGAACCTTTGGAAATTAACAACTCAGATAGGGTAGGAAGTCCCCTCCAGTTTCCGGAACAACCTGACCTACAACAAGCAGAAGCAGAAGCAGCCCCCAATCCCAGCACGCTGAATTCACTCAGCTCACTGTTGCTGTGGATCTTAGGAGGTGCATCTTCTGAAGGCCTCAACAACTTTCTTTCAATGTTCAGAGACGTTAGAGAGCAAGGGCAAGTTTATGCAGAATCTCCGATGCAGGAAACTAATTAATGGATCTCCGAATTCTGGATAGGGAACTAGTTGCCGATAGTTCTATAAGTTTTAGAGGGGGATATGTTCAAGCAACCCATGTATATATATAGTTATTAAAATTACAAGTTGTTGCTGATGTTTGACCAAAAATACATATCTGAATGGGATATATATATATATATATATATATATCATTGATAGGGTTTGGTTCTCTTTTTTGCATGGCGTGTGGTGAGCCTTTTACTTGTACCGATAAACAGAAAAAGATTGATGGTCTTCCATCTTTATATAATAGTGTAATAGTTTTGAAAAGAGTAAGGCTGGACACCGGCCAATCTTTTAGGAGTCCTGAGAAGCAGACCGATGTTTTAGGAGTCCTGAGAAGCTGACCCTGGGGTCCGCTTCTAAGCCAACCCAAGTGTCCCCGTGTCCCTTTTAACCCCTGTTTAACTGTGGTTAAGTTTAACTAAATTAAAATTAGTAATTTTGTTTCTCGTTTTTTCTAAAACTCATGGTTAGATTGCTTAACCCTAGGGGGTTAACCACGGTTGATGGATGTTAAAAAAAGGGTTTGGATCAGTGAGGTCATTAGGGTCAACTTCTAAGTTGACCATGGGGTCCGTTTTTCATTTCCCATGTTTTAGGTATATCGAACAAGGAAATGGAAAACGGACCCAGGGTCAGCCTCGAAAACGGACCCAGGGTCAGCTTTGAGGCTGACCGCAGGATCGAATTGCCCTCTTTTTACCATCCATCAACTGTGGTTAGGATTCACTCGCCTCCTAGGGTTAAGCAATCTGACAATGGTTTTTAGAAAAAACAAAATTGTTAATTTTAATTTAATTAAGCTTAATGATGATTAAAGAGGTGCTATAAGGGACACTGCGGTCAGCTTAGAAGAGGACCTTGGAGTCCTCTTCTCAGGACTCGAACGAACATAACCGACCAGCTTGCAGATGTGATGACTGCTTCTCCGTGATCCAAGCGGCTCTACTTAATGGTGTACCACGCCTCGGAATAACAATGAATAATTGATGCGATTGAACCCTATCTCCATGACTTTACCATGTAATCCCTAATTTGGTTTTACTGACATGGCAAGCCCATCTTTCATTCCATCGTGGACCGACATGACAAAACACTTATTAATCTCATGATTTATTCATTTATTTTAAGAGTTGAGTTATAAATCACTTTGAAGTTAGAAGTCTATATGATAGAAAATTTCCGAGACCCCCTTTAGGTCGAGACCATGCTCTAAGAGCATGTGATTTCAGGTGGGGCCTACCATGTGAAATGGGACCTACCTGAAATCCAAGGCTCTTACAGCATGGTCTCGGCCTTCATGGGTCTCAGTAGCGAAGTCTCAGAAAATATATATTGATGTTTAAGCTTGGGTTTTCACTACTAAGGTGGAAGGTTTTTTTATATTTTTTTTGAAAATGTTATATCATGTAACTAACGCACAGTCTAAACTTACACACAACCAAACATAAGGTAGCCGCTAATGTGCCATAAGGGTAAGTCCAAGCAACCACTCAAAAAGGGGTCTTTTCAATATTAGAGAACACCCCCGTCTCTTGCCTGAGTGGTAGGGGTGTGGCCTTCCAAAGATGGAGGTTTGGAGATCTAATCCTCCTCTCTCCCCCCCCCCCGAAGGGGTAAGAGTTGCAAGAGCTCCACTGCCCTAGCTAACTTCGGACCGGTTGACAACTCCCATAGATAAATGATATCCGGTTCTGTGGGGCCCTAAAAAAAAAATATTGGAGAGTTATTTGGACGAAATTGTAAATTGTAATAGTTGAAGACCTTCTTAACTTTATATAGAGTGGATATGTCCCATCAACCCTAGTTCAATATCTACGAGGAGGCCTTTTACAAATGCTTACTAATACAAGTCAACTTCTAGCTCAATTTTTTCTCTCATACAAGAAGTTGACAAGTTTCCTTCAAACTTCCTCAGACTTCTTGCGGAATTACTTTCTACTAAGTAACTCCCGAGAAAGTATTTTTCTTCTCTAGGAAGTCTAACTAAACGCCACCTAAGTACACTTAGCGCCAGCTAACATCTCTTTTTTAGAATTCCTTCTTTCGAAACCAGCTGGTTCCTTGGTAATCACTGATGAATCGACATTTCCTATGACATTCAACTCTCATTTGAAGTTCTTGATTCAGATAAGCTTACTTGGCTTTCATCGTAAAAATGGCAGCGCGAGACTACTCGTTTTTTCGTGAAACTGCTCCTCTACCGAACCTAAGATGAAGCTAGTAGACATTCGATCATCTTGATTACCCTGATAATTTGAATTCGAGTAACCTTCCACATTTAGAGGAGATGTCTATCTATCATTGTTCTTTCAAGATATCACATAATCCTTTAACCCTTACCCAGTGATGTAGTCTAGGATCAAACTAGTAACGATTAAGAAGTTTTTTTTGGCAAAGCATAAAACGTGGGAGTTGGTTAAACTTTCAAATGGAAAGAAAACTACTGGGTGCAAGTGGATATCCAAAAAGAAAGTTTATCATAGCGATTTGCATAGCGATTAGGGGTGGACTATAATTAGATATTTTCACAGGTTGTAAAGCACACTTCAATACGACTGCTATTGGATATGGCAATACTCTTTGATCTAGAATTGAAACAGCTTAATGCTGAGGCAATGGAATAAAAGGTTTGACACTTTTGTGTCAAAAATGGCCACACTCAAAGTGAATATAACGGTAATTGCGTTTACTTTTGAGTTCTTCCTAACAATTCTTACATATATTTGCTATTATATCTTGATTGCTGCTATAAACATGTTGGATGTGGATTTGTTGAAGTCTTAGTTGGGAAGTGAATTTGACAGGAAGAATTAAGGAGCTACAAGAAGAATCGTAGGCATGCATAGAAATTCATAAGGATAGAAAGAAAAGAAAATTATGGCTATCTCAGAATGTATATCAAAAAAATTGTTAGACAGGTTCAGTATGGATAATTTTAAACCAACAGTATTCTCTTAGATGCACATTTCAGATTGAGTGTAGAATTGTGTCATGTTACACAAGAAGAAAGGTCCTACATAATATGTAAATGCGGTTGGGTGTCTTATATATGCTATGGTGTACCACTACAAGAAAACAACCGCATAGCAACGGAAATTTTCTGTGTCTGATATAATTTTTCCGTGTCTAATACTATTAGACACGAAAATAATAACCGTGCCTAAACCGTGACAGTTGCTCTCGTCACTGATGCTATTAGACACGGAAATAATTATCCGTTTCTAATACTATTATTAGAAACGGAATTATTTCCCTGTCTAATGATTATTATTGTGAATGTAAAAACATAAATGACGTCACAATGTTCCGTGTCTAATGATAATTGAAATTTATCCAGATCAATGATCTCTAAGACCTAGAGGGGGGGGGGGGTGAATAGGCCTATCTAATAATTTCTAACCAATTTAAAATTTTTCAATTAATATGTTTAGAAATCAATGAACAATTCACTGAGACAATCCACACAAATCAAACACAGAAGATTTTTACGTGGAAAACCCTAACGGGAAAAAAACCACTGGACCTCGTCCAACAACAAACTTCACTATGAAAAGATTTCAAGTACAAGACAAGACCTTACTAAAACAGAAACGACGTTCCTAGGTATAGACTCTTACTCTTGATTTCCACGAACCAGCAGGTTCGATCTCCGCCGTAGCAGCTTCGGTTCCACACCAACCAAATCTTCTCAAGCTACTTCAAAACCACGATCACACACGATCGATCTCCTTCCACGAAGGCTCCGGATCAAACACCGGACACACACACAAGGTGTAGGGTTGTGAATAATTTAGGAAGTTTCAAACCCTAGAGGAATCTCATATAGATCTGAGATCACACAATGCAAGATCAAAGGTTTAGATCTATACTTGCATTCTCTAGGATCAAAGAAAGAGGAGGGATCAACAAAGATCTAAAAGAACAAGAGGAAAAACCCTAGAGGAGTTTCTCAGACCTCTACTCTTTCAAAAATAAACAAAGATCCGAATTAGGTCTGCAAAAAGTTGTTTATATAGGGTTTAAAAAAAGAATCCAGAAAAATAAAAATTCTTTTTACGGGGACCGATCGAGCGGTGCTCATTACCGATCGCTCGGTGCTCATAACCGATCGCTCGGTTAAAAATCACTTCTCTGGAAAAATACCCCATACAAATTTTTTGTCCAGTCGATAGCCACCGATCGCTCGGTAGGCCACCGATCGATCGGTCTCAACACCGAGCGATCGGTTGAGACAGAATTTTTTCCAAACCATTTTTCTTTTCATGTTTATTTGATTCAACTAAGATCAAACAACTTTGTTAGGTTTAAAACTATCCTCCTTGGTATGTTTAGAGTTATCTAAGTCAAATCCAACCTAGGTAGGGGTCTCTAAGTCCTTACCTTTCTAGATCCAGAGTAGGAGCTTTTTCTTCACTTTCTTCAATCTTCTTTATGCTTTAGCTCTTCTCTTCTGACAAGTTGAACACGACTCGACTCACATGACCTATCTAATGATCACGGAATTTGCCAACACCTACTTAGGGATTTACAATCTCCCCCTTTGACAATTCCGAGACAAAACAAGACTAACTCATATACTAGGTTCAAATTTTCCCAAATGATTCAAAAATGAAAAATTGACCTTTACATGACTCAAAAATAATTACATGACATTTGACATTTTAACTTGTCATGATTCACCAAACTTAGAACCTGTTTGCCTGCACATGCTAAATCAAAAACCTGTGAAGCATGAGAAATAAAATATGGGAAGAAGTAAAACATGTATAACATCCACAATTCCACAATACTATATCCATAACAGGTTAATCATGTATCCATAACATCATCCACAAAATCACAAAATCATCATCCACAATATTATATCCATATGCATATCATGCACTCTCCCCCTTTTTGGCTCGAAATGCCAAAGGCGGACTATAAACAATAAAATTAATGCATAAACATCAAATGAGATGAGATATAAGAGAATGAGAATAAACCATCCAAATTCATACATCCATAACCAAGTCAATAACATCCAAAAAGGTTTGTACTGAGTACAACCAAGTCAAAATACATCTAAGTCTCAAACTAATACTAGGACTAAGGTAAACTCCAAAATATACACATGAACCATAAGGAGTATCTATCCTACTATATCAATCTAACTATCACTCCTGCTCATCATCAGAAGTGAGCTGGGACTCATAATAAGCTCGAAAATCACGAACATCTCTCTGTACGCCCAGCACTGCTGCATCGAGTGATCCAAGTCTTCCACGGATCTCTGTGGTGAACTCCTGGTGGGATGAAATATGCGTTGAGATCCATCTGCATCTCTCTCATCATTCTGGCTAGATCATCAATCGTGGCCGGAGGTGGATGAGAGGATCCTGTACCAAAATCAGCTTCCTCCTCAATATCTCGAACTGAAGCATGAGAGAAACTCTGAGCGATGGTCTTTTTGTTTATTGGACCTTTCGAATTACGGGTAGGAACTCCAGGATGAGCAATAATCCCTTGAGAACCAAGGAGTTTAGTAATCAGGGATCCAAACGGAAGAGCTCCAACCACAGTTTGAGTTTGATGGGCTTGAATCATCAAATCAATTATGTGTGCTGCAAGGTCAATATCATGTCCACGAAGGAGACTGAATAAAAATCGAGCTCTATCTTCCCTAAGGTCTGCAGTATGAACCTTTGGGTGGATATTGGCACTCATTACTAGGTTTACAAGTCTGGCATCCCTAGTGAGTTTTGTTACTTCTATTAAGGAACCAACCCAAAGTGTAGGAGCACCACAAAGAAAGGTGACTACATTGTTCATAGATTCTTTATCCTCATCTTTCTTGTATTTATAAGGATAATAGGCATCTGGAACTCGAGGACAACCAAGAAATTTAGTAATGACATTTAGATTTATCAAAACTGATTGTTCCAAAGATCAAGATTTAAAAGACCAGGTTTTAAAATTGATTTCAGAGAAATTTGAGTAAAATTTGGACTAACTGAATAGGAGCAAGACCGGATAAAGTGAGAAGACCTTCCCAGTTACGATCGGTAATGAGCTTAGAAAGGTAATAATCACCAAAATCTGAAATTCTAATGCTCCTTTCAACCATAACACCCTTTTTACTAAAATAATCACTATAAAGCTGAGCAGCACTAGGGCTAATGAAGGGACCCAATAGAACATTTGAAGATGAACTAGCTTTTCCCTTTTGTTTCCGGGTTTTATCTGCCAAAGACTTTTGGCGATTTTCAGTAGTAGAATCCACCATTCTACGGATTGGTCGATCCCCTATTCAAATCCCATGTCCTATTGGAGTGAAAGAGTATGGCTCATTGTGTTCCTCTTCCTCTAGAGGGTCCTCTTGGTTATTGAGGACCAATCTCCGGCGTTTAGAGACATCGGACATGAGGAATGCAAGAATAACTAAGGAGTATGAGAAAATCATGATGAATTTTTGATGCCCTAGATGTGAAAAGTAAACCAAAATCAAGAAAATGATTAAAGATTACCTTTTTAGATGCTAGGAGACCCTTGGAGTAGACAGAGATGAACGTAAGAGAGATTTGGAGAAGAAGGGACCGAGGGATCACTCTAGAGTTCGGAGAACAAAATAATAGGAAACTGAGAAATGAGGGTTTTATAACCCTTTTCACGAAAGACCGATCGATCGGTCATTAACACCGAGCGATCGGTGGTTTGGAAAATTTTCTGAAAATTTTTACTTATGATCATTTTTCTCCCCCTCAACCAAAGCAAGACTTATACTCATTTTCACCTCAAAATCTCCTAACAACTATGCACTTATGCAAACATTTATTTCATCAAAATCAAAAAAAATTTAACCAAGAATGTATCTTACAGAATAGTTATGAATAAGGATTCTGTTAAGAACTTTTAGTTTCCATAAGTGATTAATTTTGATTTTTGCATCAAATCCACATTTAGAGTAAATAAATGCTCAGAAGTAATGTGTGTAATATTAAAAATTCATAACATGACTCTGAGGATTGGTTTCATCCACAAAACAAGATTTTGATATTATAGCATAAAGGTACTCTAGAATGTTCAAAAACTAGAATTAAAACCAAGAACCATCCATAGAATTATGATGAGCAATGTTTACCCCAAATTTGATCTATAAGGTTATTTCAATTTATGATCAAATTTTACACATTATCTTTTCTTTGGACATTGGTGACTTTCACTCAAGTGAGAAGGTAGCCCTCTCTAATGACAGTGGGGGCTTTCACACTAGCAACCCATATAGATACCTACTGTTTGTCTAGGTAGCCATTTCTCACTGTTTGCATTCACTAGAAGCTATCACACAAACTCAAAGGTAGTCCTTTCCATGTCAATAATTTTTTAAAACTATGGGGCTCATCTTATGGAATTTTAATCACTTTGGTTATACTAGATTTGATTAAACTAGGGAACCATATGATATAATATTAGAATCTATAAATAGGAACTAATACCATCTCAAAAATCAGTTAGAGTGCATGTGCAACACATAACCTCATTATTTACTCAACTCTAACTGAGATTGGTGACCATGACCATTTTAAATCACCAGATAGAACTAATAGTTGAACTATCCTTATTTACACAATCCTATGATAGATTTACCCTTGGAATTAATATTCAATTATGATTTCAAATGAATAACTTTAAGCATAATGATAGGAAAGAAGGTCATACAAACACATTATTTTTTGCAACATTTTTCAATTTTTTGAATGTTTTTGGATTTTTATTAATTAAAGGAAACAACAAAAAATAGCTCTATGACTTAAAATCCAACAAGAATAAGACATAGGCTATGAAGAAAGCACACCATCACTCAACTCCGCACAAACCAATGCATTTCCTAAGGAATTCAAACCTAAGGGAATCTAAGGGTTTTGTGAGAATGTCTGCATATTGTTTCTCTGTTTGGACATACTCAATACACACAACATTTTGCTAAACTAAATCACGAATGAAGTGATGCCTAATGTCAATGTGTTTTGTGTGAGAATGTTGAACGGGATTTTTGGAAATATTGATAGTACTTGAATTATCACAATACACAGTCATAGTGCCTTGTTCAATCCCGTAACCATGCAACATCTGCTTCATCCACAGAAGTTGAGTACAACAACTGCCAGCTGCTATGTACTCAGCTTCGGCAGTGGACAATGAAATTGAATTCTGCTTTTTGCTAAGCCAAGCAACTAAGCAGTTTCCAATATAGAAACACTCCGGAGGTGCTCTTCCTATCATCAGCATTTCCGGCCCAGTCGGCATTGGAATATCCAACTATTGTGGCATTGGTATCAAAAGAATACCAGAGGCCAAATGATGGAGTTCCACTTACATATCTAATGATACGCTTGACTGCAAGTAAGTGAGACTCTTTTGGGCTTGCTTGATAGCGAGCACATGCTCCAACACTAAAGGCAATGTCTGGTCTAGTAGCACTTAGGTAGAGCAAACTACCAATCATGCTTCTGTAAGTAGTTTGATCAACATCCTTGCCTGAAGTATCTTTACTAAGTTTTGTTGTAGAACTCATAGGAGTCCTAGCATGCTTAGCAGAACTCATACCAAATTTCTTCACCAGATTTTTAGCATATTTGATTTGAGATACTGAGATCCCAGAATCAATTTGCTTGATCTGAAGACCAAGGAAGAAATTCAGCTCACCTACCATGCTCATTTCAAATTCATTCTTCATTTGTTCAGCAAATGATTGAGCATGTAAGTCTAATGTGGAACCAAACACAATGTCATCAACATAGATCTGGGCAAATGACAATATCACCTTTCACATTTTTTATAAAAAGGGTTCTGTCTACTCCCCCTCTCGAAAATCCCTTTTCCAAGAGATAAGTAGTCAACCTCTCATACCAAGCTCTTGGAGCTTGCTTTAAACCATAGAGGGCCCTTTTTAATCGATAAACTTGATCAAGGTGATGTGGATCTTCAAACCCTTTTGGTTGTTCCACATAGACTTCTTCCTGTAGAATGCCATTCAAAAAGGCACTCTTAACATCCATTTGAAATAACTTGAATTTCATATGGCAAGCCACAACTAGAAGAATTCTAATTGATTCTAGCCTGGCTACAGGAGCAAAGGTCTCATCGAAGTCAATACCTTCAATTTGGGTGTATCCTTGTGCAACTAACCTAGCCTTATTTCTTATGATAGTACCTTTTTCATCAGTTTTGTTCTTGAAAATCCATTTGGTACCTATCACATTTGTATTGTTAGGCCTAGGTACTAAATACCAAACATCATTCCTAGTAAACTGAAGTAACTCATCTTGCATTGCATTGATCCAATTATCATCTACAAGGGCTTCAGCTACATTCTTGGGTTCAAAAGATGAAGTATAGCAAATGTAGCTAACTTCATTTTCAATTTGTTTCCTTGTTCTCACTCCACTTTCAAAATCACCAATTATATCTGTGGAGTTGTGAGGACTTATGACCCTAGGATGTGTGGGTTTTAATGGAGATGATTGCTTAGTAATAAGTGGAGTTGAAGAAGTTTCAACATTTTCATTTCCAGCATTATCATCATCCTCAAGTTGCACATTTTCAACACCAGAGTCATCCACAACTACATTTATGGACTCCATAATCATAGAGGTTCTCAAGTTGTACACTCGATAAGCTCTAATGTTGGTGGAATATCCAAGAAATATCCCTTGATCACTCCGGGATTCAAATTTGCCCAGTTGCTCTCTATCCTTAAGGATATAGCATTTACTTCCGAATTCTTGAAAGTACTTGACACTGGGTTTCTTGTTATTCCACAACTCATATGGGGTTTTCTTTGTTCCAGGTCTTACAAAAACTCTATTAACTATATAGCAAGCAGTGTTAACTGCCTCAGCCCAGAAATGAGAAGCTAGATTGTTGCTATGAAGCAGAACTCTAGATCTATACTTGCATTCTCTTGCATTCACACAATGCAAGATCAAAGGTTTAGATCTATACTTGCATTCTCTAGGATCAAAGAAAGAGGAGGGATCAACAAAGATCTAAGAGAACAAGAGGAAAAACCCTAGAGGAGTTTCTCAGACCTCTACTCTTTCAAAAATAAACAAAGATCCGAATTAGGTCTGCAAAAAGTTGTTTATATAGGGTTTAAAAAAAGAATCCAGAAAAATAAAAATTCTTTTTACAGGGACCGATCGAGCGGTGCTCATTACCGATCGTTCGGTCCAAAACGGATCGCTCGGTGCTCATAACCGATCTCTCAGTTAAAAATCACCTCTCTAGAAAAATACCCCATATAAATTTTTTGTCCAGTCGATAGCCACCAATCGCTCGGTAGGCCACCGATCGATCGGTCTCAACACCGAGCGATCGGTTGAGACAGAATTTTTTCCAAACCATTTTTCTTTTCATGTTTATTTGATTCAACTAAGATCAAACAACTTTGTTAGGTTTAAAACTATCCTCCTAGGTATGTTTAGAGTTATCTAAGTCAAATCCAACCTAGGTAGGGGTCTCTAAGTCCATTACCTTTCTAGATCCAGAGTAGGAGCTTTTTCTTCACTTTCTTCAATCTTCTTTATGCTTTAGCTCTTCTCTTCTGACAAGTTGAACACGACTCGACTCACATGACCTATCTAATGATCACGGAATTTGCCAACACCTACTTAGGGATTTACAATAATATTAAACACTGAAAAATTTTCGTGTCTAAATATGTCAGCAATAGAAATAATTCCGTGTCTAATATGTTTTAGACACGGAATTATTTCCGTGTCTAATACTATTATGCACCATTACTATTTCCGTCACCATTAACATTAGAGATGGAAATAATTCCCTCTCTAATACTAATTTTTTTTTTTTTACAAACCAGTACCCTGAATCGCATAACCTGTTTTTCAAATAACCTGTAACCTATTTTCAAACATTTACATAATAGACAGATTCATATCCACGTCCATATCCACATCTATATCCATATTCACATCTATATATTCCACATCCACATTCATAATTATATCTATATCTATACTTTCGACATCCCCAACTATAAGTTAAATTAAATTTCCTTTGTAAATCTACTTTTTAGCCTTTGAAAAGCAGCCTTGTCATGTTCAGCAAGCAAAGATAACTCCCTCGCAATAGCCTTGTCTTCGGGTGCATATTTACGGGCCTTAAGAAAGTCTTCCCGAGCAGCATCTGTCTGCCCAAGTTCTCCTCTAGCTTTTCCTCGTCTAAATAGTGGTGTGACATTGTTCTCATGCTCCCCTAGTACCTGAAAGCCAAGCATTCAATTTCCTTAAATCAAGATTCGATAGTGCATAACAAATGAGCTGAAAATGGAATTGAAAAATATTTACTTCTTCTTAAGTTCAAATTCAAGTTTTTCCATATCCAGAGAAATGACTATAAACAATTAGCATTTGAAGCATTGGATGAGAAGTAATTTGATGCTGTTGGAGAATCGAAAAGGATAATCGGTGAGATTATTTCACATTCTAATGCAGAAGAATTAATGTAAAAAATGCATACAATCATGTTGTATGACGAGATAAAAAAAAATCTATTGATTAATAAACAAACCAGTATCCATATATTTCATAGAAAATAACTATAAAAAAAAGAACCCCCAAAAAAAATGTAGCAAAGAAAACAGATGACAAATTGTATATGTACTGTATTTCTTGCTTTTGTTTTATTTTTTTTGTAATTGTATATGTACTGGATTTTAGGGTTTGTAAACCACTATTCTTTGATATCAAGGCGTTTTTCCTTTTTCTTTTAGGTCATTAGAAAATTTTAAGTAGGTCATTAGGGATCTTTTCTCTTTTTTTTATTTTTTGCATTTTCCCTATTTTAGATGTATTTATTTCCCAATCATGATTGGTCGATTCTCAAAATTTGATTTTATTTGTTGGGATTTTAGGGAAGAGCTTGGATTACAAAAGCTTCAAAGATCGATCTTCAGTTTTGAATGTCAGTGATAAACATCCAGGTGACTTCTCTCTCTCTCTCTCACCGCTTTTTCTATGTTCTTTCTTGGCTAGCTCTTAATTACGACTCTATTTCTTGTGGTGGATCTTTTTTATATGATTTTACTACGGTTATAATGTTGCGACCCAAAATACCCCCTATGAGTTAGGGATACTTTGACTCGTGACCGCCGTGTCATACCTCCAATATGATACATAAGACACACATAGAAACCTGTTAGAGTACACAGACATTTATAGCGGAAACGATTTACAATGCATAGCGGAAGCAAAATATAACTTATTATAGCGAAAGCCAAAATGCATAACCAAATACTCCTATTACTTGGTCCAAGTGTGAACCAACAAAATACAACTGTTTAATATGTATCCAAAAGTGTGGAGTGGACAAGTCCCACTCTCACTTAACAAGTATCATGTCTTCTAACTAACAGAGTCAACAGAAGTTGAAGTCATGATGCCTATCTAATGAGCCGACATCCTGATAGTGGTCCATGGAAGGCTCTGGTTCATAATACTCCTCTTCTACCCAAGGTTCCGTGCCACACAAATCAAAAGGAACCCGAGCACTTGCCAATGATAACAAATATCAGCTGAGCGTGGAATACTCAGCGTATACAAACTACTAACAATAAAGTAATAATAGCATAGATCATGCGAATCATGGAGAATGAAATCCTTAAAACATATCGAAGCGTGGAAACTGTGAAATAGCACATGTGAGGAAATCCAAAACCAAAACCATGTGAGTCATGCGATAATCATGGCCTTGTGAGTTCTTGGAGTTCATAGAGTTCATGGAGTTCCTTAGAGTCATTTATGATCCGTAGAGACATAGAGCAATACCATAGAGCCAATACCATAGAGATCTTAGAGCAATTTCATTTATGATCCTTTTGAGCTTGTGAGATGATCTTAGACATTATCATAGAGTTCTTTTGAGTGTATCATGATCCTTTTGAGCTTGTGAACCGATCTTAGAGATATCATAGAGTTGCTTAGAATCATTCATTTAAGTCACTTACTTAAAACCCTTTTTGTACTTTGAGAAATCCATGGAAAAACATCGGTTCATGCGAAACATGCGAGCATATGAGCATACGAGAATAATAACATATTTTAACACCCAAAAACTCTTAGAGGCATTAAATCAAACACTTAGAGTGCATCATAATGATAACTTACATCCAAGTATAAAAATAACCTTTCACAATATAACAAATCAAGATACATATATAGTAGAGAATAAGAAGAACAACACAAGGTAACTAGTAGTATCACTAGATTGGTAGTAAAGTGTATCTACCTTGGTGAAATCAATGACTTTGATTCCAAAAAGCTTGAACAAGTGAGAAACCTCAAGTTCTTGGTTAAAAGCACCAAAGGAAGGAAGGATCTTGATCTCCCTTCAAGCTTTGAGCAACCCTAGCTTCCTCCTTCTTCTTCCTCTTCAAAACCCTCTTAAAATAATGCACAAAGGGTTTATGAAACCCTAAGGCACGAACCCAGCCCTTATATAGGCAAAGGGTAGTGGCTAAAGACTTAAAAAACCTTAATGAAGAAATTTGTGTATAACCGATCGATCGGTGGTATAGACCGAGCGATCGGTAACTGACCGGTCGATCAGTGGTTTCAACCGAGCGATCGGTTGAAAACAGCCTCTTTGGAATTTTTCCCCATACAAATTAGTTAACCAGTTGATAGCTACCGATCGATCGGTATAAGACCGGTCGATTGGAGGTTATCACCGAGTGATCGGTGGTCTCCTGTTTGCTGTAAAATCCTATTTTCACTACATGAATCTTCTCCAATCCCATTTCTAACACCTTTAATGCTTCAAACACACTCCTTAAGGATATGTAGACCTTTTAAAACATGCAAGCCAAATATCCAAACCTTTCCATTAGTATAAAACCCACTAGTTTACAAGACTACCTTGAACACTATTCACTACTTAGTGAAATACGGATTCGGGGTTCTACATCCCTCCTCCCTTACAAGAATTTCGTCGTCGAAATTAGAACGACACCAAAAGCATAACAAGAAGAAAATACATACAATCCAACGAAGAAAACTACTCAAACAAGTGAAGGTACTTTTCCTTTACTTCGACTTCTCGCTCCCATGTAGTCTATTCCTTGGAATGATGCTGCCATTTTACAAGGACTAACGAGATAGTCTTGGTGCGCAAGACTTGCTCTCGACGGTCCAAGATTTGAACTGGTTGTTTAACCAAAGTGAGATCCTCTCAGATCTCCATAGGATCAAGAGCAATGACTTGAGACGGATCCGGAATGTATTTCCTGAGCATAGAAACGTGAAATACATTATAGACCGCTGCCGTGTGAGGCGGTAGGGTTACCCTGTAAGCAACCTCACCAACCCTAGTGATGATCTCAAATGGCCCCACGTACCTAGGATTGAGCATCCCTTTCTTTCCGAACCTCATGATGCCCCGACTCGGCGAAATCTTCACAAAGACCCGATCCCCAACTTGGAACTCCAAATCTCTGCAGTGAGTGTCCGTATAGCTCTTCTGCCTATCCTGAGAAGTTTTCAATCACTCCCTGATGACTTTGACCATTTCTGCAGTCCGCTCAATTAACTCAGGAACAAGTACCTTTCTCTTACCAACTTCATCCCAATATAGCGGTGATCTACAACTCCGACCATACAGAGCTTCAAAAGGTGCAATTTGGATGCTTGCCTGATAACTGTTGTTGTAGGCAAACTCAACCAATGGAAAGTGTTCCTCCCAACTGCCTTGAAAGTCTAACATACATGCTTGGGGCATATCCTCCACAACCTAATTTACCCGTTCAGTCTGCCCATCGGTTTGAGGATGGAAGGCGATGCTGAAATCTAAACAAGAACCCATAGCACTCTGAATTTTTTTTCAAAATCTGGAAGTAAACCTAGGGCCTCGATCAGACATAATAGAAATCGGCACACCGTGCAGACGAACCACTTCCTTAACATATAAGGCTACCAATTGATTCGAACTAAAAGTAGTCTGACACGGAAGAAAGTGTGCAGACTTTGTCAATCTGTCAACTATCACCCAAATAGCATCGGAGCCCTTCACCGTCCATGGCAAACCCACGATGAAATCCATCGAGATATTCTCCCATTTCCATTCCAGAATAGGGAGGGACTGTAAAAGACTTGCCAGCCTCTGATGCTCGGCCTTCACCTGTTGGTACATCAAACATCTAGAAACATACTCGGCGACTTTCCTCTACATGTTTCACCACCAGTAGTGCCTCTTGAGATTCTGGTACATCTTAGTACCTCCCAGATGTACCGTGTACTTGGATCGGTGAGCCTCGTCCAAGATCTCACTCCTCAACGCCATGTCGGCGGGAACACATAACCTGCCTTTGAATGTGATAGCACCATCACCATTCAAAGCAAACTCTTGATTGTCACTACTAATTGACTTGTCTCGGTAATCAAGCAACTCAGCATCCGAATTCTGTAACTCCTTAATCCGGTTCAAGATATGCGGCCTAACCGAGATGTTTGACATCACCGGCCCGGATGTAACATGCCTGAGAGTGGTGTCTAAGTTACACATATCATTCAATAACTTCCACTCTTGTACCCTCAAGTGAGCCATAACCCTGTAAGGTTTCCTACTAAGAGCATCGGCTACTACATTCGCCTTACCCGGATGGTACTAAATAGAACAATTATAGTCCTTCATGAACTCCATCCATCGACGCTGCATCATATTCAGTTCTTTCTGCAAGAAGAGATACTTCAAGCTCTTGTGATCCGTGAACACCATGAACTCTTCCCTATAGAGGTAATGATGCCAAATTTTCAGCGCAAAGACGACTGCTGCAAGCTCTAAGTCGTGTGTGGAGTAGTTCTGTTCATGCTCCTTTAACTGACGGGAAGCATAGGCAACCACCTGCTTATGCTGCATAAGAACACACCCAAGTCCGACTAGTGAAGCATTACTATAGACTTTGAAACCACCGCTCCCAGACGGTACTGTGAGAACATGGGCTGTGGTAAGCCTCTTCTTCAACTCCAAGATACTTGCCTCGCACTTGTCACTCCAAGTGAACTTAGTGTTCTTTCTCGTGAGGTAGGTAAGCGGAGCTGCCAAGCTTGAAAATTCCTCCATGAACCTCCTGTAGTATCTTGCCAGGCCAAAAAAACTACGTATCTCGGTAACACTCTTCGGCCTTTCCCAATTCATCATTGCCTCAATCTTTGCAGGATCGACTGAGATACCTTCGACAGACACCACATGACCAAGAAAAGATACCTTTTCCAGCCAGAACTCGCACTTGCTCAACTTAGCATGTAGACTATGCTCTCGAAGAGTCTGCAATACAAGGCGGAGATCTCTCATGTGATCTTCATGTGACTGTGAATACACAAGGATATCATCTACAAATACGATCACACACTAATTGAGAGACGATCTGAACACCTGGTTCATCAGATCCATGAATGCTGCCGACGTGTTAGTCAGACCAAAAGACATCACCAAAAACTCGTAGTGACCGTATCGAGTTCTGAATGCCGTCTTCCTTCTTGATCTTCAACTGATGATAACCAGATCGAAGGTTAATCTTTGAGAAGAACCTTGCACCTTTCAACTGATCAAACAAGTCGTTTATCCGAGGCAATGGATAACGATTCTTGATCGTGACTTTGTTCAGCTACCGATAGTCAATGCACATATGCATCGACCCATCTTTCTTCTTCATGAAGAGCACCAGAGCTCCCCAATGTGAGACACTTGGCTGAATGAAACCAAGGCCTTACAATTCTGCCAACTGGTCTTTTAACTCCTTAAGCTCAATAGGTGCCATTCTATACGGAGCCCTTGAAATCAGCGCCGTGCCTGAAGCTAACTCAATCGCAAGCTCAATTGCCCGATTAGGTGGCAATCCCAGAATGAATGTGGAGTGGAGTCTCGTACTTCTACACTCTCGAGACTGAGAGCTGCAAAACGAGCGATGTCTCTCTTCTGAAGTCCCCTGAAATGAAATGGCTTCAACCCAGCGGGTTTAAAGTTCACCACCTTCTTGAAACACACCACATGTCCGTGGTGAGCTGAGAGCCAATCCATACCTAGGATGGCGTCAAAATCCCAATCCTGAAATCCCAGAATGATCAGGTCGACTGGCAACTCGTGCTGCATGACTTGCACAACACTGCCCATATACACTTTATCTACTTCAACAGACTCACCCAATGGAGTCAAAATGGACAACTCCCGAGATAGCTTACTCGGCTCGGACGTAAAGCCTTTGGCAAAACTAGGTGAGACGAATGAATGAGTGGATCCCGTGTCGATCAACATTCATGCTAAACATTTATTTACTAGCAACAAACCTGTGCATTAGCGCTACTCAAGTTATAATTTGCTATATGCATAATACATGTTGACACACGCATAACAATAAGCATCACATAGCATATATATATATATATATATATACAACACATCATGGAAACTCTAGAACTTTAACAATATCAAACTCGCGCGTACCTTGGACAACATCATCAGATGCCTGTGCATCTCGGTCAGTCATGGTGAATACCCTACCCTGATTAGCTTGACGAGGCTGCTGGGTGGGCAGCAAGGATCTAGAGGCCTGAGATGTAGACCCCTGAAGTGAAGTCTGCCTACATGGAGGTCGGACCCCCTATGGCCCAGTCTGTGACTGTTTGTGAGGGCAATCCTGAATCACGTGGCCAACCTCACCACAGTGGAAGCATCCACCTGATAATCTTCGGCAATCCCCAGTCTTGTGTCGACAACCACATACGGCGCACTCCTCGAATGCTTGTGATGCGGAGGAAGCCGGAGACATAACCCTCGTAGCCTGTGATGACGTAGGGCGCGGTGCCTGAGGCACAAAAGAAGGCCTCTGAGCCGACATCGGCTGAGAGAACTGGTATGGTGCAGTCTCGAATCACGTGGCCAACCTCACCACAGTGGAAGCATCCACTTGATAATCTTCGGCAATCCCCAGTCTTGGATTCATTCACAAAATCTTTGGCTGGGAAGTTCTCTCTTTCAGCTTAGTCTTCTGAAAATGAATAGTACTTTTATCTTTGAGTCTCTCTCTATCTCTCTCATTGGTTTCAATTGCTAAAACGAATCCATACAAGGCAGCTTCGTTTTGTGAAGTTTCTTCAAGTTTCCATTCAAAATACTAAATAATCCATCAGAAAAGAAACAAAAGCACTTCACTCTATTTCCTCCAAGGATTTTCTGACTATCTATTTAACTTTTCCCCTTGCATAGAGTACATCCAAGTTCTACCTCAAACCGTCCAAGAAAAATAGTGTGTAGTTCTCTGTCTTCTTTAATTTGTTTTATTATTCTACTAAGGTGACTGGATACAATGATGGACTCGCCTAACCCTTTTATGTTCCTAGACTGTATTGCAAGCACTTCTATTGAAGCCGCTAGCTTTGGCACCTATAAGATATGAATGGGTATGTGTATACTCGTTCGATTTCGATGGCTATAATTTTGTTTGTCCTTTATAAGATATGAAGTTTGGTCATGTTTGAAAACCACAAAAAGAAAATCAATCCAAACAAAGCAAACCCATCTCTCGATATCGAAAAAAAAAAAACAAACCCAGCATGCAACATGTTACATAACCATGACACAATTACCAGCCGAAAAGTTGAATTAATTAGAACTTAAAACTAATTTTAAAAAAAAGAACTGTTTTTAAAAGTTATATGAGCATACAGTGTTATTGAAAACAGTAGATGGGCTGAAAATGTTAATAAAATCAGATACGTACAATGCTGCTCTGCTCGATGGCTTCTTTATAGCGCTTGAGCTTTATTAAGCATGCTACCATGTTGAGGTGCCATGGATTCTTCATGGACAAGGCCATGTTCTAGGACTTCCCAAATAATTGAAACATGAAGTCATCTCCCATTTATGCTATGACAGGAAGAGCCACTATCAGAACATCCGGTATAAACTCATATACATCCTGAAAAATTGACAATTCTAAATGAAGTACTTTACCAATATTGTACTGTATTAGGCATTGGAGATTTATATTTTTAAAAGTGAAAAGCTAAAAGCTAAATAAATCTGAAACAAACTGAACGGGAAATGCACTCACCACTTTAGCCCCATTATAGTTGAACTCTAGAAAAGTCTTGTTTGACATGAAGAGTCTTTGAAGTCTGGGCTTTAATGGAAAATGACGCAAAACTTTTGCTGGAATTTTGCCTTCCATCCTAGATGACTGCGTTATACAAGAGTCCGCAATCTTCCACCGTGAAATTCCACAAACAGAACATGCAATATCATTGGCACGTTCCTTCCAGTATAACTTGCAATTGTTTGGACATGCATAAATCATATTGTAACCAAGACCTATTCTCCGATTATCTTTTTAGTTCGGTAAAAGGATGCAAGCAAAGTCTCACCCTCGGGAAGTGCCTCTTTCAGTAACTCAGGTAACATCGTGAATGATTTGTCGCTCCATCCATTCAGACACTTAATGTTATATAACCGGATGATAAAAGACAGTTTACTAAATTTTTTACATCCGGGATACAAATCTTGCTCAGCATCTTCTACTAACTTATAGAATTTTGCGGCTTCTGTGTTGGAGCTCTCTCTTGTTTCACTTGGTCCCTCATCGACTGTCACTTCGTTAGCACGATTGGGCCTGAAAGCTGTGTGCAACATCTCTTGCATTTAATCTATTACAAGGTTATTCAGGTCTCTCACCACTTTGGTAGTTGAAAATCTAAGATGCGGTCTTTCCCCGTGGAAAATTCACCTAGCCGTGGCATAATCCTTATCGAATCCATCGTAAATCAAATGTTTGTACACACTGTGTCGTATCCAATAATATCGATTACTACATTTTTTACACGGACACTTGATAGTACTGCCGGGTTGTGGTGACTGACTAAATGCAAAATCTAAGAAATTTTTCACACCCGTTTTATATACATCACTCCATCTGTTTGTAGAAACCCAACTTTTATCCATGGTCACTTTATCAGGTCTCGCAATCACTAACAACAGAAGATAATATATACCTGTCATTAGTGAATGATACAAAAATGACACGGAATAATTAGGGTAATGCATGCATGCACCATGGTTATTGAATACTTATTGGGTGGAGTGTTCCTATCCCATTCAGGAATACATAATCCCCAAGAATCAGTACCGCACGTGCTTTTTCCAATTTTCAGGAAATTTCGGCAGCATCTCCCCATGGCTCTCCAAGTACACAATTCAGACAAGGGACAAATGTATTCCTTATCCAAATATGTTCCCAAAGAACAATATGGATGATTGACAAAAATATTCCCAAAATTGAGTGTGCACGGGCTACTGATACATGCTTCGGGATTATGCATTCCCAAACTGTCCACACGGATAATTCAAGAATCATTTGTAGACAAATACTCTTCTTCACATATAGGATGGATCAGTTGTTAGAGGCAATGTAGTCCACGTAGGAACTACACATCATAATCTACAATGAATTCGTCCATAGTGATGGTAAGAGAGGCACTTATCCGACAATCATTCTTGAACGGGAGATCTAAGATTCAATGCATGCACATTCACAATGACCTTGAGGGATGTAGGAATCATTATGGGACTTACAGTTGAATGATCATAACTGTAAAATTATAATCAACAGAAATCCTATCAATAATCTAAACCAACCCACATTCATCAATATAAATGGTACAATCATTGATATTAGGCAATAGACATAATATTTAGCGGAAATAAAAATAAAATTTCCAAATATATATTCTCTTAAACAGATTTCAATGTCCATAAACATAAGATGTTCAATACACCTGAGGCAAACAAGAACACAACTAACCTACATGAGGTAGTAGTAATTATCCATAAACATAGCAGTTGGATATTTACCAACAAATATCCAACTGCCCTAGCAAAGGAATTTATGCTACTTTTGTTGTCTAGCATGTTTTTCAATTGGTTGGTGACCATCAAATAAGCTAGACTCATAACCACATCATAAATTAGGTTAATTTTAACTCGGATGTACAAAGCGATGTATACAACCCACTCTTGATTTGGTGTAGTGGGTATTAAATGACTGCTACACCCATTGATTAAGGTGTGAGATAAGCACACTAGGGGCAATGTACCTTGCCTATTTGAGTGTAGATTGGGAATGCGACGGTTCATATACCTTACCCATGATGGTATGGCAAATTCATTGCTTATACATCTATTGGTGGAAATGTTTTCTTTCGTAAAGCAACCCTAATCCGGACCAATCAATCGTCACTGGCTGATTATGGCTATATTCTTCTAGGCCTCATCTTTCCCCTAATCCACATTTAACATAATCTTTATAGCAATTGAGAGTCTCCTGGAACCAATTTAGGGTTTGTGCAAGCCCATCCCTCACTTCTAAGGGTTTCGCTCAAGCCTTCGCTTAAATTGTAATTTTTTTACCGTAACAAAGTAGAAATTTATTCTTAAGTAAAAATGAGAGTTACTCATTTATTAAAGGTTTAGATTGTTAGGGTTTTTACCTAATTTTGGGTTTTAGGATTTAGAATGGGTGTAGGATTAGTTAGGATTTATTCAAGTTTTATTTTTGCTTTATGAAAAACATAACATAGATGGGTGTAGGATTAGGGTAAATTTATTAAGGGCTTAGGTTGATAAACCTCCATGATTCATTAGGATTAGTACTAGGGTTTATGTAATATTGAGGGTTTCTTAGGACTTTTCAGCATTAGTTGATTATGACTTCTATTCAATAACAAAATTGAGATATTGAATATCTATAACACTACAACATAGATTAGGCTACTAATTAGGGTTTCTAAGGATTCAACTATTTTTTAGCTTAAATGAAAAGGAATCATACAAACAACAATCCTACAAAATTTTCGTCAAACAAACCCAGTAGTTCATTAGATTAGAAAAAAAATAAGAAAGAGAACATAAAAATCAATAGGTACCTAGCAAACACGGGTCTGAGTGGCACGGAGTTGGTGGCGTTGATAAACTTGCACATAGTCTAAGTGAGTTAGATAACATAGAGAGAGAGAAATTATAGCAGAGAGAAAGATAGAGAGATAGAGCTCAGTAGAGAGAGACAGAGAGAGAGAGTGTCGTCGTGCCCCAAAATACCCCCTAAGAGTTAGGGATACTTTAGTTCATGACTGCCATGTCAAACCATCCTGTATGACACATAAGGCATACTTAACATCCTATCAGAGCGCACAATTTATACATATAACTAAAACAAAGCGGAAGCAATTCAAAATAACATACTCCTATCATTAGGTTCAAGTTTGAACCAACAGAACATAGTAAACATTAAGCATGAAGTGGACAAGTCCCACTCTCAATACTATCAAAATGTAAGTATACTCTCCCTCTTTCTCTCAACAAAAGTCTAATTCGGGCCGCCTATCTAGTACTTCATCATCTTGATGATCCATAGTAGGCTAGGGCTCGTAGTACTCTTCTTCTATCCAAGGTTCTGAACCACAGATGTCGAAGGGAGCATGTGCACCTGCCAACATCAAAATGTACGGTTGAGTATTAAATTACTCAGCGGGTACCAACCACTAGCCAACAATGTGATAAGCGGGATCATGCATACAGTTATAGAAATCGTAGAGCGTAGAGCATAAAACAAATGTGCATATTTTCCAAAATCATTGCCTTGTGAGCTTTCGTGTAAAACATACATCTTATGAGGTCTTGCGAGAATCAATAGCTTATGAGTGTGTCTTATGGGTTCTTAAGAGCATGGAGCACATATGAGTTCTTATGAGATCCATAGAGCATGTGAGATCCTTAGAGCATAGAGCATGTGAGATCCTTAGAGCATGTGAGATCCTTAGAGCATATGAGATCTTAGACATTGAGATCCTTATGAGCATGAGTAATCGATCTTAGAAACCAACCAAAAGTTTGGCAAAACATACATCTTATGAGGTCTTGCGAGAATCAATAGCTTATGAGTGTGTCTTATGAGTTCTTATGAGCATGGAGCACTTATGAGTTCTTATGAGATCCATAGAGCATGTGAGATCCTTAGAGCATAAAGCATGTGAGATCCTTAGAGCATATGAGATCTTAGACATTGAGATCCTCATGAGCATGAGTAACCGATCTTAGAAACCAACCCAAAGTTTGGCATGATCACTTATGAGTTCTTGTGTGTTTCCTTAAAACATGTCTTATGACTTTTGAAACATCCAACTTATGAGAAATCTGATTCATGCAAGCTTGTGTACATGTGAGACTTATGAGCATCATCATGGACTCAAAACATAACTCTTGTGAGCGTCATGATAAGCATATAAGACTTATAACATTCAGGTATATTCATAGAAGATCATACATCATAGAAATTCTATTAAAATGATAGTTTATAAACACTTAAGATTTCATCATCCAATAAACCAAGAACATACTTAGAATATGGTTTTCTGAAAATAATAAAACCAGATTAGATAGTAGAAAGTATCTACCTTAAAAGGAAGTTGTTTTATACTTCTGTGGATCAGAATCAAGCTTGAGGAAGTTTGGTTGAAGCTTTGAGAAAGTTGAAACCTTAATTTGAAAACAAAACCAAAAAAACTGTCTTTTGATTTTAGCATTTGAGAACCACCTTGAGTGGAAAACCCAAGCTCTAAAACACTAAAATTAGTAAAGTACAAACCTTAGAAACAAGGATTGAAATTCACTTTGGTTTGAGAAGAACGCTTTGAGAAATCAGAGTTTTCTTCTTCTTCTTCTTTTCCAAAAATCCTCAAAATCTATGCTTTAGGTTTGGGTAAATCCATACCTTGAAATCCCTTCTATTTATAGGCTAAAGGGTGCCAAAAACCCAAATTGACCTTTGTAAAATACTCCCAAGGTCGGTGGAAGAGTTCTGGGCTGTTATGGGGTCATTTCTAGCCGTTTTGGGGCTGACTCATCGACGAGTGACGCTCACTCGTCGACTAGTGATGCTATATTGGCCTAGGTTTTTTCCGCTTTAGTATTTTGGCCATAACTTTTGCCTCGCTTATCGGATTTTGACAATTCAACTTGCGTTGGACTCTTCTTTGAAAAAGGAACAACTTTAGTGTTTCACAAAACTCTTAATTCTTCTTTATTCATGGTCCAAAGTTGCCATAAAGCTGACTTGTCCTGAAATTGCAGCAGAAAAATGCTAGAAAACCCACATTTGAGTTAACTTCGACTCCAAAAATAGAAAAGTGATAAACATGAACCTTGAAGAAGATTTCGATATCTTTTTAATGGCTTAAGAATCACTCAATTCCAATTAGTGGTGAGAAAACTAGAGTTCTCTCAAGTTGAGGGTATGTGTAGGCATCCCTCTTTGCGACACTTAAGAGATAGTATACTCTTGTTTCATCTATCCCAAACACCATAAAACACTTTCCATACATATTTTTATTCATTTGAAACCTCCTTTCATTTTAAAACATGAAGCCATAATTCCATTAAGGCTTTAGGCCTGGAAAAATACTATTCATAGCACTATTCACAACAGTATTCACTGCCTAGTGAACTTGGTTCCGGGGTTCTACATTCTCTCCCCCTTATAGAAATTTCGTCCTCGAAATTAGGACGATACAAAAACATACTAAGGAACAAAATACATGGAATCCAACAAAAGAAACTATACAAACAAGTGAGGGTACTTTTCCCTAACTTCGGCCTCACGCTCTCATGTAGCCTCTTCCTTGGAATGATGCTGTCACTTCACAAGGACAAGTGGAATAGTCTTATTGCGCAAGACTTGATCTCTACGATCCAAGATCTGAGTCGGTTGTTCCACTAAGGTGAGATCCTCATGAATCTCCACTGGATCAAGATAAATGATATGTGAGGGGTCTGGAACATATTTCCTGAGCATAGAAATGTGAAAAACGTTATGGACCACCACCATGTGAGGAGGTAAAGCCACTCTGTAAGCGACTTCTCCAACACGTGTGATCACCTCAAAAGGCCCCACATACCTCGGGCTAAGTTTTCCCCTCTTGCCAAACCTCATAATTCCCCGGCTTGGAGAAATCTTCACAAAGACTCGATCCCTAACTTGGAATTCCAAGTCTCTGTGGCGAGTGTCCGCATAGCTCTTCTGCCTGTCTTAGGTAACCTTCAACTTTTCCCAAAGGATTCGGACTATCTCAGCAGTCTGCTCGATCAACTCAAGACTCAATATCTTCCTTTCACCAACTTCATCCAGTATAGAGGAGATCTACAACTTCTCCCGTATAAGGCCTCAAAAGGTGTCATCTGGATGCTCGCTTGGTAGCTGTTATTGTAGGCAAACTCAACTAACGGCAAATGATCCTCCCAACTACCTCGAAATTCCAACATGCAAGCTTGAAGCATGTCCTCTATAATCTGGTTCACCCTTTCAGTCTAACCATCTGTCTGCGGATGAAAAGCGGTGCTGAAATCTAACCAAGAACCCATAGCACTCTAAAATCCCTTCCAGAACCTAGAAGTAAACCTTGGGTCTCGATCAGATATGATAGAAACTGGCATGCCGTGTAATTGAACCACCTCCTTGGTGTACAAGGATACTAGCTAGCTCATATTGTACGTAATCCGATAAGGTAGGAAATGCGTAGACTTTGTCAACCGATCAACTACAATCCAGATAGCTTCAGAGCCCTTTACCATCCTTGGCAAGCCAACTATGAAGTCCATCGAGATATTCTCCCATTTCCATTCCGGAATAGGGAGGGGTTGTAAAAGACCTACTGGCCTCTGATGCTCGGCCTTTACTTGCTCGCACACCAAGCAACGAGCTACGTACTCTGCCACTTCCCTCTTCATGTTCCACCACCAATAGTGCCATTTGAGGTTCTGGTACATCTTTGTACCCCCAGGATCCACCGGGTGTACTTGGATCAATGAGCCTCATCCAAGATCTCACTCCTCAACTCCACGTCGGTGGGAACACATAACCTGCCTTTGAATGTGATGACACCATCACCATTCAAAGCGAACTCCTGACTGCCACTGCTAACCGACTTGTCTCGGTATGCAAATAACTCTGCATCCAAACTCTGCAACTCCTTAATCTGAACCTGGATATAAGGCCTGACCATAAAATTAGCCATGACTGGCCCAGAGGTAGGAATGCTGAAGCTAGTATTGAGGTTTGCCATTACCTCCAACATCTTCCACTCGTACACCATCATGTGAGCCAAGTGCCTAGAAGACTTCCTACTCAGAGCATCTGCTACCATATTCGCCTTACCTGTGTAGAGCCCCAGACTTTTTCATGCTTAATACATGACACTTTCGTTGTAATCTTGCCTTTTTAAGAGGTATGATTAATAAATGACGAAGAATTTGGAAATTTCAAAATGTCAGAATTGTTCCTCTTCGAAGTACGAACACAACGCAAGTTGAATCGTCAAAATCGGACGAACGAGTCAAAAGATATGGCCAAAACAGTCTGTACCTGTAGGAAATCATAGCACAGACAACGTACTCTGATAACGTATACTGTGTGCATCCGTTGTACAGCTCACCACGAGTTGCACTATTCACGGCACCACTAGTTGCACTATTCATGGCACCACGAGTTGCACTATTCACAGCACCACGAGTTGCACTATTCACGGCACCACGAGTTGCACTATTCACGGCACCACGAGTTGCCACTATTCACGGCACCACGAGTTGCACTATTCACGGCACCACGAGTTGCACTATTCATGGCACCACGAGTTGGCACTATTCACGGCACCACGAGTTGCACTATTCACGGCACCACGAGTTGCACTATTCATGGAATCACGAGTTGCACTATTCACGGCAACACGAGTTGCACTATTCACGGCACCACGAGTTGCACTATTCATGGCACCACGAGTTGCACTATTCATGGCACCACGAGTTGGCACTATTCACAGCACCACGAGTTGCACTATTCACAGCACCACGAGTTGCACTATTCATGGCACCACGAGTTGCACTATTCATGGCATCACGAGTTGCACTATTCATGGCACCACGAGTTGGCACTATTCACGGCACCACGAGTTGGCACTATTCACAGCACAATGTGTTCAGCACTATTCACGGTCCTCGCGTCATTGCAGAAATCCTAGTAAGGGTATTACGGTCTTTTGTCAGTTCACTCTTACCTTAAGAGTTTAACCCGAGCCTTTAGGGTATCATTCAACACTTAGAGAGTTTGAGAGAATAGAAGAAAGAGGAGAAGGCGATTCCAATTTAGGGTTTCCATTTTTGGAGAGAAATCAAAGGGGTTTTGAGACCCTAGATCAACCTCAAGCCCGTTTTCTTCAAGATTTCGGTGCAAGCATTCGTGGAGCTCACGAATCAAGCTAGGGTAGCAACTCACAGCCATTTGGAAAGAGGGTTTCTTCCTCATTTCTTCAAGGTCGGTGCTTCTTACTACCCTCCTAGTTATAGTTCCTCTTTTCCCTTCCTTTCTTTTGATTTTCTTTCATTTACACATGTGCTATGAGATGGATGAATGGTAAATGGTAAATGATGAATGATGAATGGTGAATGGTGAATGGTGAATGGTGAATGGAGATGGAATGGGCGATTGGATGCCAATGGTTGTGTGTGATGAACAAATGGAGAAGGGCATTGTTCCAATAATGAACATACATGTATGATTTGAGTAAAACCCATCTAGAAAAGCATGTTGTAGGGTAAATCCATAATGAACACACCATGTTTGACGAAATGCCAAGGTGAACACAGTGAGCTGAAAATCTGGTAATACATGCCTAATAAATTATGAACATTACTAGGGACTATGATAGTGTGGTTCCTGCTTTCCCATAATGCTATGAATATTACATTACTCAATCTTTGAGGCTATATGTGATGTGAAATTACCCAAATGTCACCTTTAAATTTGAATGCAAGTATGTACACGGTTCCCACGAGCACGACATGCATGGCATGATTTATCGAGGTTTTCAAGAACATGGTTAGAGGTGGGACATATCCTACAATATGTTTTACCTCGCTTTTCACAAGAAGACAAGAACCAACATTCCACGAGGGGTCTCCCCTCACTCACAAGTGCATATTATGAAGAAGGGTCTCCCTTCCCTCGCAAGTACATACATATCATAAAGAAGGGTCTCCCTTCCCTCGCAAGTGCATTGCATAAAGAAGGGTCTCCCTTCCCTCTCAAGGCATCTCACAAGGACAACTCACAAGGATATCTCACAAGTTACACGATCACAAGCAAGCACGCATGACATGCATGACATGACACGACATACAAGAATCAAGCAAGATAGACATGACAAGCTTTCAAGTACAAAAAGATATTTCAAGTCAAGTCAAGTGCACGATGTTTCAAGAGGATTTATCGGTTTTCTACGAATTACAAGCATGATTATAAACTGCTTTACTTCCTTGTATGATGTGAATTGTTTCCGTTTGACATATATGAATTGCTCCTGATTATGTATTGCTATTTCTACGCTATAATTGTTGGTTAGTATTTAGTACCCGCTGAGTATTCCATGCTCAGCCGTACTTCTTATGTCGGCAGGTTCTGAGGGAGCTGCTACCCCATTTGATGTTTGTGCTCCTGGTCCATGGGTGGAAGAGGAGTACGCCGAGGAGCCTTTGGAGGAACCTCCCGTAGAGGGTTATCAGTAGGTGGTGATTAGATTCTGAGTGGATTAGCTGTGGGTGAGATGAGAGTTAGATTCATGTATTTTGGCGGGCATGTCCGCACTTCCTTTTGGAGATTGTTTGTATAAACTTGGATTTGCGTATGTATATACATAGAGGTTTGGTAGTCTTCCGCTGTGCTATGTTAGAGTATGTTTCCGCTGTTTATATCCTCTATTGTATATGCTCTGTGGGTTTTGCAAGTTAGTTCTCAAGCAAGTCATGATTAGTCGTCCAAAGTTCACTCTAACTCCTAGGGTGGGACTTGGGTCGCGACAACCTGGGTGTTACGGGATAGTGCAGTCATAATCCTTCAGAAACCCAACCCAACGACGTTGCCTCAAATTTAGCTCCTTCTGGGAAAACAAATACTTCAAGCTCTTGTGATCGGTGAACACATCGAATTGCTCCCCATAAAGGTAGTGACACCAAATCTTCAATGCAAAGACAACTGCAAAAAGCTCTAGATCGTGCGTAGGATAGTTCTTCTCGTGGTCTTTTAACTGCCGGGAAGCATAAGCGATGACTTTCCCATGCTGCATCAGAATACATCCTTGCCCGATAAGTGATGCATCACTGTAGACTACGAAACCGTCGCTCCCAGATAGAACTGTGAGAACAGGGGCCGTCATAAGCTTCTTCTTCAATTCCATGAAGCTTTCCTCGTATCTATCACTCTAAGTGAACTTAGCGTTCTTTCGCATGAGATAAGTAAGTGGAGCCCCTAAGCTGGAGAACCCCTCCACAAACCTTCGGTAGTACCCTGCCAGACCAAGAAAACTATGAATCTCGGTAACACTCTTCGGCCTCTCCCAATTCATCACTGCCTCTATTTTCGTAGAGTCAACTGAGATACTCTCGACAGATGCCACATTCTCCAACCAAAAAACTCGCACTTGCTCAACTTAGCATGCAAGCTATGCTCTTGGAGAGTCTGCAGAGTGAGACAAAGATCTCTATCATGATCATCCTGTGTCTTGGAGTACACAAGGATATCATCCACGAAGACGATCACGCATTGATCAAGAGATGGTCTGAACACCCGGTTCATCAAATCCATGAATGCAGCCGGTGCATTCATCAAATTGAAAGGCATGACTAGGAACTCATAGTGCCCATACCGAGTCCTGAAGGCAATCTTGGGAACGTCTTCATCCTTGATCTTCAACTGATGGTATCCAGATCTAAGATTAATCTTCAAAAAGAACTTTGCTCCCTTTAGCTGGTCAAATAGATCGTCTATCCGAGGCAATGGATAACGATTCTTGATCTTGACCTTGTTCAGCTGCCTGTAGTCAATGCGCATTCGCATCGACTCATCCTCTTCTTCACGAAGAGCACAGGAGCTCCCCACGGTGAAACACTCAGCAGGATGAAACCAAGCTTCTGCAATTCTTCTAATTGCTCCTTTAACTCCTTAAGCTCAATAGGGGTCATCCTGTATGGAGCCCTAGAAATCAGAGTCGTGCCTGGAGCAAGCTCGATGGCGAACTCTATTACTCGATCTGGAGGTAAACCCGATAATACGTTTGAAAATACATCCATATACTCGCACACAATCGGGATGGCTATGGAGTCTCGCACCTCCGGGTTCGATAGACTTAGATCTATAAGACGGGCGATGTCTTGCTTCCGTAGCCCTTAGAAATGAAACGCATTCTCCCCAACTGGTTTGAAGTTCACCATCTTCTCGAAGCACGCCACATGCCCATGGTGAGTTGAGAGCCAATCCATCCCAACAATGACATCAAAGTCTAAGTCTTGGAACTCAAGGATGATTAAATCAACTGGCAACTCATACTGCCCAACTTGCACTATGCAGTCCCGATACACCTTGTCTGCATCCACAGACTTGCCGAATAGAGTCAAAATGGATAACTCCTGAAGTAGTCGGCTCGGCTCTGAAGTAAAGCCCTTGGTAAAACTAGGCGAGACAAATAAATGCGTTGATCCAGTGTCGATCAACACACGAGCTAAGCATTCGCTCACTAGCAAAACGCCTGTGTATTAAAATTAACTAAGTGTCAAATAATAACAACCAATCTTAATAATTATAAATAGCATGTGCATACATCCAATAGTACATACTTAAATACAATATCAACAAGTCATGACTTTAACAACTCGTCTTGAGTGTACCTTGCACCACATCGTCAGATGCATGTGTGTCCTGTTCCGACAAGGCGAAGACCCGACCCTGATTCGCCCGACGAGGCGGCTGTGTGAGCTATGGGGGCCTAGATGCCTGCGAGGACCCCTACTGTGAAGCCTACCTAACTGGAGGTCGACTCCCCTGAGACTGGGATTGGCCTGGCTGTTGACGACGTGGACAATCTCTGATCATAAGACCTTGCTCACCGTAATGGAAGCAACCACCAGATGCCCTCCGACACTCTCCAGCCTTGTGTCTCCAACCACAAGTTGTACACTCCTCAAAAGGCAATGAAGAGGATGTGGGCTGCCTATATCGAGTAGCTTGTGCAGTAGTCGGGTGAAAAGACTGCGAAACCATATGATGAGGAGCCTGTGCTGAAAAAGGTCGCCTGTGACTTTGAGGTGCAAGAGGAGGCCTCTGCGATTGTGCTGGGCAGTTCTAGCCCTCTTCTCAGGCTGTGCTGAGCTACTTACTTGTCCTTTAACCATATCCCTCCTCTTAAAGAACTCTTCTGAGTTCGTTTATGCCAACTGGGCTTTGTCATTTACCTTTGCATATGTCTCATGCCGAAACATCGATACTTTCTCTCTCAAATAGCCCTTCAAGCCTCTTTCAAACTTTCAGGCTTTCATAGCTTCAATGGCTATCATGTGCGGAGCAAAACAAGACAATGCTGAGAACTTGGCCTCATACTCGGCCACAGACATATTACCTTGCTCCAAGGTAATGAACTCCATCTCCTTCTTCTCACATACTCTAATTGGAAAGTATTTCTTGTAGAACACGTCAAGAAACACTCCCCATGACCACTCTTGACCTGCTCGAGTCAAGTCTCGAGTCCTGACAACAGATCTCCACCAGTGGCCTGCTTCACCTTCCATCACAAAGGCGGCCCAAGATACTCTCTCTGCCTCCGTAGGCATCAAAACTGCAAACAACTTCTCTAGCTGCATAACCCACGCTTCTGTCACCATCGGGTCTATGCTACCATAGAAGATAGGAGTCTCATCCTCTGAAACACCTCAAATAAATCATGTGCTCTGTGTGGAGGAGGTGCTGGTACCACGGGCATAGCAGCGGGCTGCCTGGCTGCAAGCATAGCCAATGTCTCGGCTATAGATGCAAAGGCTTTGGGCTGCTCATCACCCACTGGAGCTTCACCTCCATTTCCCCGAGTCTAGTATCCTCAACCTTGGATACCTCGTCTTATGGTGTATCTTGAGAACAATAATAATACATAAGTCTACTTGGAAACTAGGTGGTATCAACATTTCATTATTTGATACGGTATATATAACTACACATAATAGCATCAAAGTACAGTTGATATTCCTAGTGAAGCTAAGACACTAGGTTCACTAGTAGTCTCTAACTGGAATCCGACTCTCTAAACGGATCTACTGCTTTGTTCTTTGATACCAACTCAGCATCAACTTAAAACGAGTTCATCTGAGTTCTAAGTTCAACTCAAAGAACACCCCTCAGTCCCTCTAGTTCTAATGCCTAAGCACTGATACCAAGTATGTCGCACCCCAAAATACCCCCTAGGAGTTAGGGATACTTTAGTTCGTGACCGCCGTGTCAAACCATCCTTTATGACACATAAGACTTACTTAACATCCTGTCAGAGCGCACAATTTATACATATAACTAAAACAAAGCGAAAGCAATTCAAAATAACATACTCCTATCATTAGGTTCAAGTTTGAACCAACAGAACATAGTAAACATTAAGCATGAAGTGGACAAGTCCGACTCTCAATACTATCAAAATGTAAGTATACTCTCCCTCTTTCTCTCAAAAAAATTCTAATTTGGGCTGCCTATCTAGTACTTCATCATCTTGATGATCCATAGTAGGCTAGGGCTCGTAGTACTCTTCTTCTATCCAAGGTTCTGAACCACAGATGTCGAAGGGAGCATGTGCACCTGCCACATCAAAATGTACGGTTGAGTATTAAATCACTCAGCGGGTACCAACCACTAGCCAACAATGTGATAAGCGGGATCATGCATACAGTTATAGAAATCGTAGAGCGTAGAGCATAAAACAAATGTGCATATTTTCCAAAATCATTGCCTTGTGAGCTTTCGTGTAAAACATACATCTTATGAGGTCTTGCGAGAATCAATAGCTTATAAGTGTGTCTTATGGGTTCTTATGAGCATGGAGCACATATGAGTTCTTATGAGATCCATAGAGCATGTGAGATCCTTAGAGCATAGAGAATGTGAGATCCTTAGAGCATGTGAGATCCTTAGAGCATATGAGATCTTAGACATTGAGATCCGTATGAGCATGAGTAACTGATCTTAGAAACTAACCCAAAGTTTGGCATGATCACTTATGAGTTCTTGTGTGTTTTCTTAAAACTTGTCTTATGACTTTTGAAACATCCAAGTTATGAGAAATCTGATTTATGCAAGCTTGTGTACATGTGAGACTTGTGAGCATCATCATAAACTCAAAACATAACTCTTCTGAGCATCATGATAAGCATAGAAGACGTATAAAATTCAGGTATATTCATAAAAGATCATACATCTTAGAAATTCTATTAAAATGATAGTTTACAAACACTTAAGATTTCATCATCCAATAAACCAAGAACATACTTAAAATATGGTTTTCTGAAAATAATAAAACAAGGTTAGATAATAGAAAGTATCTACCTTAAAAGGAAGTTGTTTTACACTTCTGTGGATCAGAATCAAGCTTTAGGAAACTTGGTTGATGCTTTGAGAAAGTTGAAACCTTAATTTGAAAACAAAACCAAAAAAACTGCCTTTTGATTTCAGCATTTGAGAAACACCTTGAGTGGAAAACCCAAGTTCTAAAACATTAAAATTAGTAAAGTACAAACCTTAGAAGCAAGGATTGAGCTTTACTTTGGTCTGAGAAGAACGCTTTGACAAATCAGAGTTTTCTTCTTCTTCTTCTCTTCCAAAAATCCTCAAAATCTATGCTTTAGGTTTGGGTAAATCCATACCCACGAAATCCCTTTTATTATAGGCTAAAGGGTGCCAAAAACCTAAATTAACCTTTGAAAAATATCCCAAAATATCTCCCAAGGTCGGTGGAAGAGTTTTGGGCTGTTACAAGGTCGTTTCTGGCTGTTTCGGGGCTGACTCGTCGACAAGTGATGCTCACTCGTTGACTAGTGATGCTATAATGGCCTGGGTTTTTCCCGCTTTGGTATTTTGGCCATAACTTTTGACTCGCTTATTAGATTTTCACTATTCAACTTGCATTGGACTCGTCTTTGAAAGGAGAGCAACTTTCATGTTTTATACAACTAATTCTTCTCTATTCATGGTGCAAAGTTGCCATAAAGCTAACTGGTCCTGAAATAACAGCCGAAAATTGTTGGAAAACCCATATTTAACTTAACTTCGACTCCAAATATGAAAAAGTGATAAAAATAAACCTCGAAGAGGATTTCGATATCTTTCTAATTGCTCAAGAATCACTCAATTCCGATTAGCGGTGAGAAAACTAGAGTTCTCTCAAGTTGAGGGTATGTGTAGGCATCCCTCTTTGCGACACTTAAGAGTATATTATACTCTTCTTTCATTTATCCCAAACACCCTAAAATAATTTCCATACATATATTTATTCATTCGAAACCTCCTTTCATTTTAAAACATGAAGCCATAATTCCATTAAGGCTTTAGGCCTGGAAAAACACTATTCACACCACTATTCACTGCCTAGTGAACTTGGTTCCGGGGTTCTACAGAGAGGTCGGTAGAGAGGGAGAGAGTGAGAGACAGAGATAGTAGAGGGATAGAGAGAGAAGGAGAGCTCAGTAGAGAGAACCCTACAAGCTCGGTAGAGAGAGAGTGAGAGAGACAAAGACAGAGAGAGGTAGAGAGAGAGAGAGAGAGATAGGGACTTCAGTGGTGGTCAGAGCTGCACGGTGATAGTGGTCGGAGCTGGGTGGCTGCGGTGATCGGAGCTGGTCAGCGGCAGTGGTTGGAGTTGGTCGAAGAAGGAGAGAAAGAGAGACAGACACGGTAGAGAATAGTATTTGGGGGAAAACTGTAATGAGTTTCACAGGTTAGGGATTAGCAAATAGTAAAGATAGTATTAGAAACAGAAATATTTCCTTGTCTATTGATCATTTAAGTTAGACACAGAATTATTTCTGTCACTAACACCATTTCTGTCACTAACACCAAGATCCGTGTTTGATAAATTTTATTAATCATAAAATTGATGTAAATATTGGAATTAACATTTGATACGGAATGGTAGTGACGGTCACATTTCCGTGTCTAAAGATAGGTATTAGACACGGAAAGTTTTCCGTGTCTATAATTTCGTTGCTATACAGTAGATTTCTTGTAGTGTGTGCACAAGGCCAAATATTGCACATGCAGACAATGTTGTGATTAGGTATATAAGAAGTCATAAAAGGAGCATTGGAATGTTATAAAGTGGATTCATAGTTGTCAAGGCGACCAAGTGACTTGAGACGACAAACCCCATGGATGATTGAGTCAGTAGCCTGAGGCTCCCGAGGCGTCACCTGATGAACTTTTTGTTGCATAAATTTCTCCTAATATGAGAACTATGTATGATGCATTTTCTTTTATAAGAAGCCCTGCATTCATATAAATGTCAAGACGTACTTTAATAGAACCTTCGCTAGAGACAGTTCTAAGAATAATAAAGGGGGATTTCAAGTGTTGAAAAAAAATGGAATAAAAATTAAGTCTATAACGACAACTGAAAGAGGGGAGAGAGAGATTTTGAGTGATAAAAAATAGAAATCCCTATAGGAAAGAGAGAGAGGGGAGAGAATGGAGAATATAAGACTGAATAAAAAGTAGAAAATAACCAGACAATGAAATGTGACGCTGAACAGGGGAGAAAGAAGAGGGAGGAGAGGGAGATGTCGTGCCGCTTACTCTCATTTATTTATTTTTATTGATTATACTCAAGATAAGTAATAAAAATAATATTGATAGGTAAAATATAACTATAGGGTTTGCACTTGTTTAAACTATAAAAGACTTCTTTAAATATGAGTTTAAGAGAGTTTGGGGAGGGGGGGGGGGGCTAGAAGTAATTTGAGGCATTTAAAGGCTCTTAATTTTTTATTGCGCCTCCTAGGATAGCTATAATTTAACAACCATGAAAAAAAACAAATGGGGATTATATGGTCCACTCATAAACCGAGGGAGAGAGACCATTTGGTCCACCCGTTGAGAGCGAGAACAAGTTAACATGATATAAACATACTTGACACCGTTCGTCTTTTTTTTTTCTTCTACCTATAAATTTTTTTTATTAGATATATAAATACTAACATATTATATTGTAAAAGACACGAGAAGTATATAAAATATTATATTTTTTTTGTTACCAAACAATCATATTCAAATAAAAAAAAAATTTATATCCTTAAACAATAATAATATTATATATACTAGATTTTTAATAATGACCACCTGAGGCGGCTAGTCGCCTAAGCCCAGTAGCGCCTGGTTGCCTAGACGACTGCCTGAGGCAACGCCTTTAACAATTATGAGTGGATTCTAAGGTACCCGAAAGAACTATGGGCTTTAGAATTTTGTTTGAAATGGATGAAGAATCAAGTGAGGTAGCAGGATATGTTGATTTAGATTTGATTGAGGATTTAGACAAGAGAAGATCTACTACCGGTTATGTATTCACACTTGCCAGATTTGCTGCTAAATGGAAATCTGTGCTATAGTAAATAATTACTCTATCTACTACTAGGGCGGAGAGTATATAACATCCATGAAAGCGGTATGTAAGCACCCAATTTTTACACCCTGCCTTAACCATGGTTATCCCCAGCTGAGTCCCCTCAAGCCCTAAACCCAAGGCAAAAGTTGATCAAACCCTAGGCCTAACCTTAGTCAAACCCTAGACACTAGGCAAACCCTGATCAAACCCTAGGCCTAACCCTAGGTGAACCCTAAGCCTAACCCTAGTCAAGCCCTAAACCCTAGGCAAACCCTTTCCTAACCCTAGGTAAACCCTAGTCTAACCCTAGGTGAACCCTAGTTCAACCCTAGGGTCTACACACCCTAATAATCAGGCCCAGACCCTTTTGTGGGCCCAAACAAGGGCCTACAAACCCTTAGGAGCCGTTGTAGTGAGGCCCACATGCCCATTTTCAAAAATCCTAGGAATGGCGATAATACTATTACCGCCGTTACCATATTTAGGTATTGGTACAGTAAATTAGTTCAAGTGAAGCAGGGTTGGGCCTGTTTAGGCAATACTCCAGTAATGGCGGTAATAATATTACCGCCAATATCAAAATGCCCATGATCAGGAATGACGGTAATACAATTACTGCCATTACCCAGTTTTTGCAAATCCTCTGTTGGCACCCCCCTGGACCACTATGCTCTGCCCCCCACAGTATCTAGCGCACCTGTGGTTATCCCCAGACTACCCCTAGGTCCATCCAAGTCTATAAATACTTCCCCTTTCCTATTGATTAGAACCATTCCAAAATTTCCACACCAAACCTTTGAAGGAGTTTGGCCAGCCCATCCCTCATCTTGGAAGCTCACCTGAGACCACCCCTAGTGCATCCTAGAGGCTCCTCAGGCCACCCCCAGTGCTCAACCATCATGCACCAGTCCACCTCTGTGCTCAGCCTACACCACCACCGTGTGGATCAACCCAGAGGGTAGGACCACCCCTACCCTGTCTTTACTTTTGTAGATTGTTTTAAGACCCTTGGTCCTATTCCATGGGTCATCTACTTCCTTTTTTTTTTTTGTATTTCCATTGTGCAACCGAGGATAAGGGGTTCCCCTACCTTCCTCATAGGTATGGGGAACTCCCTTTGATGTTTCAACTATGGGTACAAGACCCCCACACATGTGTAACTCCCCTAGTCTTCTGGGGGTCCTTCAAGCCATGAGGGATCCCCTGGAACACACTGGTGCAGCCCCTATAGGGGAAAAATGATTTTCTGGAAAACTCCAGGAATGGCTGTAGAATAATTACCGTCATTCCTGGCCTTCTACTTTGTAGCACTGTTACACCCCTTTGGGTGGAGCCCTGGTCTATTGCAGGGCCATGATTGGCTTCTTTAGACCCTCCTCTACTTAGCCTGGTCCTTCTAGGCTCATCCCATGCATCTAACCATGGTTAATTTGGCCAAAACCAGAGACTGTTCATAATGGCGGTAGACTATTTACCGCTATTACAGTATACCAAATGCAATGAGTTTGGGCCCATTCTAGACCTTCTCCTGGGCCCACCAAAGGTCCAGAACACTCTCTGGACTTTCTTCATCAATCCTGTGGGTCCATCACCCCGTGGGTTCTTCCCTAACCCAAACCCCAGACTTGCAAACGAGGGTTAGAAATATTTCTGTAATGACGGTAATGCCATTACCGCCATTCTCAACTTTCTACATTTGGGCTTTTGCACAGACCCAGACTAGGTAGGAGGCCACTCTAGGCCCTACCATGCTTGTTGGGCCCACCCTGACCTACCTAGACCATTTAACTAGGTTTAACCTTACCCTGATTAACTTTTAACCATGGTTAAGCACCCCTTAACCCTTGAAAATTTTGAAAAATTCTAAAAATGTTTAAAATCTTGCAAAGTGTCCAAAATGTTATGTTTTGGCCTCTTTATCATGGTTAGCAGTCCTAACCATGGTTACTTTACCCATTTAACTCCTGTTAACAACCCTAATTTCGGTTAAATCCATTTTTAGCCTACCGGGTCTAATCTCTTAGCCTATAGGGCTCACCTTTAGCCTACCGGACCCAATCTCAGCCTACTAGGCTTACCCTTGTACCCTCAACTATGGTTAGCAATCCTAACCATGGTTAGTTTGACCCTTAACCTTGGTTAGCAACCCTAACCTTGGTTATTTTTTATTTTGGCCTACCGGGCTTAAATGAAGTCCACCGGACTTATCCCTTGCCCTACTGGGCCTAATCTTGATCTATCGGACTAATCCTTAGTCTACCGGACTAACCCTAAGCTTACCGGGCTTAAACCTTGCACTTGCCCAACTCGGTCAACCAAACCCTAGTCTACTGGACTAGACCATTAGCCACCCTTGGTGCATACACACACTCCTCCTAGCCTTGGCACGGGCTCTTATGCAAGAATTACGCTCGGTCTGATCTCACCTTGTGAGTACATAGACAACCCAACCCGAGTTCGACCCTAGTTAGCTTTCTCCTTCTTGGCTTAGCATTATCTTTAACACTTAGGCATTTGAACAAAACTTGATTAAAATTGGCTTACACTTAGAAAGTAGGGAATCATTGAAAAATGGAAGTCTCGGGGTGTCTAACACCTTCCCCGAACTTAATCGAACCTCTTACTTAGATCTCCACCGCAGACCAAGACCAAGACCTTATCCATATCCTGTGGACTTATCCCTTCTGAATTAATAGGTGGTGGCTCTAACATACCCGTGGGTGCTAAAATCCGTGCTCACACGGTAAACAAAGTTATTTGGTTGAGAGGCTTAGTGAATGATCTTGGGCTACAACAAGAAAAGACGGGTACATTGTGACAGTTAGAGTGCAATACACTTAACAAAAAATGAAGTGTATCACACAAGAACCAAGTATCATGCAGTAAGGAATCATAAGATACAAGAGTACATTGGAGAAGACGAGATTCACCTTCAGAAAGTATATACAAAATAGAATGTTGCAGATGTGTTGACCAAGCCAGTGCCTTTGGAAAGTTCAAGCGTTGCTTGGACTTAATTCATCTTAAATGTTATAAGTAGTGTACACCTAGGAGGGGTGCAGAAAAGCAGTCAATTCCAAATTTTACATGCGGAAGATGGTTTTGTACATGTTTTGGAGGCTGTTCAAGGTATCTTCAGGGTGACTTTACAAAATTCAAGTCAATGTGGAGATCGTTATGATTGTGCCTAGTATTTTGGTTCATAGTTAATTTGGAATGTTTTCACACTCATACTCTACTCCACCTCTTATAAACTTTAAAGGGCTATGATTGATCCTATCAAGGTTCTTCTTTCCTCCTTCTTGTTCTTTCTCTCTAGCCTTTTGGTTGTCTTTAAGGAAACTGAGTGATTGAGGAAGTTGTAAGATTATGAACCTCTAACACCAGCAATGTTAATAATTGAAACTACCTGTCATTTAAAGGTGGAGAATGTGTGTGTTAATTGTGCTAAAGAGAAATTCGGTATGCTTTTATAGAGTGATTTAGATATTGTGATTGAAATCCAATTTTGACTCATGGAGTGTGATGGTGGGATGAAGTCTTAGAGTTCTCCTCACTGCAATGTGTGTTGCGCCCCAAAATCCCACCTAGGTTAAAATGAGACATTGGCACATGACATAACCATCAAACCATCATAACATCCTGTCATAAAGCATTTAAGGCAATCTAAAATATGAACCTAAAATTTTTCTTCAATTAGCCAAAATCAAATTTACTATCTCAAATTAAAACTAAAACATAATAAATAATTTGAATCATCCATCATAATTCCCAACTATCAATCCAACCTAACCATAAATCCAAAATTAAATCTATTACAATGTCTTGACCTCCAAATCTAAATACTGATAATTTAATTCCCAGAAAATGGCCAACGATTCAGATTCCATTCACCCTTGGGATAATCACCTGCTGGATCTTTTCTTCCTCTTCATACTCTTCCTCTTCCCAAAGTCCTGGTGTACAAATATCAAACCTAGAACCTACCTAACTAAAAATATAACAACATTAATATAAAGCATAAATCATGATTTAACAGTACATGTGAGCATATAAACAAATAAGAGTGCAGAAGCATAATTTCAAATCAATTCTTATACGTATTCGCTTGTACCTATCTTTCTTATTCGTGAGTGTATCCAACAACTTGCACTGTGCAATAACTTAAGATAACTCTACCCCATATATTGGATAGAGACTAACATATACCCTACTTACTGAGATACCACATGGTTTACACATTATCTGGTGTATACGGCTTGTCTACACATTATCCGGTGTATACGGCTTGTCTGCACATTATCCAGTGCATACGGCTTGCCTTACTTTGATCTTAGGCTTGTTGGTACTCGGGCAGTGCAAAACTCAATCATACAGTCATGCTTGTGTGCTTGTATACTTGTATAATACTTGTAATCTTGCTTTTTATCATGATTGTACATATTTATTTTCATGATGAATGAGTATGAGTGAAACTATGATAGTCATTGATTAAATCACACCCAGAATTATTGGTCAATGATTCTCGAAAGCTCATTATAACAACTAATGCTGCCATGATAATACCCCTAAGTCACACAACCATAATTTATGGTTTGATTTAATCAACATCTATCATCGTGTAATTTTTCAATCATACATCAATTTAAGCATCTACAATTTCTCATAATTGATCAATATAAAAATATGCTCTATCAAGTTTTCAACAATAAAATAATGAAACAATTTTAATAATCATGATCAATTTTCGGTATGTAATTTTGATAAAATCAATCTCATAAAACCCTAGTTTTATAACACATCACAATTTCTAATCAAACTCATACTTATTCCATCCAATCCAACAATCATCCATTCCTCCATCATCCACCATGCATAAACTGCACAATTTTTTCCCTTTCCCCTTGTTGATTTACATACTAAAATAATAAGAAGATATCTCTTACATTCATAAACAATTTTCATAAGAGATTCATAACATAACATGTTTGATCTTATTTCTTTCTTTAAATCAAACTATTTCTCCTTGTTTATATTAAGAATCATCATATTGGTAGGAAGAAATCTATGTTTACCTCTCCCGATCGCTTCTCTACGATCAAGTGCTTGCGAATGGGCTCGATCACTCTTCTACTCGCAAAACCTTTGATTTTCTCTCTTAGATCTCTCAAAATAATTTCTCTCTCTCTCTCTCTCTAACCCACAAACATAAGGATTATTTATAGTGTTGGGAGCCCTAAGGATTCAAAAAATCGCACAACCCGAGAAAAATATCACTTTCAAGCGATCGATCGGCCATTTAGTGTCGATCGATCGGAGCCGTCGACGATTGATCGGTCGTGATGTGCTGATTTGGACATTCACAAGAAATCTTAGTCGGCAGGATAAAGAGTTAACTGAATTTTTTGATATTCAAATGGTTTTACCTAGATCTAAAAGACCATTGATTACCAAATGGTTAAGTCCTTCTCCGGGCTGGTATAAACTCAACACAGATGGGGCAGCTCGTCCAGACATTAGTGGTGGTGGGGGAATTCTTCGAGACTCTCAAGGTAATTTGGTGTTTGCTTTCTATCATTGTTTTGGACAGGAAACCAACTCAATTGCTGAAATTAGAGCAATTTGGGAGGGGTGTCTATTATGTGAAAAATCTGGTTATACCAATATTGTGGTGGAAAGTGACTCAAAAATTATGATTGAAGTGCTAAATGGAATCATTGAGCCTCCTTGGACAGCTTGGAACTGGTGGAAAAATATCATCAGTCTGAAAAGTAAGTGTAATTTTATTTTTCAGCATACATACAGAGAAAACAACCAGATCGCGGACTATTTATCCAAAGAAGCTTGCAGGTATCAGGACAAGAAAATTTTCAGAGCTATCCAGGATTGTCCTTCGCCAATGAAGGGATTGATTCGCATCAATCGGTCATCACTGATCCCGATTTTTTTTTTGCTACTTTTTGACTAGCTTTCATTTCATGTAATTTATACCTAAAAACAACTTAAATCAAGTGATTTATTTGGGTTTTAAAATCCATACATTTCACATTAATTTTATAGGCTTAATCGCATTAAAATTAAGCACATATTTCTATAGAATTTAATAAATAACACGAATGTCAAGAATTATAAATTCGGGGTTCTACAATGTGGTAATTTCGTAATTTTACATTATTGTTCAGGATATATAAATGCATTATGTTTAGGTATTCTTCAATAATTTTGCAGAATAGGAGAGAAAATAATAGCAAAGAGAAATGTAATCCTTTTTTCACAAGAAATTAGTGGAGGGATATCTCTGTAGTCATATATGCACCAAATTGCCGAATCACGTAAATCTGTGTGTATTCCTTTGTTATTTTGTTGTGTTTTTCTACATATTACATAATAGAATGGAAATGTTCATTAACTCTCCTTTCCACTTCCTATCTTTGGGACAAGTCCCATTTAGTTGTTTTGAGGTTTTATTTTACTTTTAAGACATGTAAAGAACACTACAGATGTCTGTGCAGGGCAGAGCCAGGTGGGGGCCTGTGGGGGCACCCCCACTGAATTTTGAAAGATTAGTTTTTTTTTTAAGGGTATAGCTATGAAAATGGGGTAGTTCCCCATAAAATTTGGATATGTTTTTTTAGTTGGGATCATATTCAATCACGTTTGAACTCTCCCCAAGTTCAATCGTACCCACAAGTCAACACGTGTCCATCTTAACCTCCATTAACTATATTTAAGATTCATTAACTTTTAGGGTTCAATAATCTAACATTTTTTTTAGAAAAATCATAAGGGTTAAAAGTTCTTAACTAGAGTTCAAAGGGGGCTATGAGAGTATGACTGAATTGTTCGAGTTCAATTGCAATTTGACAGTTCCGGACTCGTTTTTTATTTTTTATGTTAAGTTGTTTAAGTATTTAATTAGGCATAATTATGGGAAAGGGGTAAGTTTTCCACTAAAGATATTATACTATATTATTTAAGGGCAGTTAGTAGCCCACCATGCATTTGACTATGTAGTCAAATGTTGAGTCCACATGTTCCTTTTGTTAGCCTTTAGGTTTCAATCTAAGGTAACATCATTAATTTTGATCATAACACAATAATGTAATGTCATTTGTATCACTAATTGCTTTATGAGTTTTATGTGAAATTCAGTGTATAAGAGTATTAACAAAGTCATTCAATGAGAAGCATGAAAATAGGGGCGGAGCCAAGATTTTCTAGTAATGGGGGCATGCGATGACATATAAAAACGGTAATAATTGTTGATAGATTTGTGGAAAATTGGTACAAAATAATTAGAATCTAAGGAGGATGGGGTTCGGAGCCGTAGGAGCCAAATTTTTTTTTTATGACTAAGTTGTTGGGGCATTTAGCTCATATATTTTGTACATATCTTACAGATATTGTTTCTCATTGTTTACACCCTTGCCCCATGGCTATGTCTAGTCAAATAATTAAATAACATGCTATAGAAGATATATTTTGTTTTTAATATTTCAAGGAACGTTGCTCACTTGCCTCTTGGCTATACCTATTAAATAGTTGATTAATATAGTATAATTGTTTAACTCTGGTTAAGAATTTTAAATCTTTGGGTTAATATTTATTATTATTATTTATTTTTAAAAATAATGTTATATTATTGAACTCCAAGGTTTAGTGAAGCTTAACCCCATTTAATAGAGGTCAAAAGGGCCATGGGTTGACTTGTGGGAGTATTGAACTCTCCCTGAGTTCATGTCCCCATTCCCAAGGCGAGATCAAATCAAAACCAATCTCAATTGGACTCAGGAACAATTCAATCGCACCCATAGGTCAACACGTGTCCTTTTTAACCCATATTAATCATGATTAAGATTCACTAACCCTTAAGGTTCAACAATCTAACCTTGATTTTTTAAATAAGATATTAAAAAAAATTAAGAGTTAAGAAATTTAGACCCTTAACCTAAGAGTTAGGAAATTTTAACCCTAGGGTTTAAATTTTCTATAAAACAATCAAGGTTAGATTGATGAACCTTAAGGGTTAATGAATATTAACTATGGTTAATGGAGGTTAAAAGAGACACGTGTTGACCGCTTGACCTATGGTTGTGATTGAACTCTCCCCGAATTCAATTGCGATTGGTTGTGATGCGATCTCACCCAGAGCTATGCATGTGTTAAAAAAAATTCAAAAGTTGAGTGGGGGCACGTGGTCCCATAGGCCCCCACCTGGCTCCGTCCCTGCATGAAAATGACACAATGTATAAAAAAGAATCATCATCAAGTCAAAGCAAACTATTGAAGCAAATTGAAGTCAATCCAAGTCATGAAGACGCAGTCTATCTTGGTCAAAGAAACTTAAAGATGAAATCAAGACTCAAGATCAATTTGAAGATGAAGACTCTCTTAGAAAGTTTAAATGTTTTACATTTCAATATGAGAGTATTTAGGACTTATGTAAAAAGTCCTCAAAGTTTGGTTGATTGAAAACCTCAAGATCTAGATTGATTTTAGGTTCCTTTAGACTATGTTTGGATATCTTTCTAAGGACCTAGAAAATCATATGAAATGATAAAAAAAATCATGATAAAGATGAGCCAAAAGTCATTGGAATTCAATCCCATCATTAAGGTCAGGGAAAATGGATTTTATGCTGAAAATGAACCATCCAGTTGACTAAATGAACCATCCAGTCAACTAGATAAAGGCTAGGATTATGATCTGGCCATTGGGTTCATCTAGTCCACTAGATCACCCATCCAGTTGACTAGATGACACGAGACAAATTTTTTTTAAACTCTGTAACGGCTATATTTCAATAGCTCTTTTTTCAATCAATGTCACCCCAAAGGCCATAAAACCTTTTGGGCTATAAATAGAGATGAATTATGAACTAAATTAACAACTCCCATCATTCCATTAATTTTATTACTCACTCTATTATTCATTGATCAATCATTTGAGTAAAAACCTAGAAACCCAAAAAGAGTCCAAATTGAGCTATTCAACTCCATACTGTAAGCACCCAATTTTTACACCCTCTTTAATCATGGTTAAATATTTTAACCAAGTTTAGTCAACCTAACCCTAGGTAAACCCCGGTCAAATCCTAGTCAAGGCCTAGGCCTAACCCTAGGACAAACCCTAACCTTAAGTAAACCCTGGTCAAACCCTAGCATAACCTTAGGACAAACCCTGACCCTAGGTAGACCCTGGTCAAGCCCTAGGCCTAATCCTAGGACAAACCCTGACCCTAGGTAAACCCTGGTCAAACACTAAACAAACCCTAGCCTAACCCTAAGTAAACTTATATGCCTAACCCTAGGTAAACCCTAGTCTAACCCTAAGTAAACCCTAGTTCAGCCTTAGGGCCCAAAAACCTCAAAATCCAAAGCCAATTCCTCTGTGGGCCCAAACATGAGCCCACAAACCATTCTGACCCATTGGTGTGGGGCCCACCACCTCAAATTCAAAATTTCCAAGAATGGCTGTAAAGTTTTTACTGCCATTTCCTCATTCAGTAAAATGAACAGTAAATCAGGCCAAGTGTATGGGGGTTTAGCATTTTTTAGCAAAATCTTGAGAATGACGGTAGATGTTCTACCGCCATTCCTTATTTAAGCTAAATCAGGAATGACGGTAGATCATCTGACGCCATTACTGAGTTACTGCAATTTCATAGCTGGTGCCCTCTTTGGCCACTCCTGCTTTGCCCCCTCAGTGGCTAGCACGTCTGTGGTTATCCCTAAACTACCCCAAAGCCTTTCCAACTCTATATAATCCACGCATTCCATAGTTCAAACTGATTCCGAAAAACCTGAGTTGAAACCCTGTAGGATTTCGACCAACCCTAGTCCAGAGCAGTTCCAGCCTTAGTCTTCCACCAAGGGAGGTCCTAGCCTACCCCAAGAGCAGCCCCTGACCTTCCCCAGGCTCCACCACCGTGCACCACCTCCACCACCATGAAGCTTGAGCAAACCGAGTAGGGTAGGGATCCCCTACCCCTTTTACATTCTGTTATAACTCTTGTAAGGCCCTTGATCCTGCTCCAGAGGCCATTTTGTTTCTTGTCTTTTGTTCATTTGGTGATCAGCCTAAGGATAGGGGTCCCCCTACCTCTTCGTAGGTATGGGGGAACCCCTTGAAAGTTTAACCTTGGCTCAATGGCCCCTGCGTGCATGAAGCCTACACATACTCCCTGGGAGGCCCTCAGTCCACTAGAAATTCACTGGGGAAGCCCTGGTCCTGTCCAGAATGGAGAAAAGTCAGTTTCTGGAAAACTCCAGGAATGGCGGTAGACTAATACCGTCATTCCTGGCCTCCCCTTTTTTTACAGTTGTAGCACCATCTTGTGTGGGTTCGGGTCCAGTTTAGGGCCCAGTTTAGGACCCTCAGACTCCTAGATATCTACCCTGGTCCTTCCAGGTTCAACTCATCTGCTTAACCGTAGTTAAAATGGCATTAACTCTAAACTGTCCAGAATAGCGGTAGAGCTTCTACCGCCATTCTGAGTTCCCATTTACAGTGACTTTGGACCACTATTGGGCCCATTTTCGAATAGATCCAGGGCCCACCAAAGGCCCAAGATGCTCAGAGCACTCCCCTCTTCCAACTCTATGGGTCATTGACCCCTGTGGGTTCACCCTTTACCTATTCCCAGCCTTGCAAACCCTATACAGGGAATATTGTTAATGGCGGTAGTCTCTCTACCGTCATTCCAAACTGTGAAGGTTTTGAAATGACGGAAAAGAGTTTACCGCCATCATTGACTTTCCTCCAGGTAGGAGGCCATTCTAGGCCCTGCCATGTTTTCTGGGCCTACCTTGACCTGTCTAGACCATTTAACTAGGGTTAACCTAACCCCGGTTAACTTTTAACCATGCTTAAGCACCCCTTAACCCTTGAAAAAATCTAAAAAATTTCAAAAATATTCAAAACTTGCTGAGTGTCCAAAATGTTTTGCTTTGGCCTCTTTACCATGGTTAGCAGCCCTAACCATGGTTATTTTACCCATTTAACTCCGATTAGCAACCCTAATCTCGGTTAAATCCGATTTTGGCCTATCGAGCCCAAATCCCTTAGCCTACCGGGCTCATCCTGGCCTACTAGGACCAACCTGAGCCTATCGGGCTTTACCTTGTTATCCTAACCATGGTTAGTTTGACCTTTTAACCCCAGTTAGTAATCCTAACCTCGGTTAAATCTACCATTGGCTTACCGGGCCTAAATCTTAGTCTACCAGACTAACACTAAGCTTGTCGGGCTTAAACCAAGCACTTGACCAAACTCGGTCAACCAAACCCTAACTTCCAGGTTAGACCATTAGCCACCCTTGGTGCACACACACATACCCCTTAGCCTTGGCACGGGCCTATGTGACAGAACCATGCTCGGTTTGATCTCACCTTGTGAGTACGTACACAACCCAACCCGGGTTCGACCCTAGTTAGCTTTCACTTTCTTGGATTAACATTATCTTAAACACTTAGGCATTTGAACAAACTTTGATTTTGAATTGGCTTACACCTTGAGAGTAGGGAACCTTTGTAAAATGGAAGTCCTGGGGGTGCCTAACACCTTCCCTGGACTTAATCGAACCTCTTACGTAGATCTCTATCGCAGACTAAAACCTTATCCATGTCAGACATGATGCGCAGAAAATCATTTATATTGTAAGATTCTTATTAATTAAATTAATAGAGACATCTTCTTTATCTATTGTGCGTTCATTATGGGTAATTGACCATGATCATGAGATGATCTATACGATATGAGATATCGATAAAAGTCCATAGGATATATTGCAGGAAAGCTATGTGATGAGACTATCACAGGTAGATATAGCTTTCCAGTTCCTTATACCTTACATAGTCACAACTATGAGTGAAGCTGGGCACTTCACTTATATGGCTGTCATAATGCTAAGATGTTCTCAATGGTTGAGATGTAGTTTTATCTCAAACTATTGTAGCAGAGACTACACATCAGCATATGGGTGCTTAAATGTACACTGACTGATTGCATGAAATGAGAGGCCTCTTACATAAACATACTATCAGATAGTTGGTCTCTTATTCACATTGAACAATTTCAATGATTCTTAGATCTGATGAGTTCATTTATAACTGAGAAGTAATCTGACTATTTTGATTCCACCAAAGTACTCTCTACCTTAGGGATTACGATACAGTGACCGTTGGATAGCCAGAAAGCGATTCAAGTCATGATGAATTTCAAACAAGAAATCCATGCTCATTAATTTGAGAGATTATCCAAGTTTAGGGTAAGACAATCGATTAAGCTTAAATCCTGATCAGGTGATTTTGAAACGAAATAAGTTGCAAATATATTTTTATTAAATATATTATACTTATAAAAGATTTTTATCAAAATATTTTACATGAGAAATTGTTTCTCATGGCTTAATCAAATGTCTTGGAAAACCGGATGATGTGCAATGGGGTATGAGTTAGATAGTATAAATAATCTCGAAGGCCCATTAGGGATAATGTAATTGGAAGGATCAATTGAATTAAAAAGTTCATGTGGCGGGATCCTTAATGGTTAATGTTCTTACATGGGATTCAATTGCAATATGGATATCTCACGTCACTTGTAATTCCGATGTAATTCCTATTTAGGGTCAATGGGATAACATTGGGTAAGCCAGGGTTTGAATGTCTCAGAGCAATCTGTGGAGATGCTCACATAAGAAATACAAGCTCAAACAATTGATTAAATGTTAATCAATTATTTAAATGATTAAATGTTAATCATTGATTAAATAGATTAAATGTTAATCATTGATTAAATAGATTAAATGTTAATCTATGGTTTAAATTAATTGTTAATTTAAATTAAAGGATAATATTAATCATTATTTAACTAACCCAATATAAGGGGAAATGGGTTTGACCCATATCCATAAAACCCTTCAATAGTAGACCTTATTAATGGGCCCAAGCCCATGAGATTTAATCCCTAGGGTGGGCACCTAATTGGAGAGTCCTAATTGGATTATGATTTTGTCAATTGAATACTTATTAAATAATTACTCCTTATTTTATGGAATTAGATTCCAACACTTGGAATGCAAAATTAAAGGAGAAGAAGTTGGAATTGTATCACAACTAGGAGTCCAAGACTCCCTTGAAGCTCATGCCCCCCCCCCCCCCCCCCCCTTTGGATAGTTTCCTAATTTGATTAGGACTCCTTGGTTTGAGGGAGTTAACTAATGCCATTATTTAGGGAATTCTTTTGAGAAAAGGACTCCTAAATTAGTAGGTTTATTATAACTAAAATAGTTATAGATAAACTAGGAGATTATTTAAGTAATAGTAAGAGTTATTATTAATTAATAATTCCTAAGGGATAAGTTGTAATTAGAGAAGGATTAGGATAAGATCCAAATCCTATAAATATACCCAACACCCCATGACCGTACAAGACTCTCTCTCTCAATTTTCTCTCTCTCTCCTCCTCTCCAAAACTATGAGCCCCAAGGGAATACCCCTTAGATTTTCGTAAGCTTCTAGGGTCCCTCCAAAGTGATTGAAGGCTTAGGGTTTTGAACCCTTAGTGTTTTGGGTGATAGAAAGTCTACATCAATCTCTTCTTCTTCTCTTTGCTTCTTCAATACCAAGTGGAGATTCCAAAGCTTCACGGGGATAGCAAAGAACAAGGATCGAGCTTCGAGTATTTCTTCGAGAAATCTCCACAAAGAGTTCTGACGGTTCGAGTTGGTTTTTGCTTCATCGGTGAACATTATTCACCAATGTAATATGACTAAAACTTGTAGATAGTATTAGTTACTTTCAATGTTGTAAAGATTCTCGGGATCCAGTTTTTCGCATAAATTCTTATATGGATTCCCTTCAATCCACTACCCGGGGACTTATCCCTTCTGAATTAATAGGTGGCGACTCTAAATCACTTCATCCTGTGAGAGGGCGAAATCTCATGCTCACAACTCTGGCGACTCCACTGGGGAATGTGACACTGTACTTAAGGTTCAACCCAGGACCTAAGTCTAAGCCAATCAAAATCAACTTGTTCAAATGCCTAAGTATTTAGCTTAATACTAATCATTTCATCTCTTTTGGTTAATTGTTAACTGTGAATATCATACATAACATAATAGTGTAATGACCTATTAAACCCATTAGTTATGCTTATTATGCTTACGACTGGTGGATGATCATCCTCAGTGTCAAAGGCTTAAAAGTCTTGGAGGCCCACAGATTTATGCCTGGTGGGTGATTACCCTCAGGGTAAGATTCTAAATGCTCCCGCTTACATCAATCGTCCCTTTTCAGGTATGTTTTATATCGGTGAATCAATTATACGATGTTAAGTGATCCCCCCATCCTATTAGGAACACACTTGCATCAAACCAGCATTCATACATATAGCCTAGGCTAGGGTATAGTCTACATGTAGCCCGCCTGGGGAAGGTTACCCTGAACCCTAATCTACTTGCACCCTATACCTGTCCCCAATCATGGTTGACTATCCGGGCATATTTACCCTGATAAGCACCCATCTAGGGGCATGTATGTTGCCCAGTAAATGGACCCTAGAGGGGGGGTGATTAGGGTAAATGGCAATTAAAAAGTTTAACTAAGTGATTAATGCGGAATTTAAAACTTAATCACTAATGCTACTAATAATAAACAGAGATGAATAAAGAGAGGGAGAGAAAATGATACCACACACAAGATATGTTATCAGGGTTCAGAAACTTGCCTATGTCCCCGCCTTTAAGCTTCCCGTTTTAAGGAGTTTCCCACGATCCCACTAATCGTACTCTTCTTTATGGGCAGAGAGTAAGCCTTTACAATCATTTTCACAAGCTAAGGATCCAACCTCTTCAAGAGATACCCTCTCTTGGATACAAGAAGACCTTCTTCTCAAATGGTGCAAGAATCCTTGATTCTTGACTTTAGCTATTACAGAAATTTGTTGGATATAAAATCCGAATTTGAAAGCTCCTAATTGAGCTAGATTTGAATGGAATACAAAGCTAATAATCACTCAAGATAGATTGGAATTGAATGCTTAGAGAATGAGGGATTGAGATTCTAGGTATTCAATGTAAAAATAGAGTATTGATTGTTGGAAGATTGTGAGTAATGTATAAATGATTGAACAGTGTTAGAATCTTATTTTCAGTTCATAAATAAGCTCTATTTATAGTTGAACAATCAATATGGCCGTTGGGGTACATTTAATGCAAGCTAGCCATTGAAAAACTAGCTGTTACACACATTTCCCACAGGCACTCTTCGACGAGTGAGTTTGGAAACCTTTAGAGTCGTCGATGAGTTGAGACAGTAAGCAATTGAAAAATTACTGTCACTCATTCGTCAACGAGTCTCTTCCACTCATCGATGAGTCCATTGAAATTTTTTAAGGAACTCATCTGTATGAGACCAAAATGATGGGAAATATTGTAAGGTCCATAGGCAATCATAAAAACATTATATTAATCATTTTTAGGGCCTTAGAATGATGTCCAAACTATTCTAAGTATCGTAGGGTCTATCTAGGTATACTTTGAGCAATCAAGTTCCAATGTCTTGAGGACTTTTACATGGTCCTAGACACTCTAAAAGTTAACACTGGACTACTTTGAGTGTTGATCTTCTTTCTGAATTTATGAAGCTTCACTCTTGATGAATCTTCACGAATAGGCTAGAGTCCTTGAAGTTTTTTCCCTTGAAGTGATTGATACTTGGATTTTGACTTTGACTTTGATTTCCTTGAATTGTTTTGAGCTTTTCAATTCTTCATAACTTGAATGATGATCTTAATATTCTTTTCCTGAAATTACACATCTTTTAGTGCCGAGATCTTCTCCGGGGAAGACGGGATTGGGGAAGAATTTTCTGTTGGAGATGATCTGGGCAGTGACGAGTCAGAGGTATTGTCTCCATCACAAGGTCCTATAGATTCTTCGGTTGTTGTGAACTCGCTAGTGTTATAAGTCATCCCATTTGACGAGGTGTCATTCTCTTGTTCAGAGCTCCCTGAGCTAGGCTCGAAGGGATAAATGATCACCTTCATACATGACATAAAGAAGTCCTTGTCTTCATCACAGTCACTTTCAACAGTATAGTCGGAGTCATCACTGCTCTGACAGAAAAATAATCATGGAGGAACGAAGTCTTTGAGGGTGATGGGGGCAGGCTGATCTTGTTGTAAGATCTCGCTCGGGAGTATGCCCTTTGCATCTTCCTTCTTCTTTTTCTGTTTTCTCTGCTTTCTTTTGGTAAATCTGGATACCTTCTTTTGCTCAGCTTTACGAGGCTGTCGGTATGTGACCAGGGTTTGAGCCATTTGTTTCTTTTTCTTGGCTCCTTTGCTCTCATAGAGAGTCCATTCTTCACCTCCAGAAAGAACTTCATTATCGTCAACTTTTATTTGTTCCTTGCTAATAATTTCTGTCCCGAACACTGTGTTGGCTGTGGTAGCTTCTACTTCATCTGGGGCCATGACAATTATCTTGTCATTTAACAACTTCTGAATTTGGTCCTTCAGAACGAAGCAATCTTTCAGAGTGTGGCTCACAATATGATGGAAGCGGCAATATTTTGGATGATCCGTCTTTCCAGCTTTATCCGGCCTCTTGATCTCGGGTAAAGTTATCAAGTTTTGACGCAACAAGTCCTCGAAGAGGTCTTGCACCACTTCGTTCGAGAAGGAATAATTTTTCTCCATCCTGTTTTGCATGGTCGATTTCTTGGCGTCTTCCTTCCAACCTTTATTTCTTCCAATTGTTACTGGTTTCTATGATCCTGATGGAGATGCTTTGGTTGGAGGCGGCTTCTTTGTCTCAATCATTGCAGCTACGGATGTTTCGGAGTGATCATTGGCTCGACCGCGTCTACTTTTCCCCTAAGTTTAGCTCCATGTCGTGGGCCTTGGTACACAGGTAATCAAACCCAATAAATGTTTGAGCCATGAGGGATGTAGACAGATCATGCCTGAAGTTGTTTAGGCACATCCATATCAATTCTTGTTGTATGAACTTCTGTGAGCACGAGAAGGTCAAAGACCTCCACCTTGCTATAAATTCCGAGATGGGCCCATTGTCTCTCTGCTTCATTTCGATTAGTTTTGGAACACCCACCCTCTGTTGGGTATTACAGAATTGTCTCCTGAATTCAGAGACCATCAACTCCCAGTTTGGAATCGATTCTTCTGGCAAGTTTGCGTACCAGGTGAAGGCTGCTCCTTCGAGCGATTATACGAATAGTTGGAGGCACAGTGCTCCGTTTTGTGCCACTAGTCCGCATCTAGATAGGAAGTGGGCAATGTGCTGATGGGGATCACCAGTCCCGTTGAACATTTTAAATGTAGGTTATGAGAAACCTGGTGGGAAGGGCACTACATCGATTACCAACGGGTATGGTTTGACAATCAATTGGTTATCATCCTCCTGATCTTTCGCCCTCCGCATTTGGCTACAGATCATCTCCTCAATTGTTGCAATCAAGGATGGTGCCATCGACCTTGCTGCTATTTCCAAACTTGGGACCACCGGGGTATCTGCAATGTTTAACCCCATCGATCTTGAGAACGGATCGGTTTGGGCAACTGAGGTTGCCCCTTGCTCTCTTCCTTGCGGTCTGTGACCGGAACATGAAGAGTTCAAGTGCTCCGTTGATGGTTCGGTGCTTTTAGCTTTTAATAACGATAATTGTTCGGTCATTTGAGCTATTTGCTCCATCATGATGACCATTTCGACGTATTTTCTTTCTACTTGATGTCGGAGGGTGAGGAGAGCTTCTTCATGATCTGGAGGAGGGGCGGTGCCAACTCCCAGCTCTGCCATCATTACTGAAACTGTCTTATCAGGTCCCAACAAAATTCGGATGATGATTCTCCTGTAGAGACAACTCTCGGAAACTCCTCTTCTAAAAATAGGGCATCCGGGGCCCCATACAAGGGATTGGTTGAGCTCGATGCCTGAAGTGCAGCTTCATCTTGGCCTGTTGCATCTTGCACTACGGGACTTGTTGGACTATCAGGTGGGGTGTTCCCCACAGGCTTTATCAGCGGAGTCTCGTTTCTTGGATCCGGGCAACTCACGTTTGTAGCCTTCTTTCTTCCTCGAGCACTGTTCCTCAAGGTTCTCTTCTTTCGTGGGATCTCAAGGGGACGAGCATTAAACTCTACTATCTCTGATGCATTGGCTTCTCTATCTTTTAATACAGAGAGTGCAGCTAGGGCCCGGGATAAGGTAGCTTCATACATTTCTCGGTTGGAGGTGTGTCCTCTCTTTTCAGTCTCGTCCTGACTTCGGGTTGTGACCATATGGACCAAGACATACTGTACTTCATTCCTTCCATTATTTTGTGGAGGGCAAGATGCAACCGAGGAAATTGTTGTCTCGATAGAGGGTCGTCTTTGACTCCGTCTTAAAGGCAGATGACAAATGTCGGATCTTCTTTGATGAGTCCGGACATAGCTTGGTTTCTGCAAACTACGGACCCATTCGATATCCTTCCTTTGAATCAAAGGGAGCCCTTCGGCCATCGTCCCTCTATGTAGGACTTTGACTCGAGGATCTTGAAAAACTTGGGCATTCCTTGAAAGTGTCTTCGCACATTCCACCCAAAATGGGCTTGTGTCCCTTGCATTGTGGGTCTGCCCCATGTATGCAAACATAAGTGTCGAGAGAGTAGCACGATTTGTTCCTCGGAGTGCATTAGGTCCTACTACCATGAGAAAGTTAGCATCTTGTTGTGCTAGATTAGGGGTGTACTTGTAACTACCCCTAGCATGTTGCTCTGGTTGGAGACATTTTCTTTTTGATCCAATCATACTGGCCATTATGTCATTTATGGTCAGTTCTACAGAAATTTGGCGTGCCTTTCAGCGCTCCCACCTACCCGATAGTCAATTAATTCAACTTCCCTTTCGGGTAAGTTAGAATAATAACGGTCGGCCCGAAGGCTTGACTGTTGTAGATGGGGTTCAACCCAAGGGTTGAACCTATAAGCACTCCCATTGGAAGTGCTTCTTTGAATAAGGCAGCTGGGTTGGCTGCCTAATTGTCGTGGCAAATAAGAACGGGCCTGATGGCCTGTTTGCTGCGAATGAGGTTCAACACGAGGGTTGAACCAGTTGTTTTGAAATAGGCAACCAGCCTGTTGACTTGGTTGCTGCGAGTTAAGGAAATGGGCCTGATGGCCTGTTTCCTGCGACTTGTGAGGATGGGCCTGCTGGCCTGTCTGCTGCAAAGAAGGTCCAGCCCGAAGGCTAGACCTGTAGGCACTCCCATTGGGAGTGCTGCTACCTCGAAGAAGGCAACCGGACAGAGTGTCTAGTTGTTGCGGCTCTGGAGACGGGTCTTACGACCTATCTGTTGTAAAGAAGGTCCAGCCTGAAGGCTAGACCTGTAGGCACTCCTATGGGGAGTGTTGCTGCCTTGAAGAAGGCAACCAGACAGAGTGCCTGGTTACTGCGGCTTCTGGAGACGGGCCTTACGGCTTGTTTGTTGTTGCGGACATTGAGGACGGACCTAGTGGTCTGTCTGCTGCTGAGAAATATGGAGACGGGCCTGATGGCCTGTCTGTTATGGACTGGGGAGACTGGCCTGACGGACTGTCTGCTGCGAATAGGGTCCAGCCCGAAGGCTAGACTTGTAAGCTCCCCTTTTAGGGGTGCTCTGATGAAGGGGTGGCCCTTGCTGCGACCTCTTCCTCTAGTTTGCTTCCCTCTTGGGGAGGTAATGCCTTGCTGCCCCTCGCGTGGGGCTGCCATTACAATGACTGTAACTTGCTGTCAAAGCCAGAACAGCAGGTCTGGCCACAACCTCAGCCCAAGTCAGGGGCAATATTGGTTGTGCCCGAGGCACAAGCAAGTGCCTGTTGATGATCAAGAGGTATCCTCGGTGCTGGTACACGATTTCGACGGTCCTGCACATTTCAAAAGAGGGTTAGCACGATGTTATCTCTCTTTAAAACTCTCTTCTTCAGAGATGAGAGGAGAAATGGGTCCCACCGGGCATGCCAGCAATTTGTAATAGCAAATTTCGACCGGCCTCACCTTGGGTGTGAGGTGATGGAACTCCGCTGTCTAAATATCCTCCATTAATGGAGTTTATTATTTTATGTGGGGGAGCCATTTCCGGCGTGGGTAAGCCCAAGCCATTAATTACACTCTCTTTTGAGAGAGATACCTCTAATTAAGAAAAAGAGAGAAAGAGAGTGAAGCGTAGCTTTATTCATTCGATAAAGGGGGTGCCAAATGCCCCATTTTGGCATTTACAGATGCCTTTAAAGGAGGTCTTTTAAAAATGAAAGAGAAGAGAGGAAAAGAGGGAGAAAGGGTAGGCATTTTAGCCTACCTAGCTTCTTCCATTAGAGCTCTGGCTTTAATGCTGGAGTTCTTCTCTGGTTTCTCCTGATTCTCTCTGATCTAGGTCCTTGCGAGTTTCGGATGTCTCCTCTTTTCAAATAACTCACACATTTTTATATCATGGGGGTTGATGGGGGGTGGTTGCATAACCACCTCTCTCTAACTGTCTTTCTTTCTCTATAAAGAGGACATCTGTCCTCTTCGTGGGAGAGTGGGGACTGTCCCTCCCCTTCCATTTTTGATCGTGGGTGGGTGGTGGGTGTTATACCCATTACTGGACTGGCAGATGGTAGTCTGAAGAAAGCCCTTAATCACTTTTAACTTGGGGCAGCAAAGGAACTCATTAATGCCAAGGTGGGGTCTGTTACAGACCCCTTTTAATTCAGGGCAGCAAGGAGACTCTTTGCTGCCCAAGTGGGATCTATTAAAAGACCCCTCTGAATTCGGGGCAGCAAGGAGACTCTTTGCTGCCTATGTAGAGTCTATTAAAAGACCCCTTTGATTTAAACTTGATTTGGGGCAGCAAGGGGACACCTTGCTGCCATGGTAGGGTCTATTAATGACCCAATTTATTTAATTTCAATTTGGTGCAGTAAGGGTGCTTTCTTGCTACCATGGTGGGGTCTATTAATGACCCTTTGATTTATATTTGATTCGAGGTAGCAAGGGGACACCTTGCTGCCATGGTGGGGTCTATTGGAGACCCCATTTATTTAATTTTAATTTGGGGAAGTAAGGAGACACCTTACTGCCAAGCTGGGGTCTATTAAAAGACCCCTCTGATTTAAACTTGATTTGGTGCAGCAAGGGGACACTTTACTGCCATGGTGGGGTCTATTAATGACCCCATTTATTTAATTTCAATTTGGGGCAGCAAGGGTGCTTCCTTACTGCCATAGTGGGGTCTATTAATGACCCTTTGATTTATATTTGATTCGAGGCAGTAAGGGGACACCTTGCTGCCATGGTGGGGTCTATTGGAGACCCCATTTATTTTATTTTAATTTGGGGCAGCAAGAGGACACCTTGCTGTCAAGCTGGGGTCTATTAAAAGACCCCTCTGATTTAAACTTGATTTGGGGCAGCAAGGGGACACCTTGCTGCCATGGTGGGATCTATTAATGACCCCATTTATTTAATTTCAATTTGGGGCAACAAGGGTACTTCCTTGCTATCATAGTGGGGTCTATTAATGACCCTTTGATTTAGATTTGATTCGAGGTAGTAAGGGGACACCTTGCTACCATGGTGGGGTCTATTGGAGACCCCATTTATTTAATTTTAATTTGGGGCAGTATGGGGATACCTTGTTGCCAAGTTGGGGTCTATTAAAAGACCCCTTTGATTTAAACTTGATTTGGGGCAGTAAGGGGACAGCTTGCTGCCATGATGAGGGCCTATTAATGACCTCATTTATTTAATTTCAATTTGGGACAGCAAGGGTGCTTCCTTACTGCCATGGTGGGGTCTATTAATGACCATTTGATTTGAATTTGATTTGAGGCAGCAAGGGGACACCTTGCTGCCATGGTGGGGTCTATTAGAGGCCTCATTTATTTAATTTTTAATTTGGGGCAGCAAGGGGGACACCTTGCTGCCAAGCTGGGGTCTATTAAAAACCCCCTTTGTTTTAAGTTTGATTTGGGGCAGCAAGGGGACACCTTGCTGCTATAGTGGGGTTTATTAAAGGCCTCATTTATTTAATTTCAATTTAGGGTAGCAAGGGTGTTTCCTTGTTGGCCTTCAGTTGAACTTGATTTGTGGCGGTAAAAAAAAAGCACACCCCCTCTCTTGTGGGGTGTTAAGTAAGCGGTGAGATTTCACCACTTACAAACATCCTGTGTATCATTTGACAATCTCGTCATACCGTGATACCTCCCATATGTCCCCTTTCGACACCCGGGTGTATCCTTGACATCTTGTGTATCCCTTGATAATCTCGTCATACCGCGATACCTACCGCATGTCCCCTTTCGACACCCCCGTGTGTCTTTAACATCCTGTGTATCCCTTGGCAATCTCGTCATATCGCGATACCTCCCGCATGTCCCCTTTCGACACCTCGTGTGTCATTGACATCATGTGTATCTCTTGACAATCTTGTTATACCGCGATACCTCCTGCATGTCCCCCTTTTGACACCCCCGTGTGTCCTTTACATCTTATGTGTCTCTTGACAATCTTGTCATACCGTTGCATTACCTCCTGTATATCCCCCTTCGACACCCCGTGTATCATCAACATCCTGTGTGCCTCTTGATAATCTTGTCATACCGAGACATTACCTCCTGCATGTCCCCCTTCGACACCGTGTGTGTCATCAACATCCTGCGTGTGCCTGGACAAATCATTTGTCATACTGCTACACCTCCTACATGTCTTATTTCAAACACTCCGTGTGTCTTTCAGCTGTTTTGGCTAAATGCCTTTAGGTAATGTCATAGCAACCAATCCTGGCTAGCGCCTCCGGAACATGCCATCTTTCATAGCATCCATTAATCCCCAGCATAAGTAGCCCGGACTACTCTTCATTCACCTAGGGAGTGGCCCTAACCACTTCCACTTTCCCCAAGTCACTCATATCCCCACCAGGTATAGGCAGGCACATTGCACCACTTGCACAACATGCATGCATATCATCATTCCTAAAATCCAATCTTAGTGTAAAAATAGGATGATTTCAGTCTTTGCCATTCAATTGCCAACTTGGCACTCTCCGACAAAGAGAGGCAGCTGTAAGCACCCAATTTTTACACTCCTCCTTAATCATGGTTAAATATTTTAACCATGATTAGTCAACCTAACTCTAGGTAAACCCTGGTCAAACCCTAGTCAAGCCCTAAGCCTAACCCTAGGACAAACCTAACCCTAGGTAGACCCTAGTCAAACCCTGGTCTAACCCTAGACAAACCCTAGCCTAACCTTAGGACAAACCCTGACCTTAGGTAAACCCTGGTCAAACCCTAATCAAGCCCTAGGCCTAACCCTAGGACAAACCCTGACACTAGGTAAAACCTGGTCAAACCCTAGCCTAACCCTAGGTAACCTTAAACCCTAGGCCTAACACTAGGTAAACCCTAGTTTAGCCCTACGGCCCAAAAACCCCATAATTCGAAGCCAAGTCCTCTGTGGGCAAAAGCATTGGCCAACAAACCATTCTGACCCGTTGGTGTGGGGCCCACCACCTCAAATTCAAATTTTCCAGGAATTGCGATAAAATTTTTACCACCATTTCCTCATTTAGTAAAATGAATAGTAAATCAGGCCAAATATGGGGGTTTAGCCTTTTTTAGCAAAATCTTGAGAATGGCGGTAGATGTTCTACCGCCATTACTAAGTTGCTGCAATTTCATAGTTGGCACCCCCTCTGGCCACTCCTGCTCCACCCCTCAGTGTCTAGCACGCCTGTGGTTATCCCTAAACTACCCCAAGGCCTTCGCAACTCTATATAACCGCCCCATTCCATAGTTCAAACTGATTCCGAAAAACCTGAATTGAAACCTTGTAGGATTTCGACCAACCCTAGTCCAGAGCAGTTCCAGCCTTAGTCTTCCACCAAGGGAGGTCCTAGCCGACCCCCAGGAGTAGCCCCTGACCTTCCCCAGCCTCCACCACCGTGCACCACCTCCACCGCCGTGAAGCTCAAGCAAACCGAGTAGGGTAGGGATCCTTTACCCCTTTTACATTCTATTATAACTCTTGTAAGGCCCCTAGTCTTGCTCCAGGGGCCATTTTGTTTCTTATCTTCTGTTCATTTGGTGATCAGCCTAAGGATAGGGGTCCCCCTACCCCTTCGTAGGTATGAGGGAACCCCTTTGAAGGTTTAACCTTTACTCAATAGCCCCCGCGTGCATGAAGCCTCCACATACTCCCTGGGGGACCCTCAGTCCATGAGAAATTCCCTGGGGAAGCCCTGGTCCTATCCAGAATGGAGAAAAGTCAGTTTCTGGAAAACTCCAGGAATGACGGTAGACTAATTACCGCCATTCCTAGCCTCCCCTTTTTTGCAGCTGTAGCACCATCTTGTGTGGGTCCTGGTCTAGTCCAGGGCCAAGGTTAGGACCCTCAGACTCCTAGCTATCTACCCTGGTCCTTTCAGGCTAAACCCATCTGCTTAACCGTAGTTAAAATGGCCTTAACTCTAGACTGTCCAAAATGGCGATAGAGCTTCCGCCGTCATTCTAAGTTCTCATTTACAGTGATTTGGCCCACTGTTAGGCCCATTTAAGACCCAATCCAGGGCCCACCAAAGGCCCAGGATGCTCAGGGCACTCCCCTCTTCCAACTCTATGGGTCATTGACCACTGTGGATTTACCCTTTACCTATTCCCGGCCCTGTAAACCTGTATAGGGAATACTGTTAATGGCGGTAGTCTCTCTACCGTAATTCCAAACTGTGAAGATTTTGAAATGGCGGTAAAGAGTTTACTGCCATTATTGACTTTCTGCTATTTTGGGCTTTGCACAGGGCCCAGACCAGGTAGGAGGTCATTCTAGGCCCTGCCATGCTTTTTGGGCCCATCCGGACCTGCCTAGACCATTTAACTAAGGATAACCTAACCCCGGTTAACTTTTAACTATAGTTAAGCACCCCTTAACCCTTGGAAAAATCTAAAAAATTTGAAAAATATTCAAAACTTGCTAAGTGTCTAAAATGTTATGTTTTGGCCTCTTTACAATAGTTAGCAGCCCTAACCATGGTTACTTTACCCATTTTACTCCGGTTAGCAACCCTAACCTCGGTTAAATCTGATTTTGACCTACCGGGCCCAAATACCTTAGCCTACGGGGCCTAACCTCAGCCTACCGGATTTTACCTTGTTATCCTAACCATGGTTAGTTTGATCTTTTAACCCCGATTAGCAATCCTAACCTCGGTTAAATCTATCATTTGCCTACCGAGCCTAAATCTTAGTCTACCGAAATAATCCTTAGTCTACCGGACTAATCCTAAGCCTGCCGGGCTTAAACCATGCACTTGACCAAACTCGGTTAACTAAACCCTAACATCCAGGTTAGACCATTAGTCACCCTTGGTACACACACACACCCCTTAGCCTTGGCACGAGCCCATGTGCTAGAAATACGTTCGCTCTGATCTCACCTTGTGAGTACGTAGGCAACCCAACCCGGGTTCAACCCTAGTTAGCTTTCTCTTTCTTGGGTTAGCATTATCTTAAACACATAGGCATTTGAACAAAATTTGATTTTAAATTGGCTTACACCTAGGGAGTACAGAACTATTGTAAAATAGAAATCTCGAGGTGCCTAACACTATCACAGACTAAAATTTTATCTACTACCCGGGGACTTATCCCTTCTGAATTAATAGGTGATGACTCTAAATCACTTCATCCTGTGTGAGGGTGAAATCTCGTGCTCACACATGCTTGAGAGACTTTTAGAGAGCTTCAAAGTGATCATCCAGCTCGTGTAAATGAGCAAATTGTTATTGTAATCTACTTTGTTATAAAGTGAGAGTGAAATCAAGAATCAGTGGATTCTTCTCCTTGGAGCGGAGAGCTTTGTCAAAAGGCTTGATCTTTGCCTATAAGAAGATTATAAAAGTTTAATCTTCACCCGTAAGGGGATTGTAAATGTTTAATCTTCACCCGAAAGAAGATCGACGATTAGTGAAAATTATAGTGAATCTTCTAGCAGGTATAGCTTGAGGCAGGGACGTAGGCGGGATTGCCGATCCTCGTGAACAATATCTTTGTGTTTATATTCTCTAACTCTTTCCTTTACTTTATTGCTTTATATTGTTTGTGTGGTATTGTATAATTCATTTCCCTTTTAATTAGTATAATTGAAATTCCGCTTAAGGGATTAGGAAGAAATTTTAATTTGTCATTGACCCTATTCACCTCCCTCTAGGGTCGAATCCTTGAGCAACACCTTTTTAGACCCCTTTAACTATGGTTAAACTTAAAAAATTAAGGTTAATTTTTTTAGAACTAAGGTTAGATTGCTTAATCCTAAGAGTGAGTGAATCTTAACCACAATTGATGGTGTTAAAAAGGAGGGCATGGACCAATGAGGATCGCACATTTGACTACATAGTACTCAAATGCGGCGATAAGTTAAACATTTCCTATTATTTAATATGACATATCTGTGGAGCAAGCGGGCATCTCTCTTCTAAACTTTTGAAATTTAACAAAATATATATTTTATTCGATTTCATTTAATTATTTAACTGGGCATAGTCATGAGGCAAGGGGATAGTTGTCCCGTAAACAAGAAGAAACAATACTCATAAGTATGTAAAAATGTATAGATGAAACAGCCAAAGAACATAATCGTCATTTTTTTCCTCCCATCGATCCCCTAGAACTAGACTATTTCGTACCGGCCTACTCTTCTTCCTCCATAAAATCCATTAACATTTACTACTATTTTCAAACAACATTTGGTGCCCCACTACTATAGAAAATCCGCTCCGCCACTGTCTGTGTACATCTATATTTCTTACAAATGTACGCTCAGCTGTGACAAGTATATCTCGTCTTCATGTCTCACCACATGTTACGTTTTCGAATTTTCTTCCATTCGAAAAGGATAAAAAAGAAAAGAAAAAAAAGTACTGATCCCTCCACTAAATCACGTGAAAACTGTAAGACTAGTAGATTTGGTCCCCACAAACTCTTGTGATAAGTAGTACATCCTTATATTTTAGTTCAAATTCTTCTATCTTGTGGCCTTTGACACTACTATTCGTTAAGTTGATACTTAAATGACCGCACGGATTGTATCTTTTTGTGGCCATGATGTGGATGTCTACCCATACCTACAGAAGAAGACAACTTTTAAAAAAAAAACATCGAGTTCATGATTGGTTTGATTAATATTGTGGATGCAAGTCTCACCTCTTCTTCTTCAAATTAATGTACATTCGTGATCAGTTCAACCGAAAGACTTAAAAGAAGCATATACACAAAGTAATTATAATCTTCTACGGCCAATACATTGGAGGTTCCTTATGACTCGACCCCAGGACCTCCATCACCATGATCACTCCAACTTCTAATATGGAAAATATCGGTACAAGGGAAGGGACGCTCAACTGAAACCAAGCAAAAGCCAAGCCAAGGTCTCTCATTTGCAGGCTTGTAGGTCACCTTAATTAAATGAGTGTTGCTCTGAAAAGCAATCTCCTCAGAAAAGGTGACCAGGGAAAATGACAAAACAAAACCAACCCACATGACCCTTTAACAGCCCATTTCACATGCTAGTGGCCATCATGCATACTCCAATCCCTCAATTATATTTCTGTTCACTGTGATGCAAATATAAATTAAACACCCATATCTCTCTCTCTCTCTCTCTCTCTCTGTCTCTCTCTCTGATACAAATATAAGGGAATTGATCGAAGTAGAAGCAAAAGGAGAGGAGGAGAGATGGGTGGGGAGATACAAGAAGAATTTGAGCTTAATGAGGTGGATGACAACATCAATGGCTCTGTTGGGAGCAGGTTGTTTCTGGTCTCTAGAGAGTTTGGATTAGGGAAGAACAATAGTGCTCTCAGGATTCCAAAGGACTGCTATGGAGACTTTGTCATCAATCCTAATGGAAGGTATTGAATCTCCTCTACGTTTTTTGTGTGTGTGCGCGTGTACGATGAATATCGAAAATATGCATGTGTGTGCGTCCGTTCGCGTGTGTGATGAATATTAAAAAATATAAAAGAATTAAAGCATATATATATATATAGCAGTGATTAGCATACCTGGGAAATGGATTTTAAAATCCAAGGCTGGACCTCATTGGTCCATGCCCCCCTCTTAAATACCCAACACATATATATATATAGGATAGAAATAATAACAGACACTAACTAGGATTAAGCAGTGTTGCGCGCTTATCCATTGGGACCTCCGGACCTAAGCCTAAAAGAGAATATGGCTGATTAGTAAGACATATATATATATATATATATATATATATGTTTCACCAACTGATCTTATTCATGTTTTTCAGTTAATCAGAGTAGAGATTGCCATAATTTGGCTCAGTCCAAGGCTATGCTATATTTGAAACTATTCTCTCTTTGTAGAGGTGGAAACGGGTTCAATCGGTAGCCTCGGAAAACAATCTAAAATCTAATCTCTCATCCAATTCTTTGTAAAATATTACTCACTTTCTCACTAAATTTCCAGATTATACAGGTGTTGGGCAAACATCATATTCCTGTGGTCCATCTATTCATCCTTCTTCACACCATTGGAGTTTGGATTCTTCAGAGGCTTGCCAGACCATTTGCTTAACCTAGAAACTGTACAGATAGTCTTCTTCGTCGACGTTATCTTGCAGTTCTTTGTTGCCTATAGAGACCTTCATACATATAAAATGGTGTACAATAGGAAACACATTGCCTTGCGGTGAGTTTTGCATAACTACATTCTAGCCATTAAATATAAATGCATTTATCCTCTTAATTCTAGACTTCATATATTTAGCTCGATATAGTTAATTTCCATGACTGCACTATGCCTATTTTTTAAATTATTTAAACAATCTTATAATGTCCATCCAAATTCACTTAATAATGAAAGGGAAAATAATTTTATTCTTTAAACATTGTTGGGGTATCTGTGGTGAAATTTACCTGCAAATATGAAACAGAAATACACAAGGCTTATGTGCATGGTTCACCTGATGTGGGCTACGTCTATGGAGAAGTCGCCTTCTTCACTTGTTCAAATTAAGTAAAGAGATTACAAAGATAACTCTCTCATAGCCTCTCAATATAAATTAGTTCTTAATTTGCATAATAGAAAACCTAGCCTAGACAGAATATTATATTTAAAATCCCGGTAGAAACCTAACTTGAAACAAACTCTCCTACTCCAATTAGGAAAACCCCCAAAAAGTTGTACGGACACGCATGAGTAAGTGGCGGAAAAAGTTGAGTCTGAGTGTAACAAGGGGCCCGAGTGAGTGTGCAGTACTAAAGATGCAACAAGCTGAATGCAAGACAATTTGCACAACCATCTACTTCTATTTTATTCTTAATTTTATCTGAACTACAAGCTCTTCAATAAGCATATGATCATCATGGTGTGCATTGACAATTTACATGCTTATTAAATGAAACATATGCACTCAAGTATAACATAATTGAATTTCATGCGTGCAGCTATGCAAAGGGAAGTTTTGCATTAGATCTTCTTGGCTGTTTTCCATGGGATGCATTATATAAGGTAAACGAAAATTCGCGGAATATAAGAGAGAGAAACAGTCTTACATGCATGTAATCTCACTGTTACTTTCTTATACTGTACTTTAGGCCACAGGAAGAAGAGAAGTGATAAGGTCCTTCATTTGGATTCGATTATATCGAGCACGGAAAGTGAAAGATTTCTTTCATAAGATGGAGAAGGACATTCGCATCAATTACCTTTTCACAAGGATAGTGAAACTCATCACAGTGGAGTTGTATTGCACTCATACAGCAGCTTGCATCTTCTACTACCTTGCTACCACATTGCCACCAGCAAATGAGGGTTATACCTGGATAGGCAGCCTTACTCTCGGAGATTACAAATACAACAACTTCAGAGAAATCGACTTCTGGAGGCGATATATAACGTCGCTATACTTTGCAATTGTCACCATGGCAACAGTTGGTACGCCTTGATACATATCATTTTGAATGGAAAACTCAATTTTACTTCATTAACACATTTATAAGTAGTGCAAGAAAGAACATCCCATTAGTTATTATTGTTATCACTACGTACTAATCAGGTTAACCATTTATCGCTCCATAAAGAAGAAACACGCTCAAAGGTTTGTTCCAACTTGGTTTAGTCTAATTTTGAAATGTCCACAGTAAGAGTCGTTTGATAAAAAAGTAAAAGAAATGTCCAAAGAAAAAAGAATCCCCGATCACTGTTGTATTTGGCTCGTTTTCGCAAAATAGGAAATGGCCGATCGATCGGCCATAAGGGCTTGAGCTTGGACTGCCGATCGATCGGTCGGGGTGCGCCGATCAATCGGCCAAAGTGAGAATTTTCCGGAAATTGTTATTTTGAGTTAGTTTTGCTTTGGGAAACTCCTATTCCGTGTAGGAGACTTTCTAATTATCTAGGTCTCTAATTTAGGCCTATAAATATGTAGTTTTGAGTCTAGGGTTTAATGTAATGGGAATGCAATAACATTGGAAGTGAGAGATAATAGAAAGGGTTAAAGCATACTAGGGCTTGGGAAAGGTTTAAGGGAGGATAGATAGGGATTCTTCTTTGGATTTTCATAGAGAATGTGAGTTGAGTGTTTTTTTACTGGTTCATCAAGGTTTCTGTGAATAAATAAGTGATCGGATCTTGACCCGTGGATGTAGCAGGTTGTTGCCGAACCACATATATTTCTTGTTTTCTCTTGTGGGTGTGTGTTTTGTTTATTCTTTTCCGTCGGCTTTCATTATTTTCCTCAACAATTGGTATCAGAGCTTCGGGTTGGGTTAATTATTTTTCAATGGCCTTGAAAAATTCTGGGCAATTTTCTTTGAAGAAGTTTGACGGAAAATGGAGTTTCAATCTGTGGCAAAGGAAGATAAAGGATGTCCTAGTTCAATAGGGTCTCGCAAGGGCGTTGAAGGGGAATTCCAGTAAACCGGAAAAAAATGTCTGATACAGATTGGGAAGACTTTAAGGCGAGGGCAGTCAATACAATACGCTTTTGTCTTGCAGATAATGTGATGCATAGAGTTATGGATGAGAAATCGACACCGGATCTTTGGAAGAAGTTGAAAACGCTCTATATCAGAAAGAGTCTTACCAACAGGTTATACTTGAAAAAAGAGTTCAATACTTTAAAGATAGCGGAGGGTGCAGATCTCATGGAGCACATTAATGTGTTCAACCAGATCTTGAATCAACTGCAGAAAGTTGGTATTAAGGTAGATGAAGAAGACCAAGCCGTGGGGCTTCTTACATCACTTCCAGACTCATATGATCACTTGGTCACAACCCTCATGTATGGCAATGAGACATTGCTAATGGAGGAGGTCACGACAGTGCTACTTTCTTACGAGATAAGGCGGAAGCCATCGCATGATGGAAATAATCATGCCAAGATTGCTCGGGGAGGAGGAAGGGACTTGGAGAGAGGATCTGGAAAAGGCAAGGCAAATCCAAATCCAAGGGAAAAAGCAGGGTCTAGTACTATCATTGCAAAGAATTAGGGCACTTCAAAAGGAGTGTCCAAGGTGTGCTGATGGGAAAAGGAATTCTTCCGGAGGTGATTCTTCGGTGGCAATAGCAACGGACAATGAGGAATACATTGGAGATGCTTTCACAGTTTCCAAAGGTATGCACAATTCTTCTAGTGAGTAGATTTTAGATTCGGGGGTTTCATGTCATATTTGCTCAAATATGAAATTTTTTGTTATATTCCAAAAGGGGATGAGAAAGGTGTTCCTGAGTGATGGATCTGAATGTGAAATCACGGGGTTTGGTAATGTAAAGATAAGAATGTTTGATGGAGTTATTCGGACTTTGGGAGAGTTAGCTTGTGTCCCGAAGTTGCAAAGGAATTTAATATCCCTCGGTCAATTAGACTCCAAGGGCTGTTGCTACACAGTTGCAGGTGGAATTATCAAAATAAAGTTAGGAAAGCAGGGTTGCTTAGTTTTGATGAAGGAGAAGAAGTGTGGTGGATTATATCTCCTGGAGGGAAATACAGTGGTAGGTGGAGCTACTATAAGGTCTGCAGGAAAACGAAAACCTGATGTTGTGCAGAGTGTAGAAAGCTCACCTAAAGTCTCTTTTGCAGTCAATGCAGTGATGGGTATTCCGGTAGGTTTTCGTAATGGTGGAGATGGTGATGATGTGCTTTTGACGGAGAGGACGGGTCTATGTACTCGTCTGGGATTCTTCTAGATTGGCAAATAAGTTTTCAGGCTACACGTGTTTTGACCATGTTTTATCGAATCCGATGAAGTACTTTTCGGGGTTGGATTTGAGGGTGTGTAGCTGGTAGGTCTCTTTTGCAGATGATGTAGAGGCGGGTAAGGTTAAAAGGATTATTTGTGGTATTTGAAAACGGAGTGACAAAACTTTTAGAGATGTTTTGGTTCAAGGTGGAGGTGCTTTCTGGATGTGGGTGAGGTGGTGTTCTATCTTGGAGGTTTGCTTGATGATTAGCAAATCGGTTCATTCCTGGACAAAACTTTTAGAAAGGTTTTGGTTCGAGGTGGAGGTAGAGGTGCTTCCGGGATGTGGGTGAGGCGGTGTTCTATCTTGGAGGTTTGCTTGATAAGTAGTAAATCGGTTCGTTCGTGGTGGTGTTGAGAAATTCTCGCCAAGGTGGAGTTTTGTTGTATTTGGCTTGTTTCCACAAAACAGGAAATGACTGATCGATCGACCACTTATGGCCGATCGATCGATGGCGTGACGGGGTTTGAGCTTGGACAGCCGATCGATCGGCCGGGGTGCACCGATCAACCAAAGCGGGAATTTTCTGAAAATTGTTATTTTGAGTTAGTTTTGCTTTGGGAAACTCCTATTCCGTGTGAGAGACTTTCTAATTGTTCAGGTCTCTTATTTAGGCCTATAAATATGTGGTTTTGGTTCTAGGGTTTAATGTAATGGGAATGCAATAGCATTGGGATTGAGAGATAATAGAAATGGTTAAAACATAGTAGGGCTTGAGAAATGTTTAAGGGATGATAGATAGGGATTCTTCTTTGGATTTTCATAAAGAAGGTGAGTTGAATACTTTTGTACTGATTCCTCAAGGTTTCTGTGAATAAAGAAGTGATCGGATCTTGATCCGTGGATGTAGGCAGGTAGGTAAGTTATTGCCGAACCACTTATATCTCTTGTTGTTTCTTGTGGGTATGTGTTTTGTTTATTCTTTTCCGTCGGGTTCCATTATTTTCCCGAACAATCACATCTGACATGGTTTGGGTTTGTGTTGAGAAACTCAAACTGATTTATAACACAAAGCCCTTCAACTACCTTGAGCTATGGTGAACAAGTTTTAGCTTTTGTGGTTTTTATTTTTTTTTATAAAATCAAGGTTAGATGCTTTAATCCAAAGGGTTAGTGAATCTTAACCGACACGTGGCAAGGAAAAGGGGATGAGACACTTCCTAGCGAGGAGGTGATTATTTTCCTTTGGGTAATAAGGTTATTCTTCTATTGGGTAATAAGTTTATTTTCCTTTGGGTAATAAGGTTATTTTCCTTTCTAGACTCTCAGTACTATGGGCCTATGATACCTGTTGTTGCTACCCCTTCAACAAGTTAATAACATTAATTTTTCAAGGAAAAAGTTATGGCCTCAACCACATCTAAAGATAACAATGAGAAGTAGCAACACAACAGTGGGAGTTTGGAAAGTTGCAACTGGGTCAGCATTTCTCTTTATTTTTTCACTCCTGCTTACCAGAAATTTTTGGTGCCCCATTGGGTCAATATGATGTATTTATGGTTAATGTTTTTGATAAGTGGGCTCTTCAGCAGCGTCAGTCAAATAGAACTTCAACAATGAGAAGTGAACCCATGACCTCCTCCTAATGAGGAACACCTTTGTCATCCTTGTTAGAAAGGCTGTCGCATAACCCTTTCGAAACGCTGTCACATATGGTTTGTGACATTTGCGCGCCATTTGGTTACTAGGTTGGTTGATAACTTGACGGGCCCATTAATTGTAAACATTATATCCAATTCTGGAACAAACTGGTACCCTCTCATCTCATGGCCCATTGAATTCTGTCTTTGATGTTGATATCATTTACTTACTAATCTCTGCTATTATTATGAAAAAGAGAGGTAGGTGACATTAATTGATTTTTTTTTTTTTACTATGATGAAAAAATTAAACATATTGTTATCATTTTTTTAAAGGATATTAAAATCATTTCAAATCAATGAACTTCATTTTCTATGTGTTTTTAACCGTGTACAACTCATCTTTTCTAATAATTTTTTTTAAAATCTTACATGTCTCTCCTTTAATAATATACGTTCATCACGTGACTCTTACTAAGGTCACTCTTTTCACTCTCTCTATCCCTTCCCTCACTTACGTTCATCGCATGCGCGACCCTCTAGTTTTACTATTATAATGCGTGAGGCTGCCTTAGATGATTTTTCCGAAATTCTCATACTATCCTTATATAAAAACAAAACTTTGGTTTATTTGTTTTAATTCTCAAATTACCAATTGCCTTTGATTTAATTTTGAAACTATCCTTGCTCATGTATCTTGAATCTGAATCACAGCAAATCGCGATTGAACTCAGGGAGAGTTCAATCGCACCAACGGGTTAACACGTGACCCTTTTAACTCCTATTAATTGTGGTTAACTCCTTCCCCTCGCTCTTAAGTGCATCACATGTGCCACTAGCGAGTTCAATCACACCCGCGGGTTAACACGCATCCCTTTTAACTCCTATTAACTCTAGTTAACTCGCTCCCCTCGCTCTCATGTGCATCACATGTGCCACCCATTAGTAATAATAATAATTAAAAAAAAAAAGGGAAATCACCCCCCTTAGGATTAGATCTCACGACCTCATATTTGGCAAACAAAGCACTAATAAAGCACTATTATTAGTGTTAGAAAATCGCATCATCTTTAATCGCGATTCGTGTCCATGGAAAAAAGAGTAGACGCCGTCTCACATTCAGCAGCTTTAACGGCTGCCATTCTCACACTCCTGTATCATTTCATTTCATTAAAAAAAAAAAAAACAAAAAACGTAAGCAAGCGGTGTTGGTGCAAATGCTCCCCATTTTCCTCTGTTTTTGGATCATGGCCTCCATTTCCTTGGGTAAGGAACTGTTCTGGAATCCATTTGGAGGGCTTTCCACTTCAATGAAAAGGTTAGAAGGAATCCTTCTCTTTACCTGCAACTGTTTGATATTTTCTTTAATTTCTCAGAATCGATTCTTCTCCATTGTTCTTGCGATCGGTACCGTGTTTTGTTCAGTAAGATAGAAAAGCTCTTAGACGCTTAAGGGGAATCGTGCATAGACGTGCTTACGCTTCAATGCTAAATCCGAGTCTGAGTAGTGATAGTTTGCAAAAGTTTGTGGTCCATTCACACAAGTGGGAGTGGGACCCTCCATTAATTAAGGAGATTTCCTAGGTCAAATTAGCATGATTGGGGTCATTTCAATCACTCTAGTTATTCCATGGTTTTGGATGGTTGTTCAAAGTCATGAGAAATTCTAATTGTCATTTGGAATTTCTCAAGGACTGAGGTTTAGTGATAGAATGAGATTTTGGGAAGGTACTTGGTAGAGGACTGAGGTTTATGGTTGGTGGGGTTTAGGGATAGATTGGGATTCTGGGAAGGCATGATAAGTAACTCTGGAAGGAATATGTTCTGAATGTGTCTTATGCAACAGATGATGATGTTCATCACCTCTTTTGGGGATTTTATGAGGAAATTAGGAGTAATTTTGTTCTCCTATTTTCGGAATCTCATAGATTTTCCTACTGCTTTGATTGTTTTCTTAGTTAGAAGGGTTACTTAAGCATTTAGTGACAAAGGAAAGATACTAAGGGAACTTATTCCCTTCGTTTTATGGGGACATCTTGAATGTGCAAAATTGAAGAATTTTTAGAAGTGAAGTGAAGAAAGTAATGACAACTATCTTCGAATCAAGCTAAAAGATATTGGATTTCCATTTTGAAGTATTTTCTAGCCTGCCGATTATCTTGCCTCAATGTAATTCCATTTGCTGTTGTGTGGCTTCTGGAGATGATTAAACAAAGTTGAAGAAAATCATCTTAAGGGTTGGTTGATATTGCTGATCCGTTATTATTGGATCTTTGAAATTCTAATACTGAGTATCAACTTTCACACGAAATTAAGTCCCCCATGACCAAATCATTCATGGAAGTGGCTGTTTGGCATAGATTGCCTGGATATTGACCAACGAATATTATTGAGCAGAAGTCTTTATGAGTTGTGGTTTCCAATCCAAAAGGGGATGAAAAGAGGAGCCCCTTCCCCATATGCTAAATAGTAGGAAGTTTTCTTAAAGCAGACGTGCAAATGAATCATGTTGCTTATATCATATGAGATAGTGTGGGTGAGTTTAATGTTTTCCATCTTCTCTAAGATAGAGGCCATGAAGGCAGGAGACAGTTCTTCAAAGGACTATGTCTCAAGCTAGATGTGTGGAACTCTAGTACTGGGATGTTGAAACCATTGTCAAGGATTATGGTACATAAGGCTTCACGAACAAGGTTTTAAACTTCGGTCACTAGGGAAATTGAAATGCTTCAAAGAATTTTATGGAAGTCCAAAGAAGCACTGTAAAAATTAAGGAAATATTAAGAAAATGTTGAAAATTTAAGATTAAACTTTAGGCAATGACTAACTAAGCATTAATACACATCCAAAACTCATTACATAACAAATAGAAGAATGTATATTATCAAATATAAGAATAATTAGAAGTAGTGTGCACTGCCTGAAACTGTAAAGCCATATGTACACATAAATGAGTGTTTTATATGATAATACATTTATAAAAAGAGGTATATTACAAGTGAGGAATCGTTATTCATAACTACATAGAGCTCTGATGTGTCTCGAAGCCATCATTTGTGTTTCGTTGAGTGGGTTCACGAAGTTGTTGCTCTAGGTAATGGTAGTATTGAGCCCAAGACATGTAACTTTAGTAACACCTGGTATACTCCCAAATGTATTGCTCTTACTCAGGAGCAGAGCCAAGATTTTATTCTAAGGGAGCATGCAATGGATGATTGAAAATGATAGTTATTGTTGATGAATTAGTGGAAAATGATTAGATATGTACAAACTATTTTGGGTCTAGGTTGTTTGGGGGTCTTGCCCTCGATTTTTTTTTGAAAACTAAGTTCGTGCGCTATTTCATACATATCCTACAGGTATTGTTTCTCTTTGTTTACAGGGAAGCTCCCTTACCCTATGACTCTGCCCTATTAAATAATTAAATAACATAGTATACAATATATTTTTTTTTCAGAAGTTGAGGGTCCCTTACTCAATGTCTATGCCCTATTAAATAATATATTAGATTATTTTTCCAAAAGTCTAAGAGGACAGCCGCCCCCTATCCCATGACTATGCACTATTAACTAATTAAACAATATACTATAAAAGATATATTTTTTCAAAAGTTCAAGGGAGCAGCTGTCACTCCACGAAATCCATAAACACAATATACCTTATATTTGTATAGGTTTTGGAAGCATGAACTTGGGACAAACTCCAAAAGTGAATGCATTTTATAAACATAAAACCATTCCAGATGTATGACATAACGAGTATGCTATAAAGTTTAAAATAGAGTGCAACTAAGTTCTCAAAAAGATTCCTTCCTACAATCACTCACTCTCAAAAAGCAATAAAATGAATAATCTTCTATGCTCTCAGCTCCTCACGAGCTCCTATAACCCTCAGATATCTCCTGAAAAGGTCAACCTAGCAAGGGTGAGCATAGAGCTCAACAAATGAATACATACAATACATGCAATCGTACATCATTATTACTTTTACTCAATATGCAATTAATGACAGTGCAAGTCAATTCATTTTCTTCATTTTGAATCACTTGGTTCACATCCGGCGGCCCTCAGCAACACCTCTTGGATCACATGTTTAATCCCTTAAGGTCGCCCTCGGCTGGCGCGCCCCAAAATACTTCCTAGGAGTTAAGGGATACTTTAGGTGTGATTATACGTAACCTGGTAAACCATCCTGTAAAGAACAAGGTACAACATGCTCTAATGGAAATATAATACAGAGTGCGGAAGCTAAAATATGGCGGAAATACTACCAACTTTTTCTATTCTTCTATAGACTTAACAAGTATTCCAAGTTTATACAAAATATGACATATAAAGGTGGACATGCCCACCTATCAAAATACAAAAGACAAAATACAATTCTATCTCGCTCAATAGTCACCCTTGTGGGGCCAATGGTCTAAGTCTCTCGCCTCAGTCTGAGGCTCAACTACCGCATCTTCATAAGGTTCTTCCTCGCCCGTAGTCCTCCTCAACCCAAGGACCTGGGGCACAAATGTCAAAAGGGACTCGAGTACCTGCCGACATAAAAGTACGGCTGAGCATGGAATACTCAGCGAGTACAAACTCCTAGCTAACAATAATAATAACGAGCAAAGCATCATATGAAAGTACTGAAAAGATACAGTTCGTACTCATTTAAAACAACATCATGCATAACCATTTATTAAATCATCACTCTAATGAGAACCAAACCATATCTATGAAACATATGGGTTCTTTCCATATTTCTTATGAGCCAGAGGTTAGTACCCGCATAACCCTGGGCTACCAACCTCCTTGACAATACAATACTTCTGAATCTTTTCTTATGAGTCAGGGGTTAGTACCTGCACAACCCTGGGCTACCAAACCCCTTGACAATTCCAATATTTTTCTTATTAGCCAGAGGCTAGCACCCTTAACCGGGGCTACCAACCTCCTTGACAGTTCATATCCTTTTCTTATGAGCCAGAGACTAGCACCCTTAATCGAGGCTACCAACCTCCTTGACAGTACAATACTTTCGAGTCCTTTCTTATGAGCCAGGGGTTAGTACCCGCACAACCCTGGGCTACCAACCCCCTTGACAATACCATTTCTTATGAGCAAGAGGCTAGCACCCTTAACCGGGGCTATCAACCTCCTTGACATTTCCTCCATCTACATATGTGCTCGTGCATAGCAATTGTGAAATCATAATGGCATATACAAATTGAGGAGTAGCATGTAACATTGCATTTCTTATCACAATCATATGAGAAAGTAAACAAGCATATATAAATATGGGTCACAATTTGCCATTTTTGGGAGAACTACATGAAACATGCTTCTCGAACATTCATTCAATTCCAAGTATTCTCACTCATGCATTTTACTATGCAAGTGGTGTTCTACATTTTCTTTAGTCCTTTAAACTCATAATTTCTTTCTCAAGCATTTCATCAAGCATCACATGGACATTTATTATGTGTACAACATCCTTCCACCATTTCCATCATTCAACACATTACAATATGACATCCCATCGCCTCAATCCCTTCCTCCATTCATACATTTCACCATTCATTCATTTTATCTTGTTTATGTTTTAGGGATTTAGTATATTTCCATACAAAGGATGAATGGGGAAAATATAACACACCAAATTCACAAGAAGTCTAGGTTATTACCAAGGTAGCTAGGAAGAGTGTACTAATCTTGAAAGAAGAGGGGAAAAACCTTTAAAATGCCGAGGGAGACTCTGCCCTAGCTTAGAGAACGAGCTCCACACGTGCTTGAGGTTAGGTTTGATGAATCCAAGCCTTTTGAGATGATCTTGGGTGTTTAAACCCTTGATTCTCCTTCTCAAATGGAAAGGGCCTCTTGAAACCCTAGGTTCTTCTCCCTCTTCCTCAAATACCTCTAAGTGTAGTGAGTGGGGACCCAAAAACTCGAGCAAGGCTTATAAAGCCAAAGGGTGCTGGCCAAAGGACCAAAAAGCCCTTAATGAAAATTCTGTAAAAACGCGAAAACCGAGCGATCGGTGGTTATGACCGATCGATCGGTTGCCTACCGAGCGATCGGTGTTCTTGACCGAGCAATCGGTCAAAAACATGATCTCTGGAAAAATTTCCCATACAAAAAAGTTAACCAATTGATAACTACCGATCGATTGGTTGTGGACCGATTGATCGCTAGTTTGGACCGAGCGATCGGTTGTGGACCGATTGATCCCTAGCGATCGGTGCTCTGCAGGTTTTTGACCCTTTTTTCTATTTCGGCTATAACTTTTGACCCGTTCGTCGGATTTTGACGATTCAACTTGCGTTGGATTCGTCTTTCGAAAAGGAACATTTCTGGCGTTTCAGATTCTTTAATTTCTCTCTTATTTATTTATTAGACTATGTGAAAGGCCAATTAGTTACGAATGTGCTATTTATTAAGTACGGAAAAGTCCGGGGTGCTACACGGCAATGCCTCATGACACGATTCTGGATTGCACACCTGTACCTCTAGTTGGCAGCCCTAGGTAACACCTCAAGGGCAAGGGTGAAATCGTACGCCGTTCACAAAGTTAAGTCTCCTATCATTCTAATAGTTATAATAGTGTAGCAGAAATAAATGTTTTATATCTTCCCTGCTATGTGGCGTCTCATACCACACATAACGAAGCCGTTCTAGCTCAAGTTATTAACCAAAGTAAGCTTGTTATATCCTCCTCGCTGTAACTCTATAGCGTCCTATATAGCCATAGCAAGAGGGATCTAGCTATGGTGGGTAAGGTCTATATAATTTAAGCAATTCACTCAAACATGCAAGACAATTAATTAACAAAGAAGAACAAAACAATTTTGAGATGGTGATAAGATAAATGAAATAGAGTATGACATGGATATTAATTTAGAAATTAAGAAATAGTATAATTTGATAGAAGGGATCTAATATGCATAGTTTCTAAGTTCCAAGGGGGCCCTAAACATGCATAGTCTCTAAGATCTGGATTGAAGGAAACAATATTAAAAAAAACATCTTAGTCCGATCGATCGGAGGTAATTTCCGATCGATCGGAGGTAACTTCTGATCGATCGGAAATCGACAGACTTCTCCCAATCTTTCTGTGATAATCCGATCGATCGGAATCGGTGATAACTTCAGATCGATCGGAGGTCGCGAATCTGGGGTAATTCTCCAGATTCCTCACCCCCAATTCCTCCAAATTCAATTCCCTTTTTCCATACTTCATTTCCAAGCATCCATACACCCAATATCCACATTAAAACACTCCTAGCACATATATTTGAGGATTTATGATATTTACACATGATTCAATCCTAGGAATCTAGGTTTCAAAAGAGGAAGAATCCCCAAAATCTACCAAACCATTCTAAATCAACTTAGATCATAAATGAACATTTATTATAACAACTACAATAATAAATACTACACTATAATAGATTTAAGGAACAAAAGAGGTATTCATTTGCCTCAACCCTAAAGTTTTAGGGTTCCAAGAAGATAGAAAACCCCCAAATGGGTTTGCTTCACCAACTTGAGCTTCGCTAATCAAGAACTCCGAGTCTTGAGCCTTGGCCCTTGGATCACCTTCTCCAAGCTTCAAAACCCTAGCTCCTCTTCTTTCTCATTCTTTCCCTAAAGCTCATTCTCTCTCGTTTAGGTTTTCTAATAAAATGAGAGATTAGGTTAACATTAGGTATTTATACTAAAACCCATTTTTGTGCTTTTATTTAAATACCCTCATTAGTTATGTTTGGTTACAACTCAATGCTAAACTAAAATGTGTTATGCTTATTTTAGATTATTCCACCTAAGGTTATTATTTTTTTATGGCCAATCAATACACAAAGATATTTGCTAAATTACCCCTAAGACAAGAAATTACGAAAATACCCTTGGCAGTTACATAAGAAATTTCAGAATCGCTATAACAGCTGCCTATGCCCATTGGCTATGCTTTATTATATTTTTTAGTTTTAAATTTCAGGGAGAGTACCTGCCCCCATGCTATGCCCTACAATTGTTTTTGCTTCCTTTATAAAGTTTAGGGGGGCACATGCCCCCCCTGCCCCTGTCTCCGCTCCTGCTCTTATTGTCGAACATTAATACCCGTAGGTTCCCTAATTGTGGGAAATCTGGGTGTAAAAAGACCAACTCATAAGCAAGACTATTGGTAGTGTTATATCCATAAGACTCATAACCATAATCAAAGGGCCTTATTCATTATCATGATAAATGAGTAAGATCATTTTCCTAATTATTAAATGATTTATAACTAATTACAATATTTCAAATATTTTAATTTTTAATATATTTTTATAAAATAATTAAATATTTTTCAAGAAAAAAATCCACCCAATTCAAGGATAACAACAGTAATTAACGAATTTTTTTTTGTTATTCTAGTAATTAACTAATTTACAAATATATAGATATGTCTTACATATTTTCTAAAATGTGTAATATGTATAAGAACAAATATCTTTAATTACTTTTAAAATTAAAAAATAATTTTCCTGACAAAAAAAAGAAAAATCCAACAATTATAGATTGGAAAGATTCAAATGCAAATATTGAATTTTGGGGTGGAATTTAGTGAAATTTGAGTTTTTCCTAGTTTTCCCCAAATTTCTTCTACAGATGTAGTTTGAACTTTGAATCCCTAAAATATATTGAGATGTATCAATTTGATGCATCTTGGGTGTTTTATGCAAAATGTTGTAACTAAATCAACAGAATTAAGTTTATAACCCTCCAATGTAGGGATTAATCAAGAAAAACGGAAAAAAGGGGCTTATAAAAAAAATGGAATATTTGCAGTAAAAATAGATGAATTCAGTCGACTTTAGTTCATGTCAACTGAAGTCATATACTTTATATGAAGGCTTTGTAATGTTTGGTTGATGTTACTGAAGCGTTGTCAAAAGAGTCAAAACTACTAAAATTTACCGAATTATGCGAAACCCTATACTATTTACATTTCAAATGGATATCGTTTGTCGATAATACAGTTGACTCATTTCTGCCAATTTTTAGCAAAATGTGTCGATTTTGTAAACCAAGCAGGTAGAGTTCACATCGATAATCAAGTAAATGAAGCGTTTGTAGGAAACAATAGGAAATATTGTAATTTTAATGTTGTAGACGTGGAAATAAAAATCGTCATTTTGTTCATATTTTAGGTTCTAATCGCTCTAAACCCTATCCAAAGTTTATAAAATGTCTCTTTTTAGGGTATTCCTTCACTCAGAAAGGGTACAAGTATTTTGACCAAGTTACTTGAAAACATTTTATTTTTATGGATGTTTCATTTTTTGAGTCTACTCCTAATTTTTTGGGTGTTCCTCTTTAGGGGGAGAATAGTAGTATTAAGGAGGTCTACTTAACACTTCTGGTGATTTATGATATTCCTATATCATTGTCTGCGTCTGCTGATGATGAGAAGAAAGAGTTGTACTCCAAACGCCCTAAATTACAAGTTACATCAACTGATCAACCACTTTAGTTTGCAAGTATGAATTCAGAACCTACTTCATTAGGTAAGTCTGTTAGTGAGCTTGGTTAAGTTATCTCTACTGATGATGCTCCCCTTGCCTTACGCAAAGGGAAACGTACATGTACCACTCTTCATCTTATTTCTAGCTTTCTGGCTTATAATTCACTTTCATTTCTTCTTCTAGCATTTATGTCTTCCTTGTCTTCTATGTCTACTCCTTGAAGTGTTGTAGAAGCATTGAAAAAGAGCAAGTAAAAAGAGGCTATGTGGGAGGAAATGAAGGCTCTAATTAAAAATCATACATGGGAATTGGTTGACACTCCCAAAGACAAGAAGTTAGTAGGGTGCAAGTGGGTGTACGCCGTCAAGAATAAAGCATATAGGACAGTGGACATATATAAGGCCAGATTAGTATCAAAGTAGTTCACCCAAATCTATGGGGTTGATTACCAGGGGACTTTTGCTCCAGTTGCCAAGATGAATTCCATTAGAGTGTTACTTTCTCTTGCTTTTAATTTATCTTGCCATCATCATCAATAGGATGTGCAAAATGTGTTCCTCTATGGTGTACATGGATCTTCCTCCAGGATCTCAAGCTCAGGGACAAGAAGGCAAAGTTTGTAAACCGAAAAAGGTAATCTATGGGTTAAAACAATCTCGTAGAGCATAGTTTGAAAGATTCAGTGGTGTAGTGAAGAAGTTTGGCTATATTTAGAATTATGTCGGTCATACATTATTTGTGAAGCATATGGCTAGTACTAGTACAACTCTAATTGTTTTTACACATTCTGTAATAACAGGTGACAATCCTCAAGAAATTGAAAGAGTTTCTTGCAAAGGAGTTTGAGATTAAAGATTTAGGAGCATTGATGTACTTTATTGGAATTGAGGTTGCCAGATCCAAGAGAGGGATCTTCATAAGCTAGAGAAAATATGTGGTAGTCCTATCACATGGCACAAGGAAGTTAGGGTGTTGAGCCAGTTGATACACCTATTGAGGCTACTCTCTAATTCGATAATAATGGGGGAATGCTATTGGAGGATGTTGGTATGTCCAAAGGCTAGTTAGAAAGTTAATTTGCTTGTCGATGACTTATCCTAACATATATTAATCGGGTAGTGTAATCAGTTAATTCATGCATAAACCGAGGATGATACTCTTGGACATATATGCCCTCGAAAGCCAATAAAAGACTTTTCTATGTTGATTAGAGAAGCATTGTATTCATACAACCAACTATAAAGGGTATTTATAATAATTACTGTCTCATTTGATGATGACATAAAGTTCCATAAGTAACATTATAGGAAAATCATGCAAAGATTGCGAGGAGATATGATTTTCCAGTTCCTTGTAAACCTAATATTGTTCGAAGCCTCTAGAGTACTGGTTGGGCGCTGTACTTCATCATGGCTTGCGCATGTGTAGTTCTATAAGATAGTGTGATGAATCTCATTCACAGAGAGTATTGACTCTTGACTAACATGTGAGTATATGTAGTAAGTACATAATACTGAACGGGGTCACAAGTGGATACCCTATAGAATACACTGTCAGATTGTATTAGGGTTATCCATTCGATAAATTATCCTTAGACATGAGAGGTTAACATCTTCTCAAACATCTGTCTATATGGCTTTGATGTGCCAATCGGCAATGTCCAATACACAGGACTAATTCTGGGTACGTTGGGTCATGTACACAATGTTTGAAGAAGTGTGTAAACACTCAATAAGGAGTCCACTACACCTTAATTAGAGTTAATGATATCAAGATGATACTTGTTGAACTGAATTCAAAAATCCAGTACTAGTGCTTTTCGGTAAAATGATCATTATCGAAGTTGATATTTTCAATATAGAAAAGTATATGAATATGTCAGTTCTTTTCTAATGTTTCTTCAAAAGTGTTTTGGAAGTTCAGTTCAATGAAAAAGTATTCATGAGAAAGAGTTCTATTTATAAGCTAGGGAATAGATAGTGGACTTGTTCTAATCCCGAAAGCTTATATGTGATATTGGATTGTGGAATGATTTATTTGTAAATATATTGTGAGATAGTACTTACAAGCAATTCTCTAATTTCTGAAGGTTGATCACAATGTGTTAATAGACATTATTGTGATTAGTGGAAGTCCAGGGACTTAGATATTATTCTATGATCCTAAAAAAATTATTGGAAAGTGTTTCATAGCAACAAGGCTTCATCTTAAAGGTGATGGAGCACTTGGTCCCACAATCGGAAATAGGAGATCCCTTTAGATCCCACACACTAGGACCTTCTCAAGGCTTTTAATTTAATTTAGAATTAAATTAATTAATTTCTCAATGTAATTCACTATATGGTATAGTGAAGCTCTTATAGGTGAAATCACATAAGATGTGATTAACCAAATGGGTAGGACACATATGAGATTTTGATAAAGATCAAAAGGTAACAACATAAGAGGTTAGACCTCAAAAGGGGCGTGAGATTTGTGGGCCCACCTAGGGTGAGATGCCCACTTCATTGCTACATTATCTAATTAATTATTCCCTACAAAGTAGGGAATAGATTAGTTGGTTACTAATTAATGATTTCCTATTAAATAGGGAATAGATTAGTTTGTTACTAATGGTTTCTTATTAAATAGGGAATGAATTAGTTTGTTACTAATTATTTTCCTATTTCCTACGGAATGGATTAGTTTGTTACTAATTGTTTCCTATTAAATAAGGAATGGATAATGTTGGTTTCTATTTTGATTAAATCCTAATTGGATTAGGATTATCAGTAAAGAATTAAAGAGAGTTCTAATTGGATTGGAATTTAGAAAGGAGTTTGACTTGAGCTACAAGTTAGCTTAAAGGGGATTCTATATAAGGACCCCCTATAGTGGAATTTCCACACAAGTAGCTCTCCCTCTCTCTCACACGTTTTGCTCTCTCTCTCCCCTAAGAAGTGTACGGCCACCGCTTCCTCTTCTCTCTTGATTTTGAATAATATCAGAACCAATCTTGAATAATATTAGAACCAATCTTTGAATATAAAGATTCATTATTTATTGATCAAGAAAGAATCTTGCATTCAAGAAAAGAATAAAAGATCATAGAGTTTGAATTGGTTTGTAAGTATGATTTCTCACAATATGATCATAAGATGACCCTTGAGAAGATTTTGATTAGATCAAAATCAAGTTTGAATTAAAAATAGTGCTTCGAAAATTTTTATATTCATGTCTTTTAGATACATCTTGAGGCAGCTGAAAAAGTACTAATGTATCTATAATCATCTCCTAGTAAGGTGTTGCTTTTTCGAAAGAATGGTCATTAACAAGTTGAAGGTTATATAGATGTTGATTGGGCGGGCTCAATGACAGACATGAGAACTACCTTAGGGTATTGTACATTTGTAGGTGGGAACTTAGTTACATGGAGGAGCAAAAAACATGTAGTTGTTGCATGGTCCATTGTAGAGGTGGAATACAGGGCAATGACACATTGAACATGTGAGTTGTTATGGATCAAGATATTTATGATAGAGTTTGGATTTCCAGTTCATTTTGAGGTGAGACAATTTTATGATAATAAGGCAGCTATTAGCATGGTTGTCAGGCAATAGACCCCATGGATGCCTGAGGCGCTCAAGGCGTTACCTGATGAACTTTTTGCTGCAGAAATCTCCCATAATATTAGATATGTGTATGATGTATTTCATTGAATAAGTTGCCCTATAATTCATATAAATTGCAAAATCTTCATTGTCCAGATGCAATTTGATAAAACCATCATTGGAGAGACACAGTTCTAGTAATAATAAAGAGGGGATGGGGGAGAGTGTAAGATTGGCTAGAAGTTCTTCTCAGTTTGTATCTTTATTCTTCCTTATCATTGTTCATCTCTGAATCAGTGGAAATTTTGTATTTGGATTTGTAGCTTCTGAGCTATTACATTAAGTGTAGATACTGCATTCCAAGGTGTTTCAGGTGTGTGACATAAGCAATACAGTTTGTTGGTTATCACATTTCCACCTTGTAAATACTGTTGATTGCAAGATTCATTGTTTGGATCTTCCAGTGATTATTAATATCGTAGCTCATCTTCTCTTGGATATCATTACCTTTTTATTGCTGTGAGTTGCAATTGTAAATAGGTTCACATCTGCTCGGGTTCACATCTTCTCGGGTGCAGTATTTTTACTAAGATGTTGATATCCTGTGGTTTAACCCTTATTAAATTTTGGTAGTTATGGAACTTTTTCCAGGCAATATCTACATTCTGTATTTGTTTCTAGAGGATTTGGGATTGTCGTGACCCTTCTTCCTTGGGATAAATAATCTGTTCTTCATGCAGGTTATGGGGATATTCATGCAGTGAACATAGGGGAAATGATTTTTATTATGATTTATATCTCCTTTGACATGATCCTTGGGGCTTACTTGATTGGTAACATGACGGCTCTGATTGTCAAAGGCTCTAAAACAGAGAGATTTCGGGACAAGATGGCGGATCTTATAAAATACATGAACAGAAACAAACTGGGTAAGGACATCAGGTCACAGATAAAAAGCCATCTGATGCTACAGTATGAGAGTACCTATGCTAAAGCTAGCATCCTTGAAGACATTCCTGTAGCTGTACGATCTAAGGTGGTAATTTGACTCATTAAGATGTTTCCACATATTTTGCATGTCTTTACTGTTGAATCTTGCTCTAACATGAATTATCTGCTTGTATACGGGTTTATGTAATTTATTTATTAAAGCTGAGAGACGAAAGGAATAAATTAATTGTTTGGTATAAGCTCTAGTAGTAATATATGACTAAGCAAAACATGATGCATCCATTACCACATAAGACTCCTCTTCTTTGCATTTCAGAGGACATCTCGCATTGAAGTATGGAGGCTGGTACTTATGATTCCATCAAGTCCCCCATGGATGACATTTCCTAAATATTATCCCCGTTTAGTAATTATGGGACCATATAATCTTTAGACCTTTCTTCTGATCCGGTTACTATATTTTCTCCCTTCCCAAAAAGAAAGAATTATGATCAAAAGGTTAGATAAACCAATTGGGTTGATTTTTGGCGTTGATATAATCTCAGTATGACACTTAAAATGGTGGGTCCTGAGTGCCATATGCATGCAACACGTCTACTGCAGCGCCCAAGATAGAAGTTTCATGCGTTTATGGATGTACCTCAGGTTCTCTCGTAAGCATAAAAGTATGCTTTCTTTGAACAAGATAACTGGTTGGGGTTGAGAAGACATATCAGCCCATATTTTGTATCAAATACTTGGGAACTAGATATGTTTTCTACTCTCATAACCTAGATATGGTTTTCTCTTATTTTTTTTCTCTCTAATAAATAATGAAATTATGTTTACCAAAAAAAATAAATGATATTCCCATAGCGCTTTGTGTTCCATGTACCTTTAGCATGTGGAAGCGCCCATGGTTCAAAATATCTGTATCGGGTACTATATCGGTAAGTCAAATATATGATACGTATCGGTTGGATACGGCGGAAAAATTAGGATTTGCTAAGAAATGCTTAGATACGCAAGGAAAAACTTGAATATCTTGCATAAAACTTCTTTTAATGCAAATATAACCTAAAAATAAAACTAAATGAAAGCCTCCAACTACATTTATAACCATACATATGCAAGTTAAGGCCTCCATACCATAGTCATTTAGCCAAGTATAGGAAATACAATCAAGATATTAAATTCTTACATTCAATGAAATGCATAAAAAATAATGACTTACATTCATAAAGTAATTTTTTTTTTTATGGGTAAATCATAGGCCATAGAGTAAATTACATACATAATAGAAGTTCAATACCACATTGAGCTTCGTACCGGCTCGAACAGTTTGAGCTTAGGAACCGAATAAAGTAATACATTATTAGTGAACCAGACAGATTGACAATAATGTGGCCAACTCATGTGAACGTGGTTTGTGGACTGGTACAGATGTATGTATGCCTGCTATAAATCCGAGAGTTGTAAAATCTCTTCATAAATGTCACTCAATTCTTGGGACTAAGCATGTAGTGACCTAACACCACAGAGAAGCCATTGTGTTAAATACTTTTATTGGTTTTTTGTATTTTAATAATGTTTGACTTATTAAAAACTACGAGTCTGTAGCCTGTAGGATCGAAAAAGCCTTACAATTTGAAAGTTGAAATTTGTCCTGAAAGACTAAAACATGAATTTTAGCTTTGAACTGAAAATTTGGATTTTGATTATTTTAGAATTAAAATATTTGAGTATTTTTAATGAATTTAAATGAGGCTAACCAGGATATGATTATGTTTTTTTTTGTAGAGGTTGAATGTAAGTCTTTTCTGCTAAACTATTTCTCTATTAGTTGACTCGTTTGACCTTGTATATGAAAATATTTTTGGAGACTAAAATATGAGACTTTTTTTGTCGACTTTTGGGTTTTAGTAATGTTTTGCTTTAATAGAATTTATGAAATTTTAAGATTTGAGTAATACCTTATTATTTGAAAGTTGAAATTTTGATATAATTCCTAAAAATCGGATTTTGTTCTTGAACTGGAAAGTTGACTTTTTATTCTTCAAGAATTTGGATTTAGGATATTGAATTAAATTGGCGGTATAACTTTATTAACATATAAATATCTTACATAAATGAAAATAAAATTTAAAACCATTTATCTAAATGATATTTTATGTAAATAAGCTATGCATATCGGGTTTGTGTCGTGGCTTCTAGTGTAAATGGAGGGAGAAATGGATACATGTCGTGTGTATCGGCTGTAACAAAAAACTCCATTTTTTTCAAAAATCTACGAATTATTTGCGCATTTTTGGGTTGCCAAATTTTTCTCTAATTTTTTTTTTGATCAGTAATTGAGCCACTCAATTTATTAAAAAGAAAAGAGCAAGGAAACAGGACAAAAACAAGGGTGAAAGCACGAGTTTACAAGCAAATAAACTCAGCACACCACAAAACAAAAGAACTCCTGAATCCTAGACTAGAAATTCCAAACAGCAAAACATCATTCTACCTAAACAAAAATCATCCCAGCACTGCCCGAAGCTCCTCCCCATTAAACTTTAGACCCGCACACTCCAACGCAACCAACCAAATCCGAGCCCTTAATCGGGATTGGGGAACTGAGGAATCTTCAAACACTCTAAGATTTCTCTCCTTCCATATCGTCCATGTTATGGCTCCCGACAACACTGCCCAAAGCCCCTCCCAAGCTCCATCCAATCTGGGCCTATGCCAACTATTTAAGAACGCTTGAAAGGAAGAGGGGAAAACCCAATCCATTCCCATCCGAGACAGGAAGAAACCCCAAAGATTCGCCACATACGAACAATGAAGAAGCAAATGATCTACTGATTCTTCCTCTTGGAGACACATTAAGCACCTGTTAGCCATCTTCCATCCTCTATGTTGTAGATGATCATAAGTAAGGATTTTAATTAAGGCAGCATTCCAAAGAAAAAAAGAGACCTTAGATGGGATACCTGGGTTCCACACTACTCTATGAGGGAAACAACCCAAGGAGGCCGGACCTAGAGACAGAAAAAGAGATCTAACTGAGAAGCGGCCATTTTTATTGCCTCCCCAAACCTTGCAATCCCTCATCTCTACACACGGGGAGTAGGAACTTAAGCGAGCCAGTAAACACGACAACTCCTCAATCTCCCAATCGTTTAAGCCACGTCTCAAAGAGGGACACCAAACCACCCCCTCTCGAAGTAGTCACCTACCGCTGCATCCTTGTGTGTGGCAATCATAAAAATATGGCCAAAGTCATCTCGAAGCTTAGAGTTGCCACACCACACGTCTTTCCAAAACCTCACTTCAGATCCCTGACCCACTCTGAACCTAAACTTAGGAACCACCAAATTAGCCGTTGCCATGATTCCCTTCCAAAGACCCGCACCATGAGAGATCCTAACCTAGTTTGGGACCCAACACGAAGACACCCCATATTTAGCCACGATCACCGCACGCCACAAACTCGATCTTTCCACACCAAACCGCTTTCCTAACAGAGCCTTATTCACCAATAACGACTTCAAATTTAACCCCCCATTTTTCTTAGGCTGACAAATACAGTTCCATGCCACCAAATGGTATTTAAAGGCATTCACTTTTTCAGTCCACAAAAACTCTCTTTGTATTCGCTCGAGCAAGATGGCCACAGACTTGGGCATGGTAAAGGTGGACATAAAGAATGTCGGGATGCTACTAAGGGTACTATGTATAAGAGTTAATTTGCCTCCTTTAGAAAGATAGTGTGCCTTCTACCCTACTAACCGCTTAGCACACCTCTTAATCACTGGCACCCACACCTCTTTGGCTTTGAACCGACCTCCTAATGGCATTCCTAGGTACTTTGACGGACGAACTCCCATCCTACACCCAAAACAAACCGCCAGCTGCTCCATGTTTGGGACTCCACCTACCTTTACTATCTCAGATTTTGCCAGGTTTACCCGTAGGCTGGACACCGCTTCAAAGCACCACTTCAAAGCACCTCTACCTTAGCTTTATCCCACATAAGTAAAATACCACCTGAAGTGCCAAACGAGGGACTCATACACCAACTTAGACCACCCCGACCCCACGAATCTTGAATATGAAACTCCTGAATAATTTCTTAGTTTCCTGAATACAGACAATCGACGGCCTCTTGGACTGAACAAAATGTTTGATTGATGCCCTCTTCATCCCTCATCCCCCTTAAATTCCAACATATGATTGAAAAATCTAATATCGGGTAACTTTGCGACCCCTACTTGTCTTGGGACTACCTGACACCTTTCTAGTTTTGGGTTTATCATAATTTACCCTGCTTACCAACCGCTGTCGCTCCATTTCGGAATAACCTTCCCGCCCTCCAGCAACCTTAGACACGGAGCTCGCCATCCTTGACTTCCTACTTTTCTCTATTTTCTGAAACAGTTCCTTCGCCTCTACCTCATTGCCCTCGATTGGGATGACTAAGAACTTGCTCAAACCCTCCATGTGACTTAGAACCCAGTCTGACACCTCCTCCGGGCTCAAACTCTCTTCCCTTCCAAGACTCCCCTCTCCTCTACCCTTAGGAACACAATTAGAAAGCTCTGCCTTTGAACACTCAGGAAAATTTCCCTTCTGCTTAGAAAACAACCATGACTTTCTGCTACCTGAACCCTCCTCTGAGCATAAGGATTTTAACCCATCAGATTGCTCCACTAAACCAAACTCCATTTCTAAAGAAAAAATTGTTGGCGCTGGACCCAGTGCCTCCCTGACCAGAGATAGGGTATCAAAAATACTAGGGGAATTGGGATAAGGCATACCTGAACAGGACCTCAAAAGCTCGGGCCTCGATCTCCCCTCGGCAAACCCCATTGCCATCTTGCTGTATGCAAGATCACGATCTGGATGCACCTCCTCCAGCACTCCCGCCTTTCCGCCCTCTGTTCTAGTATTCGAAACTTCAGGCATCTCCGCACTCTTGCCGGATCTCGAGTAGGATTGGAGAACGGACCCGCACTCCTTAACTACGCAGCCTTGAGAAGACATACTCCCCAGCATAACTAAACCAAGAGATCTAGCCACCGCTTGCCAACCCGAGAGACTGACGGCCCAATCACGCCCTTGATTTCCACTACCAGTAACTCCCACCAGCTCCCCTTCGCCTCTAAAAGGGGTAATGTTGCCTAGGTCCTCTACCCTCTTGCACAGAACGGTCCCTGACCCAACACCTTGCTCCTCATGCATCTGCTTCAGGCGAGCTATCGAGGCTACACTTGACCCCCTTGATGATGGAGACCCTGTTAGACATGATGCCCAAAATAGTCATTTAGATTATAAGATTCTTATTAATTAGATTAATAGAGACATCTTCTTTATCTATTGTGAATTCATTATGGGTAATTGACCATGATCATGAGATGATCTATATGATATGAGATATCGACAAAGGTTCCTAGGTTATATTGTAGGAAAGCTATGTGATGGGACTATCACAGGCAGATATAGCTTTCCAGTTCCTTATACCTTATATAGTCACAGCTATGGGTGAAGCTGGGCACTTCACTTATATGGCTGCCACAATGCTAAGATGTTCTTAATGGTTCAAATGTAGTTTTATCTCAAACTATTGTAGTGGAGACTGCATATCTGCATATGGGTGCTTAAATGTACATTGATTGATTGCATGCAATGAGAGACCTCTTGCATAAATATACTATCAGATAGTTGGTCTCTCATTCATATTGAACAGTTTCAATGATCCTTAGATCTGATGAGTTCATTTATAATTGAGCAGTAATCTGACTATTTTGATTCCACCAAAGTATTCTCTACCTTAGGGACTATGATACGGTGACAGTTGGATAGTCAGAAAGCTGTTCGAGTCATGATGAATTTCAAACAAGATATCCTTGCTCATTAATTTGAGAGATTATCCAAGTTCTGGGTTAGACAATCGATTAAGCTTAAATCCTGCTCAGGTGATTTTGAAATTAAACAAGTTTGAAATATATTTTTATTAAAATATATTATACTTATAAAAGGGTTTTTCTCAAAATGTTTTACATGAGAAATTGTTTCTCATGACTTAATCAAATGTCTTGGAAACCCGGATGATGTGCAATGGGCTGAGTTAGATAGTAAATTAATCTCGAAGGCCTATTAGGGATAATATTATTGGAAGGATCAATTGAATTAAAAAGTTCATGTGGCGGAATCCTTAATGGTTAATGTTCTTACACTGGGATTCAATTGTAACATGAATATCTCACGTTACTTACAATTCTGATTTAATTCCTATTTAGGGTCAATGGGATAACATTGGGTAAGCCAGGGTTAGAATGTCGCAGAGCAATCTGTGGAGATGCTCACATTAGAAATACAATCTCATTTAATTGATTAAATGTTAATCAATTAATAAAATGATTAAATGTTAATCACTATTAAATAAATTAAATGTTAATCTATGGTTTAAATTAATTGTTAATTTAAATTAAATGATAATATTAGTGATTATTTAATTGACCCAATATAAGGGGTAATGGATTTGACCCATATCCATAAAACCCAACAAGTTGGACCTTAATAATGGGCCGAAGCCCATGGGATTTAATCCCTAGGGTGGGCGCCCAAAATTGAAGAGTCCTAATTGGATTAGGATTTGGTTAGTTGAATAATTATTAAATAATTAATCCTTAAATTATGGAATTAGATTCCAATACTTGGAATGCAAGAAAGATAGAGATAAGATGGAATTCTATTACAACTAGGAGTCCAAGACTCCCATTAAGCTCATGCCCCCCCTCCTCCCTTTTTGGTTGGTTTCTTAATTGGATTAGGATTCCTATATTGAGGAAGTTGGTGAATCCCTTTAATTAGGGAATTCTTTTTGGAAAATGACTCCTAAATTAGTAGGTTTATTATAACTAAAGTAGTTATAGATAAACTAGGAATTTATTTTAATTAATGGTTAGAGTTATTATTAATTAATAATTCCTAAGGGATAACTTCTAAATGGATTAGGATTAGGAAATGATTGAAATCCTATAAATAGGCCCATACCCCAAACCGTGTGGGAACATCTATCTCTCTCATAATTTCTCCTCACCAAACCGTGAGCTCCAAGGGATCCCTCCCTTGGATTTTCGTAAGCTACAAAGGGTGATCCTAGTTGGGTTTTTTGAAGCTTAGGGTTTTTGAACCCTAGGGTTTCGGGTGATTGAAAGTATACACCAACTTCCATCTTCTTCTCTTTGATTCATCAATACCAAGTAGAGATTCCAAAGCTTTGCGGGGATAGCGAAGAACAAGGATCGAGCTTTGAGTATTTTTTCGAGAAATCTCTGCAAAGAGTTCTGACAGTTCGAGTTGTTTTTGCTTCACTGGTGAACATCATTCACTGAGGTAATTATCTAAACATTTAGATAGAATTATTTGTATTCCATGGTGTAAAGATCCTCGAGATCCAGTTTTCCGCATATTTTTTGTTATCTGGATTCCCTTCAAGTGGTATCAGAGCTCATGGTTATGGAGTATTTTTTTTTGTTTATTTTAAAGGATAATTAAATAGATAAATTAATTCATTAGATGAATTTAATTTTATTTATTTAATTAATGCTCATATTTTTTGATTTTTATTTGTTCATGAGATGAATAAATAAATAATTATTTTTATTATATTATCGAATGAGATTTGATAATGATAATTAAATAATTTTAAAAACTAGTATTATATATGTGATATAATTTTCGAAATAAATAGTTTATTTTGAAAATCTATTTTAAATGATTTGATCATTTAATATATATTTATTAATTGTTTAAAATAATTGATGAATTATTTTTCTTATAAATAGATTTTATTCGAAAAACTTTAAAACTCTATTTTATGATGAGATCATATTTAGGATTTTTGATTCTCTTAATTTTTTATTTTATCTTGAATAATAGTAGAACCAATCTTGGATAATAGTAGACCCAATCTTTATGAAAGGATCTTGCATTCAAGAAAGGATCTTGCATTCAAGAAAAGAATAAAATATTGTAGAGATTTAAGAAAATCCTATCTTATATTTTCAAAAATAATTTTATAAAAATTGTTTGATGGAAAATATAATGGTTTTATTTTCCGGGGTTTGATTTATATAAGATATAGATTTTATCGAGCAAATTGATAATTGTTATCAATTTTTTAATCTTTTAAAATATTGAAAAATTACTCCATCAACATGTTGCATCTAATTGTATGAGATTAAAGTTATGGGTCAAATTTAATCTATGATAAATTGTTTATCATGCATTCATATTAGAGGATAATATGTAGTAGATTTTTGGCAAATTTGTAAAGGGCAGATACATTCGGTTTCCATGAGAAAGGACGAATGGAAAACTGGTTTCCCTAATGCCATTAAATTTCTATATCATGCATTGGTGGAGATGCTGCGAAGAAGGATGCTTCGATGATGATCTCGATAAGATGATAAAAGAAGGGATCGCGAAGGAGTTTGCGAGTTACCTTTATTCTTAATGAAAGACTAGGCCCTGCCTCATTCAGCCCTCGCTATATGTCTTCACTGAGCTTGACGAATTGGATGCCAGCTGGGAGTCACTAACCACCCCACCCACAGGAACCGCAACCCTGGTTTCTAAAACCACCTGATTAGGAGACCCCTGCTCCTCCTCTCGAAAAACCAGCTTTGAAACAGGATTTACTCTTTTTACCCAATGCATCCTCTTCCTACAAAAAGTCCTCTGCCGGTTTTTCTCTGCAAATCGTCTCCTCTTTGACCTGTTCTTTGCTGATTTTGGTGTGCCTCTATATCCTCCTCTACGGTCTGCCCTCTAACTCCTTCCATGTTCTTAGAGCAAAACCCCACCTGCCTCTTGTCCCCTATCTCGGACACCACCATCGGAGGCCTACTACTAGCTTCCTTGAGATCTCCCAACGACGTATTTCACTCTTTTGACACTGAGGAGAAGACCCTCTGACCCCGCAGTCTGTGAAGTACTATTACCTGTACAAGCCATCAATGCTTCTATGCCACGTGGAGCCCTTGGAAGATTGTCTTCAACCTCCAGACTTTTGGCCCCCTCTTGCAGACGATCGAATGACTGAACCTCCGACCACCCTCTTTCGGGATCACAAGACTCATATTCCCAACACCCAACTTCCAGAGGGTAAGAAGTGGCGTGGAACTCCAACGAAATCAAGCGAGGTATACTTCTCATGTTCCCGCAAACTTTGATTTTAGCCATCCTTAGATTTGTTCTGGATGAAGTTGACTGATGAACCTCCAACAACCCACCGCACAATTTGCCGATCTGAGAGAAGATTAACTCCACCCATAGATGGAAAGGAAGACCTTTAATAGCAATCCAATGGGGCTTAAGAAGGCCTGTAAGAAGGCCTGTAAACAACAGGGTATTAGATGCCGGCCACCACCTATGAAAACCCACAAAATACCCATCCTTCAGGGGGGAAGCATTTAGGCCCACACGAGATTTTTCTATTACTCTCCGAGTTCGGGAAAACGAGTGCCCGTTGAGGTTCAAACGGGAAAATCTTCATCTCTGAAACTGAGGGAAATAGGGATTGAAGTAGAAGACCCACCTTAGTCCATAGACTTTTACCACCCGGACCTCCAATTGAGCACACCATCGAGTCAGCCCATTCCCCAAAAGCTCCGACGTCTAACTCCACCACCACCTTCACCTGAGATCCTTCCTGCGCTACATGGCTAAATATTCCTTCCTTCAACATTCCTGATCTTAAGTCCTCAAAGCTCTCCCACACTCGAGACTTTGAATATGCCTGATCTCCTTTCTTCTCACCTGATGTAGAAGCACCCCCGGAGTGAGGCTTTCTGATGCCATGAGAGAAATGCTCGATTGCTACCTTAAATGCTTTCCAGCCCATTTGCCATTGACCCTGGGGAATTATAATTCTCCTGCCTCTGCTTGCCCCTTGGAATAGAGTTAGGGAGAAGAAATTCCCTCTGGGATTCATTTTCCTTTCCTCGATTAAGGAACCAAAAGAACCTCTGAACGTCCTTATCAGGTAACCTCAAGGGGATGAAATCACCTCTTCGATAGTTCTTGACAGCCACTCGTACGCGTCCTGCTCCACTTCCATCCTGCTGATCAACCCTCTTCTTCCCCTTTCTATTATTTGAATCCACCATTGACCCCTTTTTTCGGCCTCTTGAAGCTCAAATGATTTTTACTCCACTACAAACAAACGTCTCCTCGTCTCCATTGCAGGTAAGGGAGTGTTTTTGTCACACCCTCTATGACCCCTCCTCTATCCTTCATGCAGGCTTAAGGTTGGGATCTACTACAACATTTTTCCTAAGCTTTATACTAGGAAGATACTTCACATTTTCGATGGAGCATTCCATATAGGATGATCAAACTTATTCGTGAATTATTGGAATCCCGAATTATTCATGAATTATTTGCAAATTTTCCGAATTATCCCCGAATTTTCTGAAATATTCTCAAATTTGGCAAAAAATCTACTTATTTGGTATATTTTATATTTATTAAGTTTTTTTTTTGAATTTTTTCCCCAATTTTTTCGAACTTGACCCGTGCTGAATTATTCCCGAACCCCGATTTTGTCACTATGTGTATCCGTATTGGATCGCCTGTATCAGTAGCGTATCGGTCTGATACGGCCATTATGGTACCAGTATGGGGGAATTTTTTTTTCAAGCGTATCTATGTTTCTATCTACATATCAATATTTGTAACATGATAGTTGGCTGTCAATGTATGTTGTTCATTTTGAATGCCTAGTCAGGTATATGACTTGTTATACTTATACCACATTGGCATATTGGTATCTGATCTTAAAATCAGGGGTCAATATCCATTTTATAAACTGAAAACATATCTGTTAAATTTTTGTTCCAAAAAACCTCTTTTGACTAATTACTCTTATTATTGCCACAGATTTCTCAGACTTTGTATATTGGGACAGTTCAACAAGTGCCACTTTTCAAAGGATGTTCAGATGAGTTCCTAACTCAGATAGTATGTTTAATCATTACTTCTTAAGATCAATTATTGTGTTTGTCACTATGTTGTGTAGCTTTCTAATTACTGAAAAATTGATGCAGGTTATGAAGCTGAATGAAGAGTTTTTTCTCCCGGGAGAAGTTATCCTTGAACAAGGCAGTGCTGTAGATCAAATTTATATAGTATCTCATGGATGTTTGGTAACGCTTCATTCAGTTTCTTCTAGTTGAAATGTTCAGTATGTCTTTAAGAACATAATCTTTGAGCTTCCACTGACTGTTGTTTCTATGGTTAACAACTCAATAGATTTTAATGATATGATGAATTACTTTGTGCATCTTCACCATATATCTTACAGCTGGTATTAATAAAATGTAGAAACTTTTACGTTACTTGTATATTATATTTTTGTTGCCATCTCTAGCTTTTTTGTAGTAGTGAGCTACTGGCACACAGCCTCTGCTTACATGTTCTAGTACTAGGAACATCATGTTCCCATTAGGTTATTGAAACATCTATGGATTTTGTAGTTCCTGGGCGTCAGACACGAAAGTTCGTAATGCAATCATAAATAAATATGAAAAAATTATCAAAGATGTTTTTACTTAAAATTAACACCTCGATTCGTTAATACCTCATATGTAAATTAGCACGCGGTTTTAACAAGGGGCATTAGCTTCTGGTCTAAACTAATGAATGGCCAATCTGGTTAGTCGAGTATACCTTAACTATCTAGCCACAATGTGTACCTCATTCAGATGAGTGAGGAGGCATGTGATAGATAAACTCAGAACAACCTTATAATCTCTGTCTAGGGCTATAGATTGTTAATAGTAGTACATATGGCAAAAGAAACTATTTTCATATTTACTCAAGAAAGACGTTCGGGATGGTTTTCTGATCCATTTGATTGTTTTTCTTTTTGGTGTAAAACTAGTGTTTCTATAGCAAGACACATGCAGAAAGTTGAAGAAAACTAGTAACAGTCTAATTTGTGATGAGTAAATAATAACAATAATAGTAATGATAATGATAATGATAATGATAATAATAATAATTATAATTATAATAATAATAATAATAATAATAATTATTATTATTATTATAATTATTTGGGTTGGTAACACCAAATCTTATTGTTCCCTTCCAATCTATATGGAGCAATATTTTTCTTTAGAGTTCATTTTTCAATTCTTTCCTGGTTACCCCTCTCCACATTCTTTTCGGCTTCCCCTTGCCCTTCTAGAGCATTTAACATTCACCAAAGCACTCCTCATGGCTGCTGTTATTGGTCTTCATTGGAAGAACAAACAACAACAATAGCGGGGATATGGGAGCTGATGGAGATTGCGAAGTAAACCATATCTGTGTGTTCTCTAGTCTAATAAATGAAGTTCAAAAAAAAATAAACATGGTTGAGATATTATCTCTTTGTCAAGGCCTATTATTGTCCAGCAGTCTTGTTCCCATGATCATTGAAGAGGATTTCATGTAGGATTATGCAATGGCCTAAAATCTGGTGTTGATCAAGATTTGATTAACAAGAATAAGGAAAATCATAAAATAGCAATCTTATCACAAATAATTAACCAAAAAAATTCAAGAGAGCAATTTTATAACAATTTGAGGCCACATCACAAACCTACAATACGACCCTCAGTTATATCTGAGGGTTGTAAGGAATTCTATGTTTCCACAAGCTTAAGGATTAGCTCTCAATTCAATATAGATTTTCTAACCTCTTCTAGGGTTTCAAAGGGTTGTATAGGATTAGGGTTTAAGGAATGTTGCTGTTCTAGGGTTTGGAATTGAATTAGGGTTTGGGACATTGATGTTTTAGGATTTTGAAATTGTAGGAAGGTTGTATTTGCAACGGGGATGAAGTAGGGGCTGTTACACCAATATCAAGAACTGCAGGAATTTGCCACAGCAATAGTGATAGGGGAGGGGATGTATAGGGTTGGACAGACTGTAGGAGGGTTATGGGGTGAAGTGACAGGCTGTAGGAGACAGGTAGGGTAAAGGGACGGCAAGATAGGGGGGGGGGGGTGCTGGGATGGTGCAGCAGCACTAAGAAGAGCTGCACGATCTGTGGCAGTGAAAAGAACTGTGGGGAAGGACCTGCAGATTTGGCTGGCAGCAAGATGGGAGCAAGGAGAATGCTGTGGCAGCCTTGGAAATGTACCAGGGGGGCGGCAGTGATGGGAAGAGTAGGGAAGGGCTAGGGTTTGGTTGGATAGGTATTATAGCGTAGACCAAATAAATATCGAACAATATCGTTATGTAGTCTTTTAATTTATTAACCAAATGTATTTTGTTGATGTCTTATGAGGTCTCAACAATAGTAGACATTGATCAAATATAAGTACCCATTTTTGGAGTTATTTTTCAAAATAATATTGATTGATTTGAATATTTTCTTAGATACTTTATAACATGATTTACAGAGTGACAAAATCATCATGTTACAACTTTAGTAGGATTAAGAGGAATCGTTTTGGGAATATTTTTGTGGGTACCAATTTTGGATTGGGGAGTTTCGGAATTATCCGGGTTTGTTCTTTTGGCTCCATTTGTTTACATGAAAAGTGGCTATGTAAAATGAGTTCTGCGAGGGGGACCTAATTAACGTGTTTGTTTGCACGTGAAAATAAAATAAATTGTAGGCCATTTAACCTCTGCAGCCCCTTTTATAGAGGAAAACAACAAGGTTTCCAAATCGATGTAGTTTTACACACATGGGGAAAATCGAGAGAGAGAGAGAGTGAGAGAGAGAGAGAGATCCCAACTCCCAACGGCTCTCGTGCGTTTTAAATTTCGACAATATTTGTGATACATTGGCTGACATATCAATAGAATATATTTTTAATATACTACTAATATATCACAATATATCGCATTTATTGTTGATTTCGCACGGAAAATTGACTACTCACAATAAATATTTACAATATTTTGGTCAAAATGGGGACATTATGACCAACATAAGGGGACATTTGGGATTTTCCATGTTTTTCATCCAATTTTCACCCCAATTGCTTTGATTTAACTGGAATCTAGTAGGATCGTCGCATTGAACTCCTGGGAAGGAAAATTTGATTAATTGGGGTAAATTTTTTCAAATAATTGAGTAATTACGTTTGAATCACAATTTAATAAGTTTAAATAATTATGTAACGGATAACCATTACATAAATATGTTATGATTCATTGAGATAAGTTAATTCATCCTATTGTTTTTTTTTTTCATTCCTAAATGTGTATTTATGTTTACTTTTCCTGAAGTTTTATTGAAACATTTTTGTGTTTAATTTCCTTAATTTTCCCTCGAACAAAAAAATTGCCCATTTTAAAAATATCTTGCGATATATCCTCGCATGTATCCTATTTTGAAGCTTCGATGTTTTGAGATAAGTTAATTCATCCTATTAGCAACAATTATTATTTTTATAATTTAAAATTCTAAAGTTAATATACAACATGTTATTAGTGGTAAAAATTCTCTTGGTCTAGATTAGATTCTCTATTTAGCTGTTCACTATCCTTTGACTTTATATTTCCTTCTCCTTTATGATTATTGGATGTATTAAACAATGTATGAGTGTTATATTAATATCACATTATTATACATCATCGTCAACACATATCTTTGCCACCTAATAATTGTATTTCTCATGTATTGTTTTTTTTTTCATTCCTAAATGTGTATTTATGTTTACTTCTTGAAATATTTGTGTTTTCCTTAATTTTCCCTCGAACAAAAAAATTGCCCATTTTGAAAATATCTTGCGATATATCCTCACATGTATCCTATTTTGAAGCTTTGAAATTTTGCGTCATATAGACATTTAAAACCTTGACGGCTCTCTTCCACAACCACCTCCCACCCAAATCCCATTCCCTCCCTCACTGCATCTCCTTCGGCAATGGAACAACCATGGTGAGGTAGCATGATGGTGATGCAACAGCGACCTTCCCCTCTCTCTCTATTCTGGTTTCTATCTTCTATAGCTCAAGCTATGTCGCCTGCAAATTTTTCTGTTCACACAACTTCTGATTGGATTACCTCAGATTTAAATCCCCAATATCTTTTCATTTGGTGGTTTTTGATGGAACCATAGTCATTAGTTGGGACTTGGGATTGGTTTCTAGGTTAGGGTAATTGGAAGAGCTTCGAGGAGTGGCCATATGGGTGCACTAACAAGCTGATTACCGATTGTTTCAACTTGAGGTATCCTTTCTCATCTCTGAATTCTTCCGATTCTGACTATCTAGCTGATCTTCACATCTCAAAGACCCCAAATTTCATCTATGCAACTCAGTCTGAACCTTAGTAACCCAAACCATCTACTTTCCTACCTGCTTCCACTCGCAAACCTCACTCTCATGGTTTGAGAGCGTATTCGCATCGGGAGCACGATTTTCCATTTTATAGAGCACGGTTTTCCATTCTGTAATTCGCGTGAGGAAGATGAACACAGTCTTTCGTTTAAAAAAATCATTTTTACCTTAAGGGGGTTAACGGTTATGGGGGAAAAGACCTCGAGTATTTTCACCTTTTTCCTTTTCTTTTTTTTGGTACAATCAAATGTCATTGTGGCTGTTTGTGTCAGTGGAGACATTTAGTCTTTTCAACATTTGTTTTTTCTTTTATTTACTTTTAATTTTCTTCTTTAACTCTGTCATTTATTTACTTTTAATTTTCATTTATTTACTTTTACACCCACATGGTATGGCAGTGTGGGTTGCTGGTAGCTACAGGCGAGGATCTACATCTCTCTATTTTTCTACTAATAAATTAAAAGTAAATAAAGGAACTTCTCTTTTTTTAGGATTTATAACTTTTTCCATATATCCTTTTAATATAATTTTTCTAAATGTTTCAATGTTTTTATTAATTGATTGGGTTCAGTGAAGTTACTTCATATATATATATATATATATATATATATATATATATACCGGCGCTCTGCCGCTCTCGACCCTATCCTAAATTGAAATTTGACACTCTCGTACTCTCGCTCATGCTCACACTTTGGTTGCTTAGGTCTTGTAAGAAATGGAATTGGATTTGTACTATTTTTGAGATACACGGTAGAAAATCAGAAAAGGGGTTCCTGCAATTTCAATTTAGCCTAAGTCTAATAATGCTCAGACCATTCTAAACTGAATTTCCTGAAGGGTGGCACAAAAGAGGTTTAGGAAGAAAAAAAGAGAGTGATCAGACAGAGAGAGGAAAGAGCAATGGAGACAGTGAAATGGTACCTTCTCAAGAACGCCATTATCCTCCTCTCTAACTTAAGATAATTCCTTTGTATTTCAAAAACCTTTTCCTTAAAAAGTGGAAAATCTGTCTTAGCTCACCCTAAAGGGGTCATCCCTATCTATAGAGGAAATAAGTAGGATGAGCTGGTTAAATCAGTTAAAAACAGTTTAAAAACAGTTGGACTGTAACAGAATGTTCCAGAGAGGACCGTGATCAGTTTTGAGAAGCCTGCCACTTAACAAACTTAGTTTTGAGAAGCCTGCTACCTCACTTTGTTTAGTTATAACCGATTTATTCAGTTATAACTAACTCCTTTAGTTTGCTAGGACCTAAAAAACTTTCAAGACGTATTTCTCCAAAGTTTAAAGAGACAACACACCCTTTAAGGCGTTTTCATATTTAACAAACTCCTTTCAAGACCTCCAAACCACATCTCATCATCCTCCCCCCAATAATATCAATCATCACATCATTAAAGTAGGTCATAAGCCTTTATGATGTCTGTCCTAAAGGAGATCATAGGTGTTGGACAAGGACAGCACTTCTAGGGCGGACGCTATATCCACCTCAGGCCTCAATCATCTAGTTTGTTGAGATTGAGACTATGGAGGTCGTGCTCCTCCAATAGCCCACAAGGAAATGGGACAAAAGTCATCCTAAATGTACAAGTCGGATGTTGTATTTATTGCAGCATATCGTATGACATGTATGCTGTCAAGGGTGTTGTCCCTTGAATCTCCACATCAGTTACTATGTTTTGAGCATCCTGTCGTTAATCTTCCCGTTAAAGTCTTTGCTTGTGCCTATTTTGTTCATATTTTGGGTCTAAATAGTTCCAAATTGGATCATAAGACAGTCAAATGGTTATTTTTGGGTTATTGATCATCTACCCAACAAGGGTATAAGTGTTATGATCTTGTTTCCGGTAAGAGGTTGTCTCTATGGATGTATCTTTCTTTTTAAGTTCGTCCCCTATTTTTCAGTGTTTCTCTTCATGGGGAGAATGGTAATAATCATAGTGTAAGCACCCCAATTTTGCACCCCTTTAGCATCTTTGTATACTCTCAAAAACCCTCTTTCCACGTGCTTTGATTTCCAAAAACGCCCCTCAGGTAAAAAATGAACAAAATGCCCCTAGGGTGAAAAATGACCAAAATACCACTGAAAAAGTGCGAAAAGTTGTCATTTTGTCTAAAATGATTTTACAAATTTTTTGATGAATTTTGCCTATTTTTGGAATTAAATTGGACTTAAAATGGTAGAAAATGACCGAAATGCCCCTAGAGTGTAAAATGACCAAAATGCCCCTAAAAAGTGCTGGAAAATTCATGTTTTATCTAAAATATTTTTTTGGATTTTATTAGTTCAATTTTGACTATTTTCGGGGTCAAAACAGGCTTAAAACGCAAGAATCAGTTTTCAACCATTTAGAGTGCGACATGTGACACCTAAAAACCAAAATATATTGATTTTTGAGCCCCTAAAGGGGAGTAGCGCCCAGCCCTTATTGGGCCCCCGTTAGACCGGTCCAGACCGTATCGGCAGATTTTAAAAAAAATATCAGTGGGGGGGGCGCTACTTCAAACAGCGCCCACCCCAGGTGGCACCCTTTTACCGCCTTACTGTTCATTGCCGCCTCACTATTCGGGGATTTTATCCAATAGGGTCGCTACTTGAAGTAGCACCCCTTATTTTGAAAAACTATAAATACCCCCTACCCCCTTCCTTCATTCTCATTCCATTCCACTTGCTCTCTTCTCTCTCCTCTTTCGAAAACTCCTCTTTAGCGTTGGCGATCCCGGGAATTCGATTTCGAAGAATCATTCTCGGGAGCACTTATTTCAAAGACCCTTTTGGGTTTCTTGGAAGGTAATATCGCCAAACTCTGACGTTTGCTTTGTCCTTTATTAGTTTTAATTATTTTATTGTTTTAAATACTTAGACTGCTTATCCCGTCGAACCCCTGCCTAGTTTTATTTAAACTTAGCCTACCCAGTCGAACCTCTGCTTTTTAACCTTACTTGCTTAGTCGAACTTCTGCCTAAATCCCATATCAAATATAGCATACCCTAGTCGAACCTCTGCCTGAACTTCGGTTCAAACCTAACTTGCCCTAGTCAAACCTCTGCTCGAACTCTGGTTCAAACCTAGCCTACCCTAGTCGAACCTCTACCCAAACTCTGGTTCGAACCTTTGCCCAAACTTCGGTTCAAGCCTAGCTAAACCCTAGCTTAACCCTAGGTAAATCCTAGCTTAGCCCTAGTTAAACCCTACCTAGTCAAAGCCCCTGTCAGAGCCTCGATTCAAACCCTGTTCAAATACCCACCTCACCAAACTCCTCGGCATGAGCTTGAACTGCCCCATCGCTTCTCAACACGAGTTTAAAAGGCCATTTTACTCCCAAATAAGCGTAAACAATCGCAATCAAATCAAATCAAACCTTCAATCAATCAAATCAACCATTCAATCAAATCAAATCATCAACTACCATCCGGAACTACGTGCGGCTTGATTCTACTGATAGTGGATACGTAGGCAACCCTGATCGGGTTCAGCTCCCCTAGGATAGAATCCCTATTCCGTTCTTATCTAGTTTATCTCAATTCATTTATTTCTGTTAATAATACATTGCTCAGCATATAGATCAAATTTCAAGCTTCTCTTATGGTTTCCCCACTTTGATTTAGACTCAGGGAGTAGGTAACCATCTTCGGATGAGAGTTTAGGGGTGTCTAACACCTTTCCCTAACTCAAATGAATCCCTTACCCTAACTTCTGACTTCCAGACCATGCTTTATCCAACCATTTCAGGGACCTATTTCCCTCAGAATTAGATAGGTGGCGACTCTCAACCCAATTGCAATTTATTGTTATTCCTCCTTGGGTTCTATCCTGATCGGGAATGGGGGTTAAAATTCAGGTACTCACACATAGTCACAAATTTTGTGAATTATTCACAAATTTTAGATGTGCCGAATTAAGCGCAAATTTTAAGTTTGCCGAATTATTCGTAAATTTTAAGTTTGCCAAATTATTTGAGAATTTCCCGATTCATTCATTTAGTTCGATAAGTAAACTGCTTATTTCGTATATTATCTAATCAAATTTTCGATATAATTATTAAATTTTTTATATTATTATTCCCGAATTTTTTCGAACATGACCGTTGCCAAATTATTCCCAAACCCCAACTTTGTCGCTATGGTGAGAATAAAGAGACTCACCCTCCTCTCCCTGCTCCGTTTATTGGTGATATTTCTTCTGTGATCCAGTCCCCCATCAGCTCTCATTCATCTTCTAGGTCTACTGGTTGTGAGAACAAGGAGCTTAACACTTACGCCAAGAGATCTAAGGAAGAGACTAAATTAACAAAGCAACCTTCTCTTCCTGCAGTTGTGGATTTAGAGTATGCTCTTGTTAAGTTTTCACCTCTACCTCCTACTTGTCGAATGTTGGGGCAAGAGTCATCCTAAATGTACTAGTCGGATGTTGTATTTATTGCAGCATATCTTATCACCTTTGCTCAGGGGATAAATTAGAAAAAGGAAGACCATCCAACTTAGGACGCCACATTTCCTTTTCCTTATACAATTCTCTATAGAATGATACAACATTTTCTGCAATCGTCCCATGCCCCTCTTGCCAAATGTCATCCACTTTTAGCTTGGATATAAAATTTTGTTTCTTATGGGAGTTGGCCATTCTGAAAGAACTTTGTGTTTTGATCCCTTTCTCAAACCAATGCACTCGCGCCTTCTGTTTCTAGTTGATCTCCTCCAATCTCAATACCCGCAAGTATTCTAATTTCTTCTCCTCTTTAACGCGAATGTCTTCATTGGAAAGAGATCCCAATTCCTCGATACTTTGAAGATCGTCAATGTCCTTTAAAATTAGAATGGATGCAATTTTTGGCCTGGATGTTACCGAAGATCTCCCTATTCCATTCCTTAAGTTTGACTTTGAGGGTTTTCAGCTTAAAATTGAATCTAGTACCAGCAGACCCCTAACCCTCGTTGGAATGCTACACTCCTGGCACTACATCCTTAAATCTGTCATCCTCAAGCCACATATTTTCGAATCTAAAAGGAGTGCCCCCCCCCACTTGAAACATCCAGACTCCAACACAATTGGACCATGATCTGATATAGGCCTAGGAAGAACAATTGAAATAATGTTCGGGAATTGATTTGCCCAAGCCATCCAATCTACTTTCCCTCAAATTGGAAGTTGATTGAGACCAAGTAAACCGGGCTCCTTGCCGAGGAATATTAATCAACTCCTAACGAAATATGAACTCTCCAAATCTTCTCCTTTTAGCGATGATCGCACAACCCCTTTTTCTCTCCCTCGAGGACCTGATTGTCTCCCTCGATGACCTGATTTTCTCTCCCTCGAGGACCTGATGCTATTAAAATCACCGCCCAAACACTAACGCTCTCATCATCAGGGGGTTCAAATGACTGTTTTTTTTGGATTTAACACCTTAAAATTTGAAAATAAAGAGTATAGAGCAACCTAGATGAATAGTGGAATATTCTGCTTTTAATTCGCTCTCCATGGAAATCAAATAGGTTTTTCAATGATTTATTGAAGATGGATAGGTCATTTTGAAGAATAGAACACAAGGTTTGGAGGGGAGGAGTAAAGGAGGAAGAAAAATAAGGCTTAGAAATCTTGAAATTGGGTTTTTACTCTTGGTTTCAATACTTAGCGATACATATCATAACGCATCGGTATTACGACCGAAACGGTATGTACGTACTAACACTTTGTATTCTTAGCATTACATGAGAGTTTCATTTTGAAAACCTCAAAACAGGATACGCATCGATACAATGGAAATTTAGAACCATGTTTGGAATAGCATTGGGGCCTAGAGCCTTTTTGTCTTCATCTTTGTAGCTTCTTCCACATCTGTTTTTCTAATCTTCTTCCTTGCAATAGCTTCTTCCACGTCTATTTTCTAGTCTTTGAAAATAAGTACGCCCATGAGTCTCTTAAGAATCAGCATTTCCTCCTAGTGAAACACCCTTGAGTCTCTGATTAAAAGATTTCAAATACATTTATCAACCTTACCTTGAGCTCTTTGTCCTTCACCAAGGCTCTTTGCTTTTTTACTTTTACTGCATCTAACATGATTTGGGTCTCTAGTATCCTCTTTCTTGTTCTTGCACGTTTGTAAACATTTTTCACTCTCTTTTGCCCACCTTATTGTATATGCCACAATATGCCTTATGTTTGACCTCATTTATCACTATATTAGCTTCCTCTCTAGTACTTTTGCATGTTTAAAAGTGTTCTTAATTTTAGTCTTTTGCAAGTTTTGTGGTATCCCCATGGTTTAAAAGACCGGTCCGTATCGGCCGATACGACCCAACATACAAGGTTTGGAGCTACCGTATACATTGGTACGCCCAAAAAAAAAATCGTATTGAGCCCGTATCGGCCGTATCGGTAATGATACACGCCGATATTCGTGGCACAAACCTATTTCTCATTCCATTTACACTAGAAGCCACAACACAAACTTGATACACAGCTTATAAATAAGCTTACACCCCTATTTGAATATCGTAAGTAAATTATATTTATATGTAAATAAGGTTACGCCCCCCATTTGAATTGAATAAAAATGATCCTAAATCCAAATTCTTGAAGAATAAAAAGTCAACTTTCCAGTTCAACAACAAAATATGCTTTTTAGCGCCTTTTAGGGATTAGGTCAAATTTTCAACTTTCAAATAGTAAGGTATTCCTCAAATCTTAAATTTTCATAAATTCTACTATATCAAAACATTACTAAAACTCAAAAGTCTGGCAAAAAAAGTCTTAAAAAATATTGTCATCTACAGGATCAAGAAGTCAGCTAACAGAATAAGAATAACAGTTTAGCATAAAAAGACTTACATTCATGTTTATAATTTATGATTGTAATTCAATGCATTCTTATTAAATTCATTGGTTGTAAGGTTTTATTATCTAGATTGTATTGCCTATACTTGACTAAGTGACTATTATTTGTGTTTTCATAGCTGTTTATTAGCATGATAGCTTTTTTTAACTTATAAAATTCTTAACTCTTATATGTTGTTACGCACCTCATATCCCATACTATCTCTAACAATTATAATGTTATTGTTGCTATTATAAAATGGTATTATTGTCATACAACATCATTGTTATAATCGAATATGACCCATTCTGAATAGTTTACCAGAGTTGACCAGCATTGGCTTGGCACAAATATAATTCATCTCTAGATAATTTTTACTTGTCACTTTACATAAAACCATACGACAGTAAAATTTACTATTAATATTGTTATTGTTACAAATAGCTGCTCTAGTAGAAAATAACAGCAATAGGATTATAATAATTATTGTTGTTGTTATAATAGCAGTGTTATTATTGTCATTTGATAAAGTTCACAAGTAATGGTCTTTGGTTTTTATTGCAGGAAGAAGTTGCTGCTGGAGAAGATGGGTCAGAAGAACTGATTGCAAAACTTGAGCCCTATAGTATATTTGGTGAAGTTGCGGTATTATGCAATATTCCTCAGCCATATACAGTTCGTGTATGTGAGTTATGCAGACTTCTGCGATTTGAAAAACAATCTTTAACTAGTATCTTGCAACTTTACTTCACAGACAGCCACCAAATTCTGAACAATCTCCTTAAGGTACTAACTGAATCCTTTCATTAAAAGAATGTGTACACACGCAGATATAGATTACTTGTTTTGCCCATGGTGTAATCTTGAAGGGTTTGAAGGCCTTCATATATCAGTTTCTCTACAAAACTTGTATCTTTCTGTGATACTTTTGTCGCCCTGGCATGACATAGATCTGGGTAAGGACCATGGATTTCATGTCGAATATGGCGTATTCGTATCTAAATATACTATATTAAAATAATATCTTAAGAAGTGTATATAAATATTTAAAGATTAGAAAAACTACGAATTATGATATTAATGGTTACAAGCATATGCTTGAATTATGATGACTCATTAAGAGATGAGGGTTCGGGTTATGGATGCCTGTTTCGTGATTATAGGGGCTAGCGTGGACATGTTCGATTTGCATTTTACAATCCTTTTCTTAATTACTTGCTATAAAGCCAGTTTTAGGGAGACGCTATCAGGGCCTTCTGGTCATTACTGATTCTGAGATAGTGGAGTGATGTATCAACAAGAACAGGAAGGTGTCATGGCTTCATGAGGCAATGTCAGTCCTTAGTGAGATATTGGGGCTATCTAGATCTGTTGAGTACACACTTTTTGTGTTTGATTTTAAAGATCCAAACTAGGCTGTGGATTTTATAGCCAAATATATAGTTTAGGAAGGACTTTTTTATTTTACCCTGAAGATTTCCCTAGTTATTTCTGTAGAGAAACTGATTTCTTTACTATTATAATGGGAGAGGCAGGCGTAGCCTTAATTTTCTGAAATTTCTAAACTACCTTTACATAAAACAAAACTTTAATTTAATGTTTTACTTTAATTCCCAAACTACCCTCATCTATCTATTTAAAGAATAGAATCACAGTCGATCGCAATTGAACTCGGGGAGAGTTCAATCGCACCCGCGGATTAACACGTGTCTCTTTTAACTCCTATTAACTGAGCTTAACTCCTTCCCTTCGCTCTCACGTGCATCGCACGTGCCACCTGCTAGTATTGAATAGCTTGGATGGATTACAATGACCCATAGAGGGTTTCAATAAATAACCCAAAACTCTTTAACTTGGAAAGAGAATATGAAAGATAATCCTAATATACTAAAGATACTATTCCAAGATTATCTATGAGATCTTGTGTATCTCATAGATATTACATAATTATTTCCCTAATACTCCTCAAACACATGAGGATCGAGATCTTCATGAGTTTCGACAAGTCGAGTACTCCTCGCCCTTGATCTTCTTTAATAATTTGTTGACGAATAGTTAGAACATTCAACTGTGCTTGGTGGTCACCGCCAGTCCGTGAAGTCCATATCTGTTGCATCCCGCTCATTTTGAGTCTGTCGGAGCCGGTGGCCCACTAGATCAAGCTGTCATGATCTTCTCCCAAAGCACATGGAGATCTATGTGTATGGGTATAATCTTAGGGGTGGTAAAAGTATAGAGGATGATGGTAGAGTTTTTATTTAAAACAAAAAACAATCAAAAGTTTGACAGCCGATGGGCGGTGGCGGCACCACCCGTTGGAAAAGAAAAACAAGAGCTAAGAGGTCACCAAAGGGTCGGTGGCTCTGATACCATGTAGAGAAATTGATTTATTGAATAACTTGGATGGATTACAATGACCCATGGAGGGTTTCAATAAATAACCCAAAACTCTTTAACTTGGAAAGAGAATATGAAAGATAATCCTAATATACTAAAGATACTATTCCAAGATTATCTATGAGATCTTGTGTATCTCATAGATATTACATAATTATTTCCCTAATACTCCTCAAACACATGAGGATCGAGATCTTCATGAGTTTCGACAAGTCGAGTACTCCTCGCCCTTGATCTTCTTTAATAATTTGTTGACGAATAGTTAGAACATTCAACTGTGCTTGGTGGTCACCGCCAGTCCGTGAAGTCCATATCTGTTGCATCCCGCTCATTTTGAGTCTGTCGGAGCCGGTGGCCCACTAGATCAAGCTGTCATGATCTTCTCCCAAAGCACATGGAGATCTATGTGTATGGGTATAATCTTAGGGGTGGTAAAAGTATAGAGGATGATGGTAGAGTTTTTATTTAAAACAAAAAACAATCAAAAGTTTGACAGCCGATGGGCGGTGGCGGCACCACCCGTTGGAAAAGAAAAACAAGAGCTAAGAGGTCACCAAAGGGTCGGTGGCTCTGATACCATGTAGAGAAATTGATTTATTGAATAACTTGGATGGATTACAATGACCCATGGAGGGTTTCAATAAATAACCCAAAACTCTTTAACTTGGAAAGAGAATATGAAAGATAATCCTAATATACTAAAGATACTATTCCAAGATTATCTATGAGATCCTGTTCATCTCATAGATATTACATAATTATTTCCCATTTCCCTTTTTTTTTTTTTCTGGTTGGGGGAAAAGTGTAACTCGTGCTCTTCTATTCCAGTGTAATATTCGAAAGTCTTTTTAGGCTGAAGCTGTTAATTGTTGTATTTCTTATTAATCGCTTCCCATCTCGGGTTTTGCGCTTTCAGTCCCCTTTCCAACTTTTAAAACCTGAGAGTCCTTTGTTTCTTATTCCCCCAAAGGTGTTTAGTTATGTTTGTTATGTGTATATCTTGGGTCCCCATCGAACTAAGTTGGATCTCCAGGCTATTAAGTGTATTTTTCTTGGGTATTCTTCTCATCATAAGGGATACAAATGCTATCATCCTCTTTCTCAAAAAAAATTTATGTCCATGGATGTTACATTCTTTGAGTCTGTTCCTTTCTATTCCAATCCTTCCTCTTTCCAAGGGGAGAGTGAGTGTGAAGAGAGAAAATTTTCGTTGTTGATTCTAGTTTCTCATCCCTCATCATTGGCTCTTGATAACTCTGGTACTACTGTTCAAGAGGAGAATGTTAGAAAACAGAGGAAGATTCAAGTCTACCAAAGAATGGCCAAAGCGAACATAGACTCGGGCCAAATCATCTCCTCGGATCCAGGTAAAACCCTCCCTGTAAGTACTTCACCTTCCTCTTCAGTGTCTATTGATGAATCTAATATTCTTATTGCTCTTAGGAAGGATAAGCGGTCGTGTACTCAGCATCCCATTGTTAACTTTGTATCATACAAAGCCTTGTCTCATTCTTACAGGTCGTTTGTGTCTTCGCTATCATCTATTTCTATTTCATCATCTGTCACCGAAGCTCTAAAACAACCAATGTCGAGGGAAGCAATGATAGAATAAATGACTGCACTGGATAAAAACAATACTTGGGAGATGGTTGATCTTCCTCAAGGAAAAACACCTATGGGGTGTAAATGTGTGTTCACAGTCAAGTGCAAGGCAGATGGATTAGTTGAGAGATATAAGGCAAGGTTGGTAGCCAAGGGCTACACTCAAACATATGGAATCGACTACCAGGAGACATTTGCTCCTGTAGCAAAGATGAATTCAATCTGTGTAATCTTATCATTGACAGCTAATCAGTCGTGGCCACTATACGAACTTGATGTAAAACATGTTTTCCTTCATGATACTTTGAAGGAAGAAGTTTATATGGCAAATCCTCCAGGATTTCACCTTGAAGGGGGTGAAAAGAAGGTTTGCAAACCGAAGAAGGCTTTGTATGACTTAAAGTAGTCTCCTAGAGCCTGATTTGAAAGGTTCAGTGCGGTAGTAAAAAAAAGGGGATACTCACAAAGTCAGGCTGATCATACCTTATTCATTAGACATACCAAGAATGATATTACAATCCTTATTGTGTATGTAGATAATATAGTTGTGACAGGGAGCAACATGATAGAGATTGAACAATTGAAGAAGTATTTAGCAAGTGAGTTTGCAATTAAGGACCTGGGTCTTCTTAAGTACTTTTCGGGAATAGAGGTTGCTAGATCTCGTGATGGCATCTTTAACTCTCAAAGAAAGTATATCCTAGATTTCTTACGTGAAACTATAAAGCTCGGGGCTAAACCGGTTGACACCCCAATTGAATAAAATCACAAAGTGGATGAGATGGATGGTATTCCTCTGCAAAATGTTGGTAGTTTTCAACGATTAGTGGGGCGGCTAATCTATCTCTCTCACAAGGCCAGATATCTTATACTGTGAACATAATGAACAGGTTTATGCATGGCCCCAAGTTCACACACTTGGAGGCAGCATATAGGATTTTGAGGTATCTCAAATCATCCCCAGGTAGAGGAATTTTATTCAAAAAACATGGTCATATACGGATTGAGCCCTATACATATGTAGACTGGGCAGGTGCTAAAGATGACAAAAAGTCTACATCCGGTTATTGTATATTCGTTGGAGGTAATTTGGTCACATGGCGAAGTAAAAAACAAGCGGTGGTTGCTCGCTCGAGTGTAGATGCAAAATTTCAATCGATGGCACATGGTATATGTGAGTTGCTGTGGTTAAAGATCCTCATTCAGGAATTGAGATTTCCTGTTAAAGTACCAATGAGTATATACTGTAACAACAAAGTAGTAATCAGTATTGCTCACAATCCGGTTTTACACGACAGAACCAAACACATTGAGATAGATCGTCACTTTATCAGGGAATGAATCATCAAAGGTGAAGTGTGCACTCCGTACATGAAGACTAATTGATGCAGCCAAGGGGTGAGAAATTTGCTGTCTAGTGGCTGCAATAGGTGCAATCTACACCAAAGAGAAAGTTCAAACACTATAATAACAGAAAACAACTAAAATTTGGAGTAGAATAGAAGTTGGAACACAAATAGTTGAGAATTCTAGGGCTTAGAAGCCTAGGAATGTCTCTTGAATCTGAAATTCTGTCTTGTTGCCCAAGAAAAGTGATTACAAAGACTCGTAGAGAGTATTTATACTAAGGCTATAGCAACCCTAAGATCCTAGCCCTTGAATAGTCCTTTAGACTTCTAATCTCAGTCCTCAAAACAAAGTCACATGCTAGTCACATGATTACTACAAAGACTAGGATCATAACAACAGTCTATATAGACTATAATAAACATTAGAAAACAAAGGAAAACACCAAAATAAAGATAAAAGCTGAACTTCAGGCTAGCTACCGGCCCAACCCAAACTAATTAGTAGGTCCACTTGGCCTTGGTAGACCTCTTGGATGCTCCTCCATCAATCTCCCCAGGTTGGGAAAAACTCGGCTCCGACGAGAAAATCTTTATGAATTCAGCATGTATCTCTGGATCAATCCTTTTTAGCTCCTCCTCGGAAATCCAAGTACTTTCACTAGCTGATTTGCCCAACCACTTCACTAAGACTCGTTTATACTGGTTGCCCCTCCATGACTTCATACCTTTGATGTCCAATACATCTTCTATCACATCGGGGCGGCCTTTGGGGAAGATGATCCACACTAATTTCAGTAGCAGCTTCTTCTCCATCAAATCTGTCAAATGAATATATATCAGAGACATTAAAGACTGGACTAATTTGCAAATCTGGTGGCAGCTCTATCAAGTAAGCATTTGAGCTAATTTTCTTTAACACTATGCATGGCCCAAACTTCCTTGACTTAAGCTTGTGATAGGTGTCTTTTGGGAATCTGTCTCACCTCAAATGCACTAAAACTTGGTCTCCCTCAAAATCCTTAGCTCGCCGATGTTGGTTCGCAGCCATGGCATAGGAATCATTATTGACTTTAAGTTCTTTCTTCACTTCCTCGTGAACCCGTCGGATATGCTCTGCAAAAGCCTCCCCATCTTCACTCACTCGAGCCTCATGTGGTAGTGGTACTAAATCAAGAACATGTTGAGGTTGTAGTCCATAAGCCGCTTCAAATGGTGTTTTCTTCGTGGTTCTATTCACCGAATTATTATAAGCAAATTCAGCTTGCGGTATGATAGAATCCCAAGTCTTCACATGGTTCCCAACAAGGCATCTCAACATGTTACCCAAGCTCTGATTGACGACTTCGGTTTGACCATCTGTTTGTGGGTGGCATGTGCTGGAATATTTCAGTTGAGTCCTGAGTTTTCGCCACAAAGTCCTCCAAAAATGCCCCATGAACTTAACATCTCTATTGGAAACAATGGAAGTTGGTACACCATGTAACCTTACCACTTCCCGTAAGAATAAATCAGCAATATGTGTAGCATCTGCTGTCTTGGAACATGGGAGGAAATGCGCCATTTTGGAAAAACAGTCCACCACAACAAAAAATGGAGTCATGGCCCTTTGATGTCTTTGGAAGACCCAACACAAAATCCATGCTCACATGAACCCAAGGAGCTTCTGGAATTAGTAATGGGGTGTATAAGCTAGTGTTTTGTGAACTTCCTTTACCAAATTGGCATTTGTGGTACCTCTTCACCAATCTATCCACATCTTTATGCATTTTCGACCAATAATAGCGATCAGCCACCATCGCCAGTGTTTTATCCCTACCAAAATGTCCCCCTAGTCTATTACCATGAAGTTTCCTAATTACTTGCTCACGTAAGGACCCCTCTGGAATGCACAATTGATTACCCCTAAACAAATAACCATCATGCATCACGTATGGCAATTGGCTTTGTCCCGACGATCCATGAAATTCTCTTGTAATGCGGCTGAAATAGGGATCATTTCATACTGATTTTTCAGCTCTTCAAACCCCATCACCTGGGTACTCATCACTGTCAACAGTAGAGAACGCCTACTCAATGCATCTGCAACTATATTGGACTCACCTGTCTTGTATCTCAGTGAAAAAGTAAACTCCTGAATGTAAGAGCTCCACTTGGCATGGCGGGGATTAAGCTTCTTTTGAGAATTCAAGTACTTTAATGCCTGATGATTCGAGTAAACCACAAAATCCCGATATGCTAAGTAATGCTCCCAATGATGAACTGCTCTCACCAAGGCATAGAATTCCAAGTCATAGGTTGAATAACGACATTTAGCATCGGTAAGCTTCTCACTGAAAAATGCCACATGTCTTCCCTCTTGACTAAGAACAGCCCCTATTCCTAGATGTGATGCATTACACTCCATTGTAAAAAGTTTCTCAAAATCTGGTAGGGCAAGAACTGGTGCTTCCGTCATTAACACTTTGATCTTTTCAAATGCCATATGTGATGATTTTGACCACTCAAATGTAAATCCTTTTAAACATTCTGGAATAGGAGACATAATGAAGCTGAAATTTCATATAAATCTCCTATAAAAAGAAGCTAACCCATGAAAATTGCGAACATCCCCAATAGATTATGGTACTGGCCATTCCTTAATAGCTTGAATTTTCTCAGGGTCCGCTTGTAAACCATTTGCCGCAACTATATAGCCAAGAAACATAACCTTGTCGCACAAAAAAGAGCACTTCATGTTTACATAGAGCTTCTCCTTGTAAAGAACCTCCATAACTTGGTGCAAATGAATCAAATGCTCTTCTCTAGTCCGGCTAAATATCAATATATCATCAAAATAGACAACTATAAATAAACCCAAGAAAGGTTTGAGTACCTCTATCATGACTCTCATGAAAGTGCTAGGAGCATTAGAGAGTCCAAATGGCATCACTAACCACTCGTAAAGTCCGTCCGGTGTTTTGAAGGCGGTCTTCCATTCATCACCACTCCTCATCCTAATCTGATGATACCTGCTTCTCAAGTCTATTTGGAGAACACTTTGGATCTAACCAACATATCAAGCATATCATCTAGGCGAGGGATTGGGAACCGGTACTTAACCGTAATTTTGTTGATGGCGCCGCTATCCACACACATCCTCCATGATCCATCCTTTTTAGGCGTGAGCAACGCCGGAATAGCACATGGACTCTTGCTCTCACGCATCAAACCCTTAGCAATCAAGTCTTCCTCTTGTCTCTGCATTTAAACTCGGTGTGCGGGCAGCATTCTATAAGCTGACAGATTTGGCAAAGTTGCTCCAGGTACAAGATCAATAGCATGTTGAAGACTCCTCATTAGCAGTAAACCCCGTGACAATTCATCGCAAACCAGCCCCTCAAACTCACTTAACAATTGCTGAATTTCAGGTCGGTAATCAACAAACTCCATAGACGGGCCATCTTTCACATTCCTACCAACTAGTGCATAAATAAATCCCAATTCTCTACTCTCAGCTTCAAACCTTTGGGCAGTTAAAAAGCCATTAACCTTGCTAGCCTTAGGGGTATTAGTGACTTCTTCCCTAAGAGGCTGTAAATTTAATTTCTTCCCACCTCTACAAAATGAGTATGTATTGGCTCTAGTGTAATGGACCATGTCTTTGTCAAACAACCACGGTCTTCCCAACAAAATATGACATGCGTCCATAGTCACAATATCGCACCAAGCCTCATCATTAATGCTATCACTCATAGTGAATTTAACCAAACAACGTGAAGTGACAGGTACCTCGTTTCCCTTCTGAAACCATGCAACCTTGTAAGGCTTAGGATGCTTCCCAATTGGCAACTTTAGCTTTTCTACGACCTCTTTTGAAACGATGTTCTCGCTACTTCCCCTATCGAGAATGACATTACACACCTTGTTACCACAAAAGACTCGCGTGCGGAAAATAGTATGTCGCCTCCAATCTTCTTCCTTACTTTTGGGTATTGTCATTACTCGCCGCACTACCAAAGACTCCCCATACACTGGAAAAATATCAATATCTTCCTCTTCATTGTCGGATTCATCATATGTTGGCTCCAACGTTTCCTCTTCTTCATCTTCAATCTCTGCTAGGTTCACCCTTTGTTGTGGACATGCGTAAGAAGTATGCCCTTTTTCTCCACAAGTGAAACATCGAAATTGTGACCCGCTGCCCATCTTAGAAGAACTCACACCAGCTCTGTTTTGTGACCCGAATCTTGCTATTTCCTTCCCCTTTTCACTCCTATCAGTAATAGGATTGTTTCTGCCACCTGTCCAGCCAGTTGTGGCAGCCCTTAGGTCACTTCTTTGGCCTATTTGACCATTCCGATCACTCCGAACAACACCTGTATTCTTCGGTGTGACACTGTCAATCTGCCTAGACATGGGTCTTCTTGAACCATAATGCCACACCCTCCTTTCCGCCATTAAGGCATTCTGTCGAGCATCATCTAGGTTGAACAAACGAACCACTCCCATTTTGTCTCTAATGGATTGATTCAAGCCCGTGAGAAAACGAGATGTCATCTGTTCATTACTCTCGTTTAATCTAACCCGAATAGAGAGATTGTTGAACTCAGAGTTGTATTCTTCCACGGACATCCTCTTTTGCTTCGAAGTATGGAACTTCTCATAAAACTCCATTGCATAATCAGCTGACAAAAATTGTTTGCGCATCTTCGCCTTCATGTGTTCCCACATGCTGATTTTATGCTTTCCTTGTCAGGCATGTTTCTCCTCAATTCTCTTCCACCATTGAAGGTGCAGTGCTCTTCAACTTAAGCTTTATAAACAACACCTTTCTCTCTTCCGCCATGGGTTTCCATTCAAAATAGCTCTCCAAACTCGCTTCCCAATCCAAATAATCTTCGGCGTGCATCTTCCCAAAAAAATCAGCAACTTCAATTTTAATTCCTCCGCCTTTCAAGTCTAGTGCACGTACTAACCTCTCCTCCAGTCCACCTCGGTCCACATTATTTCTATGTCCACGATCATGAAAGGGGTTTTCCTGCTCTTCAAAATCTTCTTCCTCTTGACTACCTTCCGGTATGTCTAAAGGTTCGTGGTTGCCTTCCAGAATCTCCATACGGGCTTCTACACATTCCCGTTGTTGAAGCACTTGCATAGCTCGAGACAAATCTTCAATCATGCACCGCATCTCAGCCATTTCTGTTTGTTGGGCGTGATTTCACCTTCCACCACGACCTCTACCCCGTCCAACCATGGCTTAGATCTAGGGTTTAGGCTCTGATACCAATTTGATGCAGCCAAGGGGTGAGAAACCTGCTGTCTAGTGGCTGCAATAGGTGCAATCTACACCAAAGAGGAAGTTCAAACACTATAATAACAGAAAACAACTAAAATTTGGAGTAGAATAGAAGTTGGAACACAAATAGTTGAGAATTCTAGAGCTTAGAAGCCTAGGAATGTCTCTTGAATCTGAAATTCTGTCTTGTTGCCCAAGAAAAGTGATTACAAAAACTCATAGAGAGTATTTATACTAAGGCTATAGCAACCCTAAGATCCTAGCCCTTGAATTGCCCTTTAGACTTCTAATCTCAACCCTCGAAACAAAGTCACATGCTAGTCACATGATTACTAAAAGACTAGGATATAGCAACAATTTATAAACTATAATAAAACATAAGAAAACAAAGGAAAACAGCAAAATAAAGATAAGAACTGAACTTCAGGCTAGCTACCGGCCTAACCCAAACTAATTAGTAGGCCCACTTAGCCTTGGTAGACCTCTTGGATGCTCTTGTATCACTGATGATCACCTAGCAGATGTTCTTACGAAAACAATTAGTAGTGCTCAGTTACTTGAAATGTTAGGCAAGATGGACATGATAGATACATATGCATCATCTTGAGGGGGAGTGTTGATAGAGTTATTTATGATATTTCATGTTAATTATACCATGTATTACGTGTAAAGTCATGTATATTACACGTAATACACATAAGGGTAAATGTGTAACTCCCCTTTAGTAATAATATATAAGGAGATGAGAGATGTGAATCATAATCACAATCTCTCTAATCTCTCTTTTCTTTTCTTCCTTTTTCTGTTCTTTTTCTTTTTCTTCCTATTTCTACTATCTCACCCGCCTCTATCACAGGGGATTTTAGGGGATAATCATGCTTGTGAATTCTCTTTTTTTTTTTTTTTCTGAATATAGTTGGTCAGGGTCCGCCTAACCTCACTTATCATAGTAAATAATGTATATTTGTGTCCCTAAAATGAGATATATGGCTCAAAGAAAGGGCGTAATGTAGGCCCACACATATAATCCAAAATTTTTGCCTCGAAGTGGATGATATAGTCTGCTCTCGTTTTCGATTATTAGTAACTTATCCTTCATTTCCCACACATATGTGCAGGGAAAGGATACTGATCTAAGAATCAAGCAGCTGGAATCAGATATTTCTTATCTTATCGCAAAGCAGGATTCTGAACTAGCTCTAGGAGTAAACAGTGCTGCTTATCATGGGGACTTGTATCATTTGAAAGGGTTGATCAATGCTGGAGCTGATTCATGCAAAACTGACTATGATGGGAGATCTGCATTAGTAATTTATTTTCCTTTTTACAATGTCATAGTCCTCATAATTTTCATATTTCTTGCCCTCCTTCATCTTATACAAGCTTATTCTGGAATAGGAAACTCTCCTATTGGATTTCTGATTGTACAAGATATGAAGTTCATCATAAATGAAGGGTCAATTGATGTTTTGTAGGAGCATTGAGAATGATGCTCCCACAAATGATACTAATACTTTTAACCCATGGACATTAATCTGAACCATTCAGTTGGTGGATTACATCCTAAGCATCAGTTGATATGTAGGCCATGCACTTGGTATGGGATGTAGATGCTTCATGGGAGCATTTTTTTTTAGCTTTCTCCCACTACGCAAAAAAAATTATATTTCTTTTTCTTCTAAATTTAAATGTGATGCTAAATTTTTTGTTGTTTGTTGCAGCATTTGGCTGCATCTAGAGGTTATGAGGATATCGTGAGGTTTCTCATTCAACGAGGTGCAAATATCAACTGCTTAGGTGAATGACTAGATAGTGATCACCCTGGGTTTTTCTTTTTTCGTTCCTTCACTTGAGCCTCATTCCATTTTTAATTTTTGTGTTTCATCACTCATGCTCTGTTGCTCCTCTTTTATCTTTTCTTTCGAATGAAGTTCGATTTTGATCGCCTGCTTTTAAGTATTTAAAGAGGTTAATCACTGTTTCATGGTGCCAGTTGTTGGATAAGGACTGGCCAAAGTGGAAATTGAGCCTTTTTTAAATAATTGGCCATGATTCCACTTGTTGAAGCTGTGTTGTCTTTTTCCCATGCTTACTGCTTTTCATGACACAGACAAGTTTGGGAGTTCACCTTTGTTCGAGGCTGTCAAGGCTGGGCATGATAGAATTGCTGCAGTTCTTGTCAACCATGGTGCCATTTTGAATTTGGAAGATGCCGGATGCTATCTCTGCAAAGCTGTAATGGATAGCAATATCGACTTTTTGAAGCGTTTGTTGGAAAATGGGATCAAACCGAACTCAAAGAACTATGACCAACGGACACCTCTACATGTTGCAGCTGCAGAAGGGCTGCACCTTGTTGCAAAAATCTTGATCAAGTTTGGCGCAGATGTTCTTTCTGAAGACAGGTATATATTCTGATTTGATATTTTCTGCTTGGGCTCATATGTCTGAAGTAATTCATTTTTAGAAACGGCCTAGGTTTGTTATTTCCTATAGACTCCTTTCTTTAGCTTCTGGCTTCTATATTTATAAAATTAATACTCAATATACCCAAGATTATTGTGTCAATTTAAAAAACGAAATTTCCCTCATATGATTGTAGGGTTGAATTTCAGTCGTAGGTGCATAGGGTAATCATTGGCAAAATGTGAGTAATTAAAACCCTTTAATTGATTAAATCTAATTTTCACAGAAAAGATTTGCAATGCCTGTGTATGTCCAACAATATGAAAAAAATCCTAATTCATGATTTCTTATTTGAAAATATAAAGAAACTTTTCAAAAACTCTTAATATAACATTAGTGGTCAAAGAAGGTTGTGACAAAATAAAGCAAAATCCTTTGAGTTGATGAATTAGAACAATATTTTCTTGTCAAAAGACGAGTTTATTTCTACAGCAACTTGTACTCATCCACATATTATTCTATGCTCAGCCGACATGGTGAAACTATTCTATTGAAAGAAAGAGGAACCTCAGTGTTGAATGCATTATTATATTTCATCATTGCTGAATTAGAATTACCTTTTTTTCAAGAAAGACAGACCTCACAATACTCATTATGAAATATAATGAGTATTGTTTCAGGAAATTTATTGAAAATCCTCAAGAAAGACAAACCTCATTATTAAACTTCAGCGATGTAAATATTGCTGAGAAGAGAAATGCCTAGCCCGGGCACAGACTTCTAAAGTCTCACTGTGGTAGTGACATGTGTCACAACTTTGTCATGTTACCTTTGGAACCGGTTGAGACCGTAACTTCTTCTTTTGAAAAAAATGTTTTTTTAACCTAAAGGAGTATCAATGACAGGTGTTGCACCCATAGTGAGAGTCTCGCTGAGAATGGCACAAGGGTATCAATAAATTCATGAAAGTCTCTCTCTCTCTCTCTCTCTCTTTTCTTTAGCTTTTCCTTTTTGAGATTTCTTGACCCTTTAACCCTTGGCAACAGTTGTTTTTAGCCATAGGACAATGCGTTATTTTACCCTTTTGCTATTAGTACCTAAAAGAAGATACCTCTACAGCTTCTATATCGATCTGTAGTTACTATTATATTAATAAATTCTTTGTACAGTTTCTAGATCCATCTTTAACAAATATCTTATTCTTTCAGCATTATACTCATAAGTCATAATTGCTGATTAAAATTTGTGCCCAAAAAAAATTAGAATTATATTTTCAGGAAATATATTGAGAAACCTCAAGAAAGACAAACCTCATAATTATATTTCAACAATGTAAATATTGCTGAGAATGACATATGGGTTTAACAATAAATTTCTTTCTCTTTCTTTCTCTCTCTGCTTTAGTTTTTTTCCCTTGGCAATGTTGGTTTCTAGTCATACGATAATGAGATTGTACCCTTTTCCTTTTAGTACCTAAAATAAGATACTACTATAGTTTCTATATTGATCTTGTAGTCAACATTAATAAATTCCTTTGGATATTTTTTTTTTCTCCTCTGGATAATCCTGTTACATTGTAGATGGGGAAACACTCCTCTTGACGAAGGCCGAAGATGTGGGAGCAAACCTTTAGTCAAGATTTTGGAGCAGGCTAAAAAGCATTGTCTGGAGGAACATGTTCTTCCAAAGGTAACACACTCTCCCATACAATAATTTATTATTAATCGTGAGTCTCTACACTTTTAACCATCTTTCAAAGCTTAGTAAACTGAAATTTCCCAGACATCCATGAACACAATCAAAATCATGAAATTAATGATGCATCCCAAGTTTCTTCATTAGCTAACTCTTGTATAGGCCAATCTTCATGAAAGAAGAGCTTGAAGAGCCTACAAGGACTACAGCGCTTCCCCAGCTTCTTCTGCACCTCATGCTGACATCTGTTTCTGCGTATTTGGGACTTGCAAATCTGAGATTGTTCATTGTATTAGCAAAAATCCCTTCTCAAACTCAATATGTTTGAGCGTATACGTAATTGGATAAGTGTTCTGATACAATAACCTTGACTTGCAGTTTCAATCCTAGATTACATGTAGAAAAACTAAAATGCAATAGCTAAGGTAGTCGACTAACCTATTATCCAAAATCATAAAATGACCAAACTACCTGGAACCTCTACGTAAACTACATAAAAAAAACAACTTTAAACTAAAAAGGTTATATCATTATGCATTATGCATATGAACGAACATAAGTGTGTGTTTTATGACTCCAACGAACCCACAATGTATTGGAGGGGTTAACCCCCATCATCTTTTTAATCATTAGCCTCCATAATGCTGTCTCTTATCAAATCAAACTTAATAGTGCCAAAGCTAGTAGAATTATATTCAAACTAAAGAGAAACCTTTAGATGTGGCGTCAAGTGTTTATTTTAGAGAAACACCATGTATTCTATAGTGCCCGAGCTTCTTCTACTTAGGAATAGAAACGAATTGTACTTCAAAGATCTTCTTGTTAAAACTTTCACAAAAGGAGTTATTAGTTTGCTGATAATGCAACTAAAAAAACTCAACAGTGGATGGATATGGCTCTTACGTTATGAGTTTAGGGGTGGAAAGCTCATACTAGCCACTTTATACTAAAGATTTAAAAATAAATAAAAAAAATTTGAAGCAAGTAGTTAGAGCCATAGTCACAAAATTCTGGGGCTTTAGAAAATGTTACAATTAAATCATGATTTTCCATTAAAAGATTAATTCACAACTAAATTGTTGGTTTGAAAAGGTCCCGATTTAAAATCAAACTTCGGGAATCCAACGCGAAATTTTCAACATATGGTTCAAGAAATATGTTGAAAACTTAGAATCAATGTCTAATATAGGAAATAAATATATTTATACTTTTCATTATTTTTAATCTTATTTTCATTTTGAATTCTTTTTTTGACCTTTTCCTAATTTTTCCCTTTCTCCGGTTCATTTCTCTAACCGAACAATCACAAACTCTAACTTGGTGACTATAGTTAGAGCACGGAATGAACTTGAGAGAGCTGGTAATAGGAACTGGAAGTTCATGTACAATTTCTATTGTAGCTATTTATCCATTTCAACACAACTTCTGCTAGCGCAAAGCGACACATGTAGCAACAAATTAAGCAGGGAAACAGAAACCATGACTCAGTGGGTCCCATTTGAGATATCTTCATGGACAAATCTGACCCAAGTGTGCACTAGCCAGAGTATCATATTATTGTAAACAATAACAAAATAAAAAATAAATGGCAATTTGGTGCTAAATAAGTCATTGATTGGTGGTTGCAAACTTGAAATTATCCAATAGGGTTGACATGTAGCTTAGGAATCTCAATAGTGACAGACCCATCAGATGGCGTGTAGGTCCTAAAATTCGCTGTGTACAACTTCTGTGCATTTATATACCATCCTTCCAATCAACAAAACATGAATCTTAAATTTCCTTTAAAGAATCACTATACATCCTCGCCCAACTATCATTTCATGGCAGAAAATTTCCCACAGTTTAAGCTTGCCTAGGTAGGGAATTGGAGCAACAATGATTCAAAGCCAAACTATCAATTCAGGGCAGTAGTGGATTTTTGTCACGCCCCAAAACCTACATATAATACACCTCATATTTGTGTAAATTCCAAGGCATGAACCTGGAACAAATCCCGAGGTAATTGAATTTAATCTAAATAAATTATCATTAACAGATGTATATCTCTAACATTAAGTTTAAACTAGCAAGAGTAAATAATCATAAAATTGAATCCATATAAAAATCTCACTGACATGACACTCTACCTCAATTGAAAAGTACTAATTAAAGTTTTTTGTAACAAAACCTAACAGCGAACTAAGTTCTTTATCGTTTTTCCTAAGTTCTTCAGGTACTTCCTGAAAAATCAATAAATATAACAAGGGTGAGTTTTTGGCACAGCAAGAGAATACAACAACATGCAACTATTATGATAAATACAATGATGAAGAACAGATATGAATATGTATCATTTAATTTATCACTTAACACAATTCTTATGTCAATAAGGTTTACACTTAGTTCACCCTATTGACAACAGTATTAATCTTGTATGGTTTTATACAGTGGCCCTTAGGTTTATACATAGCTCACCTAAGGTAGTCACTCTAAGAGGCACGTAACTTCTCAGTGAGATTACATATAGCTCTCCCTCAAACTTTAGACTTATAGAGTCTCTTCCTCCATATTTGTCATCCCTTAATCTTACTCCTTTTAATTCATTAACCTCATTTTTTATTATGGCGTCTTATACCATCATAATAAAGAGAACATAATATTGTAAAGCTAAAACAATTACAATTACACAAGATGATAATTGAAATAGATTCTTTTAAACATGTCATTCTAAATTAAAGAGAATATGCAATTTATCTAATATGCTCACAATATCAACCATTCCAAATTAATTATTTTGCAAAGAATAAAATAATTAAATCATTTTATTTTATTTTATTATCCTTTTTTTTCTTTCGTTTTATTTTGCCATTCATTATTTAATTTATTTAATTCTTTTTATTTCATAAATTTTATTAATTTATTTAATTCTTTTTCTTCATTTTTATTTAATTAATTCGATTAAATACAGCCTCCAAAACAACCATCGCAAAACACTCAAAATGGTGCCTGCGATCGATCGGTGACCACCGATCGATCGGTCCAAGGCCCCCGATCGATTAGTATCGGCGATTTAGCCGGGAAACACCACCCCAAACCTCATATTTCGATTTTTCAACTTCTGAACACTTTTTCTCGATTTTCCAACCCTCGAAACCCTTGTTAATTTACCCATAATTGTTCTTTCAATTTATAATTTTTTATTCAAACATTATTTATGCATTATACTTCAATATACATAGATCTCTATCCTAAATATCATACAAATATTAATAAATCTATATAAACTCAAGATAAAACAAAACCCTAACTCTAGGGGAGTATTCACTTGCCTCAAAGGTTCGAATCTCAAATTTTTAATACTTCAATCCTACCCGAACACGCTTATCTCGAAGGATCAGACCACCACGAGGAAGAAAGCTCAAATCTCCAAGTCTAGAATCTCGATCTAGGTGCTTGAAAGTTCTATCAAAGTGCAGTCTCTTTTTCATTTCTTTCCCACGTTCTATTCTCCAAAATTTCAGTTTAGATTAAAATAATGAGAATTAGGTTTAACATGTTCTATTTATATTAACCCTAATTCTTATTTACCAAAAGGTCATTAGTGACCCTTGTTTGTTTATAGGTTCTAACTAATCTCAATAAACTTATTTCCATTCTCAAATTTGATATCCCTATTCAAAGAGATTACTAAATCACTCTGAAAAATTGGAAAAAAGTTTCAATATCATTACAATTTTGCAACTTCCCCCGACTTCGGACTTCGGCGGGAAGTCATTTTCAGCATCCAAAGCCAAACTTTAATTTTAAAGGTTTTCGATTTTTAAAGGTTCAAAAGTCACTAGAAGTCACCCTCCTGTTTGATTGTTTTTGTGTTACAGGACAATCAATTCATTGACATGTTGTACTAGCTCTTCTGAATTCACACAATTCCTGACCCATGGAATAGGCAGTTGAAGTTGGTTTTTTTCCTTTTTGGGTGGGGTTGGTTTTCTGTTTATTATGTAGGTAGTGTTTGGATAGACTTTTCAATTGACTTGTACCGACTTCTCTCTTTAAGAAGTTAAAAACATATTTGGTTAGCCATTCGTTACTAACTTCTCATGGAAGTCCGAAGTTAATAAAAATAGAAATTGCAACTTTCCCGAAAAGCTTGAGCTGACTTCCGCTGGAAGTTTCACGGAAGGTGGGTGTTTACGAACATGAATTTTTCTCTTTACACATTTTAAGACCTTGTCCTTTATATACCGTTTTATAGCCATAGACAGTGGGTTTTCCTCTTGGATCTTTATGACCCTTGTCCTTTGATACTATTTTCTACCCCTTGTCTTTTATACCCTATTTTAGCTCTTGTCCTTTATGACCATAATCATTTATGAACATTTTCTTGGAGATTGAATCATATTCGAGATTGAATCACAACCAATTGCTAGAGTTCAATCTCACCCACAAACCAACACGTGCCCCTTTTAGCCCATATTAACTGTGGTTAAGATTCACAAATCCTTGGGAGGTCAACAATATAACTTTAATTTTTAAGAAGAAATACTAACCTTCTTTTTAAAAATTCTTAACCAAAGTTAAATAAAAATCAAGGTTATAATGTTGAATCTCAAGGGTTAGTGAATCTTAACCATAGTTAATAAGGGTTAAAAGGGACACGTATTGACCTGGCTACAATAGAACTCTCCTCAAGTTGCAATTGGCTGTGATTCAATCTCTTTTTCTTGCCCTGGACACATGACAATGATCTATGACCATTGTCCTTTAGAGGAGTGTTAGCCCTACTCTCACCCTCCATCAACCACCTGTTCATTTTTGTAATGTTTAAAGCATCGTCTCACCTGAAAAATGGACAAGGGCTAGCATTCCTTTGTCCTTTAAACCAAAGAAACGGTGATTAGGGACTGCGCATTCCCATATGTAAGGGATTGTCGTGTCTGGGTGTCCTTTTCACCTTTTTTAACCATGGTTTAGCTTAAGTAAGTATTTATTTTGCTCTTTGTTCCACATAGGGGAATACACGGTCTATTATCTATTTCTCATGTGATGAACAATCTGTCAATTTAAATCTCAATTAGGGTTTCTATCACATTTGAAACATCTTAACAAACTCATCTCTGTGAGAAGTATTTGCTTTGTGTTTTTATTATCACTGAAAGAATATTTTGTTCTTCAAAAGGAAAAAAATGGAATTTTTCTATCACAAGTAATTGTTTAGAAGTAATTTCTCTAAAGTGCAAACCAAACAATGTTTTTGACTTTTTAATTTAGAAAATTAACTTTTCAGATGTGCAAAACAAACATAATTTATTTTCAGAATGCCTTTTGCAGACTTCTTTAAGAGTTGCTTCCTCCAAAGTAATTCCTAAGAAGTTCTTCTCTTCTCGGAGAAGTTTAACCAAACAAGGCCGTAGTTTCTATGCTTAAAAGTACATGTGACACCTACTAGTTTTGTATAGCTTTTTGCTCTAGCCATTTGTAACGATCCTAAATCCTACCTTGACTAAAATAGGACCTTGGGTCGCCACATTTCTTAAACCTACTTAAATCCCATGACATAGAAGGCATACAACATGAATCTCCAAAAACGAGAATAATAAAATTTCGGTATATAAAACAAAAACATCCTGCTCAAGTCTATAGTCAACATAAACATAATCCACTATAAACAAAATAGTTTGATACTCAATTATAAAGTAATCTAATAAGCAACATCATCTAAAAGTCTATTACAAAAAAATTAATCACAACTCAAAAGTAAAAGCCTAATGATAAGGTCACATGTCCAACTCTTGCTCTCCCTCAACCAGAGGATCGCCTTCCATATCTACGTCGTAAGCCTCCTCCACCCAATGCTCACCTACAAACTCGGGCTCCACACCTACCTAGACAAAAAGTCTGGCTTAGTACAAAAGCACTCAGTGTATATAAAATCTAACCAACAACATAGTATCCTTGTGAAGGGAATCCAGATAAAAAATTTATACGGAAAACTGGATCCCGAAGATCTTTATACTATAGAAAGCAATTAATTCTATCTACATGTTTAGAAAAATACCTCGGTGAATGATGTTCACCGGTGAAGCAAAAACCAACTTAAACCGTCAAAACTCTTTGTAGAGATTTCTCGAAGAAATACTCAAAGCTCGATCCTTGTTTTTCGCTATCCCCACGAAGCTTTTGAATCTCTACTTGGTATTGAAGAAGAAAGAGATGAAGAAGAGATGAAAGAGTAGACTTTCAATCTTACCAAAACTAAGGGTTCAAATCCCTAAGCTTCAAACACATTGGATCAACCCAAGGGGGCTCACGAAAATTTGGGAAAGGGAAATCTCTCCCTTAAGCTCACGGTTTGGAGGGGGAATAAAATTCCTTGAATGAAAAATCTCTACCCCACGGTTTGGGGTGTTGGGGTATAAATAGATTATGAAAGTTTCTTAATCCTAATACAATTAGAAGTTATCCTCTTAAAGAGAGTTACTAAATAATGATAACTCTTATCATTAATTAAAACAAACTTTCTAATTTAGGTTTCATTTTCTTAAAATGAGTCCTTAATTAAAGGGGTGTAACTAATTTCTAGATTTTAGGATCCCAACAAACTCCTAACAATTAGGATTCCTAATCCAATTAGGAAATCCCATAAGGGGTGGGCTTGAGCTTATGGGGGGTGTGAGCTTGAGAAGCTTGGTCTCCAAGTTTTAATGAACTTCTATTTACATCTCCTTCTTTCTTGCATTTCAAGTATTGGAATCTAATCTCATAAGTTAAGGAGTATTTAATTAATAATTATTTAAGTAACAAAATTCTAATCCAATTAGGAAAGTCTAAGTGGGCGCCTCACCCTAGGGATTTATTCCATGAGCTTGGGACCATTAGTAAGGTCCATACTTTATGGGTTTAATGGATATGGGTCAAACCCATTTTCCCTTATTTTATGTTAATTAAATAACCATTATTAATATCATTTAATTTAGATTAACTTTTAATCTAAACTATAAATTAACATTTAATCTATTTTATTAATGATTAACATTTAATCATTTAATTTATAGATTAACTTTTAATCTATTATTGAACTTGTATTTCTAATATGAGCATTTCCACAGATTGCTCTGGGACATTCTAACCCTGACTTACCTAATGTTATCACATTGACTCTAAATAGGAATGACATCGGAATTGCAAGTGACGTGAGATATCCATGTTGCAATTGAATCCCAATGTAAGAATATTAACTATTAAGGATCCCGCCACATGAACTTTTTAATTCAATTGATCCTTCCAATAACATAGTCCATAATGGGCATTCGAGATTATTATACTATCTAACTCATAGTCCATTGTACATCATCAAGGTTTCCAAGACATTTAATTAAGCTATGAGAAATATTTTCTCATGTAAAACATTTTAAAAAAAACTTTTCTTATGTATAATATATTTTAATAAAATTATATTTCAAACTTGTTTGATTTTAAAATCACCTGCGCAGGATTTAAGCTTAATCGACTGTCTAACTTGAAACTTGGATAATCTCTCAAAGTAATGAGTATGGATTTCTTGTTTGAAATTCATCATGACTCAAACAACTTTTTGACTATCCAACTGTCACCGTATTGTAGTCCCTAAGGTATATAGTACTTTGGTGGAATCAAAACAGTCAGATTACTGCTCAGTTATAAATGAACTCATCAAATTTAAGGATCTTTGAAACTGTTTAACGTGAATGAAAGGCCAACTATCTGATAGTATGTTTATGCAAGAGGTCTCTCATTGCATGCAATTAGTCAGTATACATTTACGAACCCATATTCTGATCTGTAGTCTCCACTACAATAGTTTGAGATAAAACTACATTTTAACCATTGAGAACATCTTAGCATTGTGGCAGCCATATAAGTGAAGTGTCCAGCTTCACCCATAGCTGTGACTATATAAGGTATAAGTAACTGGAAAGCTATATCTGCCTATGATAGTCTCATCACATAGCTTTCCTACAATATATCCCATGGACCTTTGTCGATATCTCATATCGTATAGATCATCTCATGATCATGGTCAGTTACACATAATGAATTCAGAATAGATAAAGAAGAAGTCTCTATTAATCAAATTAATAAAAATCTTACAATCTAAATGACTTTTCTGGGCATCATATCTAACATTCTCCTACTTTCCTTAAAAGTCATTGTAACATAGATTTCAATCTCATATTATCTAAGTGTGTTACAAATACTTTATCTGATAAAACTTTAGTCATCGGGTCAGCAACATTAAGTTGAGACCTAATCTTTGTAATAATAATATCTTGCCTCTCAATTACCTCACGAATGAGATGATACTTCTGCTCCACATGTTTCATCTTCTTGTAGCTCCTAGGCTCTTTGCTATAAGCTACTGCACCATTACTATCACAAAAGAGAGTATAAGTTTAAGTGCTGAAAGAACATTTCCTAACTCTTGTAAAAACCTTCTGAACCAGACTGCTTCTTTTACTACTTCAGAAGCTGTAATATATTCTACTTTTGTAGTGGAGTCCGCAATACTTATTGCTTTATGCTATGCTAACTGACAACAGCACCACCCAGTGTGAACATTGTTAGACATGATGCCCAGAAAAGTCATTTAGATTGTAAGATTCATATTAATTTGATTAATAGAGACTTCTTTATCTATTGTGAATTCATTATGGGTAACTGACCATGATCATGAGATGATCTATACGATATGAGATATCGACAAAGGTCCAGGGGATATATTGTAGGAAAGCTATGTGATGGGACTATCATAGGCAGATATAGCTTTCAAGTTCCTTATACCTTATATAGTCACAACTATGGGTGAAGCTGGACACTTCACTTATATGGCTGCCACAATGCTAAGATGTTCTCAATGGTTGAGATCTAGTTTTATCTCAAACTATTGTAGTGGAGACTACACATTAGTATATGGATGCTTAAATGTACACTGACTGATTGTATGCAATGAGAGACCTCTTGCATAAACATACTGTCGTGGCTCAAAACTCATCCAAGGAGTTAGAGTGAATCTTGGACGACTCATCATGACTTACATGACTTGCTAACCAAAATAACCTGCAACAGATCAGGAGCATACACAATAGAGGACAATAATAGCGAGAACATAAACTACAAAGCACAGCGGAAGACTTAACCAAACCTCTATGTATATATATATGTGATCCAAGTTTATATAAAAAAAATACACAAAAGAAAGTGCGGACAGGCCCGCCAAAATACATGAACATATATCTCTCAACTCACCCACAGCTATTCACTCAGAATCTACCACCTCTAATAATAACCCTCTACCGGAGGTTCCTCTACAGGTTCCTTGGCATACTCCTCCTCCACCCAAGGGCTCGGAACACAGATATCAAAAGGAGCAGCCGCTCCGCTATCACCTGCCGACATAAGAAGTACGACTGAGGATGGAATACTCAGCGTGTACCAAATACTAACCAACAGTCATAGCATAACAATCACAATATATAAAGCAGAAAACAATTCATATTATAATGCAGGAAACAATTTATATAAAAATCAAGGAAGTAAAACAATTTATATTCATGCTTGCATCATAGAAAAGCCGATAAAACCTCTTGAAATAGTCGTGCCCTTGACTTGACTTAAAATACTTGTTGCGTGCTTGAAATCTTGTCATGTTTGTCTTGCTTGGTCTTGTCGAGCGTGTCATGTCATGCGTGTCATGCTTGCGTGCTTGAACTTGTGAGACGCACTTGTGAGATGCACTTAAGAGGGAAGGGAGACCCTTCTTTATGATATGCGCTTGAGAGGGAAGGGAGACCCTTCTTTCATGATATCCACTTGATAGGGAAGGGAGACCCTTCTTTATGAATGTTTGTCTTGTTCTTGTCAAAAGCGAGGCAAAACCTGTCGTAAGACATGTTCCACCTCTAATTCTCGTTCTTGAAAAACCTCGATAAATCATGTCATGCATGCCGTGCTCGTGGAATCGTGTGCATACTTGCATTTGAATTTAATATGACAATTGGGTAATTCACAATACATATAATATCAATAATTTGAGCAAGTCAATATTCATGCAATTTAGGGATACATACCAGGAAGTCCAGAAATTCTTCCGAGAAGGGAATTAAAATCATTCCTGTCCTCCAACCATCTATCAGATGGAAGATCCCCGAATCTGTGAGGTCCTTCGTCAGATTGATTAGGTGGAGGAGTGGATGGGGTATATTCAGGTGAAGGGAACCTGACAAGAGATGATGGACCCACAGATTGATCAGTTGGGGGAGTAGATGGCATGTACTCAAGTGATGGGGTTCTGGTAAGAAAAGGTAAGTCCTTGGAAGTCAACCCTTCATCAATGAACGGTGCAAAATTAGGAACTATTTCCATCCCGATCACATTAGTATCCCGGTCTTCTCCTTGGACATTAAGTTCAGAAGTCCTCGACTTAGGCTCTTGAGCCGCCTCGATATCGACTCTGGTTTCCAGCTCGGTCCCAGCATCTATCTCAACATCAGGCTCAACATTAGCCTCACCATCTTTTTCAACTTCAGGTCCCATATCAACCTCAGCATCCATCCTAACTGTTGACCTTGCTTCAGTGGTTATTTCAGCCTCTGGTTCTATTTCAGCTTGTGGTTCTAAGTCTATCTCTGTCTCAATCCTTTCGTCGGACCTCACATTGTCCCTTGTCTCAATTTCTGATCTTATGTCAAGCTCAGTTGTTGTCTCGACTTGAGGAGCAATGGTCTCCGGCTCTCGTGTCATTTCAAATACGACTGGCCTTTCAGGTTCAGCTGATGCTGCTTGTTCTATATCAGGAACTTCATTAACAGGATTAATACTCGCCATATTCACCGTCACCATTGCCTCAGTCCTTGTAGAGCCAAAATCAGTGTCAACTGGTGTAGCCCTGGAAATAACTCCCACGGGTCGAACAAATTCCCAAGCGGCTGCTGATCCAGATGATTGTCCAGTCTTAAGAGCACGCTTCTTAGACTTCCTAATATTTCGTTCGGCCTAAACAGAGAGCAAAGCTTCTTCAACCATTTGAGCATCAAAAAGTAGATGCTCTCTCAACTCATTAGCTTTACGAGCTTCTTCCATAGCGTTCGCCAGACGATCTTCATAAAGATTCGAGCCCAAGGGAGCATCCTGACTATTATTAACAAATTCGTCTGGAACTTGATCAGGAATTGACTGATAATCATTATCAGCTGGTGAATCAACCCTATCATCGACATTGTTCGTTGGGTCAGTCACAATAGTCTTACCCCAACCTTCTAAAATTCGAGGCCGAACAGCTACCCTAATAGTGGTTACAGTTGAAGGGTCTTTTGGATGAACAATAAATTCAGCTGCGCCACAACGTGCTGCATGTCCTCCCTCAACAACGTCTGTGTCAGCATAGATTGGTATATTATGCTCAGTCGCAAGGGAAGCTATATTGGCCATTTGCAGCTCTTGTACAGTTAACTCTATAATTGGAGATTGGATTCTCTGATCATGCTTGTTGATCTAGTCTTTGGACGTCTATGGGTGGTCGTAGTTGTTTTCTATCTCTTGGCGGGTGCTTTAGCCCTTGATGGTTCTTTTCTCTTCCTAGCACCAAGTGCTTGAGTGGGAATGGGTTCACCTGCCCCAACAGTAGCAGTGCCAATCTTTGCCAAATATTCCTTTATAATTACAACCGGAATGTCACGGCCACCATACTTTAAGTAAGCGGAAGTACAATTTAGCCACCATACGGAGAATCTCCATGAGGGTTGACCTTCTTGTGCTTGAGACGGGATAAAGAACCTTGACCAAGTGTTAACACGAATTGTAACGACCCCAAAATCCTACAAGGCTAAAATAGGACTTTGGAATCGTCACATTACTTAAACCTGCTAAAAAAAACCATACATACAAGGCTTACTACACGAGTCTCCAAAAATGAGAGTAATAAAATTCCGATATATAAACTATAATCAACCTGCACAAGTCTACGGTCAACATATACAACCCACTATAAACCAACAAGTATGAAAAATACAACTATAAAAGTCTACTGAGCAACATCCTCAAAAAGTCTATTTCAAAACTCTCTCAACTAAACAAAGCATAAACTAAGAGGTATCGACACCCAAGCCCCTGGCTCCTTCCTCGGAAGGCTCACCTTCTCCTGCTTCCTTAATGTAAGCTTCTTCAATCCACGGCTCCGCCGTGTACTCCTGCTCTAAACCTGCCAAGACAAAGTCCGACTGAGTACAAAGGTACTTAGTGTATATAAAATCCAACCAACATTAATAATATACTTGCACTTAGTTAGAAATATATCCAATAGCATAATAACATAATCAGAGTACGGAAGAACGTGAGCGCATATACATCATATCATCACATTGACTCGTGTAGTTGTGAGAATCTTAGACTTAGAAGACAATACACTTATGAGCTGCTTATGCTTATGAGACCACGTGCTTGTGAGATGTTTATGCTTATGCATTTATTCAGATCATACAATGATGTGACATGCCGTTCTTGGCGGATACGGACCATGTCTAAGAATCATATGGTTGGCATGCCATTCTTGGCGGATACGGACCATGCTTAAGAATCAAATGGTTGACATGCCGTTCTTGGCGGATACAGACCATGTCATGGTTATGCTTATTCAGAATGTCATACGTATGTCATGCTCATGCTTGTGGTCCACATGTGTGACTTGTGAGACTCTTATCTTAATATACACGTGCATATGTGTTTAAGTGTCGAAATTAACATTCGAGTTGGTAATTGCTTAGATTCCGATCTCCCACCATGGAAACTCCACTATACTGTCTTATACCAAATAGTTAGAGAATTCCCAATTTGAGAGATTTTCCTCTAAGTTCTCACCTTCCCGACTGCCAATTTCCATGCAAGTAATTAGACATACTTATCAAACAATCATATATACATATCTTATCATAATTCATAGTACAACTCATAATCAATTTAGGTTAGAAATAGGTAGAGTATTCTAATACCCCGAAATAGGATCCCTATTTATAGCCCCAAGGGTTGAGAACCAAAAGACCAAAAAGCCCTTACTAAAATTTTGCAAAAACACGAAAGACCGAGCGATCGGTGGTTATGACCGAGCGATTGGTCGCCTACCGATCGACCGGTGCTCTTGACCTCCCTCTCGGTTAAAAACATACTCTCTGGAAATTTTCTCCATACAAAATTTTAGACCAGTCGATAGATACCGATCGATCGGTTTTTGACCGATCGATCGCTACTTCTGACCGAGCGATCGGTTTTGTACCGATCGATCCCTAGCGATCGGTGCTTTGCAAATTTCTGACTCATTATACTGTTTTAGCCATAACTTTTGACTCGTTCGTCAGATTTCGACGATTCAACTTGCGTTGGATTCGTCTTCCGAAAAGGAACATTTTTAGCATTTTAGAATTTCCAAATTCTCCTTTATTTATGGACCAAATTGTCCCCAAATTGTCCCCAAAGTTGACTGATCTGCAATTCCATCAGACAAAACATTGGAAAACCTACTTTTGACTTAGCTTAGACTAAAAAAATGGAAAAACATTACACATGATCCTCGAAGAGGGTTCCAATACCTTTCTAATGGTTCAAGAATCACTCAATTCCAATAAACGGTGCCAAAACTAGAGCTACCTAAAGTTCAAGGTGTGTTATGACATCCCTCCGATTACAAGTTTGATTAAGCCTTAATCACACTATACCAATTAGATATAAATATAAACATCACAAGGACTATAATACCCCTAATACTTGTAATAAAAATATGAAAAAGATTCGGGTCTCTACATGAATCAAGTGATTCCATTCTTGTTTAATCTTATGAAAATCGGTCAATATACGATCAACGGTCTCTGAGGCTTGTGGTTTAGCTTGATCATACCCGAATTGTCTACCAAATTGACTTAGGTAATAAGGTTCCACAAAACATTTTTTTCGGAGGCGCCACATTAATTTGGCCAGCCGAAGACTCATCATCATCAGGAAGTCTCTACCAGTACAGCCGAGTTCATGTCGTCTACCAAGTAGATGTTTCCGGCTAGCTCAGAAGCTCCTTTAAAAGGATGAGCTTTGTAAAGACCAGGAGCAGCGAACATGTTTTTAACTGCCTCCCAGGAACAGTATTTAGAAGGTGTCTGACCTGCTATGTAGATCAAGTACAGTAGGTCCATCTCGGCATCGGTAGTTATCATTCTCAGATAAGAAGGGAAATATTGGCCGATCCAGCTAAATAAGTACTAAAAAGGACCTTCAGCTAGTTTTGGCCCGGATACTTGCTTTGGGCGATAACTCTCATCTCTCTGTACAAGGACTTCCTCATTAGAATGAGCAGAAAATGCTTTACCCCGATCGCCATTCGCCCAGCCACCATAAATGTCTCAGAGCGGATTACTTCTCTTCTATGCGAAGACATGACGAAACTACATAGCTAACAGGATAGAAAAGCAGCCAAATTATAGTGCCCCGAAACTTTCCGTACCTAATGAACAGTGTTTTCATAGTCACTTGGCCTTCCACGTAATCCAATTAATAAATAAATAAGAATTTAGAAATTTTAAAATGCCGGAAATGTTCCTTTTCGAATGACGAGTTCAACGCAAGTTGAATTGTCAAAATCCGACGAACGAGTCAAAATTTATGGCCGAAATACCCCAAGGGGGGTCTACAGGTGAAAATGATGAAAAACTGGGATTGACGATCAATCGCCACATGGTGACGATCGATCGTTATGAGCCCAAAAACCTGGGCAACCTACTGGAACTTGGACGATTGATCGTCCAAAACTCGACGATCGATCGCCTTGAACCTAGAAATTTGATGGTTTTCGGGAAGCTAGACGATCGATCACCCAACACCGACGATCGATCGTCTGGAGACAGAAATCTGGGCAAGCATACAGGATCATGGGCTTTTGGGAGTTTAACCTAAACCTAAGAGAGAGTAAAGGAGAGAAAGAAGGGAGGAGAAATTTGGGAAAAATCTCCAAGGGGAATAGCATCTAAGATCAAGATCTCCCCAAAATCAAGCAAGCTTCTTCACATTCAAGGATTGAGTTCTCCTTTCCCAAGTAAGAGCTTAAATCAAGGGTTTTCTTCCAAGATCAAGCTTGATCTCAAGGTTAGTACACCCTACTAACTTCCTCAGCAATAACCTAGTTTTTCTCTTTTGGAAATGGTGATTTTGATCTTGTATCTTTCCTTCCCTTGAAATATGCTATATTCCCTAAATCTAAACAAGATAAATGTGAATAGTGGGATGTATGAATAGACGAGGGATTGAGGTGATTGGATGTCATGTTGTGATGTGTTGAATGATGGAGAATGGTGGAAGGGCATAGTACTCATAATGAATACACCATGTGTTTGATGAAATGCTAGAGAGAGAAAATGTGAAATAAATGCTTACAAGAATCTTGATCACTATGTGTTTGATGAATTGCTTGAATGAGCTTAAAAACCTAAGGCTAAGAACAAATGAATAAAGGTGAAGAAAATGTTGCATGCAATGTGTTTGATAAAATGCCTAAACGAGAATTAAATGGATTTAATGAAGAACATGAAAATAGGATTTATGTAATGTTTCTTATAAATGATAAATTAATCAAATGCGTTATATGTTGCCTAAATTCTCATATGATTATGTTAAGAATTGAAATGCTACACTCATGTGATCCTTCTATTCAAGCATGTCATCATGTTATTACAAATGTTACACACACGCACCCATGCATGCATGAATCAGTTTTTCTAAAGTATATGTACACAAGAAACAAGAATGTGATTCACGATACGATTGATAAAGTTGGACATCGGGCCGGTCAAGGGTAGGGCATATCCCTAGGATATGTCATACCTGGCTCACAAGTAAACAAGCATGAATGATAAAGCCGGACATCGAGCCGGTCAAGGGTATGGCATATCGCAAGATATGTCATCCCTGACTCACAAGAAAACAAGTCAAGGAGGTTGGTATACCCTTTTCTATATATATTTCGTTGAAGGGAACTTACGTCCCGGCTCACAAGTCGCTTCAAGGGTACTAACCTCTAGATCACAAGTATACAAGCATGTCAAGCCAAGAACATGTCAAGTCATGACAAGAATAAATAAGACAAGTTATTCCAAAAAAGAACAAGACAAGCATGTGTGATTCTTACGAATAAGACCAAGAGAAGAACAAGTTTTCAAGCACGACAAGCAAGTTTTAAAAGAAACACGAAACGCTATTTTCAAGAACAAGATATGACTTAGAAAATATGAGTTTTACCAAAGTTTTAGCATTCATTCAAGCATGTCAAGATTCGCATTCATTCAATCATGTCAATATTATTACTTTGCTTTACTTTAAATGCTATGCATGCCATATGTTGCTAGTATTGTTTTAAGTTGATGTTGTGTATTGTGGTTATTATTGTTGTGCTTCGTTATTGCTATTGTTAGCTAGTAGCTTGTACTCGCTGAGTATTCCATATTCAGCCGTACTTTTATGTCGGCAGGTACTAAGGACGGCCTTAACCCTGAGCCTTGGGTTGAGGAAGAGTATGTAGAGGAGAGAGAGCCTCCTATCCTAATGCAGTCGCATGAGGATAGAGACCGAGATTTCTGGCCATATTTGGATTATTGTTGAGCATAGTAGGATGGATATTCTTTTTTTATTTTTGATAGGTAGGCATGTCCACCTTTGACTTGATATGCTATGTATATATGTAAACTTGGAATAGACCACTTTATATAGAAAAGAAAAAGTTGGTTTACGCTTCTGCACTCATGTTTAGCTTCCGCACTCTAATTATTGTTGTTATAGTATTATGGTTACTTGGTTCATTGCAGGATGTCAAGTATGCCTTATGTGTCATACGGGATGATTGACACAGCGGTCACGAACTAAAGTATCCCTAACTCCTAGGGGGTATTTTGGGGCACGACACAATTAGCCTTCTCTACTGACTCAAGCACTGGTTCTAATCTTTGAAACCCTGATCTCTTCGTTCAACAGAGTAGTGTAAATTGGTTTGGAGTATTCATATGGTTCTCCCATGAAAAAATATTTCAACCATTACCTCAGAGTGACTTGACTCACTTTACGTGCCTTTGCACCTTTGCTTGGCATTGTTTCTTCGATCTCCTCTTCAACAATGGAAGCCTTGCCTTATCTTTATCTGCAAGAGCCATCACTCCATCTATATTCGCTTTCAAAAGGGCATTGTAAACCCGGTACAACTCTCGGGTACAAGAGGGAACGTTTTCGAATACAGAACAATATTAAATTAAATGGATTGAATTCGTCATAGAAGGCTCCTCTGACCGACAACCCCGAAATATGGTTCATTGCATGGATTAAAAGTCTAATTTCTCCCCATGCTATATGAAAAGTGTTGGTCTCGGCACACCAATGATTGAGAAGGCTGCGGAACAAAAAGTGTCCCACTTGTATTCATATCTAGCTAATCCAACTGCTCCCCAGATGCCAAGTGTTATCAGCTCATCACGGAAGTGCATGTATACATCGTGAACCCACGACAGCCATAAAGTCCTACCATCAACTGTTGAATAGCTTCTGATGACCATGGATGAATCCCAGCGGACGTCATCAGTACGGGTCAGCAAAATAGGAAAGACCTCTTTCAGCACCCTCTTTGGGTCTTTGCCCGGTGGATCTATCGCAGCGCGAGAGGGTGTCAAATAGCTTCCATCAGAAATAGATATGTTGCTTATTAAACCCCTTTCAACATCATAAATGCATACGGATATTCGTCCATGAAGTACCCACTCTCTATGATCCATAATTGGAAGAAGCTCAACATCTTCTACTCAAAATGCTCCCATGATCTTAAGCTGGCGATTCAGACTCGCCCTATCTTTGTCATCTTCATCAGTATCAACTTGATGAAGGTTTTCGGATCCCTTAAAATATCTCGGTGCTCCAGTCATTCTGCAAAAAGAAAATGACAGAATACACAAAACGATTTTAGTTCTGGAAGATTAAATCAAATTATAAATTTCAGATTAAAAATGGTCAAAAAGCGAGCCTTTAGATGGGAGGACACACCCACCTTGATAATTTGAAATGATTAAATATGTGATTAAAAGATTAATCAATTTCAGAATTAGGTTTAAAACCCGAGTTTGTGAAATTTAAATGTTTCACTTAAGGCACGTATCTAAGGATAAAATTGCCCAAAACAATTACCCTAAAAATTTTGCTAAGGCAAATGTCCATGGGTAATTGTCATAGCAAATGTCTAAGGGCAGATGCTAAGGTTGAGATTCGTGAACAAGTCCAATGACAGATTTTTTTGGTTCATAGATAAGTGTCTGGTGGATAACCTATCCGTGAAAACTATCCACAGATACCCGAAATTTCCACTGACAAAAGTCCATGAAAATTAGAAGTATCCGTGGAACTCACAGATAGAATTTTTTTGGCTCACGAAAAAAAGTCCTGTAGGCAGCATGTCTGTGGAAAATATCTACGGATACTCAAAATATTCACGTACAAAAGTCCATGAATAATAAAAGTATCTGTGAACAAAAATCCACGGACAAGGTATTTAAGCTCACGGAAAAAGGTCCTGTGGGCAAGCTGTCCATGATCATAGACCGCGGGCAGTGAGTCACCAGTCTGGTTTCCCATGATCAGAAAACTCAAGGGTTCCGGCAATGGAACCAGAATTCCTGCCGGAAGTTGCAAGAAGCCTAAAATGGCATCCCAGGTTCTCCCTGACCTGGGAAAACCCAAGAAATGCAAAATAACACATTTCAAGGGATCCCATGACTAAAATGATCCAAAGGGATCCCTGCCGTCTTGCCTTAATGACCAAGGTGAACTCATCATGAGAGTACCTCGATCTGGAAAACTCATCATGGGTTTCCTACTAATAGTTTGAGAGGAGGGCAGTTACATCTCTTCAATATCACTGTCAAGTAACAGGATCCAGATGGATGGATCATTTCCAACCACCCAGATCCTGAGGGGCATTTGTGGGTAGTGAAATCTCACCATTCATTACCCTGGTGCATGTACAATGGCACACACTAGATCACCATCTCTCAGAGAAATGGCTCAGATTTGTGCGTGCCAATGACACGCGCGGTCCTTTTGGCTGTCAGCATTAAATGTTGATGGCTGGCCATCATGCCACCAAGCTTGGTAGAAGGGATAACCCGAGAATTAAAACATCACGGATGACCTTTGAGTGTCAGCCTCTAAGAGGCTAACATGTGTCAAGTCCGAGAAAACAAAATTCACAGACCCAACCCCTAAATGTTAGCCTTTGAAAGGCTGACACATGTTCAATCTGTAAGAAAAAGCGTCACGGATATAACCCTTTAGTGTCGGCCTCCGAGAGACTGACACGTGTCTGATCCATGAGGATTAACCTCATGGATCCATAACTTGAGTGTTAGCCTCCAAGAGGCTGACACGTGTCCAATTTGTGAGGATAAATTCCCACGGATCAAACTTGAATGCTAACCTCCCAGAGACTGACACATATCCAATCCATGAGAGCCAAGACTTCACGGATCAACCATCACCATAATCGGTCCTGGACCTAACCCAGACCACTGGCAAGACCCATGGTCTCATCCCTTGGGTCCGTGAACTGACCAAGGTCAATGTCACACCCAAAACCCACCCTAGGAGTTAGAGTGAATCTTGGACGACTTATCATGACCTACCTGACATGCTTGACAAACCATCCTGCAAAACACTCGGAGTATAGACAATAGAGGATAAAATAGTAGAAGCATAAACTAACATGGCACAACAGAAGTCTAACCAAAACCTCTATGTATATACATGATCCAAGTTTGTACAAAAGAGAAATCAAAATAAAGAAGGTGCGGACATGCCCGCCAAAATACAAGGGTATAAATCTCTCATGCTCACCCACCCTCACCTAGAATCTATCACCTAATAATAGCCCTCTCCATGAGGCTCCTCAGTAGGGACCTCCTCGATGTACTCCTCCTCCGCCCATGGGCTAGGAGCACAAATGTCAAAAGGAGCCGCTACACTGCTAGTACCTGCCGACATCCAAAGTACGGCTGAGCATGGAATACTCAATGGGTACCAAATACTAACCAACAATCATAGCAATATAATAATGGAAATAAAGTAGGAAACAGTTCATATCATAACAGGAAAGTAAACAGTTTATATTTCATGCTTGCATCACATTAAAGCCGGGAAAAATCTTGAAATCATCGTGTGCTTGACTTGACTTGAAAATACTCTTTTCGTGTTTGAAAACTTGTCTTGTCATGTTCTGTCTTGCTTGTATTGTCGGGTCATGCTTGTTTTGTCGTGTCATGCATGTCATGCCATGAAATTAAAATGCTCATGTTTGCTTGCTTGCTTGAAATTTAAACGTGCTCATGCACTTGGGATGTTAGTGGCCTTGAACAACTTGAAGGGAAGGTGGTGTAAAACCCCTCTTTTGCGAAACATGGAACAAAGCAACTTGAAGGGAGGGAAGTGTAAACCCCTTTTTTGTGAAGTACAATAAAATAAACATACATGCTTGGAGGCGCACTAACATCTTGCTTGACGTGTTCTTGTTCATGTTGTGTTCTTGTTCTTGTTCTTATTCTTGTTATTGTCATGTTTTTGTTCTTATCAAAAGCGAGGCAAAACATATCATAAGATATGCCCTACCTCTATTTAACAACCCTTACATTTGGCCTTGTCATAGTGTTCTTGAATCGAGAATAAGACCCTTGTTCTTGAAAAACACCGATAAACCATGTCATGCATGTTGTGCTCGTGAAGTCATGTACATGCTTTAGCTTGGAATTAAATGTGACATTTGAGATTCAATAATATAAGAATTAGCATTCATTTCAACCCATAAAAATATTCATGCCATTATAGAAAACGAATAATCACACTATCATAAACCCTAGAATTTCCATATGCCTTAAATCATGCTTTTCTTGATTTATGATTCATCAAATCCATCCATCATCTATTGTGTGTTCATTATTTGTGAAATACCCTTCCCATTTCATTCATCACAACATTCATATGGCATCCATCGCCCAACATCCATCTCCACACATACAATCTATTTCATATTATGTTCATAATTTAGGAAAAACAAGAAAAAAGGAAAGAAAATGGGAAAATATGGCTAAGAGGGTAGCATAGGGTACCGACCTTGAAAAAGGAAGAAAACCCTTGAGAAATGCCATGGAAAAAAATGTCAAGCTTGGAGAACGTGCTCCTCACGTGCCTTGCCTTGCATTTGAAGAATTCAAGCCTTTGGGGCGATCTTAGGTTCCCAAACCCTTGATTTCCTCCAAGATGATGCCCTAGGTTAAAAACCCATTTTCTCCTCTCTCACACTCTCTCAAAATATTGCTAAGGGTATTTATGAACACCCTTGGCTCGAGCAAGCCCTCATAGGCAAGGGTGGAATGCCCAAAAGACAATAAAGCCCTTAATGAAATTTCTGCAAAACGCGAAGGACTGAGCGATCGGTGGTTATAACCGAGCGATCGGTGTTTTAACCGATCTCTCGGTCAAAAATCACTTCTCTGGAATTTTTCCCCATACGAATTTTTGGACCGGTCGATAAATACTAATCGATCGGTTTTAGACCGATCGACTGCTCTTGGGACCAAGCGATCGGTGTTCTACAAATCTCAACACTGAATCTATTTTCCACTCAGTTCCACTGTTTAGACTTATCCCACTTCTATTCTAATCCTCTAGGAACATGCCTAGGACCCTTCTAAGGCTATGGCATATTATTAAATATTTTATTTAATTATTTTATAGCATTCTTACAAAATTTCAAAGGTTTCCAAATTCTCATTTCATGGAAAGATAGAGATTACAAAGGCTTCATGTCTTGACACGCATTCCAAGACATACAAAAGTTCCAGGGTTCTATAGTTAGTCCCCTTTCAGAGACCTAGTTCATGGCCCAAATAGGCCTTAGACCTAGGTCAGTGTATCTCCAGCTGGCAGTCAATACCTGACTGTCATAGGGTAGAGAATCCTTAATAAAAATGATTCTCTATCAACTTTGGGGGATCCCAAGATAAAGATCCTCTCTTCTAAAATCTCATGGGATGTCATATGGCACCCCATAATCATGAAAGGATTAAGATTTTGTCCTATATCTTAGGAAATGATGTGACTTAACATCCACCTTTTGAGGAGAAGATATTATCTTCTTCTCCCTCTCTGAAAGGTACTAGGATTCCTCCCAAAAAAGAGAAAACCTAGTACAAGAGTCCTCAAAAGAAAATGACTCTTTTAAACTTTAGGAGTTTCCTAGATAAGGGAGACCCGTGAGCTGGCCTCCTCTAAGAGGAGAGTCCAGGTTGACTTCCCTAAAATAAGGGAGTCAAAGAGACAGACCAAAAAGGACTCTCTCAAACTTATAAAAGGAGGGTTTTTTATAAGAAATTCTCACGAAGAAATACGAAAAAAAAAAAAAAGGAAAAACTCCCAGAAAGTAATCTTTTCTTGCCCTTCAAGCAACAGCAAGCAAGCTGAAGGAGAAGATTCCTTCGACATGGAGAATATTAAGTGAGCCTCATACAATGGTCACCCCCATTCTCTCTTCTTTTTTTTTAACAATATGAAGACCTCAATGAGGCACTTGTAACGCCTACATGAGATCTGGGCAACCCCATTGAATAAATACAAGTACTTTATTCAATATTTTTTCTTCTTTAATTCTTCTTCTTAATTAGAGGTTCTTTCCCAAATCGGGAAGGTAATTAACAATCTAAGTTTACTCAGATTGGAAGGATAGTCCCCCACACAAATAAACAATAAGATTTGACGAAAGGTTTTCTATGATGGGTTTTAAGCATGAAGTTTATGAATGATATTCCTTTAAGTAATTGCATGTGATATTATTGTTATTACATCATTATTAGCTAGTAGTTTGCGCTCGCTGAGTATTTCATGTTCAGTCGTACATCTTATGTCGGCAGGGTCAGTTTAACATCTATGATCCCAGTCCGTGGGTTGAGGAGGACTATGGTGAGGAGGAGCCGACAGAGGCTCAACTAGAGGAGGATAGCAACCTTGACAGGTGGCCTCATCCTGAATACTATTGAGAGTGAGTGAGAGAGAGAGACTACTTTTGTATTTTGATGAGTGGGCATATCCACTCTTATTTTGTTTTATGTATTTGTAGAGACCGGAATTTAATTTCTCGGTATTCGTACCATTTATATGAATTCTTAGAATATGGTCTATTTTTAAAATACATGTGTTCCTATGACAATTAATGTGGAATGCCTAGATGTAGTAACTCCTTATATAATAATATAGTAATTGATTTATTATTATTATTAAATTAAAAGTTTCGGATTTACGGGGTCATCTCATTGCCTAAAACAAGATTAATATATTTATTTTATAACTTCTAGGAGTCTATGGTTCAAACCTTGGGTTCATAGTATTAACCCAAATGTTTTGGAGTTTTCTTTCACCTTCATCCAACTTGATGAGATATTTTGACCTCCAAGAACCAAAAATTAGGACTTTTCTATTAGCCAAGAAATTGTTCCCCTTTGATTTTTGAGTCCAACGTAAGTTGAATCGTCAAATTTTGATAACCGAGTCAAAAGTTACGAGTCATTTACCGAAAATAGTTTCAAGTCAAAAAAAATATAAAGGGGGTGCGATCGATCACCCACCAGCGACGATTGATTGCCCAAAATAGGATTTTTGCCGAGTAACGCAAATTTTTGACTTTTTAAACCCTTTTTGAGTTCCCAACTCTATAAATACCTCCTTAACTCATGAATTAGGTTTTCAATAGCCTACTAAATCTAAAATAGAGCTTTCTAAGAGATCTAAAGAGGAAGAGAATATGATTTTCTGAGAGATTCAAAGAGGAAAAAGCCTAGCGATTTCAAAATTCAATCAAAGAAGAAGGAAGGAGACTTGAAAATTTAGATCGAGACTCATTCGCAAGCGTAAGATCGTAGGGAAGCGATCAAGAGAGGTAAATTGTAGCACCCCATAACTTTTTGTACTTAATGAATAGTGTTCTTATAGCCCATTTGGCCTTTCACATAGTCTAATTAATAAATAAAGAAGAATTTGAAGATTCTAAAATACTGGCAATGTTCCTTTTTGAAAGACGAATCCAACGCAAGTTGAATCGTCAAAATCCGACGAACGAGTCAAAAGATATGGCCAAAATACCAAGTGAGAAAAATCAGGAAAATCAGGAAAATTGGCAAAACACAGACCAACCGGTCGACCGCTCTCAGCACCGGTCGACCCGTCGCCTACCGGTCGACCGCTCTACCCACCGGTCGATCGCTCTCGCACTAAAACTTGTATGGGGAGATTTTCCAAAGAGGGGTTTTTGGACCGATCGACCGCTCCTACCACTGGTCGACTGCTAGCCTACCGGTTAACTACTTCTCATGACCGGTCGACTGCTCTTTGAGCACTTTGCCTATTTGGTCTGTTTTGGCCGAAATTTTAAGAGTAGGATGGTCATTTGACCACCTCCTCTTTTCTATATAAGCCCAACTCATAGGTGGGGGTTTCATAAACCCTCAAAGCTCATATTTGGGAGATTTAGAGAAGGGAGAGAAGGGAAGAACGAGGGTTTTGCTCAAGACCCATTTCAAGCAAGGATCTTCTCCACCAAAGACTTAATCTCATATTCCCTCAAGTTTCCCTCCAATTATTAAAGGTTAGTACACCCTACTAACTCACTTAGCAATAGTCTAGTTTTCTTTATTGAAAATGATGATTTTGATAATGTGTTACCCACTCTTCTTGAAATATGCTATATTCCCTAAATCTAAACAAGATGAAACGTGAATGGTGGAATGTATGAAGGGATGAGGGGTTGAGGCGATTGGATGTCGTGTTGGTTGATGAATGTGTGTTGGAAAAATGGTGGATGGGCATTTCAAGCATAATAAATACACTTTATGTGATTTGATGAAATATATGCTCTAAGAAGTTAAAATGAAATGACTATGGATATGTTGCATGCCATGTGTTTGATAAAATACCTAAACGAGAATATAATGGAGTTGATAAAGAAAATGAAAGTAGGCTTTATGTAATTTTCCTAAAAATGATAAGTTGATCAAATGCTCTACATGTTATCTACATTCCCACATGCTTACATTAGAAATTGAAATGTTATACTCAAGTGATCCTTTTACTCAAGCATGTCATCATATTTACTACAAATGTTACACAAACACACACATGCATTCATGAATCGGTTTTCTAAAGTGTATGTATATGTTAAATCAAACAAGAACAAGAATTGTGATTCACGATACCAATGATAAAGCCGGACATCGGACTGGTCAAGGGTAGGGCATATCCCTAGGATATGTCATGCCTGGCTCACAAGGAAAATAAGCAAGTTGATAAAGCCAGACATCGGGCCAATCGAGGGTAGGGCATATCGCAAGATATGTCATACCTGGCTCACAAGAAAACAAAACTAAGAGGTTGGTGTACCTTTTCTACATATATATATTTCACTGAAGGAAATTTATATTCCCGGCTCACAAGTCGCCTCAAGGGCACTAACCTCTAGCTCACAAGTAAACAAGCAAGTCAAGTCAAGAACATGACAAGTGATTCCAATAAGAACAAGACAAGCATGTGTGATTTTCACGAACAAGACCAAGACAAGAAACAAGTTTTCAAACATGACAAGCAAGTTTTGAAAGAAACAGGACAAACTATTTTCAAGTGTAAGACATGATTTTCAAAGTACGAGTTTTACCAGAGTTTTCGCATTCATTCAAGCATGTTAAGATTATTACATTGCTTTACTTCAATGCTATTTATTATATACTGCTATTATTGTTTTAGATTGAAATGATGAATTATACCTCGTAGCTTTTGTGTGATTGTTATTACTATGGTTAGCTAGTAACTTGTACTCGCTGAGTATTCCATACTCAATCGTATTTTTATGTCAACAGGTGCACGGGTCCCTTTCGACTTTTGCACCTCGGGTCCTTGGGTTGAGGAGGACTACAGTGAGGAAGACCATATGAGGATTCGGTAGTGAGCCCCAAGCTGAGGTGAGGGATTTAGACCATTGGCCCCACGGGGGTGATTATTGAGCGAGATAGAGTTGTACTATGTCTTTTGTATTTTGATAGGTGGGCATGTCCACTTTTGACTTGATATGTTATGTATTTATGTTAACTTGGAATACTGGTTTGAGTTATAGAAGAAAAGAAAAAGTTGATTTACACTTCTGCACTCATGTTTAGCTTCTGCACTCTATTTATTGTTGTATTATATCATGTTAGCCTTGTTCATTGCAAGATGGTTTGGCAGGTACGAATAGTCACCTCTAAAGTATCCCTTAACTCCTATGAGGTATTTTAGGGGACGACATAAATAATAAACCTAATTTTCCATATCTTGAATATTAACCTAAAAGATGAATTAAAAGAGATAGATCTAAGTAAGAACCTAAAGACAAGCAAGATCTATGAATTCTTATTATTCCTGATTTATTATTTCATGAATCGTTAAATTAGGATGTGAAGAATCATCTTGTATTTTGTTTATGCTTCAACAAGGGGATTGAGAATTTATATTGAATGTATGTGGATATATGATGAGGATGGGATGAATGTATGGAGTTTGAATGGAAGGTATGAATGAATTTGAATGATTGAGATGAATTATTTGTGAGATTATGATTATATATTAGTGTGATTTGTGATTAAAATCCATGAGAATTATTATTGATAAAATATGTGGTATAATTATGATATTGATCTCGATTAAAAAGGGAGTTTGATGTTTAATTTAGATTGAGACTTATGCCTATAAAAAATAAACAATGATTATAGATTGTTGAATTATTGGAAATATGAAATTTGTGTGTTAATTTTATGTTTTTATACGTGATATATATTTGGGTAAAGGAACCTTTGATGAAAGTCAAGCTTTCCTAGGCCTGGTTAACATAGTGGAATGGGAAACTATGGTGAGATGTCCTATGGCCCTTGACTGTTAGTCTTAGGTATAATTTAACCAAAGGTGTATCATTGGGCACTCACTAATGAAAAATATGCACATGTATAAAGAAGAAATTAAGGACATTAATAAGATTACAAGTAAGACCAAAAGTAAAGTAAGTATGAAAAAAAGACACATAAAAGCGATAATGCATGTTTGTGTTTTGCACCACTGAATACCATCAAAAGGGCGATAAGTATGTCAAAGTAAGTAAGCCTTCGTATCGAAAAATGTACTAAGCCGTCCGTATCAGATAATGTACGAATGGTGATATTTTGGTAAAGTAAGGTATTGTCACGCTCCAAAATACCCCCTACGTGTTTGATACTTTGGCAACGTGACTTATACTTCAACACATCCTACAAAGCGTATGTAAGGCATGACAATAGTGAACCTGAAAATTTCTTTCTTCTATATATAGTCTTCCAAGTACAAACATTTACAATAACTAAAATATAAACTAAGACATGCACATAGGATCCCTAGCTTGAGTTACCAACTCAAATCGATACAAAAATCCCATAAATGAAAACTCAAAATACATCTCTCTCCTTCTCATCCACTCATCAATGGGAACACCTGTCAAGGCCCCTCTCATCCTCCAGACAACTGCATGCCTACCGATTCCTCTACATATACCTCCTCGAACCATGGTTTCGGAGCACGTGTGTCTACCCATGTACCTGCCGAAGTAACAGTTCGGCTGAGCATGAAATACTCAGTGTATACAAAGTACTAGCTAACCATATTATGAACATCAGATTAACATGCTTGCAGATACATAGAATTAGGTGTTTCAAAGTATGAACAATACTGAAATTAGAGTGCGGAAGCTATAATTCTTTTCAAAACCTATCATGTGCCTACCTTTTAAAAATCCTAATTCGATCACAAATTTCAAACCTCATTTCAATATCATTTGCATATATTTTCAAATCACATGCTTTTGAACTTTTCCTTAAAAACCCTACTTTTGTCATTTTCATCATACCCTTTTCTTTCAAATTACATATTCCATGCATACATTATATATTTACAAGTATTATACTTTTCTTTCCAAATCACATATTCCATGCATACATTATATTTTTACAAGTATTATACTTCACAAGAATCACTCTTTACAATGTCATATTTATCACATGCATATCTCTTTATTCTTTTCCACATTCAATACACATGCATATCTCTTTACAAGTACATTATTCCACGCATGCATTTTTCTTTATAATTACCATAATCATTTCATGCATTGCTAGTACCCGAACTATGATTGAATGACACATACTAGTATCGTTTACACATACACATCACACATACTTTTCACTTTATTTCATTTATTGTTCTTGCATTTTTTTACTTTTCTTTCTTTTACTTCCTTTAACTAGTGCCCGGACTATGATGGAACGAAACACACTAGCATTAATCTCATTACTTAACTAGTGCCCGAACTATGGTGGAACGGAACACATTAGCTTCTTTCATTTGCTTAACTAATGCCCGGACTATAATGGAACAGAACACATTAGCTTCTTATCTTTACTTGACTAGTGCCCGGACTATGGTGGAACGGAACACACTAGCTTTTTCACTTGCTTAGCTAATGCCCGTACTATAATGGAATGAAACACATTAGCTATTTCACTTGCATGACTAATGCCCGGACTATGATAGAACAGAACACGTTAGCATCTTATCTTTACTTGACTAGTGCCTGGACTATGGTAGAACGGAACACACTAGCATATTTCACTTGCTTAACTAATGCCCAGACTATAATGGAACTGAACACATTAGCTATCTTACTTACTTGACTAATGCCCAGACTATGATGGAACGGAACACATTAGCTTCTTATCTTTACTTTACTAGTGTCCGAACTATGGTAGAACGGAACACACTAGCGTATTTCACTTGTGACTAGTGCCCAAACTATGAAGGAACAAAACACAGTAGCTTCTTTACTTGTAAGCCTTCACTAGTGCCCGGACTATGATGGAACGGAACACACTAGCTTCATTTCATATATTTAACTAGTGCTCGGACTATGATTGAACGGAACACACTAGCCTTGTTGCACATAACACATACTTAATGCAAAACTCATGCTTTTGACAATCCTCTTTGAAAACATACTTTAAAAAACCACTCTTTGAACAAGATCACGCTTTAAACATTGTACTTTGAAAACTCCTCCTTTGAACCTCATACTTTGAAAGCCTATCTTTGCCAAACCCTTGTTTAAACCAAAATAGTACTTTGAACTGAATCATACTTAAAAGGAAAATCATACTTTAAATGGAAATCATTGTTTAAAACAAAACTCTCCTTTCAATACTTGTATTTGATGAAAATCGATCATATAAGCGTGAGTGACCATATATATCGTTTGTCTGCAATTTGGGGAAGTGAGGAAAATCCTTAACATATCATCCATACAATGGTTTACAAGAACAAAGCCATAAACTATTCCAATAATCAATAATTATACTTCCCATATGAATTTAAGTGTTTGTTTCATAACAAAATCATTTAATGTAGTATACACACTTCAATTTGTCAATTAAGCATGCTTTTAAATTAACATTTCCAATGAAAGCATTATACAAGCATATCTAGTATAGAGAAAACTTAATATCCTCTATTTCTTAAATGGATCACAACATGAAAAGCTCGTAGAGGGTTCTACTCTCTTTTCATCAAAACTCATCCCTTCATCCTTACTTCGCCTAAGGAATTTCTAATAGAACCATTTAAGAGAGTGTATTCACACTCTCTTTATCAAAATCAATCCCTTTTTATTTTCCTTAATAAAACCATAGATTTCATGAATGGTAAATAACAAAGCTAGTTAGTATATTATTCTACCTTGCAAAGTTTAGGGAAAGGACTTGAGAAGGCTTGAGAACGCTTGTGGAAGTGAAATCCAAGCTTCAAAGGTGCGTGGAAGTGAGACCCGGGCGTGAGGAAGAAGATCCAAGCCTTGGTGGTGAGATTCGAGCTCCACCTTGATCTCAATTGAAAACCCCCTTTTGGAAACCTAGGTTTCTTCCCTTTTCTTTCAAAATGTTCCTCTCTAAGTGTGGGAAGACCCCCGAAAATTGGGTATATATAATGTTTGGGTTGTGAAAAACTCTTAAAAAAATGAATCTGTGCGATCTCGCTCGAGCGGGCTTGGGTCCCGCTTGAGCAGGCTGTGTTAGACATTATGCCCAGAAAAGTCATTTAGATTGTAAGATTCTTATTAATTTGATTAAAAGAGACTTTTTCTTTATCTATTGTAAATTCTTTATGGGTAATTAACCATGATTATGAGATGATCTATACGATATGAGATGTTGACAATGGTCCATAAGATATATTGTAGGAAAGCTATGTGATGTGATTATCATAGGCAGATATAGCTTTCCAGAGTTCCTTATACCTTATATAGTCACAGTTATGGGTGAAGCTGGGCACTTTACTTATATGGCTACCACAATGCTAAGATGTTCTCAATGATTGAGATAAAGTTTTATCTCAAACTATTGTAGTGGGGACTACACATCAGCATATGGGTGCTTAAATGTACATTGGCTGATTGCATGCAATAAGAGACTTGCATAAATATACTAACAGATAATTGGTGTCTCATATACATTGAACAGTTTCAATGATCCTTACATCTGATGAGTTTGTTTATAACTGAACAGTAATCTGACTATTTTGATTTCACCAAAGTAATCTCTACCTGAGGGACTACGATACAGTGACAGTTAGATAGTCAGAAAGTTGTTCGAGTCGTGATGAATTTCAAACAAGAAATCCATGCTCATTAATTTGAGAGATTATCCAAGTTCCGGGTAAGACAGTCAATTAAGCTCAAATCCTACGCATGTGATTTTGAAATCAAACAAGTATGAAATATATTTTTATTAAAATATATTATACTTATCAAAAGCTTTTCTCAAAATGTTTTACATGAGAAATTGTTTCTCATGGCTTAATCAGAAGTCTTGGAAACTCAGATGATGTACATTGGGCTATGAGTTAGATAGTATATTAATCTCGAAGGCCCATTAGGGATAATGTTATTGGAATGATCAATTGAATTAAAAAATTCATGTGGCGGGATCCTTAATGGTTAATATTCTTACACTGGGATTCAATTGCAATATGGATATCTCACGTCACTTGCAATTCTGATATCATTCCTATTTAAGGGTCAATGGGATAACATTGGGTAAGCCTGGGTTAGAATGTCCCAGAGCAATCTGTGGAGATACTAACATAAGAAATACAAGCTCAATAATAGATTAAATGTTAATCTATAAAGTAAATGATTAAATGTTAATCATTAATAAAATAGATTAAATGTTAATCTATGGTTTAGATTAAAAGTTAATATAAATTAAAGGATAATAATAATGATTATTTAATTAACACAAAATAAGGGGAAATGGGTCTGACCCATATCCATAAAACCCATGAAGAATGGACCTTAGAAGTGGGCCCAAGCCCATGGGATTAAATCCCTAGGGTGGGCGCCCATTTGGTGTTTCCTAATTGGATTAGGATTTGGTTAGTTAAATAATTATTAAATAATTACTCCTTATTTCATGGGATTAGATTCCAATACTTAGAATGCAAGAAAGATGGAGATAAGAAAAGAAGTTTTACTAAACTTGGAGTTCAAGCTTCCCTAGCTCACGCCCACCCCTTTGGGGGTTTCCTAATTTGATTAGGATCCTAATTGTTAGGAGTTTGTTGGGATCCCTAGAATCTAGGAAATTAGTTACACCCCTTTAATTTAGGACTCCTTTTAGGAAAAGAAAACCTAAATTAGAAAGTTTCTTATAACTAATGATAAGAGTTATCATTAATTAGTAACTCTATTAAAGGGATGATTTCTAATTAGATTAGGATTAGAATTAGATTCTAATCTATTTATACCTCAACACCACAAACCTTGGGGGTAATAATTAATTATTCTCTTCCCCTCCAAACCGTGTGATAGAGTGAGAGAGAAAGATAAAAATCTCTCCCTAAATATCGTGAGCCCCTAGGGATTCTCCAAGGTTTTTTGAAGCTTAGGGTTTTGAACCCTAAGGGTTTTGTGAAATAGAAAGTCTACTTCATCATCTCTTCTTCATCTCTTTCATCTTCAATACCAAGTAGAGATCCAAAATTTTCGTGGGGATAGCGAAGAACAAGGATCAAACTTTGAGTATTTCTTTGAGAAATCTCTACAAAGAGTTCTGACAGTTCGAGTTGGTTTTTGCTTCACAAGTGAACATCATTCATCGAGGTAATTCTCTAAACATGTAGTTAGTATTATTTGTTTTCTATGGTGTAAAGATCCTTAGGATCCAGTTTTCTGCATAAATTTTTTATTTGGATTCCCTTAAGACTGCTCACTGGACTCAAAAACGTTGTTTTGGTTAAGTTCGCTCGAGTGGGTTTTCAGCTCACTCCAGCGAGATTTTCTACAAAACTCAGCTTCGGTGCTTTGACCATAACTTTTGACTTGCTTATCGGATTTTGACGATTCAACTTGCGTTGGAATTAAAATTTAAAGACGGACAATTTTGTCTATAATGTAAAAGTCTAAATTCTGAGTTCTTAATGGTGTAAATTGGCCTTAAAGTAGAGGGACTTTTAAGACATCCCTCTTCTTTTCTCGATCATACTTTGATCACACAAGAGGGTCTTTAGGACCCTAAACTCACATCATTAGGACATTAACACATGTCATAACATATTAAAATTTAAATTGCAATCCAAAACCCCTTTGATCATTTAGGACCATTCATGACCATATAAAAGGCTTTTAGGCCTTTTCAAAAACACTATTCACAAACACTATCCACACTATAGTGTTGCGAAGTTTCGGGGTTCTACAAGTATAGTAACCCCTTTCCATATACGGTAAAACGGTATTTTAATTTATTACCGATGCATGTGGATGTGTTGTTCATAAGACAATAAAGTAAGAAGTATGAAAAGTAAGAAAGTAAATGACATAATATACATATTCGCTTTTTCGCACTCTGATTTATGTATGTGAACTGAAGAATGAAATACATGTATGTCAATGTTCATTATATTGTTTACTATGGTTTGTTATATACGTGGAGTAACTTGTTATTCAGCCGATAACTTTGTTTTCGGCAGATTCGGGATTTGATAGTTGTGCTCTGGAGCTTTAAGTTGAAGATGAGTACGTAAAGGAAGATCTTACAGGTGATCATTCCGAAGAGGAACGAGATTTCGATGGACAGTCTTACTAGTATTTTAGTTTATTAGAAATCGTTTAAATTCCAGAGAAATTGTAATTATGGATTTATGTTTTGATTTAATAGATGGTTGAGAATCACGAGGATGATTCAGATTATGTATGTTCAGTTTAATTACAGATTTTAATTGATGTTCCGTTGAGGTATTAAATTGAAGAAATTTTCAGATCCATAATTTAGTATGCCTTTATTGCTTCTAACAAGATGGTATGATAAGTAAGTCATGTGCCAAAGATCTCACATTCTCCTATGGGGACTTTGGGGTGCAACAGAAGTGGTATCAGAGCAAAGGCATTAGGTCCATATAGGTTTTAGTTGTCTTTCAAGATAGACAAATGAATTAGTCTTAAATCCGGATTGATACCATGACGGATGTGGTGTCATTAGCTTTGCTAGGACTTAGGCCCATTATGAAATTATATGCTAATAAAAGTTATTGTATATTATTATGTGTTACTATATGCTATTATGAGTTTTGAATGAAACAGTGATAATTATATGTTAAGATAACTGGTGTCCAAGGGAGACATGGGTTATTCTTAAATTCGGGTTGGATGACGATAAAGCTAATGCACTGGGTTCCTTAAGGTTAAGTATATTAGAAAAAAAAAACCCCTGAGCGAATAAGATTTAAATTCTTTAAGACTTAGGTTTTATACTCATTTTAAGCCTAGGTTAAAATAATTTTCCAGTTAGACTCATGGCTTATTATTGCCCTCAAGACTTTCGTCATGAGACACAATAACCAAAGTTTTTATTATCTAATGTTATCATTTTTAGCATGAAATCTCTATGATGATTGTAAATATGCTATTATATCATTATACGTGAAACATGATTTGTTATATGATATAAGATTGTACACCGGATTAGAACACGTGGTTATGTATATATCTTATGCACCTTAGTAATCAATGAGTACCTAAAACATGTTCTAACCAACACGGTTTGTGACACATCCCTTCGTTACCAAAAACTATCCACTGCCACTCTAATTGGTAGTGCAATTATCACAGATAGGGTACACCATACTTGTGTTGCATAGATTGGAACACATTAGTTGCTAAGAGACCTGTATTTTTATTCATTGTTAATCGTGTCATTTATGATAATTGTCTTTATAATCGTGTCATGAATTAATAAATGAGTTGTTAATTGTTAATAATTATTGTGTTACATGTTTAAAATAATTATATGGAAAAAAAATAAGTGAAAAATAATCAAAACGAGCCAAAGCATCAAGGCGGAGGGCCCGCCGGTTAACTGGCCTCCTATAAATTCGCTTAGAAATCTTCTAAAATAAAGATTCTCAAATGTAATTCATTTAAAAGATCACTAAATTACATTTTATAAAATTCTAAGGGTATTGATAGAATTCAATAACCATAATGAAATTATTGGAAAAATGTCTCCTAAGTACACTGAAATTCTAAAATTAACCTAGTGGGTCCTACCCTTGAAAAACGAGATCCCTTTAGATCCCATATTCTAGAATCTTCTTACTGTATTTAATTAAATTATGAATTTATTTTATTAATATTCTTCATAATAAATGATGACTACTTATATGGTATATCAAGCTCTTTCTATTATATATGATATAATAAATCAAGAGTTAAGGTGTATGATAATAGAGCCTAGCATGGACTTTCTATTTGATAATCTTTAATTAGATTAGATGCAAAAAAAATTAAAAAATTGGGAGTAGGGCATTCTACCTTCTCACTCTGTCATTCTAATTGGGAATTAGAAGATGCAAAAGAATCCTAATATGTTTAGGAAAGAGTCTAAAAATATATATATATAACGATAATAAATAATAATTACATAAGATTCTTTTAAGTATTAGATCTCCCCATTTATAACTAAGTGACCGTGAGCTCTATCCATCCAAAGAGGCTATCTCAATCGTCTTGTCCGACTACCCAAGGCAAAGTCTTTACCGACTCAAAAACAAAATGCCCAAACATCTGATGATGGGAGGCAAGGTACGTCAAAACAAGCCAAAACATCAAGGCAAAAGACCCACCGGTTAACTTCTCGTTGCTTGATTTCGCCTACAACAACAGTTACTAGGAGAGCATCCAGATGGTACCTTTCGAAGCCTTGTATGGGAGAAGTTGCAGGTCTCCTTTATACTGGGATGAAGTTGGTGAATGAAAAGTGTTGGGTCCCGAATTCTGCAAACAGGGTCAAGATCATCAGGGAGCTGTTGAAAACTACCCAGAGTCAGTAGAAGAGCTATGACTATACCCATAGGAGAGATATTGAGTTTTGTGTTGGTGACCATGTATTCGTAAAGATATCGCCAACAAAGGATACTATGAGGTTTGGAAAAAGGGGCAAGCTCAGCCCTAGGTATGTGGGTCCATTTGAGATCATCACTAAAGTCGATGAGGTTGCTTACCGGGTCACTCTACCTACCCACATGGTCGCAGTGCACAACGTGTTTCACATTTCCATGCTCCAGAAATACCTCCTAGACCTGTCGCATGTGATTGATCTCGATCCTTTGGAGATCCGTGAGGATCTTACATTAGTTGAGCAACCGGTCCAGATCTTGGACCGAACAGACCAAGTTTTGTGCAATAAGACTATCCCTTTGGTTCTTGTACGATGACAACATCATGCTAGGGAAGAAGCCACGTGGGAGCGCGAAGCCGAAGTGGGGGAAAAATACCCTCATTTATTTGTATAGTTTTAGATGTTCTTTTTTGTATTTTGTATCGTCCTAATTTCGAGGGTGAAATTTTTGTAAGGGGGGAGGATGTAGAACCCGGGACCTTGATTCCATGGCACGGTGAATAGTGTTTAGAGGCATTAAAGCCTTTATGTATTGTGTAGATGATATCAATGAAGAAGAAGATTTTAAAATTTAATTAGAGTGTTCAATGTGTTATAGCTTGTGTGATAGTCTTAGGGTGTTCTTTTATGGTTATGGGTGTTCAAAACAAATGGGGAAATGTCCTAAGTGTGAAAAATGAAAAAAAACAACAATAAAATAGGAAATCTGGGATTTTCGTTCAAACGAAGCCAGAAAAGGGATCAGAAATTGAATCCCGCGGCCATTTCTGTTCGAAATAGCCATTTTTCATTTGAACGAACACATTCGCTCGAACGAACTTGATTTCTTTCAAACAAACGTTGTTAAAACAATGAAAAAAAAAAACAGTGTTGAATCCGAATTTCGGGGTTTAACCCTCCTTGGCCTATAAATAGACCACCCATTTCATGGTTTAGAGTTAACAACTCTAAGGGAGAGATTTTCAGGGAGAAAGAGAGTGAAGTTAGGGTTTGGAAGAGGTTTCTCTCAAGATCAAGGGTAAAGCCCAAATCTCACCTCCAAGTTTCTCAAGATCAAAAGTGAAATAAGGATCTTGCAAGCCAAGACTTTTCTCATGAGGAAGTGATCCCAAATGGGTAGAAGCTCAGTGTTGCTTTTCTAACCCTTCTCAAGCTTTCTAGGGCTCTTAACCAAAGAGATTTGGTCTTTGAAAGGTAGGTACACCTCACTAGTTAGCTTTCTTATGCATTAAGGGTAATAAATGAGTTTATTGTGAGATGTATGACTATGTATGAGTAAATACTTCCTACTATTGACTTTATTATGATCTCTATTATGAAAACCATGATATAAAACATGTTTGTGGATGAAATTGAGTTGTGTAGCTTAAGTATGCATATACTAATACTTGAAATGAAATCACCTAAGCATGTTTGGATGTTTAAATGCTTTCTAGATATACCATGATGTTCACAAGAACAATATGTACATGTATCCCTTGCATGATTTGGGTTTTCTTTAAGTGCGGGCTTTCTAAAAGTTTACAAGATGACAATAAAAACAATTGAGACAAATTATGATTCATGAACACTATGATAAAGCCAAATGTAAGGGTTGATCAAGGATAGGGCATATCTAAGGATATGTCATATCCGGCTTCAAGAAAAGAAAACCAAGAATGATAAAGCCAAACGGATGGGTTGGTCAAGGATGATTAGTGTGTCAATTTCAAGCATGTTCAATCAAGGTTATCTACATACCCGGCTTCAAGTTGTTTCAAGGGCACTAATCATCTGGCTTCAAGCATGTTCAAGACATGCATGCATGATTCACGAAAGATAAGATAAACATGATTCACGCAAGACAAGACAAGACAGACATGATTCTCACATAATTACACAAACAAGACAAGAACTAAGTTAACGAAAAATATGTTTTGAAAACACGAAAAGTAAGTTTTAAGTATGATTAAATATAAGGTATATTGTGTATATGAATTTCAGGACGTGACAGTTTGCCAACACCATTTTGACTTCCCAAAAGAGTCAAGAGTCAATGGAAGTTGAAATATCCACTTCTTCAGAAAGCAGGTCTTCATTGCATCTACAAAAAGTCTTAGGGAAAGTCGACACTTTTTGGGGGGAACAATCATATAACAAGATTATTATTATTATTATTATTATTATTATTATCAATCTTACTAATTTAAAGAGAATGGGCATGTTCAAAACGTTGATTGAAGTTTTACTAAATTCCAAAACTACCCTTACTCATACGGATACAAAATGATGAATGAATTTTGATACAAAATGTTGAATAAATTTTGGTTAACTCCACATTTGCCATTTACTAATACATGATGAATTTCACTTAATTCAAATATTGTCATTTACACAATGGTATTTAAAAGTTTGGTTGAATTTTAGTTTAATGCCAAAGCTTCTCTTGATAATATATAAAGAGAATGATACTTAAAATATTTAATTGAATTTTAGCTTAAATTCAAAATTGTCTTTTATTAATATAATGGACTTTTTCACCAAAAAATAAAGCAGACTTAATAACTTGATTGAAATATAATTTAATTGTAAAAAACAATGTTTTCATAACTAGACCGACTGTTGTGACCAGTTCTTGATTCGATCGGTCCGGTTTGATCCTTTTACTATAATATTTTATATTTTTTTTGGCCAGAACATCCGTAAAGTTTTTTTATAATCAAAATACCCTTAAGTCATGTGTAAGCACCCGATTTTTACACCCCATCCTAACCGTAGTTAAAATATTTTAACTATGGTTACCTCCCCTGCCAAAGCCCTCACACCCTAAGACAAAACCCTGCCCTTATGATAATTCCCTATACCTGAGTGTGCAGGGCCCAGGCCCATTTCATCTGAAATCCAGAATGCCAGTAGACCTTCTACCGACATTTTACATTTGCCCTGTTTTACTGTTGTCGGTAGAAGTTCTACTGACATTTCACTTTTAGCCTATTTCACTGTTGTCGGTAGAACTTCTATCGACAACTGCAAGTTACGAGCTGCAGACAGCAACACCCCTGCACACTCAACCCCCACCTCGGTTCCTCCCAATAAAACCCAACCCACCTCTACTGCAAAACGGTCGGGGTTTTTAGAGAACCCCTGCTGCAAAACCGTACTCTTCACCTCTCTTCAAGCCCTTGGGTTGGTTCTAGGCTTCCCCTAGACCTGTCTCGAGCTCCCCCAGCAGCTACAGGCCTTCACCGGAGTACCACCATCACGGCCACAGCCCTCCATTGCCTGCGGTCAGAACAGAGCATCGGGGTAGGCATCCCCTACCCCTGTTTTTCCTCTTTTTCTAATCAATGTGCGCCCCTGGTCATCTCCAGGGGACATTTGCTATGCTTCCTTGATGTTTAGATAATGGTAGAACCCAACAGGGTGTTCATCCACCTAAACAATAGGTTTGGTAAACCCCTGCGGGTACATCACCTTCCTTGGTTCTCCAAGGACTTTCACGGACTTTCTGGGGGTCCCTCACATCATGAGGGAACCCCTAGTAATCCTTGTTCACAGCCCCATGGGCATGATCTCGGTTTTCAGAAAAACCTAGAATGGCGGTATTCTCAGTACCGCCATTCCTAAAGAAACCTGTTTCCAGAATGTCGGTGCACCCTTTACCGACGTTCTGTGTTTTGCCTATTTTCAGCCTGTCGGTAATGCTTCTACCGCCAGTTTATTGATTCAGGCATAGTTGCTTTACAGCCTTGTGGGGCCCACTCCAGGCATCCCCTGAGGTCCACACCTGGCTTGATCTCTTCCCAGGAGTCCCCCTACACTCCCATGCCTTTGGTTCACCTCGGGTTATCCGTTAACTCTAGTTAACTTTGGCAAAACACTGTCCATAATGTATGTAATTACATTACCGACATTAAACTTTGTTTTAATTTTGGGCTTTTGCAGGAGCCCAGGCCTGGTAGGAGGCCACTTTAGGCCCTGCCTAGCCCCCTGGGCCCACCTTGGACCGTACCAGACCCTTAACTGTGGTTAAATACACCTTCGGTTAACATTCAAACCACAGTTAAGCACCCCTTAAACCCGTAAACTTTTGGAAATTAAATGGAAATTCCTAAACAAACTTTGGACCATAATCCTGACTTTGGCCCTCTCCCTAACCCTGGTTAGCAACCCTAACCACAGTTAGAACCCCTTAACTGCGGTTAGCAACCCTAATCGTAGTTAACTTCGGTTTACGGCCTACCGGGCCCCGCCTTAGCCTACCGGGCTACAACTCACTCACCCTTTACTGTGGTTAGCCACCCTAACTGCAGTTAGTTCGGCCTAACCCGATTAGCAATCCTAACCTGGGCCGGACTCCTTCCTAGTCTACCGAACTACTCCCTAAGCCTACCGGGCTTACAATACCCTGCACCTGACCTCCTCGGTCAACCAACCCTAGTCTACCGGACTAGCCCATGTTAGCCACCCTTGGTGCACACACACACGCCCCTGGCCTCAGCACAGGCTCACGTGCCAGAACTACGCTCGGTCTGATCTCACCCTGTGAGTACGTAGGCAGCCCAACACGGGCCCCGACCCCAGTTAGCTTTTTCTTTCTTGGATTAGTGTTCACTTAAACATTTCGGCATTTTAAACAAGATGAACTTTAATTGGCTTAAACCCCGGGAGTACGGAACCGTTGTAAAACGGAAGCCTCGGAGTGCCTAACACCTTCCTCGGACTTAACCGAACCCCTTACCCCGATCTCTCTCGTGGATCAAGACCTTATCCAAAACTTCGGGGGACTTATCCCTTCTGAATGAATAGGTGGCGACTCTCAAAAACCCCGTGAGAAATCTAGGGAGCGAATTTCCCGTGCTCACAGCTCTGGCGACTCTGCTGGGGAGAGTTCCTAAAAATCTTTAGGGTTCAACCAGGAACCCGGGTTTAAGCCAACTAAACCTTAAGCTTGTATAAAATGCCTAGTCGTTTAACTAAACACTAATCATTTTACATCTCTTGATTAATTGTGTATTGTGCCTCCATACATGTCATAGTAGTGTAATTAATTTCATTCAACCCAGTAGACAGGCTTATTACGTTAACGGCTGCTGGATGATCATCCTCAGTGTCAGTGACTTAAACGTCTTGGAGGTCCGCGGAGTTACTCCTGTTGGGTGATATCCTTCAGGGAAGGATTCTTAACGCTCCCGCTTACACTAATCGTCCCATTTCAGGTATGTTCTATACCGGGGAGTTACATATAAGGTGTTAAGTAATCCCCTCATCCTACTAGGAACACCTTTGCATCAACCAGCATTCATACATGTAGTCTAGGCTTCGGTATAGTCTACAAGTAGTCCATTCTGGAAGGGCTACTACAAATCCTAAACTGCTTGCATCCTATACCTGTCCCCAATCATGGTTGACTACCCGGGCACATTCTACCCGGATAACCACCCACTCAGGGGCATGTAATGAGCCAAACCTGTGCTTGTAATAAACTACATCCAACCCTATTTCCCGACATAGCATATACGGGGTCCAAATCCCAGGCGGACAAGCCTTCACTGGGCCTGTCCCAACCTTGATCTGATAGGTCCCTCGATTTCCAACAACCTGGGCTAAAACACGTCGGACCTCCGTCCGTCTACCCTATCAGATCACGTATGTCGTGTCACACCCAAACAAAATCTGCATCAATATTTTTGCATCTCATCTGCATACACAGTGCACTCACAGAGTCTGTATCATTGTCCAGGTAGATGGCAGGCCCTTCAGGGGTAACTCAGTCAATGGGCCGACAGTCACGGCTCGTGCATCTAACTTCTCAGGGGGCATGTGATGACAACCTCCAGGCTTCAATTAAGGCTTTCACCTCGAGTCAGCGTCTCATTTGGGCTCAGTACTACAAAACCGGAAATATCCTAAACCTATCTATGGTTAACCTGGACTCGCGCCTCATGAACACTGCTATCCAGTGCTGGAGCCCATCTCACATGGTATTTCGTTTTGGTAAGAACGAGCTCTGCCCAACACTGGAAGAGATTCAGCGCATTCTATGGTTAAACATGGACGGCGAAGCCATAGTACCGCGCTACAAGACAACATACCAGGCAGACCTATCCAAGTTCTTGCATAACAAGCCTGCCTGCTTGCAGCCTGGTCCTAACGGCTCTTTTGATCGAATACCCGTGTCTTTTCTCGAAAAGAAGTACAAGCGCAAATGGAACCCTGACTCCATTTCAGCAGAACTTCCCAGTCTTAATCCCTTGCACTGATAGCCATGTCTCAATTAGTGTTCCCAAGGTGTCGTTCGCTCATCGAAGCAGTTCTGGTCGGGATCATCGAGGACATGCACAACTCCTGCTCGGTTGTACCAGTCATCCTAGCCAAGTTTCTCAGAGCTCTCAACGAGTTTGCAAACCGCATAAAAGGCATCTTCCATGCCAGTACACCTCTCCTGCACCTCTGGTTGGTAAGTCACTTGCATACAATCATTTCAGTACCGGACGGCATCCGCGACGCTTACAATCAGCCTCGGAAGATTTCATAGAATCAAGGGCCAATAGTAACTACAGATGTTGAAGAGCTCTACCAGCTCCTCCAAGACCTTTCAGAGGAAGAAATCACTTGGCAATGCAATTGGCTTGTGTTGAACAGGCTACCTCGTGTTGTCATCACCGGCAGGCGATGCATGATTCTTGCTGGTCTAATAGGCTCCACAGTCTATACACCACTCCGAGTCCTTTGTCAGTTTGAACTCCCCCAGCGTATCCCCATGATAGACCAGCAGGAAAATGATTGGATCACTTTCACAGTGCACTCCGACAACCTCACCCGGTACTTTCAATCAGCTTGGCGCAGCTCCAGGCGAGACCAATGGCCAGACTTCATGGTCTTATCAGGGCCATCAACCAACTCGGCATACCGACAATGGGTGGATAATCCTGACATTCTACCCGGTATGCCTGCGCCTAGGGAACTGCCCACACCAGTTGTAGCTCCATCACAAGGGACCATACCCCTAGCAGAGATGGTTGTTCCTTGGACAGACTTCTTCCTGGAGAGAAAGCTCCAGATCCAGCAGAAATAAAAGAAGCTACGAAAAGACCAGCGCGCATTCAGGCAGCAGGAGGCAGAACAAGGCCGTGAACTCCAGGTTGTACAAGAACAGGTTGAACAATTGGAACAGACAATCCAATCTCTTCACAAGAAATGCAGAGGCGACGCCAAGGAAACAGCCATCATCCAGGCCCAGCTTCACTTCCACCAAGAGCAGCTTGATAGTGCAAAGGCGGAGATGACCTCCCGTATCCATCAATTTGGATACCGCATGGTCAACGCTACCGAAACCCTCACGTGCATAGAGGTTGAAGTCGCATCCCTCCAGCAACAGATCATGGATCTTGAGGGCGTGAATCGTCCACTTGACTTTGCGATCCCCGAAGGGCCTGCCTAGGATCGAGTCTTTTTCCTCTTTCTTTGAGTCTCACTATCCATGTACCCACTGCACTCTTCATGCATCAATGAAAATCTTTTTCTAGCATCTGCCTTTTGCCCTCATGTATAATCATGATTAGCCGTTGCATTCTTTTCAGTTGCATGAGCCGACCTGTGATTCGTTCTCTGACTGCGATTCTCGCAGAAGCAACAGCTGCCGACACAGTCTTGACGGAAATACCAATCACAGAGGTACTCCCTGGCACAGTCTGATCAGAGAACAACTCCTACACAGTACAATCGGAAAGCAGTACAGGATCGATGGCAGAACCTGCAGATCAGCACCAGCGGACCACTGAGATCCTACAGTCACATGACAGAGACATAGCAGCCATGCAGGCGAAGCTTGACAGTGTTCTGGAATCCCTGAAGATTCTGATTGGCACCCAGATCGTAGAACCCTCCATTCGGATCCCAACTGGGGAACCAGCCGAGCAACCTATACCAGGGTCTCGTCCTCACCCCTTCATCATACCTAACCCCATACCCGCAACAGGCGAAGGAGAGGAATATGACCAGTACGAAGAGCAACCAAAGATCTCACATGTCCACCAGGACCAACCGTCATCCTCAGATCCAACCCCTTCCTTACAGGACGAGATCAAGCAAATGAAAGAGGAGATGAGAAGAATGAAAGGTACATCCACCAGTACAAGTCTATCACTGGAAGATTTAACCTTTTCATCAGGGGATGCTGTTCCTGCAGGTTTCAAGGTCCCAGACTTTGATAAATATGATGGCTCGGGCTGTCCAAAACAACACTTGCAGTTATACTTGGGGGACATGCTCCAACATAATAAAAACCAGCCCTTGCTCATCCAGTACTTCCAGAAGAGTCTGAAGGGAGCAGGCCTTACATAGTGGATGTTGGTGGACAAGCAGAAAGTCAAGACCTGGCAGGATGCCATGGACAGCTTCATAGAGTAGTACTCCTTCAACCAGGAGCTCCACCCTCAGAAGAGCCAGCTTGAACAGCTAAGCCAGTCCAACAACGAGTCATTTCTGGAGTACGTTACCCGCTGGAGGGACATGGCAGCAAAGATCCCAACTCCTATCCCTAAAGAGGAACTGGCAGGTATGTTCATGGGCACCCTGAAGCAGCCCTACTCTACACTCATGGTGACCTTACCGGTAGTGGACTTCGGCATTATCGTCAGGACAGGTGCCCGTATTGAGACTGCTATCAAGAGCGAGGTCATTCATTCTAGCCTAGGACTTGATTCCCCCAAGGCGACGGCCTCGTCTAGCAAAAATATCGGTCCCCGGGACCACAGAAAGAAGGAAGATGTACATATGGTTGCTTCTACGGCTACTAGCTCTAGCAGCTCAGCAACAGTCAGTTAGCAGGAATACCCGGCCAGCCTGACTAGTCCAGGGGCAAAACCGTCCTCCCATAAACTTTATCCCTCTTCTATACACTCTCAGCCAGTTATTGGAATTCCTCACTAAGCAGGGCCTTCTCGAGCTAAGAGGTCCTACACCTCTTCTACCTCCAGACAAGCAAGATAAGAACTATAATGCCGATCATCACTACGCCTTTCACAGAGCCCTAGGCCATGCTACAGATTATTGCATAGGCCTGAAGTGTGCAATCCAAGATCTCTTGGATGAGGGAAGGGTTGAGCTGGCTCCCAGCAACACCAGCATCAATCAGGTGCCACTGCCCCCACATAACAATCAAATCAATTTTATCCAGTGGGAAGAGCTCGAGGCAGGGCAGCCAGGACCCAGCACACCCGCAGTGAATGACGGCATCATTAGGCCCTCTTACCGACCACCTGTCATAATCCCCTTCCCCCAGTCAAACATACAAACTATTCAATCTCCAATCCAGATACCTGCCCCCGAACAGATCATCTACACAATTCCTTGGCTCGCGAACTGGCCAACAGCTCCAGCTTAAGCCTCAACCTCTTCAGGCCCTGTCCGGAATCCCTACATCCCAGAGCCTCCTTTTAACCTCAACCGAGTACCCGCTCCTCGCTCTCCCATCCTTGAGAGCGAAAGCATAGCCTACCTAACCAGATCTGGCCGAGTATATCAACCTCCTGTAATAGAGCCGACAAAGGTGAAGAATGCAGAGAAGGAGAAAGCAGGGGTGTCAGACCCACAGAAAGAGACAGTTGATTCAGCAGCTTTATTGAAAATCCTAGAAAAAGCAGAGGAGTTTAATTTCACTCAGCAATTGAGCAAGGTCCCAGCACAAATATCCATCTTGGGTCTTCTTCTCACTTCAGAACATCACAGGAAGCAACTACTCCAAGTATTTGGCAATGCCTATGTAACACCAAACATAACCCCGAGAAACTGGGGCAAATGGTAGGGCAAATCCTTGAACCCAAAGTCATCTCCTTCACAGAAGAGGAGATACCGGACAGCGACAGAGACCATACCTGAGCTTTGTACATTGCAGTACAGTGCATGGACCAAACATTATCATCAGTGTTCATTGACAATGGCTCCGGCCTGAACGTCTGCACACTCTCATCGCTGCAAAACCTAGGCCTGGATCTCAGTCAAGTGAAGAAGAGACCTATGACCATCAGGGCCTTTGACAATACAACCAGGCAGAACTTGGGTGACATCGACCTGACCATCGGGTTAGGACCTGCTCAGTTCTTAACAAACTTTCAGGTTGTGAACGTGCCAGCCTCTTTCACTCTACTCCTAGGGAGGCCATGGATCCATGCGGCCGGGGCCATTCCCTCCTCTTTGCATCAAAGAATCAAGTTCATACAAGATGACCGTCTGATTGTCATTTCTTCGAAAAAGTTAGCAAGTTCCTTTGGGGACGTCCAAGAGCTGGGGCAAGGCACCACCTTCATGACATTCCAGTTCGAGCAGGTTAGTTCTATCGCCCAAGTAGAACAGCAAGGCAAGCAAGCAGTGCCGCCGTTTGTCAGAATGAACTATCAACCTGGAAGTGGTCTTGGTGTCAGGAACCAGGGCATGAAGAAGAGATAAACACCTCCTCGTTATACACCTCCCTTTGGTTTGGGGTACAAGCCCAGATATGAGGACTACCTTTCTAAGTTGACTAGGAAGAGTAGACAATCGGCGAAACCTGGACCCTGACCACACATCTCTGAAAGCTTCCTCGTGGGAATCTTCGAAATCTACCTCGAAACCTCTGCTAAACCCCAATCCAGTGACGAGTCTTCAGGGATTCCAGAACCGGAAGTGTTCACCATGGCCCAGATGTTCGACGAGCTGACTGTCGAAAATGCTACGAAGCAGAATATCCAACGGGAGAGCAGGTTTGCACCCTCTCCAACAATGCCGAAGTGTCATCCAGTCGCCAGCCACTGATCTGTTGGTGGACTGAGGCTCTTACCATTGAGGCTAGCCAGGGCCGGGGCGAGCACAGTGCAGGACAGGTTGGTCCGAGATAGCAGTGAACCAACATCACCCTTCTCTTCCATCTACTTCTCGTTTGCTCCCATTTGTAAAATCCAAAAGTCAGGCCACAGTCGGTCTCCTTTTGATTCTTTTTGTAACAAGTCATTTTGCTAATGAAAATCAGATTGTTTTGACTCAAAAATCATGTTTTCAAAAAAAAAACAATAAAACATTTCATATCAGCTGATGACGAAATCACACGGACTCTTCCCCTAGAAGGCCTAATGTCCTGAAGCCAACAAATCATCACCATCAAGCATACTAAACTGAAGCTAATTGGTTTGCTAGGAAATTACCTCTGACAGGGCTACCCCTCAAACCCTCCTTAAACTCTCCGAATTAGAGTATGACTCAGAACAGGAAGAGGAACGGCCTCAGTAAATTTTGGACCTCCTCCAACACAGCGAAGGACTTCTGCAGTCTAACAGGGAGGACACTGAAACAATCAATCTGGGATCCATAGAGAGCTCCCGGTTAGTCAGAATCGGCACCAGCATGAACCTTCAGCGGAGAGCAGACATGATCAGTTTCCTGGGAAGCTACAGTGATGTCTTTGCCTGGTCATACACAGACATGCCCGGCCTGGACCCAGCCTTGGTAGTACACAGACTACCCTTGAACCCCGACGTCAGACCAGTGAAGTAGAAACTGAGATGGATAAGGCCCGAATGGTCACAGAAAGTCAGGGAAGAAGTTGAGAAGCAAATCAGCGCAGGCTTCTTGGCAGTTGCAAACTACCCTAAGTGATTGGCCAACATAGTCCCAGTACCCAAGAAGGATGACAAGGTCCGCATGTGTATTGACTATCAGAATTTGAACAAGGAAAGCCCCAAAGACAACTTTCCTCTCCCGCACATTGACATTCTGGTCGACAATACTGCTGCGCACGAGACTCCTTCATTCATGGATGGTTTCTCCGGATACAACCAGATCAGGATGGCAGAAGAAGACATGGAGAAAACCTCTTTTATTACGCCTTTGGGGCGCATTCTGCTACAAGGTCATGCCCTTCAGACTCAAAAACGTAGGGGCCACCTACCAGAGGGCAATGACGGCCTTGTTCCATGACATGATGCACAAATCCACTGAAATCTACGTGGATGACATGATCGTCAAATCACCGACAGCCGAACAGTAACCAGAAGACCTGAAGAAACTCTGCGATAGACTCCGAGAGTACGGCCTAAGACTGAACCCAACCAAATGCGTCTTCGGAGCCTCATCAGGAAAGCTCATTGGCTTCATAGTCAGTAAAAGAGGCATTGAGATTGATCCAACTAAATCCAGAGCTATCATCGAAATGCCAGCACCCCAAACTGAAAAGGAGATCTATGGTTTCCTGGGCAGAATTCAGTACATCAGTCGGTTCATCTCTCAGCTAACTCTGATCTGTGAGCCGATCTTCAAGCTTCTCCGGAAGAACACACTGACAATCTAGACAGGAGAATGTCAAGAGGCCTTTGATAGGATAAAGCAGTATCTTCTCAATCCTCCAGTACTTGTGCCTCCTACACCGGGACGTCCACTGCTACTCTACATCTCTGTGCAAGAAACCTCCATGGGGTACGTCCTGGCACAGCATGACGAGACGGGCAGAATAGAGCAAGCCATCTACTATATCAGTAAGCGTCTGCTTGAGTATGAAGAGCGGTACAGCCCTCTTGAGAAGACATGTCTGGCACTGGTCTGGGCAACTCAACGTCTTCGGCACTATCTGCTTTCCTACCCCGTAATTCTGATCACCCAGATGGACCCACTGAAATATCTACTAGAAAAGCCAGCCACCACCGGAAGGACTGCCCGGTGGCTGATGATGTTGTCTGAATTCGACATCACGTACATGACACAAAAGTCAATCAAAGGGCAGGCGATAGCAGATCACCTGGCCCACAATCCGACCCAGGACTACGTGTCTGTACATGATCAGTTTCCAGACGACGCCATCCTGTATACAGAAGCAGATAAACAAGAATACTCCGATTGTGAGTTATATTTTGACGGAGCTGCCAACAGTCATGGGCATGGGGTAGGAGCAGTCCTGATCTCACCTAAAGGAGCACACCTCCCTGTCTCAGTCAAGCTGAAGTTCAGATGCTCCAACAATGAAGCCGAGTACAAGGCATGTATAGCCGGACTGAAAGAAGCCCTAGACATCGGGATTGAAGAGATAGACGTCAATGGCGGCTCATCTTTGGTATTCTGTCAGCGAATGAGTCTTGGGCCATCCAAGAAGCAAGGCTAGTCCCGTACTTAGCCTACCTCAATCTGCTAATCAGTCAATTCAGAAGAATCAGCTTCGGCCACCGGTTCAGGAACCAGAACAGATTCGCCAACGCACTGGCCACTCTAGCCTCAATGGTACAGATCCCTACAGACATCATGCTCTGACCGATAGAAATTCAGCAACAAGATCAGCCTGCCTACTGCCTTCAGATCGAAGAGGTATCAGACAAAAGCCTTGGTATGTATTAAATAAAGAGCCTTGGTATGCGACATCAAACAGTATCTCGATGACGGGACCTTCCCTCTCGATGCTACCAAAACAGACCGCCGGGCAATTAGGAGACTGGCCATTCAGTTTGTCCTATCAGGGGGCATCTTGTACAAAAGGTCACCGAACCTACTCTGGCTTAGATGCCTAGATACCAGTGAGGCAGCACAGGTAGTTGAAGAAATTCACGAAGGAATTTGCGACCCACACATGAACGGGTTGATGTTATCCAAGAAAATACTCAGGCTGGGCTACTATTGGTCCACCATGGAATCAGATTGCTGCAAGCATGTACAGAAGTGCCACCAGTGCCAAATTTACGCCGATAAGGTAAATGCACCGCCAAACAGGCTACACAATCTCATTGCTCCTTGGCCATTCTCAGCTTGGGACATTGACGTTATCGGACCTATAGCTCCGAAAGCATCAAACGGACATCAATTCATCCTGGTAGCAATCGATTATTTCACGAAATGGGTCGAGACAGTCTCTTATGCCAACGTCACAGCCTCAATGGTTCAGCGTTTTCTGAAAAGGGATATCATCTACCGATATGGGGTCCCGTATGAGATTGTAACAGACAATGCTCTCAACTTCGGAGCTGTGAGCGTGGGAAATTCGCTCCCTAGATTTCTCACGGGGTTTTTGAGAGTCATCATCTATTAATTCAGAAGGGATAAGGTCTTGATCCACGAGAGAGATCGGGGTAAGGGGTTCGGTTAAGTTTGGGGAAGGTGTTAGGCACCCCGAGGCTTCCGTTTTACAACGGTTCCGTACTCTCTGGGTTTAAGCTAATTAAATTTAATCTTGTTTAAAATGCCGAAATATTTAAATGAACACTAATCCAAGAAAGGAAAAGCTAACTGGGGTCGAGCCCGTGTTGGGCTGCCTATGTACTCACAGGGTGAGATCAGACCGAGCGTAGTTCTGGCACGTGAGCCTGTGCCGAGGCTAGGGGCATGTGTGTGTGCACCAAGGGTGGCTAACATAGGCTAGTTCGGTAGATTAGGGTTGGTTGACCGAGGAGGTCAGGTGCAGGGTATTGTAAGCCCGGTAGGCTTAGGGAGTAGTCCGGTAGACTAAGAAGGAGTCCGGCCCTAGGATTGCTAACCAGGATTAGGCCGAACTAACTGCAGTTAGGGTTGCTAACCATAGTAAAGGGTGAGTGAGTTGTAGCCCAATAGGCTAAGGCGGGACCCGGTAGGCCGAGGTAAGTCCGGTAGACTTGGTTTTTAGGCCTGGTAGGCCGTAAACCGAAGTTAACTACGATTAGGATTGCTAACCGTAGTTAAAGGGTTCTAATTGTGGTTAGGGTTGCTAACCAAGGTTAGGGATAGGGCAGAAGTCAGGATTATGGTCCAAAATTTGTTTTAGGAATTTCCATTTAATTTCTAAAAGTTTGCGGGTTTAAGGGGTGCTTAACCGCGGTTTGAATGTTAATCGGAGGTGTATTTAACCACAGTTAAGGGTCTGGTACGGTCCAAGGTGGGCCCAGGGGGCTAGGCAGGGCCTAAAGTGGCCTCCTACCAGGCCTGGGCCCCTGCAAAAGCCCAAAATTAAAACAAAGTTTAATGTTGGTAATGTAATTACCTACACTATGGACAGTGTTTTAAGACTGTGTTTTGCCAAAGTTAACTAGGGTTAACGGATAACCCAAGGTGAACCAAAGACATGGGAGTGTAGGGGGGACTCCTGGGAAGAGATCAGGCCAGGTGTGGACCTTAGGGGATGCCTGGAGTGGGCCCCACAAGGCTGTAAAGCCACTGTGCCTGAATCAACAAACTGGCGGTAGAAGCATTACCGACAGGCTCAAAATAGGCAAAACACCAAACGTCGGTAAAGGGTGCACCGACATTCTGGAAATAGGTTTCTTTAGGAATGGTGGTACTGAGAGTACCGCCATTCTAGGTTTTTCTGAAAACCGAGATCATGCCCATAGGGCTGTGCACAAGGATTACTAGGGGTTCCCTCATGATGTGAGGGACCCCCAGAAAGTCCGTGAAAGTCCTTGGAGAACCAAGGAAGGTGATGTACCCGTAGGGGTGTTTAGGTGGATGAACACCCTATTGGGTTCTACCATTATCTAAACATCAAGGAAGCATAGCAAATGTCCCCTGGAGATGACCAGGGGCGCACATTGATTAGAAAAAGAGGAAAAACGGGGGTAGGGGATGCCTACCCCGATGCTCTGTTCTGACCGCAGGCAATGGAGGGCTGTGGCCGTGATGGTGGTACTCCGGTGAAGGCCTGTAGCTGCTAGGGGAGCTCGAGACAGGTCTAGGGGAAGCCTAGAACCAACCCAAGGGCTTGAAGAGAGGTGAGGAGTACGGCTTTGCAGCAGGGGTTCTTCTCTAAAAACCTCGACCGTTTTACAGTAGAGGTGGGTTGGGTTTTATAGGGAAGAAGGCTAGGGACCTAGGTGGGATTTGGAAGAAGAGGGAGAATGACATTGGACTTGGTGATGGTCGTCTAAGGGTTGAGAAGGGAGGAACCGAGGTGGGGGTTGAGTGTGCAGGGGTGTTGCTGTCTGCAACTCGTAACTTACAGTTGTCGATAGAAGTTCTATCGACAACAGTAAAATAGGCTAAAAGTGAAATGTTGGTAGAACTTCTACCGACAACAATAAAACAGGGCAAATGTAAAATGTCGGTAGAAGGTTTACCGGCATTCTGGATTTTAAATGAAATGAGCCTGGGCCCTGCACACTCGGGTATAGGGAATTATCCTAAGGGCAGAGTTTTGTCTTAGGATGTGAGGGTTTTGGCAGGGGAGGTAACCATAGTTAAAAGATTTTAACTACGGTTAGCATGGGGTGTAAAAATCGGGTGCTTACATCATGTTTCTATACCCAAAATACCCTCAAAATTTGTCCTATAATCAAAATATCTCAAATACTTTTTAGTTTTCAAAATGCCCCCAAGTATAATTTATATACCCAAAATACCCCTCACAAAATTTTTAAGCCAAAATGCTCCTCAACTTTGCCCATCTTTTTATTTTTTTTTCTCAAATTTCCCTCAAGTTTTTATACCAAAAATGCCCCTAATAATTCTGATTCTCAAAATGTCCCATACGTCATATTTCTATACCCAATGTGCCCCTCACCAATTTTTTTTACTTAGTATGTCCCTTAAGTTTACATACCCAGCTTTCCTTCAAAAAAAAAAAAAAAAAGTTTATATGCCCAAATTTTTTTTTGTTTTTTCAAAATAACCCTCACTAGGATCCCCTTCCCAGACTCTCTAATCTCTCCCCCTCCCCTCTCTCTCTCACGTGTGCGGCCCACTAGTTTTTGTTTTTTTTTTAACACGTTCGTGGTTTGCCTCCATCCTCCTGCTCGTGTTCTGTCCCCATCCTGCACTCGTAGTCTGCCTCTCTCCTCCTTTGCTGCTCCCGCCGGTTACTTGCTCTTACCGTCGGCCTAATCAAGCTACATTATTGGTAAGTTCCCTCCTTAAAGTTGTGGTATTTGATTCTTTTAGGGTAAAAGGGTGTGTTTGGTTCGGATTCTTTTTAAGTAATTTAATCTCTTAAAATCGATTTCCGCTGTGCACACAGATACGATCGCCTCCTCCTCCTCATTCTTCGGTTAGGGTTTGGATATATGAAATTAGGGGTTTGGTTTCTATTGTGATTTTTTTCCAGTTTTTTGGGTTGTGTTTGCAACTACTGTGTTATTCCCATTCAGTTTGAATAACTGCTATAACATGAGTAGCTACTAGAATAGTGGAATTGAATACCGTGCTACCAAATTTCAAGAACTCACTATCTGAGAATTTTTCAAGAACGCTTCCTAAGATTTTTTGATGTGGTCGTGATATGGTTAGCTTTATCCAAGGCTAGTTGATTGATGTACTGCATTGCATTCATGAATTCACCAGTTCTATCCCTTAATGCCCACCCCAAAATGCATTGTTAAAGATTTTAGGAATGATAACATTCTTCAATTGTGAGAAACCAATTACACACAATTTTAATTAAAAAAGAGCTCTAGTATTTCTCTCATGCCATATGATGGGCTTCAATTTACTTTTCGAATTAACTGAAATTCTTAAGTTTTTCAAAAGTTATTCGCTTTAATTTAATGATCTGTTTGCATATATTCCTTACTTTTTTTTTGGTTTTGGGAGCGTTTTCTTACTTTTATTACACGTATCTATAATCTATAACTTATATATATATATAACCTATACTAAAAGAGGGAGTTAAGCGACTGTTGCAGAGCTGTTGAATCCCTTTTTTTTTTTTGCATAAATTGTAAGTCCCTGCATTGTCCCTAATTTCTAGGGTTTGTTCTGTTTATCTCTTATATGTTTCTTTTATTGAATGTCTCCTGTAGATCTGAACTATTAGGGTTAATTTTCTTATTTTTTTTCTTGATTGATCTTCTCAATTTAATGGTGTGTGTGAGTTTCTTGTTCTTGTTCTTTTCTCCACGTTGTCCTCTTTTCTATGGTGGGAATGTTAGAGTTTTGGAAGTTTTGATAGGTTTGTGTCGCTGGATGTGGTGATGAATTGTCCGAATATCCACAATTGAACAGCTCCCGGGTGGGTCGAATGCTTGTAATTTTGTTTTTTTGAAATGCTTATTTATATGGGGAGATTGATCTTCGTGGAAGGATTTGAAATTGTTCTTAGGGAAATTTGTCTGTGCAGATTTATTGGTTCTGTTTAAGGTGCTAATAATGTTCATTAGTTTTCCTTGAATTGCTTTATTCTAAGTGTGTGTGTGCGTGCTTCGGTTGACTCCCATATATGCATTTGAGAGACTAGATTCAATTTCTGAAAAAATCAGAGAAAACCTTTCTTTTTTATTTAAGGAAGAAATCTTTGATATCTTACTCATTACTTATTGGTTGATGAATCCCTCATGAATTTGATCAATGCACACCAGAAAACAATGACTTTCCTTTACACATTTTGATTTTAGTTTATAGGTTTGTGCACAAAATTGTCCAAAATAGGTTTAAAAGACGCTATGATGTTTTACTTGACAACACCTACACCAGCATACAAAGTTTCTAGAGAATGCAAATGTGGGAATGAACTATTGTTAGATAGTCGTAGTTGGCACATTAAATATTAGGCATTATGGAAATATAGAAGGGGATGACACAGTTGAAAATAGATCAAGTTGTAAAATGATTTGCTTATTGTGGACCCAAGGAGAAATTGAGCCGTGTACTTGAAAACGAGCAAGGCTCACTGCAGTTGACTCAGCAATGGGCGGTTTACAATTTGAATAATTTGTATACTGTCCATATAGCTTCCACAGTCCACAAAATTGAGCTTCTTAGAGGATTGATTCAAAGAAACCTGGTTTATAGGTGGGATCATTCTCTTGCCTAATACATCTGGTATTTGACACTTCATTCACATCTGGTTTCTCAATTACATAAGTTGTCAAACTTTTCCATTGTGTATCTCAAGTTTTATAATTCTGAACTTTTGCATGCTTGTCTTGATTTCAGAACTTTTCTACACACAATACAGTGAAGATGGCCTTTAATATCTTCGACTAAAATGAGGTAGTGCCCATTGTTAATGCTCAGTCATTGCTAATCCCCAATTAATGCCTATATACAGATTTTACCATTATTTGCTAATCTCCAATTAATTCCTATATACAGATTTTACCTTTATAAAATTTAAATAATTTAATTGCTGAGGATCTTGTAGTTCTGCATTTCATTCAGGCTCTTATTCTTTCGTATTTGATTCTTTATCATACTGAAAATGAGGGTCACATATCCTATTTAGACCTCTCTCTGTGGTTCTTTTTCTGCTAAAACTTGACGTATTCAGTCGATTCATCACCTTTTGAGCACAACCAATATCTATCAAACCCCCTTAACTTGGAGGATTACATCTTGGATCTGTCGATCATGGTATGGTCGGAGTCTCTAAGAAACTCGACATATTTTAAAGATTTTTACTTTCCTATATTAGTATAATGTCACAAAATCAATAGTCCTGGAAAATGGAACCTGCTTTTAAAGTTCAGTCTTTTCCAATAAGTTGAGTTTCGACCATTTGAAGTGTATGTTTTTAGATAGAACCATTAGGATCAATGCCCGTCTACCCCAATGTTCGAAGCTTATCTAATTCTAGATCCTCATATCAAAACTCTATTTATTCTTATCAGGAGTAAAAAAATTCTTGTAGAACTGAGAAAATAATAGTTTAGTCATCTAGGGTTTGGGGAAGACTTGATCTAACCCGTGGGCTAACCACCCGCATTTACTCCTTGCTTGGAATCATCTCTTCTCTACCTCATCTTATTGCATGGCATCATGTCTCTGGTGGCATTGTTTACCATGTTCTTTGTAGTTGTTTTAAAGAAAATTTAGAGCAAATTGCACAATCATCTAAATTTACCATTGTTACATATCATGTCAAAGCAAGCTCTATAAACAGCCTTATAAATTACAAATAGAATTACAACAAATAATTTATAATAAAATGCTAAACTTTTTACTTTGTATTACTTTTTAACATTGTTTTAAATGTTTTGCATGTGCAGCCTCAACTAGTACTTTCAATATTTTATAACATATATTTTTAAAATTTTCACGTCTTTCTATTTACGGCTTTTCACAAACTCACTCTGCGCCAATGTCTCTGCAACAAAGCCGATCCAGGTAGTCTCCTTTCCTCTCATCTCTATCGTCTTCCTCTGCAACGACATGTTTCTCTTCCCCCTCTCTCTCCATTCTCTCTCTTGCTCTCTCTTGGTCCACATATCTTCCATCTTCTCCCTTCTCGCCTAGGGTTTAGCAAAACCCCTCTTCTCTCTCTATTTGTCATCTTAATCCTTCTCTCTTTCCCTTGCAGGTTTCCCGAACAGTGCAAGAATATTCCCGAACAGTCTATTGCTAAACCCCTCTTTGATTTACTTATAGTTTAATCTATTGGACCTATGTGTGAATCCATAGAGTTCAGAATTTTTATTTTCTGTTACTACTCCTTTCATGATGGTACATGGTTTCCTACACCAGTTGGCAATCTAGATTGAAATGGTGGATTTTTTTTGTTCTTTTTATTATGTTATTTGTTGTTACTGTGTGATTAATTGAATTGTGGTGATGCTTTAATCTGATAATGGTGGATTTCTTTTGTTATATTTGTTATGCTAATGAGCCTCATATTTATTGGATGCTTGAGGATAAGCATCTGAATGTAGCTTTTCGTAATGTAAACCAAACAACATTTTTATTTCTAAAACTATAAGTACAGCTTTTCGCAAGTGCAAACCAAATGCTATTTGTGTTCGGAATGACTTCTCAAACTTTTTCAGGAGCTACTTCCTCCAAAATAACTCCTTAAGAAGTTTTTTTTTCTCAGAGAAGTTTAACTAAACAAGGCCAAATTTGCTTACTTCTACAGGAAATCGATTGGACTTTTGTGGGAACGTTGACAAAATAATAAAATTGAACGAGAGGGGGTGTTTCGACTAGGGTTTCACTTTCTTCTCCCACAAGGGCGGTCCTCCCTTCTCTTCCACTGCCCCACGCCCTTGCTCCCGCCGCCTTCTCAGGTCGGTAAGATCCTCTCCAGTTCTTGTTCTTCTCCTTTGTTACAACCCCGATCTAGAGGGTTTTGTTTGGATGACATGACTAGGGAGGTAAAAAGGAAAAGCCACTCTACCATGTTCCACCCATGGCTCGCTTACATGTAGGGCAATTTCCTTACATAGCGTTAATACCATCTTTGTGGTTTGCAGGTAGGTATCTTAGTTTCCTCAAAAGAGAAAGATGCCGCATAGAACAAGGCCTATGACATCACTCTTGGTGTTTACTGGAGTCAATGTTATTTTGCTCTCAACCATTACGCCGGTCTACGATTTCGTCTCCTTCCTTCCATACTGGGAACGAAGAGTATATCTCTTATCTTCATTCAAATTTATTTTTATTATTATTGCACTTATTCATTGTGCTTTCTTTTCTTCTTTATATATATTTCTAAGGAAAGTGCCTCCCTTCATTATAGTCAGTCATCACTTCTTTCTTTTTATAATGGAGTACAATTATAAGTTTTGTTAGTTTTTTTTTTGTTAAGAGGTAAGGCCATAATCTAAACACACACACACTATCAGACCTGACCAAATTCCCATCACCTATGCTAAATCTTAGCTTCCAAAATTACTGATCAAGCAACTCAGCAATGGCATTGCCAGATACTTATATGACTGCTAGATCACAGAAGTTAGTAAAATTGCCAAGTTGGAATACCCATTGGATAGACCATAAGGACCTACAAATGCTTAAGTGCCCCTGGTGTGCATGCAGGAATGGGACCAACAATTTCTATGGGTCCCACATAGGGCTCAGCTAAATCAAAACTTGACCTTGTATTTTTCTAGTCATCTTAAGTATTGACTTTCTTCTGGACCTTTCACAAAATATTTTTTGTAGCCACATAAAGTAGGGATCTAATAATCTACCATATCAAAATTTTGGAGTTATAAATTCTTGGTATATTTCTAGTAATATATACTTCAATTCATCTTAAATATATAAATTATTGGAGTTTCTGAAGGAAATCATTTCTCAGGTAAGGAATGACAAATATGAAAATAAGGGCCTCCATTTGTAATATTTGTGAAAAATGTCGCCTGATAGAAAGAAAATAGGGAAAATTACCTTGACCTCAAGTTAAGGATTATAGATAGAAGTTCAACTTGGGTGGGTAGGGGGGGAAACCAGGCCAAACCTTAGGAGCAGAACAATCAGCCTGTGGTCTGGCGGCTGGCCCAACTTGGGATTCAACCCAAGGAGTTGAACCCGAGGGCTTATTTCTTAACCCTAGATGACTTAATTAAGTGGTTTCTGTTGCTCAGACACAACTGGTATTTTTCAGAAAGATGCTAGTTTTCAGTTAACCTCAATTTTGACCAGAAACTAAAATTGATGGTGTTTCTACAAGAAATCGAATTCTAGTGGCAAAGCCGTCCATCAATTGATGAATTTGGAATAAACCCTGGCCCTCCATCAATTGATGATTTTGGAATAAACACTAGGTTCACACACAACTTAAACTAATTCCCAATTTCAACTTTAGGAACCATTAAAGTCTAAACTCATAGAAAACCAAAGTTCTTACCTAAACAAAAGAGGAAGCAGGCTTAGAGAAGGATTTCAATGGCTGAAATCGAATTAAATCAAGTTCCCCCTCTTGCAATACTTCAACAACTTTAGAAGCTTCAAAGAGAATTGCTCAAACTAAATGTAGATCAAACAATAATCTTTTCACCTCAAGAAACAACCAACCAATAACTAGTTCAGCACTAGCAGCTCAAAGAAAATAAGTTCCTCTTATTTCTTTAAAGAGTATTAAACTCAAGAACCTAAATTTTGTTTTGATTGGTGACTCAATAACCTAAATCAATAACTATTTTTTTTACAGCAATAGCATTTCTATTTATTGAGTTCCAGATATGCTTTCTTATTACTTTGCTGCATAGTGAAATAAAGACTCCGGTCTCTTAGCCTACTTTATACGGAGGTCCATGGTCAGCTCCTTGTTGGGAAACTCGGACAAGTGCCATCAAGGTAATTATAGATCATGGCTCACCCACAATCTCATCAATTTCTTCTCTCGTGGGGGTCTCATCCTTTTGTTCATTGATCTTGGTATCTACCAATGCTAAGACCTCTTTGTCGAGTAGTGACCCTGTGTTTTGGATTTAAAACAAGTTATATCCTTTTTTGCTCTCGTTCCTCGGTCCTCCTGATCTCTGGCGTCTTCTTAGGCACCCTTTTATTCTCACTTACCTTTATCCTGGTATCAATGTACTTCAATAGATGCACCACCTTCAGTTCAGAACTATTAGCATGTTGGTAAGCTATTTCCGCTATGGGAATGTAAGAAGACTTCAAATCGTGACAAATTTCAAGTCGCAGCCCATGTAGATACTTCTGCACCAACATCTTCTCATTAGTCATAGAACTCACCTTGGAGATAGGCAATAAAATTCCTTGGTGTATTCCCTAACCGTCTTGTTTCCTTGTTATGAATCCTGTAGCTTGCTGAAAACAACTTGGTCGTGGTTTGCGTATACAATTTGTGCTTTCAATTCCTCTTTCAGTGCAGCCCAGGTCATGAGACTCATGACTTGCATCCTTCCTTTCTGTAGGTTAGTGGCTACTAATGTGTTTCACCAGGTAATCGCATGGCCCTTAAACTTGGTCACAACCAAGGGAACCTTCTTGTCTTCAGGAAAATTTCTGTAGGAGAAAATCCCATCCACTATTGAGATTCAATCCAAACAGTCTTCGGATTTCAAGTTACCATTAAACTCAGGAAAGTCTAACTTGACACCATAATCTCGATCAATCGGGTGCAGGTTACCTTGAACACTCTTTTAGGATTAGCAAGGTTCTTTTCATTGCCATTCAACCTCTCTAAAATCCGCTTGAACACGGTCTCCATATACATAGTCTATCGTCTTCTACCTTAGCCTCTAAGGCATTGGAGTCACCCCCAATACTCTATTCAGCAGCCATGTAAACTTTCCCACTTCTCAACTAATTGAAAGATGGATTCAGAGTTCACCTATGATATCAAATTTGAGGTAGGACAGCAGAAGAATAGGTTGTATGGATTGAATAACACCTCTCTATAAGATTTCAGTATAATTGGATGTGTCTAGATCATGGTTGTTAAATCCCTGTGATTTGCGATTCAAATTGTCGAGACCCAAAATCCTACCTAGAAGCTTATGAGACTTTGGCTTGTGACTTATCATAGCAAACCATCCTGTAAAACATACATGGCATACTAACAATGGAAGCTAAAAATTTCTTTCTTATATACATGACAGTATTCCAAGTGTGTACAAAAAGAGCAAAGTAAAGAGTGAACACCCTCACTCAACAATATACATGTCACTCCCTCTCATCACTCAACAATAAGCCTTGTAAGGCTACCTGTCAAGGTCCTTCCCCTACTTAGGGTGATCCAAAACAGGATCCACCTCCACGTACTCCTCCTCGACCTATGGTCCCAGAGCACATATGTCGAATGGACCTGTTGAAGATGACAGTTCGGCTGAGCATTGAATAGCTCAGTGTATACAAATTACTAGCTAACAGTGTTATAACATCAATAAGAACATGCTTATACGTAGAGACTTAACAAGTTCATCATACATGCTTTAATCCAAAAAAGGAAACCATACTTCAAATCTTATCTTAAAAGGTGCAGAGTTTTCCAAAACTTTCCTTACGAGCTTTCTTTGAAATCAAAACTTATGAGTACTTAGGAGGAATCAAAACGTATCTTATGAGTTTAAGAATCGGATTCCTTATTTGTTTCTTGTGAGAATCAGAGTTCTTATGAGATCTTTGCTTATGAGAATTAGACTTATGAGCTTATGAGATCCTTATTAGCTTATGAGATCATACTTTGAGCCAGACATTAGCACCTGTGAAAAAACTTAGAGCCGGGTTTGTAAATACCCTTCATCGAAACATTGAAATGGGCTGCCAATATCCTTGACCAACCTTCCCTAACATTATCAACTTTCTTATGAGATCATAACTTAGAGCCGGATATGACATATCCTTGGATATGCCCTATCCTTGACCAACCCTCAGTTTGGATTTATCAATGCTTATGAACTTGTGAGCTTTCGTATTTTCTTATTAACTTTGCTTATGAACTTTGAATATCCGTACTTATGAGAAATCCGATCATACTAGACATATGTGTTCATTATAGACTTGTGAGCATCATGGTAGACATAGAAATACTTTAAACATCAAAACATATTCATAGAGTTTCAATCATAATCAATACCATAATTTTCTTACACCTTATGAATCAAATTCATCAAGAACATGCTTTCAAACTTTCACATGAGCTATAGTGGGTGGTAGTAAACTACCGAGGTGGGACTAAAACACTTTGGTTTTTTTGGTCAAGGTAACAATACCACAAGGCAAAGCTATAGGTAATAGAAGGGAAAACACACACCACTCACGCACACACACACACAACCACATGCAACCACTAAGCCCATGAAGAATCAACCCACAGGAACCTCAAAACGGGTACCAACCGTTTGAGGGCCATGGAACTTTATGAGCTATAGTGGGTGGTAGTAAACTACCGAGGTGGGACTAAAACACTTTGGTTTTTTTGGTCAAGGTAACAATACCACAAGGCAAAGCTACAAGTAATAGAAGGGAAAACACACACCACTCACTCAAACGGTTGGTACCCATTTTGAGGTTCCTGTTGGTTGATTCTTCATGGGCTTAGTGGTTGCATGTGGCTGTGTGTGTGTGCGTGAGTGGTGTGTGTTTTTCCTTCTATTACCTGTAGCTTTGCCTTGTGGTATTGTTACCTTGACCAAAAAAAACCAAAGTGTTTTAGTCCCACCTCGGTAGTTTACTACCACCCACTATAGCTCGTAAAGTTCCATGGCCCTCAAACGGTTGGTACCCGTTTTGAGGTTCCTGTGGGTTGATTCTTCATGGGCTTAGTGGTTGCATGTGTGTGTATGTGCGCGTGAGTGGTGTGTGTTTTCCCTTCTATTACCTGTAGCTTTGCCTTGTGGTATTGTTACCTTGACCAAAAAAAAAACTTTCACGTACTAAAGAAAATCATAGCAAGGGTAGATAGTAGAGTGTATCTACCTTTCGAGACCGATTCCCTGCGGTTTAACGCTTTAGAAAGGTTGGAGGAGTGAAAACCGGGTTCCAACTTTATTCTCAAGACAAACCCTAGCTCTCTCTCTTTTCTCTCCCAAAATCTCTCTTAGAACTCTCTTAGGGTTTGAGTAACTCAACTCATGGATTTGAGGCCTTATATAGGCTAAGGGGTTGGCAAAAACCCCTTATACCCCTTAAAAATATCTTAAAAGGTCGGCTTGGCACAAAAAAGCACGTGAGCGGTCGACTGGTGTGCATAACGGTCGACCGGTGGCTTAGTGGTCGACCGTAGGTCTGAGTGGTCGAGTGGTTGAGTGAAGGGGGTTCTGGAAAAAAACCCCATACAAAAAAATCACACTAGCGGTCAACCGACTGCCTAGCGGTTGACCCCCTATTTTGAGCGGTTGACCGGTTGATCCTGATTTTGCCCATTTTGGCCATTTTTCACACTTTAAACACTTAGTATTTTATACTCTTGTTTTGTGACCCTTAACACACACATAACACTTACAGTATTTTCATTCTCTATCAACCTAACTTTAAACACTTAGAGTATCTTATACTCTTGTTTTGTGACCCTTAACACACACATAACACTTAAAGTATTTTCATACTCTATCAACCTAAATCCTAGCACATATACAAACACAATTAAACGGATACAAAAACTCTCATTTTCATTTACATATACGCAAAACAATACATGGAAGTTTCGGGGATCTACATCCTCCCCCCCTTGCAAAATTTTTCGTCCTCGATATTAGGACGATACCTGATACATAAAAGAGAAGAATCACATTAATAGGTGAGGGTACTTTTCTCGCACTTAATCCTCGCGCTCCCACATGGCTTCTTCAACGAAATGGTGTTGCCAATGCAAGAGAACCAAGGGAATAGTCTTGGTGCACTGGACTTGATCCCGCCTGTCCAAAATCTGAGCCGGTTGCTCCACCAATGTGAGATCTTACCGGATCTCCAACTGATCGAGATCAATGACATTTGACGGATCCAGGATATATTTCCGGAGCATTGAAACATGGAATACATTGTGGACTGCCACCATGTGAGTAGATAGGGCTACTTGGTAAGCGACTTCTCCCACTCTCGTGATCACCTTGAAAGGTCCCACATACCTCGGGCTTAGCTTACCCCTCTTACCGAACCTCATTATTCCTTAGCTAGAAGAAATCTTCACGAAGACTTGATCCCCAACTTGAAATTCCAAGTCCTTGCGACGAGTGTCCGCATAGCCCTTCTGTCGGCTCTGGACAGTTTTCAATCTCTCCTTGATGATCTTGACCCTGTTTGCGGTCTGCTCGATCAACTCAGGACCCAAAACTTTCTTTTCCCCAACTTCATCGCCATTAAGGCCCCAAAGGTACGAACACTGAAGCTTGCCTTGTTGTTAGACATGTCTTCTGACAACTTCCACTCCCAAACCATCATGTGGGCCAAGAGTCCAGGAGGCTTCCTACTCAAATCATCTACCACCATGTTTGCCTTACTCGGGTGGATGGAGCATTCATAATCTTTCATGAATTTCACCCATCGACGTTGCCTCATATTTAACTTCTTCTGGGAAAACAAGTACTTCAAGCTCTTGTGATCCGTGAACACATTGAATTGTTCCCCATACAAGTAGTGCCGCAAAATCTTCAGTGCAAAAACGATTGTTGCAAGCTCTAAATCGTGCGTAGGATAATTCTTCTCGTGGTCTTTCAACTGTCGTGAAGCATAGGCGAGGACCTTCCTATGCTACATCAGAACACATCCTAGCTCGACGTGCGAGGCATCACTGTATAGCACAAAACCGCCACTCCCAGATGGAACTGTGAGAACGGGGGCTGTAGTAAGACTCTTTTTCAGCTCCATGAAGCTCATCTCGCATTTATCATTCCATGTGAACTTAGCATTTTTTCATATAAGATATGTGAGCGGTGCCGCTAAGATAGAGAATCCCTCTCCAAACCGTCTGTAGTAGCCTGTCAAACCGAGGAAACTCCGTATCTCGGTAACACTCTTAGGCCTTTCTCAGTTCATCACTGCTTTCACCTTCGCAGAGTTAACTAAGATCCCTTCTGCAGATACCACGTGGCCAAGGAATGCCACCTTCTCGAGCCAGAACTCGCACTTGCTCAACTTAACATATAGGTTATACTCTCAGAGAGTCTGTAGAGTGAGTCGAAGATCCCTTTCATGATTATCCCATGTCCTAGAGTATACAAGGATATCATCCACAAAGACGAGATCATGTGAAGGTCTAGAGATGGTCTGAACACCCGGTTCATCAAGTCCATGAAAGCTGCCGGTGCATTTGTCAGACCAAAAGGCATAACAAGGAACTTATAGTGCCCATACCGAGTCCTAAAGGCAGTCTTGGGAACGTCTTCAACCTTGATCTTCAATTGATGATAACTTGATCGAAGATCAATCTTGGAGAAGAATATCGCTCCCTTCAACTGGTCAAACAAGTTGTCTATCTAAGGTAATGGATAACAATTCTTGATCGTGATCTTGTTCAACTTTTTATAGTCGATGCACATCCTCATCGACCCATCCTTCTTCTTCACGAAGAGCACTGGAGCTCCCCATAGTGAAACACTTAGTCGGATGAAACCAAGGTTATGCAGCTCTTCTATCTGCTTCTTTAACTCCTTTAACTCCATTGGGGCCATCCTGTATGGTGCCCTAGAAAAAGGAGTAGTGCCTGAAGTCAACTCTATCACGAACTCAATCACCCGTCAGGAGGCAATCCTGGCAAGTCCTCGGGAAACACATCCAGAAACTCACTCACAACCGAAATGATTGAGGAGTCTCGTGTTTCTGGGTTCGAGCGATGTCTCTCCTCTGTAGCCCTCGGAAGTGAAACAACTTTACTCCATCTGGCCTGAAGTTCACCATCTTCTCAAAGCAAGCGACATGCCTATGTTGAGTCGAGAACCAATCTATCCCGAGAATGACGTCAAAGTCTTGGAACTCCAGGATAATCAGGTCGGCCAGTAATCTATGTTGCCCAACTTGGATGACACAATCTCTGAAAATTCGATCCGCAACCACTGTCTCGCCAAGTGGAGTCGAAATGACCAACTCACTCTCTAACTGACTCGGCTCAGAAAAGAAACCTTTAGCAAAACCGGGTGAAACGAAGGAATGAGTTGATCTAGTATCGATCAACACTCGGGCTAAACATTCGCTCACTAACAAGTTGCCTGGGTATTATAAATAACTAAGTGTCAATTTAGAGCAATCAATTTCTAATAAGAATAGGTAGCATGTTATAATATATGACAACACATCCTGTCTACGATCAATAATTTATAGCATGGACAACTTGACTTGAGCCCGTACCTTGCTCAACATCATCTGATGCATGTGCGTCTTGCTCTGTTATAGCGAAGACCCTGCCTTGATTCACCTGGCGAGGCGGCTGTGTGGGCTGTGGGGGCCTGGAAGCCTGTGCGGACCCCTGCTGAGAAGCCTGTCGAACTGGGGGCCTACTCCCCTGAGGTTGGACTGACTGCATCTGTCTGCGCGGGCAATCTCTAATCACATGCCCTTGATCCCCACAGTGGAAGCACCTACTAGAGAGTCTGTGACACTCTAATCTTGTGCCTCTGGCCACAATATGCGTAGGCCTCGAATGTAGATGCTGAGGACGTAGGCGACACACAGTATGGCCTGTGTAGTAGTGAGGCGAGGTGCCTGTGGTGCAAGAGGAGGCCTTTATGCTTGTGTAGGCCCAGAAGTCTGGTACGGGGCAGTTCTGGCCCTCTTCTCAGGCGGTGCTGAGCCATTGGACTGACCTCTAACCATGCCTCTCCCTGAGCCACTGTCTCTCCTCCTGAAGAACTCGGAATTTCTCTCGGCGATCTTCTCCTTGCCCACTATCTCTCCCTAGGTTCCCACCTGGAACATGGAGACCCTGTTTCGGATGAAGGCCTTCAACCCTCTCTCGAACTTCCTGACTCGCATGTTCTTAGATGTGATTAGATAAGGTGCAAACCTCGATAGCTCGATGAACTTGGCCTCGTACTGGCCACACTCGTCTCTCCATGCTCTAGAGATAGAAATTCCATCTCTTTCTGCTCCTTGATGAACAAGGTCTGTCTCGGATGAAGGCCTTCAACCCTCTCTCAAACTTCCTGACTTGCATGTTCTCAGATGCGATCAGATGAGGTGCAAACCTCGATAGCTTGACGAGCTTGGCCTTGTACTGGGCCACACTCGTCTCTCCATGCTCTAGAGAAAGAAATTCCATCTCTTTCTGCTCCTTGATGAACACGGGGAAGTACTACTGGTAGAAGACATCAAAGAACTCCCCCCAAGTCCATGCTTCCCCTACCTTGACGGCATCTCTCTGCCTCAGTGTAGATCTCCACCAAAGCTCGGCTTCACCTTCCATCACGAAGGATACTAGTCTACTCTCTACTTATCCGTACAGCGAAGAACCCTGAAGGTCTTCTCCAACTGCATGATCCAGGCCTCGGTGACCATAAGATCAATGGTCCCGTAGAAGGTGGGAGGCCGAAGTCTCCTGAATGACTCGAGCCCTGCAGTGTGGTGTGCAGGTGGAGGTATAGGTGCAGCAGTAAGAGTAGCAGCAGGTTGCCTGGTAGCAAGCATGGCCAAGGTCTCTGCTATAAACCCCAAGACCTGAGCGAGGTTGGGTTGTTCATTGCCCAATAGAGCTTCCCTTCCATTATTCTTCGTCTGATATCCTCGACCCGGTTACTGCGTCTCATGGTGCAAGTTCTGAGAACAACAGTAAGCCATAAGTTTAACTTGGAAACCAGATTCATCGATATATCATTAATTGCAGTTGATAAGGTATATACTAGGGTATAATACACATATGAATATACACATAATAATATAACATACAATTGAAATTTTCCTAGACTAAGACACTAAGTTCGGTTGAAGTCTCAACCGGTTTTAAGACTAAGACTAACTGGTTGGTCTATACTTGGAATACGACTCCCTATGCGGACCTAATGCCTTTGCATTGATGCCAACTCTGTCGCGACCCAAAATCTCACCTAGAAGCTTATGAGACTTTGCTCGTGATCATATCAAACCATCCTGTAAAACATACAAGGCATACTAACAGTGGAAGCTAAAAATTTCTTTCTTATATACATGACAAAATTCCAAGTGTTTACAAAAAGAGCAAAGTAAAGAGTGAACACCCTCACTCAACAATATACATGTCACTCCCTCTCATTACTCAACAATAAGCCTTATAAGGCCACCTGTCAAGGTCCTTCCCCTCCTCAGGGTGATCCAAAACAGGATCCTCCTCCACGTACTCCTCCTCCATGGTCCCGGAGCACATATGTCGAATTGACCTGCCAAAGATGACAGTTCGACTGAGCATTGAATAGCTTAGCGTATACAAACTACTAGTTAACAGTGTTATAACATCAATAATAACATGCTTATACATAGAGACTAACAAGTTCATCATACATTCTTTAATCCGAAAATGGAAACAATACTTCAAATCTTATCTTAAAAGGTGCATAGTTTTCCAAAACTTGCCTTACGAGCTTTCTTTGAAATCAAAACTTATGAGTACTTATAAGGAATCAAAATGTATCTTATGAGTTCTTATAAGAAGCAGATTCCTTATGAGTTTCTTGCAAGAATCAAAGTTCTTATGAGATCTTTGCTTATTAGAATCAGACTTATGAGTTCTTATGAGCTTGTGAGTTCCTTATGAGCTTATGAGATCATACTTTGAGCCAGACATTAGCACCCGTGAAAAGACTTAGACCGGGTATGTAAATACCCTTCATCGAAACATTGAAATAGGCTGCCAATATTGTTGACCAACCTTCCCGCTGGCATTATCAACTTTCTTATGAGATCATAACTTAGAGCCGGATATGACATATCCTTGGATATGCCCTATCCTTGACCAACCCTTAGTTTGGATTTATCAATGCTTATGAGCATGGGAGCTTTCATATTTTCTTATGAACTTATGCTTATGAAATTTGAATATCCGTATTTTTGAGAAATCCGATCATACAAGACATATGGGCTCATTATAGACTTGTGAGCATCATAGTAGAGATAGAAATACTTTAAACATCAAAACATATTCATAGAGTTTCAATCATAATCAATACCATAATTTTCTTACACCTTATGAATCAAATTCATCAAGAACATGCTTTCAAATTTTTACATATTAAAGAAAATCATAGCAAGGGTAGATAGTAGAGTCTATCTACCTTTCGAGACCGATTCCCTACGGTCTAGCGCTTTAGGAAGGTTGGAGGAGTGAAAACCGGGTTCCAACTTTAATCTCAAGACAAACCCTAGAAGGAACCCTAGCTTTCTCTCTTTTCTCTCCCAAAATCTCTCTTAGAACTCTCTTGGGGTTTGAGTAACTCAAACCATGGTTCAAAAACTCGACTCGACTCGAAAGTTAGCTGGGTCGAGTAACTTAGAAAACTCGACTTGGTCCAACTTGGAATATATATGTAATAACTAGAAAAACATGAGTTAAAAGAACTCAAAGTATGTTGGATTTACATTCTCGAACCTAAAAACTAGATTTAATAGAATCTTTCTTTTTGGAGGTAGACCAATGTAGACACCCTATTTTGCATGACTTGTAATTTCATGGGCCCAGAAGGCTCATTGGCTCTGAGTATTGAAAGAGATTCAAGATGCGATCCGAACTCCAATATCTAAGGTTGAAGTTGAATTTGAAGCCTAGCCCAATCTAAGCTTGAACCAGCCAAAGCCCAAGGAAGGGCCTTCATTTTTGTTGAGAAAAAGCCCAGCGCCCTTTAAAAGGGCGCAAACCCAAAATCTGATGTCATGGCTTTTTAAAGGGCGTAATCCTATTTGCAGTGAATTTTGATGCTGCGCCTTTTAAAAGGGCGCAATTTAGGAAACCCTAATTTCAAACCCTGCTTAACGCGCCGATGATCTTAGGGCCGTGCCGAAAGATTGAAACCCTAATTTCGCCATTTTGAAGAAACGCGAAAGCAATATTTTTTATTCCACCTAGGCCAATCCATTTAAGACACCTCATTAGGGTTTCTGGGAACACTTAGTTCCACATCGACCAGAAATGAGAAAAATTCTTTTTTATTTCACTCTATAAAAGGAGTTTCATCCTCTCCCTTCATTCAAGTTGGAAATCCTAAAACTTGAAATTCCCAAACTTGTGAAATTCCTAGCCTTGGAGATCCCATCCTTAGACCTGGAGAATAAGCCCCAGAAAAATCCAAACTTCAAACCCTTAGAAGATTTCACACCTCATTTTAGAAAAGCTTAAAGATCGGAGTCTTCCCCAAGTCTTCGAAGGGTTCGTTGATCTAGGGTAAGTCTTCGAAGGGTTCGTTGATCTAGGGTTATCTTCATCAACCTTGAAGGAAAACGTGTAGAGTGGATATTTTTGAAGGTCCCTTTCAATACTTGGAGCAATATAATCAAAGGAAAAGGTATGCTTACATCCCCCCCTCAAAATTCTACTTCTACCCATCCAAGACTTTTCTTCCCTCGCTTTCCCTTAGTAACCCATTGATTTCTTTCCAAACAGTTGTGAGGAAGAGGAAATCCGGGTGAAGGAAAGAGTTGGAAGACGAAATCTTCGATTTCTCTTTCATTTCAGTCTTTCATTTCATTTTTTATGGTTATTTTAAAATAAGTTAGTTTTCTTCCATTTTCCACGAAACGTAGGTGGGGCCTCTCTTGAATTGGTTGAGGAGAGAGATTAGCCAATGTCGATTTAAGGAAAAGGGATTTGCTACGCTAGTAGAGAGAAACCACCCCAATTCGGTCGAGGAGGGGTGAATTTCCAATCTCGAATTAAAAATAAAGTTAGTAGAGTGAAATCACCCCGATTCGGTCGAGGAGTGAATTTCCAATCTCGAAACAAAAAAAAAAAAAAGATCAGAAAGAAAATAATTGTTTAATTAAATTAATGGAGAAATAATTAAAAGGCAACCGTTGTTCGACGAATGAGTTGAGGTGCCTAACACCTTCTCAACTCATAATAGAACCACTAAATCCAACCTTTGTTTCTCGGACCAAAAAGGATAATATTGGTTGACCAATCACACCCAGATTTTTTGATTGGTGGCGACTCTAAAAGTTTCGACTTCTCATTAGTACAAAAGCATTAATGTGAGGAGGAGATCGACCTGTGCCGGCTATCGCACAACCAAAAAACCATATGATTCAAAAACAATGTTAAAAATGATAAAAATACCATTCTGTGACTTGACTTAGTCAAGCGAGTTGAAAAACTCGACACGACTTGACCGAGTCACCCGAGTAACATGACAAGTAATAACTTTTTCGAGTATTGAGATGACTCGACTCGAAATTCTGTTGAGTCAAGTAACTTGGTCGAGTTACTCGGGTGACTCGTTGAGTTTTCGAACTATGACTGAAACCCACGGATTCGAGGCCTTATATAGGCTAAGGGGTTGGCAAAAGCCCCTTATACCTCTTAAAAAATATCTTGGAAGGTCAGCTAGGCACAAAAAAGCACGTGAGCGGTCGATTGCAGGTCTGAGCGGTCGACTGGTTGAGTGAAGGGGTTCTGGAAAAAAACCCCATACAAAAAAATACGGAAAAATCACACTAGCGGTCGACTAGTTTGGCAAGCGGTCGACCGATTGACCTTGATTTTGCCCATTTTGGCCATTTTTCACACTTTAAACACTTAAGTATTTTATAAACTTGTTTTGTGACCCTTAACACACACATAATACTTAGAGTATTTTCATACTCCATCAACCTAAATCCTAACACATATACAAACACAATTAAACAGATACAAAAACCCTCATTTTCATTTACATTACGCAAAACAATACATGGAAGTTTCAGGGCTCTACACAAATCTTACGATTTAAATCGAATCTCAAGCAAAACAATTCAAATCGCAGGTGAAAATCTTAATTGGATAAATCTCATTCGATTTGCTATTTAGATTGCGATTTGCGATTTAAATCGTACGATTCAAGCAATTCATGCGTTTCAAGCAAGAAAACCCTGTTACGGACAGAAACTTGAAAATATTTTTAAAAAATATTTTTTGTTATTTCAATTTTCTAAAGGTATTTTATTCCTTTAAGAAGAGAGAGGAAACGGGGAAAACCCTTGGTATGGTCCTACGGACATGCCAAAATCCTTATTTGCATTTTTTTCTTTGTTGCTGTGAAACGGGGAAAAAATGAAAAGAGAAGAAAGGAGGAAGAAGAAAAGAAAAAAATGAAAAGAGAAGAAAGGAGGAAGAAGAAAGATGTTGGAGTTGGAGAGTCGGACTATGAGAGAATTTGATAGTTTATTTTATTAGTCTTTTTAATTGCACAAGTCTTTTGATACTTGTTCTTATACAACATTATTATATGACTTTACTTTTTCTAGTTTATCTTTGATGATAGTGAGATTATATTTCGTTTTATGGAGTTCATTAGCGTTTTGTATAGTGTATGCAATGAAATCTTCATTATTTTATTTTATCAATAGATATGAATGAAATTTTTGGATAATGGATTATTCCATTTTTTTGATTTATTAATTTTTTTTGAAACAAGGGATTGAATCTTATGATTTACGATCTGAATCCCGATTTGAATCAAATCGGTCATGGTCTTGTTCTTTCAATTTTCTAAAGGTACTTTATTCCTTTAAGAAGAGAAGAAACGGGAGGTGGTCTTACGGACATGCCAAAACCCCTATTTGTATTTTTCTTTGTTGCTGTAAAATGGGAAAAAATTGAAAAGAGAAGAAAGGAGAAAGAAGAAAGATGCTGGAGTTGGAGAGTCAGACTATGGGAGAACTTGATAGTTTATTTTATTAGTCTTTTTAATCGTAGAAGTCTTTTGATACTTGTTCTCCTACAACGTTATTATATGACTTTACTTTTGCTAGTTTATCCTTGATGATAGTGGGGTTATATTTCATTTTATGGAGTTCTTTAGCGTGTTGTATAGTGTATGCAATGAAATGTTCATTATTTTATTTTAATCAATAGATATGAATGAAATCTTTTGGATAATGGATTATTCCATTTTTCTTTGAAACATTTTTTTTAAAAAATGGATTGAATCTTATGATTTACGATCCGAATCCCGATTTGAATCGAATCGGTTATGGTCTTGTTTTTTCAATTTTGTAAAGGCACTTTATTCCTTTTAAGAAGAGAAGAAACGGGAGGTATGGTCCTACAGCCTATTTGCATTTTTTTCTCTGTTGTTGTGAAACGGGAAAAAAATGAAAAGAGAAGAAAGGAGGAAGAAGAAAAATGCTGGAGTTGGAGAGTCGGACTATGGGAGAACTTGATAGTTTATTTTATTAGTCTTTTTAATTGTACAAGTCTTTTAATACTTGTTCTCATACAACTTTATTATATGACTTTACTTTTGCTAGTTTATCTTTGATGATAGTGGGATTATATTTCATTTTATGGAGTTCATTAGCGTGTTGTGTAGTGTTTGCAATGAAATGTTCATTATTTTATTTTATCAATAGATATGAATGAAATCTTTTGGATAATGGATTATTCCATTTTTTTGATTTATTAATTTTTTAAAATATTTTTTTTAAAAATAGATTGAATCTTATGATTTTCGATTTGAATCCCGATTTGAATCGAATCGGTCATAAAACGATTTTATGATTCAATTACAATTTAACAACCTTTTGTCTAGATGACTGAATTAATGTTTCTATTGCTTCGAGACACAACTGGTATTTTTTAGAAAGATACTAGCTTTCAATTAATCCACAATTTCAACCAAAAACTAAAACTGATAATGTTTCTATCTGAAATTGAATTTAAGTAGCAAAGTCCTCACTCAATTGATGATTTTGGAATAAACCCTAGGTTCACCATCACCTTGAACTAATTCTCAATTTCAGCTTTAGGGCTGTTAAACCAAAGTACAAATAAAATTTAAACTCATAGGAGACCAAAGTTCTTACCTAACCAAAAGGGGCGACAGCTTTATACAAGGATTTCAATGACTGAAATCGAATTAAATTAAGTTCCCCCTCTTGCAATACTTCGGAGACTTTAGAAGCTTTAAAGTGAATTGCTCAAATTCAGTGTAGATCAATCAATAATCTATCCAACTCAAGAAACAATCAACTAATGATTAGTTTTGCACTAGCAGCTCAAAGAAACTAAGGGCCCGTTTGGCATCGTTCTGGATCAGAAACGATTCTGTTCTCCGGAATAGTCTGATTTTTCTGAAATGATTTTGTTCATAAAACCCCTTTGGATTGAGTCACCCAGAATCTGTTCTGAGGAACAGAAACGACAGAATCTCGTTTGGATGACAAAAAAGAAAAGAAAAAGGATCACTCTTCTATCTCCTTCCACTCAAACAAATGCACCAGTAAATCTCACTTGAGAGCATTTTCCACATAACACTTATATTTATGCATCCAAAAATTTCATGCTACCTATTCATCCAACCCAGTTTTTGGTTGGCATTGGCTTCGTACATATTATTTTTGTTTTAAATTTGATGGTGTTGGGTTATGAAATCCCAAAGTTTAACAGTTTCATATTTCATATGTTTCATGTTTCATATGAACCTGTACTCCACTATTTTTTATTTATTTTTGGTAAACTCAATCATACCACAAGGCAATGACTGAAGGCAAAGACAAGGGAATACTCACACCACCCAAGCAAACTCACACACACACACCACATGCAAACTCACACACACACACACACCACACACATGCAGCCCATGTAAGCTTCACCCTAGAGCTCCTCAAAACGGGTACCAACCGTTTGAGGCTCCAAGGAACTTATATGGGACAACACTATTGGCTAATTAATTTTCAATTATTTGCCACCATGTTACATTGATCCAAACCACAATATTCTTCATGGGCATTTCACCAATCAGTTGATATACAAGAAAGAATAGACATACGCATAAATGTGCATTAATGAAGATTGTTACAACAGTTCAAGTAGAGATATTGCAAGGTTAGAACTTAAAAAAAAAAAAGAAAAAAAAAAGTGAAGCTGTTTTCTCTTTCATCCGAGCTTCAATATGGAGCTATCCATTCCTTGATCTGCAACCCATAGCTTCCTTCCTCTGTTATTTTTCTTGTAGAAACCATAAAAAAAAATGTTTATATTAGGTTTGCTTCCGAAGAAGAAGATGCTAACAATCTAGAGGGAATGTCCAAAACCACTAGAACTTCAAATGGGATCTAACAAAAAATAAGATTGCGAGCAAAAATAGCGATTCACTAATTCATATGTGCACATATTCAGAAGGCAGATTTGTTCGTTGGCTTCAGAGGAAGTGATCTGAAGCTTTATGAACCCAAAAAAAAAATGGCAGATATGTTCGTTGGCTTCAGAGGAAGTGATCTGAAACTTTATGAACGCAGAAAAAAAAAAGAAAAAGCAGAAACAATGGCAGATCTGGTCATTGGCTTCAGAGGAAGAGATCTGAAGCTTATGAACCCAAAAAAAAAGATTAAGATGGCAGATCTAGATGATGGAAGGCGCATGCGCCACCTCTCTTTGTCGTCGGCAGATCTGGAAGATAGATCTCACCGTTGTCAGCAGATCTACCATTTGAACCTCAAATCCTTTCTTTAGAGAGAGAGAGGGAGAAAGAAGACCTCAAATTCATTTTTCAGAGTAAGAGGGACTGTACCTCGTCGGCCGGAGTTGTTCCCGGCGTTGATCGTCGCCGGATCTTGGGTTTTCCTCTTCGTCGTCTCCTGCAACTCTCTTCACTAGTGCCCAAGCACATAACCAGAACCTCTCTTGCTCGTCTTTTTTTTTTATCGGGAACAAAAAGCGCACAAGTTGTGCCATTCTCGGAAGCCTCTTTTTTTTGTTCCGTAAAAATCGTGCCACAGGGTACCGTTTCTCATCTGGGTTGAGGTTGTAACCTGTCCCAAACCCATTTCTCATTCTTCGGGTTGTTCCAGAACGCAGAATCATTCCGTGAGAATGATGCCAAACGGCCCCTAAGTTCCTCTTGTTTCTTTAAAGAGTATCAAACTCAATAACCTAAATCAAAAACTAAAAAAAAAATAAAAAATTAGGGTTGCCAAATATGCTTCCCTATTCCTATTCTAATTCAAATTCAAATTTTGAAATTCCGAATATGACTCTTATTCTCTCAAACAACTTGGAGAATATCTAACTTCTAATGATAAAAGATCTAATGAAAATAAAAGACTTTTAATTAAAATAAACCATTGTTCAAAAATTTGAAAACTCGACTTGACTAGAAAGTTAGCCGGGTCAAGTAACTCGGAAAATTCGAAAAAAACTCGACTCGGTCCAACTCGGAATATATATGTAATAACTTGAAAAACCTGGGTTAAAAGAACTCAAAGTATGCTGGTTTTATAACCTCAAACCTATAAACTAGGTTTAACAAAATTCATAGTAGGTAGTCTTTGTAGACCCAAAAGAATATGGTGCAAAAATAGTGTGACGTTCAAGTGTAGGTTTAAAAAAATGGTAAAAATACCTTGCTATGACTCGACCTAGTCCGGCGAATGGTAAAAATACCTTGCTATGACTCGACCTAGTCCGGCGAGTCGAAAAACTCGACTAAGTCACCTGAGTAACTCGGCAAATTATGTCTCCTTCGAGTTTTGAGGTGACTTGACTCGAAATTCAGTCGAGTCGAGTAACTCGGCTGAGTTACTTGGGTGACTCACCGAGTTTTCAAACTATGAAATAAACTACTAATGACTTATCTAGAATGTACAATTTATAGTAAGTCCGAAAATTACTATTTATAGTAAAAATCAAGAACTCTAAACTAGAACTATTAATTAAAGCAAAGACTCCAACTAAGGGACTGGCTTTGCTTATGGGCCTTGATCTTTAGGCAGGTCGACTCTTTTCCTAGGGGTCATCTTCTAGGCCCTCTTATAGGGAGGTACATAAAGTGGGTTAGAGTCCTTAGACTCACCGGGTGTCGCGCCCCAAAATCCCACCTAGGAGTTAGGTGTGACTTTCTGCCTGACTGACTTATCATATCAAACCAAGCTATATAAAAAACACAAGGCAAACTATAACGGCAGCATAAACTGAAAATTTCTTTTATAATAGGCCGTATTCCAAGTTTATATAATAACAACATAACCAAAAAGTGAAGTGGACATGCCCACTTTAACAAAATACAAAAAGAAATCTCTCCTTCACTCTACTCAACAAAAATCTAGATAGGGTCCACCTATCTAGATCTCTATCCTCTTGAGGCTGCAACGGGATAGCCTCCTCTTCCACATACTTCTCAATCCATGGAGTTGGATTGCAAATGTCATACGGACCTGCCGACATCAAAATGTACGGCTGAGTATTCCAATACTCAACATATACAAGCTACTAGCTAACAATGTTATAAGTTAATAATATCATGCGAGTACTTAAAAGCAACAATTCATAATTCATGCAATAGACCGAACTTAGAACAATACTTCAAATCTTAAGTAAAAGTGCATAGTTTCCAAAACCTTTGCCTTAAGACATTTCGTAGAAAACAAACATATCTTGTGAGGTCTTGCGAGAAAATCGGAGTTCTTATGAATTTTCTTATGAGTTCTTATGAGTCTTATGAATTCTTATGAGCCTTGTGAGCCTTATGAGAGATCCTTATGAGTCTTATGAGAACTTGTGAGCCTTATAAGAGCCTTGTAAGCTTATGATCCTTAGAGACTTATGTGACGATCTTCGACTTGATCCTTATGAGCTTGTAACCAATCTTAGACTTATGACATTCTTATGAGTTCTTATGAAAGTCTTGCGAGACTTATGATCCTTGGAGACTTATGAAACGATCTTAGACTTTGATCCTTATGAGCATGGTAACCGATTTTAGAAAATACCAACCCAAAGTTTGGCCTTGTCAATTCTTATGAGCTTATGCGTTTTCTTATGAGATTTTCCTTAAAACCCTTTCTTATGAACTTTTCCTTAAAACCCTTATGAATTTTGAAACATCATGCTTATGAGAATACTGTTCATGCGAGAGTTGTGTGTGCATAACGTACTTGTGAGTATCATAATATACTTGGAAAGCTTAAAACATTCAGGACATACTTATATAAATCATATAAGCATCATAAGAGGCCTAGAAACCCTTAAATTTAATCATATGAGACTTATGAACAACATGAAAATCGTACCAAATGTTTAAACATGGAATCATCATCATGGAGTGTCATTCATAGCAAGAGCATAGCAATACACATGGTTACTAAGCCTATTTCATCAAACCTTACTTAGACTCATAGTTCCTTTGAGGAAAATTACAACCAAGTTACCCCTTTATTGAAAACCATACACCAAATATTTCAAGGTTGAAGCATAGCAAGGTTAGAGAGTAGATGTATTTACTTATGACATTACAATAAAGCTAACTAGTAGAAGGTACCTTTCCAAAGATCAATCCCCCGAGGTGTTGCGCTTTGGAGACTCCTTGGAAGCAAGAAGAAGCTTTTAGAAGGCTTATGGAAGCAAAACTAAGCTTCGCCCTTGATCTCCAAGCAAACCCTAGCAAAACCCTAGCTCTCCTCTTCTTCTCTCTCAAAATCTCCCAAAATATGACTTAAGAGGGTTTGTCCCCTAACCCATGAAAATGGGGTTATATAGGCTCAGGGGTGGTCAAAGACCAAAACACCTTTAATGAAATGCCTAAAAATGCCAAATAGGGCAAAAATGCGAGGTTCGGTCGACCGGATATTGCACTCGGTCGATCGAATGAAAATCACCTTTGGACAAAAATTGCATACAAAAATTTCGGCCATTTGGTCGACTGGATTTGGACTCGGTCTGGTCGACCAGATTAATCATTCGGTCGACCGGTTGCTCTCTAGTCTATACTTGGCATTTTTCGCTTGTTTTTCTACCCTTAACACTTGGAACTTTTCCCACATAGGTTTTTAACACCCATGACCATTAAAATAAAGGTCCTTAGGACATTAACACACTCCATAACACATCATTCACACAACTTGAAACCAAAACCCTCTTTTTCATTAAAACCCAATCCATGAAAATACAATGACTTCAAACCTTAAAACACTATTCACAGTGCCATGCCCTCAATTTCTGGGGTTCTACATCCTCCCCCCTACAAAAATTTCGTCCTTGAAATTAGGACGATACAAAAACATAAAAGCAACATTAAACAAATAGATGAGTGTATTTTTCCCTCACATCATCCTCGCGCTCCCATGTGGCTTCTTCTGCTGAATGGTATTGCCAACGTACGAGAACGAAGGGAATAGTCTTATTGCGCAAAACCTGATCCCACATCCAGGATCTGAGCCGGTTGTTCCACTAACGTGATATCCTCACGGATTTCCAAAAGATCGAGATCAATCACATGCGAAGAGTCCGGGAGGCATTTCCGGAGCATGGAATTGTGAAACACGTGGTGCACCGTAGTCAAACTCGACCGAGTTTTAAAATAATGATTAAATATAATTTATTATCAGTTATGTGAACAATAGCGTGCTTGTTGCATGGTCATAGTAAAGGCAAGGTTCTAGATGTTGATATTGTAGGATATGTCGCACCTTGAAAAAAAGATATATCGCGGGATATATCATTTTGCGGGGATTATATCGCACATCGAGAAAAATTGGGAAAAACATGATTTTCTTAGTAAAACTTCAAGAAATGTTAAACTGATGTTAATAAACTTTATGTTATGACCCTAAATGTATATAGACCTAGCTTTCCACTCCTTAATCACCTTAGGGCTTTTGGAGCATTGGTTAGGTTCCCTATCATTTGGTATAAGAGCCTAAGACCACGTCCCGGGTTCGAGTCATGGAAAGGGCTATGGAAAACAATTCTGAAAAGTGCCCTGACTACGGAAAAATCTTGAGAATTGCACCGGCTATGAAAAATAAAATCCTGATAAGTGCTCTAGCTAAAGAAAAATCTTAAAAAACACAATGTATATTAGAGATGTAATGGGAGGGGGGCAAAGATGTGCGCTAATGACAATATATGATTGACTAATATTGATATAAGTATGTAACTTGCATAAAATGTTTCCTTCGTTCCTCAATCAATCATAAGTCATAGTAATTAAAATTTACAATTAAAGTTTCATACATAATACATCTGTGTTCCAACCCATCCCATGAACTACAATTAGAGCCACATAGAATTACATGGAAGCTCGAAACTAATTTCTATCATGACTAGGTTGACGATAATACCATGATGTATACTCACGTACATAACGCTGATATTCATTTGGTTCAAGATGTAGCAACATTCCTATTGGTGGATACAATGGGTATTGAAGCATAATTGTCACGATGTCACCATGAGCCCTTAAGATTCAGAAAAAGCCTTACTATTTGGAAGTTAAAATATGGCCCAGATAGCCAAAAATTGAAATTTATCCTTCAACTGGAAATTTTGATTTTTATTCTTTTGGAATTTAAATCTGGGAGTGTTTTAAATCAATTTAAATAGAGGTACCCAACATATGCTTAGATTTGTTTTGTAAAACTTGAATGAAAGTCTTTTTTGCTTAACTGTTTTGTAGATAAATAATCTTTGAAGACTAAAATATTAGATTTTTCTTACTGGACTGTTAGGTTTTAATAATGTTTTGATATAGTAGAATTTATGAAATTTTAAGATTTGAGAAATATCTTAACATTTGAAAGTTAGAATTTGGACTTAATCCCTAAAAATCGGATTTTGTTCTTGAACTGGAAAGTTGACTTTTTATTCTTCAGAAATTTATATATATGACAATTTTTATGGAATTCAAATGGACTCCATAACCTTATTTACATATGAATGCTTAAGTAAATGAAAGTTAAATTAAAGCCATTTACTTAAATGATGCTTTATAAATAGGCTTATAGTGTAAATAGGCTCTTATTTGTGATATATTGTAAATATTGCACAATATTTGGAAAATATCGTGCAATATTTTCTATATATCATCGATATTTACGACAATTTGTAAAAAATAAGCTACCTGTGAGCTGTGAAAGATATGTCGCAGTAGTGTGATGCCAAAAGATGTTTATGTTATATCGGAAATATCGTTGATATTTTAAACAATGGATAAAGTTGACGGCTTTGACCCTTTACTACATGCGACTGACATGGGGGGTAGCACATATAATACTCTGACAATTTTTATATTATATCAATATCATTGGTTTTGAACAATGTATGATCGTTATTTGAATGCCAAAATAACATATTAATTTTTTTTTTTTTTGAGTTTCAATAATTATTGTTGAAAATTTACAGTTTTAAAGTGCAAACCTTCTTATTCACAAATATTACAGATAATAAACTGTCTTCCATAACATTTCTGTTAAATCTACAAGATCTTTGCGACATCCTAAAATTTCACAACATTTGTGACATCCTAACAGAAATTCTTTTCTTGAGGTTAAGGTAACGACTTTAGGCATGGCCAGCTCCCATAGTGCGACAGGTGGTGTGTACAAGGCCCGGAAATGAATTCACCTCTTGTAGAATCGAGAATGAAATTTTAATTCTGTACACGCCAGATCATGAAATAGTAATTGCATCCAAAAATCCCAATTGTTTACTACCAAGTTGCATCCATGGACTGTGGGTGGCTTGGGTAGTCTGGTCATCCTTGAATTGCAAACTACAAACTAAACCAACTGCGCATATTGAAACTTGTGTAGGATCGTAGTATCCACAGCTTTAGAAGAAAAAGTTTCTTGGGAGGAGATCCAATGCTTCATAATTACTCTTGGCGAATTAAATCTGAAGCAATGATACCTGCATAAAAATAGCATATTTGCATGTTTAGTCATTCTTCCCAACATTTAAATATTTATCTTCGTATATTTGATAGAGAGAACGACGTCGTCAGGAACGTGAAGCTGCTTTGTCGAAGGGATCTCAATCGATGTAAAGGGTATCCAAGGATAGGCTTTCCAGATAAAGGTCATTCTCGCGCCTGGTTATCTTAGATTTTTTATAGTTATGAACCTGTTTTTCTCATTGCTAGTGCAGAACACTGAAAATTGCAGTTACTTTTATTTAAACAGCTACCTATTGCCTTTTCCAATCATGGATCTTATATAGGTAGAGTTAAGGGAAATGGTGAAATGTTGTGGTAGATCATGATTAACAGTTTTTCCACTGCTGATAATGACCCAAGTTCATCTTGTAGTGTTGATTTTCACTGTGAGCCTAAACTTGGCTACCTTCCCAAAGCTGGAAAGCAAATGCTTCTTGATGAAAATTTATTCAATGGAGAAAATAAAACAGTAGAAAAGGTTTTTACTAAAAATATTCCAACACAAAACTTGGAGATCTGGATTCAGGGAATGAAAAACATTGAAGTGAAGCAATATTTCTCAAGAGTTTAAGCAAAGGAACAGCACCTCAAATGTCTACCATCTAACGATTATGGCTCTGATACTGAAAGGAGTTGAAGTTGTAGGTAATATATTGTGCTACGAATGCATGAAGGTATACTAAGCTACCAGGGTAAAAACAAAAAACTCCTGAAGTGGCCAGCCTAAGTTCGAAGCGAAAATGAATTGAACTATTATCTTTGTATCAGGAGTTAGTTCTTCTGTGCTTCTTTATTTAATTAGATCATGCAATGTTCTTTGAAAATGTTGATATTGGAAGTTCTTTTATTCCACCTATTTTTTTTTTTTTTTGCTAACGGAGGTGTCCCAAACCCTTCATGGCAAGGGCTAGTCCCTTCAGGTGTCCGCATCAATCCACTTAAAATTTTCTTATGGACACCAGGGTAAGTCAAGGAGTGGGAGTTGAACACACAACCACAGGGAGCAAACCCGGGATGCTAGCCAACTCCACCAACCCGGATGTTCGTTTGCATGGCAGTTGTCTTTCAGTGTCCACAATGTATATATATGGGGGTGGTTCTATTAACAACCGATTGAGCTTGGCCGTGGTCCTAAACCCTAATATCGACGGAGCTCAGCCTGTTTTTGACCTGGGCTTGGATTATACCTATGAGCCCGTTGGCGGGTTGAGGCCAGTAACGAACTTTTGATACACCGAGTGATAGCGCTCGTAAAAGTAGAATTAAGCTTAGGCTTGACCTATTGATATAGATTAATGTGTCATCTTCATCTGCTTCATGACATTCCAGAAAGATTGGGAAGAAGGCTTTGTTTATTCGCCCATATTATGATAAAAGATGATTTTTCTAGTAATTTTTTGGTTGTGTGGTTTCATTCTCGAAAATAAAGCCATTATATATATATATATATATATATATATATATATATGGGAAATGATAGAAGTCACGCACGTAAAGCTAAAATGAAGGACATGCTTGGTTAGAGGAAAGGAACATTGAAAACTACATTTAGGAGGTGCTTTGTCATTGTAATTAAAATATGTAGAAGGTATTTTTGTTAATTTTTTAGTTGAACAATTATTGTTATTTAGAATACATATGAAGATGAGTTTTTTTTGTCAATCTAAAAACTACATGGAAAGAGTATTTTTGTTATTATAAAAATAAATGTGAAGAAGGTTTTTGTTATTTTGGAAAATACATGCGAAGGGGTATTTTGTTATTTGAAAAAAAAATACATGTGAAGATTATTTAATAATTTTGAAAATATACACGTGTAGCATTTTTTTTTTATTATGAAAAGGAGGTATATTGTCCTTTTGGAAAATACGTGTAGGGATATTTTTGTCAGTTTAAGAAATATATATGAAGAAGGGTATTCTTGTTATTTAATAAATTATATATGTAAGAGATGCATAGGAGTATTTTTGTCATAAACGTGACTGGTGAAATTTGTCGTTTTAATAAATATATGTGAAGACAGATTCTTTTGCTCTTTTGAAAATTTATTTAAATAGACAGATAATTGAAAATGACAACAGATTTTCAAAATGCAAATGCTTTTTTGAACAAGTAATTCATTTTTCGTATAATTTTTTTAGTTACGAATATTAGGGGCAAACAAACACGCTAAAAATGACATTCTATAAAAGATTCGATTTGTTTTAGCATATTTTAATGGAAACAGATGAAGCAAGCGGAGGTGTAAATTAGGTAGAAAATGTTTTACTTTGTTTTAGAAGCAGGGGAAGGATGGTAAGTGTAAATGTAATGGCTCAGGATCCTCTGGAGTTCAAACCGGGGAGACTCTCTCCCTTTTGAACCCCTAGAGGTTGCCACGTGTCTCCTTTGACACCCCTTAACCATGGGTAAGGTTCACCCACCCATCCTTGGTTTTTTTAAAAAAAATATTAATTCTTTTTTTAAAATTAAAAACTGTTTTTAATATTAAAATAATAATTAATATAAAAAAGAAAACCAAGGATGGGTGAGTGAACCCTAGGGGTGGGTGAACCTTACCCATGGTTAAGGGGTGTCAAAGGAGACACGTGGTGACCTCTAGGGCTTCAAACCAGAGAGTCTCCCCGGTTTGAACTCGAGAGGATCCTGAGCCAAATATAATATTTATTAATTTTCCGCTCGGCCAATAGTGGTATAACATATGCACACTGGGAATAGCCCAGTGGTGATGTATCCCCTCGCTAGGAGGGAGGTCCCGGGTTCAACCGTGGGAGAGAGAGGAGCGTAGTGTTTACTAACCAGTAAAGTGCGGTATAGCACCCACAATCACAGGCAATATTATATGGGTTTGTCACTATAAAATAGGTAGTACCATCACCGACACCGACACCAACGTGCTAAATTGCTGATACACAATTTGTTGGGTAGGCCTAACAAAGCACCACTCACCTGACAACACTATAACAAAGCAAGCAATGATAGCCGGCGTGGTACACTGATTCAGCTTCCAATAAAGAATGAGAATATGTGTTTTTGTATTTTGATCTCTTCCCCCCTTTTTCCTGTTTTTTTGGTTCGAGATATTCGTTTAGGCCTCAATGCCGGTTAAGTGTTAGTATCTGTTTAGTTAGTGGGCGGGTGGAGAGTATATACAAATTCCCACCCGACGAATGGGTTAGAGTACTAAGCGGACCGCAGGGTATGCTTCCAAGGACGAATGGGTTAGTCCTAAGCAGACCATGGTTAAGCTTAATTAAATTAAAATTAGTACTTTTATTTTTTCTAGAAACCATGATTAGATTGCTTAACCCTAGGGGGTTAGATTGCTTAAACCTAAGGGGTTAACCACATTTGATGGATGGTAAAAAAGGGGCTTGGACCAATGAGATCACTGGGGTCAGGTTCTAAGTTGACCCTGGGTCTGTTTCCCATTTCCCAATGGGTTATTATACATGTCAGCCGCTCCATTTGTTGTAATAAAATAAGTTAGAGTAGTGATTAGTGGACCCACTCTACTGCTTATCTTACTCCGTGTTCTCGTTTCCCTTTTAACACCCCTTCTTTAACCAGGGGTGGAGCCAGGAATGAACTGTAGGGGGTCACATTTGGTTTAAGGGATGGGGTTTGGGGCGGAGCCCCTAGAATTTTTTTTTTAACGATTAAGTTTGTGGGTCATTTCATCCATATATTTTGTACATATCTATCCTAAACATATTTGTTTCTTCTTGTTTACAGGAGTAGTTGTCCTATCCTACACATATTGTTTTTTCTTGTTTACGGGAAGCAATTGTCCTCTTACCCTATGGCGATGCCCTGTTAAATAATATAATATAATTTTTTTGAAAAGTTCAAGAGTGTCCACCTGTCCAATGACTTTTCCCTATTAAATAATTAAACAAATTTTTTTTTTCTGAAAATCCAATGGGACAGCTACCCCCATGACTAATCCTCTACGGTTAATAACCAATCTCCTTGGAGTCTGATTATAACACAAAACTCTAATTAACAACTTTAACCTTTAGAGTTAGTTATTTTCTTCTAAGAACCAAGGTTAGGTGGTTGAACCCTAAGAGTTAGTGATTCTTAATCACAATCAAGAGGTACTAAAAGAGACATGTGTTGACTTGTGGGTTGTAATTGACTCCAAGGAGTCTCGTTATAATAGTAGAGGATTCTAAATCCTTAGTGAACCATATTCATTTTCTTAAAAAATTCAAAAGCTGAGGGACAACAACACCACTTGAGATCGAATCACAACCAATCGCGATTGAACTCGGGGCATGTGTCCCTTTTAACCCTATTAACTATGGTTAAGATTTACTAACCCTTCGGGTTCAACAATATAACCTTAGTTTGTAGAAAAAAATATTAAACTCTAGTTAAGGATTTTTAATTCTTAGGGTTAATATTAAAAAAAAAAAACTAAAGTTATATTGTTGAACCCCCAAAGGTTAGTGAATCTTGACCACAGTTAATAGAGGTTAAAAGAGACATGTGTTGGCATGTGGGTGTGATTGAACTCTCCCCGAGTTCAATTGCAATTAATTGTGATTGGATCTCCATCCACCTTCATGACCTGCTATGCAGTATACAATACATAAATTTTTTTTTTTTTTTTTCTACAACTCAAGGTTGGATTGCTTAACCCAAAGGAGTGAATGAATCTTAATCATAGTTGGCTTGGCGAGTGTTTAAAAGTGGGGCACGGACCAATGAGGATAGGCCATTTTGTTACATAGACTAATGAGGACGGGCCATTTTGTTTTATAATGGAAACCTACGATTAAGTATTTTCCGGTAAGTTATAACAACTCGTGCTAGCACATGACTTGTGGAATTAATAAAGGCAAACATTTTATTTCGGCATGGGATTATCTGTGGCAGATGCCGACATGTGGTGTTAAAAGAGGGAGAGATATCAAATAGGGAGAAGTCAAAAACAAGAGGATAAAATGAAATGATTTATCACCACATATGGAATGATGTGTAGAAGCCCGAAACCAATTTTCTGGCATATGCAAGAGACAATCCCATGCCTTTTTCTACTGACACGTGACTTTTGGAATAAAGGTCAACATTTTAACATTTTCTTTCTAATAAGGAGTGCTACACCATTTTTTTTACAACAGATACAAGGAGTGATTTGACACTTTTTGCCACCACCTTGCGTCTGAGAAGCGAAGAGGTAAATAACCTATTCTTCCACTCGTCTCTTAGAGCACATGTAGTTTATTGCTTCTTATGTCGAAACAAAGGTAAATGAATGAGGAACTGCAGCCCTTTAACTGCATTAATCGTGAATTCCTTTTGCCTTGGGAAGATGGATGTTCACGCGCTGAGAGCACCCATGAAGAAGAATTTGGAGAAACCATAATGCAAACCAAAGCGTGCAAAAATAAGGGAAATATCATCTTAAAAGATACTCTATAAAAAGAAACGAAATTCAATTCATTATAAACTGAAGTTCTGTTTTGCTACATGATGTTAGGTTAGGCGTTGGTGGTTGTCAAGAAAAAATCTGTTGAATATTATGACAATATTTTTTAATCCTCGTTTAGGCTGGCCTGACTTGAGATAGGGTGAGGGCTCAAACCAGGCAATGGCCCAACCCTTAAAAGTGAGGGCCGGGTTTAGACAGACCTAGCCCGGCCCATTGACAAGCCAGATTGTCAAAAAAAGTAAATAAAAAAGAGCCGACTTAGGATTGTGGATATCATCATACATATCCTTCCTTTGTTGCACATTTCTAGGAAGGAATCAACTAAAAAAAAGAAACGTAGTGGTTCCCCCTTGATGTCTTTTATTTTTTATTTTTTATGTCATAGAATATATAATAATGTAGTTGTGGGGGGTATTATATTATAATGCTCCCTGTTTTATGTAGCCGTCCAAGGGAGACCACTCTTCTTTCTCTCTATATATATACTATTGAATTGGATTGAAACGCAGACGCAAGTAGCCCATCTCTCTGTTGGACATATATGCCCTCGAAAGCCAATAAGAGACTTTTCTATATTGATTAGACAAGCATCATATTCACACAATCAATTATAAAGGGTATTTATATTAATTACTGTCTCATATGATGATGACATAAAGTTCCATAGGTAACATTGTAGGAAAATCATGCAAAGGTTGCGAGGAGATATGATTTTCCGGTTCCTTGTAAACCTAATATTGTTCGAAGCCTCTAGAGTACTGGTTGGGCGCCGTACTTCATCATGGCTTGCACATGTGTAGTTCTATGAGATAGTGTGATGAATCTCAGTCACAGAGAGTGGTGACTCTTGACTAACATGTGAGTATATGTAGCAAGTACATAATACTAAACGGAGTCACTAGTGGATACCCTATGGAATACACTGTTAGATTATATTAGGGTTATCCATTTGACAAATTGTCTTTAGACCTGAGAGGTTAACATCTTCTCAGACATCTGTCTATATGGCTTTGATGTGTCAATCGGCAATGTCTAATACACAGGACTAACTCCGGGTACGTTGGGTCATGTACACAATGTTTGGAGAAGTGTGTAAACACTCAATAAGGAATCCACAACTCCTTAATTGGAGATAATGATATCAAGGTGATACTTGTTGAACTGAACTGTTAAATCCAGTACTGGTGCTTTTCGGTAAAATGGTTTTTATCGAAGTTGATATTTTTAATATGGAAAAGTATATATACATATGTGTTAGTTCTTTTCTAATGTTTCTTCAAAAGTGTTTTGGAGGTTCAGTTCAATGAAAAAGTAATCATGAGAAATAGTTCTATTCATAAGCTAGAGACTAAGATAGTGGAATTGTTCCAATCCCGGAAGCTTACAAGTGATATCGGAGTGTGAAAGGATTTATTTGTAAATATATTGTGAGATGGTACTTACAAGCAATTCTCTAATTTCTGGAGGTTAATTACATTGTGTTAATGGACATTAATTGTGATTGGTGGAAGTCCAGGGATATAGATAAAATTCTATAATCCTAATGGAGTGTAGGAAAGGTGTTTCCTAGTAACAATACTTTAACCAAAAGGTTGAGTACTTGGTCCCACAACCGGAAATATGAGATCCCTTTAGATCCCACACACAAGGACCTTCTTAAAGGATTTAATTTAATTTATAATTAAATTAATTAATTTCTCTAAGTAATCACTATATGGTATAGTGAAGATCTAAAAGGTGAAATCACATTGGATGTGAAAAACCAAATGGGTAGGACCTATTGGGAATTATTATAAAAGAATAATTCAAGTGACTAAAAGGGTTTTGGAAACCCTTTAGGCGTATGGGGTGGGACCCACCTAGGGTGGGACGCCCACTTCAAGGAGGAATAATAATAATAATTATTTTAATTAGTTTCTAATAACTAATATCCTTATTAGATAAGGTTAGTTAGTTACTAATTAAAGATTCCCTAATTGTTAGGGATTCCATTAGTTAGTTACTAATTTAAGATTCCTTATTGGATAAGGATAAGATTAGTCACTAATGGATAATGTTAGTTTCTTTTAAGATTAATCCTAATTGGATTAGGAGAATAATCAATAAAGGAAACTATTGAGGAATCCTATTTGGATTAGGATAAGATTAATGAATTATAATTGGATTACAATTCAAGCAACCAAGAGGGAACTTATATAAAGGATTGGATGCCCAGCCCTTTAAATATATAATTCTCCATAATTTTTTTTTCTCTCCCTCTCCTCAAGTTTACGCCCAGCCCTCTCCCCCTTTGAGGGTGTATGGTCACCCTTCCCCTTCTTCCTTTTTGTTTAGTTTTTGATCTTGATGATCAAGAACAAGTTCTTTGAAGATCAAGATTGGATCTTGTTTAATCAAGAAAGGTTCTTGGATCAAAGAAAAGAAGAAAAAATAAAAGAATATGAAATTTGGAAGGGCCATTAGCTTCCATTAGAGAAAGCTTTAAAGGAAAAAGAAGGTTCGTGTGAATCAATAGGAGACTTGACACTTGTGAAGTTTTGCGAGTACTATTCTTATGTGGATTTGACTTAACAATTTCAAAGTCGCAAAGGTGAATGTTATTCTAACCTTCATTGAATATAATCAATTAGAATCTTAGTCAGATCTTGGAATTCGATGTATGCCCCCAAGAACTATGCTTCTAAAATTAAAAAGAGGCATACTTTCACTCCCTGTTATGGGGTAGAAGCTCCACGTGTGGCGTCTGGAAAACCAAAAAAAAAATGCATACCACTCCTCTAAAGAAAATGAGGATCACCGGTGCCTCCCTATCGCCAACCGACTCAGTCCCTTTCAGGAGGAGGGCACAGTAGTTGCTCATCAACGTCTCCTCCTCCTGCTCTGGCTATCAAAAAGTCAAAATATCCCACTCAACCACCCCTCTTGACTATGAAGTATATAAATGAAAGGATTGCCCAAATATAACACAGAAGACTTTTACCCAATTTAGCGCAACTTGCATTCTCTGTGTGAAATAAAGTAGGATTGCTTATTCGAGCTGAGATGGGCCAAGCTCAAGCTCGAGCTTGGCTTTGGCTCAAGCTCGAGCTTGGCTTTGGCTCGAAGCTCGAGCTTGGCTTTGGCTCGAAGCTCGAGCTTGGCTTTGGCTCGAAGCTCGACTTCAACGTATTCGAATTGATTCAAGCTCAGTTTGAAGCAGTAAAAGTAAAATTTTAATTTTATTAATATATATCTTTACTACTATAATGAGAATAGGAGGGTTGAGGCGTTGATTGAATTTTTATTTTTTAAATCTCTTAAAGTGAGAATTGGTGGGAGGCGTTGATTGAGTTTTAAAATTTTAAAACTTTTAAAGATAACACATAACTTAATAGTTGAGGGGTTGATTGAATTTTTATTTTTTAAATCTCTTAAAGTGAGAATTGGTGGGCTGAGGCGTTGATTGAGTTTTAAAATTTTAAAACTCTTAAAGATAACACATAACTTAATAACTGTATTCCTTTTACATAGCACTCGGATAGAGCACGATTTCTCAATTAAAATATCTTCCCTTATCTAACGGCCACCTAATCTCTCTCTCTCTTTCTGCCAATTGTGATTGAACGGGAGAGTTCAATCTTCACTCTCACGTGCATCGCACGTGCCACCCGCTAGTATATATAATAATAATATAATAATGTTCATATATTATAAAAATATGTCAAGTCGAGCCATGCTTAAGTTGGCTTAAGTCGAGTTGAGCCGAGCTCGATGACGAGCCAAATCAAGCTGAGACTGGCTTGAGCTCGGCTTGAGCTCGACTTGATCAAGCCAAAAAGCTCGACTTGAACTTGGCTGCTTGATCGAATCAAATTAGTCGAGCTGACTTAGTTTGAATACACCCCAAATTGTGTGTCCTTAGCATTCACGCTTGGAAGTAGTCCCTGTTGGAATTTTTTATTGTGATACAAATTTTAATGCATTTTTAATGTCTTTTAAAGTCTTAATTTTGTAACCATCTTTTGTAATTTAAATGACTTTTATTTTTGTGTAACCCATTTCATTTAGCGGCTATTTTATGGGTTCTTAATGCTCATTATAACTATGAAAAAAAATCTATTATAAAAAGAGTTTTACCTCTAAGATTTTTGTAGAGAAAAAGAGTAGAGTCTCTCATCTTATATCTTGTCGATTTTGAGTTGGTTTTTCTTTCGAGTTGGGCGCTGATGTGCAAAAGTAAACTCAAAACCAGTTATTTTATAACCCTCTAGAGCCCCTTTTAGTCTGAATCCTTGATTTAAAGCCTACATTCTAAACTTGGTTCCCCAATTATTGATTGCAAATTATAATCATTTTATATGATATTTTATGTAGGGAATTCGAGTAAAGAAGTCTCGTGGAAATCAGCAAAAAGAAAAGAGTAAAAAAAAGACGAAAAAATAGGCAAAGCGGCAATCTGGGCGATCGATCGGCGATCCCCGGCGATCGATCGGAGCGCCGATTGATTGGCCAGAATCGCCAATCAATTGGAAGACGGTATTTTTTCCGGATTTTTGCGATTGAAGGCCCGATCGATCGGCACCCTTGCCCGATTGATCGGTGGTTGTGGGACTAGCGGTTTTGGCCGCGAATTGACTATTTTGAGCGAGATTTTGTATTGGGAACTTTCCCTTTTTGCTTAGTTTCATTCTTCTTCTTTCATTTTAGTTATTTAAACTCATAGAGAAGTATTGTAAAGGAGCTCTGAACCTCTGACCCTTGAATCTCTCTCTTCTCTTATTGTTTTAGTTTTTCTCTCTGTATGGATTGCTAAAACCCTAGCCTTGGCTAGGGTGGAATTCTCTTGATGAGGTAATGTTAGTTTGAGTTAATCCAATTAGTGTTTTTTAACGTCTATGATTTCTATATTAGTTGTTCTTCTTGTTTGATCTCTTTCAATTGAATCTCTGAGATTTAAACCTTTTCACGAGTTCAGTCAGGCTTTTCTCGTAGTTGAGTAATAATTCTTGATATCTCAAACGAAGAACCTTCATCTTAGCAGACATTAGTCTTTGCTGCGGTATCGCCTCCGGGTATATCGTCGTCCTCGAGTTTTTCTGATAAAGTGCGGGCTTGGGTTAAAATTCGTTTTGAATAATTGACTAGAAATCTATTTTAACTTTTTATTATAATCTGAATTTCTAAAATCTTCCGATTGAGGGTTTAGGATGTGAAACTCTCAATTGAGTTATACCTTGGACAATCAAATTGATATTATACCATTAAGGGGAGGAAACCTGATGCCTTAGCGCTTTTTCTCATTGATATCTTCCTCAATTTAGTTAAACATTCTCTACCAAAGATCCTACAAACCTGTTCTCCATTATTGTTCCTTATCTTCACTGCTCTCTGTGGTTCGACAACCCCCTTTACTGTACTGCAAAGTATTGCGTATCTTTGAGCGACATTAAATTTTGGCGCCGTTGTCGGGGAGCAAGGCGAAAGCTAAGGAGCATATATTCTTTTTTTTATTTTCTGAAGGAGGTTTGCTCAATTGACTCGTCAAAGCGGTAATCTCATTCCTTTTTCCTTTGATTTAGTAGTTTAATTGATTCTCTTATTTTTGCTTTGTGCATGCATTGATACCGGAACGAATTAGATTGATTTGCGAAGAGACTAGAAGAATCTGAAACTCTCTTTACAAATTTATTTGATAAACCCCTGGAATCCAATTCTGTTTCACTTGACTCTACCCATAGCACAATGAGTGAACACGGGGATCATCAAGTTAAAACTCTTCATGAGCATTTACACTCTACACGGGCTGCCACACCTTCTTGCATTATATTTCCTCCTAATGTGCAAAATTTTGATTTTAAACCAGGGATGATTCAACTCCTCCCCACTTTTCATGATTTAGATAATGAAAATCCATATGTGCACATTAGAGAATTTGAAGAGGTGGTAGCCACGTTTCACAATCAACTAGGCACCATAGATGCTGCCAGGCTCAAATTTTTTACATTCTCTCTGAAGGATAGAGCAAAGAGTTGGCCGTTTTCTTTGAGGCCTTGGTCGATTGGGTCATGGGCGGAGATGACTCAAGCATTCTTCCATAAATATTTCTCTAATCATAAAACGAATGTTTTGAAGAGGCAAATTTCTACCTTCACTCAAAAAGAGAGTGAAACCTTGTATCAGGCCTGGGAAAGATATAAGGATCTTCTGAGTTTGTAGCCACATCATGGGTATGAAAGCTGGCGCCTAGTGAGTTACTTCTATGAAGGACTTACTCCTAGGGAACACCAATTTATTGAGATGATGTGTAATGGGGAATTTTTTCAAAAAGACCCCGATGAGGCCATGGATTACCTAAGTGAGTTGGCTGAAAAAGCCCATACTTGGACAAGACCTAGTGCTACTAAAATCACTAATAGGTCGAGACCCACCTCCACTCCTTCTAGTGGAGGGATTTTTCACCTGAGAGAAGATGATAATCTAAAGGCCAGATTGGAGAGCTTAACTAAGGAAGTTGAGGCTCTACGTGTGAAAGAAAAAATGGCAACTACTACTGTTTATCAGGAAGAGACCAGATGGAATTGTGAGATTTGCCATGAGACTGAGCATCCTACCAAAGAGTGTCCAACACTCCAGGAGATGAGGGGGGTGTATGAGGAACATTGTAATGCTATGGGCAATTACAGGAAGCCTTATTCACCTTATTCTGAGACTTATAACCCAGCTTGGAAAAATCATTCTAACTTTAGCTGGAGTAATAATTCTCAAACCCCTCAACAACAGATGCCCCCTAGAAATTTCACTGCACCTCAATTTTCTGCACCTAATACATCATTGCCATCTAGGAGTTCTCTTGAGGAGACATTGTATGCTTTCATTAATGTTCAAGGTAAAACCAATCAAAAATTTGAAGCATTGTTCACTCAAATGGCTGAGGAATTTAAGGAAGTTAAAAGTCATGTATCTAAATTGACAAATTCTTTGAGTTTTAATTAGAAATGGAGATTTCCTTCCCAAACTCAACAAAACCCTCAAGGTCAACACATGGTACAAGACTCTACCCTCGAGAAGAATGAATTTGAGCAAATTAATGTCATTACTACTCGTAGTGGAAAAGCTAAAGACATCCTTAACTCTACCCAAGAATTAGAGGATGAAACCGATGACACGAGTAATGATGATGTTAATGTGCCCAAAATTAGTGAGGTAGTTCGAAGTCCTATCTCTGTGCCATTTTCTCAAGCCTTAAAATCATCAAGAAAGTCAGATTGTCATACTGAAATCTTAGAAAATCTTAGGCAAGTGAAAATAAATCTCCCACTTTTGCATGTTATCAAACAAGTGCCCACTTATGTCAAGCTTTTAAAAGATTTGTGCACCATCAAAACGAAGCATCATGTGAAGTAAATTGTTTTTCTCACAGAACAGGTAAGTGCTCTAATTCAACACAGGATTCCTCTCACATATAAAGACCCTGGGTGCCCTACAATTTCTTGTATTATTGGGGACCATGATTTTGAAAAGCTTTGCTTGATCTTGGGGCAAGTGTTAACTTAATGCCCTACTCAGTTTATTTACAGCTTGGCCTAGGAGAAATACAACCTACTACTGTGGTGTTACAATTGGCTGAGCGATCTGTAAGGAAACCGAGGGGGGTAGTGGAGGATGTTTTACTCCAGATAGATAAATTTTATTATGCTGTTGATTTTTATATCTTGGACACACAATCTGTGGTGAATGCTGACTCTAAAATCTCAATTATTCTTGGTAGACCTTTCCTTGCTACATCTAACGCTTTAATTAATTGCAGGAATGGGCTAATGAAATTATCTTTTAGAAATATTCCCCTAGAGGTTAATATTTCAATATTGGTAAACAATTGCCGGGACATGATGAGTGTGAAACTACAAATTGGATCGAAACAGTTGTGCAAGAAGAATTCGAATCACCAAATTCGTCTATCTCTCTTAAAACTCTTCTTGCTAATTCTCAAATTGATATTAATTCTTTCGATAAAAATGAGCTTACTGAAATTTGTGTTTTATTTAATGCACAGGTTCCAAGGACAAAAGGTTGGCAACCACGATTTGAGGAGTTACCTAAGGAAAAGCCAAAGTGTCACGCCCCAAAATACCCCCTAGGAGTTAAGGGATACTTTAGAGGTGACTACGTGTACCTGTCAAACCATCCTGTAATGCAAGAGGCTAAACATAATATAATACAATGATAATCAGAGTGCGGAAACTAAACATAAGTGCGGAAGCATAAGCCAACTTTTTCTTTTCTTCTATTACTCCATATAGTATTCCAAGTTAACATATACTAAATACAATTAAAGTAAAGGTGGACATGCCCACCTATCAAAATACAAAAAGGAACTCTCTAACCCTCTCCTCTCAACAGTAGTCGAGGTATGGCCACACATCCAAGTCCCCATCCTCCTGAGACTGCCATGGGATAGGTGGCTCCCTCTCCTCTACATACTCCTCCTCGACCCAAGGCTCGGGGTCGAGGACATCCACAGTACCTGCCGACATAAAAGTACGGCTGAGCATGGAATACTCAGCGAGTACAAACTACTAGCTAACCATAACAATAGCGAAAGTATAACAACAGTGAGCAATACAAGATATTAATTTAAAGCAATAGTGAAAGCATAAGATACATAGCCATATCTTGACATGCGTATATGAATGCAAAAACCTCGGTAAAACTCATGTCTCGGAAACCCTTTTCGTATCTCGGTCAAATCATGTATGTGTATCGTGTCTTGTCTTGTATTTCATGTCTTGACTTGTTCTTGACTTGTATACTTGTGAGCCAGAGGCTAGCACCCTTCCTTGGGCTACCAACCTCCTTGTCATGTTCTTGTTCCGTTTCTCTTGTGAGCCAGAGGCTAGCACCCTTCCTTGGGCTACCAACCTCCTTGTCATGTTCTTGATTCATTTCTCTTGTGAGCCAGAGGCTAGCACCCTTCCTTGGGCTACCAACCTCCTTGTCATGTTCTCTCTTGCATTTCATATACAAATACAATCTTGGAAAAAAACCCGGTTTCATGCATGCATGCGTGCTTGTGTGCTTGTCAATAGTGGTAATCATGATGACATACTTGAACGGGCGGATCACATGACTATGGCATTTCAATCCTTAACATAGTGGTATGAAAATTTAGGCAACATATAGCACATTTGAGCAATTTATCATTTCTAAGAACAATTACACAATTTCTATTTCCATTTTCTTCATTAAGTCCATTTATCCCTTGTTTAGTCATTTTATCAAACACATAGCATGCAAGGTTCCTTAATGGTTCATCTTCTTCTTTTTAGTGCCTACTTTCCATCCAAAAATCAAGGTATGTTCATTATTGGTAAAGTACCCATCCACCATTTCCATCACACACATCACCCAACATACACCTCGGCATCCAATCGCCACATCAACCCCCACACACATCCATACCTTTTTCTTATCTTATTTAGGTTCATTGGAGATGATACATTTTATATGGGAGGCAAAAATAATAGCATAAATCACATTTCATAAGGAAAAACCTAGATTTATTGCTAGGGTAAGTTAGTAGGGTGTACTAACCTTAGATCAAGGTTTGATCTTGAAGAAACCTTGAAATAGAAGCTCTATTTGGAAGGAGGAAGCCTTTGCTTGAAGGGGACTTGAGTTGGGGGAAGAAACCTCTTTCAAAACGTGAGTGAGTGCTGCCCTAGCTTGGAGAAGGCACCTCCACACAAGCTTGAGTTGAAATCTTGAAGAAAACGTGCTTGGGGACGATCTAGGGTCTTCACCCCTTTGATTTCTTCTCCAATGGAAAACCCTAGTTGCAAATCCCCTTCTCCTCTCTCTCTATCTCTCAAAATCCCTTAAGTGTTGTGAATGAAGCCCTAAAGGCTCGGGCAAGCCTTAAGGAGAAAGGGTTTAACCCCCAAAAGACGATAAAGCCCTTACTGAACTTTCTGCAAAAACGCGAAGACCGAGCGATCGGTGTTCATGACCGATCGATCGGTTGCCTACCGAGCGATCGGTGTTTATGACCGATCGACCGGTCAAAAACTCACTCTCTGGAAAATTTCCCCATACAAAATTTCTGACCGCGCGATAGCTACCGATCGATCGGTTATGGACCGATCGATCGCTGACTGGACCGAGCGATCGGTTCTCTGTATGTCTGGACTGTTTTGACCATATCTTTTGACTCGCTCGTCGGATTTCGACGATTCAACTTGCGTTGGGTTCGTCTTTCGAAAACGCACATTTCTGACGTTTCGGAATTTCCGATTTCTCCCTTATTTATTAATTAGACTACAAAAACGGCCAATTAGCTACGAAGGTGCTATTCATTAAGGATGAAAAAGTCCGGGGTGCTACACAAAGTCTCTACCCTCCAGTGTTGAAGTGTCAAATCTAGAGCTTAAGAAACTGCCAAATGGTTTGAAACATGCCTTTTTAGGCCCAGGTGATACCTTCCCTGTTGTAATTTCTTCTGTATTATCTCAACTTTAGGAAGGTAAATTGCTGAAAATTTTAAATGACCATAAATCTGCTATTGGGTGGACTATAGCAGATATTAAGGGAATAAGCCTTTTAGTATGCACCCACAAGATAAATCTTGAAGAAGAGGCTAAGGCTTCTAGTGACCCCCAGGGCAGACTAAACCCAACTATGAAAGAAGTTGTAAAATCTAAAGTTTTAAAACTATTGGATGCGGGTATTATTTACCCAATTGCCGATAGTAAATGGGTTAGTCCTACGCAGGTGGTACCTAAAAAGTCAGGAGTCACTAATGTGCAGAATGAGCTTGGAGAGCTAGTCCCCACTAAATTAGTGACCGGGTGGCGAATGTGCATTGACTATAGAAAATAAAATGCTGCATCCCGAAAAGATCACTTTCCTTTACCCTTCATTGACCAAATATTGGAGAGGGTGGATGGGCATTCCTTTTATTGCTTTTTAGATGACTAATCTGGTTATTATCAAATTGAAATTGCCTTAGAGGACCAGGATAAGACCACTTTTACTTGTCTTTTTGGCACTTATGCATTTCGAAGGATGCCATTTGGACTATGTAATGCCCCAACCACTTTTCAAAGATGCATGATGAGCATGTTTAGTGATATGATAGAAGATTGTATGGAAGTCTTCATGGATGACCTGACAGTCTTTGGAGGTTCTTTTGATGCTTGTCTGCTTAATTTAAAAAGGGTATTGATTAGGTGTGAAGAAAAGAACCTTGTGCTTAATTGGGAGAAGTGCCATTTTATGGTATCTTCTGGAATTGTTTTAGGCCACATTGTCTCTTCTAAAGGGATAGAAGTAGACAAATCAAAAATTGAATTAATACAAAATTTACCCACCCCTAAGACCATGAAAGATGTGAGATCTTTTCTTGGTCATGCTGGTTTTTACAGGAGATTTATACAAGACATTAGTCTTATTTCTAGACCTTTACGTAGTCTCCTTCTCAAGGATGCTCCATTTGACTGGACTAAAGCGTGCCAAGAAGCCTTTACAAAGTTAATTGATAAACTTACGTCCGCTCCCATCATGCAACCACTAGATTGGAATCTTCCTTTTGAAATTATGTGTGATGCTAGTGATTATGCTGTGGGAGCAGTTTTAGGACAATGGAGAGATAAGAAACCATGTGTGATCTACTATGCTAGTAGAACCCTTAACAGTGCTCAAATGAATTATACAACAACTGAAAAGGAGTTGCTAGCTGTAGTATTTGCTTTAGATAAATTTCGTGCCTATTTGATTGGTTCGCCTATTTGTATCTTTACGGACCACGCGGCGCTTAAGTACCTTCTTACAAAGAAGGATACTAAAGCACGACTCCTTAGGTGGATTTTATTATTGCAGGAGTTTGATATCACAATTAAGGATAAAAAGGGCGTGGAGAATGTAGTGGCTGATCACTTATCAAAACTCGTTTGTGAAAATAATCAGGAAACAATGCCTATTCATGATGATTTTCCAGATGAACATTTATTTTCTATCTTTGAACTGCCATGATACGCTGATATTGTTAATTATCTTGCTGCATGAAAGATCTCATTGAATTGGAACACCCAGGATAAACGCAAAATTTTGGTGGAGGTACGCAATTTTTATTGGGATGATCCCTATTTGTTCAAATATTGCCCTGACCAAATTATGAGAAGGTGTGTTCCTAATGACGAATTTATGACTGTCTTAAACTTTTGCCATTCCGAGGCATGTGGTGGGCACTTTTCTATGAAAAAGACTGCTGCAAAAATTCTGCAGTGTGGATATTATTAGCCCACTCTCTTTAAAGATACTGATAAATTATGTCATTCTTGTGATAGATGCCAAAAGTTGGGGGCAATTTCTCACTGGAATATGATGCCCCTAAACCCCATTCTAGTAATTGAAATTTTTGATTGTTGGGGTATTGACTTTATGTGACCTTTTCCCCCATCTTTTGGTTACCTGTATATTTTGGTTGGTGTGGAATATGTGTCCAAGTGGGTTGAGGCCATGGCTTGCAAATCCAATGATAATAGGACTGTTATTAAATTCTTAAAAGAACATATTTTGTCCAGATTCAGGATGCCACGTGCCATCATTAGTGATCAAGGCACCCACTTTTGTAATAGACCTTTTGAGACCTTAATGAAAAAGTATGGAATTGTTCATAAAGTTTCCACCTCTTACCACCCCCAGACAAGTGGCCAAGTGGAACTTGCCAATAGGGAGATAAAACAAATTCTTGAAAAGACGGTTAATCCCGACCGTAAGGATTGGTCTTTACGAGACTAACCGACGTACTTTGGGCATACCGTACTGCTTATAAATCTCCCCTTGGTATGTCCCCTTATAGGCTTGTTTTTGGGAAGCTCTGCCACTTGCCTGTGGAGCTTGAACATAAAGCTTTTTAGGCTATTAAAGCCTTCAATTTTGAATTGGGTGAGGCTGGAAAGTTACGAAAATTCCAATTAACTGAATTGGAAGAGCTTAGAAATGACTCTTATGAGAGCTCTAGAATCTACAAACACAAGATGAAGGTTTTTCATGATAAAAGAATTTTGAGAAAATATTTTGAACCGAATCAAAAAGTTTACTTGTATGATTCTAGACTCCATAAGCATCCGGGAAAACTAAGGTCTAGATGGTATGGCCCCGTCGTGGTTAAAAGAGTATTTGATCACGGAGTTGTTGAGGTAGAAGACCCTCGAGACGGCAGAATTTTTAAAGTCAATGGCCACAAACTCAAGCACGCTCTCAAGAGGCTTCTGCCCGAAGAAGAAATTACCCCCCTTGCGGATCCCGTTTACTGGGATTGACTTACCTTTGTGAGTCTCCGCATCTTTGTATATTAGTTTTTTTTTGTTTGTTTGAGCTCACCTTGCAGGTCCCCACTATTGGAAGTTCACTCATATTGTCAGGTACTATCTACCCTTCCATGTGTTCCTTTTCCTTATCTTTTATTTCATTTATGGAACATTGAGGACAATGTCTGATTTAGGTTGGGGGGGATGATAGTCAAATCTTAATCAAATATCATTATCATATCTTTTTGCATGAATTGTGGCTTTGCTGTTGAGCATGAAAATAGAGTGTTTTAATTGAGTCATCTAGGCTATCCTTGTCATCTGTTATGAGCAAACTCGAATTTTTCTAGTGCATGTAAGCCATAGTGGATGTTGGTTGTTAAACTCATACTTTAAAAAGACATCTTAGATTTCAGCTAAGACCTATAACACCTGAGAGTTTTTGAGCCCTTCTCATCTTTGGGAGTGATTATTATTATTATTTGGTGTTTTTATTCATGCGACATTATTCCCTTGTTGGATCTCATTATTTTCTTGACTTGGTTGTCCATTGGAAATATCATTACATAGGTTGTGGTTTGTTTGGTTGAATTACCTAAGAAATGATAAAGGTCAGTGTAGAAAGTTTGAGCCTTTCAAGTCAACCCTTATCATTAACAATATGAGCCACTTTGAGCCTAAAAGAAGCCTTTCTTGAGAAAACCACATGATCTTACCCACTCCACATTGGAGTTGAGCCTATTTTATACATTCCATTACCCTTTAAACCAGAGTTTATGCTAGAGATGATAGTTTTGTGGTATTGGAAATTCAAAAAAAAAAAAAAAAAAGGGGATTGCAAATTCAGGTCATGAAAAATTCAATTGAGATAATGCTGTTCAAAAAAAAAAAATTGTATTGAAAAAAGTAGAAGTACAAGTTTTGTTCTACATTGAGAAAAATCAGAAAAAGAGAAGAATAAAGAAGGAAATTCTGAATTGGAAAAGAAGAATAAACTTATGGATGTTTGGAATAGTTATTTCACAATGAAGATGTATCAATATTCCTAGCATATACCTGGTTTTATTGATTATCCTTATTCTTTCTTTCTTACAAACCCTACCATTTAGCCCCATTACAATCCCTGTTGCTGACCTTTTGATCTTAGGTGGGTTTGTGGTGTGAATGGAAGAATTCCCAATGGATGACATTCCTTCCTTGAGATCTTATTATTATTTGTTTTGGCTCTTGATTCTATTTTTCATATGATTGAGAGAAGACCCATAAATCTCTGAGTGCATTATTCTGAGTGATTTAAAATCCTTGTCAGATTTGTTGTCAAAGCTTTTATCTAGATGTCTATCTTATTTGTATGTGTTTTGAGTTTGTTGGCAAGAATGGTTATGAGCTTAGCACACACACACAAATTCTGAGTTTGCTTATTGATGGAGAAACTTGTATATTGTGGTGAATTTCTTGCAAAACCCTTGTTTGAATGATTTGAATGTTGTAGCCTATATTCATAAAGATCGATTGGTTAAGTGATTTGCTTGAGAGTTGATTTATTGCTAGGGACTAGCAAAATTCAAGTTGGGGGGGTGTGATGAGTGTGCAAAAGTACACTCAAAACCAGTTATTTTATAACCCTTTAGAGCCCCTTTTAGTCTGAATCCTTGATTTAAAGCCTACGTTCTAAACTTGTTTCCCCAATTATTGATTGCAAATTATAATCATTTTATATGATATTTTATGTAGGGAATTCGAGTAAAGAAGTCTCGTAGAAATCAGCAAAAAGAAAAGAGTATAAAAAAAGATGAAAAAACAGGCAAAGCGGCGATTTGGGCGATCGATCGGCGATCCTCGCCGATCGATCGGCCAGAATCACCGATTGATGGAAGACGGTGATTTTTTCAGGATTTTTGTGATTGAAGGCCCTATCGATCAGCACCCCTGCCCGATCGATCGGTGGTTGCTGGACTAGTGTTTTTGGCCGCTAATTGACTATTTTGAGCGAGATTTTGTATTGGGAACTTTCCCTTTTTGCTTAGTTTCATTTTTTTTTTTCTTTTAGTTATTTAAACTCATAGAGAAGTATTGTAAAGGAGCTCTGAACCTCTGACCCTTGAATCTCTCTCTTCTCTTATTGTTTTAGTTTTTCTCTCTATATGGATTGCTAAAACCCTAGCCTTGGCTAGGGTGGAATTCTCTTGATGAGGTAATGTTAGTTTGAGTTAATCCAATTAGTGTTTTTTAACGTCTATGATTTCTATGTTAGTTGTTCTTCTTGTTTGATCTCTTTCAATTGAATCTCTGGGATTTAAACCTTTTCACGAGTTCAGTCAGGCTTTTCTCGTAGTTGAGTAATAATTCTTGATTTCTCAAATGAAGAACCTTCATCTTAGCAGACATTAGTCTTTGCTGCGGTATCGCCTCTGGGTATATCGTCGTCCTCGAGTTTTTCTGATAAAGTGCGGGCTTGGGTTAAAATTCGTTTTGAATAATTGACTAGAAATCTATTTTAACTTTTTATTATAATCTGAATTTCTAAAATCTTCCGATTGAGGGTTTGGGATGTGAAACCCTCAATTGAGTTATACCTTCGACAATCAAATTGACATTACACCATTAAGGGGAGGAAACCTGATGCCTTGACGCTTTTTCCCATTGATATCTTCCTCAATTTAGTTAAACATTCTCTACCAAAGATCCTACAAACTTCTTCTCCATTATTGTTCCTTATCTTTACTGCTCTCTGTGGTTCGACAACCCCCTTTACTGTACTGCAAAGTACTGCGTATCTTTGAGCGACATCAGGTGTCATATCAGAAGTTCATTATTGAGTCTAATTTGTGAGTGTACGCTATTAGACCGCGACTGTTGAATCCTGGAGATCGGCCGCCATAACCTGTTTGCATCAAGGGAGATACTCCAAGGGGCGAAATTGGTCTTAAGGACAACGATTTTAGTATCGTGCCTCAGTCGAAATTCTAATCGATAAGTTTTTCAACTTCCTATATTTTTCAGGATTTTGTTAAATTGATATTGACAAAATACTTTTGTTTTATATGCAATCTGTAAGTTTTATTTTCATATTTGCCTCTTCTTTGAAGTTAGGAATCAAGTACAACTACTTCTCGGCTTTCTTTTAGGATTATCCTTATCTGATTTTAAGATTCAACCCCTCTATTTTCTGGACACTGATAAGTTTAAGGGTTTCACCTCTCCTTGAGAAGGTGAATTTCTCATCTTCACAAGCGGGGTCAGGAAAATCAATCTACCTTTCCTTAATAGGAAGATGAGTAGGAAGTTAGATGCCAGCGTAGATTTTACTTCCTATAAGAGAATTAGATATAAAATGCATGCTTTACCGCATCAAGGTGATGTAAAATTTACCCCTAAGAGGAAAATGATATATGAAATATAGGTTTTACTCACTATAGGGCAATGTATACCCTGCAGGGAAATGAGATATGAAATAGGAAAATAATCACCTCCTCGGTCGGTGACGCAAGGAGGGGCATCTCAGCAGCTCTCATTTTCTTGTCACATGTCCCCCTTCTATCCTCATTTAACTGTGGTTAAGATTCATCCACCCTCAAGGTTCACCCATCTACCCTTGGTTTTATAAAATAAAATAAATTAATTAAAGGGTTAAAAAAAATTAACCTAAGTTAATGGGAGTTGAAGGGTTGGCTATGTGAGAGCGAGGAGCATGGTTTTACCCCATATAATGGATGATGAGATATGAAATATAGGTTTTATCCCCCACAGAATAATGTAAGATTTACCGAAATTTACCTCCTAGAGAGGGCAATGGGATATTAAATATAGGTATTACTCCCTACATGGCAATGAATTGTGAAATATAAGTTTCACCCCACAGGACAATTCGATAAGAAATGTAGGATTTACCTTCTATAGGGCAATAAAACAAAGTAATCTACCCTTTTTTTTTGTGAAGTTTAACAAAGTTATCTAGTAGAGGCCTCTTAAGTCCTTGCTTAACTTCAAAATATGCAAATTGAAATGCAAAGTAGGATTTACAACACACACGGGGCAATTACATATGATTTTAGAATTTACCCCCTACAAGACGATATTGGATTTACCCCTTATAGATATGATTTAGAATTTTCCCCCGACAGGACGAAATTAGATTTACCCCTTATAGTTATAGGCCAATGAGATATGAATGTAATTAGGGCGATTGGATATAAATGTAAAATTTACCCATACAAGGTGATGTGCAAAGGACTAACTTTACAAAATATGCAGACTGATCAGATTAATGAGTGTGCTGTGGTATCCACTATATGCCTTTCAGTCCTTGCCTAGTTATTATACCAAATATGCAAACAAAGATTGATAAGATTGGCAAGTCGACTTGCTCATGAGATTTGTCTTTGCACTTGCCCCTAGTTGATTTGAGATCTTGGATTTTGACATTGTTGTTGCACTAGCTGAGATCAATTGTACACAAGCCCTTAGGACACACAAGACCTTGCCACTTTTGAAAAACTTGTGTGAATTTTTTTGAATGAAAATACTTACTTTGCTTGCTGGTTTGTGAGGACTATCTTTATGTAGATTAGTTCATTGACTTAACATATTTTGGTGAAGAGCAATCCTAACATTTTCAAGACATTGCTTGGAAGATAAAAAAAGCTACCTTTGACTTTGTCAATGAGGCCTTGCTTAGCACCAAGGGCTTTGGATTTCTTGACTTGATTCTTCCAATCTTCAAACATGGTCTTGTGATGAAGATTTGTGAATTGGAGATGACTTTCGATGGAATCCTTCTTAATTTGTGCCCTTTTTTCCTTCTTAAATGACTGGTATCACATTATTTTTGTGCAACAATGCCATTTATGGTTTTCACTCCCACGACTTGTATCTTGTCATGACTTGATCAGCTTTTACTCATGTGCCCTTTGCGTTTTCAGCTGATACTTTCAAGTCATGCTTATATTTTATTTTCTTGTTTGCCCATAATGTCGAATTGGGATTAGGTAGGTGGAGTTTGTATTGGATTTTGGTAGGTGGAGTTTGGATTGGATTTTATTAGCCAAAACTCAATTTTGATAAAATTGATTATTTAGAAATTAATGGTTAAATAATTAATTTTTCAAATAATAGTGTTTGGAGAATAGGAAGTTGAGAGACTCAACTTTGTATTCTTCAAACACTATTATTTGAAAAAATGATTATTTAACCATTAATTTTTACATAATCAATTTTATTGGAATTTATTTTTGGCTAATAAAATCCAATCCAAACACCCTGTAGTGTTTTTTACACCCGCTTGTTTTCACTAAGCCTGTAATGTATTTTGAATAACATGTCTTCTCCCATCATTACCTTTGTAGATGCTAATGTTGTTGCTTTTGAATATTTACCTTTCGAAACGCCTATACTCTTGGGCTCTAAGGGATCGAAAAGGACTAAGATGAAATGTACGTGTAACACCCAATTTCCACCTTTTATATAAGGCCTACAGGCTTCTTATGACCTACCAGAGATTTTTCCTTATTATCTTAAAAGTTTTTAAAAAAAGTAAACAAAATATACTCGAACCTTTTTCAAAATTATCAAAACGCCCCTAGAAATTATAGACATATTTACCATTTTATAAAAATTAATTTATTAAAATAGCCTAAAAATAACAAAATAAGTTTTGACAATCACAGAGTAAAAGGTGACACCCATTTTCAAAAGTCAAAACTCAAAAAATAAACAAAAGGGAAGGGGTAGGGACGTTGTTCCAAATTGCAACCCTATCTCACTTTATTTGTTTACTTATTATTTTAATCAATTAAAAAAGAAACTTTTTAAAAGATAAAATGAAAAGTGGGCTGTTGTTTTTAAATGTGCCCCCTCCATAGTTTTGCGCATGCTTTATTTTAGTAAGGTGGTGGTCTCAGTTTAACAACTGCAGGTCACTGTTCTGAATGGCAAGCCGTTGTATATCTTCTATTTGGAGATCACTTTTCTTATATCTACACTTGCTATTCTAAGGATTGTTAGCTATATAAAAAGGTACCTAAAGAGATTCGATTTCAGACTTTTGGACCTTAGTAAAAGTCTCTATCTTCTCTCTATAGTCTATTCTCTACATTTAATATTAGCTCAATTTTCAAGCTTTAGAGAAAGATAGATAAAAATTCACAAATCGTTTATTTTAAAAAAAAATTTCTTGAGTAGGTCTATCTTATACTTTTATTTAAGTAATAATTGAATTATAAGGGGAATCTAGTGGATCATCATCAATATCGTGCATAAATTGTCCCTTGATATTGTCACTCAGTTGTACACAAACAACCAACAATGAGGAGCAACTGTAGACACCACATTTGTTTTTGCACGGGATGACTTTGATAGATTAAATAAATAAAATTCATGTTTTAATTACCATAAATTGACTTTAATTAAATAGACTCACCTATTTCTACCCTTAACTTTTATTACCCTTGACATAAGATCTAGATCTCGGATTGAGATAAGAATATCATAATCACATCTGCATGGCAAAAACCATTAAAATGAATAATATGAGTATTTTTGGGGACCTATCACACAAATAAACAAATTTCAAGTGCGACATGTAGTGCAGAGCCAAGTGATAATGTGACAATCCTTGAGAATATAAAATATGCAAACATATTCCATAGAGTACGCTTCAAGCACAGGCACAGGTGCGACACTTAGCCAACATTGTATGTTCTTATGTAGTGTAGAGACCCAAAACTTGGTTGTCTTGAAACTTGTCCAAATAGAATGAAAATCTTGATGTTGTGTCAAAAATACTATATTTATGTTTTAATGTGTTTATATGTGTTATGTGACAAATGATTAAGTGTTAGGATGAAGAAAAAAACCAACCCTACGGATCGACCACAAATCAAGACCAATCGACCCGTAGTGTAAAAATAATGTATAGGGTTTTTGGGCAGAGAGTGTGCAAGCCAGCGGTCGACCACCCACCTAGGCCAGTTGACCAGCCAACCACCGGTCGACCGCCCACCAATGATTTTGCCCAGAAATTTCCTATTTTGAGGAAATTCCGAGAATTAATAATTGCCTAGGACTCTTAAGTCTATAAATACACCTCTAACTCGTAGGTTTTAGGGTTCCAAACATTCTAAGAATTCCAGAAATCGTAGAGAGAGTTCAAGCTAGGGTTTTGCAAAAGGTTTTATCTCGAGAAGAAGAAAAGCTTGGAGATCAAAGTCCAAGCTCATTCGAAAGCGATTGATTGTAGGGAAGCGATCGAGAGAGGTTTGATATATTGTCCCTGTCAGCCTAAAGGTTATAACTCTATGTACTCCTAATAATTTTGATTATGACACAATAAAGCAATGAGTATTTTGGTTACTAATTGTTCTATAAAGTGTATGTCAATTTCAGATTGAAAGGAACATTAGTCCACATTTTAAGAAAGATTCAACATGACCAAGAGACATCACCAAACAAAGTCAAGACCATTTGATGAAAAAGAAATCAAGACAAAAGGCTAAAAGAGCCAAATTGCCACTCAAGCTCAAAGTCAAATAAGAACTCAAATAAAGATTCAAGATCTCACTTATAATCCAAGTTGGATCATGAAACCAAAGAAGAAAATCATTCAAGATCAAGACAAGGAAAGTGAAAACTCAAGAAGGTTTTGTTGTCTTATTTCAAGAGTCTAGGACTTATGTAAAAAATCCTCTTTTGGTTGGAAAGTTCAAAAGCTTAAAAGTCTAAATTGACCTTAGGAAGCCTTGACTTATTTGGAAAACATTTCAATGCCTTAGGACATCTTAAAACTTGACAAAAAACATGATAATGGAAAACCCAAAGGCCAATGAATTCATTCCAATCTTAAACGTCTTTTAAAATAGAGCATTTTGTCAGAAAATATTGCAGACGTTGACGTCTGAGAAGGGAGGACCTTCAAACGTCGGCATTTGGTGTTAGCAGTAATGCATAATATTTTTCTTTTTTTTGTCTTTGTAAACGTCAATTTCTGAGAAGGGAGAACCTTCAAACATCGACGTTTGGTGTTAGCAGTAGAACATAATTTTTTTTTGTCGTTGCAAACGTCGACGTCTGAGAAGGTAAACCTTCAAACGTTGACATTTAGGAGTTACAATAACTCAGACAAATTTTTCTGTGTTGCAGACGTCGACGTCTGATCTTCACTCAGACCTAAACGTCGACGTCTACCTGCGGGAAACTCATAATAGCTAGTTTTTCAACAACTAAAACCGCATTAAATGTCACACCAACGGCTATAATCTTCCAAGCTCTATAAATTGAGTTCATTTATGAACAATAAAAAACCATTGATCTTTTATTGAACACACATTGATCATAGCATTCAATTCTCATCAATCTCACATTGAAAATCCCAGACATCCCAAAATCTCCTATTTGAGTGAGCTTTTAACTCCCAATTATTTGCGAGATTTATTGAGGTGTTATTCCAATCCTATTTAGCTCATTAAGGGGCCTTGTAATTGGATTCAAATTCAACCATCTTCATCACATTGAAGAAAATCAAGAATCTGTACATTCTTGTCTGTGGAGCCGGAAAGCTTCAGGAAGTCAAGAGAGGGTGTTCTTTTGTATTAAAGGTAGTGTCCTAGCATATGAAGGGAATTGTAAGAAGTTTGAGCTTCACCCGGTGAAGAAGTTTGTACGAGTAAAATCGTGTGAATCCTTGAAGCGGGAAGCTAAAAGGCAGGGACGTAGACAAATTGTTGAACCTCGTGAACAAACTCTCTGTATTTGTATTTCTCTAACTCTGTTTTTCGTTCATATCTATCTCTGTTAAATCCATCGTCTTAAATTCTTTAATTCCTCAAAATAGACTAAGGCAAATTTTATTGTGTCATTGACCCTAATCACCCCCCCTCTAGGGTCCATTAACTAGGCAACAATTGGTATCAGAGCTTTGTCTCTATAGAATTTTTGGTTTAACAACCTTAGAGAAAAGATCAATATATATGGCAAACAATACTCTTGCAACTAGCTTAGGTGAGGGTCAATCGACTACTAGGCCTCCATTGTTCAATGGAGAAAATTACAACTACTGGAAAACCCGGATGATGTACTACATCCAAGCCCTCAACTATCAATGCTGGAAAGTGATAGTCAATGACTCATTTCTTCTAACAAAAAATGTTGATGAGGTAGAAATAACTAAAATTGATGAAGAATGGACCGAGGCCGACATTAAATTCATTCAAATAAATGCTAAGGCAATTAGTAACTTGTATTGTGCTTTAAGCCCACAAGAGTTTAATAGAGTGTCAGGATGTGACACGGCCAATGAGATTTGGGATAAACTCCAAGTCACATATGAGAGTACTAATCAAGTAAAGGAAGAAAAGATTAGTATGTTAGTTCATAAGTATGAACTTTTTTAAATGGAAAAAGATGAATTCATTGGTAGTATGTTTACTAGATTTACTAATATTATTAATGACTTGAAAGCCCTTGGGAAAGTGTACTCTAATGCAAAAAATGTGAGGAAGGTGCCTTGCTCACTACCAAAGAGTTGGGCTCCCAAAGTAACGGCTATTCAATAAGCCAAGGATCTTACAAAATTGGCTATGGATGAGTTACTAGGATCCTTAATGACACATGAGGTCATCATGAAGGATCAACAAGAAGAAGAACCCAAAGTCAAAAAGGGACTTGCTTTGAAGTCAACACAAGAAAGTGAGAATGAAGAAAGCGATGAGGATGATGATATTGCCCTTATGACAAGGAAGTTCAAGAAATTCCCCAATGCATAAAAAGAATTTCAAGAAGAGGCCCTTCAAGAAGGAATTCTCCAAAGAAGTAGCTAAAGGGGAATCAAGCAAGAAATACATATAGTATATTAAGAGAATCAGATTTCAGATTTTTTCAAAATAACATTCAAGATGAATCTAATTAAGTTAACAGTATGTATAAAACAAGAAATAGAAGTGCTCACAGTATTAATGATCACAGGTAATCAGAATATAAATATTGCAGAAAAGAATCAGGATCAAGGCTAGTGTTTGACACTATTTCCTTAAGACAGAATTTGTCCCCACACTGGTGCTTACGTGTAGAGCCCTAGACTTTTTCATGCTTAATACATGGCACTTTCGTTGCCATTTTTCCTTCAAAGAGGTATAATTAACAAATAAGGAAGAAATTGGAAATTCCGAAACGTCAAAAATGTTCCTTTTCGAAGTACGAACCCAACGCAAGTTGAATCATCAAAATCGGACGAACGAGTCAAAAGATATGGCCAAAACAGTCTGAACCTGTAAGTAATCGTAGCTCGGAAGGCACTAAGGACGTAGCTCCGATGGGTGCTAAGGACGTAGCTCCGACAATGTACTCTGATAACGTATACGTTGTGTATCTGTTGTGCAATAGACAACGGGTACGTTGTACAGCAACAACGTGTACGTTGTACAGCAACAACGTGTACGTTGTACAGCTCACGACGGGCACGTTGTACATAAGACAACGGACAACGTGTTACAGCTCACAACGGGTGCGTTGTACACAAGACAACAGACAACGAGCACAGCACAACGTGTTCAGCACTATTCACAGCACAACATGTTTGGCACTGTTCACAGCACAACGTGTTCAGCACTGTTCACAGCACAACGTGTTCAGCACTATTCACAGCACAACGTGTTTAGCACTGTTCACAGCACAACGCGTTCAGCACTATTCACAGCACAACGTGTTTGGCACTATTCACAGCCCAACGTGTTCAGTACTCATGTCTTGCAGAAATTTCAGTAAGGGTATTATGGTCTTTTGGTCGGTTCACTCTTACCTTAAGAGTTTAACCCGAGCCTTTAGGGCTTCATTTTTGACACTTAGAGAGATTGGGAGATAAGAAGAGAAGAAAGGGCGATTCCTAAACCTAGGGTTTCCATTTTAGAGAGAAATCAAGGGGTTTGTGAACCCACACTCAATTCAAGCTCGGTTCTTCTCCAAGATCTCGGCTCAAGCACTCGTGGAGAGCGTTCTCCAAGTTAGGGCAGCAGCTACACGGTCGTTTTGGAAAAGGGATTTCTTCCTCACTTGATCAAGGTCGGTACTTCTTGCTACCCTCCTAGTTATAGTTCCTCTTTCCCCTTTATTTCTCTTTATTCTCCTTTAATTACACTCGTGCTATGAGATGGATGGTTGTGAATGGTGAATGGTGAATGGAGATGGAATGGGCGATTTGATGCCAGTGGTTGTGTTGTGATGATTAAAATGGGGAGGGCATTGTTCCAATAATGAACATACATGCATGATCTGAGTAAAACCCATCTAGAAAAACATGTTGTAGGGTAAATCGATAATGACCACACCATGTTTGATGAAATGCCAAGGTGAATAAAGTGAGTTGTAATTTAGGAAATGCATGCCTAATAAATTATGGATATTGCTAGGGCCTATGATAGTGTGTTTTCTTGCTTTCCCTAAATGACATGAATATTACATTGCTCAATCATTGATGTTATATGTGTTGTGAAATCACCCAAATGTCATATTTAAATTTAAATGCAAGTATGTACACGGTTCCCACGAGCACGGCATGCATGACATGATTTATCTAGGATTTCAAGAACATGGTTAGAGGTGGGACATATACTACGATATGTTTTACCTCGCTTTGCACAAGAAGACAAGAACCAACATTACACGAGGGGTCTCCCCTCACTCACAAGTGCATATCATGAAGAAGGGCCTCCCTTCCCTCGCAAGTACATACATATCATGAAGAAGGGTCTCCCTTCCCTCGCAAGTGCATTGCATAAAGAAGGGTCTCCCTTCCCTCTCAAGGCATCTCTCAAGCGCATCTCACAAGGATATCTCACAAGTGTATCTCACAAGTTACATGATCACAAGCAAGCACGCATGACATGCATGACATGACACGTACGACACGACATACAAGATCAAGTAAGACAAACACGACAAGCTTTCAAGTACGAAAAGATATTCAAGCCAAGTCAAGTGCACGATGTTTTCAAGAGGTTTTATCGGCTTTCTACGAAATACAAGCATGATTATAAATTGTTTTACTTCCTTATATGATATGAATTGTTTCCTGCTTTATGTATGCTATCCGTATGCTATGACTGTTGGTTAGTGCTTAGTACCCGCTGAGTATTCCATGCTCAGCCGTACTTCTTATGTCGGCAGGTTCTGAGGGAGCTGCTGCTCCATTTGATGTTTGTGCTCCTGGTCCATGGGTGGAGGAGGAGTACGTTGAGGAGCCTTTGGAGGAACCTCCAGTAGAGGGTTACTATTAGGTGGTTGTAGATTCTGAGTGGATTAGCTGTGGGTGAGATGAGAGATATACAGTCATGTATTTTTGGCGGGTCTGTCCGCACTTTCTTTTGGTTACTTTTTGTATAAACTTGGATTTCCATGTGTATATACTTAGAGGTTTGTTAGACTTCCGCTGTGTTTTATAGTTATGTTTCCGCTGTCATCCTCTATTGTATATGCTCTGTGGGTTTTTGTAGGTTGGTTTGTCAAGCAAGTCATGTAAGCCATGATTAGTCGTCCAAAGTTCACTCTAACTCCTAGGGTGGGTTTTGGGTCGCGACAGAAGTGGTATCAGAGCTTAGGCTTTAGGTCTCTAGGGTCACTTAGAATCTTATACCACGGCTTGACAAGAGCAGATGTCAGGAAACAAGTTAGGAAGAAAGTAAGTCGGAAGAGAGTCTTGATCCAAGTATAAGACTAGAACTTTAGTCTTAGTCTAAAATGGTTGCGTTAACCAAGTACGGGTCCTAGGTACGCTAGAACACTAAAGTATAAGTATAATGTGGTGAATACTCTGATGACTTGATGTGATGTATATTAGTATGATACAACTAATACAAATTGAATTATTGTGAAATGGCATTGAAATAAGTTGTGGTTTCAAGTGAGACTCATGTGGTGCTATTGTTCTCAGAACTTTAGTCATGAGGCGGGGCACACGGGGTCGTGGACCACATACCAGAGCTTCCTCTTCTTCACGGGATGAGGATGAGCAGCCGGACCTCTCTCAGGTCTTAGGCTCTATTGCTGAGACACTCGCCATACTGGCGGCTCGGCAGGCTATACCATCATCGGCGGCACCTACTCCACCGCCCGCAGCTCCAGTACATCGTACCGCTGGAGTTGAGGCATTCAGGAGATTGAGGCCTCCACCCTTCCGTGGGAGTGTGGACCCTCTTGCTGCCGAAGCATGGATCCTCCAGATGGAGAAGATCTTTGCGGTCCTCTCGCCTACAGAGGAGGATAGAGTAGCATGGGCAGTTTTCATGCTAGAAGGTGAAGCCCACCATTGGTGGTTGTCCGCATTGAGGATGCGAGATTTGACCATGCAGGGTCAACCTTGGACTTGGGAGGAGTTCAAGGACACTTTTTGTAGCACCCCAGACTTTTTCATCCTTAATGAATAGCACCTTCGTAGCTAATTGGCCATTTTTGTAGTCTAATTAATAAATAAGGGAGAAATCGGAAATTGCGAAATGTCAGAAATGTTCGTTTTCGAAAGACGGATCCAACGCAAGTTGAATCGTCGAAATCCGACGAGCGAGTCAAAAGATATGGTCAAAACAGTCCAGACATAACAGAGCACCGATCGCTCGGTCATTACCTGCGATCGATCGGTCAACCACCGATCGCTCGATAGCTGTCGCACTGTTAACTTTTTTGTATGAGGAAAAATTCCAGAGAGTGTGTTTTTGACCGATCTCTCGGTCATAACACCGATCGACCGGTAAGCCACCAATCGCTCGGTCCATACCACCGATCGATCGGTCATACGTAGATTTTCTTCATTAAGGGTGTTTAAGACTTTAACCATCACCCTTTGCCTATAAAAGGGCTGGGTTCGTGCCTTAGGGTTTCACAAACCCTTTGTGTATTATTTTTGAGGGATTTGAAGAAGAGAAGAAGGAGAGGACTTGGTGATCGTTCAAGCTTGTGGAAGATCAAGTTCTTCCTTTCCATTTGGTGTTTTCCAACCACGAACTCACTGTTCTTGCTTGTTCCAGCCATTGGGAGTCAAACTCATTGATTTCTCTAAGGTAGATACACTCTACTACAATCTTGCAATCTTACTAGTCACTAACTATGATTCTTCTTATCTATGCCCTATCTATGTGTATTGATTTTATGTATGGAAAGGTGTGATTATATATATACTTGGATGAAGGTTACTATTATGATGCACTCTAAGTGTTTGATAAAATACCTCTAAGGGATTCTATGCTTAAATACGATGATTTCTCTCATTAAGTGCATATGCTCGCATGTCTCGCATAAACCGATGGTTTCCATGGATTTCTCCAAGTACAAACAAAGGTTTTTCACGAAAAGACGAATAATGAATGATTCTAAGTAACTCTATGATTTCTCTAAGATCGTTTCACAAGCTCTAAGGATCATACCATGCTCACAAGGAAACTCTATGATAATGCTCTAAGATCGTCTCACAAGCTCCACGGATCACAATGAAATGCTATAAGATCTCTAAGGTTATGCTATGTGGAAATGCTCTAAGGTTATTGCTCTATGCTCTATGTCTCTACGGATCATAATGACTTTAAGTAACTCCATGAACTCATAAGAACTCATAAGGCTATGATTATCGATTGACTCACACGGTTACAGTTTTGGTTTTTGAATATTATCTCGCATACGTTTTCACGGTTTCCATGCTTTAAGGAAATTACGGATTTCATTCTCCATGTCTTGTATGCTCTATGCCTAACCGCTTTATTGTTATTAGTTTGTACACACTGAGTATTCCATGCTCAGTCGATATTGTTATGATCGGCAGGTGCTCGGGTTCCATTTGATTTGTGTGGCGAAGAACCTTGGGTCGAGGAAGAGTACCATGACCCGGAGCCTTCCATGGATCACTATCATGACGATGGTGCTTTAGATAGGAGTCGTGACTTCGATTTCTGTTGATCGACCGACTTAGAACTTGTGTCATTTTGTTATGTGAGTGTGGGGTTTGTCCACTCCACTTTTGGGTTTCTCACACATGTATACTTGTTGGTTCTTACTTGAGCCAAGTTATAGGAGTATTCATTTTGCTTCCGCTATGTTTAGTATTTTATTTTCCGCTGTGCATTGTATTTCGTTTCCGCTATGTATATTCAGGTACTCTGACAGGTTTCCACGTGTGCCTTATGTATCATACTGGAGGTATGATATGGCGGTCACGAGTCAAAGTATCCTTAACTCCTAGGGGGTATTTTGGGTCGCGACACTTTTTATAAGAAGTACTTTCCGATCGGAGCACGGGAAAGGAAAGAGAGAGAATTCATCAACCTTGAGCAAGGTTCGATGTCAGTAGCACAATATGAAGCTAAGTTCTCGGAGCTCTCTAGATTTGCGCCTCACATGGTGGCTACTGAGGCAAGGAAGGCGAGGAGATTTGAGCAGGGGCTCAAGGATGTTATTATGGAGAAAGTATCGGCTTTCAGGCACGCTACTTATCCGGAAGTGGTAGACAAAGCCTTATTGATCGAGGCAAATTCTGAGGCGTTGTCCAAGAAGAGGGAGTTGGCAAGAGGCCAAGCCAGTAGTTCAGCACCTCCAGAGAGGCGGGCTCGTACCGGCCCTTATCAGTATGCGTGGCCTGCACCACCGATGAGGCCATCTTATGCGCCTCCAATCCACGGCAGTATGTCCCTCAGGCACCATGACCTCAGGCTCTTCCAGCTCCACGGCCAGTTGCACCTCAGACGGTGAGGTATGCTCCACCTCCGGCCCCTCCGACCTATACACACGAGGTCTGCACTTCGTGCGGCTGAAGGCACCCGGCAGGAGATTGCCGAAGGGCATCGGGTGGATGCTTTCATTGTGGTCGCCAGGGTCATATGATCAGGGATTGCCCCAGTCGGCATTTACCAAGCCAGTCTCAGGGGATTAGGCCCCCAGCACACCCAGCAGGATCAGATCAGGCGTCATCCCAGACTACCCGGTCTACACCTCCGCCTCGCCAGGCGAACCAGGGGCGAGTTTTTGCCTTGACAGAGGGTGATGCACTTGCATCTGATGATGTGGTGCAAGGTACGCAGTTAGAGTTAATTTCTTTATTCGTGATTATTATGTTATGCTCTATTCTCTGCATACGTACTTAGCATGTTCTATATGTATATATACCTACATGTATACGCTGTTGATGCATGGATTAACTCCACTAGTTAAAATTTCAGGAACCCTACTAGTCAATGAGTATTTGGCTCGAGTGTTGATTGATACCGGGTCTACTCATTCATTTGTCTTGCCGAGTTTTTCAGAAGGCTTTTCTGTAGAGCCAAGTCAGCTAGAACCGGAGTTAGCCATTTCGACTCCTCTCGACAAAACAGTATTGGCAGATAAAGTGTATAGAAATAGTGTGGTCCAAGTTGGAAGCCACGAGTTGGCGGTTGATCTCATCATCCTTGGATTCCAAGACTTTGATGTTATATTGGGAATGGATTGGTTAGCAGCACATCATGGGCATGTAGCTTGCTTTGAGAAAATGGTACTCTTCAAGCCAGTAGAAGGAAAACCATTCCATTTCCGCGAGTTGAAAAGTAGATATATTGCTTGTTTTGCGGCGTTGAGCTTAGCTAACCCCGAGGCAAAGGACTCATCAACTATCCCGGTTGTGAGTGAGTTCCTGGATGTATTTCCAGAGGAGTTGCCAGGATTGCCTCCAAACAGGGAGATTGAGTTTGTGATCGAGCTTGCACCAGGCACAGCTCCTGTTTTCAGGGCTCCGTATAGAATGGCCCCTATTGAACTCAAACAGTTAAAGACCCAGTTGGAAGAATTACAAGGTCTTGGTTTCATTCGACCAAGTGTCTCACCGTGGGGTGCCCCGGTGTTGTTTGTTAAGAAGAAAGATGGCTCGATGCGGATGTGCGTCGATTACAGGCAATTGAACAAAGTCACTATAAAGAATAGGTATCCCCTGCCTAGGATTGATGACTTGTTCGATCAGTTGAAGGGAGCGAGATTTTTCTCGAAGATAGACCTTCGATCGGGTTATCACCAGTTGAAGATTAAGGTGGAAGATGTTCCCAAAACTGCTTTCAGGACTCGGTATGGACACTACGAGTTCTTGGTGATGCCTTTTGGACTCACGAACGCGCCGGCAGCTTTTATGGATTTGATGAACCGGGTGTTCCGGCCGTATCTTGATAGGTGCGTGATTGTATTTGTTGATGAAATTTTGGCCTATTCCCAGACACGGGAAGATCACACACGCGACCTATGCCTTGCTTTGGAAATGCTAAGAGAGCACAAGCTATACCCCAAACTTAGCAAGTGTGAGTTTTGGCTCGATGAGGTGGCATTTCTAGGTCATGTTGTTTCCGCGGAAGGCATATCGGTAGATCCAAAGAAGATAGAGGCAGTCATGAGTTGGGCGAGGCCCAAGAGTGTCACGGAGATACGCAGCTTTCTTGGGTTGGCAGGCTACTACAGGAGATTCGTAGAGGGTTTCTCTAGCCTTACAGCACTGCTCACTTACCTGACAAGGAAGAACGCCAAGTTTGTATGGAGTGATAAGTGCGAGATCAGTTTCACGGAACTGAAGAAGAGGCTTACTACAGCCCCTGTCCTTACTGTGCCATCTGGACCTTATGGGTATGAGGTGTATAGTGATGCCTCACACGTTGGACTTGGGTGTGTACTCATGCAGCACAAGAAAGTCATTGCCTATGCATCGAGGCAATTGAAGGAGCATGAGAAGAATTACCCCACGCAAGACTTAGAGCTTGCTGCAGTCGTGTTTGCACTCAAGATCTGGCGACATTACTTATATGGGGTGGAATTCTATGTATATACGGACCACAAGAGCCTCAAGTACCTCTTTTCCCAAAAGGAATTGAATCTAAGGCAACGGCGTTGGATGGAATTTTTGAAAGACTATGATTGTACCATTCAATACCACCCGGGTAAAGCAAATGTAGTGGCTGATGCTTTGAGTAGAAGACCTCCGGGGTTATTAGCATGCATGTTAGTGCAGGAATGGAAGCTACTTGAAGACTTGGCAAATCTAGACATTAGTGTGAATGACTCTGTTCGTAGTCCTATCTTGGCAAATGTCACGGTTCGGCCATACATTATAGATTTGATCCAAGAATACCAAGCCACGGATGCTGAATTGTTGGCTTATCGGGACAAGGAAGTTGCTAAGGGTAGTGAGGACTTCTCTCTCACTAGTCGGGGTGCTATCACATTCAAGGGAAGGCTGTGCATCCTAGCCAATGCAGATCTTCGAAGAGAGATTTTGGATGAAGCACACCGTTCGAAGTACACAGTGCATCCAGGGGGTACAAAGATGTACCGGAACCTCAAGAGTCACTTTTGGTGGCGGAATATGAAGAGGGAGGTTGCGGAATATGTAGCACGGTGCTTGATGTGTCAACAGGTAAAAGCAGAACACATGCGGCCCGCAGGTCTATTACAGTCCCTTTCGATTCCCAAGTGGAAATGGGAGAACATATCCATGGATTTCATAGTTGGCTTGCCAAAGACGGCAAGGGGCTCAGATGCGATATGGGTAGTAGTGGATCATTTGACGAAGTCCGCTCACTTTTTACCTTATCGAACTACTTTCAACTCTAGTCAGTTAGCCGCTCTATACATCAAGGAAGTGGTGAGGTTGCACGGAGTGCCCGTTAGTATTGTGTCAGATCGGGATCCAAGATTCACATCATGATTCTGGAAAAGCTTCCAGGAGGCTATGGGTTCCCGACTTGATTTCAGCACCGCTTTTCATCCACAGACGGATGGACAAACCGAGAGAGTGAACTAAGTCATTGAAGACATGCTTCGGGCTTGTATGTTGGATTTCAGAGGCAGTTGGGAAGAGCACTTGCCTTTGGTTGAATTCACCTATAATAACAGCTATCAGGCAAGTATCCAAATGGCACCGTTTGAGGCCTTGTATGGGCGAAGTTGTAGGTCTCCTCTCTATTGGGATGAGGTAGGAGAAAGGAAATTACTTGGTCCAGAATTGATTGAGCAAACTGCAAACACAGTTAAGATCATTCGGGATCGATTGAAAGCCGCTCAAGATCGCCAGAAAAGTTATACGGACACGCGCCGTAGGGACTTGGAATTTCAAGTAGGGGATCAAGTTTTTGTGAAGGTATCTCCTAGTAAAGAGATCATGAGATTTGGAAAGCGAGGCAAGCTCAGTCCTCGGTATGTTGGGCCTTTTGAGATTATCACACGAGTTGGTGAGGTTGCTTACAGGGTAGCTCTCCCACCTCACATGGCCACAGTTCACAACGTCTTCCATGTGTCTATGCTTCGGAAGTACATTGCGGATCCTTCGCATGTCATAGACTTGGAACCGTTGGAGATTCGAGAGGACCTCACCTTGATTGAAAAGCCGGTTCAGATTTTGGATCGAAGAGATCAGGTGCTTCGCAACAAGACAATCCCTTTAGTTCTTGTGTAATGGCAACACCATGCTCGGGAAGAAGCTACATGGGAGCGTGAAGCCGAAGTCAAAGCAAATTACCCAGAATTAATTGTATGAGTTTTTGTATAAGTCTGTATATGACTTGTAATTTTCTGTTTGGTTTGTAATGCAAGTAGCGTCTAAATTTCGAGGACAAAATTTTTGTAAGGGGGGAGGATGTAGAGCCCCAGACTTTTTCATGCTTAATACATGGCACTTTCGTTGCCATTTTGCCTTTAAAGAGGTATAATTAATAAATAAGGAAGAAATTGGAAATTCTGAAACGTCAGAAATGTTCCTTTTCGAAGTACGAACCCAACGCAAGTTAATCGTCAAAATCGGACGAACGAGTCAAAAGATATGGCCAAAACAGTCTGGACCTGTAAGTAATCGTAGCTCGGAAGGCACTAAGGACGTAGCTCCGATGGGCGCTAAGGACGTAGCTCCGACAACGTACTCTGATAACGTATACGTTGTGCATCCGTTGTGCAACAGACAACGGGTACGTTGTACAGCAACAACGGGTACGTTGTACAGCAACAACGTGTACGTTGTACATAAGACAACGGACAACATGTTACAGCTCACAACGGGTGCGTTGTACACAAGACAACGGACAACGAGCACAGCACAACGTGTTCAGCACTATTCATAGCACAACGTGTTTGGCACTGTTCACAGCACAACGTGTTCAGCACTGTCCACAGCACAACGTGTTCAGCACTGTTCACAGCACAACGTGTTCAGCACTATTCACAGCACAACGTGTTCAGCACTGTTCACAGCACAACGCGTTAAGCACTATTCACAGCACAACGTGTTTGGCACTGTTCACAGCCCAACGTGTTCAGCACTCATGTTTTGCAGAAATTTCAGTAAGGGTATTATGGTCTTTTGGTCGGTTCATTCTTACCTTAAGAGTTTAACCCGAGCCTTTAGGGTTTCATTTTCGACACTTAGAGAGATTGGGAGATAAGAAGAGAAGAAAGGGCGATTCCTAAACCTAGGGTTTCCATTTTGGAGAGAAATCAAGGGGTTTGTGAACCCACACTCAATTCAAGCTCGGTTCTTCTCCAAGATCTCGGCTCAAGCACTCGTGGAGAGCGTTCTCCAAGTTAGGGCAGCAGCTACACGGTCGTTTTAGAAAGGGGATTTCTTCCTCACTTGATCAAGGTCTGTACTTCTTGCTACCCTCCTAGTTATAGTTCCTCTTTCCCCTTTATTTCTCTTTATTCTCCTTTAATTACACTTGTGCTATGAGATGGATGGTTGTGAATGGTGAATGGAGATGAAATGGGCGATTTGATGCCAGTGGTTGTGTTGTGATGATTAAAATGGGGAGGGCATTGTTCCAATAATGAACATACATGCATGATCTGAGTAAAACCCATCTAGAAAAACATGTTGTAGGGTAAATCGATAATGAACACACCATGTTTGATGAAATGCCAAGGTGAATAAAGTGAGTTGTAATTTAGGAAATGCATGCCTAATAAATTATGGATATTGCTAGGGCCTATGATAGTGTGTTTTCTTGCTTTCCCTAAATGACATGAATATTACATTGCTCAATCATTGATGTTATATGTGTTGTGAAATCACCCAAATGTCATATTTAAATTTAAATGCAAGTATGTACACGGTTCCCACGAGCACGGCAGGCATGACATGATTTATCAAGGATTTCAAGAACATGGTTAGAGGTGGGACATATACTAAGATATGTTTTTCCTCACTTTTCACAAGAAGACAAGAACCAACATTACACGAGGGGTCTCCCCTCACTCACAAGTGCATATCATGAAGAAGGGCCTCCCTTCCCTCGCAAGTACATACATATCATGAAGAAGGGTCTCCCTTCCCTCGCAAGTGCATTGCATAAAGAAGGGTCTCCCTTCCCTCTCAAGGCATCTCTCAAGCGCATCTCACAAGGATATCTCACAAGTGTATCTCACAAGTTACATGATCACAAGCAAGCACGCATGACATGCATGACATGACATGTACGACACGACATACAAGATCAAGTAAGACGAACACGACAAGCTTTCAAGTACGAAAAGATATTTCAAGCCAAGTCAAGTGCACGATGTTTTCAAGAGGTTTTATCGGCTTTCTACGAAATACAAGCATGATTATAAATTGTTTTACTTCCTTATATGATATGAATTGTTTCCTGCTTTATGTATGCTATCCGTATGCTATGACTGTTGGTTAGTGCTTAGTACCCGCTGAGTATTCCATGCTCAGCCGTACTTCTTATGTCGGCAGGTTCTGAGGGAGCTGCTGCTCCATTTGATGTTTGTGCTCCTGGTCCATGGGTGGAGGAGGAGTACGTCGAGGAGCCTTTGGAGGAACCTCCAGTAGAGGGTTACTATTAGGTGGTTGTAGATTCTGAGTGGATTAGCTGTGGGTGAGATGAGAGATATACAGTCATGTATTTTTGGCGGGTCTGTCCGCACTTTCTTTTGGTTACTTTTTGTATAAACTTGGATTTCCATGTGTATATACTTAGAGGTTTGTTAGACTTCCGCTGTGTTTTATAGTTATGTTTCCGCTGTCATCCTCTATTGTATATGCTCTGTGGGTTTTTGCAGGTTGGTTTGTCAAGCAAGTCATGTAAGCCATGATTAGTCGTCCAAAGTTCACTCTAACTTCTAGGGTGGGTTTTGGGTCGCGACATTACGGTTCTTTGTAGACGTCTGCCTCCCAGGATACAATGATACTCTTTTTAGACACAGAAGAAGCACTGCACTCTGTGAATCTGACGAACCAAGTAGTGATAAAATACAATACTCTCTCTTGCTTTGATGCAGCACTATGATAGGAATGCAGAAAATACAAAACCGAAAATTTAATGAAAATGAAGTTGTTGGGAGAGGCTCTATAAATAGAGAGAATGGTGACTGTTCAAACGAAAAGACACACTCCTTCTCTGCAAATGGTTATAACTATTCAGCTGAGTAGTTATATCAGTTACTGTGAACAGTGGTGTCTTAAAATAAACAGCCACCCGTTTAACGGTAACGGATTCCGTCTGAAACACTAACGGCCCTAACGGAAAAAAGAAATGGTAATTAATTTTATAGGAGGCAAAATTCAATTGAATTTTGTCCAAAAAAGATAGGTAATACAACTCAAGACCTGACCCGAACCCGACTTGGTGCGGGGCGGGCGGGCGGTGCGCGCTTGTGGTGGTCCAACCCTTGGCTACGTGCTCACCCGTTCACAAAACTTGGGTGCCCCAAGGGCCCAACCCTTACTCCAAAGTGATTGTATATAAACACACTTTGGTTTCTATTTTTTCCGATGTGAGACTATTCTTCTTTACCATTCTTCAACCAATAACTTATGTTTAAGTGGGTATCTTTGGAGTCAATTTCTCATTCACCACTTAATGGTTTTGGACAAATAAATATATCACGTTAATCTCCTCGTGTAGGAGAACATGGATCCACGTGGACCCGCCTCAAAAACCATGTGGGTCCCACATATATTTTGACTAAAATTTGACCAAAACTATTTTTTGTCTAATAATTATACCAAATATGCAAGCAAAGATTGATAAGATTGGAAAGTCGACTTGCTCATGAGATTTGGCTTTGCACTTGCCCCTAGTTGATTTGAGATCTTTCGATTTTTACATTGTTGTTGCATGAGCTGAGATCAATTTTACACAAGCCCTTAGGACACACAAGACCCTACGAAAATTTTGAAAAACTTGTGTGAATTTTTTTGAATGAAAATACTTACTTTGCTTGCTGGTTTGTGAGGACTATCTTTATGTAGACTAGTTCATTGACTTAACATATTTTGGTGAAGAGCAATCCAAACATTTTCAGGTTACTTTCATGAAGTTGGCTCATTTTGGGAGGATGTTGACGGCCGAACCTCCATTAATCATTACTCGGGAAATGCCAGTTTTATTAACTAGACCCATGATGAACAATGACCGATTATGTTGGAGAGTCTCAGCTCGCATGTCTTCATTATCAAAAGTAATTCTAAAGAGGCATCCCTATTTCAAGAGGCAGTGGTGGCTAACTTATAACTTCTTCAGAAAAGTCCTCCGGATTAGAAAGGGCATATATGAGGGACATTTTTAATTCCGGAGACATCTTGAGAGCATCATAGATGCTTAGCAATGAGAGAATTTTCTTCAGATGGCCTAGAATATCGTACTTGATCCTCTCATTACCGGGAGTTGTTTGGGTTTGGGCTGGTTGAGCTCTAGTCCGATTTTCATGTTGGATTGACACAAACCTCGGTTGTAGCTTTCTACCTAACTGGAGGTTGAGTTGATAGATTTTAGCAATCATTTGATCTATTGTCACAGAACTGAAGTCCAACTTCTTTTTCTTGCTTTGAAAGGGTGACCGACTTCTTCTTTCACATTGTACGGTCAGACTTCCAGGCTAGGTTGAAACTTGTTTAGATGCCATTGAACTGTCAGCTGGCCCTGAGTTTAGGACTGCTTCTTCTGTTGGAGGGTCCTTGTTCAAACCGACTATATCAAGTGAATCTTGATTCTTGGGTTGAGTTAAGATTTGCACCGATCGTCGTATCTGATGATGGTTTTGATTTGGGGTCGTAGGTGTACCTGGTCTCTCTTGAGGGGAATCAGATTGTACTTGTTCATCATCTGCCTCTCATTCTCCTCTAGGTAAAAATTTTTCAAAAAGATCTGAAAGTCCTGTAGGTGTCCGTCTTGTTGTAGATGGTTTCCTTTCTGAGAGTTCAATATCTTCAAATTGATCTAACCAATCCTTAAATGTCCGATGTCTTTCTGGACTGCAGGCTACCACTTGTCTTGGTACATTCAACCATGAAGGGTCTTCATTTGGGACCATATCGATGACATAGCAAGAGAATATATTGGATTCATCTTCCGAGTCCGTTGACTGGAGGATATCATAGTCGCAGTCGAAGCAGAAGCTCGAAGGGATGAAATCTATCAAAGTGATTGCCATTAATGGTTTTTGTTCCAAAAGAGTGTCTTGGGTAGGGCCATTTTTATTTGCTCTCCTTACTCTTTTCTTTTTCTTCTCAGCTTTGGCTATGCGCTTCCCTTCTTTTCATTGGGCTTGGGCCCGCCTTGTAACCTGAGCTTGCTTTTAACATCGGGCTTTTGAGCCAATTGCTTCTTCTTCTTGGCTCATTTGCTTTCAAAGAGAGTCCAATCTTCTTCATCTGACGGTTTGTCGCCAGAAAGGTTATCACTTGAAGATGCTTCATCTTTTTCATATGGTTCTAAAGCCACCACCGTATTGGATATAGTTATCTGTTGGAGATCCTGACCGATGACAATCTCTTTATTATCCAAAAGTCTTTGAATGATATCCTTCAGTAAAAGTAGTCACCTATTTTGTGGCTGATTATATGATGATAAGGACAGTATTTAGGATCATCTTTCATCCTGATCTCTTGAGGTCTCCTAATTTTTGGGAGAGTGATGAGTTCATTGACGAGGAGGTCTTCAAATAGATCTTCGACAATGTCTTCAGAGAATGAATATGTTTTATTCATTCTTTCTTCAATAGTGATTTTCTGTCGCGACCCAAAACCCACCCTAGGAGTTAGAGTAAACTTTGGACGACTAATCATGACTTGCTTGGCAACCAACCAGCAAAACCCACAGAGCATATACAATAGAGGACATTATAGCGGAAACGTAACCATAAAGCACAGCGGAAGTCTATCAAACCTCTATGTATATACATACGCAAATCCAAGTTTATACAAAAGTAACCAAAAGAAAGTGCGGACAGACCCGCCAAAATACATGAATGTATATCTCTCATCTCACCCACAACTATTCACTCAGAATCTACAACCACCTAATGGTAACCCTCTACTGGAGGTTCCTCCAAAGGTTCCTCGATGTACTCCTCCTCCACCCAAGGGCTCGGAGCACAGACATCAAAAGGAGCAGCTGCTCCGCCATCACCTGCCGACATAAGAAGTACGGCTGAGCTTGGAATACTCAGCGGGTACTAAATACTAACCAATAGTCATAGCATACAGATAGTATACATAATTCAAGAGCAATTCATACATGTTAGAAGGAAACAATTCATATCATACAAGGAAGCAAAGCAATTTATAATCATGCTTGTAATTTGTAGAAAGCCGATGAAACCTCTTGAAAACATCGTGCACTTGACTTGGCTTGAAATATATTTTCGTACTTGAAAGCTCGTCTTGTCTATCTTGCTTGATTCTTGTATATTGTGTCATGTCATGCATGTCATGCGTGCTTGCTTGTGATCATGTAACTTGTGAGATACACTTGTGAGATGCGCTTGTGAGATGCCTTGAGAGGGAAGGGAGACCCTTCTTTATACAATGCACTTGCGAGGGAAGGGAGACCCTTCTTCATGATATGTATGTACTTGCGAGGGAAGGGAGGCCCTTCTTCATGATATGTATGTACTTGCGAGGGAAGGGAGGCCCTTCTTCATGATATGCACTTGTGAGTGAGGGGAGACCCCTCGTGGGATGTTTGTTCTTGTTTTCTTGTGAAAAGCGAGGTAAAACATATCGTAGGATATGTCCCACCTCTCAACCTTGTTCTTGAAAGCCTCGGTAAATTCATGTCATGCATGTCGTGCTTGTGGGATCGTGTGCATACTTGCATTTGAATTTAAACATGACATTTGGGTAATTTCACAACACATATAACATCAATGATTGAGCAATGTAATATTCATATCATTTAGGGAAAGCAAGAAAACACACTATCATAGGCCCTAGCAATATCCATAATTTATTAGGCATGCATTTCCTAATTTACAACTCACTTTATTCACCTTGGCATTTCATCAAACATGGTGTGTTCATTATTCATTATTCCTTTAAACTTAAATCATGCTTTTCTAGGTGGGTTATGCTCACATCACACTTGTATGTTCATTATTAGTACAATGCCCTTTCCCATTCATTCACCACATCATCCACACGGCATCCATTCGCCCACATTCATCTCCATTCACCATTCCCATTCACCATTCACAACCCATCTCATAATACATGTGTAAATGAAGGAAAACAAAGGGAAATAAAGGGAAAAGAGAAACTATAACTAGGAGGGTAGTAAGAAGTACCGACCTTGATCAAGTGAGGAAGAAATCCTCTTCCAAAAAAACGACCGTGAGTTGCTGCCCTAGCTTGAGGAGATGCTCCTCACGAGTTTGTGCCTTGATCTTGAAGAAAAATGGGCTTGAGTGGAGTGTGTGTTCACAAACCCTTGATTTCTCTCCAAAATGGAAACCCTAGGTTTAGGAATCGCCCTCTCCTCTCTTCTTATCTCCCAATCTCTCTAAGTGTCGAAATGAAGCCCTAAAGGCTCGGGTTAAACTGTTAAGGTAAAAGTGAACCGACCAAAAGACCATAATACCCTTACTGAAATCTCTGCGAAAATACGAGTGTGAATAGTGCCGAACACGTTGTGCTGTGAACAGTGCCAAACACGTTGTGCTGTGAATAGTGCTGAACACGTTGTGCTGTGAACAGTGCCAAACACGTTGTGCTGTGAATAGTGCTGAACACGTTGTCCGTTGTGAATAACATGTTGTGCTGTGAATAGTGCTGAACACATTGTCCGTTGTGAATAACACGTTGTGCTGTGAATAGTGCCGAACACGTTGTCCGTTGTGAATAACATGTTGTGCTGTACAACGTACACGTTGTTTGCTGCACGACATACCCGTTGTCTGTTGCACAACGGATGCACAACGTACACGTTATCAGAGCTAGAGCTACGTCCTTAGTGCCTTCCGAGCTACGTTCTTAGTGTCTTCCGAGCTACGATTGCCTGCAGCTCCAGACTGTTTTGCCATATCTTTTGACTCGTTCGTCCGATTTTGACGATTCAACTTGCGTTGGGTTCGTACTTCGAAAAGAAATATTTCTAACATTTCAGAATTTCCAATTTCTTCCTTATTTATTAATTATACATCTTTAAAGGCAAACTGGCAACGAAAATGCCATGTATTAAGCATGAAAAGTCTGGGGCTCTACATTTTCTTTTGTGGGTCGTGCTTATCTTGCTATTGTGGCCTTCTGGCTCCACCCCGAGCTGATTTAGTACCAATTTTGACTGGTACCTTACTATTGTTTGATCGATCAGTTAGTCTACCCTGCACTTGGTGCTGGTTACGCAATCTTTTTAGTTTTAACTACTGCAGCTGTTGAGGACAGGAGAAGGCCAAAGTTCTCAATCGGGCAATGAACTCTGTTACAGACTCATTGTCTCTCTGTCTGGTTTCAATTAATTCTGGAACACCCACTCTTCTTTGAGTGCTGTAAAATTGCTTGTTGAATTCATTCACCACTGTATCCCAATCCGGTATCGAAGCTTTGGGGAGGTTGGCATACCATGTGAAATCTAGGGATTGCACGAACAGTTGGAGGCAAAGAGCTCCGGTCTTGGACGCCAATTTGCAGCTTGAGAGGAAATAAGACAAATGTTACCTTGGATCTCTGGTACCATCAAACATTTTGAATGTTGGTTGAACGAAGCCTGGCGGGAATGGAACCGCATCCATGATAGCTGGATAGGGCTTCACGATCATTCGAACATCCTCTTCTTTTTCTTTAGCCTGCCGTATTTGATTGGGAACGGTCTCTTCGATTACGGCTAGAAGAGACAGTGAAACCCCTCCTATGAGGCGGCTTGATCTGGAACAGGACCTATTCCGGTACCACTGAGTAGCTGTGCCTTGATTGCTGCTATCTCATTGGTACGGGAAACGGAGTCCTAGTGCCGATACAGATTTGAGAGCTGACAATTGAGTAGCCAACTCATGCATTTGAGACATCATAGCCGTTATTTCATCATCTTTATACCAGAGTTGAGCCTGTAAGGCCACTGTTTGATCACTTGGTGGTGGAAGTGCCGAAGTTGAAGGGTTATTCCTTTGGCCTGCGTTCCCATCTAAATTTGTCATCATAACCGATACTGGTTATTCTGACGTTGGTTCCCGTAGCTAGAACAGATTGGAAAATTCTTCTTCCATGAAGTAAGTGTTAGGCATCCTGTATAGAGGGTTAGATACATAGAAAACCGTTTGAGATATTTCTGACACTGCTTCTGGCATTGCTGACTGAACCATTGGTTCGTCAGAATCATAATCCTCGATTGAAGGGATTCTTCCCAATTCTCTTGGAGAGGTTATTGGGGTCACTTCTCGCTCTTATCCATTTTAGGATCCACTAATGTCAGGTTCTGGAATTGACTGAGTTGGGTCTTGGGTTAATTTCTTTGCTTTTGGCCCTATTTCTACCGCTCCTTCTTCTTGGAATTGTTTGACGATGAGCTATTGTTTCAATAGCTCTAGAAGATTATATTTCATCCAAAGCAACTAGAATGATAGCAATTGAGTTCTGAGAGCGTTGCCTTTCCAATAGATTTTGCTCGAGTAGTTTACCAGTTCCTTGGAACAATAGAGTTGTAAATTGCTTTGGATCGGGGTTGCTCCTTATACCCACCACATTAACGGACACCCTTTCATAATGGGAATATGATGTTCTGGTTCTTGGTTCCTCCCGTACACGATGAGTAGGATTTTTCCTTTGCTCCTTCTTGGCTTTGACCGGTAATTGTGTGCCCTCCTTGGCGGAGCTGAGGGGTATTTCCGGTTTCTGAGCTGGACGATCTCCTCAAGAGTTTTCTTCCTTGACATTTTTAAGGGAGAAGAACTTATGTTCAGTACTTTAACCCAAGGGTCATACAGTGCTCTGGTTCTTCTTTCTGGTTCCATATTTGTTTGGCCCCAAAATGGGCTGACATCTTTAAACGGAGGTCGTTGATGACGAACAATTGTCGACATTGTTGTGAAAGTCGTCAGATTAACGCCTCTGAATGCATTTGGACTTAGTCTGAACAACAAGTTCCTGTCTACTGGTACTGAGTCCAAGTTTGTATTTACATTAACAGTCGGGTGACTTTGATCACGGCTGTTAATGCCCCTTGCATAATTTGAAGAAACTTGCAAGTTGATACTTTCACTTCTTGATCTGATAACATCGTTGATGATATCATCAGGTGTTGAGTGTTGTCCCAGGGGGACCCTGTTCCTATTGGCCTTCAACTGCCAACTTTTCTCTTTCTTGGAAGAAAACTATCTGTGGATGATTATAACTCTATCCACAGGTCCCTCCTTCTCTTAAGAGGGGCTTGTTCATGGACTCTTCTGTCCGTGGACTCCAGTCTATTTCTAGACCTACCTGCGAAGTGGCCTTGGCCACTTCTCCTTCTGTCCACAGGATTGGCCTGCAAACTAACCTTCTGGTTTGGGACTCTGGCTCGTAGATTGGTTCCTTGCTCCTAGTTATTTTTAACCAATTTTGCATGAGAAGTTTCTGTAAAGTCCATTAGGCCAGTAGCCTTATTCTTTTGCCCTGAGATAAATTGGGCAACATCTCTCTTCTGTTGATAAAATTTTAAGGGGTGAGTCCCAACAACTAACTTGGGCTGGGGGATCTCAACAGTCCATCATAGGATTGACCCATATGATTTTTCCTGTTTAGACCTTGACTGAATTAAGGTTTGGGCTCGAAACAAGCTTGTTCCATTAGTTGACCCCGAAGGGTTAACAAATTTGGAATCCCTTTTCAGGGTTTCCGGTGACATAGGTCTACCTTTTGAGATGACCTGTCGCGAAGTGGCTGAGCCACTTTACCTTGTGTGCACCCGGTTGGGTGCACCCTCCTTGGTATCCACAGACAGAGATGTCTACGAATGGGCACTTCTTTTTTGAGGTGCCCGCGGGCTGGCTAGCATCCTCTGGGCTACCCACGGGTTGACAATCTGCTATTGGCGGGCAGCTTGATATGGGTGGGCTGTCTGCCTTTGATTTAGGAGAGCAGACTGCCTTTCCACCCTCGAGTTAACGGGATGGATTTTGCTTCTGCTATGGGCTGAAGCGTCCTCAACAGAGACCTGATCTGGTGACTGCAACCTCTTTGCAAAGGTTTGACCAGTTGGCCGGACCTGCCTGACTGGAGCTGTTGTTATCTCAGCCCAGGTGAGTGGATGAGTCACTGGGATCTGGATCGGGGGTACATATACTCGCCGATTGATGGTCAGGACGTAGGCCCGACGAACACAGACGGTTGTGATTATCCTACACAAGATGATAAGAAAAGAGAGGAAATTATTACTCATCTTCTCTTTTTGTTCTTCTTTATTTTTTTTATTCTTCTTCAAAGATGAGAGGAGAAGAGATGTCCCACCGGGCATGCCATTAATTCGTACACACAAATTTCAGTCGGTCTTTTTTATGACTGACCTCTTAAACCTTACGGTCAGATTATCTTCATTGTTGTATGGAGTTTATTATTTTGTGTGGGGGACTATCCTTCCAATCTAAGTAAACTTAGACTGTTAATTACCTTCCCAATTTGGAGAAGAACCTCTGATTAAGAAGAAGAATAAAAAAAAAAATTATATTTGAATAAAATATTTGTATTTATTCAATGAGGTTACCCAAATCTCATATAAGTGTTACAGGATACATCATAGAGGTATTTGCATCAAAAAAAAAAAAAAAGGTGGTCATATTGGGGAATCACCTGGTATTCTTCATTTGTGGGAGATCCTTCTTCTTCCTCCTTGGGTTGTTGTTGTTTTCATGTTTTTCTTCTTGTATGTGCCTTAGTATATTTGTGCATTGGGAGTTTTTTGTGAGAAACTCCCTATTTTATATCTTTTGGAGAGTCCTCTTTAGACTCCCATTTGACTTCCTCTTTTTTAGAAAATTAAAAGAGGCCAACTCTCCTTAGAGATGATCATCTGTTCAAGACAACTGGTTTTTCTTATCTTGGAGAAACCATACAGATGGGAGTCCTCTTTGAAGGACTCCAAATTGGTTTCCTTTTCTAGGAAACCTGAGAAAATCAGACTTTCCCCCCCAAAAAGGGGAAAGAGTCTTATCTTCTCAGAAAAGAGAAGGGATTACTTCCCCTTTCAGATAGGGTGCCATATGACACTCTCTTATAGGAGAAAGATAGGGGATCTCTATCTTGATATCCCCTAAAGCTGGCAGAGAGTCCTTTTTATTAAGGATTCTCTATCACGTCACAGTCAAATACTGGCTGCCATCTGGGAAAGGACTGAACTTGGTCAGTCCGCAAATTAAAGAGGTGAGACCATGGGTCTCACCCATGATCTAGGTCAGGTCCAAGCATATTTGGACTGCGAACTAGGGAGTGACCTTAATCAGTCTGCAGACTAATACAAGGTGGGACCATAGGTCTAATCCTTGGTCTGGGTTTAGTCCATGGCCTTTTATGGTCACGGACTAGGCTAGTCATTGACTGGCCTGCGGATGGACTTATAGGATCTATCCGCAAAGCTTGAGTGAGGGTCTGTCGACGAGGGCAAACCCTAACTATGTGACAGTCCCCTAAGGACTGACACAAGGGTATCCACAGGGCATTATTGCCCTGCTGCCAACATTAAATGTTAGGCGGACTAGCGGTGAGCCAGCCCTTGGCCAGCTGGTGCGCGTGCCTTTGGCATGCGCGAAGCTTAACCGTCCACTTGGGTTATGATCTAGTGCAGCTCAATCTAATCTGGTCTCATAATTTCGTTGCCTACAGGAGAGTTAGTATGACATTGGGCCTATGAGCCCATGTTTGATTGGGGTTTACGAACCCAGTGATGTATTGAGTTTACGAATTCAATGATGTTACTTTGGGGGAGCATTGTCCTGTGTCGGCAGGTATGCACCCAATAGAGACTGTGATGTATAGGATAGTTACCTTGAGGGATGAGGTTCGGCAAGAGTAGGTACATCCCAACAGAGGGTATATTAAGTGATGTGATGTCAGTGCCTGACAGGATCTGCTGTTAGAGGTATGATTCTTGACAGAGTGCGATATGTCAGAGGTGTTGTTCTGACAAAATGTGATATGTTAGAGGTGTTGTTCATGGCATTCATCAGGTGAAGGCCTGGGTTATGTGTGGAAAAAATACCCAGAGATCCTCTTTGGCAAGGTGCGTGACTGATCGTCGGGAGTGGTGAATTAATATTCATGGTTCCTCTTTGACGAGGTGCGTGACTGATTGTTGGGAGTGGGTGGAGTGTTATCCAGAGATTCTCTTCGGCGAGGTGCGTGGCTGATCGTAGGGAGTGGGTAGAATAATATCCAGAGATTCTCTTTGGTGATGTGTGTGACTGATCGTTGGGAGTGGGTGGAGTGTTATCCAGTGATTCTCTCTTATTAGGTCAGGAGAAATGAATGTTGAATTAAGGGGTAGTGACCTCTGTACTTCGGTATGTTCCAATAATACCTTATGATGAAAGGTCTTGTAAATTCAGCAGATGATGACCCAAAATAGGGTGAGTCTGAAGGTAACAAGATACCTGAGGTGAAAGGCCTTGTGGATTCAAGGGTGACCCAAATGGTTGAGTTCCGAAAGACAAGATACTTTGAGGTGAAAGACCCCGTGGATTCGAAGGATGACCCCAATACAGGTTGATGAATAAGGATCGTTGTACTTAGGTATGTCTCAAGACAGCTAAATGAATAAGGATCATTGTACTTAGGTATGTCTTGAGATGGTACAAGATGTAGATTGTGTGCTGAAAGATTGTACGAAGTCTAAGGATTCAAGGTTTGATTTCATTTGATGTAAGTTGGATGATCTCGATAGTTGTCATAGTGGTGTGGGATGCCATGGTAATGAAGTTGTACAATGATAAAGGATTCTGGAATGGATAATGAGTTTGCGGACTCAAGAATAGAATGGTAATTTGTTATCATGGATGGTGATTGAGTGAACTTGGAAATTGGAGGTTGGGAACCTCGGGATATGGTGAAATAGCCCTGAGTGACCTCGGGTTACGGATTATGATATTATATATTATTATAATATGAGAATTGTACTGGAATACTATATCGTTATTGATGATTGTTCTTAGGTGGAAAATAGCCTAGATGGATTGTGGATTTTGCTGGATTCTATAGCTCACTCTTCTCATTTTATGTCTTCAGATTCTGAAACGGTTGCCGATTGATAAGGACCTACGCTTGATAGAGTTTGAAAAGTGTACCGATGCAATTGTGGCGCTAAAAGCTTTGGGTACTGTAATAAATGAGTAACGCATTTGCTTATGATGACTTATTGTGATGACCAATTTTTATTGCTTATGTAAGCTCATAAGAAAAGTTAAAAATTTCCGCATTTTCGCAAGTAAAGTCTTCCGTATGGGTGGTTATGACGAACAGCACGTGTCTCAGAACATGATTCCTTAGGTGCGGGTTCAGGGCATCACTTCTTCTGTCCGCGGACTCAGGTCTTTTTCTAGAGCTATCCATGGGGTTGCATGCAACCCTGCCCGCAAAATAAGCATGGCCTGGACCCTTGGCTCTGGTTGAGCTTTGGGTCTGTGGACCCTGATTGGTGTCCACAGATGGGCATTGCCTCTTGCCCGTGGAGTTGCCTTGGCCTTTGTCCACAGAGTGGCTTTGGTCACTTGGCATAAATCTCTTGATACTATTCGTAGGGTTGGCCAACAGACAGGTCTTCTGATCTACGGACATAGTCCACAGACTGGTTCCTCCCATTTGATTTCCCTTGTTATTTTTAAACAAATTTGTTGGAGAACTTTTTCTCAAGTCCTTTAGGCCAATGGCCTTATTCTTTCACCCTGAAAAAATTTGGACAACATCTCCCCTCTCTTAGTAAACTTTTGAAGGTGAATTCCAATAACCAACTTGGGTTGATGGCTCTCAAGAGTTTGTTTTAGGGTCAACCCATAGGGCTTTTCATGTTTAGACATTGACTGGGTCATGGTTTGGGCCTGAAACGAGCTTGCTCCATTAGTGGACCCCGAAGGTTTAACTATATTAGACTCTTTTTTCAGGGTTTCCAATGACATAGGCCTGCCTTTTGGGCTGACTTCTCGTAAAGTGGTTAAGCCACTTTTCTTGGTGTGCACCCGGTTGGGTGCACCCTCCTTGGTGTCCGCGGAGATGGGCATTCCTCTTTTAAGGTGCCCGCAGGCTGGATGACATCCTTTGGTATGCCTGCGAACTGGCGACCTGATGTGGGCGAGCAGCCTGCCCTTAGTTTTGGCGGACAACTTGCTTTTCCACCCCTAAGTTGATGGGGTGGGTCTTGCTCCTGTTGGGGGCAAGGGTATCTTCCATTGAGGCCTGGCCTAGAGACCGCGACCTCTTAGTGGTTCGGCCAATTGGCTGAACCCCCCTAGCTGGGGCTGCTGCTACCTCATCCCATTTAGTGGCTGAGTTGTTGGAATCCGCATCGGAGGGATGTACACCCGCCGGTTGATCGTCAGGACGTAAGCTCGACGCATGCACACGATCTCGATCATCTTGCACAAAAGAGAAAAGAAAAGAGAGGAAGGGATCACTAACTTTTCATTTTTTTTTTAAATTTATTCTTCTTCAAATATGATAGGAGAAGAAGGTCTTACTGGGCATGCTAGAAATTTGCACGTGCAAATTTTAAGCGGTCTTTTGATGGTTGACATTTTGAACTTGGAGAAGAACCTCTGATTAAGAAGAAGAATAAAAAAGAACAAAATATTTGAATAAAATATATTGATTTATTCAATGGGATTGTCCAGATCCCATGTAGGCTTTACAGATGCCTCATGGAAGTCTTTGTATCAAGAAAAGGGAAAAAGAAAGAGAGGTGGCTATATTGAAGGATTCACCTGATATTCTCCATTGATGGGAGATCCTTCTTCTTAACTTAATTATTTCCTGTGTTCCGACAAAAAAAAAGAAAAACTCTACACTTCTGATTTTCATTCGTATTTTCTTTTCTAGGAGGTTCTTGTGAGAAACTCCCCTTTTATATGTTTTGGAGAGCCCTTTTTAGTATCTCATTTGACTTTTTATTTTTGGGGAGGTCAAAAAGGTTTCCCTCTCCTTGGAGAGGGACATCTGTCTTTGACAGCTGGTTTCCTTTATCTTGGGAAACCTGGGACGTTCAAGAGTCCTCTTTCATGAATGACTCCAAATTGGTTTCCTTTTTGGGGAACCTGAGAGGATAAGACATTTTCCTTAAAAAGGGGAATAATCTTATCTTCCAAAAGGGAGATGATTACTCTCTTATATGAATGAGGTGCTATGTGACACCCTTTCATTGAGAAGAAGAGGAGATCTGTACCTTGGGATCCCCCAAAGCTGACAAAGAGTTCCTTTTACACTAGGGATTCTCTGCCATGTGGCAGTTAGGTACTGACTACCAGCCGGGGAAAGTGGTTGACCCAGGTCCAAGGCCTATTTGGACCGCCCCTTGGAGCAAGTCACTGTCCTCGGCCAGTCCGTAGACCAGAGGGGTGGGACCATGGGTCCTACTTGTGGTCTGGGTTAGGTCCATGGTCATTTTATGGCCGCAGACCAGGTCCAATAAGGCTAACATTTGGCTAGCCTGCGAACTACCTGGTAAGGTCTGTCCGTAGAGATTCCAAGTTGGGTATGTCCGCACCCTGGATGTCTGCGGGGCATTATTGCCCTACTACTAGCATTAAATGCTAGTGGGCTAGCGGTAAGACAGCCCTTGGGCAGCTGGTGCGCGTGCCTTTGGCACGTGCGAAGCCTAACCGCCCATTCCATCTGTAGTGATCAGTAGCGGGCAGGTACACCATGCACCCGCTTTGTGGACAAAGATTTCACTGCCCATACCGTCGTTAATAATTTTATAGTTGTGACGGTTATTAAGAAACCGACAGTAATCTAGTTCCGAGAGCTATATGGCGGCAGTTTTATATAACCGCCTCCATATATTTGTTTTAGAGGCAGTTTTAGCTAACTACCACTAAATTTTTTTTGCTAAAGGCCTTTAATTTTGTAGTGTCAGGATCGGCATGGAAGAAATAAGCCACGGTCTCGTGGTGGACTTTTCAAATAAGTTTTATGGGTATAACTGAAATAGTTGAGTTGGTTGTGGTGGGTCATTTCGTTGGCTTTTTGTGAGCTTACCAACTAGATTTCTTGTCAGAGACTGAGGAACTCTGATTTCTTGGATTAGACTCTCATTCTCCAAGCTTGCTTTGGCTAAGGACTGGTTTGATGTTGGAGATCAGTGCTAATATTTTTGTTTCCATTCTCTCTCTGAGAAAAAAATAATAAATTAGAGAAGGGGTTTTTTTAAGAGTCGGTCTATGTATACTCCAGAATATATTCTCTAATCTTAACTGTCGTTTATAACTAACTACTAAGGGATACGATTTAACTTTGACTTATTTTGTTTTTTCTAATGCTACATCACCTCTAATCCTAACCGTTAACTGTTTAGTAGTTGATTTAAACGATTACGATTTGGGAGTACACTGTGGGAAGCGATGATGGTGAGATGTCACTTTTTCAATAGTGGTATGATGGGATTGAGTGAACAGTGGATTTTGTTGCTATCCAGAATGCCTGTAGTTGATAGTTTTAGGTCACATGACATTCACGAGTTTGACACCTGTAGTTTGGTTTGGTATTTAAGAACCGGCCGATTGAACCGGTCACTCAACCGGTTCAATTATTAAAACATTTGTTTTGAGACTACATACCACATCAACACAAATATCAACATCCTGTCAATTCCCAACTTGCTATCTTTTATTCAGGGCTTCTCTTCATGCGATGAGACTTCTCGACTCATTCCACCCTCCTGTTTGCTTAAAAACAAGAAAATCCTTTTCTTTTGTCCCTACCGATTACCTATGCCCACCAGAATTTTGAAGCATCCCATCTTAAAAGCTAGAGCTACTTGAGCCATAGATTTGACTACACTTTTCCTTTCCGCTTGAGTTAACAAGTCCGGCCCTGATTTTTATTTTTGACACCTTTTTTTTAATTAAAGAAAATGGGGAATGCTAGGCGGATTTTCCTGCAAAAATGTCCTCTACATGGCCGGTAGAAATTTTTTCTACTTGGCCCCACTCAACCAATTGTATCATGTGTCTAGTTTTGAGTGGATCTCTTATTTCAAAATATCAATATTAATTCATAGGATTAATGTGATCCTTCTTTAATTTAAAAAAAAATGACGCTAGAGATGATATTATATTGGTTGTGTGGGTCCTGACATAGAATTTTCTACCCAAGTTAAGCATTTGCGTGACGCTAGAGACGGACTGATATGATATTAGTAGTGTGGATTCTGGCATAGAATTCTCTACCCCGAGTAAAGCATTTGCGGTCCAAGTGCCCCCACCCCACCCCACCCCACCCCACCCCACCCCCACCCATTGATTGCAAAAGAGCTATAGCTCCAAATTTTTTGGAAAACCAATAGGCTGGTTGGTAACATTAGAAGGAGAGAAACTAGGAAAGCCCGCAACTTTTTCATTGCATTCAGAATGATTATCAAACCAGAATACACTCAATCACAACTTACACGCACCTGGTGGCACATAGCCACAACTCCCACAGGTGTACACCAGAATTGGACCACCTAGATAAATGGGTTAACACACAAAAGTAGGCCCATTTACCGGATGAGGCCAGATCTTCCGACGACTCAGGTAAATAAGCATGAAACCAACTCTTCTTAGAGCCAGGCTCCCCAAAATCCCGAAAGGTCCAGCCCAATACATAACATCGGTAGAGTTATGAAACCAGCACTTGGCGGTTTGCATGTAGAGTCATCAAATGGTGACAAGTGAGTGGCCATGCCAGAAACCAATTAACCGACGAAGAAGAAACGAGCAAGGTATTTATCCTACCTACTAAGGTGATTCCCACGATCAGTTGCTTCAAAAAGAGAGATCATCATCTCAGAATACACATGGCAACATGGGAATCCTTGCTGGATTTTGTGGAAATGGTTATAGAAACTACCCATGAAGTTATAAAATGCCCAAAGTATGAATAAAAGAGATCTCTCGATCAACCCAACACACACCCAACATCGCTCCACAGCAACTCAATTCCTCCTCCAGGAGAGCCCATAGTTTAGCTTTCTCTTCCGGGAGAGTCTCTTATAATTTTGGTAACCACCTTCTCCCGGACATTAACTTAACTTAGTTTTCTCAATCGGGAGAGTCCCTTAGTTTTTGTAACATCCTCGTCTTGGAAAGATCCTGGTCATACTTGGTCTTTAACACCCAACACGGTGTAATTTTGTATTTGCCTTTGCGATTCACTTCGAGTGCATGATTTTATAAGTGTCTCACGATTAACTTTCAATCAAGTTTGAACTACTTCTATTTAATCATTTCTGTCACCTTTGCTCATTCCATACATTACACATTCCTCACATTATCATATTCTATTTTGTCATGTAAATTTAGAAAGTCATTCGGTTACCTAAGGCATAATAGAACTCATCCTAGAAGAATGAACCCCCTCTCTAAATCGCTTGATCTATTCATTCGACGATGGTTGACCAAACGGTCAAAGTGAACGTCCTCTTGATCACTCTGTCCGACTCGGTGCCCGAGGTCTAAAGGTTTCTATCTGATTGTGCCACGTGACGCTGACACGCCTGACATAAGTCAAATTTTTAACGAAGAGGATCACAGTAAATTACGAATATATTAAGGAAGAGTTCAATCAAACTCAAGTCAATACATTTCTCTTTTAACCTTATTAGCCATGGTTAAAATTCACTAACCCGTAAGGTTCAACAATGCAACCTTGGTTTTTAGAAAAATAATATTAAAAAATTAACTTTAGGGTTAAATTTTTTTTAATCTTAAGATTAATTTTTTATACTTTCTAAATTCAAGGTTAGATACCATCGAAAAATAAATAAATTCAAGGGTAGATTGTTGAACCATAAGAGTTAGTGAGTCTTAACCATAATTAGTAGAGTTAAAAAGGGACAAGTGTGGACCTGTGAGTGTAATTAAACTCGGGAAGATTTCAATTGTCATTGGCTATAATCGGATCGTGGGGGTTTAAGGGTTTCAAGGTTAGACCGTTGAACCAAAGAGTTAGTGAGTCTTAACTATAATTAGTAGAGTTAAAAAGGGACAAGTGTTGACCTGTGAGTGTAATTAAACCCGGGAAGATTTCAATCGCCATTGGCTATAATCGGATCGTGGGATTTTAAGGGTTGACCTAACCCACCAAAGGGAAACTTAAATTTCAATAGCATATTTGTCCAAAAATAATAACCTCCACGGTTGGTGAAGCGAGGATGGGCGTCTTGGCGCCGCTCAAATATCGTGGGCCCACGCCATTTACAGTGGAAAAAGTCCGTGGGAAGCACTAATCCACGTAGTGACTTGAGGAAAACAAAGACTGTAGAGTAGAAGCTGCAAAATCATCGCCCCTAATCCTTCCTCTTGTTCCCATGGCTGGTTTTAAAACCCCGGCAATGGCACTACTGTATCTATTATTATGATCATATAGCATCTCTGGCTTCCATCATCTGTATTGAAATTGAAACTCTGTTTTTCTTTTTGATTGGATTTGATTTCTGCAACAATGGCGGAGAAGGGTCGCTCTTGTGGTTCCATTGACGAGTTCTTGAAACAATGCGAGCTTTCTGGAGATTCTGCTTACAGCGCCTTTAAATCACTGCTGGAGAAGCTCGACGACCCGATTACCAGAGCTGATGCTCGAATCTTCTTAGCTAATCTCCAGAAACGCTTCCATTCCCAAGAGGCCTCTGATCAATGTCTCCAAACCTTCCATTTCCATATTCACGACATCCTTCTCCAGGATTACCAAGGTCTCTCTCTCTCTCTCTCTCTCACTCTCACACAGATCTCTCATTCTTGCCTGAATTTTATTAGATTTGAGTTCTTATTTCCCTATATTTATCTCTCTCTGCGATTTCCTGTTACTGATTACCTTAGGTTAATTTTGGGGCAGTTTTGTTTTGAAGGATTTTCCTAAGACACTGCTTCAGTTTTTTTGGGTAATGGATGGAGTGGGTATTTCTTCTAATTGAAGTTTGGTTCTGGCAAACGTTTTCCTCATAATCATCATCAATGCCTTATCCCAAGTACTTGGGAAGCCATAACTTTGATTAAATCATGCCTCACTATCTCCATCCAAGTCATTTTTGGCCTTCTCCTGCCCTTTTATAATCGTCAACTTGCACAAATTCACTCGGCAGTGGAGCTATTTGCGTTCTCCGTTTAGCGTGTCCAATCCAAACTATTTCAATCAACTCTCCCTTATTTTATCAAAAAATTTAACAAGGGGAATATGAATTCTATTTAGACCTGTTTTATCAGATGCAATATTATTGATTTTTTCAGTATTTAGTTAGTTGAAACTTCTCAGCAATGTAAGACCCAAGTTGAATGGCAAATTATGTTTTCCACATTTTGATGCAATTTCTGCAGTCTTGAGTGAATAGATGGTGTTAAAGAGAATTTTGTTGTGCTTGCTGTTTTTTTTTTTGCTGCTTTGAAACTCTTTTCTGCCACTTTCAGGCTACCAGAGGAGGAAGAAATTGACAATGATGGTGATCCCAAGTATTTTTATCCCAGAAGACTGGTCCTTCACTTTTTATGAAGGATTAAATAGACATCCTGACTCTATCTTCAGGGACAAGACAGTTGCTGAGCTTGGTTGTGGAAATGGATGGATATCCATTGCCCTTGCTGAGAAGTGGTCCCCATCGAAGGTTCGTTGTTCTTCGTTCTTCCATGATGATGGAACCCAGATATGCTTCTTTGTTTCTACTCCGACCTGGGCCTTTTGAGGATTTATCTCCAGAGTTAGAACTACTGAAGATTTTGGCATTTTGTTGTGATTAGTCATTCTTTTCTTTATATAAAACTAGATATACGACCGAATTGTCGAAATTTAGGTTTGCATTATTCTTAATTGTTATGACATTCTGGGGTTCTCTAAGAAATGCCTGGATGACTTTTTACAGGTGTATGGACTGGATATAAATCCAAGAGCAGTAAAAGTTTCAAGGATAAATTTATATTTAAATGCTTTAGATGAGAATGGGCAACCTATCTACGATGGGGAGAAGAAAACTTTGCTTGACAGGGTGGAGTTTCACGAATCCGATCTGCTAGCATACTGTAGAGATCATGGCATAGAACTGGAACGAATTGTCGGATGCATACCTCAAGTATCTTCACAACTTTTATACAAAATTTTAAGATGTTTTATTTGATGAAGCTGTTTTCCTGTCCTCAATAAACCCGTGAAAATTTTGTAGCTAAACTATTCAAATGTTATGTGATAGCAAATCTGAGGGTTTCTGTAAGGAAAAATGATGTTCTTGACCTTTTTTTGTTTCTTTTTTCAGATTCTTAACCCAAATCCAGATGCTATGTCAAAGATGATTACAGAAAATGCAAGTGAGGAATTCTTGCATTCATTAAGTAACTATTGCGCACTTCAGGTTGGAGAGCTTTTACCCACTCATTTTTATACTCTAATTGAAGTATGCAACTTGTTAGTATTTAAGTGCTGTAAGCAAAAATTTATAGCAGGCTGCTTGAAATCATTATTTTAGATATTCAGAATATAATTCTGAGATTTTTATATGCGCTCAATGGGTCTGAATTTTATCTAATTGTTAGATTGATAAGTCTCTGTAGTTTTTGGATACTATCTCTTGATTCAGCACTTCACCACTGTTCGAGTCCATTCAGCTTGTTGACACTGAGGTCCAAGCCATTAAAACTTTTATAAATACTAAGTAAAAATATAGGAGAAATGATTCTCATGATGACTGACTTAGTCCTGTTTTAAGCTTCTGTTTGGACGTGGTTTGGTATGTACTGGAATCCAGATTATTCATTTGAGTTCTGATTCCAAGTTTATGTTTCTGAATTATGGTTCTCACCAAGTCACTAAGATGAAAATAAAGCATAAACAAAATAAATGGTGAAAGATAAAATATCCATATATCTGGGCCAGCAGGTGGAGGGAGAAAATAGAGAAAATCTGAATCAGAAAAGCCCTTCTTCAACCAGTTACCATGACCTTAATTCCTATAAAATTCATACACTATTAGTATCAAGAGTTGTTTTCATTATCAGTTTTTCATCTTTCTGAGTTATAGATGTTAAGCTGTGTGGATGACTGACAGAACTATCTTGAGTGATCTAACATCCTATTCTTTTTGCTTGATGTTAGACTTAGAATCTATTCTGAAAATCTACATTTTTTTTATGTCCAGGGTTTTGTTGAGGATCAGTTTGGCTTAGGCCTAATTGCTAGGGCAGTTGAGGAGGGAATAAGTGTCATCAAACCCATGGGGATTATGATCTTCAATATGGGAGGCCGTCCAGGACAAGTTGTGTGTAAACGATTGTTTGAACGTCGTGGTTTCCATGTTACCAAGCTTTGGCAGACTAAAATTATTCAGGTAATTAATACTAATCATATAAGAGGATAAGAATACTTTTTCATTGTTTATCTTTGGTTGTATATTCATCTATCAGCAAGCATCATGAACAAAACCCATGTTTACATCTTGGAACTGTACCCTTCTTAATCTACATAATATCCTTTGTTTTCTACGTAAGAATTTTTTTTTAATTTGTTTTGGGCAATAATTTCCCCAATATAAGTGCATGCCTCTTGAAATGTGTTGTTGCAGGCTGCTGACACAGATATTTCAGCATTAGTTGAAATTGAGAATAACAGTCACCATTGTTTTGAGTTCTTCATGGGCCTTGTTGGAGATCAGCCTATTTGTGCTCGAACAGCCTGGGCTTATGGGAAGGCTGGTGGACGTATCTCACATGCTTTATCAGTCTACAGTTGTCAACTTCGTCAACCAAATCAGGTATGCTTTAACAACAGATGTTAATTGCACCCAATGCTGTGGGAAATCAAATGGCTGACGATTGGAATAAACTGACAGATTAAGATAATTTTTGATTTTCTCAAAAATGGCTTCCAAGAGATCAGCAATTCCTTAGATTTATCTTTTGATGATGATTCGGTTGCCGAGGAGAAGATTCCGTTCCTAGCTTATCTTGCCAGTGTTTTGAAAGAGAACTCATTTTTCCCGTACGAGCCACCAGCTGGAAGCACTCGATTCCGTAAACTTATTGCAGGCTTTTTGAAAACATACCATCACGTTCCACTTACTGCTGATGTAAGGAAGTCTTCCATATTCTGTTTTAATCAAGTTTCACTTTCTTTTGTCTTTACCATGTGTTCTTGTTTTTGCTCTCTTTCATGCATGCGTACTGGTTTAACAGGACTGCATGGATAATTGTCTACATCGTCTATGTTCTGAAATTCTTTTAATCTTCCAATGCAAAAGCTTTGTACAGTCAAAGTTGACCAAAATAAATGATTTGTCTGAAAAAGAATTTTGTTCATACACCAACGTGTCCAAATTAAAATTGTTTTTGAAATGTATACGTTTTCCTAATATATTGATTTATTTCTTAATACCTTGGATCTATTGTATCTTCTAAGATTGCATTACTTGTTTTGTTAAACATCCTTTTTAATCTCTGCTTCATCCTTTACTTTGATCATCCTAGATCATCATAACCAACTCGTGTCCAGCGATATAAGTATTCAGTTAAATAGTCTAGTCCTGATTACCTATTTGAATGGAAAGCAACCTATTTTAGTCCGGCTTTGGAATATTGTCAAACCAAATGCATCTATTTTTTTCGTAAATTTAGAAACCAATGTCTCAGCAACTAACTCCATTTCAGGTGTAAGCACTTGTGGAGTTATGTGGGTGTCTGTGTGTGCATGTTTTGAATTTTAAGCTGATTTTAAAAGCTGAAGATGAGGAGATAGACTAACCACATATTCCCTGGAAACTATTTCAACTTCGGTAGGAACCATCTCGCAATGGATTTCTTTATGTTGCACATGCTTAAGCATCATATCTCATAAAATCTCTGCATACTATGCATGGCAGAGGTTGTTTACTTTGTTCCATATGGAGAAAGATCATAATACCCTAATAAAACATTTTCTTTCTATGATAATTTCTATTGACCTCTTTATCTTTTGTCACTCAAATCAAATCTTTATGGTCTACCTGCAAAATGAAAACTGAAAAAAAATACTATCTCCTTGGCACCCTAACATCTGTGAACTCCAGCTTATGAGGGGGACCCACTCTACTCGATTAGGTAATTGTTGTATCCTTTCTATTCAGTCATGTATACTTGTTTTCCTAATAGACCTCCACCTAGATATAATATATCTAGGTCATCATCCCCAACTTTGTCCAAGTTATCCTCTATGAAGTGGTGTGAATTCCATTGTCCAACTTATACTAGTAAGACATGGAGGTATGGCAGGTCCAATATGATGTTGTCTTGCCCGATGTATCCCATCTCATTGTATTTAAATCTCATTAAAAGAGTTTAGGTTTATCATGCGTAGTCATGAAAATAATTAGTCATCTTTAAAGCAATTGCTTGATGCATAGTTTAATTACTTTAATACTCTTTTGATCTAAATAGACTTGTATTGTGATGTAACACCATCCATTTGTGCATTGTCACTAAATATAAAGGAAGTTATAAATGTTTATTGAGTTATGAATGCTCCACGAAATCTATCCTTTGAAGGAAACCTTCATATGGTTTTCTCTTCAGCTCTCAAGGTTTAAGAAACCGACTAATGCGATAATGACTTGTATGACTCTAGACTTTCAGACTTCAATTGTACTATATTCGACTATCTAAAATATTTGTACCGTATAAGTGTATATTGGACTTGGGAGCTTGATTAGTGCACTTGTATTGTGTTACAAGAGATACGCTAGAATGTTTTCCACAATATAGAGAAGAGAAGGACCTGCTGTACTTTATTTCCTGAATTTGAGGAGGGATCAGTTAATATATATATATATATATATATATATATGTAATGATTTTCCTCTAGAGGCTAATGCAAAATTTTAGAATGTGTTATAATATTTTTCATGATGTGTAAAATAAGCTGTATTACTGACAAGTTTGTCTTCGTCGTTGCTCAAGAATGTTGTTGTATTTCCATCAAGAGCTGTGGCCATTGAGAATGCTCTTAGATTGTTCTCTCCACATCTTGCCATTGTTGATGAACATCTGACCAGACACCTACCCAGGCAATGGTTAACTTCTTTGGCGATTGAGGTATGGAATAATTGTGATACTTTTGTTTTGATACGTTTTTCATTCATTTGTACTTTGACATGTCATGCTTAGCTTAGTCAGTGTTTTAAGGCGTGTGAAGCTTATGTCTAGAGGCTCGTCTCAGGGCGAGGCAAGGAAAACACCTTGAGGCTCAACCATGAGGCTCACACCTCCGAGTGTGAGGCTCACATGAGGCACATGCCTCACGCCTTAAGCTCAATTTATGTTTATGGCGTACGCCTCATAAAATTAAGGTTCTAGTCACAACTGAGACTTGAATGTCGTTTTTTTAAAAATTTGTTACTTGTTTCAACTAATAACAAATAACACTTTATTTATTTCAGATAAAATATTAAAAATGATGATGATATTGGTTTCAAGTTTCAACTAACACTTAATTTATTAAGTTTAACTTATTTAGGCTTTTAAAACCTTTTGAAACTAATTCACACTAATTTCCTAGTAGACATTGCAAAAATTTGGAGCCATTGGCCTATAATGTAGTTCATGACTTCTTTACAATTTTTTACTAAAATTCTAAATTTACCACATAAATTGATAATTGAACATCATCTTCAACATGCAGATGAGCATGAAATTAAATCTAAATTTCAGCATTTGCTTGCCATTCTTATATTTATTTTTTTAATAATTAAATAATTTATATAGTATATGTGTTCACGTGCGCCTACATGCACATAGACAAGGTACACAAATATAAATATTTGTTTGTCTCTCTCTATATATTAATATATACTATAATCTTTCATTAACTTTTTGAATCTTTTAGTAATTTTTCTTATATTTTATTTATATGTTAAAACGAGAGTGCATAAAGCTTCCTTGTAAGGCTTAAGCCTCACGCCTCACGCATCTTGAGGTCCTAGGGCATACAAATATTTGAAAGCACAGGTGGTGGTGTTGTCATCTAAGTGTTTACTTGGCAGTGTTTCTTCTCTGTGTGTAGCTTGTTTTGATATATGTTGATTATATTGTAATTCATTCAGTTTTGTGTCCGACAAGTGACACTCCCTTTCTTTGGCTGTGTAGAGAACATTGCCCATTTGTCAATTTAAACTGATTTTGTTGAATTTCTGTTACTGAGTTCCACTTTTGATGAGTAACTAAAATTGGAATTTCTTTAATTTCAGGGTACAACAGCTGAGAAGCCTTCTGATGATGTCCTTACCATTATTGAAGCTCCATGCCAGTCAGATCTGATGATAGAGTTGATAAAAAAGTTGAAGCCACAGGTTGTGGTTACAGGAATGGCTCATTTTGAAGCAGTTACTAGTTCGGCTTTTGAGCACCTTTTAGACACCACAAGAGAAATTGGTTCTCGTCTGTTCTTAGATATATCTGACCACTTTGAGCTATCCAGCCTCCCTGGTTCCAATGGCGTTCTGAAATATCTTGCGGGATGTACTTTGCCCTCTCATGCAGCAATTATGTGTGGTCTAGTAAAAAATCAGGTAAACTTGGTCCTACTAATATATCTGTTTGAAAAGTCCACGATTAACTTCAATATTGGCTTGGCTGAATTAACTCAGTTAGGCTGGACAAGGTCAAAGGTTAATCAATTTATGGAATTGAGAAACTGAGTTTTGAATTCTATTTATCAGGATATTTAAGCAACCTTCATTTTTTTAAATTAAAGTTTTCTATTTGTTAATGGTGGAAGCAAAACATCTATTCCAGGTTTATTCAGATTTGGAAGTAGCTTTTGTCATTTCGGAAGAGGAGGCCATTTTTAAGGCATTGTCCAAGACTGTGGAATTACTGGAAGGGAATACAGCTTTGTTTAGCCAATACTATTATGGTTGTCTTTTCCACGAGCTTCTGGCCTTTCAGCTTGCTGATCGACATCCACCTGCACAGGTTCATGAATTGTTTTTTTTCCTATATAGGTTATGAAAAAGTCATGATTTTGAGTAATTAGCAGATCACTGCTCAAGTATGAATTGACATGGAACTTTTGAATTCATTGCCTAGTTGCTTGCATGAGTACCTGATTATCAGAGGATTAAACAACTTGTGCAACAAACATGCTTTTCCCAATTGGAAATAAACAAAGTTCTGTTGACATTAATGTTATTCTCTTAAATTTTAACTTGGCATTCTGGCCTAAAATCAGTTCTTTTCTGCTATTGCTTATTTATACCAGGGGTTCAATTGTGTTAAAAAAAATAGGAACCCTTCAAAATCACCATAAAATCAATGTGCAGTTTCAGGGTATGTTGGTTAATTTGAGCAGTTCCTTGGATCTTTCCAATGACCTGCTTTTGTTATTCAAGTAGAAGCATTTGTACTCAACTGTCTAATGATACATGTCTTTTTTTGTTACACTAATCTCCTGGTAATCCTGCAGAGGGAATATGCCAAGGAAAAATCTGTTGAGATGATTGGATTTTCTAGTTCTGCCATCTCAGTCCTTAATAATGCCGAGTTGTCCATTAACGAGGCAGAGAACTCTTCCCTGATTCACATGGATGTAGATCAAAGCTTCCTGCCAATACCTCCCCCCATCAAGGCTGCCATCTTCGAGAGCTTCGCAAGACAGAACATGATTGAGTCAGAAACTGACGTTAAGAGCAGCATTGGGCAATTTATAAAGAGAAACTACGGGTTCCCAATTGATAGCTGCACGGAATTCATGTATGCTGACTCCCCACTAGCTCTTTTTAACAAGCTGGTCCTTTGCTGCATCCAAGAAGGTGGGACCTTGTGCTTCCCTGCAGGCTCAAATGGGAATTATGTATCTGCTGCCAAGTTTATGAAAGCAAACATTGAAAATGTCCATACCGATCCTAAAGTAGGGTTTAAGGTCACAGAGAAGATACTTACAAGCTTACTTGGGACCGTGAATAAGCCGTGGTTGTACCTTTCTGGTCCAACAATCAATCCAACTGGCTTTCTTTACAGCAACGAAGAGATACGAGATATACTATCTGTCTGTGCCAAGTTTGGGGCAAGAGTAGTGATTGATACTTCATTCTCAGGATTGGAATTTGATACTGAGGGTTGGGGTGGCTGGAATTTGGAAGACAGTTTGTCGAAACTGAATTGCTCTTGCAGCCCGTCCTTTTGTGTGTCTTTGCTTGGGGGTTTGTCTTTGAAAATGCTTACTGGGGGGCTCACATTTGGGTTTCTGGTTCTAAATCAACCTCTTCTGATTGATGCATTCTATACCTTCCCGGGATTAAACAAGCCTCATAGCACTGTTAAATATGCAATAAAGAAGTTGCTGGATCTGACAGAGCAGAGACCAGGGAACCTGTTGGATTCTTTAGCGGAACAGAAAAGAGTTCTGCAGAAGAGATATAACCGCTTAAAGGAGGTAAGCATTTCATTGTTGAGGAGTTTCTGCAACCAACATTTCATCCATCAGAACCCTTGTGTTCTTTCATTTCCTTAACTATAGTTATAGTACTAAACCAAGGTATGAAAACCCGGACCTTGGTCTAACTTGATGCAAGTATATTTGGAAGTTGGCTGAATACTTTCACCTGAAAAGTGAGCAACCGATATACATCAATCCACTGGCAGGTGCATTGGCATGATGTTGTCAATGCCCATTTGGATTTCATGTCTGTCGGATGTTGTGCTTCAATCAGGGTGTTCTGTTGCAGCTATAGATCATTTCTTTCTGGATGGACCACCACCATGAGAGAAAATCATGATTGTTGGAGGCTCTACGTTTATCTTCTATTTGTAGTTCTTTTTTCAACATTTATCTACTAGTAGAGTGGAAGTGGAACCATGCAAAAATTTTACCTTTTGGAGGATATTATACCTCACCCCCTTGATAGGGGAAATGGGCCGTGGTCTACCCAAATTGACTGGCCACCTCCAAGCCAGCTATGGAGTGGATGGCTAGTCCAAATTATTATTTAAATGTACTAGAAACATGGGTTTGCATCTAGAATGTCAGACAAATTGATGGCTCCAATAGGGAATTTATACTCAATTCAGAAGTGTTCTTGGGTTCACCATTTGAGCTAATCTATAACTTTCCTAATTTTACTCTACTCAATTGCCTGATTCATTGGCTTTCTTTCTCTGTCTTCTCTTTTTAATCAGTTTCTTTCATGTGATATTATTGCAACAGACTCTCCAGAGCTGTGGGTGGGATGTGCTTCAATGCTATGGTGGTGTGTCCATGGTGGCAAAGCCATCTGCCTGTCTTGGCAAAATCTTGAAGCTCAAGGGCTCATCTAAAGATGGAGGTGCTGCCACTAATGTCGATACTTATGAAGCTAAGATCGACAACTCTAATATTAGGGAAGCCATTTTCAGGGCCACTGGGCTATGTATCAACAGTGGCTCGTGGACTGGACTCCCTGGCTACTGTCGGTTCACAATTGCCTTAGAGGATGGCGAATTTGAACGGGCATTGGATTGCATAGTCAGGTTTCAACAGTCTGTTGTCAGTGACTAAAGGCCCAATCGTTATCATCATGACTTAGGTGTCATGAAATAAGCTATTCGTATGGCAGGTTTCTCAGAACTCACACCGAGTTCTTATGATTGACAGAATTGTCACCAGTTGAGGTTTTCTCCCAAGCATGAGCTTATAATTGCAATATTGTCACTTTTTTTTTGTCTTTTGATTTGGCCGTTGGCCTAAGCAAGGTCTTCTAACCTATGGTCGTCCTTAATTTCACCCTTCTGTGCTGAACATTCCAGCTTATGTTTTTTTTTCCCATTAAATACCTTATATTTTAATTTTTTTTTTTGGCATGGTGTATGTTGCAAATGATAGAACAAGGGTCTCACATCTACACAGAATAGCTGGGAATATAAAGGACAATTCTGATACGCATCCATGCTACTAACAATTTAATCAATTGATTCACTCTCAACTTAGATTTTCTGTGGAAAATTTCCTTAACCATGTAGAATTCAGTCGCTGGTACTTTTAGTTCTCTTAAAAGACTTGTTAGTTGCAATTATTGAGATGCACTGTTTAAGGGCAGGGGTCAAAACTAAGAACAGAATTATTTTGATATCCCATATGCAGTATGCATGACAAATATTGTCAGAACTCAGATAATTTTGATTTGTGGCCAATTCAAAGCTTGCCCAATATTTACATTGTCCAGGATTCCTGATCGATGTATTTACTTTTGGCTAGAATTTTTGGGAATTTTGCTCAAGCGAGGTTGTGTTTGCTTGAGTGAATGTGGAATTCTAGTAGTGGTGGGGTTCTGCTTGAGCAATTCAGTGCAAACCCATAGCCAACTCGCTTGAGCAAGTCTCAGTTGGCTTGAGCGAGAAACAGTGAATTAAATCTGTTCTTTTGGGAAACTCTTATTTTGAATATATAAGATTTTGTTTCCAATATAAGTTAATATTTGATTTAAGGTTTGTTTAGCGAGAACAAAGAAGGTTTGTGTGACCTTTGTTAAAGCTTTGGGTTTTCTTCTTGTTGTTCCACTCTTTAGTAATATTCTCCATTGTAGTGAAATTTTTTCGGATTGTTTTTGATCTCGGACGTAGCCATTGGTTATCTTATCTTTTGTGGTATTCTATCTTTTCAATCTTTTTCTATTATTATTTTTTCGTTATTAATTTGCATTTTTGAGGTATTCTATCTTTTTTCCATTTTCTTTCTGGCTATTAATTTACATTTTTGCCGATCCAATTATTGCGTTTCAGCACAACAAGATGATCCTGTGACTCCCGTGTAAGAAAAAAAAATTTGAATCAAGATGCCTCCAATTTGTCTCATATTCTATTTCTGTGTTTTATCTTTTGGGGTTTCCTTGTGGGAATTGAATTGGGAAATAGTTAACGTACCCTTGAAATCCATTTCCAAATCTAAGGCACCACCTCATTGGTGGATGCCCCCCCCCCCCTAAGTGCCTTAGATTTCAAAATGGATTTCATGGGAACGTTAACTATTTTCCTTAATTTAAAGCCCATTTCTAGATGTTACAGGGGCTGTTTAAGCTCAGTTTAGTTATGAGCAGTGCTTCGCGAACCCATGGTCCATTTCAGATCTTACCCCTGTCCTCGTGTCCCTTTTAACACCCCTTTAACCCTGGTTAAGTTTAACTAAATTAAAACTAAGATTTTTTTTTTTTTGAAAAATCATGGTTGGATTGCTTAATCTTAGGAGGGGTGAGTATATACTAACAACAGTAGGTAAGTATTTAAAATTTGGGCATGGACCAATGAGGACCGGCGAGGACCGGCCATTCCGTTATAAAATGGGAACCCCCCAGGTACGTTAACTGTCTTCCTTTAGTAGTTATTTGCTTTCAAGCCTAAATCTGGATTGCGCAGGGGCTGTAGTAGTTATCTGCTTTTCAAGCCTAAATCTGGATCGCACAGGGGTTGTAGAAGCTCAGAATTTTTAAAGCTCTTCTAAGCATAAAACCTAGATTTTTTAAGAGTTTCAAAACTCAGACCTTTTAAGCCTAAAACCAGGCTGCACGTGGGGGGTTGCTAAGCCCAGTTTTTGAAGACTCTTAATGGGGTTGCTAGACCCAATTTTTGAGGACTGTGATGGGGTTTTTAAACCCAGATTTTGAAGGTAGTGTTACGGAGAATAAAGGCCATTTATGACTCCAAAGTCTGATCTTTATGGAGATTATAGGACAACGGGAAATTGTAAAATCCAAGGCTGGACCTCATTGGTCCATGCCCCCCTCTTAAATACCCACCAACTGTGCAATTGTATTGGATATTTAAGAAGGGGGGCATGAACCAATGAGGTCCAGCCTTGGATTTTGAAATCCATTTCCCAGGTATGCCTATCACTGCTCAAGGCCAAAATAGGGTTAATGATCCAGATTATCTTAGGCTTTCAATGATCCAGATTATCTTAGGCTTTCATAATTTTAAAGCTTGGATTGTTGATCATAGTTTATACACTTGCTTGAGTGTGATGACATACCCTAGGTTTAGGCTAACTTTCCAAAATTCTCATGTTTCATCCCCACATGAGCTTAAATTGTTCAGGTCATTTAAAAAAAATACTAAAAAAATTTAGAAAACATAAAACCCTTAAAAAAAATATCTTGAATTAACGTACTTATTGGAACTAAGTGTGCCTTGATTTCATTAAGATGGATACATAAACAACCCTCTTTTGGGTTTCGTAATGGAATGAAATGGATGTCTTGTATGTGAATGATATGAATGAATATGAAATTGCATTGGATGAAATGTCTTGATACAGGTTTATAGGTGCAAGTTTCTTTTTAAAAAAAAGACATTAGCGACGGAAAATTATTCGTCGCTAATAAGGGACTCTCATTAGAGAAGGAAAACTAACCGTCAGAGTTGATCAATAGTGACGGAAACATTTCCATCATATATAGTTATTAGAGATGAAAACAATTCTGTCTCTAATTCAAATTAGAGACGGAAACATTTCCGTCACTAATTAGTGATGGAAATATTTTCGTCCAATTTACCTTTCCGTCACTAAATCCGAAGTTTAAATTGTCATCATTAGTAACAAAAACTTATCGTTACTACTTAGTGACGAAAGGATATTTCCGTCTCTATTAACCTTTAGCCACGGTTGCATTAGTAACAGTTTAGCGACAGATAGATTTCCGTCCCTACTAATAATAGCGTTGGATAATTGAGCATTAGTGACGGAAATTTTCCGTCACTAATCGGTTAATTTCTTGTAGTGTCCCCTAGGTTAGAAATTATGTTAGTTTTCTTTTGTTATTTAATTGCAATTTTTGTTAATTTTTCTGAATTTAGCATGATCATGTTGATGGGGGAATAATGATTATCTTAGCATGTTTCCAAATTTGTTTGTTGCTATTTTGAGCATGATTTCATGTTTAGCATGATTTTTAATTTAGCATGAGAATAAAATTAATAAATTGCATTATTGGTTTTCACTTGTTTAATTTGGATTTAAAGAGTAGACAACCTTCTTTAATGAGAGTCTAGGGATGCCTAACACCTTCTCGATCATTTAGGATTCCTATTTTTCCTTAGAATCAAATAGGTGACAGACTCTTGTTTTGGTCATTTTTCATTATTCATCTTTAATTTTTTTTTTCTAATTTAGAATGGTGTAAAATTTCATGTTGACACTCCTCTTTAAGAAGGATGCCGAGAGGGGTCACCCCCTTATTTATAGGTCTTTTGAGATCTGATAGTTGGGCAAAGTTAGTTAGAATTTGGAACCAATAAGACTTTATATCAATCTTGCCATGTTATCATGACCTCGCGCCTTAGAAAGCATATTCCTCATGTTAGTATAGTAACTTAGTAAGAACACTAAGTCGGTTCAACAACTAACAAATCTCTTCTCGTACCCTCCAAACCACAACAACCAATATACCCCCCAGGAACATAAAGAAAGATCTACCAAGGTGGGTCATACACCTTGGGTAAGCCTGTCCACTAGGTGGATCTAGATGCAGGATGAAGACACCTCCTGCCTTGGGTAAATAATTCATCCAATTAGGAATTTACACAACACAAGATGGCTTTGGTAGTACCAAGGGCTTTGCACCTCAAGAAAGTCATCCATATGAGGACCTCAAGAAAACCATCCATATGAGAATTTACACAATTCTCAGGAAAGTCATCCATTGAGGATTTTACACAACTCTCAGGAGTCAGGAAAATCATCCATCTGAGAGACCTTAGGAAAGTCATCCAAATGAGGATGTATACTACCATCAGGAATATCATCCATCTGAAGCAAAATATATAAGCATTGGAAACGTCATCCATTCAAGGGGAACCAATAACTAGGGTGATCCCAAGCCGAGTCAAGTAGTGAGATGTCCAGGCTCGATTCGTCAACCTATATATGTGTTCGCACTTGACTTGAGCTTTCTCATCCTTGTTTGAACTCAGCTTGTGAAAAAGGCCTAAAGCTCGAGCTAAACTCGGTTCAACTTATTTACTTGACGAGATGTTTGAGAGAAGTGGGGAATACTTGATTGGAAGACTCGTTGTGGGGAATGTTGCGTAGCTAAATTCATGCACACATAACCACTTAGCAATACCGACAAATAATTAATCAAGCAATTTAGTCAATTAATTATTATTATTATTATTATTATTTTCAGGGGTGGAAAGCCGGGGTTAGGCAGACCCTGATCAGAATATATAAACCAACCAACCAGATTACACTCTTAGGAACTTCCGTCCTCTAGCATCATCATGCACAATTTTTGCTAAATGCAAAGGGAACTCAATGCTCTCAAACTTCCTCTCAGTTCTAGAATAACACAATTTTGCCAAAGTATTTTCTGCTTTGTTTGCCTCACGAAAGATGTCTCTAATATTAGCTACTTGCAAGGTGGATCTTAACCTATCTATCTCAGCCAGATCGCACTAATGGCGCCACGGCCGAGGGCATTCATTTCTCACACATTTAACACCCCACAAGGAGTCTCACTCGATCTGAATTGATCACCTGAAGCTCAGTCTAGAAGCTTCCTCCAGCCCTCTTCGAACAGCAAGCAATTCCAACACTAAAACAGATCCACCATCTTTAGCTCCAGCGATTGCATGCACAGCTACACTGTCATACTTTCGAAAGATGCGGCCAAACCAAACATGATCTCGTGCCATTGTAACAAATTAATTATAATTGAAAAGCGCGCTTCACTGAGAGGTGCTACGATTGAATCTTTCTTTAAGATAGTCAAAGCCTCCTATGTGCAAAGGACATAACAACACTATCTCCGGTATACAACTCAGTTCGACTCTCTCGGATCTTCTGTACAAGTTTGCATTACTCGGTAGGAGAAGGGGTACTAATCTTCCTTCAGGATGCCCTTTAAAATTAAATTTACATATAAATAATAATTTTATTATGATTTGCCAATTATCCAAATGTTCTGAAGTCCCACTGCCTATATGGACAAAGTATCAGATTTTTTTGGTTAATTTCTAAAACTACCATTTTATCCCTCAAGTCTAATCATGGTTCTAACCAATTCCAGATTAGGTCTGCTCTTAGTTACAGATTTTGGTTTTGACTAGAATCAAGCTTGCATAGAATCTGTTTCTGGTTTGGTCATTATCAATTTTGTTATTATTTTGTTTGGTTACAGATTTATAGTTAATCCCATTAACCTATTCCAAATCTGTTTGTTCACAATATTATTATTAATATGATTTTATCATGTTCCAACTCTGTTTGGTTTTGAGTTTAGGCATGTCCAAGTTAATCCAATCCACAAGATACCATGTTTGGGTGTAGATGGTCTTTGTAGGATCCATCATGTGGATATGGTAGGTTTTCACTTGAGATCAAATGGTCACCAAGATGAATCTATCCATAGGAAAAATTTATTATTCTACCTGATCTGAATTATAGATAGGGCAATCAAACGATCCACATGAGGACTATTCTACGATGGACGATGAAAACGCCCGAATGCATTCTGCAACTTCGTTCGAAGCTTGACCAAAATCCATTTCCAAACACCCATGGATCTGGATCAATCCTAGACAATCACTAAAATGGGTTATGGATCTAGAGCTTCAACTTCTTCCTTGAACTTCAAAGTCCATAAACGGAGGACTCTGGTTTAGAGTTTTGAGACTCCAGAAATCTCTGATCATATTTACAAAAACTCCAAGAAATAGAGAAGATGAGTTTCCATGGTCCAGTCTAAGTCGAACATATGTCTTTATCTTTACTATTATAAAGAGGATGGCTGGGTGTTCAAAACGTTGATTGAAAATATAATACCTAAAATATCTTTAATGAAATGAATATAAAGGGTGCAAAACAAAGTTTGTAAAGGCAATTTTGCAAGGATAGATTCGTCATTTCATCATTCCCCTATCTCTCTCCCAAGTCGCAATCAATCTCTCATTCTCACATCATTTCATCCCTTCCCTTCTCTCCCACCCGAATTTATTTCTTTGGCACTCGTGCTATTTATATGAATTTCCTAGAAATATGTGTCAAATTTTAATGCATTTGTTTTTATGAAATTAATGTGGAATGTTTAGAAGTAGAAACCCTATCTTGCTCATCTAGCTCTTTTTTATGATCTAATTGCATGAAAACGAAGCCATCAAAAAATTAGCAAAAGACTTAAAAAAAAAATTATGCGGAGGCATTGATCAATTAGCATCACCAACGCTGATCGATCGGCACAATATGTGTCGTGCCCCAAATTCCACCCTAGGAGTTAGGCGGGAATTTGTGCGTGACTAACCTGCCTTACAAACCATCCTGTACAAGAATACCAAGGCATGAAATAGCTGAAGCGTAAACAAAAAATTTCTTTAACATATAAGACAATATTCCAAGTTTGTACATACATAACAAAAGTAAAGGTGTATATGCCCACCTATCAAAATACAAATTATATCTCACTATCACTCCACTCAACAATAGTCTAGATAGGGCCACCTATCTAGATCACTATCCTCCTGAGGTTATAATGGGATAGCTGCCTCTTCTTCTGCATACTCCTCCTCAACCCATGGCTCGGGGTTGTGAATGTCAAATGGACCCGCCGACATAAAATGTATGACTGAGCATTGAATACTCAGCATTTATATACTACTAGCTAACAATGTTATAACAACAATAATATCACATGCGAGTACGTGAAGAATACAATTCAAATTCGTAATTAAAACCAATATAGAAAATCATTCATCAAATCTTATCTTTCGTGGAAAACAAAACACCTTTTATAAGCCTTATGAGTTCTTATGAGCCGTATGAGTTCTTGTGAGTTTTCTTATGAGACTTTCTTATGAGCAAGAGGTTAGTATCCATAAAACCCTGGTCTACCAACCTCCTTGACAATCCACCAAACTTATGAGACTTTCTTGTAAGACTTCCTTTCAAGATTTCTTATGAGTAAGAGGTTAGCACGTGTAAAACCTTGGGCTGCCAACCTCCTCGACAATCCTTCAACGTATGAGAATTTCTTACATCTTAGCTTCTGAGCAAGATGTCAGCACCTCAACTATCTTGGGCTACCAACATCCTTGACCAACCGTATTGACACGATTAATGCATATGAGATCGTACTTGTATTTCTTTATGAGTTTCACTTATTTGTTTCCATTCCTAGTGCTTATGAGAAAACCTCGATCATGCATACATGTTTGTGCATAGTGAATGGTGTACATCATATTGGCGTAGAAATACTTAAAGGAATAACATATAACATTGCAAGCATCTTTATAGACATGGGAGATCTTAAGGGAACACATATAGGCATAATATAAATTTGACATTCATGGAAAGACCTTAAATCATGCTTTCATAGTCTTAGGTTTAAATCCCATACATGCATTTTATCAAACACATCGCATTCAACATTTTTATAAGACTTTTAACTCATATTTTCATAGTCAAACATTTCATCAAACACTTTAAGTGCATTATGTGTACATTGCCCTTCCTCATTTTCTATCATACAACAACCATCACATTCTCCATGCATCTAATTTCACCTCCAACCATCCATACATCCCACACATTCATAACCATTTAGATAAATCTATAAATTTTAGGAGACATGGTAGATTCAAGAAAATAAATATGCAAGCTTAATCCAACATTCGTTTTTAAAGAAAACCTAGGTTGTTACTAGGCCAACTAGAAGGGTATACTAACAATTTCTATTCTTAATCATGCATTTCATTATTTGCATCATATCAAGGTTAGTTAGTAGGATCACTTACCTCTTGGATTGGAGAAAAGATGGAGGAGGCTTGAGAAGATGAGATCCAAGCTTTGAAGAAAGGATCCAAGCTTGAGGAAGGATCACCCAAGTTCCCTTGGTCAAAAGCCCTAGCTTCTCCCTTTCTCGCTTTCCAAACTCTCTCAATTTCTGCCTTGAGGATTTATGAAACTCTTACCCACGAATTTGGGAGATTTATAGAGTAAGGGGAGGTCAAAAGACCTTCTTACCCTTAATGAAATGATGAAAATGACCCAACTGGGTAAAATCTCGGGGTCCCGGTCGACCGGCTAGGAGGGGCGGTCGATCGGCCAAGTCAAACACCCTACTGTAAAACCATTTATGGCGCTTTTGGTGACAACCGGTCGACCAGCCTTGAGGGGCGATCAACCGGAATTCACCAGCACCCCCTTGTTTTTTCCCGCTTGATGTTTTGACCATAACTTTTACTTGTTTATCAGATTTAGGCGATTCAACTTGCGTTGAACTCATCATTCAAAGGAGAACAATTTTGTCTCTAATGAACACATCCTAATTCTTAGTTCTTAATTACCTAAATGAGCTCTAAAGCTGACTGGTCTGGAATGGATTTCAACAACCCAGATTTTTTAGCAGACCCGATTTCAGAATTCTAACGTTTAACCTATCTTTGACTAAACATATGGAAAAATAATCAACATGAATCTCAAAGAAGGTTTCCATACCTTTCTAATGGTTCAAGAATCATTCGATTCCGATCAACGGCCACAAAACTAGAGCTCCTTAAAGTCGAGGTTATGATTAGGCTTTTTTTTTTTCAAACTTAGAACTTGTCCCAATTATGTTTTCACTCTTATAATCAAAAAGAAAACCCCTCTCAAGATCTTAACACATTCATAATACTTAAAAACACTTATATTAAAAATAAAAACCCTTATTTCATTTCAAACATAAAACCATAATTACATCAAGGTTTTAGGCCTTAAAAAATACTATTCATAGCACTATTCACAACACTATTCACTGGATAGTGCAAGTGAATTCTCAACCCTCTAAACACCCAGAGTATGCATTCATACTCTTCCTTTGATCACCTAAATGCTCACAGCCCTTAGAGTACTTCTACTCTTAGTTGTAACCCTCTCTTAGTGGCAACCCTTATGAACATTAAACGGATCCGTATAGACCTAAAACACATCAAGACTTAAGGTATTTTCATACCCTTCGTATTTAACACCTAGAGCATTATGGTATTTTTGTTTTGAAATCCAACACACATACATCAAACCATCATTTCACTGAGAAACACCCAATAAGATACATAAAGGCCTTGACCTCTATATGCACTATTCACTTAACGCTTAGAGTATGTTTTATACTCTTTGGTTGCTTTCTCAAAGACACCTCACATCTCTTGGCTCATATACTAAACTCACATCACCGTAAGGCTATGTGAAAACCCTCACTCTCATTAACCAAACCCAATTATAATGAAGGCCTATAGCCCTTCCAATACTAGTGCCCTCAGCACTATTCACAGTGCATGTGAACTTGGTTTTCACCCCTAAGGCTCACAACACACCCAATCATCAACTCATACAACACATATCACATGTTTTACACAAAAAAAGTGTTCCTCTTAACATTAACCAAATGCTAAGATCACATAGAAGACCTTCGCTTGAACACAGCTAGTGCAAAGCATTATTCACTCACATGATCAGTGTTTGCAAAAATCAAGGGCTCTACAATATGGCCGATCGATCACTGAGACGGTGATTTTCAAAATTCATGAAATTCCAACTTTTTAATACTCCCTTAGGGTTCCCAACCCTATAAATACTTCTTATTTCGTGAACCTAGGATTAGGAGAGCCATTCTAGGAATTTTTGAGATCTAAGAGAGGAACACTAAGGTCCTTGCAAGGAGATCTAATTGGAGAAGAAAGAGAACTTGGAGATCACGACCCAAGACCATTCGAAAGCGATTAATCATAGGGAGACGATCTTGAGAAGTTTGATACTTTGTATAATTAATAATTTTAATTAACAAGAATTGCTAGTTTCAAGATTATGATTAGGTATTGATAAATCCTAATTAAATAGAACGATTGTATGTGATTTTAAGGATTAGATCTAAAGATCTAACATAAACTAATGGAAATGGTATTGATGATATTGTTGATCTTGCTTAATATAAATCATTATTATTATTGGAAATTGATATGTGGTTGATCTTAATTGAACATGGAGGAAGGGAATAATGATGGGTTATGAATTAATTATTGAAGAAGGGATGTGTGTTGAATTGTGATGGGAATTTGAATGAATGGTTGAGGAAATTGGAATAAATGGTTGTTAATAAATTATGGATCTCGTTAATTTGGGAGATATGGAAAGAAAAGCGTTCTCGTTGATTCAAAGATGTGTGCAAGCCCTCTGGTATCCTCATTGACAAAATTAAGAGATGGATGTCTGACTTAGGTTCATTAGCTAACGGAAAGAACATGGACCTTTTTATTATTAACATAGCTAATTTGGCTACTGATTTTCTTGCTAATCATGGTTGTGACATTCAACATTCAAGTTCTATTTTTTCTAATCAAGATAGCCCGCCTAGACTTAGATCTCTTGTTTTCCTTGACAAAGTTGGATTGGGTTATATTCGATTGGGTACTACTGATTGATTTCTGTTGGTTTTTGTCAGGTAGTTTGGTTGTTTTAGGGGTAAGGTTTTATGTCCCCCCCTTTTTTTTGTGTCCTTGTAGGGGTAAGGTTTTATGTCCCCCCTTGCGTTATTGTAGGGGTAAGGTTTTATATCCCCCCATGTTTTCTTTATTAATAAACTAGTAGGTGTCCTCCAAACCCCCCACTCCTTATGAGTGACTTTAATTTTAAAAAAAATCTTATTCATGTACGAAAATACATTATGGTATGATCCTCACATGCTAAATTATGATTATCTATGCATGTATAATGATTAAATTTCGGATAAGTCAATGCTTAGGAGATGATGCTATTAACCTAGAATTCTCTAACTATTGTGGTATGAGGCCATTATAGTGAAGTTTCGATGGTAAGGTATTAGAACCTAAGAGATAGCCTAGATGAAAATTAATCATGACACGGTCAAGCCCAAGTCTCATGGCATGGTATGTTGGTAATTTTGTACAAGTACACATATCTTTGAGTTTGCATGTGTACCCATGACTGGTAGGACCCTGGTATGGACCTGGTATAAATATTTAAGCATAGAATTTACATGCAGATGATACAGATATGAGTATGAAATTTACATGTAGATGGTACGAACCTAGAATGATGTGACTGATAAAGCCCTAGTATGAATTGGTAAGCCTGTAATGGCATGGACCTTAGAATGGTATGGACCTTGAAACCCTAGTATATATGATAGTGGTATGGACCTTGCAACCCTGGTATAATAATGAAAATTGGTATGGATCTTGTATGGACTGGTATGGACCTAGTATGAATTGACATGAGTCTGCATATGTATCACAAGTCTACATGAGTCACAAATATGAAAATGTCATGGAATGGTTATATATACTGCTTATATGTTTATGCACTCTGATATTATGAGGTATGATATTACTGAAAATGCATGTTAATTATATTATTAATTATGCTTCGTATCCGCTGAGTATTTTCAATACTAAGTCAAACTGTTATTGTTTGGTAGGTTCGGGTTTTGACATCTGCGATCTAAGACCGTGGACTGAGGAAGAATACGAAGAGGGACCCGAAGGTAATCATAATGAAGAAGAGAGGGATCTGGATAGATGACCCTAGGCAATAGTTATTTTTATTTCGGTTTGAAAAAGGTTGTATTAAGATAATTAATTTGATGTTGCTTAGGTTTTCAGTTTTGAATTTTATGATCATAATAGATGATCTGGATTTATTATGTTTAGGATCGGTTAATTACATTGATGATTACTAGATTTTAGAGATTATCAATTAAAGGGTTATTATAGTTGAAAAAAAAATTTGAGACTCATATTTTTATGCCTTATATGTTGTTAAGATAGTTTGGATATGCAGTGTCACGGGTCTAAAGTCCTATTTGATCAATATGATATTTTGGGGCGCGACACCCTCACCCCTCACTCTATCTCCCTTTTCTACCCTTCTAGATCTCTCTTGTATAGAGATCGAATCAGCCAATTGCGATTGAACTCCAGTTCAATCGCACCCACATGTCAACACGTGTCTCTTTTAACCTTTATTAACTGTGGTTAACGTGTCCCTTTTAACCCTTATTTATCGTGGTTAATAATTACTAACCCTTAGGATTCACCAATCTAATCTTGGTTTTTAGAAATTATTATTCTTAAAAATAACCTTAGGGTTTAAATTTCTTCACCCTTGTGTTAATTTCTTTAATTTTTTCTAAAAACTAAGGTTAGATTGTTAAACTTTAAGAGTTTAGTGTATCTTACCATGGTTAAAAGGGATACGTGTTGACCTGTGGGTGTGATTGAACTCTCCCCAACTTATCCAGAGGTCAACATATTTCTCTCCATTTCACACACGTGCATCACGTGGGTCACACTAAGGTCGTTCACTCTTCCCATTCTCTCTCACGATCGAACGTGTAGCCCACTAATATATTTTTTAAGGAACCAAATCTTCTGCGGTGATAATCATAATTGGATTTGGCGAATCAGGTTTTCACTCCTGAGGTCGGCACATGTCCCTTTTGACACCCCTTTTAACCCTGGTTAAGATTCAGCCACCCCAGTGTTCACTAATCCATATGGTTTAAACAAATATTTTAGGAAAGAATTAAATTTTTTTTCTAAAACTAAGGATGGGTAGATGAATCTATAACCATAGTTAAAGGGTCAAAAGGGACACATGGCGACCTCAGGAGTGATAACCAATTTTGCGGAATCCGATTATCATTGTAGAGGATTGACTCAGGATTGTCTCTAGCGATGCCAGGAAAAAGTTTTCTGGCATTCCACAAATCAATGGACATGTGGCGCTAAAATAGGGAGAAGTCATTTCATTTTCTCCCCATAATTTTGACTTCTCCCCACTTGATATCTCTCACCCTTTTTAGTGCCACATGTCCACTGATTTATGGAGCCAGAAATTTTGTTTTGACATCGCCAGAGACAATCTAACTTAGAGGATTTTGGTTCCATTTTTTTTAAGGAAAATAATCACCTCCTCGGTCGGTGATGCGAGGAGGGCCGTCTTGTCTCCCATTTTCTTGCCATGTGTCCCCCTTTTAACCCCATTTAACAGTGGTTAAGATTCATCCACCTTTAGGGTTCACCCATCTACCCCTGGTTTTTAGAAAAATATAATAAAAAAATTTAACTAAAGAATTAAAATAAACTAACCCAAGTTAAAAAGGAGTTAAAGGTTCAGCTATGTGAGAGCGAGGAGGAATATTCCACTCCTCGGCCAACAAGGGGACTATTGCTCTTTTTTTTAAATTACTGTAAAACAATCATAATGGAAGGGTCTAGAAATAGAGAGAAAACAATCATAATGGAAGGGTCTAGAAATAGAGAGAGATGCACTTTATTTCACCCAAATATTTTAAATTCGTGTGATCTACTAGAAGCTGGTCGAACACTCTCTTCTCTTCTCTTCTCGAATCTCGATAAAAGATATGAAGAGCTGATGACTCTAGAATCACCACCAACCCACCTATCTCTTTAATTAAAGTAAGTCATTAAGTCCATTCATTTCCCTATAAATTCCCCACACACCTTCTCTGCAAACCAGTCATTATATTTCAGCAGTTCTAAGCACCCGAAATTGATATTCTCTCTCTCGTCGATCTATTCCATTCGAGTGAGGACAAAAATGAGGAGGGCTAGTGCGGTCTTTTGCTTTCTGGTGGTAGTGGTTGTAGGACTCTTGGCCTTCCCGGCTAAGGGACTGATGCCCTACACCAGAAACTTGTGGGATATGATGGTGCCCAGCGACGACCCCTTTAGGATACTTGAGCAGACCCCTCTCACCATCCCTAAAGGGGTGGAGGCCTTGGCTCTCGCACGCGCCGATTGGAAGGAGACCCCTACCGCTCATATCATATCTCTCGACGTTCCAGGCATGAACAAGGAAGACATAAAGATCGAGGTGGAGGACAACCGAGTGTTGAGGATTAGTGGGGAGAGGAAGGGCGAGGAGGAGGTGGTGGATGGTCATAAATGGCACCGAGCTGAGAGGACCACTGGGAAGTTCTGGAGGCAATTCAGGCTGCCTTCGAATGCGGATTTGGACTCCATTAAAGCCCATCTGGAGAATGGGGTGTTGAAGATAACAGTCCCAAAGCTTGCGGAAGAGAAGAAGAGGCAGCCAAAGGTCGTGAGCATCGTCGAGGAGGCTTCTTCCCGTGAAGACATCAAGGCATCCAAGGCTGAAATTTAGAGCAGATTTCGAATTTTTACTACTACTACTAGTGTTGACATGAGTACGCGTATATTTTTAAAAATGGTTGTGTATGGAGGCTCCTTGTGAATTTGTATGCTAAGATCATGATAATGATATAACATTATGTGGTTTGGCTAATAATCGAATCAATTATCCTCTTAAACTTTACCTCAAGTTTCGTAAACTAAACTCTCTAACTTGAAAGAGGAGTGCCTGTATAAATTGAGTTCGGATGGGCAACAGCGCTTGCTGTTGCCCCCTTGTGCCTGAAAATTTGAAGCCCCACTCACTGTTGATGTGGGGGCTACCCTTTATTAAATGCTGGACCAATTTTTCATACACAAGGGGGCAACAGCGCTTGCTGTTGCCCTAGTGTCAGTCTCCAAAACCTTGCTGTTGCCCATCCGTGTTAGGAAATCACGTTTCCTATACTAAATTGGGCAACATACTTTTTTGTTTATTCAATTATATTAGCTATTTAATTTAGTGGGCTGAAATCAAGTGGTTTAATTTGGTAAGCCCGTAAACTGTTAAAATTGATATGGGCTAATTGAGTAGATACCAATTTTGTTCTAATTAGAGGATTATGGGAATCCTAATTAAACAATATAGACATTTTAGGTTATGGTCCCCAATACACTAAATTATAACACAGTTTCCCTTCTCCTCATCTGGAAGAGAGACGACGGTCCCATTGAGGAACTAAGGCGATTTGGTTGAGGAAGATCACAAACCATCCACCCATTCGTGTTCATCCGTTTGTAATCGATTGTCGTAATATTTCCGCAACAGTAGGTGATCGTTCATAATGGATCCAGGAATCTCATCCGAACCCATAAATCCTTAATAATCTGGCATGATGTAGATCATAGGATTTACTGTACTAGAATGTTTGCATCTAGAATTTGTTTATGGCTTTCGTTATGATTTAATTCCATCAAGTGGTATTAGAGTCACCATTGTTGTTAGATTATTAGGATTTGTGAATATTCTGTTCGTATGGTGTTTGGATTATTTTTTCTTGAATATAATATTTATGTTTTATGAGAAATTCTGGAATTTTTTGTTTTGGATTTTGTGGATATATATTCGATTTTTCCCTTGCATATTATATTCATATTCTGAAATTTTGGATAGTTTTTGTGGCTTCATTTGTGCCATTCGGAGTGTTGGGCATATTTAGAGCGTTGAACATAAACTACAGGGGTTAAACAATACCCACCCAAGGCTCATATGATACCCACCTGTAGAGCCTTGCTGAAGTTTTTAGTAATATAAGCAGCTTAAGACACAAGTATAGCCTTCTAAATACCTAGACCTAAGTACCCCCAACTGAGTAAGCAAGCTAGGGTGAACCACAACCCTGCACAAATCACAACATTAATCCCACTGAGTTTGGGAAGGATATATATGATGGTTGTTGGCTTGGCTCATGACTACCATAGTCCAAATCCTCACTATACCCGGGTCTTACCCAAAGTCTGAACCACTTTAATGCCCTGATTATGTGGCATGTTTAAGAAAAGAAAACAAAAGCTTGAGATATGCAATATGATCCTTTTGTACAGTATAGGCTGCACATTAAAAAAAAAAAAAATCTAATATCTTTGCTCATTTAATTTTTTTTTTGGGAGAAGGAGGTTTACAATCATCGAAGTAATTGATAATGTTTCATTCGTTTCTTGAATTTTGGTTGTTTGTTTTATTATTATTATTTTTATAATGAATCCAGTTAGTCTAGTATTTTCAATTAAATTGATTAAAGCAATATGTTGCCAAAGTAACCTTTGTTGTGAAAATTGATTTGATTGAAAATACATAGATGTTTATGCAGAGTTATTTATGCGAACTGTGCTTGGCCCACAGTTTGGCCAAATAACAACGTGCCTGCGATGATAAATGCGTGACGATTATACAGACTTTTTCATGTGAACAACAGTCAGTCCAAAGAAAGGCTGTTGTTTGACAGAACTAATTGTCAGTATTTGATCATTGCACTAAGAGTACCACTTATAGTTAATTTCTCTATCCAAAGACTAGGAATTAATGTTGTGCTAGGTATCTTAAGATGGGTCCCCAATTTGGGTTATTTGTTTATGTCTTGTTTTATTTTATGACATGCTTGTTAATGTGAGTGTGCTTGTTTATTTTGCTCTCTATCCAGTTTCTGTTGCTACTGCTACAAATGTTTCTACCCAAGTCAGCAACATCTCAATGCTAAGTGGGACGAACTTCAAAGTTTGGAAAGAAACCGTGGAGATTGTCCTCGGTTGTATGGATTTGGATCTTGCACTTTGGTCGGATCAACACACTGCTACTCCGGAAAACCCCAATGAGGTTAAAATTGAAAAGTGGGATCGATCTAACCGAATGTGCTTGATGATCATGAAACGCTCCATTCTGGAAACGTTTCGGGGCTCTATTACTGAGAGCAAGAGCGCCAAGAAGTTCCTGGAAGAAATTTAACAATATTTTACCAAGAACGAAAAGTCTGAGGCGAGTAACCTTTTGGCTAAACTCGTCGCGATGAAGTATAAGGGCAAAGGAAACATAAGGGAGTACATCATGGAGATGTCTCATCTTGCATCAAAACTCAAGTCGCTTAAGTTGGAGCTGTCTGAGGACTTACTCGTGCACTTGGTTTTGATTTCTCTTCCTCCATACTTTGGGCAATTCAAAGTGAGTTATAATACTCAAAAGGACATATGGTCCGTCAATGAGCTTATATCTCACTGTGTGCAAGAAGAAGAGAGGCAGCAGCGAGATAAGACTGAGAGTGCTCACTTGGCCTCAACCTCTCAGAACAAGAAAATGAAAAGAGCTAAGGTTACTGCGGAAGGATCTTCTCAACAGAAGAAACAAAAGAAGCAGGATGAGGAGTTTACCTGCTACTTTTGCAAGAAGTCGGGGCACATGAAGGAGTGTTCCAAGTACGCCACCTGGCGTGTAAAGAAGGGGTTGCCTGTGGAGCCGACCGCCAAGTGATGCTGAAAGATTCATCTATGTGGGCGATGACAATAAATTTGCAGTGGAGACTATAAGGACTTTTAGATTACAATTGAATACTGGGTTTTAATTGGATTTGTTTGAGACATTTGTTGCACCGTCTTTTAGACGGAATTTAATTTCTATTTCTAGTTTGGACAAATCAGGATTTTCTTGTTCATTTGGAAATAATAAATTTAGTCTCTATCAAAATTCAAATTTTATTGGTTCTGGTTCTTTAATTGATAATCTGTATATGCTTGATGTTATTAGTTCCTATAACGAAATAATGCAAACAAGTTCATGTGGTACAAAGCGAAAATTAAGTGAGAATTCCGCCATCTTATGGTACAAGCGTTTAGGTCATATCTCTAAGTAGAGAATTCAGAGGCTTGTGTCGCATTTACCCTAGATTTGACAAACTTTCAAGTCTATGTTGAGTGCATCAAGGGGAAACGAACAAACGTTAGAAAATTAGGTGCCGAGAGATCTACAGATGTCTTAGAACTCATACATACTGATATTTGTGGTTCATTCCCTACGGCTTCATGGAATGGACAACAGTACTTCATTACGTTTATAGATGATTACTCTAGATTCGGTTACCTATATTTGATACATGAGAAGTTGCATCCCTAGATGTTTTTAAATCTTTCAAAGCTGAAGTTGAACTTCAACTTGGAAAGAAAATTAAGGTTGTCAAATCGAACCGTGGTGGTGAGTACTATGGGAGGTATGACGGATCAGGAGAACAACATCCAGGACCCTTCGCAATTTTCCTCAATGAGTGTGGAATTATTCCGCAATACACCATGCCGGGCAAACCCAGCATGAACGGTGTTGCAGAGCGACAAAACCAAACTCTTAAGGATATGGTAAGGAGTATGATTAGTCATTCCTCCTTACCAGAGTCACTTTGGGGAGAAGCTTTAAAGACCGCAGTGTACATCCTTAACAGGGTACCAAGCAAAGCAGTTGCCAAAACCCCCTATGAACTTTGGACAGGCAAGAAGCCTAGCATAAGGCACTTACACATTTGGGATTGTCCAACTGAGGCACGGCCTTATAGGCCATATGAAAGAAAACTTGACTCAATGATGGTTAGCTGCTATTTCGTTGGTTACGCTGAACGCTCTCGGGGCTATAAATTTTACAATCCCACATCAAGATCCTTGTTTGAAACGGGAAATGCGAGATTCCTTGAGGATGTTGAGTTTGGGGGGGGGGGGGGGGAAGAAAACATAAGGAATGTTGTCTTTGAAGAAGAATCTGTTGTTGACGGTGATCAGGTCTCCATACCTATTGTTGTTCAAGACACGGTTCCGACACTAGATAACAATGTTCAGGCTCCTATTCCTGACATTGTTCCAGACCAAGACAACAATGAGATTCTTCCTCAAGCACCACCTATAGAACAAACTCAACAACCTCAACAAGTGTCATTAAGGAGATCCACTAGGGAGAGGAGAAGTGCTATTCCAGATGACTATATCGTTTTTCTCCAAGAACATGAGGATGGCGTTGGTTTAACAGAGGATGACCCGATCAACTTCTGTCAATCCATGCGCAGTTCTAACTCTCAGAAGTGGATTGATGCCATGAAGGATGAGATGAAGTATATGAAAGACAATGACATTTAGGATCTCATCGAGTTACCTGAAGGTGCGAAACCCATTGGCTGTAAATGGATATTTAAAACCAAGAGGGATTCGAAGGGTAATGTCGAGAGATATAAGGCTCGCCTAGTCGCCAAAGGCTTTACTCAGAAGGAAGGCATAGACTACAAAGAGACTTTCTCTCCGGTATCTTCGAAAAACTCTTTTAAAACTTTAATGGCACTGGTGGCTCATTTTGATCTAAAGCTGCATCAGATGGATGTCAAGACTGCATTTCTAAATGGAGACATTGACGAGACGATTTATATGGTACAGCCAGAAACCTTGGTATCCAGAGATCCAAAGTCTATGGTCTACAAGTTGAAGAAATCCATCTATGGTCTCAAACAGTCTTCTCGTCAATGGTATCACAAGTTCCATCAAGTCATCACCTCGTACGGTTTTGAGGCGAATGTCGTTGATGACTGTGTATATCACAAGTTCAGTGGGAGTAAATATATCTTCCTGGTATTATATATCGATGACATTCTGCTTGCTAGCAGCGATATAGGCTTGCTGCATGAAACCAAGAAATTTCTGACGAAGAAATTCGAGATGAAAGATCTTGGTAACGCCACTTTTGTATTAGGTATTCAGATACTAAGAGATCGGTCTCGAGGTATCCTTGGGTTGTCACAAAAGAGCTACATCGATAAGGTTCTGAGTAGATTCGACATGAAAGATAGTAAACCAGGAGACACGCCCGTAGCTAAAGGAGACAAGTTTAGTCTCAAACAATGCCCTACTAATGATCTTGAAAGGAAAGAGATGCAGAAGATTCCCTATGCGTCAGTAGTAGGGAGTCTAATGTACGCTCAAGTTTGTACTCGTCCCGATATAGGATTTATAGTGGGAGTTTTGGGCAAATATTTGAATGATCCAGGTATACAACATTGGAAGGCAGCCAAACACGTGATGCGTTATTTGAGGAGAACAAAAGACTACATGCTCACTTATCAGAGATCAGACAGTTTAGAGATCATCGGGTTCTCTAACTCCGATTTTGCGGGATGCCAGGATAGCAGGCGCTCCACTTCAGGCTACATCTTTATGTTGGCTAGAGGAGCTATATCATGGAAGTCTACTAAGCAGACTCTCATAGCTTCTTCAACTATGGCTGCGGAGTTCATTGCTTGTTATGAGGCGTCCAACCACGGGATATGGCTATGAAACTTTGTCACTGGGTTGCGTGTGGTAGATGGCATTGACAGGCCATTAAAGATTTACTGTGACAATAACTCAGCGGTGCTTTACTCCAACTACAACAGGAGCTCGACGAAGTCGAAATTTATCGATATCAAGTTTCTAGTTGTTAAGGAGAGAGTTCAAGATAGACAGATTTTCATAGAACATATAGGAACAAATTCTATGCTAGCCGACCCATTGACCAAGGGCTTAACGCCTAAGGTTTTTCATGAGCACACTGCTCACATGGGTGTTATTTCTGATATTACCTTGGTTTAGTGGGAGTCATTTTTATGTTCTATATGTTTTACTTTAGACACTGAATTGTTTAGTTTTCTACAGAATAAAGTTGATGGTTTATGAATCTATTTCTGAGCTTACTTATGTTTTCTATGTGCAATGTTTGCATTGCATTAAGGATTTTGGATTGATCTCACTAAAGACTGAAGAAGGACCATTTGGAAATAGGCATGTGTGAGATTACATTGCATGTAATTTCCATGCTACTCATCCATATTTGATCTATGTCATTGAGTTTATTAGTATGGTGATCATCGTGGTTTAGTCACGACTGTATTGTGATAAAAGCCGCGGTGATTCCATTACTAATATATGAGATGGACTAGATTGTTTAAGGAGAAGTCTAAGGATAAATAGCATACAGATGTGCGCCTAAGGAATTTTGTGATATAATTGTTTCAGGAACAATATGTAGCCCAAGTGGGAGATTGTTAGGAAACCACATTTCCTATACTAAATTGGGCAACATACTATTTTGTTTATTCAATTATATTAGCTATTTAATTTAGTGGGCTGAAATCAAGTGGTCTAATTTGGTAAGCCCGTATACTGCTAAAATTGATATGGACTAATTGAGTAGATACCAATTTTGTTCTAATTAGGGGATTATGGGAACCCTAATTAAACAATATAGACCCTTTAGGTTATGGTCCCCAATACACCAAATTATAACACAATTTCCCTTCTCCCCATCTGGAAGAGAGACGACGGTCCCATTGAGGAACTAAGGTGATTTGGTTGAGGAAGATCACAAACCACCCACCCATTCGTGTTCATCCATTCGTGATCGATTGTCGTAGTATTTCCACAACAGTAGACGACCGTTCATAATGGATCCAGGTATCTCACCCGAACTCATAAATCCTTAATAATCTGGCATGATGTAGATCCTAGGGTTTACTGTTCTAGAATGTTTGCATCTAGAATTTGTTTATGGCTTTCGGTATGATTTAATTCCATCAATCCGAACTCGTATAAATTAGAGAGGAGTGCCAGTCTCCAAGACCGAGACGCAGAATTTAGTTTTTTTCCAACTCCAACACCATGGGTGCAATGAAATTATGAAACACCCTAAGAAATAACTAATATTAGATTTTTGAGGTCTGTCATACTTATATTATGCATACCTAATGTTTTGTAACATGGTTAGTTAGTAGTTTGTATACGTTGAGTATTCAATACTCGTTGAGTATTCAATACTCAGCTGAATTGTAATTTCGGTAGGTTCCAGGTTCAACGGTTGTCCCCCGTAGTCATAAATATGGAGGTTCATGGAGAGCAGGAGCTTGCTTGGGATTATCATACAAAGTCTAGGGGCCTTGCCATGTGGCCTTATGGGGGAATTTGAGTAAGAGGGACATGTATTTTGGGTTTTCAGTTTGGGATTTTGCCAGACTGGAGTCATATGGCTGAAGTCTGAGGCTATGAAATTATGATCGTTACATTTTGTATCTTGTTCACACTTGTAAATACTTGGAATACAGTTAAGTTATTAAAGAAATTTTCAGGTTCGCCTTTTAGCATGCCTTGTGTGCTCTTACAGGATGATTTGAAGTACAATTCATGTTATCAAAGTATCATAACTCCTAGGTGGTATTTTGGGTCGTGACAATGTTTCACCACCCATTTACCTTGGTTTTAACACACACGCACATATATTTTGGTTCCAAACCATTTCATTCATTTATCACACACCAAATTACATAGAAGACCATTTTTGGCCGAAAACTACTATTCACCGACTATGAATTCAAGTTCCGGGTTCTACATCCTTCCTCCCTCATAGAAATTTCGTCTTCGAAATTGGAACAAACCACCAAAACATGAAAAAAAACTTAAGAATACAATTGAGGGTATCGTTCCTTCACTTTGGCCTTGCACTCCCATGTAGTCTCATATGCAGAATGGTGTTGTCATCTCAAAAGAACCAATGGTATAGTCTTATTGTGCAAAACTTGATCTCGCCTATCCAAAATTTGTACTGGTTGTTCCACCAAGGTAAGATCCTCACGGATTTCAAACTGATCGAACTCGATACATGTGACGGATCCGGGATATATTTCCGAAGCATGGAGACATGAAACACATGTTTATATTTTCAAAATTAACATGATTCTATCTTTGGGTGAATAGTGCTTAAATCTGTTTTCGCATGTTTCTATTTTCACTTTGTTACTATTGTAGCATATCATTATATCATTATATTAGGAATTTCCCTTAAGGATTCCCTATTATCTAATTCGAATTTAGGAAGTAACTATTATTTTAGCAGGTGTGTAAAAGTGTCTTACAACTTCCCTTAGCACAAGTGAATCTCTTACCTGGACTTTCTAAATGTAAACATTTCCTTTCTAATTAATGTGGACCATTCATTTTCTATTGACTAGTTTAGGGTTCCTATTTTCCCTAGTTAGAATAGGTGGTAACTCTCAAATCCTGTGCAGTTTTGAACATTTTAGTTAAAAGACATTTTTGTAACCAGTCCATTCCGTAAGGAGTATAGTAGCGAAGAACACAGCAGAGACGAGATCAATTAATCTCCATTAGAGGAGAATCAAATCGGATCAAATCCGCATTGAGGTCTGGATTTTTAGGGTTTTGGTTTGGAATTTTAGGATTTTGGGGGTTACTGAAACTGTGAGGGATCCCCAAAAACCCTAAAATTCCTGTGAGGGATCTCTCTAGCGACTCTACAGCTAAAGGGTTCACGAACTCAGTATGAAGATTAGGGTTTCATGGTGAGTCCCATGGCCACCAGCCATAGGGTAGGGGGCTCCTCATCCCGGCCTCCTGATTCAAATGCTCATGCGGTGAGAAATTCCATTCCTAAATCATTTGCAGAACCTGCTTCTCCTTCCAAGGATTTGATTCCAGAAGTCATAGACATCTTGTAGAACCCCAGACCTCGCAGTCACTGTTCCTGTGAATAGGGTAGTGAATAGTGTCTTGCATACTGTATTAAAGGCCTAAAGCCTTCCATGGGTCCTTGGTTTGAGGAATGAAGTGAGGATTGTACATGAGTGTATTGAGTCTCAAAACAAGAGTAAGAAAATACTCTAAGTGTCTAAAAGTCAAGGGTATGAAATACCCTAAGTGTTATGCTGTTAGGGTCACGTGGATATTAATGCTCATTGGGTTTTTGTTTTTCATGGATGTATTAGCAATTGTGTTAGGATCCTAAGGACCTTTATGAATAGCTTAAGGGTGTTAAAACAAGAGTGTGAAACACTCTAAGTGATCAAAGTATGATCAACGTTGAAAAGAAGAAGGATGTCTTCACATACCCTCAATTTTAAGAAGCTCTAGTTTCTTCACCGTTGATCGGAATCGAATGATTCTTGAACCATTAGAAAGGTATGGAAACCCTCTTTGAGGTTCATATGTATCATTTTTCTAGATTTTGAGTCAGGGTTAAGTTAAAAGTCGGATTTCTGAAGTTGGATCTGCTAGAAATCTGGGCTACTGAAATCCATTTCCAGACCAATCTGCTTTAGATCCCATTTAGGTAATTAAAAACTCAGAATTATGATTTATCTATTAGACACAAAATTGTTCCCCTTTGAAATACAAGTCCGACGTAAGTAGAATCATCAAAATCCGATAAGCAAGTCAAAAGTTATGGCTGAAATGCTGAAATACCAAAGCAGAAAAAACTCAAGCAAGTCAGAGAAACCACTCGTCATCGAGTGCCCTGAACTCGTCGACGAGTGAAGCGAACAGAATGTAAAAAATGGCACTCATCGATGACTGTAACCCACTCATCGACTATTGGAACCCACTCATCGGCGAGTACACGCATAGGGATCGCAGAAAAGGGTATTTTAAAGGGTATAAGCGTGATTTTGACAAACCTAATCCTATAAATACCCAACTTTCGTGGGATTAAAGGTCCGAACACTTTGAGAAACGTCTTGTGAGAGGAAAAGGGAGTGAACTAGGGTTCTAAAAATGGGTTTTTATCAAGATCAATAAAATCCCCAAATCCCATCTTCAAGCTTCTCAAGATCATCAAGGGAAGCAAGGATAATGCAAACCAAGGAGATTCACACGAGCTAAGCCACAGGGATCGAGTCCAAGGAGTTAGAGTTCGGCCTTCTCTTTTCCAAAGCTTTCAAAAGCTTGGATCTCCTTCCTAGACGCTCGGATCATACTTCTTCAAGTCTCCTCAAGCTTTCTAGGGCTTGCAACCAAAGAGATTTGGGTTTTTCAAGGTTAGTACACCCTCCTAACTAGCTTAGTAATAACTTAGGTTTTCTTTTGGAAATGATGATTTTGATCTTGTGTTTTCCCTCTTCCATGAGTTACACTACTACTCCTATATTAAATAAGATAAAGAATGGTTGTGAATGTATGAATGGATGAAGGGTTGAGACGATTGGATGCCGTGTGGATGTGATGTATGGTGTGATGAAAAATGTTGGATGGGCATTGTACACATAATGAACACACCCCATGTTTTGATGAAATGTATGCACATAACAACTTAAATAAAATGGCTATGAGAGTGTTGTATGCCAAGTGTTCGATGAAATGCATGTATGAGAATTTAATGAACTTAATTAAGACTATGAAAGCATGATTTATAGAGTTTTCCTAAATGGTAATTTTGATCAAATGCTCTACATGTTTTTCTTAAATTCTGATATGACTATAGAAAGCTTCGAAATGTTATATGTTATTCTTTAAATGTTTAATATCATTATAATTGTCACAAATTTCTACACACAAGCACGCATGCATGCATGAACCGAGTTTTCTAGTACGAGTATATGACAAGAAATCCAAAACCAAACAAGAATAAGAAAAGTTCAAACAAAAAGGAATGCAAGCTCACAAGAAAAGAATTAAGAAACATAAAGCATGAAAGGATGTTAGTGTACTATGACCAGGTACGGGCATTAACATCTGTTTCCAAAAATACGAGAGGATACTAGTATACTATGATCAGGTACGGGTACTAGTGTCTGTTTCCAAGGAAAAACGATGTAAGTATGAAAGGATACTAGTGTACTATGACCAGGTACGGGCATTAGTATCTGTTTCCAAAACATGAAAAATATGAAAGTATGCTAGTGTACTATGACCAGGTACGGGCACTAGGATATGTTTCCAAGATAAGTAAGAGATGATGTTAATGTACTATGACTAGGTACGGGCATTAACATTTGTTTCCAAGAATATGAGAGGATATTGGCATACTATGACCATGTACGGGTACTAGTATAAACAAGAATATGAAAGGATACTAGTATACTATGATCAGGTATGGGCACTAGTATCTATTTCCAAGATAAGTATGAAAGGATGTTTAGTGTACTATGACCAGGTACGGGCACTATCATCTGTTTCCATGCAAGCAAGACATGACATGCATGATTCTCACAAGATAAAAACAAGACAAGAATAAGATTTATACACAATAAGAAAGTTTTGAGAAAAAATCTTCTTAAGAACAAGTTATGAATTATGAATACGGGTTTTTATACCTTCACATGTAGTCTCATGCATGTCATGGTTATCATGTTGATTTAAATTGAAATTATGAATGAAATGATGTTATTACTATTGTTAGCTAGTAGCTTATACTCGCTGAGTATTCCATACTCAACCGTACATAATAGTCGACAAGTACACAGTTTGATACATATGCTCCGGGTCCTTGGATCGAGGCGGTTCATGGAGAGTAGGATCTTGCTCGGGATTTTCATCCAGAGGTTAGGAGCTTTGGCATGTGGCCCAATGGTTGGGTTGAGTGAGAGAGGAATGCATTTTGGGATTTACTTTTGGGGGTTTCCATGTGGGCTTGAGTTGGCAACTCAAGTGTTGTGTCCTTTTGTACTATTGTAGTTTTTATTCAGTCATTTGTTTATGTGAACACTTAGAGGAACATTTAAATAGAAGAAATTTTCAAATTCACTATTTGGCATGCCTTGTATATTCTTTGTAGGATGATTTTAAGAATAAGTCACGTCGCCAAAGTATCATAACTCCTAGTGGTATTTTGGGGCGTGACACATCTTCAAGCCTTTATCTGCATACCAAGGAGAGCCAGCCATATCCCTTACTCTAGAAGAATCTGCAAAACTTGCCTCCCCTCTCAAACTTTCTTTGGTTGCTAAGTGTTCATATGGCCAACCAGCTTTCCCTATCATAAGAGAGTTCTTCAAGGAAACCTTTCATCTCAAGCTAGACTATCTATAGGGATACTGGACCCTCAACATTTGCTCATCAGATTATGCTCTGAAGAAGATTATGTCACCGTCTACCTCAAAGAATTCTGCTATATCAAGGGCTTCCTCCTTCGGTTTATAAAATGGATTCCAATGTTTTGCTCCGGGATAGAACCTACAGTAGTCTCGGTTTGGATCTCTCTTCCTAATCTCCCTATAAATTTATTTCAAGAACAAATTCTAAGATCCATTGGATCTGCAGTTGAGAAGGTCTTATATGTGGATGAACCAACTAAGCACTTAACTCGTCCAAATAATGCAAGAGTATGTGTAGATCTGGACATTTCAAAAACCAATCCATCGAGGATCTGGCTGGGTATTGGATCCTCAGGTCGATGGAAGAAGATCCTCTATGAAAAAACTTTCTCCTATGATTTGTACTATAGTAAGCAAGGGCATGATATTGACGAGTGCAAATTAATTAACAAGAAAAGTTCCAGCCCACCTAAACCGAAAGAAGATCAGCATGGTATCTCTCCAAAAGAGGCTGAGACAGGTGGAGGGAAGAAATTTTGGGTGAGGAAATATACTCAGTTTGGGTCAGATGAAGGAATCAAGAATACACATGAAATAATACCAGAAATTAATGAGTATGCAGAAAATGAAGTCAAAGTTGTGGAAGAAGAAGAACTTCAAAGTGAAAGGTTAAAGGATTTTGTTAAGGAATCTATTCCTACTAGTGCGCAAGAGAAATCTCAACCATCTAATGACAGAAATATTGAAGATCATTGCATTCAAGTAACTGCAGTGTAGTCCCCATAATACAGCAGGTCATAATCATTTCATTCCCTTGTCTAGCTCGCCAAGTGCTCGGGGAAATGCCCACACGATGTGTTCTGGCCCTCCAATTATGCAGTCAGGTAGTTCTGGCTATGAGATGAGAGATGGTGTTCATGCTGATAGTTTTGATGAAACTGAGAATGGAGAGATGAACTCTATTGAGGATCTTGCAGTGGTTGCTTATGTCTCAAACATGCCAGGTGTTTGTGAAAACGCCCAAGCGAGGTCTAATGTCAGCGTTAGATCTGGTTCAGACCAAAATATGAACTTAGTTCTTCCACCTTCAGAAACTGATCATGGTGACGATTGTTTAAATCCCTCATCCCCATTTCAGAATTCTTCTAAGGACCTTTCTCTGTTAGACGAAGTGGAAGACACTTTAGGTTTTGACGAAGCTCATTAATCATTTTCTGGCTAAACACCAAAGCTTGCTCATTGCCCTACTAACAACAAACCTAGTTGAGTATTCAAATAGAAGGATTTTGCCCAACCTAAGGAGATTATTCGAAGTGAGTTAATTTGTCTCTCTAAATCCAGACCGGCCAACGATTTAGATGTGGAAATGGGGCAGAAGCATGTGTAGCTGCCTCTAGGAGTCAAATTTCTGAAGGTCAAGGGGAGGTTGATCTTTTTAGTGGACTTGGTAGTCAAGAGCAAGTTCGTGATGATATGCTTGTTGAAGAATTTGAAGAAGAAGACAATTTTCAACTAGTGACATCAAGGACAAATAAGAAGAAGAAGAAGAAAGCATCAATAATTGATTCTTCTCAAGGAAGACCAAAGAGGGGAGGTGAAGAAACCAACTCAATTTAAGGAGTAGTTTTATTTTTTGGTAATGTAGGAACTGTTCTTAGTTAAGTCTTATGTAATTGTGTTCTTGTGTGTTTGTAGGGGTAAGGTTTTATATTCCCTATTGATTTTCTTAATAAACAAATAGGGGTCTGCCAAACCCCCCTCTCTCACTGAGTGGCTTAAAAAAAAAAAAATTTAATCCGTCACTAACAAAAGGGACCACGAAATGTTGTGGTCCCCAAGCACCAACAAAGAAGAATCAAATCTGACCAAAACCAATATGTTTTGGCTTGTTGTATCAACTTAAAACTCTAGGTTACTAGCACAAAGGATGAGACTTTATTAGAGTTGTACAAAGAAAAACAGGGTTTGCATTTCTTTAGCATGACCATTCCAATCGACTTACTAAAAAAACCCAACGGCTATTCCATCCTCTAACCACCAGACAAAAAGAAAAAGAAAAAGTCGTTCCGTCCATGTTTTCTTTTGAGATTTGAGCAAGCCCTGAATGATTAAGTCGGACTCTTTTGCTGGATTTCTTGGCGGAAGAATCCCTTACATTTAAGGGAAGGATGGTAGTTTTACTCTCGCAAAGGTGTCCCTCAAAATATTGCAGGTTTCCATCAACTTGTGAGGAGATGAAGAGGTTTTTGATGACTCTCTCTCTCTCTCCACTCCCTACCCTCTGACACACTGTCCTGTGTATGGCGTAAGGTTGATGCCTGATAGTGCAAGCAAAGCAAGCACCCCACTTCTTTTATGACTCTTTCTGAGGCCTAAACTCTCTGTCCTCCTCTTTGTCTGTAAAAATCTGCTTTTTCTCTCTCCTCTTCCCTTGCCTTTAGTGCTCTCAGTGCTACTATAAGCTCTTGCTTAGTGCTTCCCTAGCTAGCAAAACCCACCAGCAAAACTCTCTTCATTTTCTCTCCTTCCCACTCCCTCCTCTTTTCTCCTCTCCTCCAGCAAGCATTTGTTATTTTTAAATTTGTACATCTCTCTCTTCTTTGTCAAAAGAAAAATCTCTCTAAACCTTGTCTTTGCAATGGAAGGTGTTTAAGCTCAAAGAGTGTCGGAGAGAAGCTGATATGGGTAATCTCTTAATCTGTCTTGGCCTTTGGTACATGAAATACTCATGTTGTTTTGATGATCTTCATGCCATTTTCTCTCTTCCTCTCCATTTCTATCCCTAGTTGGGAAAGAAAAAGGAGGTTTACTTCCATCATTTTCTTTCTCAGGTGGTCTGTTTTCTCCCTCTATCTAGAGAGAGATATTTGTGGAGACCACCAATCTACATTGTTACTGAACATCATCCAGCCATTGTAGTGAACAAACTATACTTGTTTTTTTTTTTTTTTTTTTCCCAAGGAGAGAACGAGAAGGAAATGAATAACAAAAGTCTAGGTGGTCTAAGACTCCAAGGCAGGCCCTTTTGTTGCTTTCTTCTTTCCCTTTAATGAAAGATTTGGACTCAGTAGTCTCTCTTGGACCCTACCACGTCGCAAATCGGCTAAATATCTTTAACTCAAAATTCTAGATGCTGTTCTCCTTTTCCCTCAAACAGTGTCAGAACTACACCTTGTGCTAATTGCCTTTCTTTGAACTAGATCTCTTGTTCTTATTTTTCGTCAAAGGAGTGCAAGAAACAGGTGTGCATTTGTCTGATACTTTTAAAAATCCCAAACCATAAAACAACTGTTGATTCAATTATTTAGTCTGCTTTTAGATCTCCATTGTGGGTATTATGTTTGGGTCGGCAAGAAAGAAAGAAAGAATGATTATTTAGATAAAGTTGTCAAAAATCCAGAGGTTCTCATTTTCTAGTGTGTTTCAACCAACCAAAAGAGAGAGAGGAGGAGAGAGAGAAAAGGAAGTGGACAATTGTAAGGAAAAGTCCCAAGAATCCCAGAGCAAAACATCTAATTTAACTATTTGGGCCTTCAATTCTCTCCTGTCTTTGTTCCTTCTCTTTTGGTCTCCAAACAAACAAACAATAATAAATTAAATAGGAATCAGAGAAAGATATTGGGATAGATATGGATCTTTCAAATCATGAAGGAGAAATCCCAATGCCCATAAACAGCACTTATGCTGGGGGACATGGGCATGGCCACATGATCCATCATGACCCCCCACCCCAAAACCACATCATCCCTTCCTCAGCACCGCCCCATTTCCCCTCCAATATTGTCCCCATCCCACCAAGCTTGGAGGACCACATGCCCTACAAGAAAGTGGTGAGGTACAGGGAATGTCTCAAGAACCATGCAGCAGCAATGGGTGGGAATGCCACAGATGGATGTGGTGAGTTCATGCCTAGTGGAGAAGAAGGAACCCTTGAAGCCCTCAAGTGCTCAGCCTGCAACTGCCATAGGAATTTCCATAGGAAAGATATAGAAGGTGAGTCCTCCTCCTGGGAATGCTATCACCACCCACATCTCAACAAGGTTGGGAGGAAGGTCATTGTGGCCCATCACAAGGGTATACTAGGGCCAGAGTCCTTAGGGTACCCTACAGGCACCCTCATCTCCTCAAGGGTAGCACCACCCCACCAAATGATAATGTCCTGCAACATGGGGTCCCTCCCTTCAGAGTCTGATGAGCTAGAAGATGGTACTGTTGGGTTTGTGGCAAGGCCACCTCAACTAGTGAAGAAGAGGTTCAGGACTAAGTTCACCCAAGAACAGAAGGAAAAGATGTTGAGCTTTGCAGAGAAGGTTGAGTGGAGCATGCAGAAGCAAGAGGAAGCTGTGGTGCAGCAGTTCTGCCAAGAGATTGGGATCAAGAGGAGAGTCCTCAAGGTGTGGATGCACAACAACAAGCACAACTTGGCAAAGAAGAACTCCACTCCTTGAAACAATCTTTACTTTCCATTTCTCTTAATCTCTTATTCCCTCTTCTATTGTAGTCTTCTTTCTATATTGTTCTATTGAGACTATGTCCTTCTGGGTTCTCTTTATTTCTATAATATTTGCAATATATATTGTTTAGGAAGCTTGGGTTTGGCAGAGCTTGAGTTGTGGGTGATGTTCATGTTTAATCAGTGTAGTAATTGGTTGAATTACTTTATTATTGGATAGGCATTTTGAGGTATGGCCTAATCTTCTATGTATGAAGACTTTGAACCAAGGAAGGGCTCTTCTTGAACTGGTTCTGATTCTTCCTTTTTTGCCTGTTCTTTTTCTTTTGGATATGGGATAGGCATTTTGTGTTCTATGACTGTTAACTTTTTTCTCTTACGTTATGCATAGCTGAGATCTTTTTATTTTTATTTTTTTAAGTTTTGAACATGATCATTTATCTTCTTTTTTTTTTTTTTTTTACGATTTCATTCCATAATTGAGGATACAAGAGAGATTTGCCTCTCCTCAGGAGGACGAGGATTCAAGTTAAAAAACGTAAGACAACAAGGGAAAGTTTTGGATACTAGAGTTGAGGGCCTCTTGGGCCTTACAATGGGCCGCGAAATTCGCGGTTAGTCATTTATCTAAGTTAGTCAAGTCGGTTAGTAATTAAGTTAGTCTGTTAGCACCTCGGTTGGAAATGGTGATTGGAGTCATGCTTGCCATATCACATCACTGAAGGAATATATTCCCTCCCAATGATTCATTCAAAGTAGTGGTTTATTGAAATTTGAATCCAAAGTAGTATATGACTATAGACTGACTTGTAATATGGCTTTGGATCTTCTCCAATTGTAACTGGCTGGGAGAACGCCAGCACCACCAAAAATTGGACACGTACCACCGTATGCACGCACCCCAAAACTCTGTAGACGCAACAGGGGTATGTGGCGCTTCATTTGGTGGTCTCCTCGTCAAGAAAATATCCTAAGTCTTGTGATAATTGTGTTGAGAAGATGGGCCAAGTTTGTATTGTTATTGTTTATAGTATCTTTCTTTCTAAGTATAGCTTCTCCCAACAGAGCTTTCTTTTACCAAGCTTGGGGTTTCATTCATCTTCTACATGCGTGTTAGGTGCCAAAAAACGTGAAAGGAGCTGCCCTAACTAAAGAGAAATATTGAAGTAATGTCGGATTTATTTTATAAATCTCTACATAAGTTAGACAAATAAACAATTGAATAATATATATATATATATATATATATATATATATATAACCGAATCTAAGTTGAGAGACACTCAAAAAAGAGTCTTTCTTGAAGATAGTCGAACACTCCTGTGTGTAAGTGAAAAGCAGCCTTATCTCTGTGATACAACTCAACTCGGATTCAACCAACAAATCTTTATGAGTTTGTACTATTCGACGGATTGTGATGCACCAAACCTCTTTTAGAGTATGCCGAATAATTAATAAAATTCTCACAATAGATTAATTAAATTTATGTAAAATCCGTTTCAATAAAAGAATTAATCTAAAACATTTAAACATGATTTTTTTTAGCCCAAAAAATTATTTTAGAAATCAGTCCAATTAATTAAACACTTTGTTTAATTAATAAATAATCGATTAATTAAAAATCAATTAAATCACAAGCTAAATATATTTATTTAACTTAACAAAACCGGTTAAATCAATAATCTATTTTAATCCAGAGTCTAGGCCATTCATACAGTTTTCTACCATAATTTTAGCAGTATAACGGTATATGGACCAAAATAGTCCAATTGGTTTTGTCTATTTGGACCATCTCAATTCGATCAGTCAAGTTGGTTTAGTCCGTAGACCAACAGGTTTGATTATCTGTTGAGGGATCCATTAGGACAACAATAGGTGGTCTAATTTAGCCATCTCATGTCGATCTGTCAAATTGGCTCAGTCCGAAGATTAACCGGTTAGACTAATTTGTTCGAGTAGGTCAATCTTATAGAATACCAAAGAGGCTAACCCTTTCAAGCTTGCCACCATGATTGGGCTACATGTAGCACCAATCTGTAATTAACCATTTATGGAATCAAACACTGTTCTATTCAATTGGATCTAGTTCAATCTGAACAACGAATGGGCCTATGGTTCAACCTTCTCTGGTTGGACTCGATATGGAGGTCTTCTTCCTCCTTGGACGGTCTGTCTTCTTTCTCTGGACAGACTAATTCTTTGGTTCTGGGCTCTGTCTGCAATCTGGTACAGTTTCTAGGCTCTTTATTTTGTCTGGTGGGTTTGAGCTCTCTCAACCCCTCCTTATATAGAACTTCAAATGGTATGGCACCTTTTCGTTGGGCCACAACCATCCTAACTACCCACGATCCAGATTCATTGAATCTAACCACTCCAACTGCTAACTGATGGGTTGCATGGATAACCCAGGTCCGCCAACCCACATGGGTCAGCCGAACCCACCCAGAACCATGTAGGTCACACCCACATGGCCCGTCACGTGTCTCCCTAGGAGTACACGATCTCGTTCCATCTAACCGACAGATCAGATCAAACAAAAGAAGAGGCGACCAATCGCGACAATACGCACATGCGAAGTGTAAAGTGCGCCTCATAGAGCCCAAAGCTCATTGCCCTTTGCATGCGCACACAACTCGCGCGCCGAAGATATGGTTTAAAGGCTATGAAAATAGGAGTCTCTTACACATTAAGAAGTCTCATACACCACAATATTACACTCTAGTAAAGTTTTAAAACACTTGCAAAGAATGAAATTTTCTCTATTTTTCCAAAGTGGGACTATCACTACAAAATTCAAGATTAAAAGCGACGGTTCAAAACCGCCGCTGAAACACTAAATACTGACATTAATTTATGTAATGACGATTTACCAAACCACCGTTATATAGGTTGTCAGTGAAGTTTACGGCGGTTTTAAAATGGCAGTTTTAATAACTGGCTCTGAAGATAAGTTTTTTGGAGGCGATTTTTTATGCCTTTAATGGCTGTTAATTAAGGGCAATTACGTCAATCTCGGTCTGGATTTCACGGCGGTTTCAAACCGCCACTAATATATTAACTATATAGAGGCGGTTACAATTGTCGTTGGTACCCTATTTATATAATAATATAAATAACCTATAGAGGCGGTTTGAAACCGTCATGGATACTCAATATGTAGCACCCCGGACTTTTCCGTACTTAATGAATAGCACTTTCATAGCCAATTGACCTTTCATGTAGTCTAATTAATAAATAAAGAAGAAATTGAAAATTTTGAAATGTCAGAAATGTTCCTCTTCGAAAGACAAATCCAACGCAAGTTGAATCGTCAAAATCCGACGAACGAGCCAAAAGTTATGACCGAAATACCAAAGTAGGAAAAAATGAGGGAAAAAAAAAAGTCTGGGATGTGCGATCAATCACAAGTTTGGTGCGATCGATCGCATACAGGCAAAATGGGTCCTGTAGAGCCCCGGACCTTTTCACATTTAATGCATGACACTTTCGTTGCCATTTTGCCTTTAAAGAGGTATAATTAATAAATAAGGAAGAAATTGGAAATTCCGAAACGTCAGAAATGTTCCTTTTCGAAGTACGAACCCAAAGCAAGTTGAATCGTCAAAATCCGACGAGCGAGTCAAAAAATATGGCCAAAACAGTCTGGACCTACAGGAAACCGATCGCTCGGTCCATAGAACGATCGATCGGTCCAAAACCGATCGATCGGTAGCTATTGACTGATCAAGATTTTTGTATGGGGAAATTTTCCAGAGAGTGAAATTTTAACCGATCGCTCGGTTATGAAACCGATCGATCGGTAGGCAACCGATCGATCGGTCATTAACACCGATCGCTCGGTCCTCGTGTTTTTGCAGAAATTTCATTAAGGGTGTTTTCGTCTTTTGGGCGTTTCACTCATACCTTAAAGGCTTTGCCCGATCATTTGAGGGTTCATACACAACCCTTAGAGTCTTTTGAGAGATAGAGAGAAAAAGGAGAAGGGTTTCCAAAACCTAGGTTTTCATTTGGGAGAAATCAAAGGGGTTAAGACCCTAGATCAACCCCAAGCCCGTTTTCTTCAAGATCAAGGCTCAAGCATTCGAGGAGCTCGTGATCCAAGCTAGGGCAACAGCTACACGGTCGTTTTTGGAAGGGGTTTCTTCCTCATTTCTTCAAGGTCGGTACTCTTTGCTACCCTCCTAGTTATAGCTTCTCTTTTCCTTTATTTCTTCTTGTTTTCCTTCACTTATATACGTGTTATGAGATTGGTGGTATGAATGGTGAATGGAGGTGGAAGTTGGCGAATGGATGCCGTGTGGATGATGTGATGAATGAATGGGAAAGGGCATTGTACTAATAATGAACATACAAGTGTGATGTGATTATAACCCACCTAGAAAAGCATGATCTATGTTTAAGTGAATAATGAACACACCCTATGTTTGATGAAATGCCAAGGTGAACAAAATAAATGATAAATTAAGGAAACTCATGCTTAATTTCTCTTGAAATTTATTAGGGTTCATGATAGTATGTTTCTTACATTTCTTAAAATGTGTAGATTATTACTCACTTAAATTGTTATACGTTATGCTTTGTGAATTACCCCAATTTGCCATATTAATTCCAAGCAAGCATGACAAGATATGGCATGACAAGCACAAGCATTCTAGGAAGAAGGGTCTCCCTTCCCTCACAAGTAGTTTACTTTTCCAAGCAAGCATGACAAGATATGGCATGACAAGCACAAGCATTCTAGGAAGAAGGGTCTCCCTTCCCTCACAAGTAGTTTACTTTCCAAGCAAGCATGACATGGCATGACACGCATGATATAACAAGATAAGACAAACATGACAAGTTTCAAGCACGGAAATGGTGTTTCCAATCAAGTCAAGTGCACAAGGTTTTCAAGGGTTTTATCGGCTTTTCTGAATGCAAGCATGATTACAAACTACTTTACTTCCTTGTATGATATGAACTGTTCCTATTTTATATATATATATGTGTGCATTGCTATCTCATGCTATGACTATTGGTTAGTATTTAGTACCCGCTGAGTATTCCATGCTCAGCCGTGCTTCTTATGTCGGCAGGTGCTGAGGGAGCTGCTGCTCCATTTGATGTCTATGCTCCTAGCCCTTGGGTGGAGGAGGAGTACGTCGAGGAACCTTTGGAGGAACCTCCCGTAGAGGGTTATCAGTAGGTGGTGTTAGATTCTGAGTGGATTAGCTGTGGGTGAGCATGAGTGATTATATCCATGTATTTTGGCGGGCATGTCCGCACTTTCTTTGTTTTGTTTTCTTTGGTATTAAACTTGGACCATGTGTATGTACTTAGAGGTTTGTTAGACTTCCGCTGTGTTTTATAGTGATGCTTCCGCTGTTATCCTCTATTGTATATGTTCTGTGGGTTTTGCAGGTTGGTTTTTCAAGCAAGTCATGTAAGTCATGATTAAGTCGTCCAAGATTCACTCTAACTCCTAGGGTGGGTTTTGGGTCGCGATAGGTCCCAAGGTCTCTGGACCATATGCGATGGATGAGGTCTCAGGTGCAATAGATCACAGTGATCTGCGATCGATCGCAAATATGATTGATCGCATACAGGGGGAAATCAGACCAAAGTGCTCGGGTTCAGGTGCGATAGATCGCATCCATGTGCGAAATCGATCGCAAGGACCTGCAATCGATCATAGATAAGTATGTGATCGATCGCACGCGGTAACTGGTGCCGGATTTGGGGGTTTTAAACCCTTGTCTTGTTTAGGGATCCCATTTGGGTATTTCCTAAACCTAGAGGAGAAGAAGAAGGGATAGAGGAGAAGGGAGATTGTAGGAGAAATCCAAGAAAGAATCTTGGGATTGAGATCAAGGGAGCAAGCTTGAAGGATTCCAAGCCTAGAACCATCCTCAATCAAGGGTTTCCTCAAAGATCAAGCTTGATCTTCAGGGTTAGTACACTCTACTAACTTCCCTAGCAATAATCTAGTTCCTCTTTTGAAAAATCATGATGTGGATCTTGTATTTTCCCTTCCTTGAAACATACCATATATCCTAAACCTAAAACAAGATAAATGTGGATGAATGGTGGAATGTGTGAATAGATGAAATGGTGTTGAGGCGATTGGATGTCGTGTTGGTTGATGAATGTGTGTTGGAAAATGGAGGATGGGTATTTCAAACATAATGAATACACGTGGCGTAGTATGATGAAACATATGCATTAAGAAATTGAAATGAAACGGCTATTAATGTGATGCTTGCCAAGTGTTTGATAAAATGCTTAAACGATGTTTTGAACGAATGAACTTGAATTATGGAAGCATGAATTGAGTTATTATTGTTGAATGCCTACCTTGATCAAATGCCCTACATGTTATCTACATTCTCGTATGCTTATATTAGTAATGGAAATGCTATACTTATGTGATCCCCTCATCCAAGCATGTCATCATGATTGTCACTATTGGCACGCACACGAGCACGCTTGTTCGCATGAACCGAGTTTTCAAGAGCATATGCATATAATAAATCAACAAGAAAAACATTGCATGTCAAGGAGGTTGGTAGCCTAAGGATGTACGGGTATTAGCCTCTGGCTCACAAGAAAACTAAACAAGTAACTAAAACCAACATATGTCAAGGAGGTTGGTAGCCTAGGGATGTGCAGGTACTAGCCTCTGGCTCACAAGAAAACAACATGTCAAGGAGGTTGGCAGCCCAGGGAGGTTTGGGTGCTAGCCTCTGGCTCACAAGTAAATGAAATATGTCAAGGAGGTTGGTAGCCCAAGTGAAGGGTACTAGCCTCTGGCTCACAAGAACAGGCTCACAAGAAAAGATTCACAAGTATACAAGATGAGACAAGACACGTATGCATGATTTTCACAAGCAATACCGAGATATGAAACGATTTTTCCAAGCATGAGTTTTATCGGAGTTTTCGCATCCATGCACGCATGTCAAGATAATGATATTGCTTCATGTTCAATACTGTTTATCTCATGATACTACTATTGCTTTGAATTGATACCTTGTATTGTGTTCACCCTTGTTGTGCTTTATTATTACTATGATTAGCTAGTAGTTTGTACTCGCTGAGTATTCCATGCTCAGCTGTACCTTTATGTCGACAGGTACCGAGGAAGTCCTCGACCCGGAGCCTTGGGTTGAGGAAGAGTATATGGAGGAGAGAGAGTCGTCTATCCCATTATACTCTCAAGCGGATAGAGACCTCGACGTGTGGCCATACCTCGACTACTGTTGAGGGGAGAATACGAGAGGGTTCCTTGTGTATTTTGATATTTTGATAGGTGGGCTTGTCCACCTTAGATTTGATCATGTTTTGTGTATATGTTCACTTGGAATACTATTTTAGAAATTTAGAAGAAAAGAACAAGTTAGTTCACGTTTTCGCATCCATGTTTAGCTTCCATGCTCTGATTATTATTCTTATTGTATCACATTAGCCTTGTTTGCTTCAGGACGGTTTGGCAGGTACGAATAGTCACACCTAAAGTATCCCTTAACTCCTAGGGGGTATTTTGGGGCGCGACACAACATATATAGTACTATTTATTACTTATAGCGACGGTTCAAACCGCCACTAATATTTAGAAATAAATAATAATAATTTATTTTTATTGAATTTTTTTTACTTGTAATATTTGTACCTATGAGCAATATAAAATACATTCAAATTATCCACATAATTGTAATTAAAAAAGATAAATCCATCAATATCATAATACAAGTCTAAAATGTAATAGTTACAATATACAAGCCCATAATAATGTCTCAAAAGAAAAAGAAATAAAATATCCTACTTAAAAATCTCAAAAGAAAAATAAATAAAATATTCTAAGACTGTCTAGAACCTCATTCCTATTGGGTCCCTCTGGCTGCTTCGAAACCCGATAAATGTGTGCTGCCGACTCCCTCCTACAAAAACAAGAAAATATAATTTATTATTAAAATATAAATGATAAAATTTAAGGATTTCATTACTAATATACAAATAAATAAATAAACTAATATCCGATTTTTCATACTTAATGAGTTTTAACACATAAAAGTCTAGTTAATTGGCCTAAACCTATAAGCACGCACAAAATCCAAACCGGGGCTTGAATTTTGATGTTGTTTCTTCCAATGCGTGTATTTCGACCCAACCTAAGTATGAGAATTCGTTTGGATGGAATCCGAGGCCGTTTGCCCGATTTGAACACCGAGACATCTGAAATTCATACTTAGAAATTATCGTTTGGCCTAAACCTATAAACGCGCACAAAATCCAAACCGGGGTTTGGATTTTGATGTCGTTTCTTCCAACGCGTGTATTTTGACCCAACCTAAGTTTGAGAAGTCGTTTGGATGGAATCTGAGGCCGTTTGCCCGATTTGGGCACTGAGACGCCCAAAATCCATACTTAAAAACTATCATTTGGCCTAAACCTATAAGCTCGCAAAAAATCCAAACCAGGGCTCGAATTTTGATGTCGTTTCTTTCAACGCGTGTATTTTGACACAACCTAAGTGTGAGAATTCTTTTGGATGGAATCCAAGGCCGTTTGTCCAATTTGGGCACCGAGACGCCCGAAATCCATACTTAGAAACTATCATTTGGCCTAAACCTATAAAAGCGCGCAAAAAAATCTAAACCAGGGCTCGGATTTTGATTTCGTTTCATCCAACGCTTATATTTCGACCCAACCTAAGTGTGAGAAGTCGTTTGGATGGAATCTGAGGCCGTTTGCCCGATTTGGGCACCGAGATGCCCGAAATTCATACTTAGAAACTATCGTTTGGCCTAAACCTATAAGCGCGCACAAAATCCAAAATGGTGGTGGGAACTCTTTTCCACGGCGGATCTTAAAAAACCGCTGTTAAAAAAAATATATCAATGGCGGTTTGTAACAAACCGCCATTAAAAACGAAATATCAATGGCGGTTTGTTAATAATTGTCGTTATAAACGAAATTTGTGCGGCGGTTATATAAACCGTCGTTGAGTTTCTGGGCGGTTTGTCTTCTCTGGTTGGACTGGGTATGGATGTCTTCTTCCTCCTTTGACGGTCTGTCTTATTTCTCTGGACGAACTAATTCTCTGGTTCTGGGCTCTATCTACAATTCGACAGAGTTTCTGGGCTCCCTATTTCATCTGGTGGGTTTGAGCCTTCTCAACCCCTCCTTATATAGAGCCCCAAGTGGTATGGCACCTTTTCATTGGGCCATAACCACCCTAACTACTCATGATCCAAATCATTGGGTCAGCCGAATATGGTAGTTCGGTCGACCAAATTGACCATTTGGGTCAACCGAAATTTTGCTAGCTCTCTGGACGATTTCTATGACGTCCCGAACCCGTGCCTAGGGAAACAAGTTCCAAGACGCGTGCTCATTCGTCATAACCACGCTTGCAGAAGACTTTACCTGCGAAAATGTGGGAATGTTTCAACTTTTCTTATGAGCTTTCATAAGCAATGACAACTGGTCATCATAATAACTCATCATAAGCAAATACATTACTTCACTGGCTACAATAGCCTTTACTTTTGGCCCAAAACTGTGCCGGAACACTTTCTAGATCTATCAAGCTACTCACTTCAGAATCTGAAACATTAAATAAGATGAGTGAGCCATAGAGCCCAGCAAAATCAATAATCCATCTAGGCTATTTTCCACCTAGTAATACACATCAAAATGGTATAATAATATCGCTCAATTTCTATATTACAATAGTAAATAATATCGTAAATCGTGACCCGAGGTCACCCAAAGTTATTTCACTTTAACCGAGGTTCCCAACCTCCAAATATGTTCCATTGTCAAATTTATCCAATATCAACTATGTTCACAACACCAGGTTACCGATTCCAGATAACCGCTCACTCTCTATTCTTGAGTCCACAGACTCGATCGACCAAGCCTTTATCTGCATACAACTTCTAATCCTGAGTTTACAAACTCAGCTATCAATTGATCAGGCTCATGCCCATTCAAATCATACGTTGAGCCTTTAGAATCAATACGAGATCATACAACTATCTGACCCGGCCACAGTAAAAACCTTGTCCTCACACATCTCTTTCAAATAGTACAACCATCGCTTTCCCTAACCTAGTCAAAGAGGATCTATGGACATCAAATCCACCCACTTTCGACTATCAGTCACGAAGGACTAACATAGCTCACCACTCCAGACCTAGCCAAAGAGGATCTATGGATATCAAATCCACCCACTCCCGACTATCAATCACAAAGGATTACATAACACCACCACTCCAGACCTAGCCAAAGAGGATCTATGGATAACACTCCACCCACTCCCGACGATCAACCACGTACCTTGCCAAAGAGGATCCATGGGCATTATTCCACCCACTCCCGACGATCAGTCACCTACCTCGCCAAAGAGGATCTATGGATATTATTCCACCCACTCCAGACTATCAGTCATGGAGGATTACATAACCCACCACTCCAAACCTAGTCAAAGAGGATCTATGGATATCAAATCCACCCACTCCCGACTATCAGTCATGGAGGACTATACAACATCACCACTCCTGACTTAGTCAAAGAGGATCTATGGATAATAATAATCCACCAACTCCTGACTATCAATCATGGAGGATTACATTTTAACCCTAGTTAGGTTTTCTAACCACCGAGTAACCCCATTTAATACAAGCCTTGCTGGATTAACTGAAACAGTTGGGCTTTGCGCCCGTGAACCAAATCCGGTAACACACCATCCCGTTAGGAAACGTTTCCAGGCTAATGGATGTGTCCATAGCCTTATACGACCTGTAATACAACTTTTTGACACCCTAGGGTGACGATACAATTTACTCGGGACCCGGTCTGGGCTCCCCGAAGATGCACATAAAATCACAACATCACATAGGGGTCTTCGTCCCTTTTTCCATCCACGCCATTTACACAGTGAGTATAAATCCGGGGTTTTAAGACCCGAGACCGAGGGCTACACCCCTCTACTCATTTTCCACGCACATCCACCTTCCCATAACACATTCATGGGGTCTCAATTCCATCCATGCCATAAATTAAATACGTCATTCCACATTACACAGTGAATCTAAATCCAGGGTTTTGAGACCCGAGACCGAGGGCTACACCCCTCTACTCATTTTTCACACACATCCACCTTTCCATAACACATCCACAGGGTCTCAGACCATTTTCCATTCATGTCATTAATTAAATACGCCATTCCACATAAAAATATAGCATAAATAAGGGAAAAGAGAAGAGATAGAGAGGGATTTTACCTTTTTCTAGCGTTTCGGGGGTCCGCACGGACGATCCATCGCCGCCAATGCGATCACCACGTCGAAGAACCCCGGAGTAGCACGCATGCAAAGCACGCCTCACTTTCTCTCTCCTCTTTTCTCTCTCTCACTCTCTCTAGAATTTCTCTCTCTCTCTCTCTAAAACTCTCGGTGGCTACTGTGTTCCCATCCGAAATGACTTAAAGGCATTTGCCTTATATATGATCATGGGTTAAAATCGTGTGCAATGGTCCTTACAATGCTTTGGTGTGGCATTTGACTTTGACTGTTTGACTTGGTTTGACCAAGGTTTGATCGGATTCTGATTTTTCACGGAAACGGCCCACATAACCATACTAAACGACTTCCGATTCCAATGAAACTTCAGGTGACCGACCATGGGGTAGTCCGACACCTGCTGTAAACATTTCAGGGAAAAATACTAAGTTTTGACAGCTGCACTTTAGTCCGGAAGAAAACTGCAAAACTCACTAATTTCCTGATTTTAGACACAAATCATGTTGCCGTTTCTTCGTTTGAGATGATTAACTGTCAAAACAACAGATGGTCATCCTCACGGCCGGCTTGCACGTTGTGGTACCAGTCGCACGGATTTCTATTATAATCCTCAACAATTTTGGAGTCCCGACAGAATTCTGAAAAATCTGAAATTTCCTGGTTTTCTCGATTTTCTTACACATAATAACCCCACATTCCCGCGAAATGATACCTGACGGAACTGATATGATAGGGATGTGTCCCGGTAGTCGACCGGCACACTGTGTACGATTTTCGAGAAAAGATACTGAGATTTCCTCGGTGCACTCCAATCCCAAGCAAAACCCACTTTTTCTTAATTTAAAAAACATTCAAGTATTTAACCCCAGTTAAGGACGAATAAACGCATCATTTTATTATTTAAAAATTCCGGGTCGTTACAATTTCACCATTCAAAACTTGGTGGGGAATGGGTCGACCGAATTGGGACTTGGTCGACCGAATGGTGAAAAATGGATAAAAAAGCCTTTTTGAATTACCTAGACTCGATGCACATTTACCTAGGCATCTTGGGACCAAAATACATGTTAATGGGCATTTCCACCGAGATGAAAGAGGGAACTTCAGCCAGAGAACACGTCATGATGATGATGGGTTTTATTAAAGAACTAGAGATGTATGGTGGAGAGATGGATCATATCACCAAAATCAATACTATTCTACAGTCACTCTCCCTCGGTCATTCAACTTGTTTGTAGTGAATTACAATATAAACAACTTAGAGATGACTCTTAGTGGCTTGTTAGACTCACTATTGATTGTGAAAGATGTGATCAGAAAAGATATTGATGGTGAAATTATGTTTGTTGAAAGACTTATACCTATGATAGTGTCTGAAAAGAAAAGGAAGAGAAACAAGGGTAAAGGAAAGTTTAAAGACAACTGGGGTAAGGCAAAAGTTTCCAAAGGTTCTTCAGGTGATACTGGCAAGGAAAACAAAGGCAAGGGAAAGTGTTTCCATTGTGGTAAAATAGGTCATTGGAAGAGGAACTGTAGTACTTACCTCGTAACTCTTAAAAAGGGTTGCACCAGTACTCAAGGTATGAGATGCTTTGATGTACTATTTACTGTTAAGTCAAACTTTCTGGATGGTTTCCCTAATTCATGGTGCATGGATTCTGAATCCACTACACATGTTTGTAATTGGTTGCAGGGATTCAAAGAAACCAAGAAATCGATAAGCCAGGAGCAGAAGCTTAAAGTTGGCACAAGTGCAAATGTTGTAGTCAAGTTGATTGGTGTGTTTACTCTTTATCTACCTTAACCAAAGACATTAATTATAGAAGACTGCTTTTATGTGTCTTCTTTTGCACACGGAAATTTGATTTCAGTATCTAGACTCTTACATTGTGGATTTTCTATCGTTTTTAATTCAATAGTTGAAATTAAGAAAGATGGAATGGTCTTGATTACTGGTAATCTTATTAATGGTCTTTATTTAATATTTCATTTGGTAAATAATGAATGTCTGCAAAGTGACAATACCTCATCATCTAGAATGTCTGAATGAAGAGACATTGCATAAAGTCTACTTATCTTTGGCATAAGAGACTTGGTCATATTAATCTTGATAGGATCAAGAGGTTGGTAAAAGATGGCCCCCTTGAATTTCTCAAGGTAGAACCACTCCCTACTTGCGAGTTTTGTCTCGAAGGGAAGATGACCAAGAAGCCTTACCCTAAAAAGGTAGGAAGAGCTGAAGAAACGTTGAAACTCATACATAGTGATGTATGTGGTCCATTTAACATTATTGCACGAGGGCAATACCGGTATTTTGTCACATTAACCGATGACTATTCTAGATATGGATATGTCTATTTTATGCAACACAAATCTGACACCTTTGAAAAGTTCAAAGAATTCAAATTAGAAGTTGAGAATCAAACAAACAAATCCATAAAGACACTTCGATCAGATCAAGGTGGTGAACACCTCACCAACGATTTTATGGATTACTTAAGGGATAATGGGATTATCTCACAATGGTCAAGTCCTACCTCACCTCAACAAAATTGTGTTTCTGAAACCGAACCTTATTAGATATGGTTCGCTCTATGATGAGTCATGCCGATGTACCTTCCTATCTTTGGGGGTATGCTTTACAAACTGTCATTTCATTCTTAACCGGGTTCCTTCTAAGTCTATACTGGTTACACCCTATGAATTGTGGACTGGACAAAAACCTAGTTTACAACATCTAAGGGTATGGGGTTGTCCTGCGCATGTTCGCAAACTCGAACCCACTAAGTTGGAATCCAGAACAGAAAAATAGAACTTTGTAGGGTATTCAAAAGAAACTAAGGGTTTCTATTTCTACTCCAAGGCAGACCAAACAATAGTTGTTAGGTTTCATGCCACTTTCTTGGAGGAAGAAATGGATCTTCTTAAGAAGGTTGAATTTCATGAGATGAAAGACAACTCAGCCCGTGTCCAAGATGAACCTAATCCTTCGACTATTGATTCTCATTCTGTTCCACTGAGAAGGTCTGAAAGAGTTTCTCGACCACCAGATAGACTTCAGTATTATAATAATGAAGTTTATCTAATTACCCCTGATGATGAGGATACAAATCCTAATACTTATCAGGAAGCTACAATAGATGTAGATGCATCTCAATGGAATAAAGTCATGAATGCTGAAATAGATTCCATGTATGACAACGGTGTCTAGACTTTAGTAGATTCACCCGATGGTATAAGGCCAATTGGATGCAAATGGATTTACAAAAGGAAGAAGGGTGCCGATGGTAACATGGAGACCTATTGTCGCGACCCAAAATACCCCCTAAGAGTTAGGGATACTTTAGCTCGTGACTGCCGTGTCAAACCATCATGTATGACACATAAGGCATACTTAACATCCTGTCAAAGCACACAAGTTATACATATAACTAAAACAAAGCGGAAACAATTCAAAATAACATACTCTTATCATTAGGTTCAATTTTGAACCAACAGAACATAGTAAACATTAAGTATGAAGTGGACAAGTCCCACTCTTAATACTATCAAAATATGAGTACACTCTCCCTCCCTCTCTCAGCAAAAATTTAGATCGGGCTGTCTATCTAATACTCCATCATCCTAATGATAATCCATAGTAGGCTTCGGCTCGTAGTATTCTTCCTCTATCCAAGGATCCAAACCACAAATGTTGAAAGGAACCTATGCACCTGCCAACATAAAATGTATGGCTGAGTATTGAAACACTCAGCGGGTACCAACCACTAACCAACAATGCAATAAACACATTCATGCATACAGATATAGAAATCGTAAAGCGTAGAGCATAAAACAAATGTGCATATTTTCCAAATTTTGCCTTTCGTGTGAAATCATCATCTTAAGAGGTCTTGTGAGAATCAATAGCTTATGAGTGTGTCTTATGAGTTCTTATAAGCATGGAGTATTTATGAGTTCTTATGAAATCCATAAAGCATGTGAGATCCTTAGAGACTTATGAGATCTTAGACATTGAGATTCTTATGAGCATGAGTAACCGATCTTAGAAACCAACCCAAAGTTTGGCATAATCACTTATGAGTTCTTGTGTGTTTCCTTAAAACATTTCTTATAAGCTTTGAAATCTTCTACTTATGAGAAATCCGATTCATGCGAGACATGTGTACATGTGAGACTTGTGAGCATCATCATAAACTCAAAACATAGCTCTTGTGAGCATCATGATAAGCATAGAAGAGTTAGAATATTTATGTATATTCATAGAAGGTCATACATCATAGAATTCCATTGATATGATAGCTTACAAACACTTCGAATTTCATCATCCAATAAACCAAGAACATACTTAGAATATGGTTTTCTTAAAAAAGTAAAACAAGGTTAGATAGTAGAAGGTATCTACCTTGTGAAGGATTGATTTCCTTCACTCAAGAGGTTTTCAAAGCTTGTGGAAGAGAAGATCCAAGCTTTGGAAGGACTCTTGAATCAAACTTGGGCTTCACTTGATCACTACCACAAAGCCTAGAAAACCCTAGCTCTTCTCCTTCTTTTCTCTCAAACTTTCTCCCAAAAACTCTCTCTAGGGTTCTTGTAACCCTAGCCATGAATTTGTGGGTTTATATAGGCTAAGGGGTGAGGCTAAAGACCCTTACACCCTTAAAATATCTCTAAGGGGTCGGTTACAAGGCAAAACAAGCACCACGAATCAATCGGTCATGAGCACTGATCGATCGGTTGAAAAACCCCTCTTTGTGTAAAAACACCATACAAATTTTAGCTTGACCGATCGATCAGTCATGACCACCGATCGATCAGTAGTCGACGGATTGATCGGTCAAGGAACGAATCTATCGGTCCTTCTGGGTTTTTGCCTATTTCTCCCATTTCCAACACTTAGAGTATTTTTCATACTCTGCTTAATTCCATAGCTCAACTAGGGAACTTAACATCTTGTTCTAATCATCCACACATGCGTATCACAACCATACTTAGGATTTAACCAAAAATCCCCATTCCATAACTAGAATACCAAGGTCACATAAACGATATTGGCCTACACATACTTAGTGCAAAAGCACTATTCATAGGCTATGAAAGTAAAATCCGGGGTTCTACATCCTCCCCCCTTACAAGAATTTCGTCCTCGAAATTAGGACGATACTTCATACAAGAAAAACTATAAGACAAGGAACTTTACATACACCATAAAACTCTACTCAAACTGGTGAGGGTATTTCTCCCTTACTTCAACCTCGCGTTCCCAAGTAGCTTCCTCCGCAGAATGGTGTTTCCATTTCACGAGGACTAATGGAATCGTCTTGGTACGCAAAACTTGATCTCTATGATCCAAAATCTGAGCCGGTTGCTCCACCAACGTGAGATCCTCACGAATCTCTACAGGATCGAGATCAATAACATGCGATGGGTCCGGCACATATTTCCTAAACATGGAAATATGGAACACATTGTGGAACGCCACCATGTGAGGAGGTAAAGCCACTCTGTAAGTGACTTCTCTGACACGTGTGATCACCTTAAAAGGTCTCACATACCTCGGGCTAAGCTTTCCCCTCTTGCTGAACTTCATGATTCCCCGACTAGGAGAGATCTTCACAAAGACTCGATCCCCAACTTGGAATTCCAAGTCTCTGTGGCGAGTGTCCGCATAGCTCTTCTGTCTGTCCTGGGCAGCCTTCAACCTTTCCTGAATGATCTGGACTATCTCGACAGTCTGCTCAATCAACTCAGGACCCAATATCTTCCTTTCACCAACTTTGTCCCAGTATAGAGGAGATCTACAGCTTCTCCCATACAAGGCCTCAAAAGGTGCCATCTGGATGCTCACCTGGTAGCTATTATTATAGGCGAACTCAACCAACGGCAATTGATCCTCCCAACTGCCTCAGAAGTCCAACATGCAAGCTCGAAGTATATCCTCTATAATTTGGTTCACCCGCTCGATCTTCCCATCAGTTTGAGGATGAAAAGCGGTGCTGAAATCTAATCAAGAACCCATAGCACTCTGAAAGCCCTTCCAGAACCTAGAAGTAAACCTCGGGTCTCGATCAAATATGATTGAAACTGGCACCCCGTGCAGTCGGATCACCTCTTTGGTGTACAAGGCTACAAGCTGGCTCATACTAGATGTAGTCTGATAGGTAGGAAATGTGCAGACTTTGTCAACCGATCAACTACAACCTAGATAGCATGGGAGCCCCTTACCATCCTTGGCAAGCCAACTATGAAGTCCATCAAGATATTCTCCCATTTCCATTCCGAAATAGGGAGGGACTATAAAAGACCTACTGGCCTCTAATGCTCTACCTTCACCTGCTGACACACCAAGCAACGAGCCATGTACTCTGCCACTTCCCTCTTCATGTTTCGCCACCCGTAGTGCCTCTTGAGATTCTGGTACATCTTCGTACCCCCAAGATGCACAATATACTTGGACTAGTGTGCTTAATCAAAGATCTCTCTTCTTAACTCCGCGTTGGCAAGAACACACAACCTACCTTTGAATGTGATGGCACCATCACCATTCAAAGCAAACTCCTGACTCCCACTACTAACCGACTTGTCTCGGTAAGCAAGCAACTCTGCATTCAAACTCTGCAACTCCTTAATCTGAACCTGGATATAAGGTCTGACCGTAAGATTAGCCATGACTAGCCCAAAGGTAGGAATGCTGAAGCTAGTATCGAGGTTCACCATTTCCTCTAGCATCTTCCACTCGTGCACTGCCATGTGAGCTAAATGTCCTGAAAACTTCCTGCTCAGAGCATCTGCTATCACATTCGCCTTACCTGGGTCATACTGAATAGTGCAATCATAATCGTTCAACAACTCTACCCAACGACGTTGTCTCAAATTCAGCTCCTTCTGGGAAAACAGATACTTCAAGCTCTTGTGATCAGTAAACACATCGAACTGCTCCCCATAAAAGTAGTGGTGCCAAATCTTCAATGCATAGACAATTGCAGCAAGCTCTAAGTCGTGCGTAGGATAGTTCTTCTAATGATCTTTCAACTGCAGGGAAACATAGGCGATGACCTTCCCGCGCTGCATCAGAACACATCCTAGCCCGATAAGTGATGCATCACTATAGACTATGAAACCGCCGATCCCAGATGGAACCGTGAGAACAGGGGCTGTAGTAAGTTTCTTCTTCAAATCCATAAAGCTTGCCTCACATCTATCACTCCAAGTGAACTTAGCATTCTTCCGCATGAGATAAGTAAGCGGAACCGCTGGGCTGGAGAACCCCTCCACAAACCTTCTATAGTACCTTGCCAGTCTGAGAAAATTGTGAATCTCGATAACACTCTTCGGCCTCTCCCAGCTCATCACTGTATATATCTTCACAGAATCGATGGAGATACCCTCGGTGGACATCACATGGCCAAGGAACACTACCTTCTCCAACCAAAACTCGCACTTGCTCAACTTAGCATACAGGCTATGCTCTCGAAGAGTTTGCAACGTAAAGCGAAGATCTATCATGATCATCTTGTGTCTTGGAGTACACTAGGATATAATCAACGAAAAACGACCACGCACCGATCAAGAGATGGTCTAAACACCAATTTCATCAAATCCATGAAAACAGGCGCATTCATCAGACCAAAAGGCATGACCAGGAACTCGTAGTGCCCATACCGAGTCCTGAAAGTAGTCTTGGAAACGTCTTCAGCCTTGATCTTCAACTAATGGTACCCAGATCAAAGATCAATCTTCGAGAAGAACCTCGCTCCCTTTGGCTGGTCAAACAAGTCGTCTACCTGAGGTAATGGATAATGATTCTTGATCGTGACCTTGTTCAGCTACCTATAGTCAACGCACATCCGCATCGACTCATCCTTCTTCTTCACTAAGAGCACAGGAGCTCCCCATGGTGAAACACTCGATCAGATGAATCCAAGCTTTTGCAATTCCTCCAATTACTCCTTCAACTCCTTAAGCTCAATAGGGGCCATCCTGTACGGAGCCCTAGAAATCGGAGCAGTTCCAGGAGCAAGCTCAATGGCGAACTCTATCACCCGATCTGGAGGTAAACCCGGCAATACTTCCAAAAATATATCCATATACTCGCACACAACCGGGATGGTTGTGGAGTCTCACGCCTCCAGGTTTGATAGACTTAGAGCTGCAAGACAGGCGATGTCTCGCTTCTATAGCCCTCATAAATGAAACGGGTTCTTCCTAACTGGTTTGAAGTTCACCATCTTCTTGAAGCACGCCATATGCCCATGATGAGTCAAGAGCCAATCCATCCTAAAAATGACATCAAAGTCTAAGTCTTGGAACTCAAGGATGATTAAATCAACTGGCAACTCATACTGCCCAATTTGTACTATGCAGTCCCGTTACACTTTGTCTGCATCCACAGACTTGCCGAGCGGAGTCAAAATTGATAACTCCTGAGGTAGTCGACTCGGCTCTGAAGTAAAGGCCTTGGAAAAACTAAGCGAGATAAATGAATGCATTGATCCAGTGTCTTGATCAACACACAAGCTAAGCATTCGCTCACTAGCAAAGCGCCTGTGCATTAAAATTAACTAAGTGTCAAGCAATAACAACCAATCTTGAATAATTATAAATAGCATGTTCATACATCCAATAGTACAAACTTAAATACAATATCAATAAGTCATGACTTTAACAACTCGTCTTGAGCGTACCTTACACCACATCGTCGGATGCATGTGCGTCATGTTTCGACAAGGCAAAGACCCGGCCCTGATTCGCCTAACGAGGCGGTTGTGTGAGCTATGCAGACCTAGATGCCTACAAGGACCCCTGCTGTGAAGCCTGCCTAACTGGAGGTCGACTCCCCTGAGACTGGGACTGGCCTGGCTACTAACGACGTGGATAATCTCTTATCACATGCCCTTGCTCACCGCAATGGAAGCAACCACCAGATGCCCTCCGGCACTCTCCGTCCTTGTGTCTCCGACCACAAGTTATACACTCCTCAAAAGGCGATGAAGAGGATGTGGACTGCCCATATCGGGTAGCCTGTGTAGTAGTCAGGCGAAAAGACTGTGGAACAATAGGACGAGGAGCCTGTGCTGAAAAAGGCGGCCTGTGACTCTGAGGTGCAAGAGGAGGCCTCTGCGACTGTGCTAGCCTGGAAGTCTGATATAAGAAAGTTCTAGCCCTCTTCTCAGGATGTGCTGAGCTACTCGCCTGTCCTCTAACCATATCCCTCCTCTTGAAGAACTCTTCCGAGTTTGTTTCTACAAACTGGGCTTTGTCATTTACCTCTGCATATGTCTCATGCTGAAACATCAATACTTTCTCTCTCAAATAGCCCTTCATGCCTCTTTCAAATTTTCAGGCTTTCATAGCTTCAATGGCTATCATGTGCGGAGGAAAGCGAGACAATATCGAGAACTTGGCCTCATACTCGGCCACAGACATATTACCTTGTTCCAAGGTAATGAACTCCATCTCCTTCTTCTCACGTACTCTGATTAGAAATTATTTCTTGTAGAACACATCCAAAAACTCTCCCCATGACCACTCTTGACCTGCTCAAGTCAAGTGTCGAGTCCTGACAGCAGATCTCCACCAGTGGTTTGCCTCACCTTCCATCACAAAGGCGGCCCATGATACTCTTTCTACCTCTGTAGGCATCAAAACTGTAAACAACTTCTCTAGCTACATAACCCATGCTTCTGCCACCATCGATTCTATGCTACCATAGAAGATAGGAGGCCTCATCCTCCGATATGCCTCAACTCTAGCCTATACTCTGTGTGGAGGAGGTACTGGTTCCACAGGCATAGCAGCGAGCTACCTTGCTGCAAGCATAGGCAATGTCTCGGCTATAGATCCAAAGGCTTGAGCAAAGTTAGGTTGCTCATCACCCACTGGAGCTTCACCTCCATTTCCCCGAGTTTAGTATCCTCAACCTCGGATACAACGTCTCATGGTGTATCCTGAGAATAACAGTAATCCATAAGTCTAACTTGTAAACCAAATGGTATCACAACATTTCATTATTTGATACAGTATATATATACCTACACATACTAGCATCATAGTACAATTGATATTCCTAGCGAAGCTAAGACACTAGGTTAAGTTGATTTTCCAACTGGTTATAGCCAAAGACTAACCGGTAGTCTTTAATAGGAATCTGACTCCCTAAACGGATCTACTACTTTGTTCTTTGATACCAACTCGGCATCAAACTAAAATGAGTTCATCTAAGTTCTAAGTTCAACTCAAAGAACACCCTTCAGTCCCTCTAGTTCTAATGCTCTAATACCAAGTCTGTCGCGACTCAAAATACCCCCTAGGAGTTAGGGATACTTTAGCTCATGACCGCCGTGTCAAACCATCATGTATGACACATAAGGCATACTTAACATCTTGTCAGAGCGCACAAGTTATACATATAACTAAAACAAAGTAGAAGCAATTCAAAATAACATACTCCAATCATTAGGTTCAAGTTTGAACCAACAGAACTTAGTAACCATTAAGTATGAAGTCGATAAGTCCCACTCTCAATACTATCATAATATGAGTACACTCTCCCTCCCTCTCTCAGCAAAAATCTAGATTAGGCTGTCTATCTAGTACTCCTTCATCCTGATGATGATCCATAGTAGGCTTCGACTCGTAGTATTCTTCCTCTATCCAAGGATCCGAACCACAGATGTCAAAAGAAACCCGTGCACCTACCGACATAAAATGTACGGCTGAGTATTGAAACACTCAACGGGTACCAACCACTAGCCAACAATGTAATAAACACATTCATGAATACAGATATAGAAATCGTAAAGCATAGAGCATAAAACAAATGTGCATATTTTTCAAAATTCACCTTATGATCTTTCGTGTGAAAACATCATCTTATGAGGTCTTGTGAGAATCAATAATTTATGAGTGTGTCTTATGATTTCTTATGAGCATGGAGTATTTATGAGTTCTTATGAGATCCTTAGAGCATGTGAGATCTTTAGAGCATGTGAGATCTTAGACATTGAGATCCTTATGAGCATGAGTAACCAATCTTAGAAACCAACCCAAAGTTTGGCATAATCACTTATGAGTTCTTGTGTGTTTCTTTAAAACATTTCTTATGAGCTTTGAAATCTTCTACTTATGAGAAATCCGATTTATGCCAGACATGTGTACATGTGAGACTTGTGAGCTTCATCATAGACTCAAAACATAGCTCTTGTGAGCATCATGATAAGCATAGAAGACTTAGAATATTTAGTTATATTCATAGAAGGTCATACATCATAGAATTCCATTGATATGATAGCTTATAAACACTTCAAATTTCATCATCCAATAAACCAAGAACATACTTAGAATATGGTTTTCTTAAAAAAATAAAACAAGGTTAGATAATAGAAGGTATCTTCCTTGTGAAGGATTGATTTCCTTCACTCAAGAGGTTTTCAAAGCTTGTGGAAGAGAAGATCCAAGCTTAGGAAGGACTCTTGAATCGAACTCGGGCTTCACTTGATCACTACCACAAAGCCTAGAAAACCCTAGCTCTTCTCCCTCTTTTCTCTCAAACTTTTTCCCAAAAACTCTCTCTAGGGTTCTTGTAACCCTAGCCACGAATTTGTGGGTTTATATAGGCTAAGGGGAGAGGCCAAAGACCCTTACACCCTTAAAATATCTCTAAGGAGTCGGTTACAAGGCAAAACAAGCACCATGGATCGATCGGTCATGAGCACCGATCGATCGGTTGAAAAACCCCTCTGTGTAAAAACACCATACAAATTTTAGCTTGATCGATTGATCGGTCATGACCACCGATCAATCGGTAGTGGACGGATCGATCGGTCAAGAAATGGATCTATCGGTCCTTCTGGGTTTTTGCCTATTTCTCCCATTTCCAACACTTAGAGTATTTTTCATACTCTTTGCTTAATTTCATAGCTCAACTAGGGTACTTAATATCTTGTTCTAATCATCCACACATGCGTATCACAACCGTACTTAGGATTTTACCCAAAATCCTCATTCCATAACTAGAATACCAAGGTCACATAAATGACATTGGCCTACACATACCTAGTGCAAAAGCACTATTCACAGCACTATTCAAAGGCCATGAAAGTGAGATTCAGGGTTCTACACCTATAAAGCAAGACTTATAGCAAAAGGTTACACTCAAATTAAAGTAGTTAATTATGAGGATACCTTTTCACCTGTAGCTATGCTCAAATCCATCAAGATATTGCTGGCTATAGCTCCACACCATGACTATGAGATATGGCAAATGGATGTCAAAACTGCTTTTCTTAACGAAATGTTAGATGAATACATCTATATGAAGCAACCTGAGGGCTTCATTGCTGCTAACCAGGAGAACATGGTATGCAAGCTCAACAAGTCGATATATGTTTTGAAACAAGCTTCCAGAAGCTGAAACCAAAGATTTGATCATTCGATCAAAGAATTTGGATTCCAAAAGAATTTAGAGAAATCTCGTATTTACCAGAAGAACAGTGGGAGAGCGGTAGTATTCCTAATTCTTTATGTAAATGACATCCTACTCATTGGGAATGATGTAGGGATGTTATCACCAGTCAAGATTTGGCTTTCTCATCATTTCTCAATAAAAGACTTGGGAGAGTCATCCTATATTCTCAGAATAAAGATTCTAAGAGATAGAAAATGCCAAATGCTGAGATTGAGCCAAACTTCCTACATAGACAAGATTTTGTCTCGGTACAGTATGAGTGATTGTCAGACAACTCTCATTTCTTTTAGACATGGTGTAACTTTGTCTAAAAAGATGGCCCCTACATCAGTTGATGAGACCGAGCAAATGAAGAGGTGCCCTTATGCTTCAGCAGTTGGGAGCCTCATGTATGCCAAGTGTGTACTAGACCGGATATATGTCATGCAGTGGGAGTTGTTAGTCGGTTCCAAAGCAATCCAGGTGTTAATCATTGGACTGTTGTGAAGCACATCATGAAGTACCTGAAAAGGACTAAGGATTATGTGCTTACTTTTCACTGAGCAGAAATATCTTCTCATTAATGAGATTATTGAGAGATAAGGCAAGATATTATTGTTACAAAGATTAGGTCTCAACTTAATGTTGCTGACCCGATGATTAAAGCTTTATCAGATAAAGTATTTGTAACACACTTAGATAGTATGGGATTGAAATCTATGACACACTGACTTTTAGGGCAAGTGGGAGATTGTTAGACATGATGCCCAAAAAATTCATTTAGATTGTAAGATTCTTATTAATTTGATTAATAGAGACTTATTCTTTATCTATTGTGTATTCATTATGGGTAATTGACCATGATCATGAGATGATCCATACTATATGAGCTATCGATAAAGGTCCATAGGATATATTGTAGGAAACCTGTGTGATGGGACTATCACAAACAAATATAGCTTTCCAGTTCCTTATACTTTATAGAGTCACAGCTATGGATGAAGCTGTGCACTTTACTTATATGGTTGCCACTATGCTAAGATGTACGTTTTCAATAGTTGAGATGTAGTTTTATCTCGAATTATTGTAGTGGAGACCACACATCAGCATATGGGGCTTAAATGTACACTGACTGATTACATGCCATGAGAGACCTCTTGCATAAACATACTATCAGATAATTGGTCTTTCATTCACATTGAACAGTTTCAATGATCCTTAGATCTGATGAGTTCATTTATAACTGAGCAGTAATCTGACTGTTTTGATTCTATTAAAGTATTCTCTTACTTATGGACTACGATTCGGTGATAGTTGGATAGTCAGTAAACTCTTCGAGTCATGATGAATTTCAAACAAGAAATTCATGCTCATTAATTTGAGAGATTATCCAAGTTCTGTGTAAGACAGTCGATTAAGCTTAAATCCTGCGCAGGTGCTTTTAAAATAAAATAAGTTTGAAATAAATTTTTATTAAAATATATTATACTTACATAAGGCTTTTCTCAAAATGTTTTACATGAAAAATTGTTTCTCTTGGCTTAATCAGAAGTCTTGGAAACCCGGATGATGTGCAATGGGCTATGAGTTAGATAGTATATTAATCTCGAAGGCCCATTAGGGATAATGTAATTGGAAGCATCAATTGAATTAAAATTTTCATGTGGCGGGATCCGTATTGGTTAATGTTCTTACACTGGGATTTAATTGCAACATGGATATCTCACGTCACTTGCAATTCTGATGTAATTCCTATTTAAGGTCAATGGGATAACATTGAGTAAGCCAGGGTTTGAATGTCCCAGAGCAATCTGTGGAGATGCTCACATAAGAAATACAAGTTCATAAATTGATTAAATGTTAATCAATTATTTAAATGATTAAATGTTAATCATTGATTAAATACATTAAAAGTTAATCTATGGTTTAAATTAATTGTTAATTTAATTTGAAAGATTATATTGGTAATTATTTCATTAACCAAATTAAAGGAGAAATGGGTTTGACCCATATCCATAAACCCATAAAGTATGGACCTTTAATGTGGGCCCAAGCCCATGGATTTAAACCCTAGGGTGGGGCGCCCACTTAAGCTTTTCTAATTGGATTAGGATTAGGTTAGTTGAATAATAACTCCTTTAATTATGGAATTAATTTCCAATGCTTGGAAAGCAAGGAACAAAGAGATAAAGTTGTAATTGGATTAGAACTAGGAGTTCAAGACTCCCCTAATGCTCACGGCCTCCCTTTGCTCATGCCCCCCCTTATGGATGGTCTCCTAATTGGATTAGGATTCCTTTATTGAGGTGTTTGGTTAATCCTTTTAATTAAGGAATCCTCTTTTGAGGACTCTTAAATTAGTAGGTTTACTATAACTAGAGTAGTTATAGATAAACTAGGTTTTTATTTAATTAATAATAAGAGTTATTATTAATAAATAATTCCTAAGGGATAAGATGTAATTGGATTAGGATTGGATATGATCCAAATCCTATAAATATACCACAACCACCCAAACCTTGAAAACCAATCATCTCTCTCTCTCTCTTCTCCAAATATCGTGAGCACTAAGGGAGATCCCCTTTGATTTTCGTGAGCTGCATAGGGTATTCTTAGTTGAGTTTTTCAACTTTAGGGTTTTGAACTCTAAGGTTATTGGTGATAGAAACTCTACATCAACATCTATTTCTCTTTGCTTCTTCAATACGAAGTTGAGATTCCAAAGCTTCACGGGGATAGCAAAGAATAAGGATCGAGCTTCGAGTATTTCTTCGAGAAATCTCTACAAAGATTTCTGACGGTTCGAGTTGGTTTTTACTTCACTGGTGAACATCATTCACCGAGGTAATTTGACTAAAACTTATAGATAGAATTATTTGTATTCTACGGTGTAAAGATCCTCGGGATCCATTTTTCCGCATAAATGTTTATCTGGATTCCCTTCAAGTGGTTTTAGAGCTCATGGTTAGGGATTATTTTTTTGTTTATTTTAAAGGATAATTAAATAAATGAATTAATTCATGAGATGAATTTAGTTCTATTTATATAATAATGCTCATAGTTTTTTATTTTTATTTGTTCATGAGATGAATAAATAAATAATTATTTTTATTATATTATCGAATGGGATTTGATAATGATAATTAAATAATTTTACAAACTACTATTATATGTGATATAATTATTTTTGAAATAAATAGTTTATTTTGAAAATCCCTTTTAAATGATTTGATCATTTAATATTTATTATTTGTTTAAAATAATTAATGAATGATTTTTCCTATAAATATATTTTATTCGAAAAATTATAAAACCCTATTTTATGATGAGGTCATATTTAGGATTTTTGATTCTCTTAATTTTTTATTTTATCTTGGATAATAGTAGAACCAATCTTGGATAATAGTATAACCAATCTTTATGAAAGGATCTTGCATTCAAGAAATGATCTTGCATTTAAGTTGAGAATAAAATATTATAGAGATTTAAGAAAATTCTATCTTATATTTTAAAATTAATTTTATGGAAAATACAATTGTTTTATTTTCTAGGGTTTGATCTATATGAGATATATATTTTATTGAGCAAATTGATACTTGTCATCAAATTTTAAATCTTCTAAAAATATCAGAAAAATTACTTCATCACCATGTTGCATCTAATTATATGAGATTATAGTTATGGGTCAAATTTATTATATGATAAATTGTTTATCATGCATTCATATTAGAGGATAATATGTAGTAGGTTTTTGGTAAATCTGTAAAGGGTAGATTCATTCGGTTTCCCTGAAAAGGGCGAATGGAATACTGGTTTCCCTAATGCCTTTTAATTTCCATATTATGCATTGGTGGAGATGCTGCGAAGGAGGATAGTGCGATGATGATCTCGATAAGATGATTAAGGAAGGGATCGCGAAGGAGTTTACGAGTTATCTTTATTCTTATCTCATTCTCTTGCATCCATACATTTTAATTTTTATTGACCCATAGCGATTAATCTCATATGATGTTTATTATTGTTTAATTATCATGAGATGATACTTGTTTTTTTTATCATGAGATGATATTTATTGATTAAATATGTTTAATTATTCTGTTGAAATAATTGCCTTTATATATCATGTGTATATAAGACTGAGGACAAGTCCCTAAGTATTATGATCTTCTGTCATACACTATGTGATCTTATAGTGGGGAATGTGAGTAAGCTGACAGGCCAAAGCCGGGCCCAATCCCTCTCACCTATGTGAGAACATGGTGAAAACTGTAGAAGCAAATAGTGGGAGCAATAACACCAAAGCTTGAGCTTTCGCTAGGTGTTTATTAGGTTCATGGTAGGTGGGCACATGAATAAGAGATGTCATACAACAACGTCAAAGCGTGAGTATAACATCCCTTATAGATCAGACAGAAGATCGAATGCTCCAAGATTCACAAGATGAGATCTGTGAAAATGGGAAAGATAATTTCTATCTACCTATTCAAGGCGATGTGATATTGTGCCCAAAGGCAAGATTACATTAAGCCAGAGTCTAGGTATTCGATGCCAATTGATACTTTCTAAATTGGTAATACTATTAGAAACAGACCCATAATCTAATAGTAATTAATGAATTCAATAGATCCCTAATACTATCTTATTTGTCATTTGATTAGATCATGACAGGCCATCACCCTTTGACTGAAATTCTTCATGATGAGAAGTTAGTTAGAACTAACTATGTAGACTGGGAATTTGGGACATACCTGGTACTCTCTGCTGAAAAGCTTGCCCTGTGTCTTACAACTCCTAAACCTATGGTTCTCCCGAATTCAACACCAGATCTGTTGGCTGAAGCTGATTTATAGAATCGTTCTAATCAGACATCAAGAGATTGGATGTTACCATCATTATCCAATATCCTATATAATCATCATAAGGATATGGATAATACTTCTAACATTTTGCAACACCTTCATGAGATGTTTGGTGTAGAGAATAAATCTGTCAAACAAACAGCATTAAGGTCTCTTCTTACCACTGAGATGAAAGAGGGAACTTCAGTCAAATAACATGTCATGAAGATGATGGATTTTATTAAAGAACTGGAGATGTATGGTGGAGATATGGATCATATCACCAAAATCAATACTACTCTACAGTCACTCCCTCGATCATTCAACTTGTTTGTGGTGAATTACAGTATAAACAAATTAGAGATGACTCTTAGTGGCTTGTTAGAGTCACTATTGACTGTGGAAGATGAGATCGGAAAAGATATTGAGGGTGAAATTATGTTTGTTGAAAGACCTATACCTGTCATAGTGTCTAAAAAGAAAAGGAAGAGAAACAAGGGTAAAGGAAAGTTTAAAGACAACTGGGGTAAGACAAAAGTTGACAAAAGGTTCTTTAGGTGATACTGGCAAAGAAAACAAAGGCCAGGGAAATTTTTTCCACTGTGGTAAAATAGACCACTAGAAGAGGAACTGTAGGACTTACCTCGCAACTCTTAAGAAGGGTCGCACTAGTACTCAAGGTATGAGATGCTTTGTAGTACTATTTACTGTTAAGTCAAACTGTAGAGACCCGAATCTTTTTCATGTTTTTAGTGCATTGCATTAAGGGTATTTTAGTCTTTATAAGATGTTAAAGTGTGTGTATTCATATCTAATTATGGTGATGTAAACTAGGCTTAATCAACTTGTAACGGATGGATGTCATAGCACATCCTAAACTTTAGGAAGCTCTAGTTTTAGCACCGTTTACTGGAATTGTGTGATTCTTAAACCATTAGAAAGGTGTTGGAACCCTCTTCGAGATTCATGTTTAGTGTTTTTCCTCATTTTGAGTTTAAGTCAAGTCAATAGTGAGTTTTGTCTAATGGAATTGAAGATCAGTCAACTTTGGGGATATTTTAGTCTATAAATTAAGTGGAAATTCTAAAACGCCAGAAATGTTCATTTTCGAGAGACGAATCCAACGCAAGTTGAATCGTCAAAATCCGATGAACGAGTAAAAAGTTATGGCCAAAACAGTAAAGGGAGTCAAAACCTGCAGGAACCGATCGCTCGGTCAGAACCAGCGATCGATCGGTCCAAAACCGATCGATCGGTATCTATCGACTGGTCCAAAATTTTGTATGGGGAAATTTTCCAGAGAGTGTATTTTTGACCGATCGCCCGGTCATAAACACCGATCGATCGGTAGACAACCGATCGCTCGGTCATTACCACCGATCGCTCGGTCCTTCGTGTTTTTGCTGATTTTTAGTATGGGCTTTTTGGTCTTTTCGTTCTCAGACCTTGGGGCTATAAATAGGGGGTCCTACTCGAAATATTAAAATACTCCACCTAGTTCTAACCTAATTTGGCAAAAAGGGGGAGAAACCCTAGGGTTTTGAGAGAGGGTTTTCTTGGAGAAGGAGGAGATTGATAGGAGATTGCAAGAAAAGTTTGGGAAGCTTCTCCAAATCGTCTCGGGAGCGTTTTGAATCCAAGGGAAGGATTCCTAAGGTCGATATACTATCCTAATCAACTCTATTTTAAGGTTTTGTGAATGTTGATGTGCTAAGAATTGTAGAAATAGATAGTTGATGCATTTTCCCTAATTTTCTATGAAATAAGCTAATTATGGATGGGAATGTGAATGGATATGTGGATTGGAAATGTGGGTAGAATGTATGGAGGATGGGAAATGTATGGAGGATGGGATTAATTTGTGGATGTGGATGAATATATTGATTGTATGGATGAATTATGGTTTGATGAATGCTTGAAAATATAGAGGAGAAATGGATTCATATTATACGTACACAAGGTGTTTGTGAAAAGGCTTGAATGGATAAATGCTATTATACTCTTATGAAATGGTGGTAAATTGATTATGAATTGCGATATGAATTATGATAAGATATGTATATGTGAATGGTTTGTTAAGTATGTCTAATTATTTGCATGGAAATTGATAGTCGGGAAGGTAAGAACTTAGAGGAACATCTCTCAAACCGGGAATTCTCTAACTATTTGGTATGGGACATATAGTGGAGTTTCCATGGTGGGAGATCGGAACCTAAGCAATTACCAACTCGAATATTAATTTCGACACTTAAGCACATATGCACGTGTATGTTAAGATAAGAGTCTCACAAGTCACACATATGGACTACAAGCATGAACATGGCATACGTATGACATTCTGAATAAGCATAAGCATGGCATGGTCCGTATCCGCCAAGAACGGCATGTCTCATTACAGTGTGGTCTAAATAAGTGCATAAGGCATGGTCCGTATCCGCCAAGAACGGCATGTCTCATCCTGGTATGATCTGAATAAGTGCATAAGCATAAGTGTAAGCATCTCACAAGCACGTGGTCTCATAAGCATAAGCAACTCATAAGTGTATTGTCTTCCAAGTCTAAGATTCTCACAAGTACACAAGTCAAGGTGATGATATGATGAATATGCGCACACGTTCTTCCGCACTCTGATTATGTTATTATGCTATTGGATATGTTTCTGACTAAGTGCAGGTATATTATTATTGTTGATTGGATTTTATATACACTGAGTACCTTTGTACTCAGCCGGACTTTTGTCTTGGCAAGTATAGAGCAGGAGTACACGGTGGAGCCGTGGGTTGAGGAAACATACATTGAGGAAGGAGGTGAAGGTGAGCCTTCTGAGGAGGGAGCCGGAGACTTGGGTGGCTACACCTCTTAGTTTACATTTCTTTTCATTGACAGAGTTTTGTAATTGACTTTTAGAGGATGTTGCTCAGTAGACCTCTCATTAGTTGTGTATCAGACTTGTTGTAGACTTCTCATTAGTTGTGTATCAGACTTGTTGGTTCATTGTGAGTTGTATATATAGACCTTAGACTTGTGCAGGTTGGATTGGGTTTATATATCGGAATTTTATTACTCTCATTTTTGGAGACTCGTGTAGTAGCCTTGTATGCATGGTTTTAAACGGGTTAAGTGAATGTGGCGATTCCAAAGTCCTATTTTAGCCTTAGTAGGATTTGGGGTCGTTACACAAACTTTTTGGATGGTTTCCCTCATTCATGGTGCATGAATTCTGAATCAACTGTACATGTTTGTAATTGGTTGCATGAATTCAAGGAAACCAGGAAATCGACAAGACAGGAGCAGAAGCTTAAAATTGGCTCGAGTGCAAATTTTGCAGTTAAGTCGATTGGTGTGTTTACTCTTTATTTACTTTATGGAAAGATATTAATTTTATAAGACTGTTTTTATGTGCCTTCTGCACACAGAAATTTGATTTCAGTATTTAGACTCTTACATTGTGGATTCTCTATCGTTTTTAATTCAATAGTTGAAATTAAGAAAGATGGAATGGTCTTGATTATTGGTAATCTTATTAATGGTCTTTATTTTATATTTCCTTTGGTAAATAATGAATGTCTGCAAAGTGACAATGCCTCATCATCTAGAAGGACTAGAATGAAGAGACATTGCATAGAGTCTACTTATCTTTGGCATAAGAGACTTGGTCATTTTAATCTTGATAGGATCAAAAGGTTGGCAAAAGATGGTCCCCTTGAATTCCTCAAGGTAGAACCACTCCCTACTTGCGAGTTTTGTCTTGAAGGGAAAATGACCAAGAAGCCTTACCCTAAAAAGGTAGGAAGAGCTAAAGAAAAGTTGAAACTCATACATAGTGATGTATGTGGTCCATTTAACATTGTTGCACAAGGGTAATACCGGTATTTTGTCACATTTACCGATGACTATTCTAGATATGTGTAGCACCCCGGACTTTTTCATCCTTAATGAATAGCACCTTCGTAGCTAATTGGCCGTTTTTGTAGTCTAATTAATAAATAAGGGAGAAATCGGAAATTCCAAAACGTCAGAAATGTTTGTTTTTGAAAGACGGATTCAACGCAAGTTGAATCGTCGAAATCCGACGAGCGAGTCAAAAGATAGGGTCAAAACAGTCCAGACATACAGAGCACCGATCACTCGGTCCAGTCAACGATCGATCGGTCCATAACCGATCGATCGGTAGCTATCGCACGGTCAGAAATTTTGTATGGGGAAATTTTCCAGAGAGTGAGTTTTTGACCGGTCGATCGGTCATAAACACCGATCGCTCGGTAGGCAACCGATCGATCGGTCATAACTACCGATCGCTCGGTCTTCGCGTTTTTGCAGGATTTTCATTAAGGGCTTTTTCGTCTTTTGGGGGTTAAACCCTTTCTCCTTAAGGCTTGCCCGAGCCTTAGGGCATCATTCACTATACTTAGAGAGATTTGGGAGATAAGAGAGAAGAGAAAAGGGTTTCCTAAAACCTAGGTTGCTTTTGGAGAAGAAATCAAAGGGGTGAAGACCCTAGATCGTCCTCAAGCACGTTTCCTTCAAGATTTCAACTCAAGCTCGGGTGAGGTGCATTCTCCAAGCTAGGGCAGCCCTCACTCACGTTTTTGAAAGGGATTTCTTCCCCAACTCGAGTCTTCCTCAAGCAAGGGTTGTTCCCTACCCCTTTTGGAGCTTCAATCAAGGTTTCTACCAAGGATCAAGCCTTGATTCAAAGTTAGTACACCCTACTAACTTTCCCTAGCAATAACCTAGGTTTTCTAGTGTAAATGGTGATTATATATATTATGCTTTTCCTTCCCTATGCATTGTATTAACTCAACAAATATAAACAAGATAAGGGAAATGGAATGAATGTGTGGATGGGAGATTGGATGTGGCGATTGGATGCTGAATGTGATGTATGATGTGTGGGTTGTGGATTGGAAAATGGAGGATGGGCATAGTACAAATAACAAACTTACCATTGTGTGATCGAATGGAAAATATGCATTTAAAAGAAGGAAATAAACTACTAAGGAATAATGTATGAAAGTGTTTGACAAAATACCTAAACTATGAATAAATGATCTCAATGAAGAATATAGAAATGGGTCTTATGCATGCGTTCTTATAAATGATAAATTGATCAAATGTTATGCAAACTACTTATGTTACCTATGTTCATATCATGAATTGAATTGTAATGTCATATTTTGGTTATTCCCATTATCATGATTGTCACTATGGACACGTACACGAGCACGCATGATAGCATGAACCGAGATTTCAAGAGCATGTGCATATAATAAACAACAAGAAAATATCGCATGTCAAGGAGGTTGGTAGCCCAGGGAGGATTCGGGTACTAACCTCTGGCTCACAAGATAACCCTTAAAACACCTATTGTCAAGGAGGTTGGTAGCCCAGGGACATTCGGGTACTAGCCTCTGGCTCACAAGAAAACTAAACAAGTAATAAAAATCACCTATTGTCAAGGAGGTTGGTAGCCCAGGGAGGATTCGGGTACTAACCTCTGGCTCACAAGAAAACCCTGCATTTCATAACAAGGAGGTTGGTAGCCCAGGGAGATTCGGGTGCTAACCTCTGGCTCACAAGTGCATTGCATATCAAGGAGGTTGGCAGCCCAGGGATATTCGGGTGCTAGCCTCTGGCTCACAAGTTTACAAGATGGAGGTTTACAAGATGATGATCATGCATTCATGCATGCACGCATACATGACTTCTACGAGGCATACCGGGACATGACATGGGTTTTCAAGCATGAGTTTTATCGGCGTTTTCGCATTCATGTACGCACGTCAGGATGCTTGTATTGTGTTATGCCCTATACTGTTTCTTTGTGATGTTTCTATTTACTGCTTGTATGATATTACTATTGTGTGCTTTATTATTGTTATGGTCTGCTAGTAGCTTGTACTCGCTGAGTATTCCATGCTCAGCCGTACTTTCATGTCGGCAGGTACTGAGGGAGCCCTCGACCCGGAGCCTTGGGTCGAGGAAGAGTATATAGAGGAGAGAGAGCCGGCTATTCCATTTCAGTCTCAGGCGGACCGAGACCTCGATGCGTGGCCATACCTCGACTACTGTTGAGGGGAGAGTATGAGAGGGTCTTATGTATTTTGATATTTTGATAGGTGGGCCTGTCCACCTTAGACTTAGATGTGTTTTGTATTTATGTCAACTTGGAATACCATTTTGGATCATCCGAAGAAATGAAAATTTGTTTACGCTTCCGCATATATGATAGCTTCCGCGCTCTGATTATCGTTATGAGTACTGTATTTTATCTTGTGCATTACAGGATGGTTTGATAGGTTCGCAGTGTGACACCTAAAATATCCCTAAACTCCTAGGGGGTATTTCGGGGCGTTACAATATGTGTAAACACCCCAATTTTGCACCCCCTAGTCTCTTTGTACACCTCGCAAAACCCTTTAAAAAATCTTTTTTTAGAACCCTCTTTCCACGTGCTTCGATTTCTGAAAAACGCCCCTTAGGTAAAAAAATGACCAAAATGCCCCTATGATGAAAAATGACCAAAATTCCCCTGAAAATGTGCTAAAAAGTTATCATTATGTCTAAAATGATTTTACAAATTTTTTGATGAATTTTGGCTATTTTTGAATTAAATTGGACTTAAAACAGTAGAAAATGACTGAAATGCCACTGGAGTGCAAAATGCCCCTAAAAAGTGCTAAAAAATCCATGTTTTATCTAAAATATTTTTCTAAATTTTATCAGTTCAATTTTGACTATTTTTGAGCTAAAACAGAAAAATGGCTTTTCGGTGAATCAAGGCGCGACACGTGGCAAGCCAAAAATTAAAAAAAAATAGTTTTTTGGCCCCTAGCTAGGGGTGCTACTTCAAACAGCGCCCCCAGAGGGGCCTGTTCTGTAAAGCCCCAGACTTTTTCATGCTTAATACATGGCACTTTCGTAGCCAATTTATCTTTAAAGTAGTACAATTAATAAATAAGGAAGAAATTAGAAATTCTGAAACGTCAGAAATGTTCTTTTTCGAAGTATGAACCCAACGCAAGTTGAATCATCAAAATCCGACGAACGAGTCAAAAGATATGGCCAAAACAATTTGGACCTACAGAGCACCAATCGCTCGGTCCATGGAGCGATCGATCGGTAGCTATCGACTGGTCGAAAAATTTGTATGGGGAAATTTTCCAGAAAGTTGATTTTTGGTCGAGAGCTTGGTCAACACACCAATCGCTCGGTAGGCAACCGATCGATCGGTCATAAACACCGATCGCTCGGTCTTCGTGTTTTTGCAGAAATTTCATTAAGGGTGTTTTCATCTTTTGGGCGTTTCACTCATGCCTTAAAGGTTTTGCCCGATCATTTAAGGGTTCATACACAACCCTTAGAGTCTTTTGAGAGATAGAGAGAAAGGAGAAGGGTTTCCAAACCTAGGGTTTGCTTTGGGGAGAAATCAAAGGGGTTTCAAGACCCACAATCATCCTCAAGCTCGTTTTCTTCAAGATCAAGGTCCAAGCTCGTGAGGAGCACTTTCTCCAAGCTAGGGCAGCCCCTCACAAACGTTTTTGGAGGAGTTTTCTTCCACATTGACCAAGGTCGGTACCTCTTGCTACCCTCCTAGTTATAGCTCCTTTTTTCCTTTATTTCTCTTTGTTTCCTTCCTTTGTACATGTGCTATGAGTTTGGAAGTGTGAACGTGGTGAATGGAGATGGAATAGGCGATTGGATGCCAATGGTTGTGTTGTGATGATTGAAACGGGGGAGGGCACTGTATCCATAATAAACACACATTTATGATGTGAGTAAACTCACCTAGAAAAGCATGATTTAGGTTTAAATGAATAATGAATAATGAACACACCATATTTGATGAAATGCCAAGGTGAATAAAGTGAGTTGTAAATTAGGAAATGCATGCCTAATAAATTATGAAAATTGCTAGGGCCTATGATAGCGTGTTTTCTTGCTTTCCCTAAATGATTTGAATATTGCATTGCTCAATCATTGATGTTATATGTGTTGTGAATTACCCAAATGTCATATTTAAATTTAAATGCAAGTATGTACACGATTCCCACGAGCACGGCATGCATGACATGATTTACCGAGGTTTTCAAGAACATGGTTAGAGGTGAGACATATCCTACGATATGTTTTACCTCGCTTTTCACAAAAAAACAAGAACAAACATTCCACGAGGGGTCTCCCCTCACTCACAAGTGCATAACATAAAGAAGGGCCTCCCATCCCTCGCAAGTACATACATATCATGAAGAAGGGTCTCCCTTCCCTCTCAAGTGCATTGCATAAAGAAGGGTCTCCCTTCCCTCTCAAGGCATCTCACAAGCGCATCTCACAAGTGTATCTCACAAGTTACATGATCACAAGCAAGCACGCATGACATGCATGACATGACACGACATACAAGAATCAAGCAAGATAGACAAGACGAGTTTTCAAGCACGAAAATGGTACCTTAAGTCAAGTCAAGCGCACAGTGTTTTTAAGGGTTTTATCGGCTTTTATGAATGCAAGCATGATTATATACTGCTTTACTTTATTGTTATGATATGAATTATTCCTACTTTGTATGTGTGAATTGTTTCCAGCTCTATGTATCGCTATCTGTATGCTATGACTGTTGGTTAGCATTTGGTACACGCTGAGTATTCCATGCTCAGCCATATATTTATGTCGGCAGGTTCTGAGAGAGCTGCTACTCCATTTGATGTCTGTGCTCCAAGCCCTTGGGTGGAGGAGGAGTACTTTGAGGAGCCGGTGGAGGAGCCTCAGGGAGAGGGTTATTATTAGGTGGTGGTAGATTCTGAGTGGATAGAGCTGTGGGTGAGTTGAGAGATGTATATCCATGTATTTTGGCGGGCTTGTCCGCACTTTCTTTTGGACTTCTTTTGTGTAACTTGGATCACATATGTATATACATAGAGGTTTGCTTAAGTCTTCCGCTGTGCTATGTTTAAGTATGTTTCCACTATGTACGTCCTCTATTGTATATGCTATGTGGGTTTATGCAGGATGGTTTGTCAAGCAAGTCATGTAAGCCATGATTAGTCGTCCAAAGTTCACTCTAACTCCTAGGGTGGGTTTCGGGTCGCGACATGTTCTCTTTAGGCATGTCAGCAGGCCATTTTTTAAAAACCCGCATAGGGGTGCTACTTGAAGTAGCGCCCCCCCAATTTCGTTCAATTTTGCCTCCTAACTGTTGCTTGCCGCCTTGCTTTGTGGGGTTTTTATCCAAAAGGGGAGCTACTTGAAGTAGCTCCCCCCATTTTGAAAAACTATAAATACCCCTCACCCCCTCACTTCATTCTCATTCCATTTTTGCTTGCTTTCTTCTCTCTCCTCTTTCAAAAATCTCTCTTTAGCGTTGGCGATCCCGGGAATTCGATTTCGAAGAATAATTCTCGAGAGCACTCATTTCAGAGACCCTTTTGGGTTTCCCATAAGGTAAAATATTGCCAAAAATCTGATGTTTGCTTAGTCTTTTTGTCGCGCCCCAAAATACCCCCTAGGAGTTAAGGAATACTTTAGGTGTGACCATACGTACCTGCCAAACCGTCCTGTAATGAACAAGATAATTACAGTACTAAAATTGATAATCCAAGCACGGAAGATAAACATAAATGCGGAAGCGTAAACTAACTATTTCTTTTCTTCTAAGATTTCCAAAATAGTATTCCAAGTTAACATATAAACAAAACATGTCTAAGTCTAAGGTGGACAAGCCCACCTATCAAAATGTCAAAATACATAAGCACCCTCTCGTACTCTCCCCTCAACAGTAGTTGAGGTACGGCCACACGTCAAGGTCTCGGTCCGCCTGAGACTGCAGTGGGATAGACGGCTCTCTCTCCTCTGTATACTGTTCCTCGACCCAAGGCTCCGGGTCGAGGGCTCCCTCAGTACCTGCCGACATGAAAGTACGGCTAAGCATGGAATACTCAGCGAGTACAAGCTACTAGCTAACCATACCAATAATGAACACAACAACGGTAATACAGTACAAAGTAGAAATTAGAGCATCACAAAAGAAGTAGCATAAGACATGGTACAATACAATCATCTTGACGTGCGTGCATGAATGCGAAAACTCTGATAAAACTCATGCTTGGAAATCCGTTTCATGTCTCGGTATGGCTTGTAGAAATCATGTATGCGTGCATGCATGAATGCCTTGTCATCATCTTGTAACCTTGCATCTTGTAACTTGTGAGCCAGAGGCTAGCACCCGAATCTCCCTTGGCTGCCAACCTCCTTGATATATGGTTTTCTTGTGAGCCAGAGGCTAGTACCCGAATGTCCCTGGGCTACCAACCTCCTTGAGAATATGTGATTTTTATTACTTGTTTAGTTTTCTTGTGAGCCAGAGGCTAGTACCCGAATGTCCCTGGGCTACCAACCTCCTTGACAATATGTGTTTTGGGTTTTCTTATGAGCCAGAGGCTAGTACCCGAATCTCCCTGGGCTACCAACCTCCTTGACATGCAATATTTTCTTGTTGGTTATTATATGCACATGCTCTTGAAATCTCGGTTCATGCTAACATGCGTGCTCGTGTACATGCCAATAGTGACAATCATGGGAATGAGGATAACAAAAGAGATATTACATTTCAGTTAATTCATAGTACATGCATATGGCCATTTGAGTAATTAACATGGTATTTAAATCAATTCACCATTCATAAGAATACGTGCATAAGGCCTATTTCCATTTTCTTCATTCAAATCATTATTTCATAGTTTAGGCATTTTGTCAAACACATCACATGCAATGTTCCTCCATAGTTCATCTTCTTCTTTTTAGTGCATATTTTCCATCCAATAATCAAAGTGAGTTCATTATTGGTAAAATGCCCATCCTCCATTTTCCATTACACATACCACACATATCACACATCATACATTCGGCATCTCATCGCCTCAATCAATCTCCCATCCACACGTCCATATCCTTCTCTTTTTCTTGTTTGTAATTATTAGAGATGATACATTTTACAAGGAAGGAAACATACTAACATGAATCACATTTCACATAGAAAACCTAGATTATTGCTAGGGGAAGTTAGTAGGGTGTACCAACCTTGACTCAAGGCTTGATTCTTGGTAGAAACCTTGATTGAAGCTCCAACTTGAAATGAGGAAACCTTTTCTTAAGGGAGACTTGGTTTGGGACAGAAAACCCTCTTGAAATACCTTGGAGAATGCTGCCCTAGCTTGAGAACAAGATCCCCCACGAGCTTGAGCCTTGAACTTGAAGCAATCCAAGTTTGAGGATGATCTAGGGTTGTCAAACCCCTTTGATTCCTTCTCCAATGGAAACCCTAGGTGCAAATCCCCTTCTCCTCTCTCTCTAACTCTCAAAAGCCCTCTAATTATGTTGAATAAGCCCTAAAGGCTAGGGCAAGCCTTATGAAGTAAGGGTTTAACACCCGAAAGACAAAACTGACCTCATTGAAATTTCTGTAAAAACGCGAAGACCGAGCGATCGGTGGTTATGACCAATCGATCGGTTGCCTACCGAGCGATCGGTGTTCTGACATAGCGACCGGTCAAAAACATGCTCTCTGGAAAATTTTCCCATACAAAATTTTTGATCAGTCGATAGCTACCGATCGATCGGTTTTGGACAGATCGATCGCTGAATGGACCGAGCGATCTGTAACACCCCGAAATACCCCCTAGGAGTTTAGGGATATTTTAGGTGTCACACTACGTACCTATCAAACCATCCTGTAATGCACAAGATAAAATACAGTACTAACAACGATAAACAGAGCGCGGAAGCTATCATATATGCGGAAGCGTAAACAAATTTTCATTTCTTCTAATGATCCAAAATAGTATTCCAAGTTAACATAAATATAAGACATGTCTAAGTCTAAGGTAGACAGGCCCACCTATCAAAACATCAAAATACACAAGACCCTCTCATACTCTCCCCTCAACAGTAGTCGAGGTATGGCCACGCATCGAGATCTCGGTCCGCCTGAGACTGTAATGGAATAGTCGGCTCTCTCTCTTCTATATACTCTTCCTCGACCCAAGGCTCTGGGTCGAGGGCTCCCTCCGTACCTGCCGACATGAAAGTACGGCTGAGCATGGAATACTCAGTGAGTACAATCTACTAACAGACCATAACAATAATAAAACACACAATAGTAATATCATACAAGCAGTAATAGAAACATCACAAAGGAAACAGTATAAGGCATGATACAATACAAGCATCCTGACGTGCGTACATGAATGCGAAAACGCCGACAAAACTCATGCTTGAAAACCCATGTCATGTCCCGGTATGCCTCGTAGAAATCATGTATGCGTGCATGCATGAATGCATGATCATCATCTTGTAAAACTCCATCTCGTAACTTGTGAGCCAGAGGCTAGCACCCGAATCTCCCTGGGCTGCCAACCTCCTTGATATGCAATGCACGTGTGAGCCAGAGGTTAGTACCCGAATGTCCCTGGGCTACCAACCTCCTTGATATGCAATGCACTTGTGAGCCAGAGGTTAGTACCCGAATGTCCCTGGGCTACCAACCTCCTTGATATGCAATGTTTGGTTTTCTTGTGAGCCATAGGCTAGCACCCGAATCTCCCTGGGCTACCAACCTCCTTGACAATAGGTGATTTTTATTACTTGTTTAGTTTTGTTGTGAGCCAGAGGTTAGCACCCGAATGTCCCTGGGCTACCAACCTCCTAGACAATAGGTGTTTTAGGGGTTATCTTGTGAGCCAGAGGTTAGTACCCGAATCCTCCCTGGGCTACCAACCTCCTTGACATGCAATATTTTCTTGTTGTTTATTATATGTACATGCTCTTGAAATCTCGGTTCATGCTATCATGCGTGCTCGTGTACGTGTCCCTAGTGACAATCATGATAATGGGAATAACCAAGATATGACATTACAATTCAATTCATGATATGAACATAGGTAACATAAGTAGTTTGCATAACATTTGATCAATTTATCGTTTATAAGAACGCATGCATAAAACCCATTTCCATATTCTTCCTTTAGATCATTTATTCATATTTTAGGCATTTTGTCAAACACAGCACATGCAATGTTTCTTAATGATTCATCGTGTTCTTTTTAGCGCGTATCTTCCATCCAACATCAAGGTAAGTTCATTATTGGTAAAGTGCCCATCCACCATTTTCATCACACACATCACACAACATACATCTCGGCATCCAATCGCCACATCAACACCCACACACATCCTTACCCTTTTCTTATCTTATTCAGGTTCATTGGAGATGATACATTTCATATGGGAGGTAAACATAATAGCATAAATCACATTTCATAAGGAAAACCTAGATTTATTGCTAGGGTAAGTTAGTAGGGTGTACTAACCTTAGATCAAGGCTTGATCTTGAAGAAACCTTGAAATAAAAGCTCTATTTGGAAGGAGGAAGCCTTTGCTTGAAAGGGACTTGAGTTGGGGAAGAAACCCCTTTCAAAAACGCCGTAGGATCGCTGCCCTAGCTTGGAGAATGAGTCCCCACACGAGCTTGAGCCTTGAACTTGAAGCAACTCGAGTTGGGGTGAGCTAGGGTTCTTAAACCTCCCTTGATTCCCTTCTCAAAACCAAACCCTAGGTTAGAGCTTCCTTCTCTTCTCTCTCTATCTCTCAAAATCTCTCAAATGTTGTAAATGATCTCTAAGGGTCGGGCAAGCCTTAAGAAGAAAGGGTTTAACCCCCAAAAGATGAAAAAGCCCTTAATGAAATTTCTGCAAAACGCGAAGACCGAGCGATCGGTGTTTAAGACCGATCGATCAGTTGCCTACCGAGCGATCGGTTAATTGACCGAGATCTCGGTCAAAAATCAACTCTCTGAAAAATTTTCCCATACAAAAGTTTCGACCGTGCGATAGTTACCGATCGATCGGTTTTGGACCGATCGATCGCTGAATGGACCGAGCGATCGGTGCTCTGTAGGTCTGGACTGTTTTGACCATATCTTTTGACTCGCTCGTCGGATTTCGACGATTCAACTTGCGTTGGGTTCGTCTTTCGAAAACGCACATTTCTGACATTTCGGAATTTCCGATTTCTCTCTTATTTATCAATTAGACTATGAGGAATGCCAATTAGCTACGAAAACGGTATTCATTAAGTATAGAAAAATCCGGGGTGCTACATTCTCCCCCCCTTACAAAAATTTCGTCCCCGAAATTTGGACGATACATACATGCACAAAATCAAAACAAAATTACAAGCCTTATGCACAAGTCTATTCAAACAACTCGGGATACTTTGCTTTGACTTCGGCTTCACGCTCCCAGGTGGCTTCTTCTCTCGCGTGATGTTGTCATTGCACTAGGACTAGCGGTATAGTCTTGTTGTGAAGCACTTGGTCTCTTTGATCCAATATGTGAATCGGCTTCTCAACCAACGTGAGGTCCTCTCGGATCTCTATCGTATCAAGTTCGACGACATGTGAAGGATCCGGGATATACTTCCGGAGCATCGAGATGTGAAACACGTTGTGGACCGCCGCCATATGAGCGGGTAAAGCAACCCGGTAAGCTACCTCACCAACTCGAGCAATGATCTCGAACGGACCCATATATCTCGGGCTAAGCTTGCCTCTCTTCCCGAATCGCATAACACCTTTGGTCGGTGAAATCCTTACAAACACAAAATCACCGACTCGGAATTCAAGATCCCTCCTTCGGTTGTCGGCATAGCTTTTCTGTCTATCTTGTGCGGTCTTTAACCTCTCCCGGATAAGCTTGACCCTATCCGCGGTTTGTTCAATTAACTCGGGGCCCAAAATCTTTCTTTCTCCCACTTCATCCCAATACAACGGGGATCTACAACTCCTTCCGTACAAAGCCTCGAAAGGCGCCATTTGTATGCTTTCTTGATAACTATTGTTGTAAGTGAATTCTACCAAAGGTAGGTGATCTTCCCAACTTCCCTTGAAGTCTAGCATACATGCTTGGAGCATATCTTCAATAACCTGATTCACCCTCTCGGTTTGCCCGTCGGTCTGTTGGTGGAAAGCTGTGCTAAAGTCTAACCGGGAGCCCATTGCACCTTGAAAACTTTTCCAAAACCTGGATGTGAATCTTGGGTCTCTATCCGACACAATACTCACTGGCACCCCATGTAATCGGACTATTTCCTTGATGTATAGCTCCGCTAACTGATTGGAGTTGAATGTAGTCCGGTACGGTAAGAAATGAGCGGACTTCGTGAGTCTATCAACAACTACCCATATAGCATCGGTCTTCCTAACCGTCTTCGGCAACCCCACGATGAAGTCCATAGAGAAATGTTCTCATTTCCACTCGGGAATAGGGAGAGACTGCAAAATACCCACCAGTCTCAAATGCTCCGCTTTCACCTGTTGGCACACCAAACACCGTGCCACATACTCCACAACCTCTCTCTTCATGTTTCGCCACCAAAAGTGACTCTTGAGGTTCCGGTACATCTTCGTACCCCCATGATGCACTGTATACTTAGACCGGTGAGCTTCGTCCATAATCTCTCTCCAAAGGTCTGCATTGGCTGGGACACTAAGCCTTCCCTTGAATGTAATAGCACCTCGGCTAGTGAGAGAGAAGTCCGTACTACCCTTGGCCACTTCCTTATCCCGAAAAGCAAACAAGTCAGTGTCTGTGGCTTGATACTCCTGGATCAAGTCTATAAGGTACGGCCGAACTGTAACATTTGCCAAAACCGAACTGCGGACAGAATCGTTCACACTGATGTCTAGATTTGCCAAATCGTCTAACAGTCTCCATTCCTGCACCAACATGTGAGCCAACAACCCCGATGGTTTCGTACTCAGAGCGTCTGCCACCACATTTGCTTTTCCCGGGTGATATTGGATAGTGCACTCGTAGTCCTTTAAGAACTCAATCCAACGCCGTTGTCGTAAGTTTAGCTCTTTTTGGGAAAAGAGATACTTGAGGTTCTTGTGGTCCATGTACACATAGAACTCCACCCCGTACAGATAATGTCGCCAAATTTTGAGTGCAAACACGACCGCCGTAAGCTCCAAGTCGTGAGTGGGGTAGTTCTTTTCATGCTCTTTCAACTGCCTTGATGCATAGGCAATGACTTTCTTGTGTTGCATTAGGACACACCCGAGTCCGACGTGCGAGGCATCACTATACACCTCATACCCAAAAGGTCCAGATGGCACAATAAGGACAGGGGCTGTGGTGAGGCGTTTCTTCAACTCTTGGAAACTTACTTCACATCGGTCACTCCAACTGAACTTTGCGTTTTTACTTGTCAAGTAGGTGAGAGGTGCCACCAAACTGGAGAATCCCTCCACAAATCTCCGGTAGTAGCCTGCCAATCCGAGGAAACTACGTATCTCCGTGACGCTCTTGGGCCTCTCCCAACTCATGACTGCCTCAACCTTGGCTGGATCTACAGAAATGTCTTCGGCCGACACCACGTGTCCAAGAAATGCGACCTTCTCTAACCAGAACTCGCACTTACTCAATTTGGCATATAGCCTATGCTCTCTCAACATCTCCAGAGCAAGGCGGAGGTCTCGTGCGTGGTCTTCCCATGTCTGGGAATACACCAAAATGTCATCAATGAATACAATCACGCATCGATCCAAGTAAGATCGGAACACCTGGTTCATCAAATCCATGAATGCCGCCGGTGCATTCGTCAGCCCAAAAGGCATGACAAGGAACTCGTAATGCCCATACCGAGTCCTGAAAGCCGTCTTCTGAACATCTTCCGCCTTGATCCTTAATTGGTGATACCCCGATCTAAGATCAATTTTGGAGAAGAATCTCGCTCCCTTCAGTTGGTCAAACAAGTCGTCTATCCTTGGCAAGGGATAACGATTCTTGATAGTTACCTTGTTCAACTGACGGTAGTCTATACACATCCTCATAGACCCGTCCTTCTTCTTCACAAAGAGAACCGGAGCTCCCCACGGTGAGACACTTGGTTGGATGAAACCAAGTTGTTGTAACTCCTCAATCTATTTCTTCAATTCTTCCAGCTCTATAGGGGCCATTCTATACGGTGCCCTTGAAATCGGAGCGGTGCCCGAAGTAAACTCTATAGCGAACTCAATCTCCCGATTCGGAGGAAACCCGGGAAGTTCCTCCGGAAACACATCTAAGAACTCACTCACAACTGGAATAGTCGAAGAGTTTTGTACTTCGGGGTTCGCTAAGCTCAAAGCTGCAAGGCGAGCAATATCCCTTTCTCTCAATCCTCAGAAATGAAAAGGCTTAACTCCTTCCGGCTTGAAATTCACCATCTTCTCAAAACACGCAACATTCCCGTGATGGTTTGACAACCAATCCATCCCTAAGATGACATCAAAATCCAAGTCTTGAAAAGCTAGGACGATAAGATCGGCTAACAGTTCATGCTCCCCCACTTGAACCACACTATCCCTGAATATCTTGTCCGTATCAACTGACTTGCCGAGTGGAGTTGCAATGGTCAACTCCCGCTCTAACGGAGTAGACTCAGTCAAAAATCCCTTTGCGAAACTAGGTGACACAAAGGAGTGAGTGGATCCTGTGTCGATCAACACACAGGCGAGACACTCGTTCACTAATAAAGCGCCTGTGCGATTAAGTAACTACTATTAGTAGATTTCAAACAATCACAAGCATCATACATAGAATAGCCCTTAGTATAAATAATCACATAATAAACCATAGAAATTTTACACAACTTAGACTCTAAAATTTTTGCGTACCTTGCACGACATCGTCGGATGCACGTGCGTCTCTCTCGGATAAGGCAAAGACTCAGCCCGGTGTGGCTGGGCGAGGAGGCCGGGTAGACTGTGAGGCCCTCGAAGCCTGGGAAGAGCTAGGCTGGGATGTCTGCCTAATCAAGGGCCTGCTCCCCGAAGACTGAGCTGGCAATTGACGTCGGGGACAATCTCTAACCATGTGACCATGGTCACCACAATGGAAGCAACTTCCTGAAACCCTCCGGCATTCTCCTGCTGGATGCCTCCTTCCACAAAGAGTGCAGGCCTCATGTGAATAGAGGGAAGGAGCATATCCCGTAACCTGAGTAACTGCGGGGCGAGGAGCATATGAGGTAGCCGGGCGAAAAGCCGGTGGAGCAAAAGAGCGAGGGGCCTGTGGTGCTGAATATATCCTCTGTGACTGAGCCAGCTCTGCGGACTGATACAAGCTAGTCCTTGCTCTTTTCTCCCCTGAACTACTTGACTGTCCTTTCTCCATTCCTCTTCTCTTAAAGAACTCTTCAGAATTCGACTCGGCCAACAATGCCTTGTCCACAACTTCTGAATATGTCTCATGTCGGAACATTGAGACACGATCCTTGAGGTAGGCCTTCAACCCCCTCTCGAATTTCTGGGCCTTCATAGCCTCGGTAGCTATCATGTGTGGAGCAAATCGAGATAGCTCTGAAAATTTGGCTTCATAAGCCGCTACGGACATATTACCTTGCTCCAAGGTAATAAATTCCACTACCATCTTCTCTCTCATTCCGACCGGAAAGTATTTCTTGTTGAAAGCTTCCAAGAATTCCTCCCAAGTCCAGTCTTGACCTTGCCGGGTCAACTCTCGGGTCCGAAGTGTGGATTTCCACCAATGGTCGGCCTCGCCTTCAAGCATAAAGGCGGCCCAAGTGACCCTTTCCACTTCCGTAGGTGCCAATACCGAGAATATCTTCTCGAGTTGCCGAATCCAACCCTCGGCGACAAGTGGATCAATGCTTCCACAAAAAGTTGGAGGCCTCATCCTCCGAAAAGCTTCTATCCCGGCTTGGGCTCGGTTAGGAGGAGCCGGTATAAGTGCCGCATTAGGCGGAGTGGCCGGTTGCCTTGCCACCAACATAGCCAAAGTCTCGGCTATGGATGCGAATGCTTGGGCAAAGTTGGGTTGATCATCACCCGAGGGAGCATCACCTCCATTACCCCTCGTGTTGTACCCGCGACCACGGGTATTGCGTCTCATGATTTCTCCTGAGAACGACAATACAACAAGAGTCTAACATGGATACGCATTTAGCACAAATTTCACAATTCGCTCAGTACATATTCATCAAGCATATTTAATAAGCACAACACAATTAATGCACATATGGTATACAACACAACATCATCCATACAATCCGTGTTCCTAGCGTAGGACTCTAAGTTTGGTTGAGATTCAACCTATTTTGACTAGGACTAACTTGTTAGTCCATACTTGGAATACAACTAATGCCTTGTTCAATCGTGGTCTCTAGTACTACGCGACCCTAGGGACTCTAATGCCTAGGGCTCTGATACCACTCTGTAACACCCCGAAATACCCCTTAGGAGTTTAGGGATATTTTAGGTGTCACACTACGTACCTATCAAACCACCCTGTAATGCACAAGATAAAATACAGTACTAACAACAATAATCAGAGCGCGGAAGCTATCATATATGCGGAAGCGTAAACAAATTTTCATTTCTTCTAATGATCCAAAATAGTATTCCAAGTTAACATAAATACAAGACATGTCTAAGTCTAAGGTGGATAGGCCCACCTATCAAAACATCAAAATGCACAAGACCCTCTCATATTCTCCCCTCAACAGTAGTCGAGGTATGGCCACGCATCGAGATCTCGGTCCGCCTGAGACTGTAATGGAATAGCCGGCTCTCTCTGTTCTATATACTCTTCCTCGACCCAAGGCTCTGGGTCGAGGGCTCCCTCAGTACTTGCCGGCATGATACAATACAAGCATCCTGACGTGCGTACATGAATGCGAAAACGCCGACAAAACTCATGCTTGAAAACTCATGTCATGTCCCGGTATGCCTCGTAGAAATCATGTATGCGTGCATGCATGAATGCATGATCATCATCTTGTAAACCTCCATCTCGTAACTTGTGAGCCAAAGGCTAGCACCCGAATCTCCCTGGGCTGCCAACCTCCTTGATATGCAATGCACATGTGAGCCAGAGGTTAGTACCCGAATGTCCCTGGGCTACCAACCTCCTTGATATGCAATGCACTTGTGAGCCAGAGGTTAGTACCCGAATGTCCCTGGGCTACCAACCTCCTTGATATGCAATGTTTGGTTTTCTTGTGAGCCAGAGGCTAGCACCCGAATCTCCCTGGGCTACCAACCTCCTTGACAATAGGTGATTTTTATTACTTGTTTAGTTTTGTTGTGAGCCAGAGGTTAGCACCCGAATGTCCCTGGGCTACCAACCTCCTAGACAATAGGTGTTTTAGGGGTTATCTTGTGAGCCAGAGGTTAGTACCCGAATCCTCCCTGGGCTACCAACCTCCTTGACATGCAATATTTTCTTGTTGTTTATTATATGTACATGCTCTTGAAATCTCGGTTCATGCTATCATGCGTGCTCGTGTACGTGTCCCTAGTGACAATCATGATAATGGGAATAACCAAGATATGACATTACAATTCAATTCATGATATGAACATAGGTAACATAAGTAGTTTGCATAACATTTGATCAATTTATCGTTTATAAGAACGCATGCATAAAACCCATTTCCATATTCTTCCTTTAGATCATTTATTCATATTTTAGGCATTTTGTCAAACACAGCACATGCAATGTTTCTTAATGGTTCATCGTGTTCTTTTTAGCGCATATCTTCCATCCAACATCAAGGTAAGTTCATTATTGGTAAAGTGCTCATCCACCATTTCCATCACACACATCACACAACATACATCTCGGCATCCAATCGCCACATCAACACCCACACACATCCATACCCTTTTCTTATCTTATTTAGGTTCATTGGAGATGATACATTTCATATGGGAGGTAAACATAATAGAATAAATCACATTTCATAAGGAAAACCTAGATTTATTGCTAGGGTAAGTTAGTAGGGTGTACTAACCTTAGATCAAGGCTTGATCTTGAAGAAACCTTGAAATAAAAGCTCTATTTGGAAGGAGGAAGCCTTTGCTTGAAAGGGACTTGAGTTGGGGAAGAAACCCCTTTCAAAAACGCCGTAGGATCGCTGCCCTAGCTTGGAGAATGAGTCCCCACACGAGCTTGAGCCTTGAACTTGAAGCAACTCGAGTTGGGGTGAGCTAGGGTTCTTAAACCCCCCTTGATTCCCTTCTCAAAACCAAACCCTAGGTTAGAGCTTCCTTCTCTTCTCTCTCTATCTCTCAAAATCTCTCAAATGTTGTAAATGATCTCTAAGGGTCGGGCAAGCCTTAAGAAGAAAGGGTTTAACCCCCAAAAGACGAAAAAGCCTTTAATGAAATTTCTGTAAAACGCGAAGACCGAGCGATCGGTGTTTAAGACCGATCGATCGGTTGCCTATCGAGCAATCGGTTGATTGACCGAGATCTTTGTCAAAAATCAACTCTCTGGAAAATTTTCCCATACAAAAGTTTCGACCGTGCAATAGCTACCGATCGATCGGTTTTGGACCGATCGATTGCTGAATGGACCGAGCGATCGGTGCTCTATAGGTCTGGACTGTTTTGACCATATCTTTTGACTCGCTCGTCGGATTTCGACGATTCAACTTGCGTTGGGTTCGTCTTTCGAAAACGCACATTTCTGACATTTCGGAATTTCTGATTTCTCTCTTATTTATTAATTAGACTATGAGGAAGGCCAATTAGCTACGAAAACGATATTCATTAAGTATAGAAAAATTCGGGGTGCTACACGATCGGTGCTCTGTAGGTCAGAACTGTTTTGGCCATATCTTTTGACTCGCTTGTCGGATTTCGACGATTCAACTTGCGTTGGGTTCGTCTTTCGAAAAGGAATATTTCTAATATTTCAGAATTTCTAATGTCTTCCTTATTTATTAATTAGACTACGAGAAATGCCAATTAGCTACGAAAGTACCATTCATTAAATATAGAAAAGTCTGGGGTGCCACATTCTCCCCCCCTTACAAAAATTTCGTCCTTGAAATTTGGATGATACATACATGCACAAAATCATAATAAATACAAGGGAATGTCAAGGCCCTAAACAAATAATTGAGGATACTTTTCTCGCACTTCGGCTTCTCGTTCCCATGTAGCTTCCTCCCTTGAATGGTGTTGCCATCTTTCTCAGACCAAGGGAATGGTCTTGTTGCGCAAGACTTGATCTCGCCTATCCAATATCTGCACCGGTTGGTCAACTAGTGTAAGATCCTCTCAGATTTCCACTGGATCAAGCTCTATGACATGGGAAGGGTCCGGGATGTACTTTCGAAGCATGGAGATGTGAAACACGTTGTGGACCGCCGCCATATGAGCGGGCAAAGCAACACGGTAAGTCACCTCACCAACTCTAGTAATGATCTCGAACGGACCCACATATCTCGAGCTAAGCTTGCCTCTCTTTCCGAATCTCATAACCCCCTTGGTCGGTGAAATCTTGACAAAAACAAAGTCGCCAACTCGAAATTGAAGGTCTCTCCTTCGGTTGTCGGCGTAGCTCTTCTATCTATCTTGTGCGGTCTTCAACCTCTCCCAGATAAGCTTAACCCTATCTGAGGTTTGTTCAATTAACTCGAGGCCCAAAATTTTTCTTTCTCCCACTTCATCCCAATACAACAGGGATCTACAACTTCTTCCATACAAAGCCTCAAAAGGCGCCATCTGTATGCTTGCTTGGTAACTATTGTTGTAAGCGAATTCCACCAAAGGCAAGTGGTCCTCCCAACTTCCCTTGAAGTCTAGCATACAAGCTCGGAGCATATCTTCAATAACTTGATTCACTCGTTAGGTTTGCCCGTCGGTCTGTGGGTGGAAAGCTGTGCTAAAGTCCAGTCGGGAACCCATAGCATCTTGAAAACTTTTCCAAAACCTGGAAGTGAATCTAGGGTCTCTATCCGACACAATACTCACTGGCACCCCATGCAATCAGACTATTTCCTTGATGTACAAGGCGGCCAACTGATTGGAATTGAAGGTAGTCCGGTATGGTAAGAAATGGACGGACTTCGTGAGTCTGTCGACTACTACCCATATAGCATCGGAATTTTTAACCGTCTTTGGCAACCCCACAATGAAGTCCATAGAGACATGTTCCCATTTCCACTCGGGAATAGGGAGAGACTGCAAAAGTCTAGCCGGTCTCAAGTGCTCTGCTTTCACCTATTGGCACACCAAATACCGCGCCACATACTCCGCAACCTCCCTCTTCATGTTTCGCCACCAAAAGTGACTCTTGAGGTTTCAGTACATCTTCATACCCCCGGGATGCACTGTATACTTGGACCGGTGACCTTCATCCATAATCTCTCTTCGAATGTCTGCATTGGCTGGGACACAAAGCCTTCCCTTGAATGTAATAGCACCTCGGCTAGTGAGAGAGAAGTCCGTACTACCCTTGGCAACTTCCTTGTCCCGTAAAGCCAACAAGTCGGCATCTGTGGCTTGATACTCTTGGATCAAATCTATAATGTACGGTCGAACCGTGACATTTGCCAAAATAGTACTGCGGACAGAATCATTCACACCGATGTCCAAATTTTCCAAATCTTTCAATAGTTTCCATTCCCGCACTAACATGTGATCCAATAGACCCGGAGGTCTTCTACTCAAAGCGTCAGCCACTACGTTCGCTTTTTCCGGGTGATATTGGATGGTGCACTCGTAATTCTTCAAGAATTTTATCCAACGCCGTTGCTGCAAATTTAGTTCCTTCTGAGAAAAGAGGTACTTGAGACTCTTGTGATCCGTTAACACATAGAACTCTACCCCATAAAGGTAATGGCGCCAAATCTTGAGTGCAAACACGACCGTCACAAGCTCCAAGTCGTGAGTGGGGTAATTCTTTTCATGCTCCTTCAGTTGCCTTGAGGCATAAGCAATGACTTTCTTATGTTGCATTAGAACACACTCAAGCCCCACGTGCAAGGCGTCACTATACACCTCATAACCAACATGTCCGGATGGCACAGTAAGGACGGGGGTTGTAGTAAGCCGCTTCTTCAGTTCCATGAAACTGATCTCGCACTTATCGCTCCACACAAACTTGGCATTCTTCTGTGTCAGGTAATGAGAGGTGCAGTCAAACTGGAGAATCCTTCCACAAATCTCTGATAGTAGCCTGCCAATCCAAGGAAACTACGTATCTCCATGACACTCTTGGGCCTCTCCCAACTCATGACTACCTCGACCTTGGCTGGATCAACAGAAATGCCCTCGACTGACACTACGTGGCCTAGGAACGCCACCTTCTCCAACCAGAATTCGCACTTACTCAATTTAGCATATAGCCTATGCTCTCTCAACATCTCCAGAGCAAGGCGGAAGTCTCGTGCGTGATCTTCCCATGTCTAAGAATAGACCAAAATGTCATCAATGAACACAATCACGCATCGATCCAAATAAGATCGGAACACCCGGTTCATCAAATCCATGAACGCCATCGGTGCATTCGTAAGCCCAAAAGGCATGACAAGGAACTCGTAGTGCCCATACCGAGTCCTGAAAGTCATCTTCGGAACATCTTTCGACTTGATCTTTAACTGATGATACCCCGATCTAAGATCAATCTTGGAGAAGAACCTCGCTTCCTTCAGTTGGTCGAACAAGTCGTCTATCCTCGGCAAGGGATAACGATTCTTGATAGTTACCTTGTTCAACTGACGGTAGTCTATACACATTCTCATCGACCCGTCTTTTTTCTTCAAAAAGAGGACCGAAGCTCCCCACGGTGAGACACTTGGTTCGATGAAACCAAGTTGTTGTAACTCCTCAATCTGTTTCTTCAATTCTTCAAGCTCTATAGGGGCCATTCTATATGGTGCCCTTGAAATCGGAGCGGTATCCGGAACAAGCTCTATAGCGAACTCGATCTCTCTATTAGGAGGTAATCCAGGAGTTCTTCTGGGAACACATCTAAGAACTCACTCATTACCGGAATGGCCAAAGAGTTCTGTGCCTCTGGGTTTGCTATGCTCCAAGCTGTGAGGCAAGCAATGTCCCTTTCTCTCAATGATAATACCTTGGAGAATGCTGGAGAATGCTGCCCTAGCTTGAGAACGAGATCCCCCACGAGCTTGAGCCTTGAACTTGAAGCAATCCAAGTTTGAGGATGATCTAGGGTTGTCAAACCCCTTTGATTCCTTCTCCAATGGAAACCCTAGGTTCAAATCCCCTTCTCCTCTCTCTCTAACTCTCAAAAGCCCTCTAATTATGTTGAATAAGCCCTAAAGGCTAGGGCAAGCCTTATGAAGTAAGGGTTTAACACCCGAAAGACAAAAATGACCTTATTGAATTTCTGCAAAAACGCGAAGACCGAGCGATCGGTGGTTATGACCGATCAATCGGTTGCCTACCGAGCGATCGGTGTTCTGATCGAGCGACCGGTCAAAAACATGCTCTCTGGAAAATTTCCCCATACAAAATTTTTGACCAGTCGATAGCTACCGATCGATCAGTTTTGGACAGATCGATCGCTGAATGGACCGAGCGATCGATGCTCTGCAGGTCAGAACTGTTTTGGCCATATCTTTTGACTCGCTCGTCGGATTTCGACGATTCAACTTGCGTTGGGTTCATCTTTCGAAAAGGAACATTTCTGACGTGTCAGAATTTCTAATTTCTCCCTTATTTATTAATTAGACTATGAGAAAAGCCAATTAGCTATGAAAGTACCATTCATTAAATATAGAAAAGTCTAGGGTGCTACACTTTTATTAGTGTTAAATTATTTTATTGTATTTAAAATACTTAGACTGTTTGCCATATCGAACTCCTGCCCGGTTTTACTTAAACCTATCTTACCCTATCAAACCCCTGCCTGAACTTCGGTTCAAACATAGTCTACCCTGTCGAACCTCTGCCCGAACTTCGGTTCAAACATAGCCTACCCTGTCAAACCTCTGCCCGAACTTCGGTTCAAACATAGCCTATCCTGCCAAACCTCTGTCCGAACCTCGGTTCAAGCCCTGGTTCAAATCCTACTCGCCTTAACCGCACCTCTGTCCGAACCTTGGTTCAAATCCTAACCCGACCCAATGCTCTTTGACATGAGCTAAAACTATCCAAATACTCCCCAGCAAGAGCATAAAAGGCCCAAGCGCTCCTGAACAGGAGCCCAAACCATTCAAAAAAACCATAACATCCAAAGACAAATCCTAGCCTATCAAACACCCACAATCAAAACACTCAACAAATCAAACCATCAACTACCCTTCTGGAACTACGTGTGGCTTGATTCCACTAACAGTGGATACATAGGCAACCCTGATCGGGTTCAGCTCACCTAGGATAAAACCCCTATCTTGTCCCTGCTTATTTCAATTTGTACATTACTGTTCATATAACATCTGTCATCATATATATGAAATACAAGCTTCTCTTATGGTTTCCCCCACTTTAATTCAGACTTAGAGAGTAGGTAACCATCTTCGGATGGGAGTTTAGGGGTGCCTAACACCTTCCCCTGACTCAAACGATTTTATGGATTACTTAAGGGATAATGAGATTATCTCACAATAGTCAAGTCCTGTCTCACCTCAACAAAATAGTGTTTCTGAAACCGAACCTTATTAGACATGGTTCACTCTATGATGAGCCATGCCGATGTACCTTCCTATCTTTGGGGGTATGCTTTACAAACTGTCATTTACATTTTTAACCGGGTTCCTTCTAAGTCTATACCAGTTACACCCTATGAATTTTGGACTGGGCAAAAACCTACTTTACAACATCTAAGGGTATGGGGTTGTCTTGTGCATGTTCGCAAACTCGAACCCACTAAGTTGGAATCTAGAACAGAAAAATTAAACTTTGTTAGGTATCCAAAAGAAACTAAGGGTTTCTATTTCTACTCCAAGGCAAACTAAACAATAGTTGTTAGGTTTCATGCCACTTTCTTGGAGGAAGAAATGGATCTTCTTAAGAAGGTTGAATTTCATGAGATGAAAGACAACTCAACCAGTGTCCAAGATGAACCTAATCCTTCGACTATTGATTCTCCTAATTCTGTTCCACTGAGAAGGTCTGAAAGAGTTTCTAGATCACCAAATAGACTTCAGTATTATAATAATAAGGTTTATCTAGTTACCCCTGATGATGAGGATACATATCAGGAAGCTACATTAGATGTAGGTGCATCTCAATAGAATAAAGTCATGAATGCTGAAATAGATTCCATGTATAACAACGACGTCTGGACTTTAGTAGATCCACCAGATGATATAAGGCTAATTAGATTCAAATGGATTTACAAAAGGAAGAAGGGTGCCGATGGTAACATGAAGACCTATAAAGCAAGACTTGTTGCAAAAGGTTACACTCAAATTCAAGTCGTTGATTATGAGGATACCTTTTCACCTGTAGCTATGCACAAATCCATCAAGATATCATTGGTTATAGCTGCACTCCATGACTATGAGATATGGAAAATGGATGTCAAAACTGTTTTCTTTAATGGAATGTTAAATGAAGACATATATATGAAGCAACCTGAGGCCTTCATTGCTCTTAACCAAGAGAGCATGGTATGCAAGCTCAACAAGTCAATATATGGTTTGAAACAAGCTTCCAAAAGCTGGAACCAATTATTTGATCTTTCGATCAAAGAATTTGGATTCTAAAAGAATTTAGAGGAATCTTGTAGGTACAAGTAGGACAGTGGGAGAGCGGTAGTATTCCTAAGTCTTTATGTAGATGACATCCTACTCATTGGGAATGATGTAGGGATGTTGTCACCAGTCAAGATTTGGCTTTCTCAGCATTTCTCAATAAAAGACTTGGGAGAGGTGTAGAACCCCGGATATATTATGGCATATATTTGAAACCTTAAGAGTGTTTCTTAAACTTATGGACGTTTGGAATGAGTTAAAAGTTCGATTTCCGAAGTCAAATCGGCTGAAAATCCAGGTTGCTGAAATCCATTTCCGAACCAGTCGACTTTAGAGCCCTTTTAGGTAATTAAAAACTCAGAATTTAAATTTCACCATTAGAGACAAACTTTTTCCCCTTTGAATGATGAGTCCAATGCAAGTTGAATCATCAAAATCCGATGTAAGAGTTAAAATTTATGGCCGAAATAACAAAGTGAGAAAATCTGGAAAATTGTTGTCAGAGTTACGTACGATCGTAGAAGATCTACAAACGATCGTAGAGCTCGAAAACTGGGTAAAATCACTGGCATGTATACGATCGATTGTAGATTTCGTGACCCAAAATACCCCCTAGGAGTTAGGGATACTTTAGCTCGTGACTTATCATATCAAAACCATCCTGTGAAAACACACAAGGCAATACATAGCGGAAGCAAGATTCTTACTAACATAAACATTTGATGTGTATTCCAAGTCCGAACCAACAGATTATACATAATATAAAGTTTAAAGTGGACATTTCCCACTTTCAAAATACATGACCCTCTCCCTCACATCACTCAACAATAGTCTAGATAGGGCCCCCTATCTAGAGCTCCATCATCCTGGTAGTGATCCATAGTAGGCTCCGGCTCGTAGTACTCCTCCTCTATCCAAGGCTCAGGAGAATGTGCATCCGCAAAACCTACCGAAGTCAATAATTTGGCTAAGCATGGAATATTCAGTGGGTACAAACTACTAGCTAACAGTGTTATAACGCAACAATATCATGCGAACATATAGAGAATTAACAATTCGTATTCATGACTTAAACCGAACTTGGAAATCATACTTTTACAAGTGCATAGCTTTTTAAACCTTATCTTTTGAGCTTTCATAGAAAAAAAAATATATCTTATGAAGTCGTGCGTAAATCAATCGCTTATGAGTTCTTAAAAATGCTTATGAGTTCTTAAAATTGCTTATGAGTACTTATGAGTTGTGTGAGCCACATATGATGCCTTGTGAGATATGTATAAAGCCTTGTGAGATATGAATGCCTTGGGAGATATGAATGATGCCTTGTGAGATATGAATTCCTTGATAGATATGAATGATGCCTTGTGAGATATGAATGAGCTTTTGAGATACTTGTGAGCATCTATGATCCCGCAAAATCACTTGTGAGTTCTTATGAGGTTTCCTTAAACATTTCTTATGAATTTTGAAACATCCAACTTATGAGAAATTTGATTTATGCGTGTAAAGTCCATGTTTTTTTGTGTTGACATATTCCGGTGTCAAAACAAGTGAGTCTAGGTGTCTAGGTGTGTGTCTTGTGTCATTACCTTCAAACATCCACGCCAAAGCGAAGTTAAAGACCAAAGAAGACCAGTTGATCCACTCGGTTGATCATTTCCTTCATAGGATGGTAAGTGACCTAGATACCATGTGACCATAGGTGAGATTTAACCTAGAATAATCCTAACATGATGCCTTAGGTGGTAAGTGTCCTAGTCTAATCATACGGACCCTAGGTGATGAGATAAATAGTGCAAAACAAGTTAACAATGCTGAAATTTTTCAAAAAAAACCAAGGTTGCTTGCGAGAGGCATATCTCCCAAACCATAGCTCATATTTTGCTCTATAAAATGTCAAATTGACCGCTTTGAAAAGGGATACAACTTTTGTAAAGGGACCAAGAGCTGAAAATGAATTTTTAAATTCATTTTTAGCCTCAGGGTCGACCCTGGGCGTTTAGGGTCAACCCTGAAGTGCCAAAAATATATATGGTGTTTTTTGACAGCAAGTTGTTTTTTTTAGGGTCGACCCTAAGAGACCTTTTGGTTGACCAAAGTGGTATGTTGGGTCGACCAATGGATCCCCATGGGTCGACCCTGATATGGGAGTTTTGCTAAAACATTTCCTTTGCTTTCCTCTTTGGTTTTCAACCTATTTTAGCAACTTCTAAACATGTTTTTTGATTCTCTTTATATATAGAAACCCTTCCACTTCGTGGAGAACTTAGGGAGTGTGTGGAGAGTATTTTTAAGTGTCTCCAGAGGTCATGAAACCTATGAAATATATTTTTTATCAACCCCATTGTTAGTGCATTAAACCTAGAGTTTTCAAGCCCAAAGTTCCAATTTAGCTTGTTTGGACTTGTCCTTTAAAGGAGTCCATCTAGGTATTGATTTATATCAAACCATCAATCCATTCTGAATAGAACACCTTGGCCAGAGTATCCTGGAGCCTTTTTGATTGAAATCAATCCGAGAAGGATCGTGGTAGAGTGATTTGGTCGATGGAATCCGAAGCCGTCATTGACGGAGATCGATCGGAAGATCATGGACTGTTTTCGAGACACAAAGAGAAGTACGAGCGGCTGCGGTTGATCACAGGACTTGAGAGTACGTGGTGATTTTTCAAGGCATGGAGGACTAAGAACTAAAGGATCGTGGTATCGAGTTCGAAGGAGTCAAGTTCGAGTCTTGTAAGTTTTTGTTTACTTTGTCTTAGTGGATTCTTATGGCTGGACTAGGTCCCGTGGTTTTTCCCGGAAGGGTTTCCATGTAAAAATCCTTGTGTTGTGGTTTGCGTGTTTCTCTATATTTCCGCACTTGATTATCATCTTCCCTGGAGTTAAATAACTTAATTTAAAATCATTAAAAAGGGTAGATAGACTATTAGGGAAACCTAACCAACCCCTTGACTTTGTGAGTTCTCAACTCAAACATAGATTTGAGGTTCACCGAATTAATTTTGATTTTTCAATGCGAGACTAAACCTTTCGACATAATAACATAATCCTTTGAAAACTTGGAATATAACATGTGAGAACTTTGAGTATCATGTTAGACTTAGAAGATCTTAAACATAGCACATAGCTCTTGTGAGTATCATGGAAATCATAAAATACCTTAATAGCATTGAGACATATGCATAAAGTATCATGCATCATAGAAATCTAGACTTTCTTAAACAGAGAGGATTACTTTTTGTAGGAAACATCATATAGTGAATAACAAAGGGAAGTCATAGAGAATTCATAACAAGGCTATATAGTAGATTATATCTACCTTAAAATGAAGTTTTTACACTTCTGTGGATCAAAATTAAGCTTGAGGAAACTTGGTTGAAGCTTTGAGAAAGCTAGAACCTTAATTGGAAAAAAAACCAAAAACCCCTCTTTTGATTTCAGAATTTGAGAATCACCTTGGATAGAAAACCCAAGCTCTAAAACACTAAAAATAGCAAAGTACAAACTTTAGAAGCAAGGATTGAGCTTCACTTTGGTCTGAGAAGAACGCTTTGAGAAATCAGAGGTTTCTTCTTCTTCTTCTCTTCTAAAAATCCTCAAAATCTATGCTTTAGCTTTGGGTAAATCTATACCCACAAAATCTCTTCTATTTATAGGCTAAAGGTTGCCAAAAACCCAAATTAACCTTCGCAAAATATCCCAAAATATCTCCCAAGGTCGGTGAAAGAGTTCTGGGCTGTTACAGGGTCATTTTTTGCCGTTTCGGGGCTGACTCGTCGACGAGTGACGCTCACTCGTCGACTAGTGATGTTGTGACTGGGTTTTTCCCGCTTCGGTATTTTGACCATAACTTTTGACTCGCTTATCGGATTTTGACGATTCAACTTGCGTTGGATTCTCTTACAAAATTTATAATTCTTCTTTATTCATGGACCAAAATGCCCTTAAAGATGATTGGTCTGAAAATGGATTTCAGCAGCTCAGATTTTCAGCAGCCTCGTTTCCGGAAATCTAACATTTCACCCAACCTCAACTCAAAATCTGAAAAAGTGATAAACATGAACCTTGAAAAGGGTTTCGATATCTTTCCAAATATTCAAAAATCACTCAATTCCAATCAGCGATGAGAACTCTAGAGCTCTTTAAAGTTGAGGGTATGTTTAGGCATCCCTTTCTTTGACACTTGGAGTATGTTATACTCTCATTTTTCATTTCTCCCTAACCCCCAAAAACACTTTCCATACATATTTTGATTCATTCAAAACCTCCTTTCATTATAAAACATGAACCCACAATTTCATTAAGGCTTTAGGCCTTGAAGGCACTATTCAAAGCAATATTCACACACTATTCACATGAAGAGTGAACCTAAATTTTGGGGCTCTACAGTAGAAGCCTATGAGCAATCGTAGAAGGTCTACGAACGATCGTAGAAAATCTACGAACGATCGTAGAATCCCATAAAATGACCAAACTCTTTGGAAGACCTACGATCGATCATAGGAAATCTACGAACGATCGTAGAGGAGCTACGATCGTATGCTGCGAACGATCGTAGTCGTGCGACCCAATTTTTATGTACGGGATTTTTAGGGTTTTTACCCTTTGCCTATAAATAGGGGCTCACATTGGGGGTTTTTGGTTTACCCTAAACTAAAGAGAGAGCTTGGAAGAGAAAGAGAGAAGCGTGGGGATCTACCAAGGGAGAGATTGGATTGGTGATCAAGTGGAGTGCAACCAAGTTTGGATCATTAAATGATGAATGCCACTTGTATGATAAAATGAATGAATGAGGAATTTACTTAAAACCATGAAATTATGATTTAAGGGTTTTTCCCCAAATTGGTAAATGGTATTAATATGCTTGATATGTTCTTTAAATTCTCACATGACTATAAAAAGATTGAATTGCTATATGCTATCCTTGAGTTGTACATGTCATCATGATCGCCACAATTGCTACACCCAAGCACGCATGCATGCATGAACTAAGTTTTTCTAAAGTATAAGTATATGAAAGAAACCAAGAAATAGACATGTGATTTCGATACGAATGATAAAGCCGGTCAAGGGTAGGGCATATCGCAAGATATGTCATACCTGGCTCACAAGAAAACAAGACAAGTTGATAAAGTCGGAAAGGTTTGGTCAAGGATGTTGGTGTACCCTATTCTATTTCGCTGAAGGATACTTATGTATCCGGCTCACAAGTCATTTCTATTCATATTCGCTGAAGGATACTTGCGTATCCGGCTCGTAAGTTGCTACAAGGGCACTAACATCTAGCTCACAAGTTAAGCATGGCAAGGCAAGTCAAGACATAGCAAGACAAGCGTGATTCCAAACAAGAACAAGCAAGACACGTGTGATTCCCATGAGACAATAACAAGACAAGTACGAGTTTTAACATGAAAAACAAGTTTTAAAAATCATGAAAAGTTATATTTCAAGAACAAAGTCACGAAATTTAATCATGGGTTTTGCCAGAGTTTTGCATTTGTTACATGCATGTCACGATCATAGTATTGCTTTAAATTTTATGTTATGAATTATCTGTAATTATTATTGTATTTCGTTCTTACTATTGTTAGCTAGTAGCTTGTACTCACTGAGTATTCCATACTCAGCCGTATATTTCATTGTCGGCAGGTTCGGTGGATACCTTCAATCCTGAGCTGTGGGTTGAGGAAGAGTACGTCGAGGAGGCGGCGCCTATTCCTCTTCAACCATAGGAGGATAGAAACCTTGACATGTGGCCGTATTTAAACTATTGTGAGTAGGGTGTATGGAGAGAGAGAGAGAAAGAGAGATACCTTTATCTTTTGTATTTTGATGGTGGGCATGTCCACCTTTACAGTTATGCTTGTATATAAACTTAGAATATAGACTATGTATGTAAAAAGAAAAAGTTGGTTTACGTTTCCGCTTGTTTTAAGCTTCCGCACTCTGTATCATATTTCATTTTAATATGTTATGTCTTGTTCATCACAGGATGGTTTACCAGGTTAAGTATAGTTGTAGAGCCCCGGACTTTTTCATGCTTAATACATGGCACTTTCGTAGCCAATTTACCTTTAAAGTAGTACAATTAATAAATAAGGAAGAAATTGGAAATTCTAGAATATCAGAAATGTTCCTTTTCGAAGTACGTACCCAACGCAAGTTGAATCGTCGAAATCCGACGAGCGAGTCAAAAGATATGGCCAAAACAGTGTGGACCTGTAGGCAACCAATCGTTCGGTCCATGGAGCGATCGATCGGTCCAAAACCGATCGATCGGAGGCTATCGACTGGTCGAAGAATTTGTATGGGGAAATTTTTCAGAGAGTTGATTTTTGGTCGAGAGCTCGGTCAACACACCGATCACTCGGTAGGTAACCAATCGATCGGTCATAACCACCGATCGCTCGGTCTTCGTGTTTTTGCAGAAATTTCAGTAAGGGTGTTTCGGTCTTTTGGTGTTTCACTCTTTACTCTTAAGAGTTGCCCGAGCCTTTAGGGCTTATTCTCAACACTTAGAGACATTTGAGAGTTAGAGAAAGAGGAGAGGGTTTTCCTAACCTAGGGTTTGCTTTTGGGGAGAAATCAAAGGGGTTTCAAGACCCACGATCATCTCAAATTTGGATTGCTTCAAGATTCCGATTCAAGCACGCAATGAGGAGTTTCTCCAAGCTAAGGCAACGCCTCACGAACGTTTTTGGAGGAGTTTTCTTCCTCATTGATCAAGGTCGGTACCTTTTGCTACCCTCCTAGTTATAGTTCTTTATTTTTCTTCCCTCATTCCTATTATCCTTTATTTTCATTCATCTATATATGTGTTATGAGATGGGTTGTGTAGATGGTGAATGGAGATGGATGTTGGCGAATGGATGATATGTGGATGACGTGATGAATGAAATGGGAAAGGGCATTGCACCAATAATAAACATACAAGCATGTTCTGAATATGAACCCACCTAGAAGAGCATGTGATAGGCTTAACAAATAATGTACTCACCATGTTTGATGAAATGCCAAGGTGAAAGAAATGAATTGTAAATTAAGGAAATGCATGTTTAATTAATTGTGGAAATTGCTAGGAACTATGATAGTGTGACTTCTTGTTTTCCCTAAATTACATGAATATTGAATTGCTCAAATGATTGATGTTCTATGTATTGTTAACTCTCCAAATGTTATATTTAAATTTAAATGCAATTATGTACACGTTTCCACGAGCACGACATGCATGACATGAATTTACCGAGGTTTTCAAGAACGAGGTTTAGAGGTGGGACATATCCTACGATATGTTTTACCTCGCTTTTCACAAGAAAACAAGAACAAACATTCCACAAGGGGTCTCCCCTCACTCACAAGTGCATAGCATAAAGAAGGGTCTCCCTTCCCTCGCAAGTACATACATATCATGAAGAAGGATCTCCCTTCCCTCTCAAGTGCATTGCATAAAGAAGGATCTCCCTTCCCTCTCAAGGCATCTCACAAGCGCATCTCACAAGTACATCTAACAAGTGTATCTCACAAGTTACATGATCACAAGCAAGCACGCATGACATGCATGACATGACACGATCTACAAGAATCAAGCAAGATATACAAGACGAGTTTTCAAGCACGAAAATGGTACTTTAAGTCAAGTCAAGTGCACGGTGTTTTCAAGGGTTTTATCGGCTTTTATGAATGCAAGCATGATTATAAATTACTTTGCTTCCTTGTATGACATGAATTGTTCCCGTTTAAAATATATGAATTGCTCCTAATTTATGTATTGCCATTTTTATGCTATGACTATTGGTTAGTATTTGGTACCCACTGAGTATTCCATTCTCAGTCGTACTTCTTATGCCGGCAGGTGATAGCGGAGCTGCTGCTCCTTTTGATGTCTGTGCTCCTGGTCCATAGGTGGAGGAGGAGTACGTTGAGGAACCTTTAGAGGAACCTCCGGTCGAGGCTTACTATTAGATGGTAGTAGATTCTGAGTGATATAGCTGTGGGTGAGTTGAGAGAGATATATCCATTATTTTGGCAGGCATGTCCAGCACTTTCTTTTGTGTATCTTTTTGTATAACTTGGATCACATGTATACACATAGAGGTTTTGTTTAAGTCTTCCGATGTGCTATGTTAGTGTATGTTTCCGCCATTTATGTCCTCTATTGTATATGCTCTGTGGATTTTGCAAGTTGGTTTGTCAAGAAAGTCATGATTAGTCATCCAAGATTCACTCTAACTTCTAAGGTGGGATTTGGGTCACGACAATAGTCACACCTAAAGTATCCCTTAACTCCTAGGGGGTATTTTAGGGCGTGACAAGAGGCATCCTATATTCTCGGACTAAAGATTTTAATAGAAAGAAAATGCTGAATGTTGGGATTGAGCCAAACTTCCTACATAGACAAGATTTTGTCTAGATACAGTATGAGTGATTGTAAGAAAACTCTCATTCCTTTTAGACATGGTGTTACTTTGTCTAAAAAGATGGCCCCTACATTAGCTGACAAGATCAAGCAGATGAAGAGGTGCCCTTATGCTTCGGCAGTTGGGAGCCTCATGTATGCCATGCTATGTACTAGACTGGATATCTGTCATCCAGTGGGAGTTGTTAGTCGGTTCCAAAGCAATCCAGGTGTTAATCATTGGACTGCTATGAAGCACATCATGAAGTACCTGAAAAGGACTAAGGATTATGTGCTTACTTTTCATTGAGCGGAAATATCTTCTCATTAATGAGATTATTAAGAGATAAGGCAAGATATTATTGTTACAAAGATTAGGTCTCAACTTAATGTTGCTGATTCGATGACTAAAGCTTTATCAGATAAAGTATTTGTAACACACTTAGATAGTATGGGATTGAAATCTATGACACAGTGACTTTTAGGGCAAGTGGGAGATTGTTAGACATGATGCCCAGAAAATTCATTTAGATTGTAAGATTCTTATTAATTTGATTAATAGAGACTTCTTCTTTATCTATTATATATTCATTATGGGTAATTGACCATGATCATGAGATGATCTATACCCTATGAGATATCGATAAAGGTCCATAGGATATATTGTAGGAAAGCTATGTGATGAGACTATCACAGATAGATATAGCTTTCCAGTTCCTTATACCTTATATAGTCACAGCTATGGGTGAAGCTGGGCACTTCACTTATATGGTTGCCACTATGCTAAGATGTACGTTCTTAATAGTTGAGATGTAGTTTTATCTCGAACTATTGTAGTGGACACTACACATAAGCATATGGGTGCTTAAATGTACACTAACTGATTGCATGCAATGAGAAACCTCTTGCATAAACATACTATCAGATAGTTGGTCTCTCATTCACATTGAACAGTTTCAATGATCCTTAGATCTGATGAGTTCATTTATAACTGAGCAGTAATCTGACTGTTTTGATTCCACTAAAGTATTCTCTTACTTATGGACTATGATTCGGTGACAGTTGGATAGTCAGAAAGCTCCTTGAGTCATGTTGAATTTCAAACAAGAAATTCATGCTCATTAATTTGAGAGATTATCCAAGTTCCAGGTAACATAGTCGATTAAGCTTAAATCCTGCTCATGTGATTTTGAAACAAAATAAGCTTGAAATATATTTTTATTAAAATATATTATACTCAAATAAGGCTTTTCTCAAAATGTTTTACATGAGAAATTGTTTCTCATGGCTTAATCAAAAGTCTTGGAAACCCGGATGATGTGCAATGGGCTATGAGTTAAATAGTATATTAATCTCAAAGGCCCATTATGGATAATGTAATTTGAAGGATCAATTGAATTAAAAAGTTCATGTGGCGGGATCCATATTGGTTAAAGTTCTTATACTGGGATTCAATTGCAACATGGATATCTCACATCACTTGTAATTCCGATGTAATTCCTATTTAGGGTCAATGGGATAACATTGGGTAAGCCAGGGTTTGAATGTCCCAGAGCAATCTGTGGAGATGCTCACATAAAAAATACAAGCTCGTAAATTGATTAAATGTTAGTCAATTATTTAAATGATTAAATGTTAATTATTGATTAAATAGATTAAAAGTTAACCTAAAGCGTGGACCATTAAATGGGTTTATGAATATGGGTTTGACCCATATCCATAAACCCATAAAGTATGGACCCTTAATGTGGGCCCAAGCCCATGGATTTAAACCCTAGGGTGGGTGTAACGACCCCAAAATCCTACAAGGCTAAAATAGGACTTTGGAATCGTCACATTACATAAACCTGCTTAAAATCCATACATACAAGGCGTGCTAACACGAGTCTCCAAGAATGAGGATAATAAAATTTTGATCATAAAAAGTCGAACCATCCTGTACAATAATAGTCCACACACCATAGCTCCTCATAACGAAATAGTCTAAAACCATCAATAGGGTAAAACAACTAAGGCAACATCAACTAAAAGTCAAAAATTCTAATATAAACATCTCGTCCAAAAAGAAACACTAAACTACTCAATAGGGATGACCATCAAAATCCCTAACCTCTCCCTCAGGAAGCTCACCTTCTCCCTCTTCTTCGGCATACACCTCCTCGGTCCACGACTCTTCTTCTAAACCTGAAGACAATGACAAGTCGATTGAGTTTGGAATACTCAATGGATAAACAAACTACCAACAACATAAGATAGCATGAGCAATAACAATATCATAACTCAGTTTATCTAAGCTTACTCATAATAATTTCACGTAAAATAGGCATAATCAGAGTGCGTAGCATATAACATGTCATAACATCATCTTGACTTGTGTACTTGTGCAACTCTTATCCATGAACTCGCCTTAACATATGCATAGACTCATACATACATGATTCATAGTGTGTTTGTCCTATCAACGCAAAATTCATAGTGTTTTGTCCCGGCAACGCATAATTCATAGTGTTCGACAACGCGTAGAGTGGATGTTCGTAATGGGGGATCATTCTTTCATAGCATAACATGAGTGCGACAACGCGTAGAGTGGATGTTTGTAGTGGGAGATCATTCTTTCATGGCATAATTCGTAACATGTTTGTATCCAATGCATGCATGCTTGTGAGACAAGTGGACTCATGAGACTTGAATACTTACCATGCGAGTGCACATGTGCTTGAGTGTCGTGATTGGAATTCAAATAAGTCATCCCTTAGATTCCAATCTTCCGTTAGGAAACTCCGCTAGGTTACATCTCCCTAGTTAGAGAATTCCCAACGTGGAGGATTTTCCTCTAAGGTTTGGCCTACCCAAATACCGATCACCATACAAGTAAATAGGGCATAATTTATCATAACGACAACAATATCCATTTAACTTAATTTCTTGATAATCACAAGCATCATACTAATATTTATCATTCTTAGACATTTCAACAAACATTTAGAGTGCGTTAATTACGGATACTTTGCCATTTCCCATTCTTAACATTCCATCACACCATCATCCATCCATACAACCCAAACATACTCCACATCCATACATTCATCCCAATCCTCCATAATATTTCCCATCCTCCATACCATCCATCCATAGTATAAATCCATTTTCATCTTTAACAAGCTTAATCCATGCATAATTAGGGATAAACAATCAAATTATCATTTCTATCATTTATATTATACTGATATTCACCAAGCATCATTAATAGAGTTGAGTTAGGGAGTTTATCGACCTTAGGGATCCTTCCCTTGGATCCAAATCGCTCACAAGGTGATTTGAGGAAGCTTCGAGGACGATCTCCAAGCTTTCCTTGCGATATCCAAGCTATCTTCTTCTTCTCCAAGAAATCCCTCTCTCAAAACCCTAGGTTTTCTCTCCCTTTTTGTCAAATTAGGTTAGAAATAGGTAGAGTATTCTAATACCCCGAAATAGGATCCCTATTTATAGCCCCAAGGGTTGAGGGTAAAAAGACCTAAAAGCCCTTACTGAAATTCTGCAAAAATACGAAAGACCGAGCAATCGATGGTTATGACCGAGCGATCGGTCGCCTACCAATCGACCGGTGCTCTTGACCGAGCTCTCGGTCAAAAACACACTCTCTGGAAATTTTCCCCATAAAAAATTTTGGACCAGTCGATAGATACCGATCGATCATTTTTGGACCGATCGATCGCTACTTCTGACCGAGCGATCGGTTGTGAACCGATCGATCTCTAGCGATCGGTGTTCTGCAGATTTTTTACCTATTAAACTGTTTCGGCCATAACGTTTGACTCGATCGTCGGATTTTGACGATTCAACCTACGTTGGATTCCTCTTTCGAAAATGAATATTTATAGCATTTTAGAATTTACAAATTCTCCTTTATTTATGGACCAAATTCTCCCCAAAGTTGACTGATCTGCAATTCCATCAGACAAGACATTGAAAAAACCGCCTTTTGATTTAGCTTACACTAAAAATATGGAAAAACATTAAACATGAACCTTGAAGAGGGTTCCAATACCTTTATAATGGTTCAAGAATCACTCAATTCCAATAAACGGTGCCAAACTAGAGGTTCCTAATGTTCGGGATTTGATATGACATCCCTCTGCTTACAAGTTTGATTAAGCCCTAATCACACTACACCAGTTAGATATAAATACATAAACATTAAAACATCACAAGGACTATACTACCCCTAATACTTGCAATAAAAACATGAAGAAGATTCGGGTCTCTACAGTGGGGCACCCACTTAAGCTTTCCTAATTGGATTAGGATTAGGTTAGTTGAATAATAACTCCTTTAATTATGGAATTAATTTCCAATTCTTGGAAAGTAAGGAACAAAGAGATAAAGTTGTAATTGGATTACAACTAGGAGTCCAAGACTCCCCTAATGCTCACACCATCCCTTTGCTCACGCCCCCCTTATGGATGGTCTCCTAATTGGATTAGGATTCCTTTATTGAGGTATTTGGTTAATCCTTTTAATTAAGGAATCCTCTTTTGAGAAGGACTCCTAAATTAGTAGGTTTACTATAACTAGAGTAGTTATAAATAAACTAGGTTTTTATTTAATTAATAATAAGAGTTATTATTAATAGATAATTCCTAAGGGATAAGAAGTAATTGGATTAGGATTGGATATGATCCAAATCCTATAAATATACCACAACCCCCCAAACTGTGAAAACCAATCATCTCTCTCTCTCCTCTTCTCCAAAAATCGTGAGCACCAAGGGAGATCCCCTTGGATTTTCATGAGCTGCATAGGGTATTCTTAGTTGGGTTTTTCAACTTTAGGATTTTGAACTCTAAGGTTATTGGTGATAGCAAGTCTACATCAACAATCTATCTATTTCTCTTTGCTTCTTCAATACCAAGTGAGATTCCAAAGCTTCACGGGGATAGCGAAGAACAATGACCGAGCTTCGAGAATTTGTTTGAGAAAACTCTACAAAGAGTTCTGACGGTTCGAGTTGGTTTTTGCTTCACTGATGAACATCATTCGCCGAGGTAATTTGACTAAAACTTATAGATAGAAATACTTGTATTCTATGGTGTAAAGATCCTCGGGATCCAGTTTTCCGCATAAATTTTTATCTGGGTTCCCTTTAACTTTTTCTTCATACTTTGTCATGACTTCTTCACTTTTCATCGATCCATATGGCAAGATGTAGCACCCCGGACTTTTCTATATTTAATTAATGGTACTTTCGTTGCTAATTGGCCTTTCTCATGGTCTAATTAATAAATAAGGGAGAAATCGAAAATTCTGAAATGTTAGAAATGTTCCTTTTCGAAAGACGAACCCAACGCAAGTTGAATCTTCAAAATCCGACGAGCGAGTTAAAAGATATGGTCAAAACTGTCGAGACCTACAAAGCACCGATCGCTCGGTCATTAGTAGCGATCGATCGGTCCAAAACCGATCGATCGGAGGCTATCGACTAGTTAACTTTTTTGTATGGGGAAATTTTCCAGAGAGCATGTTTTTGACCGGTCGCTCGGTCAATAACACTGATCGCTCGGTAGGAAACCGATCGATCGGTCATAACCATCGATCGCTCGGTCATCGCGTTTTTGCAGAAATTTCATTAAGGGTCTTTTTGTCATTTGGGCGGTTCTCTCTTGCTTTAAAGGGTTTGCCCGAACCCTGAGGACCCCATTCACTACACTTAGGAGATTTTGAGAGATAGAGAGAGAGGAGAAGGGGATTCCTAACCTAGGTTTTCCTCTTGAGAAGAAATCAAGAGTTGGGCTACCCAAGATTTGTTCCAAAGCTTGGATTCTTCAAAGTCAAGCCTCAAGCTCGTGGGGGAGTCTCTCTCAAGCAAGGGCAGCATTTTCCAAGGTATTTTCAACAGGGTTTCCTTCCCACTCAAGTCTTCTTCAAGCAAGAGTCCTCCTACTTGCAAGTTGGAGCTTCAATCAAGGCTTCCACCCAAGATCAAGCCTTGATTCAAGGTTAGTACACCCTACTAACTTCCCTTAGCAATAATCTAGGTTTTCTATTGTGAAATGTGACTCTTGATATTATGGTTCTTCCTTATGAAATGTATCATCTCCAATAAATCTAAACAAGATAAGAAAAGGGTATGGATGTGTATGGGGTGTTGATTGAGGTGATTGGATGCCGAGATGTATGGATGTGTGTGGTGTGTGAAAGGGAAAATAGAGGATGGGCATTTCATAAATAACAAACTTACCTTTATGATTGAATGGAAAAAATGCACTAAAAGAATAAGATGAACTACTAATGAACGTTGCATGTTATGTGTTTGACGAAATGCCTAAACTATGAGAAAATGACTTAAATGAAGAGAAATGGAAGTAGGCCTTATGCATGTGTTCTCATGAATGATGAATTGATCCAATGCCAAGTAGATTACTCAAATTCTCATAAGCATAAACTATGAATTGAATTGTGATGCCATATCTCTCTTGCTATCCGCATTCCCATGATTGTTACAATTAATGAACACGAGCACACATGTATCCATGAACCGGGATTTCAAGAGCATATGCATATAATAATCAACAAGAAAAAATTGCATGTCAAGGAGGTTGGTAGCCCAGGGACATTCGGGTACTAGCCTCTGGCTCACAAGAAAACTAAAATTACTATATGTCAAGGAGGTTGGTAGCCCAGGGACATTCGGGCACTAGCCTCTGGCTCACAAGAAAACTAAACAAGTAACTAAAATCAAGCATACGTCAAGGAGGTTGGTAGCCCAGGGACATTCAGGTACTAGCCTCTGGCTCACAAGAAAACTAAAATTACTATATGTCAAGGAGGTTGGCAGCCCAGGGAAGTTCGGGTGCTAGCCTCTGGCTCACAAGTAAATGAAACATGTCAAGGAGGTTGGTAGCCCAGGGACATTCGAGTACTAGCCTCTGGCTCACAAGAAAACAATATGTCAAGGAGGTTGGCAGCCCAGGGAGGTTCGGGTGCTAGCCTCTGGCTCACAAGTAAATGAAACATGTCAAGTAGGTTGGTAGCCCAGGGACATTCGGGTACTAGCCTCTGGCTCATAAGAAAACAATATGTCAAGGAGGTTGGCAGCCTAGGGAGGTTCGGGTGCTAGCCTCTGGCTCACAAGTTACAAGATGCAAGTTTACAAGATGATGACAAGGCATTCATGCGTGCATGCATATATGATTTCTCAAGTCATACTGAGACATGAGACGGATTTCCAAGCATGAGTTTTATCAGAGTTTTCGCATTCATGAACGTACGTCAAGATGATTGTATTATACCATGTTTAATATTGTTTCTTTTGTAATGTTCCCCTTACTGCTCTGTATTGTATTACTGTTGTTGTGTTTTATTATCGTCATGGTTAGCTAGTAGCTTGTACTCACTGAGTATTCCATGCTCAGCTGTACTTTCATGTCGGCAGGTACTGAGGGAGCCCTCGACCCAGAGCCTTGGGTCGAGGAAGAGTACATAGAGGAGAGAGAGCCGTCTATTCCACTACAGTCTCAGGCGGACCGAGACCTCGACGTGTGGCCGTACCTCGACTACTGTTGAGGGGAGAGTACGAGAGGGTTTGTGTATTTTGGTATTTTGATAGGTGGGCCTATCCACCTTAGGCTTGGATATGTTTTATGTATATTTTCACTTGGGATACAAACTTATAAAGAAAAGGAAAATTAGTTTACGCTTCCGCAACCTATGTTTAGCTTCCGCGCTCTGATTATCATTGTGTTAGTATTATATTCACCTTATTCATTACAGGATGGTTTGGCAGGTACGTATAGTCACACCTAAAGTATCCCTTAACTCCTAAGGGGTATTTTGGGGCGCGACACAAGACCTAGGGTGTACTAGACATATTTTTGGACTTGGAATCTAGCCAACAAAATCATGACTTTACAATCTCCCCCTTTGGCAATTCTGAGACAAAACATACAACAAGAACTAAAGAACATGACATTACAGACTCTTTCAAACCCATAATAAACAAGTAGACTGAAAATTACATGACTTTAGACTGTTGAATACATTCCATAATTCAATATCCCTTTTGAGACAAATATGTGACGAAGCATACCTGCACAAGCTAAAACACAAAATACCTTGTGATGCATAGGGATTTTCATAAAGTATAAGATAATACATACGCAGATCATCCACAAGATAATAAATATGAAAAGCATCCATGAGATACAAACTGATCAATACAGGAATTTAGTTTGACATGCTTTATCATTAGAGATCTCCCCTTAAGATTGAGATCCCTTATGATGAATAATGTGCGCGTGTAAAGTGAGCATGTGAAATGCATGTGAATCAATGCACAATTTTCCCCCTTTTTGGCCTGAATTGCAAAGGGAACAAATCCGAACATAACTAACAACCAAGCCTGAATCGAAAGAAATCATGTATAATAGTGGAGCAACGAACTGTGTATTAACAAAAAGGATTAGTAGGCACAGTCTAAGCACCATCGAAAAAACAACCATAGTCACTCCAAGTTAGGTACATATAAAAGTACTGAGCAATATCTGACAACCAGCATAAAAAAAATCAAAAACATGCTGGAAATTTTGTAGCAACTGTAGCTCTAATCGCCCTATCGCGGGGGAAAACTGTGAGCCACTTCATCCTCGTAGCAAGTACGAAAGTCTCAAAACTCCTTGCGAGACGCTTACACAATGTCCGAGAGAGCATCAATCCGACGAGTAGTCGCCAAGAAGCTGTCTTGAGAAGTGGCAGCCTATGAGTCAAGGCGAGCATATAGGTCGGTGGCAACAACAGTGTGGGCAGCCGACATATCAGACAGAATCGCAGTCAAGGACTTAAAGGGCCCTGGGAAGTAGGCCAAGCACTTCGAGAAGATGGGCCTGCAACCTGAGTTGAAGGATCTAGAGCATCAGCAACATCCTCATCATGATCAGGCAAAGGGGCATGAGAAAGACTGTTGGACACAGATCGACTACAAATGGGTCCGAGAGAAGTCTTGGAGACCTCGGTAAGACCATCTTTAATGCCCTCAGCCAATAGGATACAAGCAATGAGGACTCCAAAGGGAAGGGAGGCACGCTTAATGGTCAAGGCATTAGCCTGGAGGATCAAGTCAATGATGTGAGCATCGGTATCAATAGTATCCTTAGTCATGATACTATTCAAGAATTGATCTCTATCAATACTCAGTTCTGTAGAGTGAACCTTTGGATGAATATTAGAGCACATGATGAGATGAAAAAGACAGGCAAGATAGGAGAGTCTATAGTGAGTAAGATGCGGATGAGGCCATTTTTGAGTAGGGTCATCACATAGAGTGTTGGCCACCATATTTAAATCATGTTTATCCTCATCAGTGGGGTACAGATAAGGATAATAGGAGCTCGGAACGTGAGGTGCTTTAATGAGGAAGGCAATGACATCCAGATTGATTTCAAATTTCTTACCACGAACCTTAGTTTTTAAAGTAAATTTGCGACGATTTGCAGAGTAGATGTTTGCGTAGAATTCCCTAACAAGTTCTAAACTGGCGTGGCCAGACAAGTTCAAGAGGCCAAACCAACCACGAGAAGTAATGATATCAACAAACCCAGGTTGGGAAAAATCTGAAATGAGAGTTCCCCTCTCAGTCGTGACCGCTCTGAATTGTATATAGCTGGTGTAGAGGATTTCACTTCCAAGGGTTCGAAATTTCTCAATTGCAGGCTCACGAGAAAGGGGAATTTTGGATTTTTCCTTGGTTTTTGCAGTTGAGAAATGAGAGAATGATGAGGGAAAATGCAAAAAGCATGATGATTACACAAAGAGGAATGAAGATGAAGAAGGGGATTACCTTGGAGCACTGAGGAAGAAGGAGGGAGCAAGTAGGGAGGCAGACTGTTTAAATCTTTTTAGACTAACATTGCCAATGACATAGGAATTTTTTATTGGCTTTCCATTTTCATCTTTTCTTACAATGGTGGCTTTCACACTATTTTGGTAGGTAGCCGGGTAGGTAGCCCTAGCTATTGGCAGCAAGGGCTTTCACTCTAGCGACCCAGATAGATACCTACTGTCCACATAGGTAGCCATTTCATCCAAAGTGACTTTCACACTATCCCAGAGGTAGCCATTTCCATTGTACAATTCTTTTAAAAGGGGCACATTACAAGTGGATAGTAACTTCATGGTTAAACCAGATTTTATCAACCTAGAGAGTCATCATGAATAATATCATCACCCATACATGGGGATATGAACCATCTTCAAGGGTCAGTCAGATTGCATGTGCACGTCATTGTGCACCATTGTTAGCCAACGTCTAACTGTAATTAGCAAGATAGTCTATGTTCAATCACACAAAAGACTTGGTAGGTATGATATATATATATCATGGATAAGCATTATGAGCACAAGGAAATTGAGACATGCATAGCAAGATAGGAGAATCAGTTCAAACACAACTCTTTTTGGTATTTTTGATTTTTCAATGTTTTTTTTTTTGGATTTTGCAATATGCCTAACTAAAAAGAAATACAAAATATTTTTGGATTTTTCTTGGATGAACCAGATAGGACACAAAACAAAAGGGAAAAAAATCAAAAGCTACTAATATACACTGAAGGAAGAGTACTAGGAAGAGAAATGGAGAGGAAACCACCTAGTCTATCAAAATGCACTCAATCACTCAATACCGCACACACCAATGTATTTCTTAAGGAACTCAAACCTATGAGAGTCTAGAGGTTTGGTAAGAATATCTACAAGTTGAGTTTCAGTTTGCACATATTCCAAGGTCACAACACTTTACTCAACAATCCCTCGAATGAAATGGTGTCTAATGTCTGTGTTTGGTGCAAGACTGTTGTACTAGATTTTTTGGAAATGTTAATGGCACTTTTGTTATTACAATACACAGTCATGGTGCCCTGATCTATCCCGTAATCTTGCAACATCTATTTCATTCATAGAAGTTGGGTGCAACAGCTGCCGGCTGCAATGTACTCAGCCTCGGCAATAGACAAGGAGATGGAATTCTACTTTCCTCCGTAGGTGCTTTTCTTATCAACAGTATTTCTGGCCCAGTTAGCATCGGAATATCCAACAACCACTGCAATAGTATCAAATGGATACCACAGGCCAAAAGATAGAGTTTCACTTACATATCGAATAATACATTTGACAGCTAGTAAGTGTGACTCTTTGGGGCTCGCTTGATAGTGAGCACAAGCTCCGACACTAAAGACAATGTCAGGATGACTAGCAATCAAATAGAGCAAACTGTCAATCATACTTCAGTATGTAGTTTGATTGACACTTTTGCCTGAAGCATCTTTGCTAAGCTTTGTAGTGGTGCTCATTGGAGTACGAGCATGCTTAGCTGAGCTTATACCAAATTTATTTACAAGGTCTTCGACATATTTGGTTTGGGATACAGAAATCTCATTTTTCATTTGTTTGACCTGTACACCAAGAAAGAAAGAAATTCACCAACCATGCTCATCTCAAATTCATTTTTCATTTGTTCAGAAGATGAGTGACCATAAGAGTCTAATGTGGAACCAAAGACTATATCATCAACATAAATTTGGGCAATGACCATATCATCCTTGATATTTTTAATCAATAGGGTCCTGTCTATTCCCCCTCTCGAAAATCCCTTTTCTAAGAGATAGGTAGTCAGTTTGTCATACCAAGCTCTGGGAGCTTGCTTCAAACCATAGAGAGTCCTTTTTAACCAGTAAACCTGATCAAGAAAATTTGGGTCTTCAAACCCTTTTGGTTGTTTCACATAGACTTCCTCCTGAAAAATACCATTCAGAAAGGCATTCTTGACATCCATCTGAAAAAGTTTGAATTTTAGATGACATGCAACAACTAGCAAGATTCTAATTGATTCTAGTCGAGCAACAGGAGTGAATTTTTCATCGAAATCGATACCTACAATCTAATTGTATCCCTGTGCAACTAACCTAGCCTTGTTTTATACAATGGTACCATTTTCGTTAGATTTGTTCTTGAAGATCCATTTGGTACCTATTACATTTGTGTCTTTTGGCCTAGGAACTAAAAACCATACATTATTCCTTGTAAATTGATTTAACTCTTCTTGCATGGCATTTATCCAATATTCATCCGTAAGAGCTTCAGTTACATTTTTGGATTCAAATGTAGAAGTGTAGCAAAGGTGGCTAACTTCATTTTGAATTTGTTTTTGAGTTCTCACTCCACTTTCAAGATTTCCAATAATTATAGTTGAGGAGTGAGGTCTCATAACCCGATGTGTAGATTTTTTAGGAGGTGACATTAAAGGTGACTCATCTTCAAATTTAGGCGTTGGAATAGTCACAACTTCTTCGGTAGTGCCATCCTCTAGTTGCACAGTCTCAATTTTGGAGTCATCAACAACCACATTTATTGACTCCATCACAGTAGAGGTTCTCAAGTTGAACACATGATAAGCCCTACTATTAGTAGAATACCCAAGAAATATCCCTTCATCACTACGGGACTCAAACTTACCCAATTGCTCTCTATCCCTAAGTGCATAGCATTTACTCCCGAATACTTGAAAGTACTTGACATGGGGTTTCTTATTATTCCACAACTCATACGGGGTCTTCCTTATTCCAGGCCTAGTATAGACTCTGTTTACAGTATAGCATGTTGTGCTAACTGCTTTAGCCCAGAAATAAGCAGCCAGGTTGTTGCTGTGAAGCATAACTTTAGCCATCTCTTGAAACACCCTATTCTTTCTCTCCACAACACCATTTTGCTGAGGCGTTATTAGAGCTGAGAATTCATGTTTGATGCTAGACTCATCACAAAACTCATTGTACTTGGAGTTTTCAAACTTCTTTCCATGATCACTTCGAATTCAAGTGATTGGGCATCCTTTTTAATTCTGAACTCTTTTACAAATACTCTTGAAGTTCTCAAAAGCATCTAACTTCTCTCTTATGAATGCAACCCATGACATCCTTGAGAAATCATCAACCATCACTAGGATATATCGCTTACAACCTAGACTTTCAGTTCTGGTAGGACCTGTCATGACCCAAAATACCCCCTAGGAGTTAGGGATACTTTAGGCTCGAGACCGCCGTATCATACCATCCTGTATGATACATAAGGCACATGTACTTACCATCCTGTAAGAGCATACAAGGCACGCTAAGAGGCGAACCTAAAAATTTCTTAATATCTTAACTGTATTGCATACAAGGGAGACAAATCAAAGTGGATATACCCACTTCGTTAAATATACATATCCCTCTCTCTCATCACTCAAAGCAGTAATACTAGGGTCGCCTTTCAAGACCCTCATCTTCACATGATGACCCCAAGAAGGATCCTCTTGCACTAATTCCTTTTCAACCTGTAGCTCTGGGTTGCGAATGCCAAATAGACTTGCCGACATAAATGTACGGGTGAGCATGGAATACTCAGCGTATACAAACTACTAACTAACAATGTTGTAAAACATTAACATGTTATACAGAGTACAGTTAATCAAAACATATGCATAATCAGAGTGCGGAAGTTTAAAGCAATCCAGCAATTGAATATTCTCGAAAAGTATACTTTAAATCATATCTTGAGTTCGTACTTTTACAAAACATATTCTAAATATCTTATGAGAACTTATGAGACCTTAGACTTATGAGATCCTTATGAGCTTTTTCTTATGAGCACTTATGAATTCTTGCAATAGTTGGGATTCCTTGTGAGCATGCGAGATCTGAGTGAGCGTGATTTTCTTGCGAACTTGTGAGCTTGTGAACTTGTGAGCTTATGAGACATGACTGCTTGTGAGTCCATGTATAGTGGGATTCCTTGTGAGCTTTGAAACGATCTTAGACCACCAACCCAAAGTTTGGCCTTATTCTTACTTGTGAACTTGTGAACTTGTGAACTTCCTTTTTCAAACACCTTGCTTGTGAACTTATCTTAAACAGCTTTCTTGTGAGAAATCCTCGAATCATGCGAGACTTGTGAATACCATGCGAAACTTGTAAACATCATGCGAGACTTGTGAACATCGTGCAGGACTTGTGAACATCGTGTGAGACTTGTAACCATCATGCGAGACTTCTGAACATCGTGTGAGACTTGTGAACATCGTGTGAGACTTGAAATCATCATACGAGACTTGTAAACATGGAATGCATAGAATACTTGTATACCTCATGGTGAACTTGGAAATCATATTCATGAGAGTAAGTGTGAGCATCATAGTAATCATAGTGAGTATTTGAAAACATCGAAATAGGTCATGGGATTTCATTCATGGAGTGACCATAGCATATACATGGGCTACTTAGCCTATTTTGTAAAATCATAATTCTAAGCTTACTTCACGGTAAAACCATTCTTTCAATATTTATGCTTAATCCAAAACTCATCATAAAAGTTTGGTGATAATATACCTCATTGTGATTAATAGGGTAAGCAAGGTTGACTCATTATGTATAGTAAAATTTCTAATTTCATTTCTTTCCTTCAATAGTATACACATGTAAGACTACATGCCTTAGTCTCCTTAAAAACATGCATCAATGCCTACTATTTTATTTCAATCATGATAATAGTATATACATACAAAGTTAAAGCTTAGCTTTCTACAAATTTGCATCAAAAAGCATGGTTTACTAATACAAAGCGTGAATGAATCATAACATAGCTAGTTAGTAGATTGTTCTACCTTTCAACAACCTTCGGAATACTACTTGGAGACAAGAGAAAGCTTTGAGGAAGCTTTTGAATCAATCCCAAGCTTGAGAAAGCTTGAGGAGAACAAGATTCACGCTTTAGAATGCTTGTGGAGGCAAGCTCCAAGCTTGAGAAGCGAAATCCTAGTTCACCTCTTTACTCCTAGCACAAACCCTAGCAAAACCCACACTTTCCTCTCTTTCTCTATCAAACTTTCTCCCAAAAACTTGCTGAGGGTTGTAGAAATCCTAACACCCACGAATTTGTTCTTAAATAGGCCAAGGGATTGAGGCCAATGACCCTTAGACCCTTAAAATATCCCAAAGGGTCGGTTCCAAGGCAAAATCATGCACCAAGGATCTATCCGTCATGAGCACAAATAGATCCTTCAAAAAAAACCCTTACTACCAAAAAAACCCATACAAAATTGGGCTTGGTCGATCGATCGGTCATGGGGATGGATAGATCCATCAGTGTATGGGATTGAAGGATCTATCCCCCCCCAAACTAGATAGATCCTTCTATTGTTCATCCCTTCATTTTCCAGCTAAGGTATTTCGATCATAACTTTTGACTCGCTCATTGAATTTTGACGATTCAACTTGCGTTGGACTTGTCATTCAAAGGAAAACAACTTTCATGTTTTTCACACAAGGGTTATGCCTTAACATACCCTCAACTTTAAGTAACTCTAGTTTGCTCACCACTGATTGGAATCGAGTGCTTCTTGAATTTTTAGAAAGGTATTGAAACCCTCCTCGAGGTTCATGTTCATCATTTTTCCAGATTTTGAGTCGGGGTTGATTTAAAAGTTGGATTTCTGGAGTCGGGTCTATTGAAAATCTAGGCTACTGAAATCCATTTTCATACCAGTCAGATTTAGAGCCCATTTAGGTAATTAAAAACTCAGAATTAGGATTTTTCCATTAGATACAAAATTGTTTCTCTTTGAATGAAGAGTCCAACTCAAGCTAAATCTTCAAAATCCGATAAGTGAGTCAAAAGTTATGGGTAAAATACCAAAGCGTGAAAAATTTGAAAACTTTATATCACAAGTACGAACATTCATAAATAACCTACGAACGATCGTAGAAGTGCTACAAATGTTCGCAGACACTCTACAAACGTTCGTAGAGTCCCAAAAACTGAGTAAACTCTCTGAAAAACCTATGATCGATCGTAGGAAGTCCACGAACGATTGTAGGTGCATGAATTAGTTTTAAAATAGCGGGATTTTTGGGGTTTTTACCCTCTTGGCCTATAAATAGGAGATCATTTGGGGGGTTTTGAGCTAACCTAAACCTAAAAGAGTTCTTAGAAGAGAAGGAAGAAGATTTTGGGGATTCCAAAGAGGGGTTTTGTTGGAGATCAAGTGGAGATCAAATTCAAGCTTCCACAAGCTTGGATCTTCATCCTCAAGCGTGGATATCCATTTTCAAGTTCAAACTTGTGTTCAATCATCCTTCCAAGCTAAGATTTAATCTTTGCAAAAAAGTAATCCTACTAATTAACTTTTTTATGATACAAATAGTGAAAGTATGATTTTGAATAAAAAGTAAGTACTTCTACTATCTAGCTTTGTTATTACACAAGGATTGAAAAGATGATTAAATGGGTGATTTTGAATAACATTGTAAGTACTACTACTACCTAGCTTTACTATGCTGCAAATAGCAAATGTATGATTTTGGGTAAACTAGATTATGATCAAATGAGTAAATAAGGGTTTATGATTTGAGGGTTTTTCAATAAAAGGATGAATATAGTTATACTTGTCAGTGAATGTTGTTATCTCTAAATAAATAATTATTCTAAGTATGATGTGATGAAATAGGCTTAAAAGCCATGATCTTGGTGATGTGATGCAATGAATGAAAATGTTCTACATTTCTAGAATTGTCTAAGTATACTATGATGCTAATAGGTCTTGTGTCGCGCCCCAAAATACCCCCTAGGAGTTAAGGGATACTTTAGAGGTGACTACGTGTACCTGTCAAACCATCCTGTAATGCAAGAGGCCAAACATAATATAATACAATGATAATCAGAGCGCGGAAACTAAACATAAGTGCGGAAGCATAAGCCAACTTTTTCTTTTCTTCTATAACTCCAAATAGTATTCCAAGTTAACATATACCAATTACAATCAAAGTAAAGGTGGACATGCCCACCTATCAAAATACAAAAAGGAACTCTCTAACCCTCTCCTCTCAACAGTAGTCGAGGTATGGCCACACATCCAAGTCCCCATCCTCCTGAGACTGCCATGGGATAGGTGGCTCCCTCTCCTCTACATACTCCTCCTCGACCCAAGGCTCGGGGTCGAGGACATCCACAGTACCTGCCGACATAAAAGTACGGCTGAGCATGGAATACTCAACGAGTACAAACTACTAGCTAACCATAACAATAGCGAAAGCATAACAACAGTGAGCAATACAAGATATTAATTTAAAGCAATAGTGAAAGCATAAGATACATAGCCATATCTTGACATGCGTGTATGAATGCAAAAACCTCGGTAAAACTAATGTCTCGGAAACCTTTTTCGTGTCTCGGTCAAATCATGTATGTGTGTCGTGTCTTGTCTTGTATTTCATGTCTTGATTTGTTCTTGACTTGTATACTTGTGAGCCAGAGGCTAGCACCCTTCCTTAGGCTACCAACCTCCTTGTCATGTTCTTGTTCCATTTCTCTTGTGAGCCAGAGGCTAGCACCCTTCCTTGGGCTACCAACCTCTTTGTCATGTTCTTGTTCCATTTCAACCTCCTTGTCATGTTCTTGTTCCATTTCTCTTGTGAGCCAGAGGCTAGCACCCTTCCTTGGGCTACCAACCTCCTTGTCATGTTCTTGTTCAATTTCTTGATTCAACATGTATAATACAATCTTGAAAAACCCGGTTTCATGCATGCATGTGTGCTCGTGGGCGTGCCAATAGTGACAATCATGGGGACACGTGTAACAAGAGGGATATCGCATCATATTTCAATTCATAGTATAACATGTAAGCATTTAGGTGATCAACATGGCATTTGGTCAAGTCATCATTTACAAGAATAATTACATAAAGCTTACATCCATTTCCTTTATCAATTTCATTTATTCTTGGTTTAAGCATATTATCAAACATCCGGTGTGCAACATTTTAGTAGTTTTATTTCCCCTTTTTAGCGCATAAATTTCCCACACAACATCCAAGTATCTTCATTATTCATAGAGTGCCCTTCCACCATTTTCCATACCCACATTTCACCACGTCCAATGGCATCCAATCGCCTCTACATCCACCAATCATACATACAACCCCACATTCACATTTATCTTGTTTAGGTTTAGGAAGTATAGCACATTTCAAGTAAGGGAAGATACAAGACCAACATCATAATGTCAAAGGGGAAAAACTAGATTATTGCTAAAGAAAGTTAGTAGAGTGTACTAACCTTGAATCAAGGCTTGATCCTTGGTAGGGACCTTGATTGAAGCTCCAACTTGAAAGATGAAGCCTTTGCTTGAAAGAAGCTTGAGTTGGGGAAGAAATCCCTTTCAAAAACGTGAGTGAGGGCTGCCCTAGCTTTGAGAATGCACCCCACCCGAGCTTGAGTTCAAATCTTGAAGAAAACGTGCTTGTGGACGATCTAGGGTCTTCACCCCTTTGATTTCTTCTCCAAAAGCAACCTAGGTTTAGGAAACCCTTTTCTCTTCTCTCTTATCTCCCAAATCTCTCTAAGTATAGTGAATGATGCCCTAAGGCTCGGGCAAGCCTTAAGGAGAAAGGGTTTAACCCCCAAAAGATGAAAACGCCCTTACTGAATTTCTGCAAAAACGCGAAGACCGAGCGATCGGTGGTTATGACCGATCGATCGGTTGCCTACCAAGCGATCGGTGTTTATGACCGATCGACAGGTCAAAAACTCACTCTCTGGAAAATTTCCCCATACAAAATTTCTGACCGTGTGATAGCTACCGATCGATCGGTTATGGACCGATCGATCGCTGACTGGACCGAGCGATCGGTGCTCTGTATGTCTGGACTGTTTTGACCATATCTTTTGACTCGCTCGTCGGATTTCGACGATTCAACTTGCGTTGGATCCGTCTTTCGAAAACGAACATTTTTGACATTTCAGAATTTCCGATTTCTCCCTTATTTATTAATTAGACTACGAAAATGGCCAATTAGCTACGAAAGTGCCATTCATTAAAGATGAAAAATCCGGGGTGCTACATCTTGTATGAATCATATGAAATGTTTAAAGCTTTCCATATATACATGATGATGCTCACAAGCACTCCACGCACGATAAGTTTTATATGACCGAGGTTTTCTCATAAGCATGTATTTCAATTATCATAAGGAATGTTTTCAAAGGAAATTCATAAGAAGAAGCATAAATACATAAGTATTGACAAAGCCAAACTTTGGGTTGGTATTTCTAAGATCGGTTACCTCATGCTCACAAGGATCAAGTCTAAGATCTTGCATGAACTCCAAGGATCATAAGTCTCACAAGGCTTTCAAGAACTCGTAATAAATGCAAATTCTAAGATATTGCATAAGTCTCCAAGGATCATAAGCTCACAAGAACTTGAAAGCTCACAAGAAGCTCATAAAAACTCGAAGCTCACAAGAAAGTTCACAAGAACTCGAAAGCTCATAAGAACTCACGAGGCTCATAAGCATGCATAAGAACTCATAAGCATGAACAAGGTGATTTCGTTTTCCATGAAAAATAAGTTTTTATGAAAGGTTTTCCATGAGGGGTTTTAAGCATGAACTTTATAAATGGTATTCTTTTACGCACTTGTACGTGATATTATGATTAGTATAGCATTGTTAGCTAGTAGTTTTTGTTTGCTGAGTATTCCATGTTCAGCCGTACATTTCATTTCGGTAGGTACACGTGTTCCCTTTGACATCTATGCTTAGGGTCCTTGGATAGAGGAGAACTATGGTGAGGAGCCATATGTAGAGCCTATAGTAGAGCCTCAGGTGGAGGTAAGGAACTTAGACTATTGGCCCTATCAGGGTGACTATTGAGAGAGAGAAAGAGAGAGAATATTATATTTTGTATTTTGATGAGTAGACATGTCTACTCTTATTTTGGGTTTTGTATTGTACAAACTTGGAATACTGATCATGTATAGTGAAGAAATTTTTAAGTTTACACTTCCGCACCTTGATTTAAGCTTCCGCTATGCATTGTCTGGGATATTTTACAGGATGGTTTGGTATCAGATATTTGTACATCACAAGCCAAAGTATCCCTAACTCCTAGGGGGTATTTTGGGTCGCAACAGAGGTGGTATTAAAGCCAAGGCATTAGGTTCTTTAGGGTCACTTAGATTCCGATATCATGATGGAATCAAGGCATTAGGATGAGAAATGAGTCATATTCCAAGTATAGACCAATCATTTAGTCTTAATCCATAACCGGTTGAAACTCAACCGAATTTAGTATCCTACGCCAGAACCACAAATTGTATACTTATCTGTTGTAATGTATACCTTGATGTATTACTATTATGTACCTTATGAATATGGAACGAGCTTGAAGTTATAATTGAAATAAAGTTGGTTACCAAGTTAGACTCATGTTTTACTACTGTTCTCAGGATTTATCATGAGACGTGGTGGTCGGGGTCGCTGTTACCAGACTCGGAACAACGGTAATGGAGGAGACCCTCCATCGGGTGATGAACAACCCCACCTATCTTAGTTGCTAAATACCATGGTGGAAACCATCACCATGCTAGCAGCCCGACAGCCTGCTGCTACTATTGCATTGGCACATCCACCTCCTACACATCACACTTCGGGACTCGAGGCATTCCAAAGGCTCCATCCACCTATTTTCTATGGGACTACAGATCCCATGGTTGCAGAGGTGTGGATTATACAATTAGAGAAGATCTTCTGTGCTCTTTGCTGCACCGATAAGCAGATAGTAGACTAGGCTGCTTTTATGATGGAAGGGGAAGCTGATCATTGGTGGAGAGCTGCACTGAGGCAGAGAGCCACTGCCAGGACAGGAGAGCCATGGTCTTGGGGAGAGTTTCTTGATGCCTTCTATGGGCAGTATTTTCTCAAGATTGTTAGACAACAGAAGGAGATGGAGTTCATGTCCCTAGTGCAAGGAGATGTGAGTGGAGAGCTGCACTGAGGCAGAGAGCCACTGCCAGGGCAGGAGAGCCGTGGTCTTGGAGAGAGTTTCTTGATGCCTTCTATGGCCAGTATTTTCCTAAGATTGTTAGACAACAGAAGGAGATGGAGTTCATGTCCCTAGTGCAAGGAGATGTGAGTGGAGAGCTGCACTGAGGCAGAGAGCCACTGCCAGGGCAGGAGAGCCGTGGTCTTGGAGAGAGTTTCTTGATGCCTTCTATGGGCAGTATTTTCCTAAGATTGTTAGACAACAGAAGGAGATGGAGTTCATGTCCCTAGTGTAAGGAGATATGAGTGTGGTCGAGTATGAGGCCAAGTTTGTTGAGTTATCCCGACTCGTACCACACTTGATCACGACGGAGGAGATGCGATTCAGAAAATTTGAGAATGGGTTAAAAGCCTTAATCAAGGATCGAGTTCTATTCTTTAGGTGGAATCTTGGAGGGAGATTGCGGGAAATGCGAAGATCGCCGAGAGGAACTCAGAGTAGTTTCTTAAGAGGAGAGAGAGCGGCTTCGGGAGATTCATGCATAGGGGTCAGTCCAGTGGCTCAGCACCACCGGAGAAGAGGGCAAGGATTTCCCCTTATCCAGCTCCTAGGCCTACACCGACATAGAGGGCTCCTTTTGTACAGCTAGCACCTCATCCTGCTACTTCACAGACACCTCGCCCTACTTTTTCTCAAGGCACCAGATATGTGCCGCCTGCATCCTCTTCATCTTTCAAGGAGTGTGACTATTATGGTTGAAGACGCCCGGCTGGAGAGTGTCGGAGAGAATCTAGAGGATGTTTCCATTGTGGTGAGCAGGGCCATATGCTTAAAGATCGCCCACGCCAGTAGTCACGGGTCCAACCTCATGGGAACAATCTTTAATCATGTGTCCCTGCTCGCCACAATGGAAACATCCTCCAGAAGCCCTCCGACACTCTCCAGCCTCAGGGGAGCAGACCCCCAATCTGTCAGACTGCTCCGCAAGGGTCTTCACAAGCTTCTGCATCTAGACCCGCACGATCCACACAGACCACACAACAGCCTCGCAAGGCAAACCAGGGTCGGGTCTTTGCCTTAACAGAACGGGACGCATAGGCATCTAACGATATTGTGCAAGGTAAGCAAAAATTGTAAACTCTTCAAGTGTGAACTGATGGTTGTTGTAATGTATATGTATACTTACTTGTATATCATTCTACTTATACTCTATATATGTTTTTGCTTGAAACTTATTGATGTAGCTAATTATAATGCCCAGACGTTTTGCTAGTGAATGAGTGTTTAGCTCGTGTGTTAATCGACACGGGATCAACATATTCCTTTGTGTCACCTAGCTTCGCCAAAGGTTTCGCGTCTGACCCGAGTCACCTACGTCAAGAGTTGACCATTTCGACTTCACTTAGCAAGTCGGTTGATACAGACCGAGGATACCAAAATTATATAGTTCAAGTTGGGCAGCATGAATTATCGATCGATCTGATCATCCTTGAGTTCCAAGACTTGGACTTCGATGTTATTCTCGGGATGGATTGGCTAGCTGCACACCACGGGCACGTGGCTTTTTTTGAAAAGATGGTGAAATTTAAGCCAGAGTGCGTCAAGCCATTCCACTTTCGTGGACTTCAAAGGAGAGATATAGCCCATCTAGTGGCTCTAAGTCTTTCAAATTCGGAGGCACGAGATTCCTCAGCCATCCCAGTTGTAAGTGAGTATTTGGATGTATTTCTTGAAGACTTACCGGGGTTACCTCCAGATGGGGAGATAGAGTTTGCAATAGAGCTTGCTTCAGGAATGGCTCCAATTTCTAAGGCTCCGTACAAGATGGCCCCAATTGAACTGAAAGAACTGAATGAGCAGATAGAAGAGTTGCAACAGCTTGGTTTCATCCGACCAAGTGTGTCACTATGGGGAGCACCAGTACTCTTCGTGAAGAAGAAGGATGGGTCTATGAGGATGTGCATCGACTATAGACAGTTGAACGAGGTTACGATCAAGAATCGTTATCCATTGCCACGGATAGACGATTTGTTCGACCAACTGAAGGGAGCAAGGTTGTTCTCCAAGATTGATCTTCGATCAAGCTATCATCAGTTGAAGATCAAGGCCAAAGATGTTCCAAAGACTGCCTTTAGGACTCGGTACGGACACTATGAGTTCTTGGTCATGCCTTTTAGTCTAACGAATGCACTGGCGGTGTTCATGGATTTGATGAATCAGGTGTTCAAGCCTTGTCTCGACAGATGTGTTGTCGTCTTTGTTTACAATATCTTAGTGTATTTCCCGACACGGGAGGATCATGATCGAGACCTTCGCCTTACACTTGAGACTCTTTGAGAGCATAGACTGTATACCAAGTTGAGTAAGTGTGAATCTTGATTGGAGAAAGTGGCGTTCCTTGGCCACGTGGTATTTTCCAAGTGTATTTTAGTAGACCCAACAAAGATAGAAATAGTAATGAAATGGGAGAGACCCAGGAGTGTTACCGGGATACACAGCTTCCTTGGTTTGGCAGGATACTACAGGAGATTCGTAGAGGGATTCTCCAGCTTAGCGGCACCACTCACGTAACGCAGAAAAATGCTAAGTTCACTTGGAGAGAGAAGTGTGAAGCAAGCTTCACGGAGTTGAAGAGACGACTTACTACAACCCTTATTCTCACAGTGTCATTAGGGAGTGGAGGTTTTGTAGTTTACAGTGATGCCTCGAATGTTGGGCTAGGATGTGTTCTTATGCAGCACGGGAATGTCATCGCCTATACTTCCCAGCAGTTGAAGGATCATGAGAAGAGCTATCCTACTCACGACTTGGAGTTGGCCGCGGTGCTATTCACATTAAAGATTTGGCGGCATTACCTTTATGGGGAACCGTTTGATGTTTTCACGGATCACAAAAGTTTAAAATATCTATTTTTCCAAAAGGAGTTGAATATGCAACAACGTCGATGGATGTAATTCTTGAAGGACTATGAGTGTTCCATCCAGTACCATCCGGGTAAAGTTAACATGGTGGTAGATGCTTTGAGCAGAAAGCCTCCTAGACTTGTAGCCCACATGATGATTCACGAGTGGAAGATGTTAGAGGCCAAGGCAAACCTTGATATCAATTTTAGTATTCCCACCTTTGGGCCAGTCATGGCTACTCTCACAGTCAGGCCTTATATTCAAGTTCGGATCCGAGAGTTGCAGGATTGGAATGCGGAGCTACTTGCTTACAGAGATAAGGCGGTTAGCAAGGGGAGTGATGAGTTCTCTTTGAACAGTAATGGAGTTATCACATTTAAGGGAAGGTTATGTGTTCCTGCAGATGTAGAGTTGAGAAGTGAGATCTTAGATGAAGCTCACAGTCCAAGTACACTGTGCATCCTGGTGGTACTAAGATGTATCAGAATATGAAGAACCACTATTGATGGTAAAACATGAAGAGGGAAGTCACAGAGTATGTGTCAAGATGCTTGGTATGCCAACAAGTGAAGGCCGAGCATATGAGGCCAGCAGGGCTTTTGCAATCCCTTCCTAGTCCCGAGTGGAAATGGGAGAACATTTCCATGGATTTCATTGTTAGGTTCCCAAGGACAGTGAAGAACTCCGATGCCATTTGGGTGGTGGTTGACCATTTAACGAAGTCCGCCCATTTCTTGCCATATCGGACTGCGTTTAACTCGAACCAACTTGTAGCACTATACATCAAAGAAGTGGTTTGATTGCATGGGGTGTCAGTGAGCATTGTTTTAGATCAAGATCCGAGATTCGCTTTTAGGTTCTGGAAGAGCATCCAGAGCGCTATGGGTTCCCATTTGGACTTTAGCACCGCCTTTCATCCTCAGACAGATGAGCAGACCAAGAGGATGAACCAGATTATAGAGGACATGCTCCGAGCTTGCATGTTAGACTTCAAAGGCAGTTGGGAGGATCACTTGTCGTTGGTTGAGTTCACCTATAAGAACAGTTATCAAGTAAGCATCCAGATGGTACCTTTCGAGACCTTGTATGGTCGAAGTTGTAGATCTCCTCTATACTGGGATGAAGTTGGAGAGAGAAAAATATTGGGTCCCTAGTTGATCGAGCAGACCACGGATAAGGTCAAGATCATCAGGGAAAGGTTGAAGATGGCCCAGGATAGGCAGAAGAGCTATGCCGACACCCGTAGACGAGACCTTGAGTTCCACGTTGGCGATATGGTATTTGTTAAAATTTCGCCGACAAAGGGTGTTATAAGATTGGAAAGAGGGGCAAGCTTAGTCCGAGGTATGTAGGTCCGTTTGATATCATCACCCGAGTTGGTGAGGTTGCTTATCGGGTTGCTCTACCCACTCACATGGCGGCAATCCACAATGTGTTTCATGTGTCCATGCTCCGAAAGTATATCCTGGATCCTTCCCATGTTATAGATCTTGATCTGTTGGAAATCCGGGAGGATCTCACATTAGTTGAAGAGCCGGTTCAAATTTTGGACCGTAGACATCAAATATTGCCTAATAAAATGATTCCCTTGTTTTTTGTTCGATGGCAACATCATGCTAAAGAAGAAGGTACATGGAAGCGCGAAGCCGAGTTAAAAGAACAGTACCCTCATTTGTTTGTATAATTGAGGTTTACATGTAAATTTTGTTCCTTATTATCCCTATGTATCGTTCTAATTTCGATGGTGAAATTTCTGTAAGGGGGGAGGATGTAGAGCCCCGGATCTTGATGGCTTGGTATGGTGAATAGTGACTAAGGCTTAAAGCCTATTGTAATGCTCTGAATGGTAATCAATGATAATGAGAACCTTGTGTTGGTATATTTGGAAGTATGGTGAATGATGACATGTATTAAAGCTTTAAGAATATATTTTTAAGTATATGGGTGTTTGGGATGAAGGAAGTAAGAGTATAGAATACTCTTAAGTGTCAACAAGGGTTATGCCTTAACATACCCTCAACTTTAAGCATCTCCAGTTTTCTCACTGCTGATCGGAATTGGGTGATTCTTAAATTTTTAGAAATTTATTGAAACCCTCTTTGAGGTTCATGTTTATCATTTTTCTAGATTTTGAGTTGAGGATGAGTTAAAAGTTGGATTTCCAGAACGGGTCTATTGAAAATTTGGGCTACTGAAATCCATTTTCATACCAGTTAGATTTAGAGCCCATTTAGGTAATTAAAAAATTAGAATTAGGATTTGTCCATTAGATATAAAATTATTTCCCTTTGAATGATGAGTCCAACTCAAGTTTATTCGTCAAATTCCGATAAGCGAGTCAAAAGGTATGGGTAAAATACCAAAGCATAAAAAATATGGAAACTTTCTGTCGCAGGTACGAACATTCGTAAACAACCTACGAACGATCATAGAAGTGCTACGAACGTTCATAGACACTCTACAGACATTCTTAAAGTCTCAAAAACTGGGTAAACTCTCTGAAAAACTTACGATCGATCATAGGAAGCCTACGTACGATCGTAGGCGCGCGAATTAATTTCAAAATAGCGGGATTTTTTGGGTTTTTACCTTCTTGGCCTCTAAATAGGAGATCATTTGGGGGGTTTTGAGTTAACCTAAACCTAAAGGAGTTCTTAGAAGAGAAGGGAGAAGATTTTGGGGATTCCAAAGAGGGGTTTTGTTGGAGATCAAGTGGAGATCAAATTCAAGCTTCCACAAGCTTGGATCTTCATCCTCGAGCATGGATATCCATTTTTAAGCTCAAACTTGTGTTCAATCATCCTTCCAAGCTAAGATTTAATCTTTGAAAAGTAAGTAATCCTACTAATTAACTTTGTTATGATACAAATAGTGAAAGTATGATTTTGAATGAAAAGTAAGTACTTCTACTATCTAGCTTTGTTATTACACAAGGATTGAAAAGATGATTAAATGGGTGATTGAAAAGATGACTACTACCTAACTTTACTATGATGCAAATAGCAAATGTAGAATTTTGGGTAAACTAGATTATAATCAAATGAGTAAATAAGGGTTTATGATTGGAGGGTTTTTCAATAAAAGGATGAATATAGTTATACTTGTAAATGAATGTTGTTATCTCTAAATAAATAATGATTCTAAGTATGATGTGATGAAATAGGCTTAAAAGCCATGATCTTGGTGATGTGATGTGATGCAATGAATGAAAATGTTCTACGTTTCTAGAATTGTCTAAGTATACTATGATGCTAATAAGTCTTTTATGAACTGTCGTGCCCCAAAATACCCCCTAGGAGTTAAGGGATACTTTAGAGGTGACTATTTGTACCTGCCAAACATCCGGTAATGAACAAGGTAAACATGATACTATAACAACAATAATCAGAGCGTGGAAGCTAAAACATGAGTGCAGAAGCGTGAACTAACTTTTTCTTTTCTTCTATAACTCCAAAACAGCATTCCAAGTTAACATATGCATAATATATCAAGTCAAAGGTGGACATGCCCATCTATCAAAACATCAAAATACAAAAAGAACTATTGAGCCCACTATGCTCAATAGTAATCTAAGTAAGGCCAAACATCATGGTCCCTGTCCTCCTGTGACTGTATCGGGATAAGAGGCTCTCTCTCCTCAACATACTCTTCCTCAACCCAAGGCTCAAGGTTGAGGGCTTCCTCGGTACCTATTGACATAAAAGTATGGCTGAGTATGGAATACTCAGCGAGTACAAGCTACTAGCTAACAATAACAATAACAATCACACAAGGCAACAAGATATAGTTCATCACATCAATTTAAAACAAATAATAGCAGCTTATGACAATAGCATTGAAAGTAAAGCAATATGATAATCTTGACATGCTTGCATGAATGCGAAAACTCCGATAAAGCTCATACTTAAAAACCATGTCTTATATTTGAAAATAGTCTTTCATGTTTCTTTCAAAACTTGATTGTCATAATTGAAAACTTGTTTCTTGTCTTGATCTTGTTCGTGAGAATCACACATGCTTGTCTTGTTCATGTTAAAATCACCTGTCATGTTCTTGACTTGACTTGCTTGTTTACTTGTGAGCCAGAGGTTAGTGCCCTTGAAGCGGCTTGTGAGCCAGGAATGTAAATTCCCTTCGGAAAAAAATATATATATATAGAAAACACCAACCTCCTTGTCTTGTTTTCTTGTGAGCCAGGTATGACATATCTTGCGCTATGCCCTACCCTTAACATTCATGCTTGTTTTCCTTGTGAGCCAGGTATGACATATCTAGGGATATGCCTTACCCCTGACCGGCCCAATGTCCGACTTTATCATTCGTTTCGTGAATCACAATTCTTGTTCTTGTTCGTTTCTTTCAAATACTTGTACTTTAAAAACATCGGTTCATGCATGTATACGTGGGTGTGTGTAGCACTTGTAGTAATAATCATGATGACATATATGACATGGAAGACAGTGCATAGCATTTCGATTCATAGTATAAACATGTGAGAATTTAGATTGGCATGTATAACATTGGATGATTTACTATTTTAAGAAAACTACATAGATCATACTTTAGTGTTCTTCATTAAATCCGTTTAGTTCTCATTTAGGTCTTTTACCAAACACATGGCGTGCAATACATTTATAGTCATTTCATTTCAATCTCTTAGTGCATACATTTCATCAACATCAAGGGTGTTCATTATTTGTAAGATGCCCTTCCACCATTTCCTTCACATCCACACGGCATCCATCGCCTCCAACATTCACCCCACACATCCTCATCCATTATTCCATTTATCTTGTTCACATTTGGGGAAAAAGCATATTCCAAATAAAGGGGAGAACACAAGATAGAAATCATCATTTACAATAGAGAGGAAACCTAGGTTATTACTAAGTGAGTTAGTAGGGTGTACTAACATTGAAATTTGGATAATAACTTGTGAGGACTTGAGAAAAGATGAGATCCAAACTTTCCCTTGCTCACAATACCAACCTTTTGCGAAACCCTAGCTTTCCCTTCTCTTCCTTCTCCAATCTCCCAAAAACCTCAAATATGAGCTTTGAGGGTTTATAAAACCCTCACCCACGGATTTGGGCTTAGATAGAAAATGGGGTGGTCAAATGACCATCCTACCCTTAAAATTTCGGCAATACAGACCAAAATAGACAAAATGCTCGAGGAGCGGTCAACCGGTCATGATCCCCTCTCTGGAAAAATCCCCCATACAAGTTTTAGTGCGAGAGCAGTCGACCGGTGGGTAGAGCGGTCGACTGGTAGGCGACGGGTCGACCGGTGGTGAGAGCGGTCAACCGGTTGGTCTGTGTTTTGCCCATTTTGCTTATTTTCCTCATTTTTTTCACTTTGGTATTTTGGCCATATCTTTTGACTCGTTCGTCGGATTTTGATGATTCAACTTGCGTTAGATTCGTCTTTCGAAAATGAACATTTTCGATGTTTTAGAATCTTCAATTTCTTCTTTATTTATTAATTAAACTATGTGAAAGGCCGATTGGCTATGAGAACATTGTTCATTAGGTATGAGAAAGTTCCAGGGTGCTACATGAACCATATGAAATATTTAAAGAATTCCATATATACATGATGATGCTCACAAGCACTCCACGCACGATAAGTTTTATATGACCGAGGTTTTCTCATAAGCATGTATTTCAATTATCATAAGGAATGTTTTCAAAAGAAATTCATAAGAAGAAGCATAAATGCATAAGTATTGACAAAGCCAAACTTTGGGTTGGTATTTCTAAGATCGGTTACCTCATGCTCACAAGGATCAAGTCTAAGATCTTGCATAAACTCCAAGGATCATAAGTCTCGCAAGGCTTTCAAGAACTCGTAAGAAATGCATACATCCAAGATCTTGCATAAGTCTTCAAGGATCATAAGCTCACAAGAACTTGAAAGCTCACAAGAAGCTCATAAGAACTCGAAGCTCACAAGAAAGTTCACAAGAACTCGAAAGCTCATAAGAAACTCATAAGAACTCATGAGGCTCATAAGCATTCATAAGAACTCATAAGCATGAACAAGATGGTTTTGTTTTCCATAAAAAATAAGTTTTTATGAAAGGTTTTCCATGACGGGTTTTAAGCATGAACTTTATGAATGGTATTCCTTTATGCACTTATATGTGATATTATGATTAGTATAGTATTGTTAGCTAGTAGTTTTTGCTCGCTGAGTATTCCATGCTCAGCCGTACATTTCATGTCGGCAGGTACACGTGTTCCCTTTGACATCTATGCTCAGGGTCCTTGGATAGAGGAGGACTATGGCGAGGAGGAGTCCTATGTGGAGCCTGTAGTAGAGCCTCAGGTGGAGGCAATGGACTTATACTATTGGCCCTATCAGGGTGACTATTGAGAGAAAGCGAGAGAGAGAGAATATTACATTTTGTATTTTGATGAGTAGGTATGTCTACTCTTATTTTGGGTTTTGTATTGTACAAACTTGGAATACTAATCATGTATAGAAAAGAAATTTTTAAATTTACGCTTCTGCACCTTGATTTAAGCTTCTGCATTGCTTTATGCATCTACTATGCATTGCCTTGAATTTTTAACAGGATGGTTTGGTATCGGATATTTGCAAATCACGAGCCAAAGTATCCCTAACTCCTAGGGGGTATTTTGGGCCGTGACAATTAATACTTCATGTTATGTAATCAATAGGGTAGTTATAAGAAATAAATTAAATAAAACTTCCTATGAGCTTTGGAAATGAGGAACTCCTAATATATGATATTTTAAGGTGTTTGGATGGAAATGCTTCATTCTAAATGATAAACATCATTTAAAGAAATTTGATGTTAAATCTGTAGAAGAAATCTTCCTAGGATATTCTATTAATAGCAAAGGTTATAGAGTGTTTAATAAGAAATCCTTATCTGTTGAAGAATCAATTCATGTAGTTAATGATTAATCAAACCCATTTAACAAGACTCTATCTAATAATGAAATTGAAAATCTTCCAAAAGAAATCTCTAACTTGGAAATTAATAAAGTAATTAAAGATAATCTAGCGGAAGAAGAATCTAATGATAAAATCATTGAAGTTGACAATGAGGAAGTAAATGAGGATGAAGAATGATATCAACTTTCCAAAGCTTGAAAATTAATAAAAGATCATCTTAAAGACTTAATTCTTTGTAATATGGAACAAGGGGTTAGAACAAGAAGAAATTTAATGAACCTTGCTTTCCTAAGTCAAATTGAACCTAAAAATGCCTTGGAAGCCATTGAAGATGAATCATGGGGCATTGCTATGTAAGAAGAATTAAATAAATTTGATAGAAATCAAGTGTGGGATCTAGTACCTAGACCATATGACAAATCTATAATTGGTACAAAATGGATTTTTAGAAATAAAAATGATGAAAATTGAAATATTATTAAAAACAAAGCATGACTAGTAGCTCAAGATTACAACCAAGAAGAGAGGATAGACTATGAAGAAACATTTGCCCCGGTTGCTAGACTAAAAGCTATAAGAATGCTACTTGCATTTGCTAATCACAAAGAATTTAAATTATTTCAAATGGATGTAAAAAGTGTATTTCTTAATGGGCTTATAAATGAAGAAGTCTATGTAAACCAACCACCTTGCTTTGAAAATCATAAATTTCCAAATCATGTATTCAAGTTAACTAAAGTCTTATATGGATTAAAGCAAGCTCAAAGAACTTGGTATAATAGGCCAAGTAGTTTCTTAATTGAAAATTGATTCATTAGAGGAAAAATTGATACTACTCTATTTATTGTGTCCAAAAATGATGATATGCTAATAATTCAAATCTATATGGATGACATCATATTTGGATCAACTAATGAATCACTTTGTAAAATATTTGTTAAAACTATACAAGAAGAATTTGAAATAAGTATGATGGGATAACTAACATTCTTCCTAAGACTCCAAATTAAGCAAACTAAACAAGGAACATTTGTTAATCAAGCTAAAGTACACTAAAGAATTGCTTAAAAAGTTTGGAATGGAAAATACTAAAGTAATGGATACTCCTATAAGTCCATCAACCAAACTTGATAAAGATGAAAAGGGCAAAAATATTGATAAAAAAATGTATAGAGACATGATAGGTAGTCTATTGTATCTCACAGCAAGTAGGCCTGACATTATATTCAGTGTGTGCATATGTACAAGATTTCAAGCTTGTCTAAAAGAATCACATATGATTGCTGTAAAAATGATCTTTAGATACCTATTAGACACAATTGAATTAGTTTATGGTATCCTAAAGACACAGCTCTAGATCTAATAAGTTATTCAAATGCAAACTTTACTGGATGCAAAGTAGATAGAAAAAGCACTAGTGGAACTTGTCACTTTCTAGGACATTCTTTTATTTCATGGTTTAGTAAGAAACAAAATTCAGTGGCCCTATCCACAGCTGAGGCTGAGTATATGGCAGCTGGACATTGTTGTGCTCAAACTTTATACATGAAACAACAGTTAGAAGACTTCAAACTTTTTTATTCTAAAATTCCAATTAAGTGTGATAATACAAGTTCTATTTACATGACTAAAAATCTCATTCAACACTCAAGAACTAAACATATAAAAATCAGATATCATTTTATTAGAGATCATGTACAAAATAGGGCTGTTGTTTTGGAGTTTGTAGATACAAGCAATCAACTTGCTGATATTTTCACAAAACCCCTTCAATCTAATAGATTTAGTACATTGAGAAGAGAATTGGGTATGGCTGCCAAAACTTGCTCTAAAATGAAAACTTGTGGATTGATGTTTTAAAATCTGTTTGATTATATTATGAGTTTCATTTGAATGGTTTATGATGTTTGTGAATGTTAATTTGATAAAATGATTTCATGAAAAATGGTTTTAAAATCAAAAATAAAATATTTTCAAATTCTGTACTGAATTCGGTGACGAATTCAATCAAGGAGTTTGAATTCGGCGATGAATTTTGGGTAATCAAGAAACAGTAAGCTTCTTGTACCAATTCACCGACGAAATTGAATGGGTCATTCAATTTCAGCGACGAAGTCAATCCGAAACCAAAAACAGTAAGTTTTCTGAGTTGATTTCGGCGACGAATCCAGGGCTCAAGCCCATTTCATCGACGAAATGCTTCGTGGGTATAAATTAAAATCCCCAAATCCGTACTTTTTCAAATCAACTCTCAAACCTAGCTTTCCCTCCAGTTCCCAGTTCCCAGTTCCCTCTTCCATTGAACCCTCACTCTAAACTCCTCCATTGCTCTCCAAACTCATCCAAATCAAACCCTAACCTCTGTGGATGCCACCAAGAATGAGAACGCAACTGTGGAGCCCCCACTAAAGAGAGCTCGCACAGATAAGGGCAAAGAGGTGGCCACAAGTTCTACTCCTACCAGGTTCAAAGTTCCCAAGTTTGAAAAGCTTCTCAAAGAGAAATTCTTTCCTCGAACTCCTCTCTATGGTGAGGTAGTAAACTTCATCAATCTTGAGGCCTACGGCCTAGGTCAAATTAAAACCCTGTTTTTAGCCCTTAAGTGGGATTTATTCATAGCTTCTAACAAAATCATGTTCCCTGAATTAGATAGAATTTTCTACACTCACTTTCATTTTAACCAATCCACTCAAATAGTTTCTTCCTATGTTCTAGGAAAGAAAATTTCATTTCATTTAGACCAACTGACATTCTTAGAATTCCCAAATACCCTCTTCAAACCTTTGTGAATGGTCAGTGGACCAAACATGAAGGATTTGATGTAGTTGAAGCCCTTAAAATCATGTGTATAAATCAAGACTTCACCACACCATTCCAACCCAAGGTCAAAGAGCTCACTCAGACCTCTAGACTTATCCATCACATTATCACATACAATTTAGTCCCTAGAGTAGGTAGTAGGGAATATCTCACTTTCTTTGATGTTTTTCTTATGTGGTGCATTCTAACGTCCACACCTATCTTATATCATTGTCCATTGCATGGATGATGCTTATAAGAGGAAGTCAGGGTGCCTTCCATTTGGTCAAGCCTTGACCAAAATCTTCAAACACTTTCATGTTTCCTTTTCTTCCCAATCTGATTTTGTAGTTGCTAATGACTCCTCCATATATAGCAAAGCAACCATCCAAAAGATGGGTTATATTTGGAATGATACCTAGAAGGATTGGACTCCCAAGCCTTCTGCCTCCCAATCCTCCAGCCATCCTTCATCTGATCCCTCAGCTCCCACTCCTTCCATTCCTCCTCCAGTCTCAGATCCTATCCCATCATCCACTCATATCCTTTCTTCTTCCTCAGTAGCAGCTCATGTGATAGAGCCTATTACAGTAGCAATAGCAGAGCCAGCTCCAGAGGCAGAGATTCAGGCTGAGCAGCAGCCACAGCCAGAGTCAGCAGATCCAGCAGTTGAGTGGCCTGAGATCTTGTTAGATGATGAGATTCTAGAGAGCTCTCAGAGACATGTGTCTCCTCATTTTAAGGACCCTAGTCATTTCTTTGAGCCATCTAGCAGGCCAGTAGTTTCTGAAGAGCAGCTTAGTCTCATGACAAGTCAGATAGCCTCCATGGCTACCAGTATGGAGCAATTCCAGCTAGAAATGAGGCTCAATCAGATAAGGTTTCAAGATGAGATGAGAGCCACTATGCTCTCCTTCATGGCCGAGACTAGAGCCAGCATGGCTACATTGCAAACAGGGACCAGAGAGTGCACTCAGAGCCTCTGGGCAGCCACTTCGGCACAACTTTCAGCTTTTGAAGGTAGGATGGACAGCATCCCAAGGGAAGTCAAGAACATATCTGAATCTATAGAGCCTCGATTGGGAGAGATTGAAATTTCAGTGGATGTCACAAAAAATAGAGTAGACTCCATTCTAGCCCTAATAGATAGAAAGGCTATAGATGCGATGGAACAAGGGCTTCTACTAAATGATATTGTGTCAGTGATGAAGGGCAAGATAGAAGGGAGTGACAAGCATCTAAGGCATCAAGGACCTACAATTGACAAAATGACCTCTCATCTCGGGAATCAAGCTCCATTCATACACAAATAGCTAAAGATGTGACTCAACTCTCCATTTAGGTATCCAACTTGAAGAAGCAGTCCTTCCAAGTGATCAAGGGAGCAGCCTCTTCTTCCAAATCTCCAAAATCATCCAAAATCCATTCCATCCCTCCTACTCCTACTCCTACTAAAATTTCTAGCAGCAGTGATGATACTAAAGGAGATGGAGATGAAGATGAAGATGAAGATGAAGATGAAGATGAAGATGAAGATGATGAAGATGTGAAAGAAGTCCAAAATGACAAGGATGAAGGAGATGAAGGCCCAATCTCAGAACTTTTGGAAAGGCTAGCTGAGCTTAGGAAGAAACAGGCCAATGAGCTGTAACTTCTTTTTCTTTTCTTTTTTTCTTCTTCTTTTTGATGATGTCATAGGGGGAGAAAGGATATCATGTAATGAACTGAAATTGAAATTGAAAACATAAACTTTTTGTAATTTTGACTTTGACATTGAATGAAATTCATATTTCTTTGAATCTATTTTTTCAATTCTGTTTCAATACTTTTTGCAATAAATGAAATTAGTGAGTTAATTAACCATGTTTATGGAACTTCTCTTGGTTCAAAATTGTATCTTATTTAAAATTATCATGGAACTTCTCTTGATTGCTTTAACTTGATCTCTTGTGATGAAAAATGAAAAGAAAATAATTTCCTTTGTGGAACTTCTGTTGGTATTAAATCATGATGATATAACTATTAAACTGTCTAAAATATGCATCTAAGTGAAAATTTTGTTTCTATTTTATAAATGCATATGTTTAGGGGGAGTTTACCTCATGTATTTATTAAATTCATATTTTGAGGGGGAGCTCAATCTCATTTTATTACATTATTATGTCATCATCAAAAATGGGGAGATTGTTAGCCTCAAGGTTACAACCTTGGGCACCCCTACTAATTTTGATAATAACACAATAATGAAATGAAATTTATGTTTCTAATAATTCTATTTAAGTGCTTGAACATTTCAGATTATAAGAAAACTAGCAATCCAATCATAGCAAAAAGATGGAAATTATCCAAGAGAAAGTTCAACTCAAAGTAAAAAGTTGATGATTCCAAGTTATACCCATAGTCCAAGTCGGGTCCCTTGAAGTCAAAGCCAAATCATCAAGACCCAAGATCAGTCAAGATCAACTTTCAAGAAGCCTTCAAATGTATTTTTATTTTATTTTGAGAGTGTCTAGAACTTATGTAAGAAGTCCTCAAAATATTGGTAAGTTGAATGCTCAAAGTTCATAGATTGACCATAGGAGCCTAGGACACATTTTGATCATCATTCTAAGGTCCTAAGGATTCACTAAAATTATGTTAAAAGATAGCAAATTTACCTAAGAATTCATTCTCATCTCTTTGGTTTGATTCAAGACAGAATTCAAAAATTCTGTTCTGAATTCATCGACAAATTCTCAGAACAATCTGAATTCAGCGACAAATTGAAAACAGGAAAAGAAGCAGTGCTTATTGTCTTAAAATTTGGCGACGAATTAAAGTAGGAAACCCACTTCGTCGATGAATTAAAGCCTGAAACTGAAAAATCGTAGCAACGGCTAGTTTTTAGCAGCCTTCAATGCATTTAATGTTTCATCAACGGCTATATTGGATCAAGTGCTATGAAAGGAGTTCATTTATGAACTAAATACAACCTTTGATCAGTGCAATAACTTCAAACAACTACTCATTCACTTACATTGATTTCTCACTCACTCACATATGTAGAAATCCCCAAAAATCTTTCTTAAGCTATTCAACTCCATTTATTCTAAGAGATTTCATTAGACTTTGTACTCCACTCTTATTCAGCTCATCTTAGGAGCTTTCAATTCGGATTTTCAAATCCAAAAATCTTTTATTAAAGAATAGTCAAGAATCTAGGATTCTTGCACTTGAAGTTATTGCTTCAGCAAGAGAGGGAGGTGCTCTTGCAGGTTTCAACCCGACCTAAAAGAGGGTTTGTAAAGGTCGTGTCTCGACCTGAAAGAGAGGTTGTAAAGGTTTAGGCTCCACCAGTGAAAGAGTCTGTGCGATTAAGGAATCATGGTCAATCCTCTAACTGGAATAGCTTGAGGTGGTGAGTAGGCTGGAATTGCTGAACCTCGTGAACAAATTCTGTGTTTGCTCTTCTTACTCTTCTCCTTTACTTTCAGCATTATTTCTGATTAATTTTTAGTTGCAAAATTAAATCTTATTCCCCATTATAGACTTAGAGTTTAAAATTTTAAAATCTACCATAGACCCTATTCACCCCTCCTTTAGGGTCATTACCTGGCCAACAAATACATGTGAAATGAGTATATTTGTTAATTTGGAAAATACATGTGATTAGAATATTTTGTCATTTAGAAATATATGTGAATAGATGTATTTTTATTATTTTGAAAATGTATTCAAAGAGATTTATTTTTTTAGTTTAGAAAATATGTGTAAAGGGGTATTTTTGCTATTTAAAAAAAAATACATATAATAAGAATTTTTGTAATTTTGAAATGTGAATAACATATATTTTCATCAATTTGAAAAATATATGTGAAAACAGATACTTTTATCATTTTTTATAATACATTTAAAGAGTTGAAAAAACAACATATGAATTTTTAAACTGTCATTTTCTGATAAAGCTACTCCTTTCACGTGAACATGCGAAAAAATGACATTTTACAAAAATTTCATTTGTTTTCCCCATTTTTTTATAAACGTGGATATGAGCCTTAAAAACTCAAACTAGTCTCACGTGCTGCATAGGGATACCCCCACTGTCACGCCCCAAAATACCCCCTAGGAGTTAGGATACTTTGGCAACGTGACCTACACTTAAACTCACCTGCAAAGAGTACCCGTACCTGGTCTTAGTATACTAGTATCCTCTCATACTTGTTGGAAACAGGTGTTAATGCCCGTACCTGGTCTTAGTACATTAACACCCTTTCATTGTTTGCCTTGGAAACATATGCTAGTGCCCGTACTTGGTCTTAGTACACTGGCATACTTTCATATTATTCTTGTCTTGGAAACAGATACTAGTGCTCGTACTTGGTCTTAGTACACTAGTACCCTTTCATGCTTGTTATTTTACTTGGAGACAGATGCTAGTACCCGTACCTGGTCTTAGTATACCAGCATCCTCCCATACTTGTTGGGGAACAGATGTTAGTGCCCGTACCTGGTCTTAGTACACTAACATCCTTCCATGCTTCGTGATTCTTGCTTGTCATGCTTGCTTGTCATGTTTTCTTGTAAGTCAGGTATGACATATCCGAGGGATATGCCCTACCCTTGACATTCATGTTAGTTTATCTTGTGAGCCAGAGACTAGCACCAGCACATCCCTGGGCTACCAACCTCCTTGACATATGCTTATTTCTTGTTTCATTTATCATGTACCAATACCCATGAAAACCCGGTTCATGCAAGCATGCGTGCGTGTGTGTAGCAATTGTAGTAGGCATGATGACATACTTGAGTAGGATGATCACATGAGCGTAGCATTTAAATTCTTAATATGAGCATATGGAAATATAAATGACATGTAGTGCATTTGATCAAGGTAGACATTTGAAAAGAATAACTCAATGCATGCTTTCCTAATTCAAGTTCACTCATTCAAATCGTCATTTAAACATTTTCTCAAACACTTGGTAAGCATCACAATTATAGCCTTTTGATTTAGGTTGCTTGGTGTGTGTTTTTCATCCACCACGGAGATATGTTCATTATGTTTGAAAATGCCCTTCCACCATTATCCATCACACTACATACATCACCCCACACGACATCCATTCGCCACAACCCACCATCCATTCACACATTCCCACACCTTTATCCATTTATCTTATTTATTATATGGATTACATCATAACTCAATAAAATGGACAAACAACATATAAACTCATCATATTTGAGGAAGAAATCAAACTTATTACTAATGAAGTTAGTAGGGTGTACTAACCTTGAATAAGAGGAGAAAACCCTTGAAAAATATCGTGGAGAACGCTGCCCTAGCTTGGGGTGGGACTTCACACGTGCTTGAGGGTGGTTTTAAGAAATCCAAGCTTTTGGGATGATCTTGTGTTCCAAAACCCTTGATTTCTCTCAAGATGCAATCCTAGGAGAAAACCCCTCTTCCTCTCCTCTACTCTCTCTCAAAATACTGCCCTAAGGGTTTATGAAACCCTTAGGCTCGAACAAGCCTTTATAAGCAAGGTGAAAATGCCCAAAAGATGAAAAAGCCCTTAATGAAATTTCTACAAAAACGCGAAGACCGAGCGATCGGTGGTTATGACCGATCGATCGGTTACCTACCGAGTGATCAGTGTTCTTGACCGAGCGATCGGTCAAAAACAAGCTCTCTGGAAAATTTTCCCATACAAAAAAGTTAACCAGTCGATAGCTACCGATCGGTCGGTTTTGGACCGATCGATCGCTACATTGGACCAAGCGATCGGTGCTCAGCAGGTCCAAACTGTTTTGGCCATATCTTTTGACTCGTTCTTCGGATTTTGACGATTCAACTTGCGTTGGATTCATCTTTCGAAAGCGGACATTCCTGACATTTCAGAATTTCCAATTTCTCCCTTATTTATTAATTAGACTACTTGAAAGGCCAATTGGCTACGAAAATGTTATTCCTTAAGTATAGAAAAGTCCGAGGTGCTACACCCACCCCATACAACCGATATTGAGGGGGCCCAGGAATCGACCTCTGAGACCTCCGGGTTTACGGTTCGTCCTTCAACAATTGGGCTACACCCCAGGGGTTTGACAAAACAATTAGAGGGTATGATACATAGATAGGATCATGCTCCAATTTAAGGGAGGGTGTGATACATAGATAGGATCATGCTCCAATTTAAGGGAGCACTGTTCTAAAAAAAATCAGCACCTAAACCACTTATTTGAGGGATCAGAGTGGGAGCAGCATCCTATATAGGAGGTTTCAGGCATTGAGGTATATCTATAGCGGAACCATATATCATCTGTGTTCTTCCCATGGTGTTTGAAGGCCAGAATCTCTTGTGCAGCTGTTAAATCCGTACATACGGTTTGATCCTGACCGTTAAATGCTCATGGCCACAAGGAAGAACCTAGGGAAGAATACAGACGATTTGCTTCCAAGTATAGCATATAACAAACGTGGAAGTTGGTACAGATGCAATAAGGGCCTAGAATTTTGGCTATCTAGTCACATTTTCTGTGGGGGAACCCACCCATTCAAGTCATTTTGGTAGGAAACTTAATCAAATATGTCCCCCACACCCCTAGTAAGAATCTGCCAGAGGACCTCCACATGCTTCATGGAAGGATGGACATGCCTACGACCTCTTTTGTGCCTTCTCCAAAACAAAAAAAATTTAATTTTTGTTTTTAAAAAAACACACAAATGCCAGCTTGCAAGCTACCATATAAAATGGATAGGTTTGAAAATGGAATTCATGGGTCTGCCTATCACTACTCCATTTGGGAAATAGTTAATGTACCCATTAATTCCATTTCCAAACCTAAGGTATCCACCTATTGGTGGATCAACCCCCCCCCCCCCCCTCCTCTTAAATGCTCACCAAGTAGGTGTCTTAGGTTTGGAAATGGAATTCATGGGTACGTTAACTATTTCCCAAATGGATATTAAGCAGATATTAAGACTGTCATCCATAGTGTTGGAACCACGCTGGTGTTCGTAACAAAATTTTGATTGCTTCTAATCTCCATAGAAGTATATTAAAAACTCAATAACTTGACTGCACTGAATGAAGGGACAACCAGTTTCTCGAGTTTAAAAGGGCCAGGCGGTAAACTTACTTTAAAATGAGTACCAATATTTTTGGGAAAATCAAGTTTCTATGAGTTCCAATTAAACTAGTTACCCCCTAACTCGACCAAAGCGCTCGATAGACTTTAATTTTTCAAGTGTTACACGGTGCAGCTCTTAAGCACGGTTGAATAAAAATAATAATAATTAGTATTTTTTTTTTTTTTTTAATAGCACTTACCTCTCTAGTTCTTCAATTATCTTTGGAATGCTATGGTCTAATCCCAACTTCTGGTACTTTGAAAATGTTGTGTAACAAAACAAGCACAAAGAGATCATTGATTGTAAATAAGATATCAATTCCTAACTGAAAAAACTTGGAGGTGTTTTTCTTTAACAAAAAAAATTTTTCATACTGATGGTTAAATGTAAAATTAAAACAAAATCAGACTTGGTCAAAAGTGACATCAGCCTGTTCCCCATACATGAAGTTGACATAATCTGTAAACCCTACACTACTTCATAAGAACAAAAACTCACAAGCTTGTATTATTACATTTTTCAACTTCAGATAAATAGCTCACTCCCTATAAACCAATGCCGCATATACATTATGTTGTCTTCTTTTTTGCTATGGTAAAACTGAATATATCATACCAACAAAGCACGGACTGGAAGAGCCATTGTGTGCTCAGAACATGGTGAAAGCTAACTGACCAGCTAATTGACAACGCATGTTCCCTGTGTCCCATTGGTATATTGTGAGCCCTCCATGCTATATACATTGTTTTGTTTATGGCTGTAAAACAGCTCAACCATCAGAGGCAGTCCGAGCAATTGGCGAATCCATGTCCACTGTGCAAGAAGATGAGTTTTGAGAATATTTTCCCTTATGCCACAGTTAATATAGCCGAGCTCGCCCAGGGTTGAGAAGTGATTCTGACATCATCCATCCCTGCAAGTATAAGAAGTAATATGATATTGTAAGTTTAGAAGTGCATGATTATCTTTTCCAATATCCAAATTTATCTCAGAGTAACGGTAGAATTATGAAAAACCTAGAACCGGCTCTCCATGTGTCAAGAGAGGTTACATCTGACAATATTGATTTTATGACATAGATCTGCTGGTTGTGAACCATCAGCTGTGCCCACCCCCAGCACAAACACATATGCCCATATAGTTCAATGGACTATTTTAGTCCATTCTAAATTACCTTGAATTTTTGAATTTTTCCACTTAAAATTAGTTAAGCAAATGTCATAAAAGCAAATTGGCCATCTAGAGAAGATAGTATTTTCAGGAACAGGTCAAGGAAAATTTATCATAAACTTATAGGTACTCTATCCTAACCTAACCACTTGAATCCTTTTTCTTTTTTTCTCTTTTTTTTTTTTGGCGGGGGGGGTGGGGGGCGCGGAGCCCACAGCCTCAAGGTTGAGGCACATAGAAACATCTTATTGAGACCCGCATTTTGCCATGTAATCAATCCAGGCCACACCCCTATAAGACTAACAATGTCCAACACTAAGACATGGATGCATCCCAGTTACGTAAGCTTGCTCATTCACCTGTTCTGCAGCTTTCCTCTTGAAGAGCCCATATGAAGTTGAGACCATCTTGCAAGACTCGGCAATATGAGCCTCGAGGTCAATAGTTGTGGACAAGGGATGATAGCTAGACAGGGACCCAATAAAATCTGAACTGTCAGACCCCCGTTGCTTTCTCAAAGAAGACTGATACTCATTTGAGGAGCGAATGAAATGCAGAAGCACATGAGCCTGTAATACCAGGTAACTTTAGCTTTCAACACAATCAAAAAGAAAGGAGATTTCCATCGCCCATAAATACGACTCAAAGAAGTAAAACTTCTCACATGGAAAGCCGCTTTTAGGATGTCATCAGACTTCGCCTGGTCCTTCAGCAATGCATATACATTTCCCTTCGAAGGATTATACGTAACTATGTATCTCTCTTTCTGTCAGGAAATTTTTTAAAAAAAGCATTCTCAGTGCAAATAAGAGAGAGAGAGTACTGCTCAAGTAAAATTTTCTTTTGAAAAAGATGTTATACCTCGAAGAGAGGCTCTATGGCAAGAAATGAACCTGGATCTTGGCATGCATCCTTAAACTTTGGTCCTGAAAAAACAATTAGAACGAACTTCAGCAGAAACTCAGGATTCAAAAGACTATAGAAACACCAGGAATGAGTCAAACCTGTCTTGATGTAAAAACATACCTAAAACAATAGGCCTGTCTTTTGACCATGGGAAACACAAGATATTTTCCTTCAGATTTCCCTCCTGCAACGATGGTACATGTCCTACAAAATGGAAACATAGCATAATTATACACCATCAGAGCTTAGAAAAGAAGCACTAGTAATTGCATAGTGAACTTGGCCTAACCTAATGGGAACTTCACATAATATACCAATGAGATGAAATTAAATGCATTGGGCGTGCTTGTGTAGAGCATTTGCCTAACCTGTCTTAAGGAAGGACTCCACTGCCACAGTGAATCTTGCCCGATTCAAAGTATGAAACACAATAGACTTTACCTGGCCATAAGTACAGATAAACGGAAATTGAGCAAGGAAGAAAAGAAATCAACAGCAGAGGAGATAAGTGAAAATAAAATTTTACAATTTATGCATCATCAAACCTCTTGGTAAGAGCTGAGAACATATCCGCATGAGAGGAGAGTAAATGTGGTAATCAAGGATGGATTTCTTTGGGAGATCATGATACTCAGTCCAGTTCCCAGCTTCGCAAGACATAAAGATCAGTTGCATTAGCTTCAACTGAGAAACATATCATGCATACCTATGTGTGTATCCTCCGCAGAAGGAATAATGTAAATGGTACTTGCAGTTAAAATAGTAATGAAAAAACATGCCAAATTTATAGGCAGAACAGTACCATAGGGATGTTACTTGGATAATTCAAATATATAATTTGATGTTTTATCTGCAATCATAAAGGTAGGAAACACCTAGCCTGGTCTCAATGATGAGTGAGTCCAGGTATTAATCAGTGTTCTAAAAATCCAGATCATATCGAACGGTGAACTGTTCGGACCACTGAACAGTCATTAAACTGGGTCTGGGGAAACAAGGGCAGTAGGGCTGCACTCAACCTAAGCTAGCTCATCGGCTCAACTCAGCTCGGCACGTTTGATCCAAGCTCAAGCTGACATTTTAGGGGAATCAGGCCAAGCTTTTATTTGAGCTTGAATGTTTAAACAAGCCAAGCTCAAGCCAGACCCTATTTGATTTGGCTCGACTCGAAACTCGGCTTGCTTAGGGCTCGATTCGATTCGGCTTGAGCTCGGCTCGGCTAGAAATATTATATATATATATATATATATATATATATATATATTATAATAGATTGGAATAATTTTTAATTTTTAATAAATAAGTTTAAGAGATAATAATAACAAAAAAAGTTAAGAAGTTAAAAACAGAAACTCTGACCAAACTCTCTACTCTTAGGACTAAGAGGACTACCCCAAAATCTTATTTTCGTACATGAATGTATTAACTTTCCGTAGTTTCTTGTATTATAATTTATTAATAAATACTTTTATTAAAATTAAACAAAAAAATTCCATGAATCAAGCTTGAGCCAACCTGATCTCGACTCGACTTGAATAAAGTTCGAGCTCAAGCCGAGCTCAAGCCTAAATATTCGAGCTTGAATCAAACTCATGCCAATATCAAACTGAGGTCATTCAAGCCAAGCTCAAACTCAGCTTGATTCGAATACACCCCTAGGGTAAACCCAAACCTTTTTCTCTAAAAACAGCATTATTAGTGAAAAGTGAAAACCATTCAACTAGGGAAAGTCGAAACCCTAGTTACTAGATCCAGAAGTAAAAACAAGAAGCAAAACCAAAGGGAGAAGCAGGAAGCCAAGCTCGAAATATCCTTGAGAAACGAGAAGCGAGAAATGAGCCCTCATTCCCATTATATTCTTATGGGTAGTCAAACCGTAGATTTTGCCTTGCATGAGCTTTGTGTAGAGAATTAGGTGCCTAAGTTCTAATTCAACGATACTTGCGTAGAGTCTACACCCTAGGCTTTAGACTCGGGTATATCCCATAATGCCCCCACATACATCATGGTTCAAAATATCAATATCGGGTGTAGGGGTGGGCACGAGCTATCTGAGCTCGAGATCGGCTCGGCTCGGGCTTGGCTCGATTGAAGCTCGACTCGACTCGGCTCAAGTGGCTTATCAAACTAGCTTGAATAGGTTTTCTAGGCTCGTTTACTAGACGAGTTGAACACCTCCTACTCGACTCGTTAAAAGCTCAGCTCGTTTGAATATATAAAAATATATTTTAATAGAAAAATTAATACATATATATATTAAAAATATATATATGTATTTATATATATATAATTTAATAATTTATGTAAATATACAATTTAAATACTTTAATCAAAGGTTTATTTTTTAAATTATTCATATATTATAAGTTTTTTTCAATTAATTATATTTAACTAAGCTTGGCTCAGCTTGTGCTCGGCTCGAGTTCGGTTAGGCTTGTTTATAAATGAGTCGAGCTTAAACACCCTGAAAAATGTCAAAGCTCGGCTTGTTTACCAGGCTTGGCTCGATACCCAACCCTAATCAGGTGTCATCTCAATAAGTCGAATATAGGATACGTATCGGCGTATTGGATAATATCAGATGGATATAGCAGAAAAATCAGGATATACTAAAAAACGCTTGGATACACAAGGAAAAACTTGGATATCTTGCATAAAACTTCTTTTAATGTAAATATAAGCTACAAACAAACTAAATGAAAGCCCACAACTACATTTATAACAATACATATGCTGATATGCGAATTAAGAATTTTATAAGTTAAAAAAGGCATGTGTGCTGATAAACAGGTATAAAAATCCAAATCATAGTCACTTAGCCAAGTATAGGAAATAAAATCTAGATATTAAAACCTTACATTCAATGAGTTAAATAAAAGCATATTGAATTACAACCATAAATTATAAGTTTGAATGTAAGTTTTTTATGTTGAACTGTTACACTGTTAGTTGACTTTTTGACCCTGTAGATGAATATATTTTTAAGACTAAATATGAGACTTTTTCTGCAGGAATTATGAGTTTTAGTAATGTTTTGATATAGTAGAATTTATGAATATTTGAGAAATATCTTATTATTGAAATTTGAAAGTTAAAATTTTAATCTAATCTGTAAAATGCAGATTTTGTTCTTGAACTGGAAAGTTGAATTTTTATTCTTCAAAAATTTGGATCTATGATACCTTTATTGAATTCAAAAGGGGGTAACCTTATTAACGTATAAATATCTTAAGCAAATTGAGTATTTACTTAAATGATATTTTATGTAAATAAGTTGTGTATCGCGTCTTTGTTGTGGCTTCTAGTGTAAATGAAAGAAGAAATGGGTACGTGACGTATGTATTGGTAGAGTATCGGTCATTTATTGATCTGATACGGCCGATTCGGTACTGATATTGGGAAAAAATTTTACTTTTAACATATCTACATATCAGGTAGGGGAAAAATCAATACATACCTGCCCGTATCAGCCGGTACGTATCGATATTTAGAACCATGACATACATAGCTTTATTTTCCCAATAAATGAGAGGTGATGGGAGTTTCTTAGGAAACAAGCCTAGTGAGAAGTGAGTATCCCACCTTGTAGGCTTGTACATAGCTTACATGCAACTATGGTTCAAACCATAGTTACCAGAGCGAGAAGCGAAAACGATAAGCAAAGCGAGAAGCGAGGCTTAAAAAAACCTTAGGAAAGGGAAAAAAAGAAATGAGATATAGGTTCCTCATTCCCATTATGTTTTTATGGGTAGCTATACCTTAGATTTTATCTTACATCGAGATTTTTGTGGAAAAGTAGGTGTCTTACGTTCCAAACCGACGATACTTGCTTAGAGCCTACACCTTAAGCTATAGACTGTGGTATATCCTATCACTTCACACATACAACTCTTTTTGACTACTAAATAGGACGTGATGGAAGCGAGCTTCCTAAGAAACGCGTCTGTTCAAGTAAGTGAGCTTCCTAGGAAGCGAATCTGTCCGAGGAAGCGAGTCTAGGAAGTGAGCTTCCTGGGAAGCGAGCTTCCCACTCTGGACATAGCTTCCCTGCAACTATGGTTCAAACCACTCAAACCATTCGGTAATAGATGAACTGCATAGGTCCATGTAAAAAAAAAAAGCAACAGAAGATTGAAAATTTATCACCCATCAATTCTGGGTTAAGGATAACCCAAACTTGAAACGTGAAAAATATTGAGTCGCCACCTATCCCTATTATAAGGTTAGATAGGAAACTATATGTAAAGTTTAGAGATAATGAGTAAAGAGATTCGATTGTGCACCGGAGATCTTCGGTACACCAGCGCACCAGCTTATATAGCGGTTACCTACTTTTGAACCCGTTTTAATTACATAAATACCGGTTTAGAATGATTATGAAGTCAATCATGATGCAATAATTTCATATTCGGCTTAAAGACACAAGAATGAATCCAAAACACCCTAAATATACAGATTCCACATATCAAATTTGGATATGGAATTGAATGGGACCAATCAGAAATTGGGAACACTTATCAAATTTAATTCATGCGAAAACACATTTGACTCGATTTCTCAACTCATAAAGGCTGAACCCATTTACTCCAGTCAACACCATCAACATGATGGAACACTCAATATCATCTAGTATTCAGGAATCACAAGATGCAGATTTGCAGATACATGTTTAATGACATGGGTGCAGCAGACCATCATTCTCTTTCTATAAAATAAGAATGTACACACCAACTTCCACTTTCAAGAAGAATAAAATAGCCTCTCACATGTAGTATTCTCTTAAAACGTCTCGGTTAAAGTGTAATGTTTGCATCTCATCATGTTACAATATTTCAATGATATAATCTTATAGACCTCAAGAGTTTACAAACGAATAACTTTGGGCTTACTTTCAATTTATCAGACCACAGCCAACACTCATTCAATGGATCTCTTCACAGTTTCATTCAAGGTCTGAATCCCATCGGACAAAGTGGGAAAGAGAACACCCAGAATGCTCCAAAGAGGGGAATAGTTGATCGATTCTAGAACCATACAAGATCTGATACTCTGACCCCAAAAATCTAACGGAGATGACCCAACCGATGTCCATGAAATCAAGTGAAACACTGAAATAACAAGCAAAACACTGACGAACTGATAGTTTTATCAGTTCATTCTATTTCTTATTTCTTAAAAATTATAATCAACCCACTGATAAAATCCCAATAAAATCTCAGTAACTCATAATAGCAATCCCATACTCCCATTGAATAGAATAGAAACTTAGGGGCATTTTGATGGGCATTTTGAGTACAAATTTCCCTCAATTTAAGTAATAGTATGAAAATTATAGAAACTTGAGAGGCATTTTGAGAATAAAAATATTTGAAGGGTCCATACTCCATAGAATAGTATAGAAACTTGAGGGCATTCTAATTATAGAAACTTGAGGGCATGTTGGGAACAAAAAAATACTTGGGGGCATTTTGGAAAATAAAAGATATGGAAACTTGAGGGGTATTTTTTCTTTTCTTTTTTTTGTGGGGGGGTGGGGGAACTTGAGGTTCCCATACAGTAGTATAGAATTTTGGTTATAGATGTAGATGAGGACATGTATGGAAATATACCAAAAACACAGAACATATTTCGTTAGATGGCCTATTCTCTTCTATATTAGGTAGAGAATTGGAAATCCCAATTCTAGAAGAATGCTTTTTTAAACTTTTGAAGAACATTCATATCTGTTTCACATCAATCACGTATCCTATAGTAATAATGATCTTATTAAGAGAATATCTCGGGGATCAGGTCTCAGTTCTTATAAAGTTAACAAGGTTAATATGTAATAATATCTGGGCTTTATGGAACCAAGATATTGTTGCTTCTGTTTTTTCAGGATCAGATCAGTGTATCACATTAGAAGTGTCTTCTCAGAGAATCAAATTCTGTTTTCATATCAATTGCTTATGCTGACTGCACTTCTTTTGTTCATCATACTTTATGGAAGTTATCTTCATTTAGTTAGAATATACATGATCAGTGGTTGTTAGGTGGAGATTTCAAAGTGTCAGCTGTCAAAAAAAACTTGGAGGTCATGATCCCAATCTTTAGCTGCTACTGAGGACTTTAGTATCAGACACATCTTAACATTATTACTGGGATATATAATATAATTTTTTCTTCTTGTTTTAGATAATAATTATATGATTTTAGTATAGATCTATCCAACTTGATGCAATATTTTTATATACTAGGGTTTAATGACCAAGTATTTAGTTAGTAGTATATCTAAATGGGTGTGTTACATTTCCAGTTTCACATAGCCAACATGTCTGACACCTAGTATGGTATCTAACATAGATATATATGACCATAATATAGACATTTAAGATCCAATCTTAAAATATTGCCTTGCATTCTCTTTACCCTTGACTCCAGAGATGCTAAGCTAAACCCATTATCTACAATTGTCAACATTAGGAACAGAAAAGTCTAGAACAAAATCTTGGAAAACTTGAAAGAACGCTACGGAGAATATTATCAGCCTTTGGAAAGGAAAAGACAATAGTTGAAAAGCATACCAGATCTGCAATATTTCCAACACATTCTCCTTTAGCAGTGACATCACCAATGTTCTCTCCTTTTGCAAAGGCTTTATAAATTGGAGTACGAGTTGATGTTGATGTTACAGCAGCGACATTCTACAAGGAAACAAAGGTAGTAATGAGGCTGGGTAGAATTTCTTCAACTAAACATATATGACAAACTAAGAAACTGGATCCAACCTTTGCCACATTGGCAGCACAAGCCAAAGGCAGAAAAAGGTGTGGCACAGCTGCAGTTGCCAACTCTACCCCAGCACCTAATTCCATTAAAAGATCACCGGCAAAACGAAGCTGAAACAAATTTGAAGTTCAGAGCAAAGAGTAACAGAAAACCAATAAAGTTCAGTGAGAAATGATTGCTAAAGATGACTAGATCTGAGTGCAATTTACCTGTTTCAAATCATAGTCAAATTTCTTTCCTTGCCGTGCAAAAAGCATTTTTCCTATACGACCTGCACCATCCTACGCATACAATAAAACTTAAACTTACATGGAATATAAGTTTAATTCAAAATTTCTAAGACACCAGAATTGACCTCAAATAAGAAGGCTGAAAAGTGATGTTACAAAAGGACAAAGGAATTAAAAAGTACGAGAGGACATGAGAGATGACATATTAAAGCGTGGAAGATCAAATTCAAATGCTTTCAATGATGTCACTCGTAGGAGCATGGTTGTTAAATCCTTGCGATATACGATTCAAATCCTACAATTTGAATCGAATCACAGCAAAACGATTCAAATTGCAGGTAAAAATCTTCATTTGATAAATCTCATTCGATTTGCGATTTAAATTGTACGATTCATGCGATTCAAGCACGAAACCCTTGATACAAACCGATACTTTTAAAAAAATGTTTTTTTTAATTTTTTTATTCTTTCAATGTTCTAAAGGTAATTTTATATCTTTTAAAAAAAGAGAAGAAACGGAAAAACCTCTATTACAGACATGCTAAAACCCCTATTTGAGTTTTCTCTCTGTTGCTATGAAACGGGAAAAAAAAATGAGAAGAAAGATGACGGAGTTGGAGAGTTGGACTCTAGGAGAACTTGATAGTTTATTTTATGTCTTTTTAATTGTAGTCTTTTCATACTTGATCTCATACAACATGATTATATGGGTTTACTTTGGTTGATTTATCTTTGATGATATTGGGGGTTATGTTTTGTTTATGGAGTTCATTCACGTTTTATATAGTGTATGAAATGAAATGTTCATTACTTTCTTTTATCAACAGATATGAATAAAATATTTTGGATAATGGATTATTCTATTTTTCTGATTTATTAAGTATTTTTTTATATGTTTTTAATAATTTTTAAAAAATAGATTGAATCTTACGATTTATGATTTAAATCCTGATTTGAATAATTGGTCCTAAAACGATTTTACGATTCGATTACAATTTGAAAACCTTGCGTAGGAGTGTGAATGTGGATCTAATTTGAAGGAGACTTTTTTTTCCTTTCTTTCTACGTACAATGAATAAATTGTGTCAAGGATAATAACTAGCAGATAGAAAAATAAAAAGAGAAATTAGTAAAGAGAGAAGAAATCCATGGATATGTCACTGATCCCGCCAGATCCAGTTTCTGGATCATGATACGTGACTGTTGTTTGGGGGTACACTTAAAACAAATCCAGCACCAGTCATTCTTGTTCACACATTATCGTGTCAAAGAGCCCTCAGTTTTACAAAATATGAAAGCATATGCAAGTCTTGCACATAATGATCAAGCCTGATATATGTCTCTAGTCATTCAGAACAAGTATAATGAGATAACAAGATGTCAGCGTAGAATTATAACTATCACACAAAAGAAATTAATAGAGTTAGCATGCCGCTTTTGTAATAAGTTAGCATGGCATAATTAGGCTAGAAAGAGGATCAATCAGGACAGGCACCAAATCGAAGTGATGAAGAAGAGCATGATTTGTTGTTTATATTGAACACAAAAAGAGTCCCTGCTGCATTTGAGGAAGCTAGCAATATCCATATTGTATAAGTCGTCGACCGTTTCACTGATTCCCTAATCCGACATATACAAAGGTAATGAAAACTGATTTAAGCAGTTAAATCATTGGGTGGATAGAATGTTCGATTAAGGTCTTTCCTTGCCTAGCTCAGCGAAGGTTTTGAGTTTGGTTGCATTTCCATCAATAAATTCCGCAACATAGAAGATCTATTTTTGTATCAGTAATTTTATATATATATATATATAGGAGGAATGGGTGGCGTTGATTGAAATTCTCTCTCTAATGGTTAGTATAAAGTATTCTCTCTAATGGTTATGATAAAGTAGGGGACAGTTACAGAGAAGGGGCACGTCCGTTCCAAACAGTTTGACATTTTATAACTTCCTCCTTTATCTCATATGTTTTAGAATTCCATTTATTTTAGCACATCATCTTTTTTGATAGGCCCACCACAATAGAAACCCACTCCACTTTCAAATGCTCACGTTTCTTTTTCCCTCTCCTTCAAACTACCCACTTCTCTCACGTTTCTAACTATCTCCATCTCTTTCTCTCCTTCAAACCACCCATTTCTCTGTGTGGACAATTTGGATGAGCTTGCTATTTTCTTTATTAACTTCGCTTTTTGGGGCATTTCAGAGGAATTAAACTTGCTAAAATGTTATTAATTCGGAATTATGGATGTTGCTGAGGTTGAAGAAAGCTTTTGTGCAGCCAGCGGTGAAAATGTGTACATGCCATACCACCAACCACCATGGAACTTCAAAGAAGGATTTGACATTGCTGAACACTCATATGTTTATTTCTTTTTTATGTGGAAATTATTAGGTGATGGTCATTGGCAATTAGATGGTTGAGGTGTACAGTTTTTGTGCAGTAGAGTTTTGGTTCATTCATGTGTTTGTATGCTTAGAATGCCAAGGTCTGTCTACTGGTAATTAGTTTCTAAAGTATTATAGGCTATCAGGTAAAATATAAATCTATGCCCTCCAGAATTGAAAACGAAAGTTATAATAAACTATGAATTCTGGTGTGATAGCATGTACTGCATTGATATTTAGAAGCCTGGGTTTGGAATGGGAATTGGTGTTACAGTTTGCAAGTGCAACTCATCCGAGTCACTTAAAAGCTCAGTAATTTTATAGCAAAATCAGAGGGATCATATTTTTGAAGTTTTTGAGTTTGGATGCATTTCTTGGAGTGCAGCTAAGCTTAAAGACCAGGTGAAACAAACATGCACCTACTACAAATATATGCACTACATTACAGGCCCATTGAGGTGAATGATTGAAAATTTTGTGGTTGTATACGCAGTTACATGGAGGAATGTGCGAGATACTATCTACAATTGTTTGCAAAGTGTTGGAATTTTTCTGGTATTGGAAGCAACACGTCCTAGGCATGGTTTAAAATATCAATACGTATCGACCAATACGGGCCGATACGTATCCTATTTGGAGCTACCCGATACACTGGTACGCTGGAAAAAAAAACTCCACTGTATCGGGCCGATACAAACCCGATACACTCGATACGGGGATTTTTCAATTAATTTTTTTTCTCCTTCCATTTACTCTAGGATCCACAATACAAACCCGATACACACAACTTATTTACATAATATATTATTTAAGTAAATGATTTTAACTTGATTTTACTTTCATTTACTTTAGATATTAATATATAAATAAGGTTATCCCCCTGATTATGATGCCCCAGCCCTGCCCTACTTATCAAGAGCCACTGGTTATGATGCCCCAACCTAACCCTACTTATCAGGAGCCACTGGTTATGATGCTCAGTCCGAGTCTTCGACTGACAATTATGGACAGATCACGACTTAGCAACAGACATATGTACAAATGTACCTGGGCATGTATCGCACGATGATGACTTGGACACAGTGGTATCATCATGTCTGAACCACTTATAATGTATCACTCTACTCAATTCTAGATCCCACAATGATAGAGTATGAGCCGGCAAGAAGCTCAATGTGGTATTGAGCTTTTATTATGTATGTAACTTGATTTGTGAATACAAGGGTTTATGTATTTTCATATTTTTGATTTATGAATACAAGTGAGATTCTATCACTTGGTTAAGTAACTATCGTTTGTATTTTCATACATATTTATCAACGTGCACGCCTTTTTTAACTTATAAATTTGTTAACTCTCGTATATATGATTATAAATGTAGTTGGAGGCCTTCATTTAGTTTGTTTTTAACTTATATTTGCATTAAAAGAGGCTTTATGCAAGGTATCCAAGTTTTTTCTTGCGTATCTAAGCTTTTTTTAGCGTATCCTGAATTTTTCCGCCGTATCCAACCGATACGGTACCGATACGCCGATACGTATCCTATTTTGGACTTACCGATACAGCGACCGATACCGATATTTTGAACCATGGTCCTAGGAGCAAGTTGGGTATTCAAGCCTTATGTTCGTTGCATGTAGAACTTGAGAATGACAAGAATCTTCTTAAGCATTGCTCGGATCGTAGCAAACTTTGCTTGGTATGATTGCTTTATCCTGTAGCATGAATAGTTTAATGTAGAATTTAATACGCAATACTGTAGCATGGGCTGTATTAACTACTTTTTTTTTTGTCTGAGGCTTTCATATTATATGGGCTCTGAAATGTGATTAGAATGATGTTTGTAATCCTTTATCTCTAAACATTATGCTGATTAGCGATTATTGGCATTTCTTTAATTTGTTTAAAATTTATGAATTTTTAACCTTTTGTTTGTACCTGTAATTAAAATGTGTTCGCTTTATACCATTTCTTTCTTTGAGCAACATGGTTTTAACTCTTGCAAACATATTTTTTAATCAGGGGTCTATCTAGACCCCCTTCAAATCAAGTACGTTTTTTATCAGTAGATTAAGTTAAATTTATAAACTCATTTGATCTATTAAATGTAATAATCATTGGAATCATAATTTCAAGCATGCCATTTGGTCTAATGTTTTACACTCATTAAGACTGTACACTCACGTGCATCGCACGTGCATTCCGCTAGTATATATATATATATATATATATATGGATTTCAACTTAAATGGTTTCAATTCAACCAATCTGTGTTTTTTTTTTCTTTTTGATTGGTGGATGAATTTTATTCACAAGAAAAAAAATGTACAAGGGATATCATGCATATGACATATCAAGGAAAATAACCAAATTCAAGACCAAAAATCTTCTGGTTTTTATCAATAAACTCTCTCAATTGAGAGCACAACAAAACTATGTAAGCACAATGTAAAGTTCAACAATAAAATAATTTAAGGTCCTTCAACAAAATCTTCTATATTAATTCTGGTGTATCTGCAACAATGCCATGGACCTCTAAACGAAAATCAGACTCCAGAATGACAAGCAGTAGAACAAATAGTGCAAAAATAACCCCACCAGCCCACAGGAATCACAAAAAGAAGCAACAAAAATCTTGAGCAGTGTAGTCAAGGCGTCGCCTAGGCGATTTTGGGCCTCTGTCACCTAGGCGCCCCTCTAGGCGGGCGATCCTACAAAAAAGTTTTTTTTTTTTTTTTTTTGCTTTAAAAAATTCCAAAATTTCCTAATAAATAAATAAAAAATATAGAAACATGAAATAAAGTAGAAATAAGATTCTAAATCGTTTTTTTCACTAAAAAAGTCAATTGTTTTCACTAAAAATATCGTTTTCGACGCAATCTGGGCCTAATAGGCCCAGATTGCGGACGCACTTCGTGCGTCGCAAGGGGGCGCTGCCCCACCTGCCACCCCCCCGGGCAATCGTAGGGGGCTCTGCCTAATATTATACATGGACAATGACACGAATTTGGGTATTTTACCCAGATTTTGAAGTGTTTAATACTCCACTATGTTAACATGTCTTTGGTTATGTGATGAATGCTTGTAATAGACTTTTTATTTTATGTTTTTGTGGAATGTGGGTGTGGAGTTTTGATCTTTTGGATGTTATATATATACGTGATATATATATAATTATATATATATATTTATATTAAATTTATCGCCTAGGCAACGCCTCGCCTAGCCGGGGCTAATCGCCTAGGCATCACCTAGACGCCTTGACTACACTGATCTTGAGCACTTCCAACAAATCTCGAATCTATCTGCTTTAGCATTGGCGCAATGTAAAGTGTATGATTAAATGATTTTAAGGCCCTCAAACAAAATTTTCTATATTTGCTCTGGTATATCTGCAAAATACGCCATGAGCCTCTAGAATGAAAAGCAGCCTCTAAAATGACAGGTAGAAGAACAAATAATGCAAAAAGAATAGAATAGAAGAGAACATATGGAATAGGAAGAAAGGATTGCAATTAGGAAAGAAGAAGATAAACGGAAGATAAAGGATGAAAGGTATAACGAGGGAAGTTCAAGCTTAGAAGTGAAGATGTAATTAAAGGGTCTTGCGGCCAGGCCCGTAACCTCATCCTACAGGGTATGTGTAAGAGAGATCTTCCACCAAGCACACTAGACCAGGTTGTAAGCACCCAATTTAACACCCTTATATGGCCTATAGGACCTCCTGTGACCTACCAGAGATTTTTATCTTGTTAATTGTTATCCCAAAAGTTTCAAAAAAGTAACCAAAATTTACAATGCCCCTGATCACAAAATTACAAAAACAATCTCCTGAAATTTTTAGAAATGTGTTTCCTTTTGTTCAAAATTATTTAAAATGTTTATCGATTCAATTTGGACTTTTTTCAAATTCAAAATATGCTTAAAATTACAAAACAATACACAAAAAAAAAGAGTTAAGTTTTCCAATCCAATCAAAGATGAGGTGGTATTGCAATAATAAAGCAACCATCATTATTGCACATAATCCCTTACAGCATGACAGAACAAAGCATATTGAAGTTGATAGACAATTCATTTGTGAGAAGGTAGCAGTTAAGATTATTAGTCTCCCGTTTGTCGAGATAGAGGGTCACTTGGCTGACATACTCACAAAGGCAATGTCATCTAATAGACTTATAGACATCACTACATTATAGGCAAGCTAGGCATGTTGGATATCTATCCCCCACTTGAGGGGAGTGTTGTGATGGGCCTAAATCATAAAGCTCATAGATTATCATGTAACTTTTTAGTTTGTACATACTTAACACCCTAGCATGGGTATTTATGTCTACATATATATTTTATTAATAAAAATGGATAGAGTGGAACCTCATTGGATTTCTCTCTCTTTCCAAGTCAAGGAATAAGAATGTCCTCCTCCTTCCTCTTCTTCTACTCAAAGGCTAGGGTTTCTTTTCTTTGATTTTGTGCAATTGCAAAGTAAGCTCCCGAAGCTACTTCTCTAAATTTGCAATTATTGCAAAGTTTGAATACACAAAAAAAAAAAATCATTCTTGCAAAGTTTGAAAGATTTCTCATTTTTGAAATACAAAGCTTCCCACAAAATTGACTTCTAAAACATTGTAGAGGAGATGAGTACGCCCTGCCTATTTATGCCACCCTTCGGAGACCCACTTCACAAAAACCTCTGCCTCAACCTTTTCTTATTGATATCTCCCCAATGGGCAACATATTAAAATTCCGTTCTTCCTCCAATTTTGGTTTAACTCCAACCACCCTACCTGAGCTATGTTCATAACACACCATTTCACCATTATCCTTGGACTAAGTGCGATACGTATCTGTAACGACCCGGAATTTTAATATAATAAAATTATATGTTTATGGGTCCTTAATGAAGGTTAATTAGTTAATTATTTGTTAAATTAATAAGAAGGGGATTTTGCTCAGGGTTGAAGTGCACCGAGGAAATCTCAGTATCATTTGGCGAAAATCGCACAGTGTGCTGATCGACTGCCGGGACACACCCCTACCGTATCGGTTCCGTCAAGTATCATTTCGCAGGACTGCGGGGCCATTATGTGTGATAAAATTGAGAAAAACAGGAAATTTTCATACTTCCAGAAATTAAGTGGGACCCAATATTTGTTAGAGATCCTAATAGAAATCCGTGCGGTTGGCACTAATGCGTGTCAGTCGGCCATGGGGACTAATGTCTGTCGTCTCGGCAGTTAGTTATCTCAAACGAAGAAATGGCGGCCTGTTTTGTGTTCGAAATCAGGAAATTAGTGGGTTTTGCAATTTTCTTCCGGACTAAAGTGTAGCTGTCAAAACTCAGTATTTTTCCCTGAAATTTTTACAGTAGGTGTCGGACTGCCCCAAGTTCGGTCACCTAAAGTCTCGTCAAAATCAGATGTCTTTAAGTAGGACCACGGAGGCCGTATACATAAGAGAAAAAAAAAATAGTCAAATGGGTCAACTGTTGACTTGGTCAACGGGCCCATTAAATATGGTCATGTGCATAGCACATGATCTTATCTATATATAAAGGAGGCCAGCCTTTCCCATTATTTACGTTCTGTAAACAGAGGGGGAGATTCTGCCACAGCAGATTTTAGAGAGAGAGTGAGGAGAGAGAAAGGAAGAGAGAGAAAGAGGAGAGAGAAAGAAGAGAGAAGTGGGTCCTTGAGGTTTTTCGACGTCCCCGACGCGTTGGCGGCGTCCGATTTTCTCTCCGACGTCTCGTTTTGCGTGTAGAGAGAGAGAAAAAGGTAGAGAGAGAAAGTTGCATGCGCTCTACCCCGGGTTGATCGTCGTTGGGAACGCATTGGTGACATCTGTTTTTGCCTACGAGGCCTCGAAACGCGTGAAACAGTAAAACCCCTATCTTTTCTTCTCCTTTTTCCGCTTATTTTGCTATATTATTTCATGTGATGTATATGCATGTCTTTTAACATGAATGAAAAAGGGGCGGAGACCCCTATGTGATGTTGTGATTTTATGTGGTCCCTCAGGGAGCCCAGATCGGGTCCCGGCTAAATTGTATCACCACCCTAGGGTGACGAAAAGTTGTTTTGCATGTCATGCAAGGCTATGGAGACATCCATTAGTCTGGAAACGCTCCCTAACGGGACGGTGTGTTACCGGAGTTGGTTCACGGGCGCGAGGCCCAAGTATTTCAGTTAATCAAGCGAGGCTTGGGTTAACTGGGGTTAACCTGTGGTTAGAAAATCTAACCAGGGTTCAGTATAGTCCGTGATTCCTCTTTGACTAAGTCAGGAGAGACGGTGCCCAGTAAGGCCCGGGGTTCCTCCGTGACTGATAGTCGGGAGATGTCGGTCTGTTTGTCTAGGTCGTCTGTGGTGCCTCTTGGACTAGGTCAGGAGTGGCGGTGTCCTGCATGGCCAGTGGTTCCTCCGTGACTGGTAGTCAGGAGATGTCGGAGTCCTAGGGAGTTTAAAGTGGCTAAACATCAGATAGTGTATAGTCCGGGGTTCCTCTCTGGGTGGGTTAGAAGATGTCGGCACCGTGTCTATCGTGGTCCCTTCTTGGTGGAACGTCAGGAGATGTCGGCATTGGTATAGATGTCGGGGTTCCTCCATAGACTAGCCAGAAGATGACGGTAGGCAGGTTGGTCGGGGTTCCTTCATAACTGATACCCAGGGCGATGGCGGCGAATACACGGTAGATGTGGCCAGTCAATTGAATGGAAAAATGTTCTTATTGGGTGAATGCCCATGTTGTGTGTGTAAGCTTCGGATACGAAGTGGTCTGAGTTGGTATACTCAGAGTTGGTGTATTTGTTTGAGTTGGTGGACTCATAGTTCGGTATGGAATCATCGGATTCCAGGTGAGTTGGGTTGATATACCCAAGGTTTTGTCATGTTCGGGTGAAAGCCGGAACAGCGTGTGTGAGTCTAAATGACTCAATGTATTATGGTTATGATTTAGAGACTTTAAGCTAAACATTTGTGGGCTGTGGCCAATTAATAGAGTCTTAGGACTCGAAATGAAACATGATTGATGATCGAAACGATAATTTGGTAATATAATACATTCATAACTGAACCTCATAATTAGAAAGTAATGTGAGGTCGGGAACCTCTGTTAGGGTGACGTAACCCTAAGTGACCTTGGGTCACAATTTATTATATACTGTTCTATTTTACTGTAACATGCAAATTGAACTGCTTATTATATCATTATTGATGCGTGTTATTATGTGGAAAATAGTTTAGAAGGATTGTGGTTTTATTGGGCTTCATAGCTCACTGACTTTTTGTGTCAGCAGATCTTGGAGCTACTGACCAGTAAGTGAAAAATCTATCTGGATATTTTGGAAGCTTGTACAAGTTGTACCTGGCGTGATAGAGACGCCTACTTTTGTAAAACAAACTTGATGTAAATAATACAGGTATATGGTTTGTATGATGGCTATTGTGATGACAGGTATTATTTGCTTTTTGGGAGCATCTGATAAATGTTTAAATTTTCCTCATTTTTGCGGGTAAAGTCTTCCGCTTGCATGATTTGACGAACGGACACGCGTCTCGGAACTTGATTCCCTAGGCGCGGGTTCGGGGTGTCACAGTATCGGTTTCAGCAGAACCCAATCCGTTATTCCTAACCGATGCATGTTTTTTAAAGAAATTTTAAGACTTACCCGAAACCAATACATACTGTGTGAGTCATATAATAGGAAACTATTGGGTGTAGGACTTGGTCGACGCCTTGAAACAAAAAGGGTTACCGTAAACCCCTAAAAAAAACCCCCCACAAAAGCTCCTCTTTTGTTTGTCTCTTGTTCTCTGCCCATTCTACCCCATAGTTGTCGAGGCGACTTGGGGCGACAGACGCCTGAGGTGGTAGCTTGAGGCACCCAAGGCATTACCTGATGAAGTTTTTGTTGCAGAAATTCCCCCTAATATGAGATATATGTATGATGCGTTATCTTTTATAAGAGGCCCTACATTCAAATAAATTACAATATTGTCAAGATGCACTTTGATAGAATCATCGTTAAAGACAATCCTGAGGATAATAAATGGGGATTTCAAGTATCGGAAAAAAATAGAATAAAAATTAAGTCTACAGTAATTGTTGAAAGGGGGGAGAGAGAAGGATAAAAATAGACAGTCTAACGAGAGAGAGAGAGAGAGAGAGGGGAGGGGAGAGGCATAATATAAGACTGAATAAAAAGTATAAAAATAGCCCGACAGTCAAATGTGACATTGAACAGGGGAGAAAGAAGAGAGGGGAAAAGGAGATGTCATACCTCTTACTCTCATTTCTTTCTTTTTCTCGATTATACTCAAAATAAGTAATAAAAATAATATTGATAAGTAAAATATATAACTATATGATCTACACTTATTTAAATATGAGTTTATGAGAGTTTTTGGTGTCCTAAAAGAAATTTGGGGCATTTAAAGTCTCTTAATTTGTTATTGGGCCACTTGAGCTAGCTGTAATTTAACAACCATGAAAAAAAACAAATGGAGACTATATGGTTCACCAATAAACAGAGGGAGAGAAACCAATTGGTCCACCATTAAGATAGAGAACTAGTTAACATGAGAGAAACATACTTGACATTATTCATCTCTTCTTTCTTCTTCAATCTGCAAACTTTTTTTTGTTGGATATACAAATGTTAACATAATATATTATAAAAGACATGAGAATTATATGAAATAGCATATTTTTCTAGTTATTGAACAATCATGTTCAAATAAAATAATTCTTTATATCTTTAAACAATAATTATATTACATATATCAGATTTTTAATAATGACCGCCTGAGGCGGCCAGTCGCCTGAGCCCAACAGAGCGCCTAGGCGACTGTCTGAGGCGTCGCCTTTAACAACTATGCTAAACCCTAAAACTCAAAATCCTTTTTATTTTTTGTGATTAAAAAGTTGATTTGAGATTTGAATTATAAATTTGAAGAAATCTAAATCAAGTTCTTCATTTTGTAATAAACTCATTTGGAGCGCTAAATCGGGTAAGTTTTTTTAATTTTTTTTTATTTAAATGATGTTTATTACAATACAAATTAGTTGTGTGAAGTCGAGGAGCCGGTTTTAATTGATACTCCATTTCTTCAAGGACATGTAACTGTAAGCAAAAGAAAAGCTTAGGATCGCCACTATGGGCACAGGCATAGGCCAACAGTCACAATCACAGTTCACAGGCACACCAATTATCCACTGTTACATTCCCTACTTCAGTGACTGGAAGTAGAAGTAGAAGTAGAAGTAGAAGTAGAAGTAGAAGTAGAAGCATAAAAGGAAAAGGCAAAGCACGAGTCATTGAGGTCCTTGAGGAGCAAGGTGAAGATTCAGCGGGAGAAGGGTCTAAGCCATGGAAATAAAAATTACCGAAACCGATACGAAATGAACGATACATATAGGTTTCAATAGTCATTTGTACGATATTTATACTGATACGAAACGGGCGATACATTTTATTTATCAGTAATTTATGTTTTAATTCATTGTTTAATTATAATTGTGTTTGCTACTTTGTCTTTGAGTCGCTTCTCATGACTTCATATTTGGTAAATTTGGTTCATATAACCCAATTGATTTTTCAAAAAATTTAATTTGAATTTTAAAAAAATAAAAATTGTACGTATCGTCTGAAACTGAGAAACCGATACATATGAGTTTCCGTTGGGACCGATACATCTCCTGAAACCGTATTTTAATACCCAAGAGTTTCCTATCTTGTTGGCAGTCGGGCTTGTTGGGTCCCTTGTCTGGAACACTTTTGGGCGCTACTCTCAAGCACGGTCACTTGGTCCATCTGGCAAGAGCAGGATAGACGGATTTTTTATGACTCTTCTTTATCAAAAGTAAAGAGTCACCAAGCAGGCATGCAAACTTTTTGAAGCCTGGGCCTAAATTAGGGGTGCAGCCAAAGGGTGGGAGGCCTTTGTATTTCCAACCTAAAGAGTGATCGTTCATTTGTGGTTATTTGCATGGCCTCTTCTTTTGTGTAGTTTAATAGTATCTTCTTTATTTGTAGTTTCGATTTACTCTTTGTGAATCTCTGTTTCCTCTTTCCCAGTAATTTATATATGATGAGTTAGTTTGCCTATCAAAAAAATCCTTGGTATGAGCTCTCATCTACTAGTAGTACTAGTAGTGGTCCTAGTGGTTCAAAAGGTGGAAGTCCTGATGCAGGTGCTACAGCACTTGTTTACGATGCAGATGTTGGTCAAGGGCAAGATGTCGATTGGACTACAACAGGGATTCAAGAGAGTCTCAATGCAAGTAAGGGGAGAGAGGGATCTGAAGAATATTCGACTCCTTCACACTACAAGGCAAGGTATGGTTCACTTCCCCTATATTAGTATGGAGTTTATGGATACCCTCCCTCATACCCGCATGATCAGCCACAATATAGTACTGCACAAGATTTTTTCAGCAACTTATTCTCACACGGCTATGCCCAAGCTCAACACTGAAAATCTCTATCATGGTGCCTTACATTCAGCCAAATAGAGATGATGATGATGATGATGATGATGAGCTAAGTCGTAATTCTATATGACTTTAGCAGTATGTTTCTACTTTCAACTCATCTACTGCATTATATTTTATTATTTCTACATTTTCTACTTGATATTGGCTTTAGAAGAATGTTGTTACTCATCCACTGCCTTTTTATTTTATCTTTTATTTAATGTGAATTTTAAGAATTTTTCAAAATAAAATTAAAAAAATGCCCGAAACTAATACGTATTGGTTTCGGTTGGGACCTTTACGGTCCTCAAAATTGAGTTTTTAATCCTTGCCATGATCAGCACAGCTTCTCCACCCGACCACTTTCTTGAAGTATCTGATAGTCATTTTTTTTCATCTCCCTCCATCGATAGCAAAAAAACTCCACAACAATTATTCAGGTGCACTTTTTTTATTGAACATTTGATTGCTTCTAAGATTGTGGATGACCTTGAAGACAAGCATAGCAAGACCTTGGCCTGAGATATGATGCTAGGCCATCAATTCATCTTAAGAAGCACCACAACATCTAAGGCTATGAAGCTCGTTATAGAAAAGACGAGTGTAACATACCAAACAAAAACATGAGATGGGAGTTGGAAAAATGTAATATAAAAGGAATGATAGTCCTCAAAAGCTTATGTCCAGTTGTACAGAGTTAATGATCACCATGTGACTGCCCTTTGAGAGATAAAGATGAAGAACAATGTAACTGCTTTGTAGTTTTAGCAGTCCTGTTTGTAAACATATCGGTGATAAAAGTTTTACGGCAGCAATATAAGTAGCAGAAATTCACTAAAGTTGGTCATCTGAAGAAGCCAATATAACCTGTTTTTAGCAACTAATCAAAACAATTTTATAGAAGATGGAAGATCCCCCTTCTTGGGGAGCAACTGGTAGATAACTTTTATCTACATATGAGAACATTTTCCATATTATGGACAACTCCGCTTATCTCAATTGCGTACAAGATGTTTACCTTCAGAATCCAGTTAATAGCAACAGCCCCTGAGGTGGCTCTATTTCTAGACACACCAACAGAATTCAATAGCGTTTGTGTCGTGAAAACACCCATAGCTCCACCAAAGAAGTGCTACAGAGAACATTGTAGTCATCAGTATGGCATGGGGAAGAAACAAATGATTAGATGTGTCATGCTTCATAATATTCAATTTTCACTAAAAAAGAACAGAGTGATTGTTTATCCCCTAGAAGCCAGACTTCATATCCTATTTCTAGAAATTAGGGAATACCTTCAAAGCTCTCCATTTCATGTATGGCACATATGAAGAGTCAACGTTATCAGGGAAACCTTCTGGAACTACGTAAGATCTTATGAATGACATCAATTCCTGCAAAAAAAAAAGTTCAATACATTACCATTACATAACTTAATTCCTTCCTGCCGACCATGATTTATTACTCTTCAAGTTCTATTACATGCTGGTATTAGAGAAGAAGAAACATATTACTGGGTTGGGAGTTCCTAAAAGAAGTAACGCACACTAAGTAATGAATATTTGTCTTCTCTCATATCAAAGAATATATTGCATCTCCTGAGAAAGGTCTACAGAAGAAAGTAAACAATCAATATTGAAGGCTGATCAGGCTATAACACAGATGGGGATAAAAAGACATGAGCATTATCCCAAAGAATACACAAATAAGATAAGGTCACTGGTCATTATGATAAGGAGCAATTCTCGTTATTCATATCCTATGCCCCGGTGTTCACTTCACTTTTCAAGGGGTTCGAGTCATCTTTGCCTAAGTTATGTAACGACCCAGAATTTTAATATAATAAAATTATGGGATTATGGGCCCTTAACTATGATTAAAAATTTAAGTATTCATTAAATTGGTGAAAAGTGGGTTTTGCAGTTTTCTTCCAGACTTGTTTGTTACTGTCAAAACTCATCATTTCCCCCCGAAATTCGTACAGTAGGTGTCGGACTGTCCTTAGTTCAGTCACCTGTCATTTTGGTTCCGTCGCTTAGCTATTCGCGAGACCGCGGGGGTTTTAAATGTAAGATAATCGAGAAAACCAGGAAATTCCAAATTTTTCGTAATTCAGTTGGGACTCCATAATTGTTTAGGATTCTAATAGAAATCTATACGGCTGGTACCACAGCGTACCGATCGACCATGATGACAACCGTATGTCGTTTCGGCAGTTAATTATCTCAAACGAAGAAACGGTAGCGTGTTTTATGTCCAAAACTAGGAAATTAGTGGGTTTTACAGTTTTCTTCCAGACTTACTTTTTACTGTCAAAAAACTCAATATTTTTCCCCGAAATTTTTACAGCGGGTGTTGAACTATCCCAAGTTCGGTCACCTGAAGTTTCGTCACTATCGGGTGTCATATAGTAGTGTTATGGAGGTCATACACGCGTAAAAGTGGGAAAATCGGTCAAATGGTCAAACCGGTCAAAGTCACATCATCGTGGCCATGTGATGATCGCATGGCCATGCCACATCATCACCTCTTTGCCTATATAAAGAGGGTTCTTAACCCTTCATTTCTCACGAATCCAATAGAGTGCGAAGCTTTGGCCGAATCCCTTCTAGAGAGAGAAAGAGAGGAGAGAGAAAGAGGAGAGAAAGGAAGAGAGGGAAAGAAGAGGAAGTCTACCTGGGGGTATTTCGACATTCCCGACGCGCTGGCGACGTCTGTTTTCTTCTCTGGCACCTCAATCGGCATGTAGAGAGAGAGAGAGAAGTCTAGAGAGAGAAAGTGGAAGAGCAAGAGAGACGGTTCACCTCGAGGTTTTCCAACGTTCTGAGAGCGTTGGCGGCTTTCTTTTCTTCCCCCGGAGTCTCGAAAAGCGCGAAAGAGGTAAAAACTTCTTCTATCTCCTCTTTTCCCTTATTTTTACTATATTCGTTATGTGGGATGTATGTGTATGGATGAAAAATGGTCAGAGACCCCGTGGATGTGTTATGGAAGGGTGGATGTGCGAGGAAAATGAGTAGAAGGGTGTAGCCCTCGGTCTCGGGTGTCAAAACCCCGGATCTAGACTCACTGTGTGAATGGCGTGGATGGAAAAAGGGTCGGAGACCCTATGTGATGCGGGGAAGGGTTGGATGTGCGTGAAAAATGAGTAGAGGGGTGTAGCCCTCGGTCTCGGGTGTCAAAACCTAGGATTTAGACTCCTTGTGTGAATGGCGTGGATAGAAAAAATGGTCGGAGACCCCTATGTGATGTTGTGATTTTATGTGGACATTCGGGGAGCCCAGATCGGGTCCCGGGTAAATTATATCGTCACCCTGGGATGTCGAAAAGTTTTTTGTAGGTAGTATAAGGCGATGGAGACATCCATTTGCCTGGAAATATTCCCTAACGAGACAGTGTGTTACTAGATTTGGTTTACGGGCACGAGGCCCAACTGTTTCAGTTAATCAAGCAAGGCTTGGGTTAATTGGGGTTACTCGGTAGTTAGAAAACTTAACCAGGGTTAAAGTATAATCCTCCATGACTGATAGTCGGGAGTAAGTGGATTTGATATCTATAGATCCTCTTTGACTAGGTCAGGAGTGGTGATGTCGTATAGTCCTTCATGACTGATAGTCGGGAGTGGGTGGATTTGATATCCATGGATCCTCTTTGACTAAGTGGTGATGTCGTATAGTCCTCTGTGACTAATAGTTGGGAGTGAGTGGATTTGATATCCATAGATCATCTTTGGCTAGGTCTGGAGTGGTGATATTGTATAGTCCTCCATGATTGAAACTCGGGAGTGGGTGGTATAATATCCATAGGTCCTCTTTGGCGAGGTACGTGACTGATCGTCGAGAGTGGGTGGAATAATGTCCATAGATCCTCTTTGGCAAGGTACGTGACTGATCGTTGGGAATGGGTGGAATGTTATCCATAGATCCTCTTTAGCTAGGTCTGGAGTGGTGATATTATATAGTCCTCCGTGACTGATAGTCGGGAGTGGTGGTATAATATCCATAGGTCCTCTAGCAAGGTACGTGACTAATCGTCGGGAGTAGGTGGAATAATGTCCATAGATCCTCTTTGACGAGGTAAGTGACTGATCGTCGGGAGTGGGTGGAATGTTATCCATAGATCCTCTTTGGCTAAGTCTAGAGTAGTGATATTGTGTAGTCCTTCGTGACTGATAGTCAGGAGTGGGTGGTACAATATCCATAGATCCTCTTTGGCGAGGTACGTGACTGATCGTCGGGAGTGGGTGGAATAATGTCCATAGATCCTCTTTGGCGAGGTACGTGACTGATCGTCAAGAGTGGGTAGAATGTTATCCATAAATCCTCTTTGGCTAGGTCTGGAGTGGTGATATTGTGTAGTCCTCCGTCACTGATAGTCAGGAGTGGGTGCAATAATGTCCATAGATCCTCTTTGGCGAAGTACGTGACTGATTGTCGAGAGTGGGTGAAGTGTTATCCATAGATCCTCTTTGGCTAAGTCTGAAGTGATGGTATGATGTAGTCCTCTGTGACTGATAGTCGGGAGTAGGTGGGTTTGCTATACATAGATCCTCTTTGACTAGGTCTGGAGAGATGGTGTTAAGTGAGTCATCTGTGACTGATAGTTGGGAGTAGGTGGATTTGATATCCATAGATCCTCTTTGGCTAGGTCTAGAATGATGGTATGATGTAGTCCTCCATGACGGATAGTCTGGAGTGGATGGTTATGTGATCTAATTAGAAATGCCGTGAAGGCCCAAATTATGTATTAAGTATATGGATTCAAGGTTGTACGGAGTCTAAGGACTCAAGGTTTGATTTCATTGGGTGTAAGCTCGGTTGATCTCGATAGTTATCATGGGGGTATGGGACGCCATGGTCACAGAGTTGAAGGTAACAGATTCTAAAATGGATAATGAGTACGGACTCTAAATTGGATATTGAGTCTATGGACTCAAAGATAAAGGTTGAACACGGACGAAGGCCATTTGATTGAGTCTGCGGACTCAAGGATAGAGTGTGAGCAGTTATCTGAAACGATAACCTAGTGGTGTAGACGATGATTGGATGAATTTGGAAATTAGAGGCTGGGAATCTCGAAATAAGGTAAAATAGCTCTGAGTGACCTCAGGTCACGGATTATGATATTAAATATTAGTATAATATGAGAATTGTATTACAATACTATATCGTTATTGATGATTGTTACTAGGTGGAAAATAACCTAAATAGATTGTGAATTCTGCTGGCCTCTATAGCTCACTCCTCTCATTTTATGTCTTTAGATTCTGAAGCGGTTGCCAATTGGCAAGAAGTTATACTTGATAAATTCTGAAAGTGTACCGTCGCAGTTGTGACGCCAAAAATAAAGGTTATTGTAGCTAGTGAGGTAATGCATTTGCTTATGATGGGTTATTATGATGATCAGTTGTTATTGCTTATGTAAGCTCATAAGAAAAGTTGAAAAATTCTCGCATTTTCGCGGGTAAAGTCTTCTGCATGCATGGTTATGACGAACAAGCATGCGTCTCAGAACTTGTTTCCCTAGGCGCGGGTTCGGGGCGTCACAGTTATGCCCTTCCATCAGGTAGATTTGACTAGCTGGACAGTAGCTATCCAAGAATTCTAGGGTATTCATAGCTTCAGTTTTTTGTATAAATGGAATCATATTGTTTATGCAACTCTACTTTTTACGGTGCTATTTTTATTATTTAAGGAGAATCTTTGTTTCCTCCACTACTTCTAAATCTTTTCCTATTCTGAATACAATTATTGTTGTTCATCCAAAAAAAAATTAATGGTAAGGTTACAAAGCTAACCAATTGACACAAGCCATCCTACAACATTCTACTAAGCGTTGAGAAGGTCAATAAAAAGGTGAGCAGCGAATATTCGTCCTCACATTATCTTAGATTCTTAGTCAATGTGCATAGCGTTAGTCTATTTATCAATGTTTTATATAATGTAAGACTGATCATAAACAATTGGCTCCAAACTTCTTTTTTTTACTGTTTTATGAAATATATAACTTTTTTACAATATGTTTTATATAAAGTAATATCAAACAACCCATATAATATATCATATATGTTGACTAGCGGGTGGCACGTGTGATGCATGTGAGAGCGAGGGAAAGGAGTTAACCACAGTTAATAAGAGTTAAAGGGGACACGTGTTAACCCACGGGTGTGATTGAACTCGCTAGTGGCACGTGCAATGCACGTGAGAGCGAGGGGAAGGAGTTAACCACAGTTAATAGGAGTTAAAAGGGACACGTGTTAACCCATAGGTGCGATTGAACTCTCTCCAAGTTCAATCGCGATTGGCTGTGATTCTAAATAGATAGATGAGCAAGGGTTAGTTTGGAAATTAAAGTAAAACATTAAATCAAAGGCTAGGGGTAGTTTGGGATTTAAAATAAAACATTAAATCAACATTTTGTTTTTATATAAGGGTAGTTTGGGAATTTTGAAAAAATCATCTACGCATGCCTCTCTCATTATAATAGTAAAGATATATGTAATATCAAGGGTATAGTTGTAATGGTATATATATAATGTCCTCTTAATATAAGATGGCGTAGAGCTTTCTTTCCCTCACTATGCAATTTACCATAATCTCTATTATTTCCTCTCTTTCTCTTCTTCTCTAAGAAACCTAACTCTCTAACCCTAAATCTCCAAACCCAATCTCCAACTTGGTATCAGAGCTTAATTGAAGAAAGAAGTAACTTGATTAAAGAAGAAGCGCAACTCCTCTGTGACGTCCCAACCGTATAGCTGATTTCAGCCGTATGGCCTAGGCCATTTTTTGGGTTTCTTCGAAGGTAATTTCATAGAGAACTTGATTTTAGAGGATTTTTGAATCCTATATCCTGTGATTTCGTTCTTTTTTGAGAAAGTTACAATAATTTGAAGCAAAAATACGTTAAAAAATCTCTGAAAATTATTGTTTCAGTTCAAAACATTTTTTGCTCGAATGGGACCATTTTGTTGTTGATTATGGATAGACCGGTTTTTGCAAGGATCATTTTAAAACTGAGTTTCCTCAATCTGTGACATCCCTGCTCTACCATTTCTCACTGTTAAGGAGTTTTTTATGCACTGTTTGCTTATAATAGCAACTTAGATCAATGATTTTGGTAATCATAATACCTATGGACATGTTCTTGATGAGGTATTGATTGGTTGGAAGTGTAGTTTCATTTTTCCCCTTAAGTTGCTCCTATGGATATTGAAGTTCTTACTCCGCCGGCTCATTCTGACGCCATTGTCCACTCGATCACCAAAATCAAATTCAATTGTGATAATTTTCTTACGTGGCGAAGCTCTGTTAAGCTTTATATTTGGGGTCATTCTAAGATGGGGTATCTTGATGGTATGAACCCAAAGCTGAAGACAGGTATTTCCGAGATTGCTAAGTGGAATGCAGAGAATTGCAGTATTTTGGGCTGGTTGTTTAATTTTATAGAGCTTCAGATTGCCAGGAATTACATTTTCTATAAGGATTGTCATGAGCTTTGGGATGCTCTTATTCGAACTTATGCCTTAGTGGAGAATGATGCACGGATTTATCAACTCACTCCTGAGATTGCTCACTTTAAACAAGGGGATATGCCTATCTCTGATTATTTTGGGGTTCTTCAGTGTCGTTGAGAAGAATTGAGTCATTATGAACCTTTTTTCTGAATTGTCTGTTGCTTCTGCAAAGGTTATGATGAAGCGAATTGAGCACCATCACAATTATGATTTCTTGGGTGGTCTTCGTGCCAAATTTGAGCTGTTGCGCACTCAGCTCATTACCACATCTCATCTGCCCTCTCTTCAATTTGTGTACTCCATTGTGTTCAGTGAGGAACGTCGTCAGGTTGTTATGTCTTTGAACTCCCCTCCTATGCTCCCTTCGGATCGTACTGCCTTTGCTACTTATTTTCATCCTCCTCCAGGACGTGGATTTACTACTCTTTGTACTCATTATGGTATAGTGGGACATGATCGTGATCATTGTAATCGTCTGTATGGCTATCCTGAGGTTTACCAGTCTCATCATGCTACACATTTTGCTACAACTCCTGCTATTAATCCTTCGCCTGCAGCCTTAGTTGTTGCGAGTAATCCTTTGGAGTCCTTCAAAACTCAGATTATTGAAATGATCCACGTTGTGTTACATCTATAGAGTGATTCTGATATTGCTGCTTCCTCTTCATTTGCTGCCTCAGGTATCAATGCTTCATCGGCCTATGTTGCTGCTACATCGTCTTCTTCCCCTAGCTGGAGATCTTAAGATATATAGATGCAGACTGGGCTCAATCTGCTCCTAACCATCACTCGACCTCAGGATATTGTGCATTTTGGACGCAATTTGGTAGCGTGGAAAAGCAAAAAAGCTACTTTTGATTTCTTGTTCTAGTGTTGAGGTAGAATATCAAGCTATTGCTCATGGCACTAGTGAAATTTTGTGGTTTTGTTCACTTCTTTCCGAATTGGGGTTCCCCACTAGAGGCTCTATGTCCCTATATTGTGATAATGAGGTTGCAGAGAAGATTGCAGCCTATTCCGTTCTGATTGAGAGGACAAAACACATAGAGGCAATGTTTTAAAAGGCGAAGGTGTGAGGACCTCAAGATGAGTGAGGCATAAGCCTCGAGGCGTGATGCTTACCCTCACAAGAAAGCCTCACGCTCCCTCATTTTAACAAATAAATGAAATATGAAAAAATACAAAATATCCAAGAAGTCAATGAACGATTTATATATGTATACACATAGATATATATATATATATGTGTGTGTGTGTAATCGTGTACATTGTGTGTGTGCGTGAGCATGCGCGCACACACATAAGAAATATTATATAAATTATTTAATTCAACTATAAAAAACATATAAGAAGGGCAAGCAAATGCTGAAATTTAAATTTAATTTTGTGTTCATATGCATCTTGAAGATAATGTTCAATCATCAATTCATGGGATGGATTTAGAATTTTAGCAAAAACGCAAAAAATTGCAAAAAAGTCATGGACTACATTGTAGTTCAGTGTCTCCAAATCTTTGCAACTTCTACTAGGGAAATTAGTGAGAATTAGACTCAAAAAGTTTAAAAAGCCTAAATACGTGAAACATAATTAATTAAGTGTTTGTTGAAACAAAATCATCATCATCATTTTCAATGTCTTATCTCAAATAAATAAAGTGTTATTTTTTATTAGTTGATACAAAAAATAATTTTTTTTTTAAAAAGACATTCAAGTGTTAGTTATTAGGCTAAAACCCTAATTTTAATTAATGTATGAGACGCACACCACCATAAGGCACGGACATAAAACGAGTCTCAAGGCGTGAGGTATACGCCTTGTGTGCAAGGTATTAAACTTTGGTTTCGGTATAAACTTCAATCGCTAAGGAAGTTGACACGTTTCGAGGAAGTTTAAGGAAGTCCGGAAGTCATGTAAAAATTAAAGAAGTCTAGGAAACTTTAAGGAAACAATGGAAATCTAAGATGAAACATTTAAGATTTAATATTTAAGCATAAATACTCATCTAGAATTCATTACATTACTGATGCAAGCATGTAGTACTCAAATATGATATTCATGTTAAGTGACATGCGTTGTCTACTTGTCAGAGCTATAATTTCTTCTTGATATTCTCTATATTGTCAAAAAATTTAATTATATTTTATCATCTTTATCAAATGAAGGGTATGAAAGGTCATTTTATTCTCTTTATTTTTCAATGATTATCCATGTTAATTGTTTTAGAAACCTGAAAAACTTATGAATGCACATTAAAGTTGATAAATAATTGAAATTCAAATTAGTTTCTAAACCTATTTCAATCTGCAATTGATGAGCTCAATGTTTTTACAAGACTAAATCAATATGTGAAAGGGAGGAGATGGGTAGTTATATAATTTTTAATTTATAAAATACTATTAGTAAATTATTTAATTTTTTTAATATTATTGTTAAAAAAAAAACTTATTGGACATAATATACTAATAATAAAATTCTAATTTTTAATAAAGTTAATGCTAACCACACTCTAATAATAAAAATATAATTTATAATAAAGTTAATGCTAGTAACGCTCTCTTTTAAATCTAATTATAATTATAATAAGGTAAATGTTAGAGACACATGTCTTTCCTTATGAAGAAAGTAAGTTTAAAGCGAGTGGGAAGCACTATTTTTTTAAGTTGAAACTTAAAAATCATTCAATTTACAGACTTTTAAGTACATTTCGGTTAACTTTCACCGAAGTTCTGTATTTTCCCAACACCTTTTTTTTATGTTTTGGTCGAAGTTCACTGAAGTTTATCACGAAATCCAGTACTTTTAAAATACAAGTGCATTTCGCTTCGGACACCATGGAAGTCGACTCAATTCGGTCAACTTCGGTCAAACACCATGCTTATGTGAGCCTTATACCTTGAGGAGTGAGCTTAATGGGATTTAAGCGTCATGGTTGAGCCTCAAGGCGTTTTCCTTGAGCCTTGACTTGAGGCGTAAGTCTCTCACGCTTTTTAAAACACTGAATTGAAGTTGATATTCATTTTGTTAGAGAAAAAGTTTGAGATGGTTCGTTATCTCTTCAACACGTATCTTCTTTATAAATCACAACAGCTTGCCAACATATTCATCAAACATATCGGACCTATTCTTCTTCAGGATGTCACTGTCAAGTTGTGCATGTTTGATGTTTTTGCTCCAGCTTGAGGAGGAGTGTTAATATATGTAATGCATAGTAAGGGTATATTTTTAATGCTCTTATTTCTCTTAGTATAAAAAGGCTAGTAGGATTCTCTTCCCTAACCAAGCCATTTACCTTAATTACTCTTCTTTCTTTTCTTTCTCATCTCTATCAAACCCTAGACCTAAAACTCTAACTCTCCTCTCCTTAAATCCTAAATCTCCAACCTTAACCTCCTTTTTTTTATCGATCCTTAATCTCCTTCTTTATTATATTGCACACATAAGTATTTATACATACATTGATTAGAAACATATGCAAAAAAAGTAATTTGGCCCTTTATGCTTCATCTAGATGTTAAATGTCTAAGCAGGTAGAGCTTAAGAGACAATCAGACGATCTGCTTGAGGTCGGGTTCATACAGGCATCAAAGGCACCTTATGGATGGGGGCGCAGCTCCAAAAAGCTAAGCCTACTTCAAAAGCTTTCAACAACGTCAACAACACCACGAAAAAAGTACACTTTGGTTACCCACTGATCTGATCATAAGTGAAATCTCTTCGCTTCGCACCAGGCTTGGAAGCCGTAAGTCAGGCATGGTTTAAAATATCGATACGTATCGACCGATACAGGCCGATACGTATCTTATTTAGAACTACCTGATACACTGGTACGCTGGAAAAAAAAACTTCACTGTATCAGGCCGATACAGGCCCGATATACTCGATACGGAGATTTTTCAGTTAATTTTTTTTCTCTTTCCATTTACACTAGGATCCATACTACAGACCTGATACACAACTTATTTTCATAATATATTATTAAGTCAATTATTTTAACTTGATTTTAGTTTCATTTACTTTAGATATTAATATGTAAATAAGGTTATCCCCCTGGTTATGATACCTCAACCCAACCCTACTTATCAGGAGCCACTGGTTATGATGCACAGTCCCAATCTTTGACTGACAGTTATAGATAGATCACGACCCAGCAGTAGCCACATGTACAAATGTACCTGGGAATGTACCGCACAATGATGACTTAGACACAGTGGTGCCATCATTTTTGGACCACTTATAATGCATCACTCTACTCAATTCCTGATCCCACAATAATAGAGTATAAGCCGACACGAAGCTCAATGTGGTATTGAGCTTCTATCATATATGTAATTTGATTTGTGAATACAAAGGTCTATGTATTTTCATATTTTTGATTTATGAATGCAAGTGAGCTTCTATCACTTGATTAAATAACTATGGTTTGTATTTTCATACATATTTATCAGCGCGCACGCCTTTTTTAACTTATAAATTTGTTAATTCTCATATGTATGATTATAAATGTAGTTGGAGACCTTCATTTAGTTTGTTTTTAGCTTATATTTGTATTAAAAGAGGTTTTATGCAAGGTATCCAAGTTTTTCCTTACCTATCCAAGCATTTTTTAGCGTATTCTGAATTTTTCCGCCGTATCCAATCAATACTATACCGATACGCCGATACGTATCCTATTTTGGACTTACCGATACGGCGACCGATAACGATATTTTGAACCTTGGTCAGGCTCCCTTCACCTCTTAGAAGTCAGAAGCGAGAAAGTGAGTAGCAAGCTGAAAATCTACAGGGCAGGGAATATCTGATGATTGAATATCAACAAATGTTTGAAATTTCAATGTAATTCAATTCTATATTAGATACCAAAATCGAAATCCTTTAAATATTGGGTGAATTTATCGTGGCTGATATTTAGAGATTTCGCCCAAACTTTTGGGCTTGAAATCTCAATATTTCAGCTGAGATAATATCTTTTCACTTTTTCTCTAATTGCCTAAATGATCGAACAAGAATAGTGCCAAAATTTTATGAAATTTTAGAAATGTACTTAAAAAAACTCCCACTTTTTGGAGAGAGATGAACACTTAATCAATTAGGAATGTTTATATTTATAATATGAACACTTAATCAATCAAGACACTTACAAAATATGAACAATTAATCAATTAGGCTGCTTAATCAAAACATTATATCAAAACTATTTATTAGGTAATTAAAGATTTATCTACATTCTATAGTTGTTACAGGCGTCGCCTCAGGTGGTCGCCTAGGCGACCAGCACTCTGCTAGGCTCAAGCGACTGACCATCTAGGTGTTATTATTAAAAAATTAATATATGTAAGATTATTATTGTTTTTCAGGATACAAAAATTATGTCATTTGAATGTGCTAGTTTGGTAAATAAAAAGGCATGTTATTTTATATATTTCTCATGTCTTTTACAATATAATATATTAGGATTTATACATCCAACAAAGAAAAGATTTGCAAATAGAATAAAGAAGAGACAAACGGTATCAAGTAAGTTTCCCTTGTGTTAACTTGTCCTCTCTCTCGCTCAATGGGTGGATCAATCGGTCTTTCTCTCTTTGTTTGTGGGTGGACTATATGGTCCCTATATGTTTTTTGCATGGTTATAAAGACATCGCCTAGGCAACCAGGCATACAGCTGGGCTCGGGCAGCCCAATGACAAAAAAGACCTTTAAATGCCCCAAATTTTTTCTAGGACCTCCAAAACTCTCATAAACTCATATTTAAAAGGGTATTTTATAATTTAAATAAGTGCAGCCTTCATAATTATATATTTCACTTATTGTATGTTTTTTTTTTTTTTAGTATAATAAAGAAAAAGGGAAAAAAATGAGAGTAAGAGGTCTGGCCTCTCCCTCTCTCCCATGGTGGACATCATATTGTTTGTCGATCTATTTTTTGTTTTTTATTTATTCCTACTCTCTCGTTCAACTGTCACTGTAGTCTATTGTTTCTTTCTATTTTTTATCTATCGCAATCCCTCTCTCTCCTCCCTTTCGACAATCATTGTATACTTTATTTTTTTTATTCCCAACATTTGAAATCACTCTTTATTATTTTCCTAGAACTGTCTCTTGCAATTTATATGAATTGCAGGGCCTCTTATTCAAAGAATTGCATCATACATAGATCTCATGTTGGGAGGATTTCTACAATAAAAAGTTCATCAGGCGAGGCCTCGGGCGCCTCATGCATTCATGGGGTATGTTGCCTTAACAACCATGCTGCATTCTATTACTAACCTACTTGAATTAGATAATTTAATTTATTAGGGCATTTTACTACACATAAATAAATAATTATTACAGACAATCCTTAATGTTCTTTTGAAATAATATGGATTCAAAAAGCAAAACGAATGGCCTGAAAATTCCATAATTTAATCTCCTGGGCTGATTTTGGGAATCATTTCCAAATTCCAAAGATCATGACCGTATTCAAACATATAACAAGAAAGAAAAATAATATCAAATATATATTTATAAATATATATATATATATATATATATATAAAAGATCTCTGTTACTGAGAATGAAAAATCAATTCTCTGGATTCGTTAGTAGATAATCAATTAAAAATAAGAAATGGAATTTAAATTTTAAACAGAAGGAAAACGAGAAATTGAATTAAGTACAATTCCACATGCAGAAGCAAAATGTATCACAAACACAAACAAAATGCCTGAAACAAATTGAACTAACGAAATAGAAATCCACATGCAGAAGCAGAAGCAGAAACAAACTCACATCAACGGGAGTCTGCGGAGTCTGCAAACTCAGGGCACGGATCGAGCCCCTCTTAAATTGCCCAGAACCGTCCTTCTCAGCAACATACTTCCACCGCCTGCCATCGATCTCCTCGCAGCAAATGACCCTCAAGCTCGAATCAATGAATTCCTCTTCAACGAGCCCGAACTTCACCTCTGGCCTCAAACCCCGGCTCTCCGCTGCAATCAAAGAAGGAGGAGCAGAAGAAGAAGAAGGAGCCGAAGCGAGATTAGCGCTTATTCGGATTGTCTCTCGGACAAGAAGACGAGTGTCTTGGGAGCTCGTTAGGGTTTGAGCAGCCGAAGTTGGAGATTTCTTGAATTGGATCGGAGCCATTAACGAAGAAGAAGAAGAGGATGAAGAAACGAGCGAGGAATGGAAGCAAAATGCCTTTCTTGCTTTGAATGGAAATCGGTGGCGGATTTATCGAAAGAGAAGAGCCTTGGTTTCATCGACGGATACGCGGCTATAGCCTGTAGATATAGATATACTAAGCTCTCGATAATATTCTTAGAATTCTGCCGTTCTTAAAAACTCTTGTTGTATGATGGAAAATATTTAGATTTTATTATAAAGAAGACAATATAGGTTACTTCAAAATTTTGCAAAATTTTGGTCTCGCTCTACCAAACATTGGAATCCATCAATTTTCGTTTTAACAGATTTCGTCACACTATCATTATAAGCAGCCCTTCTAAGTCATTATAGGCCACCACCAATGCCTCCCCGTCTTTTTTTATTTTCCTCGGGTTTCTCTGTTTTATTTAGACGATCCATAATACAAACTAGAAAGTAGCCCGTGCAATACAGGAATGAGAAGGAAAAATCGAATAATTGATTGAAAGAATACAGAGATAACAAAATTACAATATAAAACATAAGAGGGTATTCATAATTTTTAATTTAAGCACCCCATTTGGAAAAAAAATTGCTAATTAGAGAATAAGGTGATAATGGAATAACTAAGGTAGGGCCTCAAGAAAGAGAGGAATTTAGCAGAGAATGGTACGCTCGGCAATTCTTTATAAAACTTGATCCAATAATTAAAGTGCATATGAGCAACAACCTCATAATGAATCAACAAAAAAATCAATGGAAATAAATTAAACCCACTTAGCAATCAACTAATTTTTTTTCTAAAGTATCTAAAACAAAAAATGATAAAGCTTCTGAGACTCCCTTAGGGCCGAGACCACCGAGACCGTGCTCTAAGAGCACGGGATTTCAGGTGAGGCCTACCATGTGAAATGGGCCCCACTTGAATCTCGTGCTCTTAGAGCACAATCTCGGCCCTAAAGTGGTCTCGGTAGCAAAGTCCAACAAAAAAATCAGTGGAAATAGATTCAACCCACTGAGCAATCATCTATTTTTTTTCCTGAAGTATCCAAAATATCACTATAGGTTACTAGCGGGTGGCACGTGCAATGCACATGAGAGCAAGGGGAAGGAGTTAACCACAGTTAATAAGAGTTAAAAGGGACATGTGTTAACCCGCGGATGCGATTGAACTCGCTAGTGGCACGTATAATGCACTTGAGAGCGAGGGAAAGGAGTTAACCACGGTTAATAGGAGTTAAAAGGGACAAGTGTTAACCCGCGGGTAGGACCCGAGTTCAATCGCGATTAGCTGTGATTCTAAATAGATAAATGAGCAATCGTTAGCTTGGGAATTAAAGTAAAACATTAAATCAAAGTAAGGGGTAGTTTGGGAATTAAAGTAAAACATTAAATAACGTTTTGTTTTTATATGAGGGTAGTTTGGGAATTTCAGAAAAATCATCTACGTACGCCTCTCCCATTATAATAGTAAAGATAAAGACGATATTTTGGATGCTCACCTCCCCAAAACTCCTGTTCAAACTTTAAACTCATGAAAGGTTGAAGCAATTTCACAACATCCATAGTAGAATCTAGGTAGTACTTTGCCTTGGTGGAACAGGTATGCTTATGTCGGTATTGACGGTTTAGTTAATAGTAGGCCTAAAGCTTGGCTAGCATAAAACGATAGTTTCATATCAACATAAAGGCATTAACAAAGCATGCGAACAATCCCATTAAGTAAGGAATTAAAGAAAATTCATTAAATGCATAATATTATATTCATAGTAAAGAAGTTGATAGCACCCCCAATCCATTGTAAATTGTATTTTATTTTATTTTTCAAACTCCAAAAATCAAGTAGCACCAAATAGATAAATCATAGGAAAAAAATCAATCACAAATTGGCGTACGAAGCATAATTAAGGGTTGTCAATGAAGGAAGAAAATGAAATAATCCAAGGTCTCAATTTAAGATGTATAAAATAGAGTTTAATTTTACCTAAATCAGAATTGTAATTTAAGGAATAAAATAAAATAAAACTCAATTAGTGAATAACAGACAGATACAGTTAATGGGGAAGAAACCCTTATAAATGTACGTTAGAGTCTGCCCAGTCGTTGGGAGGAAAATCCAATTACGTGGTTTTATCATCACAGAGAATAAGAAGTAAAATTTATCATTCCCCATTACATGGTTGGATCGTCATGAAGGAGAAGAAGCAAGATACATCAAATAGAACATAAATGCAAAAAATTCAGAGAGCACAATTTTTTTTCAAAAATCGTAAACATAATAATTTGTTACTAATTAATAGGTTTATCGTTTACCGAATGCCTAAAATGTAAAAGAGATTGAAGACTCGATTAAACAATAGAATATGAAGAAATTTCTAATGTGATTTCAGTAATTTAGCACTAACATAGATGAAAGAAAGTCGGGGAAAATCAAGATTGTGAAACAATATATAACTGTAACAAAGATTTCAAACTCGATTAAACAGTAGAATAGGAAGAATAATATAATGTAAATTAAGAAAATAAAAGCTTACCAAGAATCTAGAGAATATTGGGAAGCGGTAGAAAAAGCATATGGATTGCGGATTCCCAATCCAATCAAAAGTGAAGGTAGTATAGCGGTGGACTTTTGCAATAGTAGATTGAATATACAATAACTCTATAAGTTGATCTGGTGGAGAAGAAGGGAAGGAGTTAGGGAGAATGTGGAAATAGGAAGGGAAGAATAATAATAAATTAAGAGAAGAAAATGATCTAAAAACGGTTATCAAACGATAGCTAACTGGTGTGTCCATTAAGGGAGGGAGGACGTGTTGTGAACCGTTGTGTAGTTAGAATCCGAGAGAGAAAGTGCATTGAAAGTGCATCCGAAAACTCTAATATCCATAGATTGTAGAGGCACATTTGTCGGGAAGGTGTGACAATTGGTAGCAGCTATGAATGTGTTGTGAAAGACCCAGGCAAAAGTTCTATATCCATGGACTCAAGAGGAGTGTCGATCGGGGTTGTGCCGCTTGGTAATCGGGTGAGACAAGAGGATATAAAGGGAGATTGAAGGAAGAAAAATGACCTAAAACATTATCATAGCAGAAGAGGGAAGCCTGAGTAGAGAGTCGCAAGGTGGAGTGTAGAACCCCGAATCTTTATTTCACTAAGTAGTGAATGGTGGTGAATAGTGCTCAAAGTGGAGTCTAGTATACTAATGAGTTTTATACTAATGAAAATGTTTAGATATATGGTGTACATGTATTGATAGGTATATATAGACTAAGTGAGTGTGTTTTGAGTGTACAAGGTGTTAGAATTGGAATGGAGAAGGTCCAAGTAGTAGGAAAAGGGTTTTGCAGCAAAAACAGGGGAGAACCGATCGCTCAGTAATAACATCGATCGCTCGATCAACTAGGGATCGATGAGTATCTATCGACTGGTCAAAGATTTTTTATGGGGGGAAATTTCAGAGAGGTGTTTTTCTACCGATCGCTCAGTCGAAAACATCGATCGCTCAGTATAGCACCGATCGCTCGGTCCTGATCACTAATCGATCGGTTTTACGCAGATTTTCTTCATTAAGGGTTGTTAAGTCTTTAACCACCACCCATTTGCCTATAAAAAGCCCAGCTCGTGCCTTAGGGTTTCAGGAACCCTTAAGGCATATTTTTTAGAAGAGTTTGAGAGGAGAATGAGGAGAAAAGCTAGGGTTTGCTCAAGCTTAAAGAAGAAGATCAAATCTTCCCTTCTTTGGTGTTTTTCAACAAAGAACTCGAAGTTCTCACTTGTTCCAAGCATTTGGAATCGAATTCATCGATTTCACCAAGGTAGATGCATTCTACTACCAAACTTGTGATAATAATAGTTCACCACATGATGTTCTTCTCATTCTATGCTAAAAATCTTAGGTTGATATAGTATGTAATGTTGCTTTTATACTTGGATGTAACTACCATTATTAGGCACTCCATGTGTTTGGTTTAATGCCTCTAATTGTGTTCAAATATTGCTATTATTCTCATATGTTCGCATGTCTCACATGAACCAGGGTTTTTCATGGATTTCTCAAAGTTCTATAAAGGGTTTTTAAGTAAGGGACTCACATGATGATTTTAAGAAACTCCATGATATTGTCTAAGATTGGTTCACAAGCTTCAAGGATCATACTAAACTTACAAGGAACTCTATGATAGAGTCTAAGATAGATGTACAGGCTCCAAGGATCATAAATGTAAATGTTCTAAGATCTCTATGGTTTTGCTCTAAGGCTCTATGGATCATAAATGACTCTAAGGAACTCTATGAACTTAACACGACTCAAAGAATTCACAAGGCTATGATTATCGCAAGACTTATACGGTTTTTGGTTTTCGGATGTCATCACACGTGCTATTTCATGGTTTCTATGCTTTGATACGTTTTAAGGATTTCAGTCTCTATATCTCGCATACTTCCATGATATTATTGTTTTACTGTTAATAGTATGTATATGATGAGTATTCCACGCTCAGCCGATATTTGTTATCATCAGCAGGTGCATGGGTTCCTTTCGACTTATGTGGTTCGGAACCTTGGGTAGAGGAAGAGTACTACGACCCGGAGCCTTCTATGGACCACTACCAGGATGATAGATCGCTAGATAAGCGGTCCGACTTTGATTTCTGTTGACTATGTTAGGAAGAGATGATATTTTGTTTATGTTGAGAGTATGACTTGTCCACTCTACATTTTGGATATATATTTTGTTGGTTCAGACTTGAACCGAATGATAGGAGTAGGTGATTTTAAATCATTTCCGCTATGTATAATTTGTGTACTCTGACAGGTTGGTATGTGTGCCTTATGTGTCATACGGGATGGTATGTCATGGCGGTCACGAGCTAAAGTAGCCCTAACTCTTAGGGGGTATTTTGAGTCGCGACATGGAGAGTCGCAACTCTTTGGAATTTGGTGGGAGTCGTACAGGTATTGTGTCCTTATCCTTACATTTGATTAAAGAAATCTGGTTCCATATCCCCTAAAACCCCTCCCTAAACGCCATGTGGACCTCCCAAGGTCCAGTTTTAATTAGTAGTAATGAGTGTCTAATTACTCTATTTGATCTAGAACCGACCGAACACGGAGAAACATTTTATCAATACACATATTGTGGACATGAGAATTAACATAATTTTAATTTTTTTTAAAAAAAGAGGAATAAATAAATAAAAATGACCAGAAAATGAGTTATCACCTATTCTACGTTTAGGGAGAATGGAAATCCTATCAATGTAGTTCACCTACTCCCTAAAACCACTTTACACAATTGAAAATCAAGTTATAATTCCTAATTAAGATCATGCTATTATGGAATCATGTATTAAAATGGAACCATATAATCAGAATTAAAAACATGGTCAACATCTATTCACCTAAAATAGAAACATAATAATCAGATGAGAAGTTTCTAAAATTAAATTGAAAATTAACTAAAATAATAATGAACATAAAATAGCAATAAGTATTAAAAAGGAAACTAACCTTTTTTTACCCAAGACAGTTGAACAGGTTGTTTATGTTCTCAATTCCTTGAGATCAAGCCACGCGTAATTTCAAAGCATGAAAACAAGTAAGCAACCACATAAGCATATAAGTGTCACGCCCCAAAATACCACCTAGGAGTTATGATACTTTGGCGACATGACTTATTCTTAAAACCATCCTGCAAGGAGTATACAAGGCATGCCAAATAGCGAACCTGGAAATTTCTTCTATATAATTGTTCTTCCAAGTGTTGACATGAACAAACGACTAAATAAAACTACAATAAGTACAAAGACATAACACTTGAGTTACCAACTCGAGCCAACATGAAAACCCCCAAAAGTAAAACCCAAAATACATGCCTCCCTCACTCAACCCAACCATTGGACCACATGTCAAGACCCCTACATTTGGATGACAATCCCGAGCAAGCTCCTACTCTCCGTGAACTGCCTCGATCCAAGGACCCGGAGCACCTATGCTGAACTGGGTACCTGCCGACATCAATATGTACGTCTGATATGGAATACTTAGCGAGTACAAGCACCTAGCTAACAATAGCAATAATGGAAAGCAATTCATAACCTCAATTTAAATTAATACAATGATCATGACATGCATGAAACTAATGAGGAAACTCTGCTTAAAACCCGTGTTCATCACTCGTACCTGTTCTTGAAAGTATCTTTCATGTTTTTAAGACTTGCTTGTCTTGTTTAACTCTTTCTTGGCTTATTCTTGTCATGTGAGAATCATATGTGTTTTCTTGTTAACTTGCTTGTGAATTTCTTATAATCTTGCTTACAGAAAAATAGATGATAGTGCTCGTACCTGGTCTTAGTACACTATGTTTCCTTTCATATTTCTTTATTTTTGCTTGGAGAAAGATACTAGTACCCGTACCTGGTTTTAGTGTAGAGACCTGAATCTTTTTCATGTCTTTAATGTCAGTAATATGGGTATAATAGTCTTTGTGATATTTTATTGCTTATGTAGTTATATCTAAATGGTGTGGTGTGATCAAGGCGTAATCAAAGTTGTAAAGGAGAAGGATGCTTTAACATACCCTCAACTTTAGGAAGCCCTAGTTTCCTCACCGCTGATCAAAATCAAGTGATTCTTGAGCCATTAGAAATATATCTAAACTCTTTTCAATGTTCATGTTTATCATTTTTCCAGATTTTGAGTTGAGGTTAAGTTAAATATTGGATTTCCGAAGTCGAGTCTACTGAAAATTCTGGTCTGCTGTAATCCATCCCAGACCAGTCAGTTTTAGAGCCCAATTAGGTAATTAAAAACTTAGAATTAGGATTTATCCATTAGACATAAAATTGTTTTTCTTTGAATGATGAGTCCAACGCAAGTTGAATCATTAAAATCTGATAAGCGAATCAAAAGTTATAGTCAAAATACCAAACATGAAAAATCGAGACCGCTCATTGGAATTTGGATAATCGATCGTCCCAAGCCCGACGATCGATCGTCCGGAACCCAGAAATTTGGATAAGTCACTGCAATTTGGACGATCGATCATCTAAACTAACGATTGATCATCAGAACACCACCCAGTTTCATTGAAGACTCGTAAATTGAGGTTTTTAACCCTTGAGACTATAAATATGGGTCATATTTCGAGGTTTTAGAGTATCTTACCAATTTCTAACCTAATTTGGCTAAGGAGGAGAGAAAACCTAGAGTTCTAAGAGAGTTTTGGCTTGGAGAAGAAGGGTTTTGCTTAGAGAAAAAGAAACTCAACTTGGAGATCATCCCCAAAGCCTCGAGGAGCATTCTCAAGCGATTTGGATCAAAGGGAAGGATCTCTAAGGTCGATATCCTTTCTAATCTAACCTTAGTAAATGTTTTACATGTTTAAATAAGAATGTTTATAGATTATCAAGGGTATTACACGATTATGCAAAGATGAGTAGGTAATAAGCATGTACAATAGATTCTACTCTTGAAATGAGGGTTTTGCATGTGCTATAAGCTCCATTATGTATGAATGGTTGATATCTCTTCTAATCTAAAGTTTGAATTAGTATGTTTATTGATTAAGTATGACAAACTATGAATTTGTATGGGACATTGCATAATTAAGTAAGGATATAGATGGACTTGTATGTTAGAAGCTTAAATTGGATTATGGGTTATGCTTTATGAGTTATGGATGTATGGAAATGTTGGTGGATTGGCTCAAATGGTAAATGGATGGATTATGGATGCATGAAGTAGGGTTGAACTTGAATTGGATGCTCATGGATTATGTGAATGACTATTGTATGATGAAAAAATGGGAAAGGGCAATGTACACATAACCAATACACATAAGGTGTTTGTTTAAATATTTGAGAGTATTTTCAATGTTAAATATGATGTTATTGAGAATTATGAAACTAAGCTAAAGAGATATTATGGTTTATTATGCTAAATTATGTGTTATCTATATAACATGGGGGTTTTACTTGGGGATGCAAGTTCTATTAAGTATGATTCTACTATTATGATGTCCTATGAATGAGGGGAATGGGATAAGGTTTACTATTTATGAAGTTGATTAAGAGAATCGTGAAATCATTATAAAGTATTGTTTACTATGACTATGTAAATTTTGCCCTAAACACTTGTATGCTAATTCATGCCCTATTTATACTTCTGTGATCAACATTCGGATAAGCCAAAGCCTAGAGGAAGTCCTCTAGGTCGGGAATTTTTTAATTAGGGAGATGTAACCTAGCGGAGTTTCTTGGCGGAAGACTGAAGTTTTGGCGATGACTAAGTTCGAATATTAATCACGAATGTTAAATTATGTTTATCAATATCGTATGGTGATTGATATTCGGGTAGGCCAAAGCTTAGAGGAATGTCTTCCAACCGGGAATTCTCTAACCATATGGTATGGGACAGTATGGTGGAGTTTCCATGGTGGGAGATTGGAATCTAAGTAATGACCGAGCTCGGATGTTAATCACAACACTCAAGCACAAGTTCACATGTATGGTAGTTTACTTACAAGTCTCATGGGTATATAAGCATTGCATGGGCATGGTCTGTATCCTCTAAGAACGGTATGTCGGGCATGGTCCGTATCCTCCAAGAGCAGCATGTCGGGCATGGTCCGTATCCTCCAAGAGCTGCATGTCAGTTAAGTTACTATATGGGCATGGTCCGTATCCTCCAAGAATGGCATGTTGTGTATGGTCCGTATCCTTCAAGAGCAGCATATCAGTTAAGTTACGGTATAGGCATGGTTTGTATCCTCCAAGAGCGGCATGTCGGGCATGGTCTGTATTCTCTAAGAGCGGCATGTCAGTTAAGTTATGGTATGGGCATGGTCTGTATCCTCCAAGAGCGGCATGTCGGGCATGGTCCGTATCCTCCAAGAGTGGCATGTCAGTTAAGTTACTGTATAGGCATGGTCCGTATCCTCCAAGAGCGACATGTCAGTTACGTTATTGCATGAACATGGTATGTGTCTACTTCCGAATGATATGCCAGTTACTTACAAGTACTGAATCATGAACATTGAATTACAAGGGCAATGAAACACGTCATGATATGCTCACATATTTTCTGCACTCTGATTATACAAATGTCATATGAACCTATAATTGATTATACTATATGAACCTGTCATGGATTATGCAAATATCATATGAACCTGTTATTGATTATGTTATATGAACCTATCATGGATTATGCAAATGTCATATGAACCTGTTATTGATTATGCTATATGAACCTGTCACGGATTTTGCAAATATCATATGAACATGTTATTGATTTTGTAAGTGTCGCATGAATTTGATATTGGTTATGAGCATGAGTTATTGCTATTGTTAGTTAGACTGGATATCTGCTGAGCGTTGTCAATGCTCAGTTGACCTGTTATTGTCGGCAGGTTTGGAGCTAGAGCGAGCCACCGAGTCTTAGGTTAAAGAAGTGGTGTGAGAAAAAGAGAGTAGGTGATTTCCAAGAGGATAAGTGGACTTAGACAGTTATTTTTGCATATTGTTAGATTTCTATTGTATTAAAGGATTGTATTAAACACTTGATACTTTCAGGTTTATGATGTTGCTTCAATCTAAATCATATTGTGGGGTTCATTATGATCTAATTGTGGATAAAGTTAGTATTGGTCACAGATTGTACAAGGTGGTTAATTCATTTTATATATGGATGGTCTGGTTTCATGGAAATTCTATTATTCTCGGTTTTGGAGATGCTTTAGTATGCCTTGTATGGATGAATTTCAAGCAGGTTAAGGAGATGTGACGATTCCAAAGTCTTACTTTAGCCTTGTAGGACTTTGGGGTCGTTACACTTAGTATACTAGTATCCTCTCATACTTGGGGGAAATAGATGTTAGTGCACATACCTAGTCTTAGTACATTAACATCATTTCATACTTACCTTGGAAACATATGCTAGTGCCCGTACCTGGTCTTAGTACACTAGCATACTTTTATATTTCTTTATGTGTTGGAAATAGATACTAGTGCCTGTACCTGGTGTAGAACCCCGGAACTTTGGTATATGTCTTGGTATATGTGCCAAGGCATAAAGCCTATGAAATCCTGAATTCATGAAATGAGATTGGTGAAACCTTGAGAAATAGTTTCAAGCACACTATAATGAATTAAATAAATTATTTAATGATGCCTATAAGCTCTAAAGAGACCCTAGTTATGTTTAAGAAATGTCAAAAGGGAACTAGGATAGGTCCGAGTAGTAGAATGGGTTGAAAAATGGGCTTATAGTAGAAATCTACAGAGCACCGATCGCTCGGTCCATTGCAGCGATCGATCGGTCCAAAACCGATCGATCGGAGGCTATCGACTGGTCAAGATTTTTGTATGGGGAAATTTTCCAGAGAGTGAAATTTTAACCGATCGCTCGGTTATGAAACCGATCGATCGGTAGGCAACCGATCGATCGGTCATTAACACCGATTGCTCGGTCTTCGCGTTTTTGCAGAAATTTCAGTAAGGGCTTTTTCGTCATTTGGGCATTTCACCCTTGCTTTATAAGCCTTGCATGAGCCTAAGGGTTTCATAAACCCTTAGGGCAGATATTTGAGAGAGAGTGGGAGAGGAGAAAGGGGTTCTAACCTAGGGTTTCAACTTGAGAGTGAATCAAGGGTTTAAACACCCAAGATCATCCCAAAAGGGCGTGGATTCATCAAATCCAACCTCAAACTCATGTGGCATTCCCATTCCAAGCTAGGGCAGCGATCCTATGGCATTTTGAAAGGGGTTTCTTCCCCAAATCAAGCCTTCTTCAAGTAAGGGTTCTTCCCTACCATTTGAGGTTCGATTTCAAGGTTTCTTCAAGGTCAAGCCTTGATTTCAAGGTTAGTACACCCTACTAACTTCTTTAGCAATAACCTAGATTATTTTCTTGAAAATGATGATTTTTGGATCTTGTGTTCTTTCCTTTCCTTGAAATGCATTATTTTCCCTAATTATAAACAAGATAATTAATAGGTGAATGAGATGTGGATTGTTGGACATGGAGGCGATTTGGATGCCGTATTGTGTAAGGTGTGTGATGAAAAATGGTGGATGGGCATTGTACGAATAATGAACGCACGCCTTGTGTATGATGAAACATATGAACATTTAAGAACTTGAAATAATGTGGTTTGAATGTGTTACTCATTAGGTGTTTGACAAAATGGATGAATGAGAATGCCAAGAATAAAATGAAGGAATTGGAAAATATGACTTGTGTAGTTTTTCTTAAAAGGGTGATTTTAAAACAAATGCTTTATATGTTTTCATTAAATTCCCCATGCCTATGCAATTACAAGAAATGTCATATTATGCTTTACGATTTCATGTTAACATGATTATGAAAAAGAGAATCGAAATGCAATATGTTTCCCTTGATTCATCTATGATAGTACGATAGTCACGCATGCATGAACCAAACTTTTTGAATATAAGCATATGAAATAACAAGAAATAAGCATATGACAAGGAGGTTGGTAGCCCAGGGATGTGCGGGTGCTAGCCTCTGGCTCACAAGTTAAATGAACATGAATGTCAAGGGTAGGGCATATCCCTAGGATAGGTCATACCTGGCTCACAAGAAAACACGATAATCAAGGAAATGAAGATACTAATGTGTTCCGTTCAATCATAGTCCGGGCATTAGTAAGTATGGCACTAATGTGTTCCGTTCAATCATAGTCCGGGCATTAGTAAGTATGGCACTAATGTGTTCCGTTCAATCATAGTACGGGCATTAGTAAACAATGATAGCTAGTGTGTTCCGTTCAACCATAGTCCGGGCACTAGTCAAGTCAAGATAAGGATGCTAATGTGTTCCGTTCCATTATAGTCCGGGCATTAGCAAAGGAAAGCAAGAACCTAGTATGTCCGTCCATTTCATAGTTCGGGTACTAGCTAAACAAGAACGAAACAAAGCATGTGTGATTCCCACGATACAAGAATAAGACAAGAATAAGTTGTAAATATGGCAAACGAGTTTCGGAAAATCACAAGAAGTATTCTCAAGAACAAGTCATGACTTTGAATACAAGTTTACAATGCATGAGTTAAAATATGTTGTTCATGATTTACTCTATAGTATTATTTCTTTTTTTAGCTTGCGTACTCTGAGTTTGTACCCTTTGATGAACTGTATCATGTATGATATATTAATGTTATTACTATTGCTAGCTAGTAGCTTGTACTCGCTGAGTATTCCATGCTCAGCCGTACTTTGATGTCGGCAGGTACACCAGATGCTATCCAGGCAGTACATGGAGAGTAGAAGGTTGCTTGGAGCATAAATCAGATATTAGGGTTGGCCTGTGACCCTACGGTTGGGTGGAGGGTGAGAGACATGTATTTTGGGGTTCTTATGTCTGGGGAAAATTGTATCACTTGAGTTGGGACTCAAGTTAAGAAGTCATGTACATATTTTATTTTCTATTCAGTTATTGTAAACAGTTATGCTTGGAATACAGTTTAGTGATTAAAGAAATTTTTAGTTTACTATTTTGCATGCCTTGTACACTCCTTGCAGGTTTGATTTAAGGTTAAGTTACGTCGCCAAAGTATCCTAACTCCTAGGGGGTATTTTGGGGCGCGACACCTGGTCTTAGTACACTAGCATCATTTCATACTTGTCACTTTTCTTGGAGACAAATGCTGGTACCTATACCTGGTTTTAATATACCAACATCCTCTCATACTTACTTGGTAACAGATATTAGTGTCTGTTCCTGGTCTTAGTACACTAACATCATTCCATATACTTGTGAGCCAGGTATAACATATCCTGGGATATGCCCTACCCTTGACCGGCCCGATGTCCGGCTTTATCATTCGTTTCGTAAATCACATGTTTTGTTTGTTTTTGTTGTTTTCTCATATATATGCACTAGAAAACCTCGGTTAATGCATGCATGTGTGCTTGTGTGTAGCAATAGTGACAATCATGATGACATGAACAATTTAATAATGTCATTTAGTAATTCAATTCCGTCAATAGGCATGCGATAATTTAAGAACATGTACCTAGCATTTGGTCAAAATTATCATTTAGGAAAACCCTACATGAATCATGTTTTTATAGTCTTAATTGAATTCATCTAATTCCCATACAAGCATTTCATCAAACATGTGGCGTTCAACGTCCTTATATTCATTTATTCATGTTTTTATGTTCCAATATTTCATCAATAACATAGAGTGTGTTCATTATGTGTACGTTGCTCTTCCCCTTTTCCATCACACACCATCCATCACTATCCACATGACGTCGAATCGCCTTAACCATCCACACAACCCACATATCATTACTAATTTGTTCATCTTATACATTATTAGGGAACATTGGTGTATTTCAAGAAATGTGATATACAAGATTAAAGCATAATCATTTTTCAAGGGAAAACCTAGGTTATTACTAAGTTAAGTAGGAGAGTGTACTAACCTTTAAGATTGGAGAATAACTTGTGGGGACTTGAGAAAAGAGATGCAAGCTCGATGAAGAAAATTCAACCTTGAAGAAGAAGATCAAAGCTCTCCCTTGATCACCCAAACACTCCTTGAGCAAACCCTAGCTTCTTCCCTCTCTTTCTTCTCTAAAATCTCCAAAATGTATGCTTGAGGGTTTTTGAACCCTCAACCCACGAATTTGGGGTTATATATAAAAAAAAGGGTGGTCAAATGACCATCTTATCCTTAAAGATTTGGTGAAAAAGACAAAATTGGGTTAAAATTCGAAGGAGCTATTGATTGGTCATGGGGACGGATCGATTTGTCAAAATTTCACTCTCTAGAAATAAACACCATACAAATCTTTGCCTAACCGATCGATCGGTCATAGGCATCGATCGATCGGTAAGGGACGGATCGATCGGTCACGGAACGGATCGATCGGTTGGTCTGTGTTTTTGCCTGATTTGCTGTTTTGGACTATGCTTTGTTCTTTTTTCTCTTCTTATACTTACTCTTATACTTATTTTACTTTAAAACATTTAAGTTAATGTTTTTAACATTTCATTTCATTAACTTAAAGTGTTAAATTAAAATAAGGAAGTACCCCGCATTTGAATCCAATAAAAATACTTAGAAAATCAAATTCCTTATAACTTAAAATCGGATTTTCTAATTTTAGGCAAAACCTGATAAATCCGGTTCGTTGTAAAATTTTCCATTACTCGGAAAACCATTCTAAACATATAAATAAAATCTCATAAAATTACATAAGCTTAGTTAACCTATAAACAACCATTACCGGGACTTTCTATCTCTAAATTCCAAAATTTTCATTATATGGTCATTATTCACAGCACTATTCACAAGTTAAGAAAGTGAGATCCGGGGTTCTAGAATAAGTATGCAAGAAAATATCAAATTAAGGGTAATTTAATATTTTCATATCGGACCAGTCATTAAATACATGAGAAAATAAGTACAGTTTGACTTTTCCTATATTTTTTATATTTCATGTTTAATAAATTGTCCCCTATGGAAGTACTAAAATACTCTTATATTTAATAGAATGGTATTTGATACATATAGGTAAAAATACTAGTGAAGGTTAACAAGTTCAGTAGTCCTAATGAAGGATATCATTCTCCTATTTTTTGATTTTTTTTATACTTTTCCTTTTTTAGATTTTTTAACAAGCTTGAAGGAATTTAGTCTCATGTTGAGTATGGAGCATGGGAGAACGCTTAAATTAATCCTAAGGCATAACTTGTAGAACCTCAGAACTTTTGTATATGTCTTGGAATGCGTGTTAAGACATGATGCTTTGTAATCTCCATTTGCTATGAAATGAGAATTTGGAAAACTTTGAAAATTTTGCAAGAATGCTATAAAATAATTAAATAAAATATTTATTAATATGTCATAGCCTTAGAAAGGTTTTAGTCATGTTTAGAAGAGGTCATAATAGAAGTGGGATAAGTCCAAGTAGGGGATTGAGTGGAAAATGGACTTGGTGTCAAAATTTGCAGATCACCGATCGTTCCGTTCAAAGTAGCAATCGATTGGTCCACAACCGATCGATCGGTATCTATCGAGTTGTCAAAAATTTTGTATGGGCAAAAATTCCAAAGAGGTGATTTTTGATCGAGAGCTCAGTAAAAAACACCGATCGCTCTGTAGGCGACTGATCACTCGGTCATAACCACCGATCGTTCGGTCTTTCGTGTTTTGCAGAAATTTCATTAAGGGATTTATCGTCTTTTGGGCGTTACATCATTGCCTATAAGGGCTTGCTCGAGCCATGGGTCTCCATTCACAATACTATACAGAATTTTGAGAGAGAGTGAGAGAAGAGAAATGAGTTTTTAACCTAGGGTTTCAACTTAAGAGAAATCAACGGTTTGAGAACCCAAGATCATCCCCAAAGCTTGGATTCTTCTAATCCAAGGTAAAGCACGCGAGGAGCACGTTCTCCAAGCTCGACAACAACCCCACGCACGTTTCCAAGGGTTTCCTCATTTTTCAAGGTCGGTACCATATGTTACTCTCCTAGTCATTGATTTTCTTCCATTCTTTCTTGTTTTGAACATAATATGAGATGAATTGTATGTGTGGAGATGGATGTTGGGCGATGGATGCTATGTGGATGTTGTGATGAATGAAATGGGAAGGGCATCTCACCAAATAACGAATACACAATGGATGATGGATGGATTGGATGAATCATTACTCAAGAAAAGCATGATTTAAAGCATATGAAAATTTCTAGGGTTTATAATAGTGTGATTATTCGCTTTCTATAACGGCATGAATATTTTATGTGTTGAAATGAATGTTATTCCATATGTCATATTTATTTCCAAGCTATATCATAGATACGACCACACAAGAACGACATGCATGACATGGTTTACCGAGTTTTTCAATAACAAGGATTTTATTCTCGATTTACGAACAACATGACAAGGCCAAACGTAAGAGTTGGTAAACAGAGGTAGGGCATATTTTAATATATGTTTTGCCTCCCCTTTGACAAGAACAAAGAACAAGAAGAATGCATGTTTACTTTATTACACTATGCATAAGAGGGGTCTCCCCTCCCTCGCAAGTGCATTTCATTGAAAAGAGGGGTCTCCCCTCTCTTACAAGTGCATCTCACAAGATACATAAGCATGTTAAGTTTCCAAGCAAGCAAGCATGAGTACAAACAAGAACATGACATGACACGCATGACAAGACAAGCATAACCCGACAAAACAAGCAAGATAGACAAGTTTTTCAAGCACGAAAATAGTATTTTGAGTCAAGTCAAGCACACGATGATTTCAAGAATTTTTCCGTCTTTGATGTGATGCAAGCATGAAATATAAACTATTTACTTTCCTGTCAATTATATGAACTACTTCCTATTTTATTTTGTTATTATTATGTTATAACTATTGGTTAGTATTTGGTACCCTATGAGTATTCCATGCTCAGCCATACGTCTCATGTCGGCAGGTGATAGTGGAGCGGCTGCTCCTTTTAACATTTGTGCTCCTGGCCCATGGGTGGAGGAGGAGTACATCGAGGAGGTCCCTACTCCCTACGAAGGAGCCTCATGTAGAGGGCTATTGTTAGGTAGAAGATTCTAGGTGTTTGTGGGTAAGCATGAGAGATTTATACCCATGTATTTTGGCGGGCATGTCCGCACCTTCTTCATTTTGATTCTCCTTTTGTACAAAACTTGGATTACATGTATATACATAGAGGTTTATTAGACTTCCGCTGTGCTATGTTAGTGTATGCTTCCGCTATTTTGTCCTCTTTTGTATGTGATCAGTGTGTTTTGCAGGATGGTTTGTCAAGCAGGTCATGTAGGTCACAAGGAGTCGTCCAAGATTCACTCTAACTCCTAGGGTGGATTTTAGGTCGCGAGAGAAGAGGTATCAGAGCTTAGGCTTTAGGTCTCATAGGGTCACTTAGAATCTAGTACCACAACTTGACAAGAGCATATGTCAGGAAGCAAGTTAGGAAGGAAGTTAGTCGGAAGCGAGTCATGTTCCATTTGTAAGACTAAACTTTAGTCTTGGTCTAAAATGGTTGCTTCAACCAAGTACGGCTCTTAGGAACGCTAGAACACCAAAGTATAATATTATAAATACTCTGATGACTTGATATAATGAATATGATAGTACTATACTATTATTGATTGCTCTATTGTGAAAATTGAATCAATGCGATAAATTGTGGTTCCAAGTTAGACTCATGTGGTGCTATTGTTCTCAGGACTTTAGTCATGAGGTGAGGCACACGAGATCACGGACTATACACTAGAGCTTCTTCCTCTTCTCGGGATGAGGATGAGCAGATGGACCTCTCTCAGGTCTTAGGCTCTATTGCTGAAATACTAGCCATACTGGCGACTAGGCAGGCTATTCCATCATCGGCAGCACCTACTCCACCACCTGTAACTCCAGTACATCGCACAGCTGGGGTTGAGGCTTTTCGGAGAATGAGGCCTCTAGCATTCCATGAGAGTGTGGACCCTCTTGCTACAGAGGCTCGGATCCTCCAGTTGGAGAAGATCATTGTGGTTCTCTCGCCTACAGAGGAAGAAAGAGTGGCATGGGTTGTTTTCATGCTAGAGGGTGAGGCCCACCATTGGTGGTTGTCCACCTTGTGGACACAGAAATTGATCAGGCAAGGTCAACCATGGACTTGGAGCGAGTTCACAGACACCTTCTACAAGAAGTATTTCCCGTTCGGAGCTCGGGAAAAGAAATAGAGGGAGTTCATCAACCTGGAGCAAGGTTCTATGTCAGTGGCCCAATATGAGGCCAAGTTCTCAAAGCTGTCACGCTTCACAACTCACATGATTGCCACTGAGGCGATGAAGGCGAGGAAGTTTGAGCAAGGGCTCAGAGACATCATTATGGAAAGAGACTCGGCCCTCAGGCACGCCACTTATCCTGAGGTAGTGACAAGGCCTTGTTGATCGAGACTAACTCTGAGGTCGTGTCTAAGAAGAGAGATTTTGCGAGAGGCCAATCCAGCAGTTCAGCACCTCTAAAGAGGCGGGCCCGGACTGGCCCTTATCAGTACGCTTGGCTAACACCACCTCAGTATGCGTGGCTAGCACCACCACAGAGGCCATCTTATGCGCCTCTAGCCCCACGGCAATATGCGCCTCAGGCACCATGACCTCAGGCTCTTCCGGCCCCATGGCCCGTTGTGCCTCAGGCAGCGAGGTATGCTCCACCTCCGGTCCCTCCGACCTACACATATGAGGTCTGTACGTCTTGCGGCCGAAGGCACCCTGTAGCAGATTGTCGGAAGGCATCAGATGGATGTTTCCACTATGGTCGCCAGGGCCACATGATCAGGGATTGCCCTAGTCGGTATTTTTCAGGCCAGTCTCAGGGGATAAGGCCCCCAGTTCATCGAGCAGGATCATATCAGGCGTCCTCCCAGCCTGCACGGTCTGCACCTCCGTCTCGTCAGGCAAACCAGGGGCGAGTATTCGCCTTGACAGAGGGTGATACACTTGCATCTGACGATGTAGTGCAAGGTACGCAATTGTAGTTCTATTTAATTATCCATGATTGTTTGTTACGTATTGTTCAATTGGGTACGTATATGGCATGTTATATAGATATATACCTATCTATATATGTAGAACCCCAGAAATTTTTGTATATGCCTTGGTATGTGTGTCAAGGCATGTTGACTTGTAATCTCCTAATTCATGAAATGAGAATTGGAAACTTCTGAAAATAGTTTCAAGAATGCTATGATTAATTAAATAAATTGTTTATTAATGTCTATAAGCCATGAAAGGGTTCTAGTTATGTATAGAAAAAGTCAAAAGGGAAGTAGGATAAGTCCAAGTAGTAGCAATGGGTGAAAAATGGTCTCAGTGTAGAAATTTACAGAGCACCGATCGCTCGGTCCATCTCAGCGATCGATCGATACATAACCGATCGATTGGTAGCTATCGACTGATGCACTTTTTTGTATGAGAAAGTTTCCAGAGAGCATGTTTTTGACTAGTCGATCGGTCAAATCACCAGTCGCATGGTAGGCGACCGATCGCTCGGTAGTAACCACCGATCGATCGGTCTCTCGCGTTTTGTAGGATTTCATTAAGGGTTGTTTCTTCATTTGGGCGTTTACACCCTTGCCTCTTAAGGCTTGCCTGAGCCTTGAGGGCCTCATTCAACACACTTAGAGTATTTGAGAGATAAGGAGAGAGGAAAAAGGGGATTCTAAACCTACGGTTTGCATTTGAGAAGAAATCAAAGGGTTTGAAGACCCTAGATCACCTCAAGCTTAGATTTCCTCAAGTTCTCGGTTCAAACTCGTGAGGAGCACGTTCTCCAAGCTAGGGCAGCGACTCCACGCACATGTTGGAGGGTTTCCTTGCTTCTTCAAGGTCGGTACCTTTTGCTACCCTCCTAGTTCATACCCTCTTCTTTCCTTCTTCTTTATCTTGCCTAATGTATGAACCTAATAGAAGATAAATGTATGTGGTGTGAGGATGGATGTTGGGCGATGGATGCCATATGATGTGATGTGATGAATGAAATGGGAAGGGCATTGTATTAATAATAAACACACATGTGCGCCATGAGCTTTACCCATCTAGAAAAGTTAGATTTAGGTAATGACAAATAACGTACACACTACATGCTTGATGAAATGCCAAGGTGAAGGAAATGAGTTGTAACTTAAGAAATGCATGCTTATAAGTTTATAAACTTGCTAGGATTTATGATAGTGTGATTAATTGCTTTCCCTAAATTGCATGAATAATTACTTGCTCAATTAATGATGTTCTATGTATTGTTGAAATCCTCAAATGTCATATTTAAATTCAAGTGAAAGTATGTACACGATCACACTAGCACGGCATGCATGACATGACTTACCGATGATTTTCAAGAATAAGGATGTTAGAGGTGGGACATATCTTACAATATATTTTACCTCGCTTTTGATAAGAGGACAAGAACAAGCATCGCATAGGTGGGAGTTTACACTTTCCTCCCTTCCATGAGAGGTCTCCCCTCACTCATAAGTACATCTCATTAAAGAAGGGTCTCCATTCCCTCTCAAGCGCATCTCACAAGTACATGAGCATGTTAAATTCTAAGCAAGCACGCATGACACGCATGACATGGCACGCTCGACAAGATCAAGCAAGACAAACATGACAAGTTTTCAAACACGAAACGAGTATTTAAAATCAAGTCAAGTGCACGATGATTTCAAGAGATTTATCAGTTTTTATGTGATGCAAGCATGAATATAAACTGCTTTACTTTCCTGTTATTATATGAATTGCTTCCTGCTTTATATAGTGTTATTGTTATGCTATGACTGTTGGTTAGTATTAGGTACACACTGAGTATTCTATGCTCAACTGTACGTTTATGTCGACAGGTACTGAGGGAGCTGCTGCTCCATTCGACATCTGTGCTCCTGGCCCTTGGGTGGAAGAGGAATACGTTGAGGAACCTGTGGAGGAACCTCAGGTCGAGGGCTACTACTAGGTGGTAGATTCTGAGTGATTCATTGTGGGTGTGAGCTTGAGAGATTAGATTGATGTTTTTGGTGGGCTTGTCCGCACTTTTCTTTGTGTTCTTATTTTGTTCAGAACTTGGATCATGTATATATACACATAGAGGTCTTGGTTAGACTTCCGCTGTGCTTTGTAGTAATGTTTCTGCTATTATGTCCTCTATTGTATATGCTCCAGGTATATTTTGCAGGTTGGTTTGTCAAGCAAGTCATGTAAGTCATGATAAGTCGTCCAAGATTCACTCTAACTCCTAGGGTGGGTTTTGGGTCGCGACAGAAGTGGTATCAAAGCTTAGGCTTTAGGTCTTTAGGGTCACTTAGAATAAATCAATAAAATACCACAGCTTGACAAGAGCATATGTCGGGAAACAAGTTAGGAAAGAAGTAAGTCGGAGCGAGTTATGTTCCAAGTGTAAGACTAGACTTTAGTCTTAGTCTAAATGGTTGTTTCAACCAATTACGGGTGGTAGAAAGGCTAGAACACCAAAGTGAAATATTATAAATACTCTGATGACTTGATGTGATGTATACTAGTACTATAAAGTTTATATAAATTGAATTATTATGAAATGAAATTGTAATAAATTGTGGTTTCAAGTTAGACTCATGTGGTGGTATTGTTCTCAGGACTTTAGTCATGAGGCGGGGCACACGGGGTCATGGGCCACATACTAGAGCTTCCTCCCCTTCACGAGATGAGGATGAGCAGGCGGACCTCTCTTAGGTCTTAGGCTCTATTGCTGAGACACTCGCCATACTGGCGGCTTGGCAAAATATACCATCATCAGCGGCACCTACTCCACCGCCCGCAGCTCCAGTACATCGTACTGCTGGAGTTACAGCATTTCGGAGACTGAGGCCTCCATCATTCCATGGGAGTGTGGACCCTCTTGCTGCAGAGGCATGGATTCTCCAGTTGGAGAAGATATTTGCGGTCCTCTCACCCATAGAGGAGGATAAAGTAGCATGGGCTATTTTCATGCTAGAAGGTGAGGCACACCATTGGTGGTTGTCCGCCTTGAAGACGCGAGATTTGACCATGCAGGGTCAACCCTGGACTTGGGAAGAGTTCAAGGACATGTTTTACAAAAAGTACTTCCTGGTTGGAGCTTGGGAAAAGAAAGAAAGAGAGTTCATCAACCTTGAGCAAGGTTCGATGTCAGTGACCGCTTATGAGGCAAAGTTCTCAGAGCTATCACGCTTCGTGACTCATATGATCGCCACCGAGGCGATGAAGGCGAGAAGATTTGAGCAAGGGCTCAAGGATGTCATTATGGAGAAAGTTTCGGCTTTTAGGCATGCTACTTATCCAGAAGTAGTAGACAAGGTCTTGTTGATCGAGGCCAATTCAGAGGCTTTGTCCAAGAAGAGAGACTTGGCGAGAGGCCAACCTAACAGTTCGGCACCTCCAGAGAGCCAGGCTCGGACTGGCTCTTATCAGTACACATGGCCAGCATCACCTCAGTATGCATGGCCAGCGCCACCAATGAGGCCTTCTTATGCGCCTCTAGTTCCACGATCGTACATGCCTCAGGCGCCACGACCTCAAGCTCTTCTAGCTCCACGTCTAGTTGCACCTCAGGTGGCGAGGTATGCTCCACCTCCGGCCCCTCCAACTTACACACATAAGGTCTGCACTTCATGCGGCCGAAGGCATCCGGCAGGAGATTGCCAAAAAGCATCAGGTGGATGTTTTTACTGTGGTCGCCATTTCCACGTGATCAGGGATTACCCTAGCCGGCATTTACCAGGCCAGTCTCAGAGTATTAGGCCTCCAGCACGCCCAGCAGGATCATACCAGGCGTCATCTCAGACTACTAGGTCTACACCTCCACCTCGCCAGGCGAACCAAGGGCGAGTATTTGCCTTGACAGAGGGTGATGCACTTGCATCTGATGATGTAGTGCAAGGTACGCGTTTAAAGTTATTCAATTGTTTACGATTATCATGTTATGCCTTATTCTTTGTGTACGTATATGACGTGTTACTTATATATATATATATACCCATACATATGATGTTGATTCATGGATTAACTTAGCTAGTTAAAAATTTCAGGAACCTTACTAGTCAATGAGTGTTTGGCTCGTGTGTTGATTGATACCGAGTCTACGCACTCATTTGTCTCGTTGAGTTTTTCGCAAAGCTTTTCTATAGAGCCTAGTCAGTTGGAACTGGAGTTGTTCTTTTTGACCCCTCTTGGCAAAACGGTAGTGACAGATAGCATTTTCAGAGGCAGTACAGTCCAAGTGGGAAGCCATGAACTGGCAGTCGATCTCATTGTCCTTGGATTCAAGGACTTCGGCGTTATCTTGGGAATGGATTGGTTAGCAGCGCACCACGGACATGTGTCTTGCTTTGAAAAGATGGTACTCTTCAAACTGGTGGAAGGGAAGTCATTCCATTTTCGGGGGTTGAGAAGTAAAGATGTCGCCCGTTTTGCGGCGTTGAGCCTAATGAACCCCGAGGTAAAGGACTCTTCGACTATTCCAGTCGTGAGTGAATTTCTGAATGTATTTCCAGAGGAGTTGCTAGGGTTGCCTCTAGACAGGGAGATTGAGTTTATGATCGAGCTTGCACCAGGCACAACTCCTATCTTCTGGGCTCTGTACCGGATGTCCCCGATTGAACTCAAGGAGTTGAAGACTCAGTTGGAGGAATTGCAAGGCCTTGGTTTCATTCGACCAAGTGTCTCACTGTGGGGTGCCTCGGTGTTATTTGTTAAGAAGAAGGATAGCTCGATGCGGATGTGCATCGATTACAGGCAGTTGAACAAGGTCACTATAAAGAATAAGTATCCATTGCCTAGGATTGATGACCTGTTCGATCAGTTAAAGGGAGTAAGATTTTTCTCTAAGATTGATCTTCGGTCGGGTTACCACCAGTTGAAGATTAAGGTGGAAGATGTTCCCAAAACTACTTTCCGAACTCGGTATGGACACTACGAGTTCTTGGTGATGCCTTTTGGTCTCATGAATGCGCCGGTAGCCTTTATGGATTTGATGAACCGTGTGTTCCGGCCATATCTTGATCGATGCGTGATCGTGTTTGTCGATGACATACTGATATATATTCCCAGACACGGGAAGATCATGTGCGAGACCTTCGCCTTGCATTGGAGATGTTGAGAGAGCACAAGCTGTACGCCAAACTTAGCAAGTGTGAGTTTTGGTTGGAAGAGGTGGCATTCCTAAGTCACGTTGTATCTGCGGAAGGCATCTCGGTAGATCCGAAAAAGATAAAGGCAGTCATGAGTTGGGCGAGGCCCAAGAGTGTCACAGAGATACGCAGTTTCCTTGGGTTAGCAGGCTACTACAAGAGATTTGTAGAGGGTTTCTCCAGCCTTGCAGCGCCGCTTACATATTTGACAAGGAAGAATGCGAAGTTCGTGTGGAGCGATAAGTGCGAGATCAGTTTCACGGAGCTGAAGAAGCGGCTTACCATGGCTCCCGTCCTTACGGTGCCATCTAGACGTGGAGGGTATGAGGTGTATAGTGATGCCTCACACGTTGGACTTGGGTGTGTCCTAATGCAGTACAAGAAGGTCATTGCCTATGCATCGAGGCAATTGAAGGAGCATAAAAAGAATTATCCCACACACGATCTCGAGCTTGTTGTGGTCATGTTTGCACTTAAGATTTGACGTCATTACCTTTACGGGGAAGAGTTCTATGTGTTCACGGACCACAAGAGCCTCAAGCATCTCTTTTCCCAAAAGGAGCTAAATCTACACCAACGGCGTTGGATGAAATTTTTGAAAGACTACGAGTGCACCATCCAGTACCACCTGGGCAAAGCGAATGTAGTAGCGGATGCCTTGAGTAGAAAACCCTCGGGTTTGTTGGCCCACATGTTGGTGCAAGAATGGAAGCTATTGGAAGATTTGGCTAATCTGGACATCAGTGTGAATAATTCCATCCGCAGCCCCGTTTTGGCAAATGTCACGGTTCGACTGTACATTATAGATTTGATTCAAGAGTATCAAGCCACGGATGCTGACTTGTTGGCTTTCTGAGATAAGGAAGTTGCCAAGGGTAGTGAATACTTCTCTCTCACTAGCCGAGGTGCTATTATATTCAGGGGAAGATTGTGTGTTCCGGCTAATTCGGATCTTCGACGAGAGATTATGGATGAAGCCCACCGTTCGAAGTATGCAGTGCATCTTGGGGGTATAAAGATGTACTGAAACCTCAAGGGTCATTTTTGGTGGCGGAACATGAAGAGGGATGTGGCGGAGTATGTGGCGCGGTGCTTAGTGTGCCAATAGGTAAAAGCAGAACACATGCGACCGGCATGTCTATTGCAGTCTCTCCCTATTCCCGAGTGGAAATGGGAGCACATATCCATGGACTTCATTGTTGGCTTGCCAAAGACAGCAAAGAACTCAGATGCGATATGGGTTGTGGTAGATCGTTTGACAAAGTCCACGCATTTCTTACCCTACCGTACTACGTTCAATTCTAGTCAGTTGGCTGCACTGTACATCAAGAAAGTGGTACGGTTACACGGGGTGCCAGTCAGTATTATATCAGATCGGGATCCAAGATTCACATCCAGGTTCTGGAAAAGCTTTCAGGAAGCCATGGGTTCCCGACTTGATTTCAGCACCGCCTTTCATCCACAGACGGATGGGCAAACCAAAAGGGTAAACCAAATCATCGAGGACATGCTTCGGGCATGTATATTGGATTTCAAAGGCAGTTGGAAAGGACACTTGCCTTTGGTAGAATTCGCCTACAATAACAGCTACTAGGCGAGCATCCAAATGGCACCATTTGAGGCCTTGTGTGGGCGAAGCTGCAGGTCTCCTCTCCACTGGGATGAGGTAGGAGAAAGAAAGGTGTTAGGTCCGGAGTTGATCGAGCAAACTGCGAGTATAGTTAAGATCATCCGGGATCGGTTGAAAGCCACTCAAGATCATCAAAAGAGCTATGCGGACATGCGCCGCAGGGACTTGGAATTCCAGGTTGGGGATCAAGTCTTTGTGAAAGTATTTCTTAGCAAAGGGATTATGCGATTTGGCAAAAGAGGCAAACTTAGTCCTCAATATGTTGGTCCGTTTGAGATTATCACGCGAGTTGGTGAAATTGCTTATCGAGTAGCTCTTCCATCTCACATGGCCGTGGTTCACAACGTTTTCCACGTATCTATGCTTTGAAAGTACATTACGGACCTTTCGCATGTCATACACTTGGAACCGTTTGAAATTCGAGAAGATCTCACTTTAGTTGAAAAACCGAATTGTATATTGGATCGGAGAGATCAAGTCCTTCTCAATAAGACTATTCCATTGGTTCTCGTTCAGTGGCAACATCATACCCGAGAAGAAGCCACATGGGAACGTGAGGCCGAAGTCAAAGCAAAGTACCCGGAGTTGTTTGAATGAGTTTTATATGTATCATGTAATTTTGTTTTGGTTTTGTAATGCATGTATTGTCCAAATTTCGAGGATGAAATTTTTATAAGGGGGGGAGGATGTAAAATCCTAAAACTTTTTGTATATGCCTTGGTATGTGTGTCAAGGCATGTTGACTTGTAATCTCCTAATTCATGAAATGAGAATTAGAAACTTTTGAAAATAGTTTCAAGAATGCTATGATTAATTAAATAAATTATTTATTAATCCCTATAAGCCATGAAAGGGTTCTAGTCATGTATAGAAAAGGTCAAAAGGGAAGTAGGATAAGTCCAAATAATAGGAATAGGTGAAAAATGGTCTCAGTGTAGAAATTTACAGAGCACCGATCGCTCGGTCCATCTCAGCGAACGATCGATACATAACCGATCGATTGGTAGCTATCGACTGATGCACTTTTTTGTATGGGAAATTTTCCAGAGAGCATGTTTTTGACTAGTCGGTCGGTCAAGTCACCGGTCGCATGGTAGGCGACCGATCGCTCAGTAGTAACCACCGATCTATCGGTTTATCGCGTTTTGTTGGATTTCATTAAGGGTTGTTTCGTCATTTGAGCGTTTACACCCTTGCCTCTTAAGGCTTGCCCGAGCCTTGAGGGCCTCATTCAACACACTTAGAGTATTTGAGAGATAAAGAGAGAGGAAAAAGGGGATTCTAAACCTAGGGTTTGCATTTGAGAAGAAATCAAAGGGTTTGAAGACCCTAAATCACCTCAAGCTTAGATTTCCTCAAGTTCTCGGTTCAAACTCGTGAGGAGCACGTTCTCCAGGCTAGGGCAGCGACTCCACGCACGTGTGGGAGGGTTTCCTTGCTTCTTCAAGGTCGGTACCTTTTGCTACCCTCCTAGTTCATACCCTCTTCTTTCCTTCTTCTTTATCTTGCCTAATGTATGAACTTAATAGAAGATAAATGTATGTGGTGTGAGGATGGATGTTGGGCGATGGATGCCATATGAATGTGATGTGATGAATGAAATGGGAAGGGCATTGTATTAATAATAAACACACATGTGCGACATGAGCTTAACCCATCTAGAAAAGTCAGATTTAGGTAATAACAAATAACGGACACACTACATGCTTGATGAAATGCCAAGGTGAAAGAAATGAGTTTTAACTTAAGAAATGCATGCTTATAAGCTTATAAACTTGCTAGGATTTATGATAGTGTGATTAATTGCTTTTCCTAAATTGCATGAATAATTACTTGCTCAATTAATGATGTTCTATGTATTGTTGAAATCCTGAAATGTCATATTTAAATTCAAGTGAAAGTATGTACACGATCACACTAGCACGGCATGCATGACATGGTTTACCGATGATTTTCAAGAATAAGGATGTTAGAGGTGGGACATATCTTACAATATGTTTTACCTCTCTTTTGATAGGAGGACAAGAACAAGCATCGCATAGGAGGGAGTTTACACTTTCCTCCCTTCCATGAGAGGTCTCCCCTTACTCACAAGTACATCTCATTAAAGAAGGGTCTCCCTTCCCTCTCAAGTGCATCTCACAAGTGCATCTCACAAGCGCATCTCACAAGTACATGAGCATGTTAAATTCTAAGCAAGCACGCATGACACGCATGACATGGCACACTCGACAAGATCAAGCAAGACAAACATGACAAGTTTTCAAGCACGAAACGAGTATTTGAAATCAAGTCAAGTGCACGATGATTTCAAGAGATTTATCGGTTTTTACGTGATGCAAGCATGAATATAAACTGCTTTACTTTCCTGTTGTTATATGAATTGCTTCCTGCTTTATATTTTGCTATTGTTATGCTATGACTGTTGGTTAGTATTAGGTACACGCTAAGTATTCCATGCTTAGCCGTACGTTTATGTTGGCAGGTATTGAGGGAGCTGCTGCTCCATTCGACATCTGTGCTCCTGGCCCTTAAGTAGAAGAGAAGTACGTTGAGGAACTTGTGGAGGAACCTTAGGTCGAGGGCTACTACTAGGTGGTAGATTCTGAGTGATTCGCTGTGGGTGTGAGCTTGAGAGATTAGATTGATGTATTTTGGCGGGCCTGTCCACACTTTTCTTTGTGTTCTTATTTTGTTCAGAACTTGGATCATGTATATATACACATAGAGGTGTTGGTTAGACTTCACTATGCTTTGTACTTATGTTTACGCTATTTTGTCCTCTATTGTATATGCTCCAGGTATATTTTGCAGGTTGGTTTGTCAAGCAAGTCATGTAAGTCATGATAAGTCGTCTAAGATTCACTCTAACTCATAGGGTGGGTTTTGGGCCCGGACAATATACACTGTTGATGCATGGATTGACTTAGCTAGTTATAATTTCAAGAACTTTATTAGTCAATGAATGTTTGGCTCGAGTATTGATTGGCACCGGGTCTACTCATTGATTTGTCTCGCTGAGTTTTTCTCAAGGTTTTTCCTCCGAGCCTAGTCAATTGCATCCGGAGTTGTCCATCTCGACTCCTCTTAACAAGACAGTGGTGTCAGAGAGTGTCTATAGAAGCAGTACAATGCAAATTGGTATTCACGAGTTGGCAGCTGATCTCATCGTCCTTGGATTTCAGGACTTCGATGTCATCTTAGGGATGGATTGGTTAGCAACTCACCATGGTCAAGTGGCATGCTTCGAGAAGATGGTACTCTTCAAACAGATGGAAGGGAATCAATTTCATTTTCGGGGGTTGAGAAGTAAAGATATCGCCCGCTTTACAGCGTTGAGTCTAGCAAACCCCGAGGCAAAGGACTCTTCGACTTTTCCGGTTGTGAGTGAATTCTTGGATGTATTTTCAAAAGAGTTACCAGGGTTGCCCCCAGACAGGGAGATTGAGTTCATGATCGAGCTTGCACCAGGCACAGCTCCCATCTCCCGTACTCCGTACAGGATGGCCCCGATTGAACTCAAGGAGTTGAAGACTAAGTTTGAGGAGATGAAGGCCTTGGTTTCATTTGACCAAGTGTCTCACTGTGGGGTGCCCTGGTGCTATTTGTCAAGAAGAAGGATGGCTCGATGCGGATGTGCATTGATTACAGGCAGTTGAACAAGGTCAGAATAAAGAATAGGTATCCATTGCCTAGGATTGATGACTTGTTCGATCAATTAAAAGGAGCAAAATTTTTCTCTAAGATTGATCTTCGGTCCAGATACCACCAGTTGAAGATCAAGGTAGAATATGTTCCCAAAACCACATTTAGGACTCGATATGGGCACTACGAGTTCTTAGTGATGCCTTTTGTTCTCACGAATGCGCCGGCAGCCTTTGTGGATCTGATGAACTGGGTGTTCCGACCATACCTGGATCGATGCGTGATAGTGTTTATCGATGACATCCTGGTCTATTCCTAGACACGGGAAGATCACGTGCGAGACCTTCGTCTTGCTTTGGAAATGTTGAGAGAGCACAAGTTATATGCCAAACTAAGCAAGTGTGAGTTTTGGTTGGAGGAAGTGGCATTCCTAGGTCACGTTGTTTCTGCGGAAGGCATCTCGGTAGATCCAAATAAGATAGAGGCAGTTATGAGTTGGGCAAGGCCCAAGAGTGTCACAAAAATCCGCAGTTTTCTCTGGTTGGTAGGCTACTCTAGGAGATTCATAAAGGGTTTCTCCAGCCTTGCAGCCCCACTCGCTTATTTGACCAGGAAGAATGCCAAGTTTGTATGGAGCGATAAGTGCGAGATCAGCTTCACGGAGCTGAAGCAGAGGCTTACCACAGCCCCCATCCTTGCAGTACCATCAGGGCGTGGTGGTTATAAGGTGTACAGTGATGCCTCGCACGTCGGGCTTGGGAGTGTCCTCATGCAACACAAGAAGGTCTGCCTATGCGTCAAGGCAATTAAAGGAACATGAAAAGAATTACCCCACGCATGACCTAGAGCCAAGGTTCGTAATATCGAAATTATCGGTGGTATATCGCTGATATATTTCGATATCGGTGGTGACCGATGCATCGATAAGCTGTAGGGGAAAAATTACACAGTATCGGGGGATATCGCCGATATATCGGCGATATCGACGATATATCGGCGATAACAAACCGATATCGGCCAAAACAGAGGAGAAGCAGGCATCCATAAAAAAAGGGAAATCACAGATCAATCTATAGATCATTCATGCAATTGCAAAATTACTTGAGATTAATAGTTTTGATTTAGTAAAAAGAAAAAGGGGTTGATTTAGAAGGAAGAAGAACGAAGGAGGAAGAAGAGGCCAGAGGGTACCGTCCACCGTCGCCGTCCACCGTCTTCTCCGTTGTCGCCATCGCCGTTGCCAAACTCCTAAACCCAGCTAAGGTTCCTCCTTCCTCGGCTCCCCTCATTTCCAAGCTCTGCTCGTATGTTTTTTTTTTTTTTGGGTTTCTTCTATCGTTTGAAATGAAACCATGAATGTTTGGTCTTAAAAGATAACCCTTATAAGGGTTTTCTAACGTCACACTTATATACTTAAAAAAGGTTAAAACCCTTATAAGGGTTATCTAACTTCACTCTCTCTTCGTGGGCTTAGTGGTTGCATGTGGTTGTGTGTGTGTGTGTGAGTGGTGTGTGTTTTCCCTTCTATTACCTGTAGCTTTGCCTTGTGGTATTGTTACCTTGACAAAAAAAAAAACTTCACTCTCTTATATACTTAAAAAGTTAAAACAAACTATTAACATGTGTTTTAAACCTCACAATGTCAAAGGGTAATGTTGTTTCTCTCTCTCTTACTAATATTTCATTTTAATTATTAATGCATTTTTTTGGTTGAAAAGTTATCATATTAATGTTAGGGATCTTAACCTAAACTAATTTTGATTTATATCATACACCCAATTTTAAAAAGTATTAAAAATTTTAAGGTTCAACCTTTTTTTCTATTTTAAATTTTAAGAATTATACTTGAAATTCATGTATATTTTTATTTTCTTATATATATATATATTGCTGAAACTTGATTATTGGTTTGTACATTGCCTTAAAAAAATTAAATCCACTTCAATTATTTATTTACTCTAATGTGCACTCATAAAGTCATAAGTATTTCAAATTTTCAAAACAATTAACATGGATAATCATTTTAAAAAAGAGGCGATAGGAGTTGATTATATTATGTGTTTAACTTGATTATATTTGTTAGTGATCCACTGTGCAATACTTTTTATATTGTAAAAGAATTAGCCTAAGTAATTTCATCACTCTATAATTTATAAAATTTAAAACTTAAACAGGAGTCCCGCACATTTAAATAAAATTGAATCAACTTCTTATTACATAATTACATCCACTTCATTGTCAAATAAAATTACATTCACTTCATAGTCAAATAAAATTACATCCACATCTTTTTACATAATTCATATTCAAATAAAATTACAGTCGTCTTCCTTTTCTCTTGATGCAGGGTCTCCGATCATTTAACCATCTCCTCTCCCTTCCATATTGATTCAGTTCTGTAAAAACATTGAGCTCATCAATTGCATATATAGTTTTGAGAAATTAAATTCAATTTCAATTATTTATCAACTTTAATGTGCATTCATAAGCTTTTCATATGTCTAAAACAATTAACATGGATAATTAAAAAAAAAGTATCACAGGTTTTGGGACATGTATGTTTGTATTATTATGAATCTTATAAATTATGAATTTATAATTGATTGAGAAATGAATGACACATGAATCATTCATACATTATCGTCACTCGTCAGCGTACATCTTTACTCTCTTCTCATTACATCTTTTATGTACATTGTTCTTATTTAAATGTTTTTATTCTAAAAGGTGTATTAACATCAATTTTAACATTTCCTGAAGTTTCACTACAAAATTTAATGTTTTGTCATATTTTTTGCCATTTTTTCTAAAAATCACCGATAAACGATATATCTTCCGATATATCTTTTTTTCGCGACTCCGACATGTCGAGCGATATCGACATTTAGAGCCTTGCCTAGAGCTTGCTGCAGTGGTGTTCGCACTCAAGATTTGGCAACATTACCTTTACGAGGAAGAGTTCTATGTGTTCATGGACCACAAGAGCCTCAAGTACCTCTTTTCTCAAAAGGAGCTGAATTTACGGCAACGGCGTTGGATGAAATTTTTGAAAGACTACGAATACACCATCCAATACCACCCGAGCAAAGCAAATGTAGTGGCTGACGCCTTGAGTAGAAGACCTCCGGGGTTATTGGCTCAAATGTTGGTGCAGGAATGGAGGCTATTAGAAGATTTGGAAAATCTGGACATCAGTGTCAATGCTTCCGTCCGTAGTCCAGTAATGGCTAATATCATGGTTCGGTCGTATATCATAGATCAGATATGAGAGTTGCAGCCCTCGGATGCTGACTTGTTGGCTTTCCGGGACAAAGAAGTTGCCAAGGGCAGTGAAGACTTTTCTCTGACTAGCCAATGTGCTATCACATTCAGGGGAAGATGATACGTCCCTACCGATGTAGAGCTAAGGTGGGAGATTATGGATGAAGCCCACCGTTCGAAGTATACAGTGCATCCTGGGGGTACGAAGATGTACTGGAACCTCAAAGGGTACTTTTGGGGGAGAAATATGAAGAGAGATATTGCAGAATATGTGGCACGGTGTTTGGTGTGTCCGCAAGTGAAGGCAGAGCACATGAGACCGGCGGGTCTATTACAGTCTCTCCCTATTCCCGAGTGGAAATGGAAGCACATCTCCATGGACTTCATTGTTGGCTTGCTACATACAATAAGGAACTCAGATGCAATATGGGTTGTGGTGGAGCGTTTGACGAAGTCTGCGTATTTCTTGCCTTATTGTACTACGTTCAACTCGAACCAATTAGCGGTATTGTATATCAAGGAAGTGGTTCGGTTGCATGGGGTGCCAGTCAATATTGTGTCAAATTGGAATCCAAGATTCACATCCAAATTCTGGAAGAGCTTTCCAGGAACGCTATGGGTTCCTAACTAGACTTTAGCACCGCCTTTCATCCACAGACAAATGGGCAGACTGAAAGGGTGAACCAAATCATCGAAGACATGCTTCAGGCATATATGTTAGACTTTAAGGGCAGCTGGGAAGAAAACTTGCCTTTGGTGGAGTTTGCCTATAATAATAGCTACCAGGCGAGCATTCAGATGGCACCATTTGAGACCTTGTATAGGTGAAGCTGCAGGTCTCCTCTCTACTGGGATGAGGTAGGAGAGAGAAAAGTGTTAGGTCCTGAGTTGATCGAGAAAACTGCGAACAAAGTCAAGATCATCCGGGAGTGATTGAAAGCTGCTCAAGATCGCTAGAAGAGTTATGCTGACACTAGCGGTAGGGACTTGGAATTTCAGGTTGGGGATCAAGTCTTCGTGAAGGTATCTCCTAGCAAGGGGATTATGAGATTTGGCAGGCGAGGCAAACTCAGTCCTCGATATGTTGGCCCCTTTGAGATTATCACGCGAGTTGGTGAAGTTGCTTACCGGGTAGCTCTTCCAACTCACATGGCCACAGTCCACAATGTGTTCCATGTGTCTATGCTTCAGAAGTACATTTCAGACCCTTCGCATATCATAGACTTGGAACAGTTGGAAATCCGAGAGGATCTCACTTTGGTTGAAAAGTTGGTTCAGATAGGATCAGAGAGATTAAGTGCTTCACAACAAGACAATTCCGTTGGTTCTCATGCGATGGCAAAATCAAGCTTGAGAAGAGGCCACATGGGAGCGTGAAGCCGAAGTCAAAGCAAAGTACCCGGAGTTGTTTGAATAGGTTTTTGTATGAGGCATGTAATTCTGTGTTGGTTTTGTAATGTAAGTATCATCCAAATTTCGAGGACGAAATTTTTATAAGGGAGGAGGATGTAGAACCCCGGAACTTTTGCATATGTCTTGGAATGCGTGTCAAGGCATAATGCTTTGTAATCTCCATTTGCCATGAAATGAGAATTTGGAAACCTTTGAGAATTTTACAAGAATGCTATAAAATAATTCAATAAAATATTTATTAATATGCCATAGCCTTAGAAATGTCCTAGTCATGTTTAGAAGAGGTCAGAATAGAAGTAGGATAAGTCCAAGTAGTGGATTGAGTGGAAAATGGACTTGGCGTCAACATTTGTAGATCACCGATCGCTCGGTCCAAAGTAGCGAGCGATTGGTCCACAACCGATCGATCGATATCTATCAACTGGTCCAAACTTTTATATGGGGAAAAATTTCAGAGGTGATTTTTGATCGAGAGCTCAGTCAAAAACACCAATCGCTTGGTAGGCGACCGATCGCTGGGTCATAACCACCGATCGCTCGGTCTTTCGCGTTTTGCAGAAATTTCATTATGGGTTTTTTCGTCTTTTGGGTGTTACACCATTGCCTATAAGGGCTTGCTCGAGCCATGGGTCCCCATTCACAATACTTAGCAACATTTTGAGAGAGAGTAAGTGAAGAGAAAGAGGTTTTTAACCTAGGGTTTCAACTTAAGAGAAATCAAGGGTTTGAGAACCCAAGATCATCCCCAAAGCTTGGATTCTTCTAATCCAAGGCAAAGCACGTGAGGAGCACATTCTCCAAGCTCGACAGTAACCCCACGCACGTTTCGAAGGATTTTCCTCATTTTTCAAGGTCGATACCATATGTTACCTTCCTAATCATTGATTTTCCCTTTTCTTCCATTCTTTCTTGTTTTGAACATAATATGAGATGGATTGTATGTGTGAAGATGAATGTTGGGCGATGGATGCCATGTGGATGTTGTGATGAATGAAATGGGAAGGGCATCTCACCAAATAATGAATACACAATAGATGATGGATGGATTGGATGAATCATTACTCAAGAAAAACATGATTTAAAGCATATGGAAATTTCTAGGGTTTATGATAGTGTGATTATTCGCTTTCTATAACGTCATGAATATTTTATGTGTTGAAATGAATGCTATTCCATGTATTATTGAACTCTATATGTCATATTAATTTCCAAGCTATATCATGGACACGACCTCACAAGCACGGCATGCATGACATGGTTTACCGAGTTTTTCAAGAACAAGGTTTTATTCTCGATTTACGAACACCATGACAAGCCCAAACGTAAGGGTGGGTAAACAGAGGTAGGACATGTCGCGACCCAAAACCCACCCTAGGAGTTAGAGTGAACTTTGGACGACTAATCATGACTTGCTTGACAAACCAACCTGCAAAACTCACAGAGCATATACAATAGAGGACAAAACAGCGGAAACATACTCTAACATGGTATAGCGGAAGTCTACCAAACCTCTATGTATATACATAAGCAATCCAAGTTTATACAAAAAGAAATCAAAAGAAAGTGTGGACATGCCCGCCAGCATACATAAGCCTGACTCTCATCTCACCCACAGCTAATCCACTCAGAATCTAATCGCCACCTACTGATAACCCTCTACGGGAGGTTCCTCCAAAGGCTCCTCGACGAACTCCTCTTCCACCCATGGACAAGGAGCACAAACATCAAATGGAGCAGCAGCTCCCTCAGAATCTGCCGACATAAGAAGTACGGCTGAGCATGGAATACTCAGCGGGTACTAAATACTAACCAACAATTATAACATAGAAATGGCAATACATGATCAGGAGCAATTCATATATGTCAAAAGGAAACAATTCATATCATACAAGGAAGTAAAGCAATTTTTAATCATGCTTGTATTTCCTAGAAAGCCGATAAATCCTCTTGAAAACATCGTGCATTTGACTTGACTTGAAATATCTTTTCGTACTTGAAAGCTTGTCTTGTCTATCTAGCTTGATTCTTGTATGTCGTGTCATGTCATGCATGCTTGCTTGTGATCATGTAACTTGTGAGATGCACTTGTGAGATGCACTTGTGAGATGCCTTGAGAGGGAAGGGAGACCCTTCTTTATGCAATGCACTTGCGAGGGAAGGGAGACCCTTCTTTATGATATGTATGTACTTACGAGGGAAGGGAGACCCTTCTTCATGATATGTACTTGTGAGTGAGGGGAGACCTCTCGTGGAATTTTGGTTCTTGTCTTCTTGTGAAAAGCGAGGTAAAACATATCGTAGGATATGTCCCACCTCTAACCATGTTCTTGAAAACCTCGATAAATCATGTCATGCATGCCGTGCTCGTGGGGATCGTGTACATACTTGCATTCAAATTTAAAGATGACATTTGGGTAAATTCACAACACATATAGCATCAAAGATTGAGTAATGTAATATTCATAGCATTATGGAAAGCAGGAAACACACTATCATAGGCCCTAGCAATATTCAGAATTCATTAGGCATGCACTTGCGAATTTACAGCTTACTTTATTCACCTTGGCATTTCATCAAACATGGTATGTTCATTATGGATTTACCCTACAACATGCTTTTCTAGATGGGTTTTTTTTTTACTCAAATCATACATGTATGTTCATTATTGGAACAATGCCCTTCCCCATTTGTTCATCACACACAACCATTGGCATCCAATCGCCCATTCCATCTCCATTCACCATTCACCATTCACCATCTCATAGCACATGTGTAAATGAAAGGAAATCAAAAGAAAAGAAGGGGAAAGAGGAACTATAACTAGGAGGGTAGTAAGAAGTACCGACCTCGAAGAAATGAGGAAGAAACCCTCTTTCCAAATGACTGTGAGTTGCTGCCCTAGCTTGGATCGCGAGCTCCACAATGCCTAAACCGAAATCTTGAAGAAAACGGGCTTGAGGTTGATCTAGGGTTTCAAACCCTTCGATTTCTCTCCAAAATGGAAACCCTAGGTTGGAATCGCCTTCTCCCCTTCTCCTATTCTCTCAAACTCTCTAAGTGTTGAGAATAAGCCCTAAAGGCTCGGGTTAAACTCTTAAGGTAAGAGTGAACTGACAAAAGACCATAACACCCTTACAAAATTTCTGTAAAAACACGAGTGTCGAACTCGTTGTGCTGTGAACAGTGCCAACTCGTGGTGCTGTGAACAGTGCCGACTCGTGGTGCTGTGAACAGTGCCGACTCGTGGTGCTGTGAACAGTGCCGACTCGTGGTGCTGTGAACAGTGCCAACTCGTGGTGCTGTGAAGGGTGCCGAACCCGTTGTCCGTTGTGTTGTGCATAGTGCTGAGCTCGTTGAGCTGTGAACAGTGCCAAACATGTTGTTCGTTATGGACAGTGCTGAACACGTTGTCCGTTGTGAATAGTACCAAACACATTGTCCGTTGTGAATAGTATCAACCACGTTGTCCGTTGTCTTATGTACAGCGTGCCCGTGGTGCTGTACAACGTACCCGTGGTGAGCTGCACGACATACCCGTTGTCTATTGCACAATGGATGCACAACGTATACGTTATTAGAGTACGTCCTTAGCGCATAACCGAGCTACGTCCTTGCCTACAGGTCTAGACTGTTTTGGCCATATCTTTTGACTCGTTCGTCTGATTTTGACGATTCAACTTGCGTTGGGTTCGTACTTCGAAAAGGAACATTTCTAATGTTTCAGAATTTCCAATTTCTTCCTTATTTATTAATTATAACTCTTTAAATGTAAAATGACAACGAAAGTGTCATGTATTAAGCATGAAAAAGTCTGGGGCTCTACATCCTCCTCCCTTACAAAAATTTCGTCCTTGAAATTCAGATGATACTAGCATTACAAATCAAACAGAATTACAAGTCCTACACAGACTTCATACAAAACTCATTCAATTAATTCTGGGTACTTTGCTTTGACTTCGGCTTCACGCTCCCATGTAGCTTCTTCCCGAGCATGGTGTTGCCACTGCACAAGAACCAAAGGGATTTTCTTGTTGCGAAGCACCTGATTTCTTCGATCCAAAATCTGAACCGGCTTTTCAATCAAGGTGAGGTCCTCTCGAATCTCCAACGGTTCCAAGTCTATGACATGCGAAGGATCCGCAATGTACTTCCGAAGCATAGACACATGGAAGACGTTGTGAACTGCGGCCATGCGAGGTGGGAGAGCTACCCTGTAAGCAACCTCACCAACTCGTGTGATAATCTCAAAAGGCCCAACATACCGAGGACTGAGCTTGCCTCGCTTTCCAAATCTCATAATCCCTTTGCTAGGAGATACTTTCACAAAAACTTGATCCCCTACTTGAAATTCCAAGTCCCTACGGCGTGTGTCCGCATTGCTTTTCTGGTGATCTTGAGCGGCTTTCAATCGATCCCGAATAACCTTAACTGTGTTTGCAGTTTGCTCAATCAACTCCGGACCAAGTACTTTCCTTTCTCCTACCTCATCCCAATAGAGAGGAGACCTACAACTTCGCCCATACAAGGCCTCAAATGGTGCCATTTGAATACTTGCCTGATAGCTGTTATTATAGGCAAATTCAACCAAAGGCAAGTACTCTTCCCAACTGCCTCTGAAATCCAACATACAAGCCCGAAGCATGTCTTAAATGACTGGGTTCACTCTCTCGGTTTGTCCATCCATCTGTGGATGAAAAGCGGTGCTGAAATCAAGTCGGGAACCCATAGCCTCCTGGAAACTTTTCCAAAATCTTGACGTGAATCTTGGATCCCGATCCGACACAATACTAACAGGCACTCCGTGCAATCTAACTACTTCCTTGATGTATAGTGCAGCCAACTGACTTGAGTTGAAAGTAGTTCGGTAGGGTAAGAAATGAGCGGACTTTGTCAAACGATCCACTACTACCCATATCGCATCTGAGCCCTTTGCCGTCTTTGGCAAGCCAACTATGAAATCCATGGATATGTTCTCCCATTTCCACTCGGGAATAGGAAGAGAATGCAATAGACCGGCGGGCCGCATGTGTTCTGCTTTTACCTGTTGACACACCAAGCATCGTGCCACATATTCTGCAACATCCCTCTTCATATTCCGCCACCAAAAGTGACTCTTGAGGTTCCGGTACATCTTCGTACCCCCTGGATGCACTGTGTACTTCGAACGGTGTGCTTCATCCAAAATCTCTCCTCGAAGATCTGCCTTGACTGGGACGCACAGCCTTCCCTTGAATGTGATAGCACCCCGACTAGTGAGAGAGAAGTCCTCACTACCCTTAGCAACTTCCTTGTCCCGATAAGCCAACAATTCAGCATCCATGACTAATATTCTTGGATCAAATCTATAATGTACGGCCGAACAGTAACATTTGCCAAGGTAGGACCACGGACAGAGTTATTCACACTGATGTCCAGATTTGCCAAATCTTCTAGTAGCTTCCATTCTTGAACTAACATATGTGCTAACAACCCTTGAGGTCTTCTACTCAAAGCATCGGCCACTACATTCGCTTTACCCGAGGGGTATTGAATGGTACAATCATAGTCCTTCAGAAATTTCATCCAACGCCTTTGCCTTAGATTCAGCTCCTTTTGGGAAAAGAGGTACTTGAGACTCTTGTGATTGGTAAATACATATGTAAATCCCTAAATAGGTGTTGGAAAATTCCGTGATCATTAGATAGGTCAGTTGAGTTGAGTCGTCGAGTCATGTTTAACTTGTCAGAAGAGAAGAGCTAAAGCTTAAAGAAGATTGAAGAAAGTGAAGGAAAAAGCTTCTACTCCGGATCTAGACAGGTAATGGACTTAGAGACCCTACCTAGGTTGGATTTGACTTAGATAACCCTAAAAATACCTAGGAGGATAGTTTTAAGCCTACCAAAGTTATTTGATCTTAGTTGAATCAAATAAAAATAAAATGAAAATGGTTTTGGCAAAAATTCTGTCTTAACCGATCGCTCGGTATTGCGACAAATCGATCGGTGGCCTACCGAGCGATCGGTGGCTATCGACTGGACCAAATTTTTGTATGGGGAAATTTTCCAGAGAGATGATTTATAACCGAGCGATCGGTCATTACAACCGATCGATCCGTTTTGAACCGAGCGATCGGTAGTGAGCACCGATCGATCGGTCCCCGTAAAAAGAATTTTTCTTTTTCTGGAGTCTTTGTTTTAACCCTATATAAACAACTTTTGAGAGACCTAATTTGTGTCTTTAATATTTTTGAAAGAGTAGAGGTCTGAGAAACTCTTCTAGGATTTTTCTTATTGCTTTTATTAGATCTTTGTTGATCCCTCCTCTTTCTTAGATCCTAGAGAATGCAAGTATAGATCTAAATCTTTGATCTTGCATTGTGTGATCTCAGATCTGTATGAGATCCCTCTAGGGTTTGAAATTTACTAAATTGATTCACAACCCTACACCTTGTGTGTGTGTCCGGTGTTTGATCCGGAGCCTTCGTGGAAGGAGATCGATCGTGTGTGATCGTGGATTTGAAGTCGCTTGAAAAGATTTGGTCGGTGTGGAACCGAAGCTGCTAAGGCGGAGATCGAACCTGCTGGTTCGTGGAAATCAAGAGTAAGAGTCTATACCTAGGAACGTCGTTTCTGTTTTGGTAAGGTCTTGTCTTGTACTTGATATCTTTTCATAGTGAAGTTTATTGCTGGACAAGGTCCCGTGGTTTTTTCCCGTTAGGGTTTTCCACGTAAAAATCTTCTGTGTTTGATATGTGTGGATTGTCTGATTGAATTATTCATTGATTTCTAAACATATTAATTGAAAAATTAAAATTGGTTAGAATTTATTAGATAGACCTATTCACCCCCCCTCTAGGTCTTAGAGATCATTGATCTGGATAAATCTCAACATAGAACTCCACCCCATAAAGGTAATGACGCCAAATCTTAAGTGCAAACACGACCGCCGCAAGCTCCAAGTCGTGCGTGGGATAATTCTTCTCGTGCTCCTTCAACTGCCTTGATGCATAGGCAATGACTTTCTTGTGCTGCATGAGTACACACCCAAGTCCAACGTGTGAGGCATCACTATACATCTCATACCCATAAGGTCCAGATGGCACAGTAAGGACCGGGGCTGTAGTAAGCCTCTTCTTCAGTTCCGTGAAACTGATCTCGCACTTATCACTCCATACAAACTTGACGTTCTTCCTTGTCAGGTAAGTGAGTGGTGCTGCAAGGCTAGAGAAACCCTCTACGAATCTCCTGTAGTAGCCTGCCAATCTAAGAAAACTACGTATCTCAGTAACACTCTTGGGCCTCGCCCAACTCATAACTGCTTCGATCTTCTTCGGATCTACCGAGATACCTTCTGCAGAAACAACGTGGCCTAAGAATGCCACCTCTTCCAACCAAAACTCACACTTGCTAAGTTTGGCGTATAGCTTGTGCTCTCTTAGCATTCCCAAAGCAAGGCATAGGTCGCGTGTGTGATCTTCCCTTGTCTGGGAATAGACCAAAATGTCATCAACAAATACAATCACGCACCTATCAAGATATGGCCGGAACACCCGGTTCATCAAATCCATAAAGGTTGCCGGCGCGTTCGTGAGTCCAAAAGGCATCACCAAGAACTCGTAGTGTCTATACCGAGTCCTGAAAGCAGTTTTGGGAACATCTTCCACCTTAATCTTCAATTGATGATAACCCGATCGAAGGTCTATCTTCGAGAAAAATCTCGCTCCCTTCAACTGATCGAACAAGTCATCAATCCTAGGCAAGGGATACCTATTCTTTATAGTGACTTTGTTCAATTGCCTGTAATCGACGCACATCCGCATCGAGCCATCTTTCTTCTTAACAAACAACACCGGGGCACCCCACGGTGAGACACTTGGTCGAATGAAGCCAAGGCTTTGTAATTCTTCCAACTGAGTCTTTAACTCTTTGAGTTTAATAGGGGCCATTCTATACGGAGCCCTGAAAACAGGAGCTGTCCCTGGTGCAAGCTCGATCATAAACTCAATCTCCCTGTCTGGAGGCAATCCTGGCAACTCTTCTGGAAATACATCCAGGAACTCACTCACAACCGGAATAGTCGATGAGTCCTTTGCCTCGGGGTTAGCTAAGCTCAACGCCGCAAAACGAGCAATAGATCTGCTTTTCAACCCGCGAAAGTGGAATGGTTTTCCTTCTACTGGCTTGAAGAGTACCATTTTCTCAAAGCAAGCTACATGCCCATGATGTGCTGCTAACCAATCCATTCCCAATATAACATCAAAGTCTTGGAATTCAAGGACGATGAGATCAACCGCCAACTCGTGGCTTCCAACTTGGACCACACTATTTCTATACACTTTATCTGTCAATACTGTTTTGCCAAGAGGAGTCGAAATGGCTAACTCCGGTTCTAGCTGACTTGGTTCTACAGAAAAGCCTTCTGCAAAACTCGGCGAGACAAACGAATGAGTAGACCCGGTATCAATCAACACTCGAGCCAAATACTCATTGACTAGTAGGGTTCCTGAAATTTTAACTAGCGGAGTTAATCCGTGCATCAACAGTGTATACATGTAGGTATATATATACATATATAACATGCCAAGTACGTACACAATCAATTAATACTTAACAGTTTAATTCACGGATAATTAAATGAGCTACAACTGCGTACCTTGCACTACATCGTCAGATGCAAGTGCATCACCCTCTGTCAAGGCAAAAACTTGCCCCTGGTTTGCCTGGCGCGACTGAGGCGTAGACCGGGTAGTCTGAGATGACGCCTGGTATGATCCTGCTGGGCGTGCTGGTGGACTAATCCCCTGAGACTGGCCTGGTAAATGCCGACTGGGGTAATCCCTGATCATATGGCCCTGGCGACCATAATGAAAACATCCACCCGATGCCCTTCGGCAATCCCCTGCCGGGTGCCTTCGGCCGCATGAAGTGCAGACCTCGTGTGCATAAGCCGGAGGGGCCGGAGGTGGAGCATACCTCAACGTCTGAGGTGCAACAGGCCGTGGGGCTGGAAGAGCCTGAGGTCTCGGCGCCTGAGGCACATACTGCCGGGGAGCTGGAGGCGCATAAGATGGCCTCATCGGTGGTGCTGACCACGCATACTGATAAGGACCAGTCCGGGCCCGCCTCTCTAGAGGTGTTGGACCACTGGATTGGCCTCTCGCCAACTCCCTCTTCTTGGACACTGTCTCTGAATTGGCCTCGACCAATAAGGCCTTGTCTACTACCTCAGGGTAGGTAGCATGCCTGAAAACGGAAACCTTCTCCATAATCACATCCTTGAGCCCTTGCTCAAATCTTCTCGCCTTCATTGCCTCAGTAGCAACCATATGAGGCGCAAATCTCGACAACTCCGAGAACTTGGCCTCGTATTGTGCCACCGACATCAAACCTTGTTCAGGGTTGATGAATTCTCTCTCTTTCTTTTCCCGTGCTCCAATCGGAAAATACTTTTTGTAAAAAGTATCCTTGAACTCCTCCCAAGTCCAAGGTAGACCCTGCATGGTCAGATCTCGCATCCTCAATGCGGACAACCACCAATGGTGGGCTTCACTCTCTAGCATGAAAGCTGCCCATGCTACTCTCTCCTCCTCTGTAGGCGAGAGGACCGCAAAGATCTTCTCCATCTGAAGGATCCATGCCTCCGCAGCAAGAGGGTCCACACTCCCATGGAATGGTGGAGGCCTCAATCTCCTGAATGCCTCAACTCCAGAGGTACGATGTACTGGAGCTGCGGGCGGTGGAGTAGGTGCCGCCGACGATGGTATAGCTTGCCGAGCCGCCAGTATGGCGAGTGTCTCAGCTATGGAGCCTAAGACCTGAGAGAGGTCCGGCTGCTCATCCTCATCCCGTGAAGAAGAGGAAGCTCTGGTATGTGGTCCACGACCCCGTGTGCCCCGCCTCATGACTAAAGTCCTGAGAACAATAGCACCACATGAGTCTCACTTGAAACCATAGTTTATTTCAATGCCATTTCACAATAATTCAATTTATATTAGTTGTATAATACTAATATACATCACATCAAGTCATCAGAGTATTCATCACATTATACTCATACTTTAGTGTTCTAGCGTACCTAGGACCCGTACTTGGTTAAAGCAACCATTTTAGATTAAGGCTAAAGTCTAGTCTTACACTTGGATCAAGACTCTCTTCCGACTTACTTTCTTCCTAACTTGTTTCCTGACATATGCTCTTGTCAAGCCGTGGTATAAGATTCTAAGTGACCCTAGAGACCTAAAGCCTAAGCTTTGATACCACTTCTGTCGCGACCCAAAACCCACCCTAGGAGTTAGAGTGAACTTTAGACGACAAATCATGACTTGCTTGACAAACCAACCTGCAAAACCCACAGAGCATATACAATAGAGGACAAAACAGCGGAAACATACTCTAACATGGTATAGCGGAAGTCTACCAAACCTCTATGTATATACATAAGCAATCCAAGTTTATACAAAAAGAAATCAAAAGAAAGTGCGGACATGCCCGCTAGAATACATAAGCCTGACTCTCCTCTCACCCACAGCTAATCCACTCAGAATCTAATCGCCACCTACTGATAACCCTCTACGGGAGGTTCCTCCAAAGGCTCCTCGACGAACTCCTCTTCCACCCATGGACCAGGAGCACAAACATCAAATGGAGCAGCAGCTCCCTCAGAACCTGCCGACATAAGAAGTACGGTTGAGCATGGAATACTCAGCGGGTACTAAATACTAACCAACAATTATAGCATAGAAATGGCAATACATGATCAGGAGCAATTCATATATGTCAAAAGGAAACAATTCATATCATACAAGGAAGTAAAGCAATTTATAATCATGCTTGTATTTCGTAGAAAGCCGATAAATCCTCTTGAAAACATCGTGCATTTGACTTGACTTGAAATATCTTTTCGTACTTGAAAGCTTGTCTTGTCTATCTAGCTTGATTCTTGTATGTCGTGTCATGTCATGTATGCTTGCTTGTGATCATGTAACTTGTGAGATGCACTAGTGAGATGCACTTGTGAGATGCCTTGGGAGATGCCTTGAGAGGGAAGGGAGACCCTTCTTTATGCAATGCACTTGCGAGGGAAGAGAGACCCTTCTTTATGATATGTATGTACTTGCGAGGGAAGGGAGACCCTTCTTCATGATATGTACTTGTGAGTGAGGGGAGACCCCTCGTGGAATGTTGGTTCTTGTCTTCTTGTGAAAAGCGAGGTAAAACATATCGTAGGATATGTCCCACCTCTAACCATGTTCTTGAAAACCTCGATAAATCATGTCATGCATGCCGTGCTCGTGGGAACCGTGTACATACTTGCATTCAAATTTAAAGATGACATTTGGGTAATTTCACAACACATATAGCATCAAAGATTGAGTAATGTAATATTCATAACATTATGGGAAAGCAGGAAACACACTATCATAGGCCCTAGCAATATTCAGAATTCATTAGGCATGCACTTGCGAATTTACAGCTTACTTTATTCACCTTGGCATTTCATCAAACATGGTATGTTCATTATGGATTTACCCTACAACATGCTTTTCTAGATGGGTTTTTTTTTTTACTCAAATCATACATGTATGTTCATTATTGGAACAATGCCCTTCCCCATTTGTTCATCACACACAACCATTGGCATCCAATCGCCCATTCCATCACCATTCACCATTCACCATTCACCATTCACCATTCACCATTCATCCATCTCATAGCACATGTGTAAATGAAAGGAAATCAAAAGAAAAGAAGGGGAAAGAGGAACTATAACTAGGAGGGTAGTAAGAAGTACCGACCTCGAAGAAATGAGGAAGAAACCCTCTTTCCAAATGACTGTGAGTTGCTGCCCTAGCTTGGATCGCGAGCTCCACAATGCCTGAACCGAAATCTTGAAGAAAACGGGCTTGAGGTTGATCTAGGATTTCAAACCCTTTGATTTCTCTCCAAAATGGAAACCCTAGGCTGGAATCGCCTTCTCCCCTTCTCCTATTCTCTCAAACTCTCTAAGTGTTGAGAATGAGCCCTAAAGGCTCGAGTTAAACTCTTAAGGTAAGAGTGAACTGACAAAAGACCATAACACCCTTACTAAATTTCTGTAAAAACACGAGTGTCGAACTCGTTGTGCTGTGAACAGTGCCGACTCGTGGTGCTGTGAACAGTGCCGACTCGTGGTGCTGTGAACAGTGCCGACTCGTGGTGCTGTGAAGGGTGCCGAACCCGTTGTCCGTTGTGTTGTGCATAGTGCTGAGCTCGTTGAGCTGTGAACAGTGCCAAACATGTTGTCCGTTGTGGACAGTGCTGAACACGTTGTCCGTTGTGAATAGTGCCAAACACGTTGTCCGTTGTGAATAGTATCAACCACGTTGTCCGTTGTCTTATGTACAGCGTGCCCATGGTGCTGTACAACGTACCCGTGGTGAGCTGCACGACGTACCCGTTGTCTGTTGCACAACAGATGCATAACGTATACGTTATCAGAGTACGTCCTTAGCGCATAACCGAGTTACGTCCTTAGCGCATAACCGAGCTACGTCCTTAGCGCGTAACCGAGCTACGTCCTTGCCTACAGGTCCAGACTGTTTTGGCCATATCTTTTGACTCGTTCGTCTGATTTTGACGATTCAACTTGCGTTGGGTTCGTACTTCAAAAAGGAACATTTCTAACGTTTCATAATTTTCAATTTCTTTCTTATTTATTAATTATAACTCTTTAAAGGCAAAATGACAACGAAAGTGTCATGTATTAAGCATGAAAAAGTCTGGGGCTCTACAGGACATATCTTAAGATATGTTTTGCCTCGCTTTTGACAAGAACAAAGAACAAGAAGAATGCATGTTTACTTTATTACACTATGCATAAAAGGGGTCTCCCTTCCCTTGCAAGTGCATCTCATTGAAAAGAGGGGTCTCCCCTCCCTCACAAGTACATCTCACAAGTTACATGACTCCAAGCAAGCAAGCATGAGTACAAGCAAGAACATGACATGACACGCATGACAAGACAAGCATGACCCGATAAAATAAGCAAGACAGACAAGTTTTTCAAGCACGAAAAGAGTATTTTGAGTCAAGTCAAGCACACGATGATTTCAAGAGTTTTTCCGTCTTTGATGTGATGCAAGCATTAAATATAAACTGTTTACTTTCCTGTCAATTATATGAATTGCTTCCTGTTTTATTTAGTTATTATTATGCTATACCTGTTGGTTAGTATTTGGTACCCGTTGAGTATTCCATACTCGGCCGTACGTCTCAGGTCGGTAGGTGATAGTGGAGCGGCTGCTCCTTTTGACATTTGTGCTCCTGGCCCATGGGTGGAGGAGGAGTACATCGAGGAGGTCCCTACGGAGGAGCCTCACGTAGAGGGCTATTGTTAGGTGGTAAATTCTAGGTGTTTGTGGGTGAGCATGAGAGATTTATACCCATGTATTTTGGTGGGCATGTCCGCACCTTCTTCATTTTGATTCCCCTTTTGTACAAAACTTGGATTACATGTATATACATAGAGGTTTTGTTAGACTTCCGCTGTGCTATGTTAGTGTATGCTTCCGCTATTTTGTCATCTTTTGTATGTGTTCAGTGTGTTTTGCAGGATGGTTTGTCAAGCAGGTCATGTGGGTCACGACAAGTCGTCCAAGATTCACTCTAACTCCTAGGGTGGGTTTTGGGTCGCGGCATAACTAAGTTGCTAAGCGATTAAGACTATGTTTGAAAAGTTCGAAGTAGGTAAAAAATACTAGAAAAAGGACTTCTTGTCCGGAATCGAGATGAGAATTCTAAAGAGGACAATGCCATTTGTTTTAAAAATTAGAAATTATTGAACATGCTAACAAATATGAAAATATAACTTTAAGATTACATATAAGACAAAAGCATTTTGTCAATATCAATTTAACAAAATCCAGAAAAATATAAGAAATAGAGAAACTTATCGATTAGAAATTCGACTGAGGCATGATACTAAAATCGTTATCCTTAAGACCGATTTCGCCCCCCTTGGAGTATCTCCCTTGATGCAAATAGGTTATGGCGACGGATCTCTAGGATTCAACAGTCGCGGTCTAATAGCGTGCACTCGTAAATTAGACTCACCAATGAACTTCTGATATGACACTCAACTCAAAATATAAAAGATAAAAGATGAAAAGAACATCCCACTAATGAAATGAGTTACATAAAATAAAAGTCATTAAAATAAAAAACAGTTACAAATTTAAAGATTTAAAAGACATTAAAATTTGAATCACAAATTTAAAATAAATCCAACACCATGTTGGTAGTAATCTCAGTGTTGCACTATTGCTAACATTTTTTTTCATTGTTGCTAATTAACATGCCATCATCCTAACCAATAGCATGTTGGTAATGTTAATAGTGCCAATACGGAGTCAAACGAAAACTGTAGTTGTCACCGTTTACATTAGTGACTTTATGCAAAATAGAAGAAATAGTATTTGTCATCGATCTAAATAGCGCCAGCTACAATCATGATTCTGTGGTTCTCAACACACTATACTAAGTTACCAGTCAAAACTTATATGGCCATAACTTGGCCTCTAAGAGTCCAAATCAGTCCTATTTCTTTCCACTTACTCTAAAGTAAAGGGAGAAATTACTGTAAAAACATGAGAATTTGATTCAAAATGACCTGACCGGGGAGTCTATTTTGATAACCATCCTATAACTATAGGTATCTTATACCAGCCTTAAAAATATTACCAAGGCCCATATATGATTTTAAAATATAATAAAAACCTTTGGATATTACATTTTAGAACTTGAAACATTCATTAAGAAGTGAATCATACCATATCAAATTAAAACATAAATTAAGATGTGATCAATGGTGCATACAAGCCTAGCTGAAATCACAGTGGCCAAATCCTTTTTCTGATTAAAATCAGGTTCAATATCCAAAATTGAGGGAATTATAATATGGTAAATGTAGTGACCCTGATTAATTAATTATATTTGTAGGGGTATTTCAGAAATTTTCTTGTGGGCATTTGTCCATAGTAGTTAAATATCTAAGTCGATGTTAGAATAACTTAAATCGATGATAACTCAAAAACTGGTTTTAAACAGGGCTTAAAACCAAACACCGTTTAGTAATGGCAATCTTGTAATATAGTAGCTTGGGATTAGTATAAAAGCATAGAGTAAAACCTAATGAGACAAAAACTAAAAAAGCTAAACAAGAGAAGAGAACGTGCAAAAGGAGAAGAGAGGAGAGTGGTTGGCTACTGCATTTGGTGGAGACAATCCATAGTTGGAGGTTCGAGTTTTGCTTGGTATGTAGTTCAATCTAACGAGGCGATTGATTTCTTTTGATTCATCTCAAAACATTATAAAACCTAGATAAGAGGCAAGTGAATACTCTATTTTAGTATCTAATACATTCATTGTGTTTATTTATGTTATTCATGTGTTAGTATGTTGTATTGAACAAATATAATTCTAAACCTTTGAATTGGGATTGGAAAACAGGGAGAACTAGGGTTTTTCCTCAAATCTATCGTATCTCACTCAAGCTAGGAGCTTATTATTTCACACACAATAAACTCATTTACTCCCGGGTTGGTAGTGAGCTCAAGCGAGTTGGTATTCGCACAAGTGAGAAGGGTTGGCACGAGCTAGAAATTTTAGCTCGAGTCAAAATAGTGAAATTTCAGCATATGTTATGTTTTTCATAATTAGCTCGAGCTTATTATGTTTTCCATGTATTGAATCCGGTATGAATTAAATAAAAACATTGATTTTGTGTCAAAAAATTTGCATGTAAATCTCTAACCATGTTCATTAATGATGTAAGATTAATAACCAAGGATTAGGAATAAGAAAAGTAGCAAAACGAATAACTGCAGGGCAAGTCGGTCGACCGCCCAAACCATCCGGTCAACTGTCTGGTGAAAAAAAGTGTGAGAGGCACAAAACAGTAGCCTCCAAAGCACATTCGGTCGATTGGTCGGCCTACCACATCCGATCAACCACCCTTAAGTGTTTTGCCCATAAAACAATTTCTAAATCCGAAAATCCGAAAATTTAAAGTCTCTAAGGACTCCTAAGCCAATAAAAAAAAACCTTAAACTCAAGGATTTTAGGGTTTCTAACATTTGAAGGGTTTTAGAAATCCCAGAGAGAGTTCAGCCTACGTTTTTTAAGAGATTTTTGAAAAAAAAATGAAAGAAAAGCTTGGAGATCACATCCAATGTCATTCTCAATCGAACGATCTTAGGAAAACGATCAAAGAATTTACTATACACTATTTAAAACTAATAAGATCTATAAGATAAGTATTCTAAGATTAGATTTGATGCTTACACGTTCTCGTGATTATGTTAAGGGTAGGGTTTGCATGATTTCAAGAGGATTGTATATTAATGATTGTGAGTAGAATAAGAGATATGAGAATCGATATGTCATTGATTTTATGATGGTGATTTGAGGATTATATTGATGTTTGATGCATAATATTATATTAGTTTTCTGGAAATTCATACATATATGATTGAACTTGATGGAAGAGATGATTTATGAGGATGGTTATATGTATGAACATGGAGGAAGGGAGTTGGATGAATGATGGTTAAATCTGGAAATTGTGTGACTATAATTGTGATTCTATTTTATGTATGCTAAAGTATCCTTGTATGATCTTCATGTAAATTATATGTAATTATACATTTATGGTTAGTTAAATTTCGGATATGATAATACTTAGAGAATGATATTAATGACCTCAAATTCTCTAACTATCGTTATATGTGTGGCTTTGGTGGAGTTTCGATGGTTTGATATCGAAATCTAAGGGATAATCTAGATAAATGTTGACCATGACACTCAAGCACATGTTGCACCGCATGATAGGTATTACAAGTACATGTCTCGTGATCACAAGCATTGTCATGCTTATATGTCATTGGGAACTTTCATTTTACAGACCATGAGGAATTATCATGTTACATGTCATTGGAGATTTTCATGTTACAGGCGTTGTGAAATCATCTTACATGCATTGATACACATGATTACATGAACACGCACAAGTCTTACATGTCTACACAAGTCACGAGTCTCAACATGTCATGAATGAATGATGTTATGTTTACATGTTTATGCACATGAACTGTAAGATATGTTTAGCATGACCATGAGCATATGTTATGATATTGTTAGCTATACTTTGTATACACTAAGCTTTCGTTTGCTGAGTTGTACTTTTAATATCGGCAGGTTTAAGAGGTTTTGATATTTGTGCTCCGGAACCTTGGATTGAGGAATAGTACTGATCATCAGTCAATCTTAAATTATTCATTCTTACTAATAGTTTCGTAGAATAGTACTAGTAAGGGTATCGTTTCTCTGAGGACTGTGCTGGTTTCGTTGCTTTTTTATTCAAATTAATTCTAAACTAATAAGATTGGTAATTGAATTTTGCTTCATTAAACTAAAACAATGAATTAAACTAAAAGTAAACTAAGGGAGATTTCTAAATTAATTATCAACTAATGGGTTTTTAAATCATTTGAAGAGAAAATCTAGGGTTTTCAAATCCACCACTAACCTTAATAACTAATCCCTATTTTGAATTTATTCTAACCTCTTAAATTGCAAACATTCCAGTTAGAGTGACAACACGTCCCCTCTCAACTGATCAAGAAAAGTTTAAGGGATTATATTCTAAGCATATCGTATATTCGGTTAGTACGAATGATACACACTAATCTACGGTTGTATAATCACTCGTTTTCCCTTAGTATAAAATATCTTCGAATTTAATCTCTCGATATTTTAAAACATTTGCATAAAACCTATGTTTAAATTCTAACGAAAATTAACACAAGTGAATTCAATTTCAAATTCATAATACCTAAGACAATGATGAAAATTCCATTGAAATCGAATATAAATCAATAAATCCAGTTGTTGAAACAACCCTCTAATTTATACAATCAATGTCTTACAATTCAGATAATCTAAATAAAAACAAAATAAATGACACAGTTACTTGTCTAGGGTTTCATGGAAACCCTAGAATGGAAATTAGTTCATAGCAAGGGAGAAATGCATCATCTTCATAGACAAAGCTGCATCATTCTTCTTCATGGCTTCCTTGATCTCCAGAGCTTCTCATTTTTCTGATTCAAAATCTCTACAAAGAATCTCTCATTTTATAGAGAAAAAGAGAAAGATAGAGTCCTTATAGAATAAGAACTTCTAATTGGATTACAACTCTTATTTTCTCTTTTTCCTATGAATTTGGGCCTTAAAGAATAGTCAAATTGGGCCCATATGGTAAAATTCTCGCAGCTTTAAACTCTCCACACGCAGGGAGGGTGATCGATCGCCCCCCTTTGGGCGATCGATTGCCCAGAGAAAATCTTCCCTGCTGACTTTGATTTTTGTTCCCTTCTTTGATATTTTTCTTCTTGAGATCCTTCTGAGTCTTTAATGCTTTTAAAGCTTCCATTTTAAACTCTTTTTCGCGAATGAACCTGAAACAAAAATAAACAACCAAGTAGTATAAAAATATTTAAAAGAATACTCTACAGGGTTAACAAGTTAAGTTTGAGCTGCTTTTATGTATAACATTTAGCACCTATCAAACACCCAGAGGAGCAAGAAGGTGATTACTAAGATGGAGAAGCTAATTTAGATCATTATTCATACTACTGATATAACGACCCCCAAACCCCACCCTGGACATAATGAGACTTTAGGTTAGTCACGCTGCTTATTCCTGCTTGAATCTATAACATACAAGGCGAAGACTAAAGAATAATTCTCCCAAAATAGCAACCATAAAATGTTTCTCAATATCAACAACCATCCTAGACATCATACTACCAAAATAAACCTCAACTCATAATCTGATCATCCATAAAACTAAGTCTAAGCAACATTAACTAAATATAAATTTACTATCAAAGCTCTTTCACAACAACTCAAAATAAAGGCCTAATAGTACGACCAATTGTTGAGGTCTCGGGTTCCCTCATCGGGAAGCTCCCCTTCCTCTTCTTCCTCTCAATAAACCTCCTCAATCCACAGTTCGGCAATGAGCTCCTGCACTAAACCTGACGACAATAACAGGTTGACTAAGTATTGAAAACATTCAGCGGATATCTAGTCTAACTAACAATAACATTAATACATGTACATATTCAATATCCATTTCATGAGACAGTTGCATAATCAATAACAGTTTCATAAGACAATCGCAGTAACACCACGATCGATCGTAAGGTACTAAATTTCTCATAATTCTTCATTTTTTTGGTCTTTCATATGGTTAAAGTTCTTCTAAGTCTTTGGAGTCTTCAAATCTTCAATTTTTATTTATTTTCGTCGTATGAACCTGAAATCAACAAAGACAACCAAGTACCGTAAAATAGTTCAAAAGATTACTCTAGAGAACTAATAAGTTTAGTTTGAGTGCTTAAATGTATAACAATTAGCACTGACAAAGTACCATAAAGGATGGTGACTTATTTACTATGGTATGTTCTAACAATACTTTGAGAGGTGGAGCCTCTGTACTTCGGTATGTTCCAACAAGACTTTGAGAGATGTTTGTCAAAGACAAGTTGAGTAATGTGGATCGCTGTACTTAGGTATGTCCCAAGACATTAGAGGAATGTGGACCACTGTAATTTGGTATATCCTAAGATGGTACAAGTTGTGAGTTGAGTCTAAAGACTCAAGATTGTACATAGTCTAAGGACTCAAAGTTTGATTTTAGCTGGTGTATACCCTACCAGTTAATGATTTGAGTCAATGAATTCAAGAGTAAACTTTTAAGGGCTAAGACCTATCAGATAGAGTCTATGGACCCAAAGGTAAAACGTGGTCGGTTGCCTGTGATGGTAACCTGATGTTGTGAACATCGTTATTATTGGATGAACTTAATAAATGGAAAACATTAAGAGGTTGAGAACCACAGATAGGGTGAAATAGCCCTAAGTGACCTTGGGTCATAATTCATGATATTGTTACTATCTTATTATCCTGTATATTACTGTAACATGGACATTGAATTGTACTATTATATAATTATTGATGAGTGTTATTATGTGAAAAATAGTTTAGATTGACTGTGAATTTTATTGGGCTTCATAGTTCACTGACGTTTCATGTCAGCAGATTATGATGTTGCTGTCTAGAGAATAGAAGGTCTCGATAGAACGATTGACACTTATAAGGATCACCGTAGCAAGTAAATGTAATGCATTTGCTTATAACGAGTTATTGTGATGACCGGTTGTTATTGCTTATGTAAGCACATATGAAAAGTTGAAAATTTCTTGTATTTTCATGGGTAAAGTCTTCCGCTACGTGGTAATGACGATTGAGCGCGAGTCTCGGAATATGATTTCTTAAGGTGCGGGTTCGGGGTGTCACAGTTGGTATCAGAGCTAAAAACAATAACTATCACTAGGTTATTCAAATTTATTTGAGTTTTAAAACAATCTTAGTTTGTCAAGTTTTTTATTCAAATTCACTGATATTTTTCACTAGGTTTGACAGATTTATACTTTGAGTTTCCAATCCATTCATTAAAAGACATTGTTTTTTAAAAATTTTCAAATAAGTATCTGTAATATGTTGTTTACATGTTTAAAAGATATATATTTTTATAATATAATATAAAATATAATATAAAATATATATATTTTGTTTTACATGTTTAAGTAACGAATTAAGCTAGTAAATCAAACTAACTTAAGCGAATCGAAAAATGAATTACCTTATCCTATCCGTAGCGTATCGGTTCCTCTAAAGGGGCAGACTACGAACCCGAATTCGAACCGCATTGAACTTGACAACCCAACCTGACAATCATTGCCACTCTAGTCGTAACATATGTTCACCGCACGTGCCAGTAGAGCATGCGGTTAATTGGTGAAGCGAAATGCAGTGGAAGAGGTTGAAAGACACGAGATATATAATCGTCATATTTCTCCAACAAACGTTCCCAACTTTATCTGCTGCTCTCTCCATGCCATCCCGCATTTCCGTCTCTCTCTCTCTCTCTCTCTCTCTCTCTCTAATCTATCCCATCTCAAGTCTCACACCCCCCACCTTATTTATGCATTATAATAAACAAATGAAAATCTAAAAAAGACACAACGCATCCGTGATTTGTTACTGTTACAACGACAACAGATCCCAAAATCACATCTCTCTTATATGTCACATCTCTCTTATATCTCTAATCTCCTTTTCCACAGAATTTCATATATTTATTTATGCTCTGAAGTTCATCATCAATCATCAATCATCAATCAGAAGAAGATGTCTGGAGTTCTGAGATGGAAAAGGCTGAGAGAAACGGCGACCAGAACATCCCGCTTCGCCTTATCGGAAACTCGCTCCAACTATCGTTTCTCTCAGAAATCGCCAATCTCTACGCGCTTCAATTGCCTCCACATCGGCTCCTTTCGCCGCCGCGAATCGCTCCTTGGATTTCAGGAACGCTACAAATGGGAGGGTGGCTCTGACGAATTCCAGACTCGTAAAATTAGGGCAGAAGCCAATTGCCCTCGCTGCTCCAAGCAGATGGACCTCCTCTTCTCCAATCAACGCCCATCCTCCTCCATCGACAAAGGAGGGTCCTACCAGGCCCTCAATCTCTGCCCCAATTGCAAGACCGCCTACTACTTCCGCCCCTACAAACTCGCTCCTTTGCAGGGCAACTTCATCGAGATTGGCAGGGTTAAAACCGAGAAAAAACCCAACAACGATGGGGGTGAAGGCGAAGGTGAAGAGGATTTCGGGAATCGGCTCAGGGTCTCATTCTGGGAGACGCTCAGGTCATATGGTGGTGACCCACCTGAGAATTGGCCGCCCCCGCCCGTCCCGCCTTCCGGGAATGGCCTGGCTGTGCATACGCCACCTGGCCCTCCGTTCGCACCTGGGGTTAATGTCATACGGGCTGCAGGCCCCCCCGGCGGCAGTGGCAGCGGCAACGGCAACGGCGCTTCTTTTGGAGATAAAAATGGGTGGGGTGGATCCAATTTGGGCAAGGATTTGCCTACACCCAAGGAAATCTGTAAGGGACTTGACAAGTTTGTTATTGGGCAGGAACGAGCGAAAAAGGTTTGCGTTTTATGTTATTATTACTTTTCAATTTTTGTTCCAACCATTACACTAGTGTTTTAGTAGGAAAAATGTGATAAAGTTTGTATTTTTCAGTAGGGTCTTTCATGATCTTAGATGTTTAACACTAGCAAATACTAATGTATAGTAGGAGAACAAAAGACATTATTCTTATGCACATTTTACTTTTTTTTAATTGGATTTGTGTATTCCATTTTTTTATTTATTTTGGCATCGCATGTTTTTGAAGATTTATAGAAGAAAGGGATTGATATTGAATTTTTATTTGTTTTTTCTCTTGGTGTTAAGTAGAAATGTTGCAATAATTTGTTACAATTCGGCATTTTTTTTTTTTGTTTGTCTTTAAGTATTGCTTACTTTTTAAAGATTTGTCTCATAGATGGTTTTTCCATTCTGCAGGTGCTTTCTGTAGCTGTTTACAACCACTACAAAAGGATATTTCATGCCTCCATGCAGAAAGGGTTAGTTCTTAGGGGTCTTCTCGTATACTCAGTTTGTGGTCCTCACAATCTTTGTGTTATGGCTCATGATGATAGTGCTCAGTTTTATTCCTCGAGTTGAGATGCATTTGTAAGCGGCTGACACGTGTTTGTGGCTGTTAGAAGTTAGGTGTTTGATCTTGTGGAGCTTCTTGGTAAATTTGAATTTGTAAATTTGAATACCAGGTCAGGAACAGAATCAGGAAATTCTGAGGCAGAAAATGATGACAATGATTCCGTGGAGCTAGAGAAGAGCAATGTACTCTTGATGGGTCCAACTGGCTCGGGTATGACCCCTACTTCTTCGTTCCTAACCTTTTATTTTCTTACGCAGTGAACAATGTTGTGTTGTTATTTACGCCCCCCCCCCCAAAAAAAAATAAAAAATGTTGCCTTGCTAATATATCTGATGATTCTACGCGTTACTTATGGTCTAACGTGCTGTTTGGCATCACTCCTGGGGAGGGATTTTCTATTCCATGGTAATATAAAAATGAAAATGTCATATGAATGTGCTTCATAGTGGAAAGATTCTGCCAAAAATTATGTGTTTTGAAGAGAATTTTGGGAAACAGGTCACCCTGAGAATCAATTATTAGAAGCAGAAATTCTATAACTCTCACCACTACCACCGACCACTACCTCCAACACCCCCACCCCACCGCCCCCAGCACCTCCAATACCACCTCCCACCCTCACCCCTCACCATCACATTCATTGTCACCACCCCCCAATGCCACCGCACCACACCCACCACTACTACCACCACCTTCATCGACAGTCGTCACCACCCTCCAACGCCACCGCACCCACCCCTACTACCACCGCCTTCATCGTCAGTCGTCATCACCCCCCAACGTCACCTCACCCACCCCTACTACTGCCACCTTCATCATCAGTCGTCACCATCCCCCAACCGCTACTGCTCCCACCCCTACTACCACCACCTCCACCGCCCAACACCTCACCATCCCCATTGCCACCAACAACCTCATCGTCACCATCCCCATTGTCGCTGCCCCCACAATTCAGTGCCCTATCTCTACTACCACCACTTCCACCAAAATTCCCACCCCCACCCCCACCACCTCCATCACAATCACTCTCCACCCCCATCCCCCAACTGCCCGCAATACCCTGACACAACCCCCACACCAGCACTAGTCACCACCGCCTAAACCCTCACCATCACCACCACCTCTAGCCCCAGCCCCAGCCCCACCTCCACCCTGACCGCTACCACGACCCCTGACATCACCCCAATCCCCAATTTCACTAGTCTACAATGATCCTGATTTTTTCCACATCCGAATGTAATTATGTTTTTTATTGTTTAAAATGGATTCTGATTGAATGTTTACAAAGGAGTTCTCAGTACAAAATTTATTCTAAGAATATAGGGTTTTGGGAATTCAATCATTTATAGAATTAGAGAATCACAATAATTGATGCCAAATGGGCTCTAAATTACTGTATTTATAGAGTGCTATTCTGACTTGCATATTATGACATGATTGTAACGACAGGAAAGACTTTACTAGCAAAAACACTTGCTCGTTTTGTGAATGTGCCCTTTGTCATTGCAGATGCGACAACGTTAACACAGGCAAGTTCCTTAATTGATCTTCTTATTACGCTCCATTATTGAAGATAGGGAAATCAGTCTTTTAGCTATCTGTCAGCATGCCAATGTTTGAAGAACTGCCTTTTATGTGGTTTTAATTTCTGCTATCAATGTAGGTAGACTTTCATGTCTGATTGTGGAATATAACATTTTTCCTTTAATATTTTGACAGTACTTATAATTCATAGGTCGAATATGTGGCTGAAATTATTGCATAGATTGATTATAAAAGTTTAAAACTTTCATGTCGAAGATGCTGTTCAATATGTCACATCAATATTTCTTGCTGTAAAGTAGCTTGCCTAATTAGTCACCAAGTCATTGATTGAGTCCCTAGAATGGCTTCATAAACTACCCATTCATAGCATGTTTCTTGCTGTAAAGTAGCTTGCCAGTGGATTTGAACATAGTTCTGTGTTACAAGATTCAAGATCTCAGCATTTCTGGGATCTTCCAAGAAAAACAAGGAAAAGAAAAGTTAGAAAGGGCAATAATAGGTGAAGTGCAATGACTTTCTCTTGATCAATGATGTTAAATGGACAGTTTGTTTTTGTTGTGTTATTATGAATCTGCACCCATTGATTTTCCATGACTACTATCTTCTCATTGCATTTAAGAACTATATGAATCTATTCAGTGGGAACATTTTCGGTTGTTTTATTGATCAACTGAAACAGGAAAATACTGCTTTTTGCAGGCAGGTTATGTTGGAGAAGATGTGGAGTCGATATTATATAAGCTACTAACGGTATGGCTCATGTTTTTGCATGTGCATGTAGTCATTAACATAGACGTCTTAACTGTTATTTTCTTGATCTTCTAAACTGTTTATCTATGGACTATGATAGTATGATGACTCAAACGTCTTCTACTTAGTGCTTTGCTAACATATATGATGTGACATGTGTTTTGTAAAACTAACTTTGTTGGAATTATATATCTTCACTTATTGTCTTCCATGTTATTGCTATAGTTGATGTGGTAGTAACCTGGGTTTCCTATTTTTAGTATAGTGTCGTACTTCTATCTTGGTCTTTAAACTTTCATTTCTTTTTTTCTTCAAATCATTGAAATGATGAGGAGATTTTGTCAAAGTATCATGAAATATACAACTAGAAGGAAAAGTATTTCCCAAAGATAAAAAATTAATATATCAGTTGGCAAAAATCAACCTCGTTCCCGGGGCGGAGGGGGTCTCGGTCCAAGGGGGTAGATAAGGTCAAACTATCCAAAGAGCTAAAAAAGTTAGCCACGGGCATCTATTATGAAGGTTCATCTAGTTGTACTTTGCAGGGAAGTGTTAGAAAGGGCAAAAGAGGGGGCAGTGGTAAGCTATGTCTCAACGTCTAATATCATGGAATATTAGAGGGATATGTAGCTAAGTAAAAGAAGGGCGGTCAATCAGATGGTTAAAGCAAAGAAACCTGTTATTCTATGCTTTCAAGTGACTAAATTGGAAATTGCGATAGATAGTGTGATCGAACAAATATAGGGTGAGAGATTTTTGGATTGGGTAGCGAGCCCATCTGTGGGATCTTCTGGGTTGTCCTTATAATTTGGGATAATGAATTAGTTGAGGTGCTGTATTCTGAAAAGGGAGCATACTCTCTTTCAATTCATTGTTGATTTAGAGTGAAGGATTTCTAATGGGTGTTTTCGGGATTGTGTGGCCCTACTCGGTGTTCTGAGTCCCTTGATTTTTGGCAAGAATTGGATGACGTGCGTTATGGATGGGATATCCCATGGTGCATAGGAGGGGATTTCAATTGTCTGAGATTTTTTCATGAAAGTTTAGGTGGGACCTCTTTTTTGGTGGAATGTGAGATTTTGAGGATTTTATCTTCAGACATGGTATGTCGGAATGTCCTCTCAAAGGGGCCCTCTATACATGGTCAAATATGCAGGCTAATCTAATCTCGTACAAGTTAGACACACACATTTTTAGAAGATTCTCTTACTTATATTTCTGGAAGATTTCAAGTTATACTCTATCCGAATTAATGCATCTTTGCATTGATATAAGCCTATATCGGCATCGCTATTCTGAGTACTAGATCTTTGAGTGTGAATCACGTTGGTCTTTTAGTTTCTCATATATGTGTGTTATACTTAAACTTGCATCATATTATACATTGTGTAAATGCATGCATAACGCCTTTGTCTATGTGTTTAAAGTTAAACATATATCTGTTAATCTTTTCCTCTCTTTCCCCGAAAATTATTTTATTCATTGTAATAGTTGCTTACAACTATGAGCCACATCTTTCAGTCTGCATTGTCAATTGTGTTTCTTTTCTTTTTGTAAAGTTAAATCACATATTTAATGCCTTTAAATTTGACATTTAGGTTGCTGAGTTCAACGTACAAGCAGCTCAACAAGGGATGGTCTACATTGATGAAGTTGATAAGATAACTAAGAAGGTCTTGTCAGTATATTGGTTGAACACATAGGTATATTTACTATTTAGATGCCAATGTATCCTTATCTGTCAAAACTTTTTTCACAGGCTGAGAGCTTAAACATTAGTAGAGATGTATCTGGCGAGGGTGTTCAGCAGGCATTGCTGAAAATGCTGGAAGGAACTGTGAGTTCATCTATTGTACATTGCTCCTCTCAGTCTACCTTTGATGACGATAGTAAAATTTTCTGACTCAGCTTTTATGAAGGAGTGCCGGTTGTTGTGATCTTTACAGTGATCTGTAGTTATCTGTGTCCATGAATCCATTTTGTCTTTGCACTTGACACATTTTGAACACTTGTTTAATGTTTATGATTGTAGTTGTTCTGCTGCCCAAGTAATTGTTTTTTGCATGTGGCTTGTATCTGGTGATTAATTATGAATTTGCATTTAAACATTTAAAAATGTTCTTGTGAGTTCTTACCAATAAAAAAAAAGTGCTTGTGAGTTATCCTGTATTTTTTACTGCTTTTAGGAGCTCAGTTGAGCTCGTTGTGGTTCACCTTTTTGTGAACTATCCTTGTACATTACCAATAAAAAAAAAGCTATCCTTGTACATTTATTCTTCTACCTGTCATTTTTTTGGGTTTAATTGTTGTTCGGACATGCGTGATTATTTTTAATCTAGTTTCATAAGCACGGGCATGTTTGCTTGCTTCTTCTTCAAATCCTCTCACCAACTAAATCCATTTATTTCCCCATTCCTTTATTTTTTTTTGTACTTTTGCCCCTTTTGACATTCCTCTCCATGTACATTGATTCTCACCATTGTGGTCAGTATTTTTTTTTTTTATCGCTATAGAAACCTCTTCTTGGAGATCTCCATGAAGAAAAGCATTCTTCACATATAGTTCAAAAAGTGGCCAAGACTGATTTGTTGCTACTGAAAGAAGGATTTTGACTTCAGTCATCTTTGCCACAGATGGAATGTTTCTTGATGATCGATTTCAAAAGTCTGTGTGAATCCCTTAGCAACCAGTCTTGCTTTGTATTTGTCAACAATACCGTCTGTCTTGTATTTCATTGTATACACACACACCCAACTAGTTTTTTGTTTTTAGGAGCATCAACGAGTTCCCATGTATTGTTTTTTGTGAACGCCTTCATTTCTTCCCTCATAGCTTCCTTCCACGTAAGGTGCTGCAATGCATCTGTTACATCACAAACAATAGATAATGAAGACAAAGATGAGACAAAGAATTGAATTGATGGAGAATACGAATCATAGGAAATAAAGTTAGAGATAGGATGAGAAGTACACACACATTTCCCTTTACGTAAGGCAATGTAAAAATCAGGATCATAAATTATGGTAAAGATGAAGAATTACCTGGGTTGAGAGCAACCAGAGAAGTAGGATCTAGGTCCATAGAAGTATGCTAAGAAGTTGTTTAGTTGATGAAAGCTTCACTTTGGATCGTCTAGAGTATTTCTTCAGCTCATTTTCCTCCTCTTAAGTATCATCAAAAGAAGACAATGGCGGATTTGAAGGAGTACTGTTACAATCACCCATAATTGGAAGGGGTAAGTCTTCATTAACATTCTCCCCCTAAAGAGGAACCCCACAAAAAAAAGGAATTGACTCAAAGAAAGAAACATTCTTAGAGATAAACCTCGTCCCTGCCAAGGGGTATAAAACTTGATACTCTTTTTGGGATAGAAGAGTACCTCAGAAACAAACATTTGATTGACTCAAGATCCAATTTGGAATGATTTGGACCCAGGATATGAAGGAGGTTTATCGAAAGTCGCGAAGAGGAAGACTAAAGAGAGGACTCTCAGAATACAATAACTGATGTAGGGACTTGAAGCACAAAACATTAAAGGGTATCTGGTTAATCAAGTACCAGACCACAAATTTGTGTCCACTTTCATCGTAGCAATAAACTTCGAGCAAATGTTTGTTCTTCCGCACTTCATTTTGTTCTGGCGTGTAAACACAACTGTTTTGATGTGTAATTTCATGGTCATCAAAGTAAATTCTGAATGCTCCCTTGGGATATTCTACCATTATCAAATTTAAAAATCTTAATATTTTGTCAAATTGTGTCCTAATAATTTTGTGGAAAGTGCGAATGATGTTGGGTACCTCATCTCTAGTTTTCATCAAATACAACCAAATGTAGTGAGAATAATCATCAATAAAAGAAATAAAGTGTCGATATCAAACAGAGAAAGAGTGAGAGAAGGTCCTCTTACTCATAGTGACAAATTCGGGATTCAGGAATAATCCGGCAAGGGTCAAGTTCGAAAAAATTCGGGAAAAAAATAATAATTATAAAAAAATATCTAACAATTTGATTTGATAACATACAAAAAAAGTAGTTTGCTAAACGAATTATTGCGAAATTTGCGAATAGTTCGTGAAATTCGGGAATAATTTGCCACACCTAAAATTCGCGAATAATTTGGCACACCTAAAATTTGTGAATAATTTGTGGATTTTTCAAAAATTCGGAGAATTTTGTTACTATGCCTATATGAATGTACAATTTCAAACAAGAATTGAAATTTTATTATTGGGAGAAAAGAAAACACAACTTTGTTTACCTTTGAGAGTTGACATACCAAAACATACGAAAAAATAAAAAATTTAAAGGTTGGAATGACAAGAAACCTAACCGATGATGCTAGAAAAATTTAGTCTTTATTTTCAAAACTACTAGATTGAAAAGCATTGATGGCAGAAGCTTCCAGCAGGAGCCTGATCCAAGATATAAAGCCTAGCCAGTAGCCGCTCCATGTCAAGTCCTAATCTGTCGCTGTGTCACCAAACACTAAAAGATACAATGAGATGGACAAAATGTTATACTATAACTTAGATTCTTAGTTAAATTGCTAACTAAAGAAGCTTGGTAAAGAAATTAGGAACATGTAACACAGAGGATAGTGAGAGATTAGGGTTACAATGTTGTTTCCTTTCATAGATACTGAGGAAAAATAACCATAAGCTATTTTAACTCCCAAATGAGTCAATGACTAGAACAAGAATTATAGGACGAGAATAGATGATTTACTAGACATATGATCTGAGGCTTTTGAATCAATGATCTAAGAAATCTTAGGTGATGTTAAGGAAGAGACATGGTGAGCAAATACATGAGCAGTTATCTAGGCAAAGGAAGTGGAAGATTCAGTAGATATCTCCATCTGTGACAACTCATGGAAGCACTCAAGTTCCTCTCTGGAAACTGGCAAAATATCCTTAGGGGAATGTTGAGAATGTGATGGTATAACAGAGGACTCCCATGAGGTAACAATACTAGTGGATGAGGCACTGTACGTTGTAGATGGCCCAGTGGGGTTTACTTTGCTGGCTGACCAAGAAGATTCCAACATATCTCCTTAGTGTGATGGGTTTTTCCACAATGTTCACATTTATGCTTGTCATTCTCATCTACCTTCGGTTTTGAGGACCTGCCATGTTCCTTTTCTATTGTAGTGAAGTAGATGCTAAGGTAGAATGCTCTCAGATACCGGAAGATGGATGCTTAGCCAAACGCTTACTCTCTTCTCCTTAAACAAGTGCATATACTTGATTTAAAGAGGGTAGCTCATCCTTGCTCAAGATTTGGATTCATGCCAACTCGAATCCTGGATTCAACCCAACTAGAAACTCAAATATCCTGTTCAACTCAGTTAATCTTCTATATCACTCCCCATCAGAAGTGCATTCAACGTAGAACATCTAATAGTGATCGAGCTCTTGCACATGCCACAAAGTTTAGCAAAATTTTCAGCTAAGGATCTCTCCATTTGACGAAGATGACTCTTGACTGATGCATGATGCTGTGGGTTTTGATGCACAAAGTTGGAGTTGGACTGGAGAAGCGGTGGTGGTGCAGACATCAGAAACATCTAGTGTGCGAGTGTACGAGCGGAGGAGGAGGAGAGCCCCTACACATGTTTCCTTGTGGATGGACGACATGTACATGGGGTTGATTCGAGCTTTTGATGGACGATTTGGAGCGTTGAAGGCCTCATATGCACATAAGATTCATCATGAAGACCCCACATTGGGAAGATGTGCACATGAGAAGAATTCAACATGTCTCTTTATGTTAGGGGTTTAATTTGGGCTTTTATAAGGCCCAAATTGGGCCATATGTGTGGTACTAGTGAGTTATAATGTTAGTTTAAGTAATTGAGGGTACTTTAGTCTTATTACATGTTATTATGTTTTAATCTTGATCATGGATTAATTTAATAACCTAGATTTCGTAGGAGGTTTTAAGAGCCTTTATAAATAGTTGTAGGGAGGTGCCTGGTTGGCCGAAGTGGTTGGATGAAGGTGCGGCGGAGGTGGATATGTCCTTTGGCATTCCTAAGGTGGTGGTGGAGCCGAGGGGGGGTGGGAAGGAGGATTGAGTTTCTGAGATGTTGTCTTCTTGGGCGATTTGTTGGAGATGCCCCTAGTGAGGAGCGGTTGGGGGTGGTGGTTCAGAAGGGCTGGAATTTACCATATAAAGTAGGGGTGAAGATCTTTGGAGGTGGACTCTCTCTTTGTATTCCCTTCACTGGTAGAAGCTAATAGGATTCTGCAATCGGGGAAGTGGGCTTTCGGAGGTTATTGCTTGCTCCTAGATAGATGGGTGTCGGGAGCTGGGCAACCAAAGCAGGAACATAGTAAGGGATCTTGATGGATTAGGGTTTTCGGATTACCACTTCATGGTTGGTGCAGTGAGACTCTAAGAGCTGTGGGCGTGGCTTGTGGGGGTACAATGCATGTTGACCTAGCTTCAGTGGGTTGGAACTTGGTGGAGTATGCTCGAATTCTTGTTTCAGGGGTATTGTGGCAGCACCTACCTAATATGGTGGAGGTGTTAGAGGGGGGAGAGTGTTTCCAAGCACGGATTGTGGTGGAGGGGAGTAGCCCCACCTTATCTAGTGGTCTTGCTGGTTCTAGAAGGCCTGTGAAGGAGAGGTTGGGAGGGAGAGAGGCTGATAGAGTTCGAAACAGAAGGGGACTGGGGATGGTTGTGAACCCAGTTGAAGGGTTTGAGGTAGTTGAAGATGGGATCATTGATGGGGGAGATAGCAGGGGTCTTCGGGGTGAGGTCGATGAAGAGGTGGATACTGCTCGCACAGAGATGACGTGGAGGGTTCATTCATGCGTGATTTTGAGGGTCAGAGGGAGGAGGTGGTCTCTGCTGATTTTGACGTGGGAAGGCGGGGCTCAGCAGAAAAGGTTTGCGGGGAGGAGGTAGTGAGGAGGATCCCCTTGGGTGAGGTGCCAGGTCAGGTTGTTGGGGGTAGAAGTTCTCAGTCGCTGATTGCTGAAAAGGGTGTGGGTAAACCAAGAAGAGAGAGAGAAGTGGGGATCGGTAAGTTCAGCTGTGGCGGTTAGCCATTCGAGGGGAAGCCTTGCTTCACGTGGTAAGGGGAAGAGAGTGACGAATTCAAATGGGTTGACAGCTAGGAAGGATAAGGACAAGATGGGATACTCTAATTTTCGATACACGCAAGTTTATCGCAGAAGAGAGAGGAAGCTTGCAAATATCACGCGGAGTTTAGAATCAAATCTCGGAAGTGAATTAGTGAGCCGATTGAAAAGCCCAGGGAGGCTGGCATATACAGATGCTAATGCTGTTAATGGTTGGGCTCAAGGTTGGGGCCCAAGTGGAGCGGGGGTTTATAGTGCTCAGTGTGGATCAAGATTAAAATCTATAGTGATTAGACCCACTCACTCTCATATTAGTGTCAGTTCAGATCTGCCAAAAGAGTTGGTAAGTTCCAAGGGGAGGTTCTGTCTTCTTAGAAGGAGCTGCAGCAGTGATTCTCTGGGTTCTAGTTTAGAGAAGTTGGCGAAGCTGAGGCATAGACACTCCAGCTCAGATGGGATGGGTAACGAAGGACAACCGTGGGCACAAAGGGAGGGTCTTCCAAGGCATGATGGGGTAGTTGATCAGTCAGCAACGTTCAAAGAAGAGGATGGAAAGCCCTCCTTGGTTTTAGTGGTTTGGGCCACGTTTGAGGATGAACAATCATCTCCGTTGGTGGAAGGAGACTCTCTGAAAGATCTAGACTCCCAGTATTTTGATTCGGTGGATTCTCAAGAGGGATCTAGCGATGAGGAAGGACTGTGGAGGATGCAAGGAGTTGAGCCTGATGGGGAGGAAGCCAGCTTAGTAGAATCTAAGGTTAGTGCCACTTGTTCTAATGATATGGAGGTCGTGGAAGGAAGCTTGAAGAAGATAGAGATAAGGCGAATGTGGCTAAATTAGTGGAGGTGAGCAGAGTTTTGGGGTTAGGGTTTGCGGGGGGTGAGGAGCAGGCAAGAGCATTTTTTGCGGAACTTGAATTTAGGGAGGAGGAAGGGCTTGGGAGCCAGGGTGGAAGGGGGGTGGAGGTTTGAAGGAGGAGGATGTGTGTTTTTTTTTTCCAGATGAAGATAGTAGCGTGGAATGTAAGGGGGTTGGGGAGAGGGGAGAGGGGAGAGGGGAGAGAGGAGAGGAGATTGGATGTGAGGGATTTGTTACGAAAGATTAAGCTGAACCTTATTGAAATTCAGGAAACTAAACTGGAGGTGTTGAATGAGACGGTGGTCTCTGAGGTGTGGGATAACAGACAAGTTGACTGGGTTGTTTGTGCCATCGATGGGGGCATCAGTTGGGTAATTGGTGATGTGGGACCGGTTGGTCCATGAGAAGGTTGAGGTACTCTCGGGGGAGTTTTCGATTTCCATTCGATTCAGGAGAGTGAGAGAAGAGTTTGATTGGATTGTCACCTTGGTGTATGGGCTGACTATGAAAATTCTAAGATCTAATTTTTGGGTTGAGTTGGAGGAGATCCCGGCAAGATGGCAACTCCCATGGTGTGTGGTGGGAGACTTCAATGTGATTAGTTTTCCCGGGGAAAAGAAGGGAGGGGCCTTAAGCAGAATTTGATTTTATTAATAGGCAGGAGCTCTTTGATCCCCCGCTGAAAGGAGCTATGTATACTTGAACAATAAGAGGAGTTCTCCGATTTTGTGCAAATTAGATAGGGCTTTCTATTCGGTGGATTGAGTAGACAATTTTCCAAACATTATCCAAGAGGCGTTGGCGTATGGTGGCTTTGATCATAGGCCGATTTTGTTGAGGGAGAGTAGGGAACATGAGAAGAATAGACCTTTCAAGTTTGAGAACATGTGGCTTCAGGCGGAGGGATTCAAGGAGTTGATGAAAGAATGGTGGGAAGACATGTCTTTTGAGGGTCATACGGGCTGTGTTCATGCGGAAACTAACTGCGTTAAAAGGTAAAATCAAAGATTGGAATATCAACTGCTTTGGTAGGGTGGATAAAAGGATGAGGGAGTTAGAATTGAAAATTAATGTTTTGGAAGAGAAGGAGGAAAGTGAGGGTTTGGAGAGGGAGGAAGAGGTGGAAAGGTTGGAGTTATCAGGACATCTTATTTATTTGAGAAGATTAGAAGAGATATCTTGGAAACAAAAGGCCAGAGTTCAGTGGTTAAAAGGCTTGGGATAGAAATACAAAATTTTTTCACGCGTGTGCCAAGGCTAGAAAACAAGTGAATACTATTACTAGTTTGAAGGTGGGGAATGAGGTTATAGAGGGAGATGTGGAGATTGGTAATGAGGTGAAAAGATATTTTCAGAATCGGTTTTGGATAGAAGGGAGCGGTCGCATATACAGGGACTAAGAGTTGATCAAGTCTCACGGGAGGAGGTGGGCGAGTTGGAGAGATAGTTTAAGGAAGAGGAGGTGCGAAGGGTGGGTAATAGAATGGGGAGAGACAAAACGCAAGGGCCTGATGGTTTCACTATGGGTTTTTACAATGGTTGTTGGGAAGTGGTGAAAGCAGATTTGATGAGGGTGTTCGATGAATTCCATGAGAGGGCGAGATGGAACAAGGAGGCAGGAGTGATTTTTATCTCTTTAATTCCGAAGGCTAATGGAGTGGAGAAATTAAAAGATTTCAGGCCGATTAGTCTGGTGACTAGCCTGTACAAGCTTTTGGCTAAGGTTGTTGCAAATAGATTGAAGAAGGTGGTTGAGAAGGTAGTGGGGGCTTATTAAGGCGCATTTGTAAAGGGGAGACAGTTGGTCGATGGTGTCTTGATTGCTAGTGAGTATATTGACTCACGGATTAGAGAGGGGTCAGGTGGTCTTGTTTGTCAGGTAGATATGGAAAAGGCTTATGATCACGTGGATTGGGGGTTTTTGGAAGGCATGCTCAATCTTATGGGGTTCGGGGAGAGATGGATTAGGTGGATGAAGGGGTGCGTATCGTCATCAAATTTCTCTATTCTAGTGATAGGGAGTCTACAAGGATTCTTTCCCAGTTCTAGAGGTTTGCGACATGGCTGTCTCTTATCCCCTCTTCTCTTCATTATATTGTTGTAGAAGCGTTTAATAAACTCCTGTCTAAGGCAGAAGGTCTGGAAATGATTAAGGGGTTCCAGGCGGGAACAGAGGAGCCTTGTATTTCACACCTACAGTATGCTGATGATACCATTTTATTTTTGGAGGCGGATGGAGAACAGGTGGCCAATATGAGAGGCATCCTTAAATGTTTTGAGGCCTTATCCGGGTTGAAGATTAATATTGCCAAGAGTAAGTTGATTGTGGTGGGGGAGGTGGAGGTAGGCTTCTTTGAAAGAACTGCTAGAAGTTTGGGTTGTAATTTGGTATCCTTGCTCATCAGCTATCTTGGGTTGCCATTAGGAGCGAGCTTGATGTCGACGACTATTTGAGATTCGGTGGTGGAGAGAGTTGAGTTGAGACTAGCGGGGTGGAAGAAATTTTTTTTTTCCTTAGGAGGGCAGATAACTTTGATCAAAAGTGTGTTGTCGAGTCTCTCAATTTTTCACATGTCTTTGTTTAAGATGCAATGGGCGGTGATCATGAGGTTGGAGAACCTTCAAAGGGATTTTTTGTGGGGAGGGGGGGATTCTAGGAAAGTGCACCTTGTGAAGTGGGATTGAGTTACTAGACCAAAAGAGCTTGGAGGATTGGGTTTTGGAAGAGTCAAGTGTATGAACAAAGCTTTGTTGGAGAAGTGGATTTAGCGCTTCAATACAGAGAAGACGACGTTGTGGAGGAGGGTTATTAAAGACAAATTCGGGGATTGTAGGGGTGATTGGGATCTGAAATTGGTTAGGATGTCATATGGGGTGGGAGTTTGGAAAGGGGTAATGACGACTATGGCATCGATCCAGGAATTTTTAAAATTTAGGGTGGGGAATGGTAGCAGGGTGCGGTTCTGGGAAGATGACTGGTTGGGGTATGGGATGTTGTGTAATAGGTTCCCAAATCTCTATAGATTGGTGTTTAGGAAAGAGGTTGTCGCGACCCAAAATACCCCCTAGGAGTTAGGGATACTTTGACTCGTGATCGCCGTATCATACCTCCAATATGATACATAAGGCATGCATAGAAACTTGTCAGAGTACACACATACATAGCAGAAACGATTTAAACAAATAGCGGAAGCAGAATATAATTAAACACTCCTATTCCTTGGTCCAAGTGTGAACCAACAAAAATATACACGTGTAAATATCCAAAAGGGTGGAGTGGACAAGTCCCACTCTCACTTAACTAAATATCAAGTCTTTCTGAGTCTGTCAACAAAAGTCAAAGTCATGACGCCTATCTAGCGGGCCATCATCCTGGTAGTGGTCCATAGAAGGCTCCGGGTCGTAATACTCTTCCTCTACCCAAGGCTCCGTACCGCACAAATCGAAAGGAACCCGGGCACCTGCCGATGAGAACAAATATCGGCTTACGTGATCCATGATGATGAGGTTAGGTGGGGTCCAAGTTTTAGTAAGGAGAGTGGCTTGTGCTACAAAGACTGCTTACGGCGTGCGTGATACATCAAGACATGGAAGATAAAAGAAGATGGGAAGGGGGTGCAGAGGAGTTCTCAACAACTCACTGTTATTCGTTGCTTTGGGAGAAGGATGGGAGGGGAGGAGGGGAGGAGAAACAGTGCGTTTCATAAGATCTGGAAACTATAGATTCCCTCGAAGGTGCAGGTTCCTTTGGGCTGCCTCATTAGACAATGTTCTCACGGTCGATCACTTAATTCATAGGGGAATGATCATTCCCAATAGACGTATAATGTGCAGGTAGGCTGAGGAGAATGTTCATCATTTTTTCTTACATTGTCCATGAGCGTAGGTAGTTTGGAATCATTATTTGGGACTCTTTAGGAGGAGCTAGGTTTTGCAAGGAGGTCTGGGGAAGTGGTGTTGGGATGGCCGAAAGGAGTGTTTAGTAGGAAAGGAAATGAGGTATGGAAAATGCTCCCGGCGGCAATTTGTTGGGGTTTGTGGAGGGAACAGAATAGAAGAATTTTTGAAGACAAGGAAGAGACGATGCCCAAAGTCATTCTTAAGATTGGGTGGCTGTTATACACCTAGTCTTCAGTTTTAGTTGATTTTAAGAAGGTCCAATGGACTGAATTTCTGTATAGATGGTCAAGTATCTTAACTTGGCCTTTTTGGTTTTCCTTAGGCGGAAGTTTTTTCGCCGTTAGTATATTCCTTTTCTCTCTTTATACAATTTTCGTTACCTATAAAAAAAAAATAGTTGTAAAGACACTTTTATGAGAGACGTAATTTTTATGAATGAAATATGAGAGTTTTTTGGATTTTAGAATCTCCTGTGACGGGAATGGTGTGATCCCAATCTTGGAAGATTCCAAGGAATTCTTATCTTCTTTAATCTTTTCCAAATTTCTTCTTCTCTCTCTTAAATCACTATTCACGGGCACTATTCACGAGTTACTATTCACAGCAACTATTCTCTGCTGTTTCTTCTCTCTATTTTCTGTTTTATTCTTTTCTTGCTAAACATTAATTACCTAAACCCTAGAACGGCTCTATCTACAGTTTCCTATTGCTGTCCTAGCATTGTTACAGCTCTTCCTACTTGTTCCAGCACTGTGATTACAGCCCCTCCAACCTGTTCCAGCACTGTTACAGCCTCCCAACCTTCTCCCATCACTGTTATAGCAGCAGCCCCTGTCCCCAATCCTAACACTGTTCCAGCCCTATTCCTTTCTCCCTAAACCTGTTCCAGCCCTATTCTTACACTAGCACACCCCTATTCCCCTTCCCCAACTCTGTTCCCTATTGCTGCCGAACTGTTCCCAGCCCTTCTAAGGCTGCCACACCAATCCAATCCCCTTCCCCTGTTATCCCAAACCCTAATTCAATTGCAAAACCCTAAAACAACAAAAAGCCCTAAAACCCTAATCTATATTTTGTGATTTCTCCTATTTATTGCTGCTGGTTTGTGATCCTAGACTCTTTGATATTGAAACCTTAATTACATGCATGTTACCATCCTTAATAATTGTTGAACCTGAGCTTGTTCTTGAAATCCTCGATTGACAAGGAAATTCAATTGACTATTGGTTTAAATCCTTAAGCTAGTGGAAGTTCCTACTTTCATTACGATCACCCAATTCATATTTGAATATTCATTATTGCGGGATTGTGACTTGACCTAGGGTATTACTAATTTCCTTTTGGGCCTTCTTTATTGTAATTGTGGAATCCTATGTAATTTTATGATTTTCCTTATTACCGCAATTCAATTTTGATCTCTCAATCATCTCATCCTAGGTTTATTGCATTGTCTTGCATCAGGTGGGTAATGAAAATAAAGTAAGGGAAGTTTCCAAGAAATTTCTTTATTATATTATGCGAAAAATAAATTCTTATTTTTACTTAATGCGATATTAAAATTAATTAGTTTAGTACTAATAGAAATACAAAGCTTATATTATAAATAACATTAATGATAATAAAATATTAAAAAAAAACAGTGGTTGGTTCTAGGAGGTTCCAGTATCTCGAAGTGAAAGCATCGGTGGGATCCCGAAATGGTACTGACCTTAGTTATAAGATTCCTGCAATACCTTAATTTCTTAAAATCCCATATCTCCATGTCGTTTATTCAAGCAGGGAAATGGTTGGATCTTTGACATTTCCTAATCTAAAGTGAAAGAAATAGAATGACCATTGGGTGGGAGATGTAGGCTTGGTGTGTGTGTGTGTGGAAAGGAGTTTATTCTGTTTGCAGGGGTCTTCATGCTTGGGATTTTGTGAGGGTGCGGTAGTGGTCTTTGTTCTCCTGTACAAATCAAATTCTGAAATGATGCAGTAAGTATAGTCCTTATCAGCTATCCATGCTTTCTAGTTAAATGTTTGTCAATTTTTCTTTGTTGTTTATCTTAAATCGAATTATATTTTGGTTTTTTGTTGATATCAGCAATATTTATCAGGTTTGTTGGGTTTATGTGGCATTTATAAGTATTTGAATTCTTACTCCTGAATACTACCTGCAGCCATGTTTGAGTCATAATTGATAGTCTCCGAAGGATCCATAGCTTGTAAGGAGACACAGTTTCTTTAGCACATAGATCCTGTATCTCATTTGATGTGCTAGGTGATTGGGCATTCATGCATACATCTGCCTGATCTGAAACTATCGAATTCATGACAAGAAGATTCTATATCTTCAATTAGTCAATTTTCTTGAAAAGATTCTGTATCTTCGTCAATTTTCTTGAATAGATTCCATATCTTTGTGGAATATTTGACGAATATATATGCATGACTGGATTATCTTCAACCCTTGATTTGCTATTTTATTGAAATTACATTCTACATGCCTTTCCTTTTCTATTAATCTTATAACTGAATGTTCATGATGTGTGCGTTATTTTTTTGAAACGAGCTTAGAAAAATCAGTTTTTAAAACTGTTAGCATTATCTTCAGCCCTTGATTTGCTAGTTTATTGATGTGTGCATTATTCCAGATAGTTAATGTTCCTGAGAAGGGGGCCCGGAAGCATCCTCGTGGTGATAATATTCAGGTGTGCTGGACCAAAATATGTTTTTTTGCTTTGTCTTTATAATTTCTGTTATTTTTAATCTACAGATTTATGACTCAGATGTAAGAAATTGTAATTGCATCTTTATTACCTAGATCATGCTCTTGATATTTTCTCAATTATAGAACTCTTCTTTTTCTCTCATCATTATTTGTTATTGCTCTCAAAACCTCATTTGTACACCACTGAATTGTATTGGCTCCTTTGTTCTTCATCAATCTAAAGCGGGGGTTCCTCCCTTAGTAAGGCCATTTTTTAGTTAGTGAGATCCTTTCAAATTTTTTGTGCATTTATTATCTATACTGTAACAACGTGACCTTTGAGATGCACACAAGTGCATGAAACAAGGTCTTCCCATAGTAGCACAAGAGCACTAATATGGAATTGCGGAGTCTCCACCAATCATTGAATAAGGTGTGATTGGTCACCACAGAATAACATTTTAGATTAAAAAAAAAAATTCCTAGCCTACAAAAACATGAGAATTTTGAGTAGGGAGGTTCAGTTATGATGGACAGGGGAGGGTTTTAGGCACCTCGATCTATCCATCCATTTATGAAGATATGGCTACCAAATTTTTTTTTTTTTTGATTGGTATGGCTACCAATGTTGTCCTTATCCTTTAACCATGTCCCTTTAAAAAAAACTGACTAAATTAAATTAACATAAGTTGCGTTGCTTGAAGGCTAAAAAGAGAAGGCTTAAAAATCTCCTTTTGAGCGTATAGGAGAAATAATAAGTCACCATCCTTAAAAGAGAAGGCTTAAAAATCATACTAAAAAAAATCCATGCTTGAACCATTTTAAGGTCATGAATCTTGAAGAAAATAAAAAAAGCTAAGAAGAATTTCCCAGATAACTTTCCAAGCCATGAAAATTATAGAGTGAAGAAAGACTGTTCTAAAAAAAAGACTACCTAGACTTGGGGTTTGAGGAAGAGCCTAGAAAGGCTTTCCTCTCCCCCCTATTCAAACAAAATGGTGATGGTTCCGAAGGAAGAACTTAGGAGAATGTGGGCTCAGAGTCCAAATGACTTCCCTTATTCCTTCGGAGAACTTCAAGGAAACCAAAAACTAGAACAAATTGGGCCAAAATTCAAAATGAGCCTAGAAAGGCTCCGTTCAAATATAGCCAAGTGTTACTGAAATGACAATAGAAAGATTATGAAACTATGTATTCAAAGGGAAATTTGTTATAAAAAGCATGTAAACCACATTATTTTCTTTGAAAATTATGAAAAACCAAGAGCTATTAGGGGTAAGGCTAGAGGTTCCTTCATCTCCTCTTTTCATAAGGAACCATCAAACTCTGGAAAATAATATCTAAGAGGGTCAAAAGTACCTCAAGGGAAGGTCTGTTTTCTATCTCAACTAAGGCTCATACAAAACAAAATAGAATATGAGTGAACTAGAAGGTTAATAAGAAGTTTAGAAGAAAAGTGATGAAATAGAGATGGGAGAGGAACGTGCATAAATTTAAAGTGGTAGGGTTCAAGTCTTACCTTTGTGTGGCTGAGATGATCTCCTCAAGCTCCTCTCCTTGCTCTTTGGCTCTTCTTCTCCGTCTTCAAAATTCACCAAAGTAAAGGGGGATTTTATATTTTCTGAGAGTTTTCTGTCTGCTTTACATATATTTTGATTTGGGTAAGGTGAGAAGGCTAAAATAGTGGATTAGATGAGAGAATTTAGTGTAAATGTGCATAATTCAAGGTCTCTCCAAGGTCCAAATGAGAGGGATATAATTTATAGGTGAAAAAACCGGACCGAAGGTATTTTTGTCATTTTAGAAAACTGAGGGCAGTTTGGTCCTATTAATGACATTCTTATAATTCTAGAGGTCAAAATAAGGTAATGATGAATTTGCGAGGGGTACCCCTTGTCCAAGTGAAGAATTCTATAACCGATGTTTATTAAAATTACAAAAATACCACTGTGCATGTCATTGTATGAAGAGCGAAATGCAATTATATGCCTAAAACACCAGTGTCACTGTCTGAAACAGCGACGGGAACACCTAAACCAGTTTTAGCGTGGGAAGTACTCCGTTTGGTGCTGTATGAGACATACCTTGAGTGGGTGGGGTAGTTGGTTGTGATTTTGAACAACGGCATGCTGGGTACTTGTTCAACTACCTGCCAAAAGTGTGTGTCATTACAAAATTAAGTGCAAAAAGGCCGCCGCTGTTACTGTTCGAAAAAAGAAGGCCGTTGCTGTTTGGAACAATGAAAGGGCATCTTATGTCAAATAAACTTGTCCCTATTTGGAAAAGCGACTGTTTTGGGCTGGGCAGTAATTCCCACTCTTTCAAAGAGCGACATCAACATTTGAATTTTGGAATTACTGACTTTTCTAGGTACCTTATAATTTCCAATTTGATTGTAATGGACTTAAATGCAATGTCATGATTTTAAAGGGCCTTTTAATTATTTCCAATGCTTAAATGTCAAAATTACCAAAATGGACTTGCATGAAAGTGAATCTGGATGAATCTTTAAGGGCTCTGAGGGGTGCAAATGAGATTGAGGGGATTTTTGAAGGTTCTAAGAGGGTCCTAACGGTTGGGTCCCCCTTGACGGTCTGGAGGATTCAAATGGATTGGAGCCACTTATTTTATTGAGGGGCACTTGAATGTGCTAAAAAGAGGCTGTGTAAATGTACCATACAGGTCAAATGGTTTTGGATATGCTTGCGGCAACCTTCTGTTTAATTGCTAATGGACATATACATTTTGCAAAGCTTCAGATGGTTGGATTCTTAACTTTCAGACAGCCAAAGTTCGATAAAAATGAAATTATGGAACTTTTTTTTAATCGGTTAAAGAAATTATGGAACTTTCTTGATGAAAGTCTAAGAATCACTAGAACTTGGTTACTGTTTTTTTGATATGTAATTAAGGACAACAGATTAAAGGAACGACCCATTGGACAAAGGACAAGTTTTTTGAAACCTGACAAGGTTCAAAAACAAACATGTGTTAAATGTAGTAAAAGGAAGAATAACATAACGCATATCTCCAGATATTCCTGGTTACTGTTATTAATTACTAATATTCTAATTTTCTTGGCTGTCCGACGTGGGAGGGAGGGAGGGATGGAAGAGAGAGAAGTGGAGGGATGGAAGAGAGAGAAGTGGAGGGAAGGGAGGGAGTAGGGAGGGAACTCATCGTAGGTTTGTAGTGACATTGGGAGTTTGGGACGTTGTTTGGTTTTTGGTGATTCATAGTTTTATATTTTCTTTTATTCCTTTTTTTGGGAATGCATTTCCTCAGACATACATTTTATTATACATTAATTAAATACTTTATTACCGTGCCAAAAGGAAAAAAAGAGAATCCTAGTAACTTCTTTTTAATTGGTAGATCCTAGTAACTTGAAATAGTTTCTTACTAGCAAAAGGAATATGCATGTGTGTGTGTATAAGCATGCATGTATGTGTGCATCTGTGCGTGTTGTATATATACACAGACACATGTGTTTGTTTGTGTGTTATTTGTAAGATCCATGCTAGGCAAGGTTCAAACTGTAGGTTTCGAGTACAGAATCAGCTTTTGGTTAGAATAAACTGAACAAGCATGGAAGTTCAAAGATTACTCTAAATTACTATTTAGATTAAACAAAAAACAAATAGTCATGTATATGCACTGATACTAAGACTAAAGAGTCATATAACCTACATAGCATGCAAGTACATGACACTGTAAATTATACAGCCCTTATTTTAGGTTTGTATGTAATTCTATGCAGATATAAGGGAGACTATAAATATACATCTGTGTTATTATTCTACATTGCCCTGTGTGTATCTTTGTATTGTTTGTGTAAATGTAGGTCTCATTATATTGGTTGGTGTAGATACATATGAATGCAAGTGGTTGTCTAGAGTAGTTTCAGCCTTTTAGGACTTCCAACATATACCTTCATAATTAGTTCACACTAATTGCAATTTCGATCCTCCCATCTTTTTGTGTCTTCTGTCTTCAACTTCTATTAATAATATTCTTCTTTTAGTGACAAAAAGAAATGAATACGATCCCAAATATATAACAATATGTATGTATGTATGTATGCATCATTTACTCATGTTTCAACGAATTTCTCTGTTGATTCACAGCCTCTTCGGTTAGATACTCTTTCATGTATTGAACCCTGTGAGCTAAAACGCTTGAAATTAGTGAAACTTGAGATTTATATTTTCTGATGTGTATCGTGTCAAGACCTTGTGGATATGAAAAAAAAAAGTTCGATGAATTCTTGATTATGTCGGTGGAAACTTCGAACATGATGTTTAGTTACTCTTGTGAGCATGTTTGGTTAAAGATGTTGTATGTCGAGTTCCAACTTCTACAGAAAGAATCTGATACTCCATTTAAAATACTTGACACTTTATGATACAATGACAACTTACATACAAGTGTTACGTGTCAATATGTTGGTTTTGTTTGTGAGGTTATTAGGGTTAGAAGTTAGGGTTTGAGAGAGAGAAGGAGAAGGAGAAGGAGAAGGAGAAGGAGAAGGAGAAGGAGAAGGAGATTAGGTTTAGGGAAAAATAGTGTGAAAGATTCATGATCTCTCTCATACACTTTATTATTTATGTTCCACAAATGGTCTACTATTAATATATAAGAGCTACTAATATTAGACCCACAATACAATATATAAGAGATAACATAAAGACAAGGCCCATAGGAATAAAGCCCATAAAGCATTTTTCAACACTCCCACTCAAGTTGGTGCGTAGATATCACTCATGCTCAACTTGCCAACAATATTTCGGAACTGAGTACCACCAAGACCCTTAGTCAACACATCGTCTAGTTGATCTTCTGACATTACAAACGGGGTGCAAATATATCCTACCTTTAACTTCTCCTTGATGAAATGACGATCTACCTCAATATGCTTGGTTCTGTTATGCTGCACCAGATTATGAACAATACTAATAGCGGCTTTATTCTGACAATATAAGCTCATGAGGCCTTTAGTAGGAAGTCTAATCTCACTCAGGAGTAATCGGAGCCAAAGCATTTCACACACACTGTATGCCATGACTCTAAACTCTGCCTCTGCACTGGATCTAGCAACTACGTTTTGCTTCTTACTTCTCCATGTGACAAGGTTACCTCCAACCATGATGCAATACTCGAAAATAGAGCATCTATCAAAAATTGAGCCAACCCAATCTGCGTCAGTATAGACTTCAACCCTTAAGTTCCCATTACAGGTATACAACAAACCCTTCCCAGGAGAAGACTTTAAGCAATGGAGGATTCAATTCACTGCCTCTAAGTGCCCAGTAGTTAGTGAATGCATGAATTGGCTGACTACACTGACAACATAAGCAATGTCTGGCTTGGTAAGAGACAAATAAATAAGTCTGCCAACAAGTCTTTGGTACCTTCCAGCATCTGACAGATGTTTCCTACTAGTTTCACTGAGTTTATGATTAGGGTCTATAGGTGTATCACATGGCTTACAACCATCATGCCTGTCTCCTCCAGTAGGTCTGTACATACTTGCGCTAAGAGACAAATATGCCTTTCTTAGATTTGACAACTTCAATTCCAAGGAAATACTTTAGAAGACCCAGATATTTGATCTCAAATTCTTTTGCTAACTTGTCCTTCAGAGATTCTATCTCATCCAAATCATTAGCTGTTACAACTTCATCCACATAAACAATCAAGACCATCCACTTTCTGGCACGGTGGCTTAAAAAACAATGTGTGGTCCGCTTGACTTTGTCTGTAACCATTCTTTACCATAGCATTGCGAAAACGCTCAAACCATGCTCTGGGAGACTGCTTCAGCCCATATAGAGTCTTCTTTAGTTTACACACCTTCCTTTCATCTGAGGGGCATTTACCCAGGAGGAGGTACCATTTACACCTCTTCCTCTAAATCACCATGAAGAAATGCATTCTTCACATCAACCTGAAATAAGGGCCAATCCTTATTAATTGCAAGAGAAAGGAGGACTCTCACTGAGTTCATTTTTGCAATTGAAGCAAATGTCTCCTGATAGTTTATGCCGTACGTCTGAGTATACCCCTTTGCAACCAAGCAAGCTTTGTATCAATCAATTGAGCCATCCGAACGGTGTTTTACTGTAAACGGGTACCTACATCCAACTGGCTTCTTCCCTCTTGGTAGGTTGACCTTATCCCTGGTACTATTTTTTTCGAGTGCACACATCTTTTCTTCCATAGTTTGTTTCCATTCTGGTTGGGTGAGTATCTGCTAAACTGCAAGGGACAGACACAGAAGACAAAACCAAGGCAAACGAGCGATACGAAGAAGACAAGGCATGGTAAGATACAACACTAGAGATAGGATGTTGAGTATATGTTCTAGTGCCTTTCCTAAGGGCAATAGAAATTTCAGACTCAATAATATCAGGACTAGAATGAACAACAATGTTACTTGGATTAGAAGAGGTCTCTTGGTGGGGCTTGTTCTGCCTTCTCTTGTATACCTGCAATTCTTTGGCCACAGGTTCATACACCCCTGTCTACAATCATTGTCAGAGGAGAAAATAGGAATAGGAAGAGGAGAAGATATCTTTACTAATGCTCTCCCCCTGAAGAGATGTTTCATTGGCAGGAAAATTTGGAGGAGACTTAAAAAATGTGATATCCATAGATACGAATGACCGACGAGAGAAGGAGAGAAGGAGGATGATAGTATTTATACCTCTTCTGATGAGGAACATACCCAAGAAAGATACATTGAAGAGCCTTAGGATCAACCTTTGTGCGAGCAGAATGAGCAATATGCACAAAGCAAATACATCCAAAAATCCGTAAGGTCACTGGAAACAAAGGAGTGGAAGGAGATAACAGGGAAACAGGAGATTTGAACTCTAAAATTCGGGAAGACATCCGATTGGTTAAGAAAGTAGCAACCAAAACGGCGTCCAACTAGAAAAGTTTAGGCACATTCATAACAAGCATAAACGAGTGAATGACTTCCAATAGATGTCTGTTTTTTTCGCTCAACCACACCATTTTGTTGAGGTGTGCCAGCACAAGAAGTCTGATGAATGATACCATGAGAATCAAAAAATGTAACCAAACTAGCAGACATATATTCCCCCCCATTATCTGAATGAAGGACTTGAATTGAGGCGTTAAACTGAGTGACAATCATTGTATGAAAGGAAGGAAAAACAGTGCCAACTTCACCCTTAGATTTCAACATATACACCCATGTAGTACGAGAAAAATCATCCATAAAAGTAACAAAATACTTAAAACCACACGATGAAGTAATAAGGGATGGTTCCCAAAAATCAGAATGCACGAGAGAAAATGGTGAATTGCATTTATTACCACTATAGGGATATGAAGTTCGACAATGTTTTGCAAATTCGCAAGTTTCACACTGAAAAGAAGAAAACACATTAGAAATAGATAAATGTGGAAACAAACGCCTAAGAAGGGAAATTGAGGGGTGGCCGAGACGTCTGTGCCACCGGTATAACTCCTTCGTACTACTAATACTCCGAACACCATGGGGTACTTGCTGGACTGATGAAGCAATGTGAGGCAATGGGTTGAGCAGATATAGTCCTCGCTCCTCATGGCCCGTACCAATCGTCATCTTCGTTTCCAAGTCTTGAAACACACAATGAGAAGGAAAGAAAGTGACACTATAGTTCAATGATTTGGTAATATGACTAACGGATAAAAGATTCAAGGTGAACTTGAAGAATAGAGGAAGGGGACTTAGAGGGTGTAACATTAACACTCCCTTTACCCGCAATGGATGATAAAGTACAATCCACAACTTTAACTGTGTCTACTAAATTAATGAAGATGAAAAAAGAAGACATACCAGTCATATGGTTAGATGCTCCTGAATCAATGATCTAGGAGCGACTATGATCGAAAACAGATGCACTAAGAGTTGAGGTTGAGGTACCTGAGTAAGGGAATGATGTGACACTGGCAATACTCGGTGTCTCCAAATGGGACATAAAACGACGGAAGACATCGATCTCATCTCGAGACAGGTGAGAGCTATCAGATGGAGGTAAAGTAGTAGATACTGAGGCTGTAGAGTTAGCAGAGTTTTCACTCGAACCCCCTCCAGGTCTTCTGTCCTTGTCTCCTCATCCATCACCAGGACCCCGTGGGGGTGGACACCATGTAGATCCCAACAAGTGTCTTTTGTATGACGTATGCGTCCACAGTGGTCACATTTAAGTTTGTCTCGATCATCAGTAGAAGGTCCAAAAGATCCAAAACGACCACCTCTACCATGTCCACCACTCCTACCTCCCTGCTGGAATGAGGAGGCTAGTACAATTTTATCAATAATGGGAGGAGGGAGCATGACACTTCGACGATGCTCCTCACGGTGTAAGTATGCATAGACTTCGTTAGGGGGTGGGATTGGGTCTTTGCTAAGTATTTGAACCTTGTCTTGTTCATAGTCCATATCATGCACCCTGCAAGTAACTCAAACACTTGATTCTATTCAACTAATTTTGTATAAGTAGCCGCATCTTCAGGGCACTTAGCTTGGAAGGTTTGACGGTGATCTAGCTCTTCCTAGAGATAGCGAAAAGTAGAATAGTAGGTGGTAATAGACATATCCCTCTGCTTGAGTTGTGAGATACTTTGACGCAACTCATAAACACGGGTTGTACCCCCTATCTTAGAATAGGTCTGTGTCATGACATCTTATATAGCTTTTGCGGAAGGAAGAAACAGGTGGGCACTACTGATGTCTGACTGCATAGAATGGAGAAGCCATGACATTACAACTGCATTTTCAGCCTCCCACTTGGCAAAGGCTGGATCTATAGACTTGGGAGTGGAGATAATACCTTTTAAGTATCCCATCTTCCCCTTGCCTTTAACAAACAACATTGCAGATTGAGACCAAACAAGAAAATTTGTCTCATCTAACTTCACTGTAGTAAATTGGAGGTTTGATGCATCACCAGCACTAACCCTAATACTTCCTCCATCCTGTACAGGGACACTAGAGGATTGGCTAACCTCAGATTCATCCATCATGAATTTCACAAAGTTGTTTTACACAAATCAACAAGCTAGGGTTCCACAACCCAAAAAAAGTAAAAAACACCCAAAAGTACCTCCACAATACGTAGATAGTCAAAAACACCAAACAATAGCAACCCGAGAACAACCTAACAGTGTTCGGGATAGTAGAAATTTATGGAATAACGTCCACTAAGCCATATACCAATTCTCGAGTAACAAAAAAGGGCCCCAATAGTAAAAAATGACAATTATGGGGGTGAAAGACCTTCGCCAGACATTCAATACTTCTCCGATCTTCATGAAACTTGTTTCAATCCGTTAATATTTATCATATGGATCAAACGCAATAAGTTTGAGTCCCCAAAAAACTCCTAAATCAATTGCACAATTCAAAAAACCCGTTCTTATTTTTTTTCTAATTTTTGTTGAAAACTCAAAAAAAGATCTCTAGAGCCCAGAAAATTCTCAAAAAATAACCACAATTCTTAGAAAATCATGATCTATCACATGAAATCAAGAAAAAATTATGGTGAAAAAAAATTCTGATGCGTCAGCCCGTACGGTTCCGTATGGCTGACGTCAGCATGATGTCATGCTGACGTCAGCACTCCTATGAGTTTTTCCTGCTGAGTTGTACTCCCTAAGTCTTCTCTTTGGCTTTGATACCAAGTTAGTTTAGTTTGTGAGGTTATAGGGTTAGAAGTTAGGGTTTGAGAGAGAGGAAGAAGAGGAAAAAGGAGAAAGAGATTAGGTTTAGGGAAAAATAGTGAGAGAGATTCATGATCTCTCTCACACACTTTATTATTTATATTCCACTAATGGTCTACTATTTAGTATTTAAGAGCTACTAATAGTAGACCCACAATACAATACATAAGAGATAAAATAAAGCCTATAAAGCCTTATTCAACACAATACATTGGTTTTCTGTTTGATATGCTATCGATTGATATTATCATTCGAGAGCTTTAGAAATCCAATAAAATAAGGCATGTTTGAATCCTTGTGTTCATCTGTGTTTACAGGTATATCCGTGACAATGTGTATCTACACTAGAAACCTAAAAGCTGCTATTGAAAATTAAATTGTTCTTGAAGGCCTTCTTGGTCTACATTCCTTTCCCTATTATGCCTGGTTCTGAGTAATGAGTTAGCTAACATTTCAGTTTAAGTGTTTTAGTAAATTTAACTAAGAACCTAGGAATGGAGAACTGAAATAACATAATGTTTTCTCATGCTTGTAAATTTAGCCAATATTTCATGTGAGCTGTTGCAAATTGTAATTCGTTGGTATCTTCTTTTTAATTTCGTTGTGATGGTTGGCAGATAGATACAAAAGATATCCTTTTTATATGCGGCGGAGCATTTGTCGATTTGGAGAAGACCATTTCAGAAAGGTAACACCATTTTATAATTTTGTCACTAAATATTGTTGTGTTTTATCTGGAGTTTGAGAGGTCTAAAACTCTTCGCAACTGCAGACGGCAAGATTCTTCCATCGGCTTTGGAGCACCAGTTCGTGCAAACATGAGAACTGGTGGACTAACTAACGCTGTAGTGACATCATCCTTATTGGAATCAGTGAGAATCAGAACTCTTCACAGCTAAAAGAAATATGAATTGTCAAATTATTAATTTATATATGCTTAATTTCAACAATTTAGCTCCTGCCATAATAGAAGTTTAAATTTCTCTTTTACTCTATTTTTTCTAAAAACTTTTTCTCCTTAATGCAGGTTGAAAGTGGCGATCTTATTGCATATGGTCTCATACCAGAGTTTATTGGACGCTTTCCAATTTTAGTTAGTTTATCAGCTCTAAATGAGGACCAACTTGTTCAGGTAAATTGATTTCTTTTCATATTACATTGGCTTGTTGGGTTTCCTTCAATGTCTCATTCGTCCGCTTCTCTTTTTATTTGGATGTTTTAAATTTCCTTTCCATCATGTTCTTTTTCTACCTTGTGGGCATGTTGGATATTTTCCAAAATATTATTATGTATTGGGATAATAAAAGAAACTTTATTAATCTAGTTTTTCATTAACTCAATATTTTAAGAGATATGTGAGAGAAGCAAGTGTGTGAGGCTTCATGCACATGCACTTATTTTAGCCGGTCTCATGGCAACCGCATAGGGGTTGTTGGCAGACCATGTGGTGATGTCATGGACTCAGATGAATTAAGTGGTTCTTGGCAGCCCACAAACTTGTGGTGATGTCATGTTGACATAAGTGTTAGTTGGTTATAACCAGTGTTAGTAAGCACGTGTATAGTACACGTATAATACGCGAGTACACGACTTTTTCAAAACAATGCCTGTTTCCCGATTTCTATTGAATGATACGGAAACATACGTGAATGTTTGCCTCTAAATGTATCTAACCCGAATTAAACGGATAATTAATAGTACTTACCAAAAATACGTATTAATTATAGAAACTTATATACACAAAAAATCTGCAAATCTCTTCATTCTTCTTCCGTCTTCTTTTCCACGTCCCGCTCTCAACCATCCTTCCCCTGAACCAGAAAATTTGCAAAGCTCTCCACATAGGCGGCATCTTCAAATCTGGGTAAGTTCTTCATTCCTTTCCTATTTTAAAGAAGAGAAACAAGTTAAAAGTAAAACCCTAGAAATTGAAAAAGAAACAAATTAAACCTAGAAATTAGAGAGGGATAAACAGCAAACGTACCGTGACTACCGTCTTCTGCTCATTGCTTCCCCTTCAGAACTAGCCGACTAGCGTAATTGAGGTCTGAGATCGGTTTAAGCTTTGAAGAGGTTTTGTTTGGGGGTGAGGAATGAGGACGTATGTTCTCCTCCAATATCCTTTACAACTTTACTCTTTGCTTTAACTTGAGAAGCATCCCTTTATCCTTTAGTTTATAAGTATTAATGGTTCATAATGGTCTTTACCCTTTAGTTTTTACTTTTTCTTTTTGGTTAGAGATATAATCTAAACTCACGTACAGGAGATTGAATCACAGCCAATCACGTTTGAATTTAAGGAGAGTTCAATTGCAGCCACAGGTCAACACGTGACTCCTTTAACCCCTATTAACCTGGTTAAGATTATCTAACCACCGGGCATGGTTCAAAATATCGATATGTATCGGCCGATACGGGCTGATACGTACCGGTTTTTCGAGTGTCCAATTCCTTGATACACTGGAAAGAAAAAAATACACCGTATCGAGACTGTATTGTGCGTATCGGACCGATACAGCTCGATACGGTATTTCAACAGTTAAAAAAAAAAAGTTATGCAGAAAAAAGAAAAAAAGGTAGAGATTAGCACGGAAGAAGAATCTATCAATCATCAAAAAAGGGAGAGATTCGCAAAAAAAGGCGCACACACCATAGTCTACAGAAGAGACTGAGAAGAAAAATGAAAAAAAAAGATTTTTTAGGGTACATACCTGTGCCATGGCTGCTGCCCATTGTAGAGGGCCATCATCTTCGTCTTCAAGACTTCAATCGAGGAGGAGGACTTCAATCAAGGAGGAGTGCCTTTACAGTCGTCGTCCTCGCCCTTTCCCTCTTTCGGCCAAGGTAAGAGTTAACCCTGATTTTTCTTTTTACTGTTGAGATGAAGACTCTCGAAGACTTTGTAACTTTGTAATAATGAGGATTGCTAACCTCACTCAGCCCAAGAATAATGAGGATTGCTAGCCCAAGATTCATGAGGATTGCTAGCCTCACTCAGCCCAAGATTCATGATCTATTTGGAGGAACCTCACTTAGCCACATAGCCACATATTCTGATATTCATAACTTTATTAAAGGAGTGCTACCCAATCACGACCCAATGGTTAAGAACTAACCTATAGTTAAGATTTTTTAACTCTAATTTTTTTAAAAACATAGTTTTTAAAAAATCAAGGTTAGAAATGTGTCCATTTTAACTCCTATTAATTGTGGTTAAGATTCACTAACCCTTAGGGTTCAATAATCTAACCTTGGTTTCCAATATATATATATATATATATATTAAGCAATAACCCTATGGTTAAGAATTTTTAACTCTAAATTTATTTTTTTAAAAATCAAGGTTAGAGATGTGTACCTTTTAATTCCTATTAACTGTGGTTAAGATTCACTAATCCTTAGGGGGCGTTTGGAAAAACTAATATAAGTTAATACGTATGTTTTTGTTAAAAAAATTCTCAGGGTTAAAATTTTTTAACCAGAGTTACCACGTGTCCCTTTTAACAACCTCTAATTGTGGTTAAGATTCACTAACCCTTAGGGTTCAACAATATAACCTTAGTTTTTGTTAAAAAAATATTAATACTAAGGGTTAACTTTTTAGCTAGAGTTAAATTTTATTTTTTTTTCTAAAAAACCAAGGTTATATTGTTGAACCCTTAAGAGTTAATCTTAATCGCAATTGACTATGATCCGATATAAAGAACCTGCTTATTTACATAAAAAATAAAAATTTATATTTACATTATTACATCCGAATGTATCACTCTACTCAATTCTTAATCCCACAATGATAGAGTATGAGCCGACACGAAGCTCAATGTGGTATTGAGCTTTTATCATGTATGTAATTTGATTTGTGAATACAAGTATCTATGTATTTTCATATTTTTGATTTATGAATGCAAGTGAGCTTCTATCACTTGGTTAAGTATCTATGGTTTGTATTTTCATACATATTTATCAACGAGCACGCCTTTTTTAACTTATAAATTTTTTAACTCTTGTATGTATGATTATAAATGTAGTTGGAGGTTTTCATTTAGTTAGTTTTTAGCTTATATTTACATTACAAGAGGTTTTATACAAGGTATCCAAGTTTTGTTTTTTTTTAGCTTATATTTACATTAAAAGAAGTTTTATGCAAGGTATCCAAATTTTTTCTTGTATATCTAAGCTTTTTTTAGCGTATTCTAAATTTTTCTGTCGTATCCAACCGATACGCCGATACGTATCCTATTTTGGACTAACTGATACGACGACCGATACCGATATTTTGAACCATGCCACTGGGTGATGAGTGTCTAATAATCTAACCTTAGTTTTTTGTAAAAATATTATTTGTGATCACTTTAGTTTCATTATCTACTATTTTATTTTATTTTGTTTTTAAATCTCAAGCTTAAGTTCTAAAGCTATATTGTTCAATATATATTTGTTTCCATATGTAGGAGAAAAAATACAATGGTGAGGAAAAAAGGATCGATTTTGGGAATATGCTGAGGAACTAAATGGATGTTTCATATGTAAATTTTGTAGAAAATATTATCCTGGGGGATAGTACGAGTGAAATCCCACTTGTCTGGAGTAGTAGGTTGTGATATTTTCCAATAAGAAAACTAAAATGGGATCCACTCCAATAATTGTTGAGGAATATGTAGTGAATTCATTTTTCATTCCTACTAGTTCAACATGTCCAAGTAATCATAGGGGTTTACATCAGAGTACCTTACTAGAGCCATGCACAAAAAAAGATAAAGAATTAGTGGATAAGAAACTAGCAAAGGCCTTCATCATGACTAACATTGCATTTAATGTTGTTCAATCACCATCTTTTATTGAATTGATGAAGGCAGCCAGTGATTTTGGTATTGGTTATGCTCCGCCTAGTTATTCGACTCTCCATACTAAGTTGGTAACAAATGCCAGGGTAGATGTTGAAGAATATATCTCTAAAGTTAAAGAATCTTGGGCTATCACAGGGTGTACACTAATGTCAGATACTTGCTTACATACTTCTATATATAATCTTTAAAACTTGCTTACATACTTACTGTTTTAGTTTTTGTTGAATACTTTTATTTAATTTTCAGTTAAAGTTGAGATAAATAATGTGGTTAAGGTAATTGTTTATTTAGTTGTCTTAGTTAGATTGAACCAGTTGTTTAATTATTATTTCACTAGGTTAATTATTAGAAGACATTTGATGTGTTATTGTATTTTTGGTCTTGAACTTTTGAAACAAAAACGTATTAAACCCGAATATATCCGTATCCGATTATTTGACGTTTCCGTTCTTATGGGGCCGAATTTTTGCTAGCGAATTTTTGAGATTAAAATGTACAATATCTGAACGTCTCTTGTATCATATTTTTCTTGTACCCGAACTCACTATGGTTATAACTACTAAAAAAATAGTTCTCCTCCAAACCGTCACAAAGTTTGAACTTGAAATTTTTTTAAATTTTAAGTAACTTTCCCAGCGGTCATGTTAGTGAATAGTTAGTGTTACATATAATGATTATTATTTTCTTTTACGGGATTAACAGATTTGAAATACACTCTCTCTACAATATCAAATAATTAACCATTGCTCAAGAGTTCAGGGTTGATTTTGAACGTCATTGCAGGATGTAGATCTGTTGCCCAGGGTATTGACCCTAGAGGGGGGCTGATTAGGGTATATGGCAAAATTTAAAAATTTGTTCTCCAATTTCCTAAGCGGAATTTTAACTTAACAAGTTAAAGGGAATGGAAAGTAGGCAATTCTAAACATACATTCAAACAAGAATGAAAGAGATAGAGTAAGAGAGAATGCAAACACATTGGCACACAGAGTTTGTTCTTGAGGTTCGGCAACCTACCTACTCCCCCCGCCTTTAAGCTTCCCTCTTCAAGGATTCACACCGATCCATTACAAATCACCAATCTCTCTTCCGGGTAGAGATTAAAACCTTGGCAGGGAACAATCCTCCCTAGACTTAGTACACTTTCCGGGTAGTGACCAAACCCAGTCCCCTTTCCGAGTAGAGACCAAACCTTACAAAACTCCCGGTTTCATGGACAAGACTCCCACAAATGTCTTGATTTTAACACACTTTTGGCAAAGTGGTTTTACAATCATAATTGCTCCTTACATGAGCTGGATGATCTCTCTGAAGCTCATTAAAAATCTCCCAAAGATTGGAGTGATAAAGCTCAAGAACTTGGATTTGGGGATTCTAGGTTTAACTCAATAGATTTTCTAATCTAAGATTAGGAGTGAAGGATTAAATGATAGGAAGTATTGGAGTCCTTGATTTTATTCACAAATCATTCCATTTTATAGCCCTTGAGAAAATATAGTCGTTGGAGGCTTGATGAGAACTCAAAGAGCCGCTAAAAAACTAGCCGTTGTGAACATTTCTGCTGATTCCCGCAGGAAACCGTCGATGGATGGGATTCCCATCCTGGAACCTTCGACTGTTCATAAGACAAAAAGTTTTTAAACTTTCTGTGACCTCAACCGTTGACGGTTGGCCAATCCCCTGGTCCATCCATCGACGGTTCGAGCTTAAGTTATCATGAACCCCTGATTTTAAAGGCCAATAAGATGGGAATGATTTCCTAGGTCTTCTAACATGATTATTATCATGTTCTAGGTCCTTTGAATGATATTCAATTGGGTCTTAAGGCACCTAAGGTCGATCTAGGTATTGAGCTTTATCAACTATCAACCTTTGAGGACTTTTTACAAAAGTCACTCTTGACTCAAATAAATAAAACATTAAACCTTCTTGAGTCTTGATCTTGAATCTTGATTTGACTTTAAGTTCTTGATCCTTTTTCTCCTTCAACTTGATCTTCTTCATTATGATATTGATTTGAATGATCTTCTCTTTGATTTGAATGATTCTTCTCCCAACTTTGGATAACACTTCCATGCTTCATTATTGGGATGGTTGGGCTAATGCTCTTCATAATCTGTTTTTCATGAACACTCAATGAGACATTAGTAACACAACTATCATTTCATTATTTGTGTTATCATCAAAACAATAAGGAGACCTACGGTGGACACCTATAGGCTAACAAGATCAACATCAGTGTATTATACTGGGCTTCATTGTATCCTGGAGACAATTCGCTATAAATCCGTTTGTAAACCGGTAGTCAGGGCGAATAACGTCTCAAGGAAAGTGAATTCTCATTGTGCCTTGAAGCATTTCACTTGTCTCATTGTCTATTCGTCTTATCTACATAGCTTTTGGGATCTTGGGTATAACACGTGGGTGGGTTTGTTGGCATTCTTATCTACATAGCTTTTGGAATCTTGGGTATAACACATGTGGGTGGGTTTGTTGGCATCTTTATGTGCAGCATGTAGTATAGTAACAAAGTTCTCCCTATTTTTTTTAAAATTTTTTTTGAATAGTTCGCAAATTTTTGAAGAAATTGCAACTTTTTAAAAAAGTCACAAATTGCATAATTTTTTGGAAGTCACGACCTTTTGAAAATGTTTCAAACAATAGAGCCGCTCGATAAAGGAAGTCGGCTTTGGAAAAAAGGAATTTCGGGCTTTGAGGTTGTTGAGTGGGTTGGGGGATGGCCCTGACCCCCTGGATGGGTTGCTGATTCCGGGCGCTTTGTTGTTATCTAATATGTGAAAAATATTTATCTATAATGTTTCATTCTTAGTAATCTTGTTTTTTATATCATATCTTTCCCGATTTTTTTTCTTCCAATTTTTCTGATTTTTCTGAATTTTGTCGATTTTTTCTTTATTTTAAAATTTGCCCTAGTTGTCTTGAACTCTAACTTGGTGACAATGGTATGTAATATGTATATGGGTTGGAGGGGTTGAGATTTTTAAGGAAGGTTGGGTTATTGACTAGGAACTTCCCTAGCTGGCTTCATCTGTAAGATGCAACTATCTTAGATTGGATTATATATTTATATGAAGTCAGATCTTTGCTGCTACGTCTTGTCACTCAGGTTGGTCTGCTTAGTTTGGCCGTCTCCAAGTAGGAGTCAAAATATCACTTCTTCTAATTTGTTTGGGTTTTCTTTTCATTTTGGAACTCAGGAAATGGAAACCGAGTTCATACTAAATCTGAGTTTCTTAATATTTTTTCTTCCTAGTTCTTATGTATGCATTTGCATGGATGTGAGGCCTTGATTCACTTTTTATGTGAATGTATCCTAGGGCTTGGTATTCTACTCATGAGCAAACACTCCCAGAGATAAAAGAGAACTTTAAGGATCACTTGGAACATGACCAACTTGACTCACAGTCCAAGCTCTTCGTAAAAGTTTTTATTTAATATATAATAATTGACTGTTTTTTTTACAAACTTGTTGAGCATGGATATGAACTACTCAAACTCAAACGTACCAACTGCTAACTTTTTTTTCTCACATTTATCATTCATGTGAATCTAACAGATTTCCATGGTGTTATTTACATAGGTCCTCACGGAGCCCAAAAATGCTCTTGGCAAGCAATACAAGAAATTGTTGAGCATGAACAATGTAAGTACTTGGTCCATTGCTTCTGCTAGCCTAGAATATTAGTCATTTTCTCATACACCCATAAGTTTATGATTGAGATTGTCTAGCCTTCATGTGGTAATTGTTGTTTATGTATCACGTTTCAGGTCAAGCTACATTTTACAGAGACCGCACTGAGATTGATTGCAAAGAAAGCAATGGCTAAGAACACAGGTGCTCGAGGTTTAAGAGCCTTATTGGAAAGCATTCTTACTGAAGCTATGTATGAGGTATAACAGGCCTAACTCTTAGTCAACTTTTATAAATTGCGGGACACATAAAATGTTGATTAGATGCTTGTGGTGAAGCAGCCTCATTTTCTCCTTATTTGCATACTTCCCCTGTGGGTCCAGGTGGCTGTCATTAAACCATTCCATATGAGTATGCAGGTGTTTGTGTCATAATGGAAGCATTTCTTTGCACTTGTCCTCAGATCCCAGATGTCAAGACAGGCAACGACAAAGTAGATGCAGTCGTGATTGATGAGGAGGCAGTTGGGTCAGTGAATGTGCCAGGATATGGAGCAAAAATTCTCCGTGGAGATGGCGCATTGGAGAGTTACCTTGCTGAAACCAAGTTGAAGGATCCAGTGGTATGTTTTCTTAAATACCCATCCATAGTTCAAAAACTCTGGGAGTCAGCCGAGTTACTCGACTCAACAGAGTTTCGAATCGAGTTGCCTTAAAACTCGAAGGAGACACTATTCGGCGAGTTACTTAGATGATTCGGTCGAGTCGAGTTTTTTGACTTGCCAGACCGAGTCGAGTCATAAAAGGGTATTTTTATCATTTAAAACCTAAACTCGAATTTCGCACTGTTTTTGCATCATATTTTTTGGGGGCTGCAAAGCCAACCTAATATAGGTTATGTTAAACCTAGTTTTTAGGTTTGAGGCTGCAAAACCAGACTATTTGTGGTTCTTCAATTATTTGTAGTTCAATCTTGGATAACATGCCAAAAAATTGATAATTGCCTAAGAGCATTCCTAGCAGCCTCACCAAAATAACCAAAAGGCTATTTTGGTGAGCCAAAACACTAAAAAATGCCAAATTGGGTCCCCAGCAGCCTCAGCAAAACTCATCAAAATAAAGATTTCCGTTTGGTGAGTGTACAGTACTCACCAAGTTTGGTGAGTACTGTACACTTACCAAAGCTAAAATTTCTCTCCCTTCCTTTATTGTGGTCCCACACAAATAATAAAATAAGGTTTCTCTCTCCCTCTTCCTTTATTGTGGTCCCACACAAATAATAAAATAATGTCTCTCTCCCTTCCTTTTTTGTTTTCCCACACAAATAATAAAATAATATTTCTCTCTCCCTTCTTTTTTTGTTAAACTTGTGAGGCTGTTGGGAGTGTTTTTAAAAACGTGGATAGCCAAAATAGAAAAGGTGAGTTTTGGCTACTTTGGTGAGTAAAATTTGGTGAGGCTGCTAGGAATGCTCTAATTGGTATATATATATATGAGTCAGTCTAGGGGTATTCCCTATTCTTACTCCCTATTTCTATACCCTATCTAAGTCATTGTTTAAACTAGATCAATAACTCTAAATCTTGATGAGGTGGCATCATTTACAATTTCAATTAATTCCGAAATTACCCTCTCATTTAAATAAAAATTAAAAAACCCTAAAGACAAATTTCTCCTTTCTCTTCCTCCCGTTCTCCCCATTCTGTTCCCTCTCCCCCTCATCCACATCTCTCTTCCGCATTCTCTATACCATAGCCCACTGTATAAGTACATTTCACTAAGCAATCATCAATTCAGATCTAAGTTTGATTCCTGGCTGTGCATACTACTTTTCACGATTATAAGAATAATAAAAAATCAGACCCTTCAGCACTTCGCCACCATGGACTTTTGGATGGGAAAGAGCACAATTGCAAGAACTGGCGATTTTAAAAACTGTTCTCTTAACCTAAAGTTAACAGTTCCGAAGAAAAACCTCATTAATTGAGGTGATTGAGTATCCAGTAAGCCTGACATGGTATAAGGTGTGGAATCCACTGACAGTGAAGGGCTTAGGTCGATTGTATGCTTTCTCTTTCTATCCTACAAATCTAAGGTGACAATCATGAATGTTACGAAGAAAGCCGAGAACTTTTAAGCATTGAATTTAATTTTGAAAAATCTGATTCAGGTTATTAAAACCCTCTTTTCCTTGGCTACGGATTCTCACATACCGGGAGAGATAGAGAGAGATGTCGACGGATTAATGGGAGGTGGTCTGTTGTTGCACCGAGATGAGGATGAGGGAGAGAGAGAATGAGAATGGGGAGAACGGGAGGAAGAGAAAGGAGAACTTCGTCTTTAGGGTTTTTTAATTTAGTTAAATGAGGGTAATTTCGGAATTAATTATAATTGTAAAGAGTGCCACCTCATCAAGATTTAAAACCATTGATATAGTTCAAACAATGGCTTAGAGTGGGTGTAGAAAATAGAAATAGGGAGTAATATAGAGTCAGTCTAGGGGTACTCCCTATTTCTATTTTCTACACCCAATCTAAGCCATTGTTTGAACTATATCAATGGTTTTAAATCTTGATGAGGTGGCATCCTTTAACAAAAAACCTAATTCCGAAATTACCCTTTTATTTAAATTAAAAAAATCAAAAGACTATCACACGGCTTTCTCTCTTCTTCCTCACATTCTCCTTCTCCTCTCTCTCTCTTAAAAAATAAAGGTTACTCAAAGTCTCCAACCCATCCCCATGTGTTCAAAATATCAAATAGTGTGACGGTTGTTTTGTGGCTTACAACCCATGAGAACGGAGGAAAGGAAACCGAACACCAACGAAGAGCAGAAATTTGAAACACAAAATCAACCCACATCGATTTAAAAAAAAATTACTAAAAAAAAATAACATAAATAAAATGACATCGATACACAGAAAATCAACCCCATATTTGTTTTACTGAAACATTAAGACAATGAACATAATTTCAAAGATATCATAGGCTAGAATGAAAGAGTGTTCTAGGGTTTTGGTGGAAACAAAACCCTAGAACTCGATGTTCTCAAAGAAGAGGAAACTCAATATAGTTGCATTCTCTCTCTGCTTTAGATAGAATCATAGCAAACTCACACATGCTTTGTACCGGCAATGGAATTTATTAGTGGGCCTGTGAGTTATTTTCCATCTTTAATTATCAATCAAAACTTATATGAATGGTTAGTAGCATTGACTTAGAGAGAGAGAGAGAGAGAGAGAGAGAGAGAGGCGTGTGAGTCTTTTTTTATTTAAATAAAAGGGTAATTTAGAAATTAGATATTTTAGTAAAGGTTGTCACCTCATCAAGATTTAGAACCATTGATGTAGTTCAAACCAGTGTTTTAAAACTTGAAAATGCGACTTGACTCGGAACCTTGTCAAGTAGAGTCAATTTGAAAACTCGGGCAAAACTCATCCAAGTAATGACACTTAAAACTTAAACATATGTAATATTTTTCTAATACTATATATATGGTACAAATTCAAAATAAATGATAAAACATGCCTAAAATGAGATATATAATTCAACACAATTCATCAAATACAATCTATAAATAAGACTAACCATCCATCATTTATAATTTCATATAACTAGTTAAATGGAATCATGGATTAATGGAGCATCAGATCATGCTATATTCAATATCAGAAACCATTATCACTAATTCACTACAGTCAAGGCCAGAATAGTCTGTAATGTAATTTGTATATTGTGGGTGTGTTAAAAAAAACATTATTTGGTCCACTCGGTAGCGTCATTGGGTCGGGTCACCTTGTCTGCGTAGGCCGATCTACTCAGGTTTTTTGTTAAAACTTAAACCATACATCACTCAGGTGAGTCACTCGCTTTTGAGTGTCATTTCCGAGTTTTACCTCCGAGTCGCCTCGAAACCTGATCGAGTCCACTCGTTGAGTTTTAATACTTGGGTTTAAATAGTGGCTTAGATTAGGTGTAGAATTGGGGAGTAAAAATAGGGTATACCCTGATATATATATATATATATATATTCTGATTTAGACCCCGAGTTTCTAAGTTCCTCGACCCAGCTAACTTTTGAGTCGAGTCGATTTTTCGGGTTTTTGAACTATATACTTATCTCAATGGGGCCTTATACCTTCCTAGGTCTATACCTAAGTGGGCTTGAGGGACCCATATCTGGTGACCAATCAACAGATCAATTGCATTTCTTTATGGATACAAACTGATGGCTATTTGGTCCTAAAGAATGTGATAGATGAAATAATTAGAGGGGGGGGGGGGGGGGGAATAGGGTCTGACAAATTAAAATTTTATTCTATTTCCTTAAGCGGAATTTCAATTTTAACAAATTAAAAGGAAATAGAATTTAGCAATAGCACACAAGCAATCAAAATAGTAAATAAAGAGAAGAGTTAGAGAGATGCAAATATAAAAAGTTTGTTCACGAGGTTCGGCAATCCTGCCTACGTCCCTGTTTAAGCTATACCCGCTGGAGGATTTCCCATGATTTACTCAATCGCCAATCTTCTTACGAGCGAAGATAAAGCCTTTACAATGCAAGAGAATCCTTTCTCTTGACTTCAGTCTACTTTCCAGGTAGAGACCAAACCTTTATAAAGCTCCACTCTTCAAGGACAAGAATCCACCGAATCTTAATTTTCTCACTTGTTGAAAAGTGTTTTTACAATCTAAAATTGCTCCTTACACAAGCTGATAGATCACTTGCATGTTCTTTAAGAGTCTCTCAAAGAAATGGAGTTGAATAGCTCAATTTGGACTCTTTTTAAGTTTTCTATGTTTTTAACTAAAAGGATTGATCAATGAATGATAGATTGAGTTATAAAATGATTGGAAGAATTGGAGTTCTTAAATCTTCTTAAATCATCTCATTTTATAGCTCAAGAGATTTTATGACCGTTGGAAGAACATCCAAAACAAATCTAGCCGTTGAAAACTAGTCGTTACAGAGTATTCTGATTCCCGCATGAATTCGTTGACGAGATTGGGTGAGCATTCTGAATTCGTCGACGAGGTTGAGACAATTAGAAAACAGTAGCACTGCCGCTAATTTCATCGACGAGATTGAAGTTCTTGTTCAATTTCGTCAATGAGATTTTCTGTTTTATTCTGAAATCTTCTTAAATAGACCTTAATGATGGGAATGAATTCCTTGGTCTTTTGGTTTATCTTTATCATGTTTTTGGTCATTTCAAATGATGTCCTAAGGCCTTAAAATATTAATCAATTTAGTCTTAGACTCCTATGGTCATTTTCAGCTTTTGAGCAATTCAAACAACCAAAACTTCGAGGACTTTACATAAGTCCTAAACTCTCTCACTAAAAATATAAAACAATTAATCCTTCTAGGAGAGTCTTCATTCTCTAACTTGATCTTGATCATCTTCTTGAATTTCATCTTTAAGCTTTAAGATCTTCCATTTCTTGTTCATGATCCGACTTGGACTCTGGGTATGATCTTCAATATCTTCAATATGATTCAACTTGACTTGCTTTGACTTGATGATGAATCTTCTTTGAAGATTGTGTCATTTTCATGCTTTTTGTTTGAATGACTTGCTAATGCTCTTCATAAACTGGTTTTCACATAAACTCATTTGAGACAGTAGCATAATTCTCATTACATTATTGTGTTATCATCAAAATTAATGATGTTACCTTAGGTTGAAAACCAAGGCTAACAGTTTTTTGGCCTAGTATATTTCCCAAGTAAGATCTTGTTTTTTTTTTGATTGATAATCAAAGAGATAAATTAAAATAGATGGGAAATAAGTACAAGATAGAGGGAGTACAATGCAAACATGAGTTTACACTTGCGAAAATTTGAAATAGTAAAATAGAGTAACAGATCTTGAATTATGCTAACTGTCATCCCAACAAAGATCCCAGATTCACCCCTCCATTCCGTATTGAAACCCAGTGCAAGATCAATAGGCAAATACGAGCTCGGATAAGAGAGATAGATGATGGGGAGTTTTCAAAAACTCTCCGATTTCTCTCTTTCCAAATGGACCATGAAATAGATCTAGGAATCACCGACCAAATTGCACTCTTAGCACCATCTGCACTAGCCAATGACCCATGATAAGAAATTCCGAAAGGAAGACTCAATTCACCCTTAATCGGGAGAGAAAATACCCCCAAATAACATCCACAATAGGATAGTGTAACAGTAGGTGGTCCACCTTCTCTTCCACTTGGAGGCATAAGAAACATCGATTAGTTATACTCCACCCTCTACTCTTTAAGTGATCACACATAATGATTTTATCCAATGATACATTCCAAATGAAGAAGGAGACCTTGGTGGAGCAGAATCAAGGGTAGACAATAAGAGGCCCAACTCCTCGAGTTTCCAGTGGTTCAAATCTCTTCTCAGTTTTAGACACCACACTCCTCTCCCATTTCTTATCTAACAGATCTTGATCTAGCGTGAGTAGAAATATATTGCAAAAGGACTTTTTTAACGGCACAAGACCCCACTAGAGATCTTTCCAGAACCGCTTCTCTGTCCCTCTCCCCACCTTGAATCTACACCGAGGCACAACTAGATGATCTACTGCTATGATACCCTTCCACAGACCTACCCTGTAAGATCTTGTTGAATGCTGGCTTTCACTCTTTGCACCTGAGCCATGTCTACAGAGGGACAATTGACTGTATACTTAGCAATATACTTGTAATTTCTACCGATAAAAAAAATGCTTAGTAATTTCTGAATGAGAGGCAAGTTATTAGTGGATGGAACAGGAAAATTGACTGTATATTTAGTTCTGAATGAAAGGCAAGGTATTAGCGGATGCTATATCTAGATTGAAAATATCCTCATCTCTGTACTTCAATAGTGTGGCGATGGGAACTTGAAACTCTCTACTCTAGGAAGAACTTGAGACCATGGACTCCCACTACATGATGGTCTAAAAGGAAAGAGTTTTGAAGAACAAATAGCATCTGTTGTCGTGATTCTTAAGAATGGTCACCTGAGTTTTTGTAAGTGCCTGATTCAGTGCTTGTTTATGAATCCCTAGTAGACCCAACTCTTAGATGACTTGTGTTTCAGTAGTCTTTTGTAAGTGCCTGATTCAGTGCTTGTTTATGAATCCCTAGTAGACCCAACTCTTAGATGACTTGTGTTTCAGTAGTCTTTTTAGATTCCCTGAAAAGATGCACTAGATAATTTTTATGCTTGCAGGTGATGGGTGAGGTGGCGGATGGGGAGTTGTTGGAGGGTGAATCAGAGGTCTCATCGTCTAGAGCCATGAGCATGTAACTTCTCTACCACCACAAGTACGTTAGCATGTGTAAAATTTCTATTTACATAAATTTGCAATTTGAAGTATGGTGTAATTTCCTCCTTGTAAAACAGCAAGCTTCTTGTTCAATGGAAAGCAAAAGGAAAATGTAACATGCTAATTTAAGCATACCACTGTATAAAACATTTCTCATTTGCGGAGGAAGGGGTTATTTATGCGATGAGAAATGTCAAGACTCCATTTTTTTTAAAAAAATGGCCCAGTCCTTGAATTTGTGTCACCATTAATTTGACATGGGCAAGAACCTATGATGGATAGTTGGCAGTCGGATTCTCAAACATTGGCCAAGCACGTAGGGAATATAGAATGCCCACACCATTGAGCAACGCGTGGTTTAGAGTATTAACCTCCCTTGTTGCAGATGACCATACATACAAATGTAGTTTGATACTCTAAAAAGCGTTACAGATTCTTATTTGGAATCCCTTATAGGGAGAGGACTCTTTAGCACTTGAGAGTCGTTTCCTTCTGAAACCCTAAAAAGGATAGGCATGATAGTGAAGGGGCTCTCAAATGAAAGGACAACTTTTCCTGTAAGTTTAAATTGGGTCATGCACCAGAGTGCTTTTCCTGCTTCTGAATATGGGTTTTGTGTGACTCTATTATGCAGCAGAGCCACTAAGAGCATAGATCCTCCCATTCAGTGTGCAACAGTAAAAGAAGGATGCTCAAGGTGATTCATTTCAGTTACAAGAAAGATCACAACATATATTCTGCAATTACTAGAAAGTATAGGGGCCGAATCACTCAAGACTGTTTGAACTTGTGCAACAAAGCCTTGCCTCGAGTAGAGAGGCATCTTATACTTGGACAAGCTCTTTACAGTTATGGCCAGGGGTTTCCTCTTAGGAGGCAACTCCTAATCCCCTTTAACAAGTTTTTAAATTTGCATTTAGCAAGTTCCTTTTTCTTTGTTTAACAACTTCTTTTGAAGATATGTTACATGTTTTAAAATTGCAGTCATGTATTTTAGCCTAGAAATCATCATTTTTAATATACAAATCCTAAAATGACATTTGTAACGTCATGGATGGTTCATAACAACCTTTTCATTTTAATAACTAAAATCCATTTAAAATCCGAAAAGGCTCAATTTCCTCTCAACATATTTTTAATAAAAACAGGATAAAAGATACCTTTTAAAATGACATGAGTGTTTTGATAATTTTTCAACTCATGGACATTTTCTTATTATTATTTTTAATTAAGAATTTGGGAGATTGATAACTTTTAGGAATTCATAGAAAACTCTCTCATAGGTCATAGAAAGTCATGTAGGCTCTAAAGGGGTGGAAATTGAGTACTTCCACCATTTTCCTTTTTTTTGTTGTTGTTTGGTAGAAGTACTCTCACCATACCCAGGTGGCTGGTGAATTGTTGTAATATCCTGCATCGCGTGGCACCCAGCCATAGGCAGGATAATATATGCAAAAAGTCTTTTTTAGCAGGACGTCAGGTCTAGCAATGTTCCAGGGCGTCCTAGGGTTAACCGATTAGAACAATTTTCAAATGGCTTAAACCTTTCTTATGTGATGCATTTAGTTTTAATTATATGCAGCAAATAAAAAGTTGTTTTTTAAGCAGCATAGACAATTATTTGCTGGAAAGTGATTAAAAACTCTCGATAGTACCTACTATCCATTGGATTGAACATCTAATGGTGCCGAGACACAAATGCTTTAAATGATGGGTCCCACTTAATGCTCAATCCAACGGTCAAGCTCTCGATAGTAGGCACTATGAAGAGTTTTAAATCACTTCCTTTGTTTGCTACATATAATTTCAAAATCCTAATTTTTTCTATCAACTTAACATGTTCTAAAGTGAGGCCTTGATTAACCCCTAGGACACACCCCCACCTCTTGCGTGAGTGGTAGAGGTGTGACCTTCAATGGAGGAGGTCTAGGGATCTAATCCCACCCGGGTATGAGTAAGCAAGAGCTCCACTGCCCAAGCTAACTACTACTGACAGTCTGAATCTACTAAGAATTTCCATTACCAAAAAAAAAAAAAAAAAGATTAACCCCTAGGACCGTACGGTCTCAAAAAGTTTATTCAATGCAAAACGGAAGAATGCTATTGAGTTAGAAGTGATGCTTGGTGATAGATAAATGGATTTATTGAGAATAACATGAATGATTTACAATGACCTTTGTAAGATTTATATAAAGATATGGATTATATTTAAAATAGAAACAAAACCCCAATCAAATCTATCTTACCTAATCAAATCAAATCTAATTTAATTCAAATTCAAATATATGATGAGATACGGTGTATCTCATCACACCATATTACACCACTACATATTATTCTCTAATACTCCCCCTCAAATACATGAGGATCGAGATCTTCATGAGTTTGTCAGAAGTCTAGTACTCCTCACTCTTGATCTTCCTTGTTTGTTGACGAAGAGCTAGAAAATTTAATTGTGCTTGGTGGTCACCGTCAGCCTGTGAAGTCCATCTCTGTCGCATCCCGTTCATTTTTATGAGTCTGTCAGAGCTCGTGACCTACTAGATCAGGCTGCCATGATCTTCTCCCAAAGCACATGAAGTATGACAAGAGATTTAAAGAAAAAACTCTCGTTGAAAATTTCAATAAATGAAAAGAAAATGAGAGATCGTGAGACATGAGTATGAGTATGAGAACTGGGGTTGTAAAGGTATAGAGGATGATAATATAATTTTATTTAAAACAATCACTCGGTGAGGCGGCACCACCCACTGGAAAAGCAGAATCAAACAAAAAGGAATCAAAATAGGCGGTGGATCACCGATTCTAATACCATGATAGATAAGGGATTTATTGATAATAACTTGGATGATTTACAATGACCCTTGTATGGTTTATATAAAGAAGGATTACATTTAAAATAGAAACAAAACCCCAATCAAATCTATCTTACCGAATCAAATCAAATTCAAATATATCATGAGATACGGTGTATCTCATTACACCATATTACACTCCTACATATTATTCTCCAATACTTGGTGCTTGGGATCCGCTCATCATCCTTGTTAACCCCAACAGATCTCTGCAGTGCCTAAGATTCGTCTTTGAGTCAAAACAAGAGGGAATGCAACCCAAAATGGAACTAGTATTGTGGGTTAGGTGCCATGTACCATACGCATTTACTGAGGGGTACATAGCCTATCTTAATCAGATTTGTTCTCAGTACCGTCCTATAGCCAATCCAGGAGATCTCTACGATGCCTACCGGTAGAAACCTAATTATCTTGCTCATTTTAGCCCTTTTTATGATTTAATTGCATGAAAATGAAGTCATCTAGAAAAGTAGCAAAAGACTTAAAATGAAAAATCGGACTTGTCAGAGTTCCGATCGACCGTGCCATAAGCTGTGATCGATCGGGCAAGAGCACAAAGTTTTTTGGGATTCTGTCATAGCTCCAATTGATCGGAGATGCCAGTATCGATTGATCGCTGGCTCCAATCGATCGCCCAAAAGTTGCGATCAGTTGGAAATCGAGCACATAAATTCAAAAAAGCTTGCTTTTATGACTTATTAACATTTTAGGGTTTCCAACCCTATAAACACTTTTTATTTTGTGAACCTTAGGTGAGAAAAACATTCTAAGCTTTTGAGAAGAACAAAAAGGGGGAAAAACCTAGGGTTTGAAGGAGCTTCCAACTAGAGAAGGAGGAACGCTTGAAAATCGAGATCTAATGATTTCGCAAGCGATTGACTATAGGGAGACGATCTTGAGAGGTTTGATACTTTGTATAATTAATGATTTTAATTAATGAGAATTGTTAGTTTCAAGATCATGGTTAGGTATTGATAAATCCTAATTGAGTATAATGATTTTTGATCGGTGCTAATTATTAAACATTTATACACCTTAAACTTCAGTTGTTAATCCATTTGAGCCCATTTATCTATTACGATACTTCACTTGGGTGTTCTTAGTGTTTTCAGGTTCATGCGAGGAAAAGAAGACAAAATAATCATTTACAAGCTTTAAAGTCTCTTGTGAATCGCTACCGAGTAAAGATCCGAGCTAAAGAGAAGTAGAAATGCAAAATCAACCCTTATTAGGTGTTTGGGGCATAACTCCTTAACCGTAGCTCCGATTTAGGCCCATAATATATCAAAACGACTGGCTCGAAAAGCTCTACAACTCCCGTCAAGGAAGTTTATACAAATTCTGTAATCACCGATCGATTGGAGCCATTTTGGCCGATCGATCGGCGGACGCCGTTTTGGGAGTTCTGTAACCACCGATTGATCGGCGCCTCTTGGCCGATCGATTCGGCGGACGCCATTTTGGTGATGTTAGAAAGTGTAAAAATTGGATTTTTGAGCTTGTTTTGGATGTTTCTAAAGCTACACTTCATTGAGACTCTCTCTCTATAAAAAGGAAAGCATCATTCCTTGCAAAATGTTCTGAATTTTGAGATTTGAAAGAGAGAAGGCTCTAGAGATCTGTGAAGGTTGGAGGATGGATTGCTTGTATTCTCCGTGTTCTTCATCGAAAGCGGTGCCCCTTACTCTCGCTATGAAGTAATTCATTTTTCTAGGGTTTAGATAAAACCCTAGCCAAGTAACTGTGTCTCTTTGTACTTTGTTTTAGTTTATTCAATTGTGAACAATGATTTCATAATAAGAGAGTTATTCATAACCAGAGTTTATTGATTATATTTGATTTTAGTGTGATACTATTCTTGTCTTAGGTTTTATTATATTGAAATTGAAATCATCCATCTTGATTTTCTGTGATTATTAATGTGAATTTAATGCAATGGTTTTTATTGTCGAGGAATTAAATTATAGGATATTTTATGCTAAGGGAAGACGAGTGATTTCACAACCCTAGTTTAGTGTGTATCACTCGTGCTAACCGAAGATAGGATATGCCTAGGGTCTAATCCCTTGAATCATTCTAGATGGATGAGTGGAGTCTTGTAGTCACTCTCATCCCTATTGTTTACATTGTGATGGAGTTGAATAAATGCATTAGGGACCAGTTATGAAACTAGTGAAGGATTTGAACACTCTAGATTTTCTCTCACTGATATATCATCAAAAACTCTTAGTTTAATTAGTTAAAATAGAATTTGTTAGTTCAATTTCCACTCTTAGGTTAAAATCAATCCAACCAAATCAACTTGTTACTCCTTGATTCACAATCAATCATGAGATAAAAGCAATCAAACCAGCACAGTCCTCTGTGGTTAGACACCCCATACTAGTCACTATTCTACGGAATTGTAGCTACTACGAGATTTATTTAATTGATGATCAATTTTTGGCGCCGTTGCCAGAGATTGCTGGAACGGTTTAGTTGCTTAAATCAAAAGATTAAAACTGAGTCATTTTATTCAAATAATAATAATAGTAATAAATCTTTTATTGATCTCTAAAATTCTGTGTTGCAGGTATCAATTGCTTAGATTGAAAACAGTGCTTAGCTAAAATTTTAACAGGAAAGCTACTATTTTGCAAAACCAAAAGTTACCCAATTATTCAATTGTCAAAAGCACTGTAAGTATTATCTCATCTGAAGTGAATTATTTTACAAATTGGTGTCTGTCGAACATAGAGTTTGCCTCTAGGGTGTATGCACGGTAGACGGTCTTGTAAACCAGAGTTAATCCCTATCAATTCAGAGTTAGAGCGTACCACTAGGCTTCTCAAGGCTTCGGCCCAATTCTACTCAAACCTAGAGACTACCCATTTATCTAAAATGTCTGAAAATCAAGACCCAACAAAGTCTTTGAAGGAATACTTTGTTCCGTCATCATACTCTTCTCCTTCATGCATCCGATTACCGGACACTATGGCAGCCCACTATGAGATTAAGTTCAACACAATTCAGATGCTCTCATCCTATCACAGACTTAGTAATGAAGAACCCTATAAGCATCTGGATGATTTTAATAAAATCTGCACTACCTTTAAGCTGTAGAATTTTACAGATGATGCTCTCAGGTTGCGCCTCTTCCCATTCTCCCTGAAGGACAAAGCCAAATATTGGCTTAACTCTCTTGAGGCCAACACTATCCACACATGGATATAGGAATTCTTAAAGAAATTTTTTCCCATTGGCAAAACCAATCAAATAAGGTGAACCATCATGAGTTTTTCTCAAATTGATGGTGAACTTTTCACGAGTCATGGGAGAGATTCAAGGATCTCCTCAGAAAATGTTCCCACCATCAGATTCCTAAATGACAACTTGTCCAAGCATTTTATGATGGTCTATCTCAATTCAATCGACAGATGGTTGATTTCTCATCTGGAGGGATGTTTATGACAAAGAGCGAAGTGCAAGCATGGGAATTATTCAAAAATTTAAGTAAAAACACCTTACACCATGCTTCCTCCAGTCGTTTTGAGAGATAACATTCCACTCCAAATCCAAAGTGAGGCATCTATGAAGTGGGCACTTCTAATGATGTCTCTTCTAAAGTGGATGAGTTATCTCAAAAATTAGACCAACTAATGGCTGTAGGGAAATCTCTCTACACACCCTCTCAACCAACTCCCAATCAGAGAGAGGTGTGCCCTATCTGTTCTAGCCCTACACATTATGTGCATGAGTGTCCTGCTGCAAAGCAATTTCTAGAATTTGTTCAAGAGCATGTTAATGCTGCCTACACTCGCCCGGGTAATGATCTCTACTCTAATACATACAACCCAGTGTGGAGAAATCATCCCAATTTCTCATGGCAGCCCCAAGCTCAAGGGAACACTTCTCCCCAAGCTCAAGGAAATTCCTTCTCCTAACTCCAAGGGCCGAATGCTCCACCATTTCAAAATCAGCCCAACTACCATCTTCCCCAACAACAATAATTCCAACACTCTACTCCTCCCCCTCAAAGGAACTCATCTTTCGAGGAGAAAGTGTTGAATACTTTAAAAGGGTTGGAGGCCAACACCCAATTGCTGCACTCTCATTCCCAATCTATCCAGGGGCTTGAGTCCCAAGTGAGACAATTAGCAAATGCCATATACAAGAGAGGAAGGGAAGCTTCCAAGCCAACCAGTGAGCAACCCTAGGGGTGTAAACATGGTTGATGATGCTCAACACAATGAAACTCATCATGAGCATGTTTTTGTCATTACCACCCTAAGGAGTGGGAAAGTAGTTGATAACCAGGTTAGGGAGAAAAAGAGTGAAGAAGAAGAGGTCATGGTGGAGCCAATGAAATCCAAAGGAGAGGAGGTGAGTGTCTCTGAGAAGGACTAAAGTCTTTCCCCATATTTATCTAATCCCACTCCCTCGACATCCTATCTACCTAAAGCCCCCTACCCTCAATGCTTAAATGATCATTCTCCTTTTGAAAAAAGGGGAGCTAAAGTTGATGATAAAATGAAAATTTTTAAACAAGTCAAGATCAACCTCCCACTCATAGATGCCATTAAGCAAGTCCCGGCTTATGCCAAGTTTCTTAAGAACCTATGCACTGAAAAACGTAAATCTCGGACTTATGTGTCCAAGAAGATCCTTCTCACTGAGCAAGTGAGCTCCATTATCCTACACAACACTCCTCCTAAATTCAAGGATCTTGGTGCTCCTACCATTTCATGTATTATTGGAGATCACTCCATTAATCGAGCACTCCTGGATTTAGGAGCAAGTGTTAATTTGTTACCCTTCTCGGTGTATAAGCAACTAGGCTTAGGAGAGCTTCAACCCACATCCGTCATGTTGCAATTGGCGGATAGATCTATGACAAAGCCTCACGGGGTGATTGAAGATGTTCTTATCAAAGTTGACAAATTTTACTTTCCAGTCGACTTTCTTGTCTTTGACATGGAACCCGTGCATAATTCAAAAAGCCAAATTCCAGTCATCCTTGGTCGTTCTTTCTTGGCCACGGCCAATGCTTGTATAAATTGTAAGACTGGGGTAATGGATGTGTCATTTGGTAACATGAAAGTTCGGTTGAACATTTTCACCACACCCGAACAACAACAGAAGGGAGAGGAGTGTTTTATGGTGAATGTTAGTTATGAAATAATTGAGGAGACCCCTCCTTATGCCTTAACTGAGAATGCCTTAGAGGCATCACTCGCTCATCTCAAGCCCTCGGACCTCAATGAAGAAAAACCCAAAGAGGATAGCAATTATGTGTTACCTTTCATCAATCTCAAGGGCTTTCAGTTTGAGAAGTATAAAGTGAGAATTACATGCCTATGCTTATTCAACCATTTTTTCGCTAAGCGCAGGTCTTGCAAGTTATATTATACACCTGCAACCTTTCAAAGGTCTATAGTCTCCAAAGTTTTTGACATGGATAGGCATGTACTCAAAGCCAAAGCCCAACTTCACCAGCCCTATGTTGAGGGCATTAAGAATGGGATGATGACCGAATTCATTGAGTGTTTGGACCCCGTCTTGGTAGACGGTTGAGAATTGTACCGTGTCTGGCTGAAGACAATAAACTTAGCGCTTGTTGGGAGGCAACCCAATGTTTTTTGTAGACTTACTTGAGTCTAAGTTTGGGGTGGTTCTCCACCCCCGACAGTTTTTCGGTTTCAAAAATAAAAATAAAAAATGATTCGATGTGCTTTATCCCAGGTTGAGTCATGTGTTGCTCTATCTTAGGCTCTTTGGATTCTTGATGTTTCTAGATATATTTGTTTCATGATATTTATCTCTTGACATTTGTGGTTTCTCTCTGTGTGTACTTTCTTTCTCACTAACCTTGCAAGATACAGTTTTAATGAAGTTCGGGGTGATCTCTGCTTGATAAATCTTTTATCTTCCTCCTCCTTTTTCATCTTTGATGCATGGATTGCCCTCACCTGTCAGGTATTATTGTTCCCCCTTATTTGTGCTTTAATTCTTTTTACATTGAGGACAATGTAATCTTTAAGTTTGGGATTGGGATATAACTGTCATTATTTGCTGACTAGGCATCCATGCAAGAGGGTAGGGTGTGCAAACAAATGAAATTACAAAATTGATCTATTTCTAAATCTAAATTGTGATACATATGTTATAATCCACTCATTATTGATTGGCTTAATTTGAGAACACATGATCCCAAATAGATACAATTCTTACTATTGACTGAACTTTGCATGTTGAAAATTTATGAAGTCATGAGTCACCTTGAGAAATTGCATGAGCACTCTACCATATTGTCTTGTGGGGTTTGAAACTGAATCAATCAATTGATGTTTTTGAAACCCCTGAAGAAGTTAGGTGACCTATAAATTGAAAACCACCCTTGGCTAAATTGAAATTTTTTTAATGATACAAATGGATTACCTGACTAGGTTTGCACTTAGTAACCGGGCCTCCTGTCTCACTAAGCAGAGAGTGTTCATGTCAAACCGTGTGAACACTATAAAAGATAAAAAAATCACAGAAAAGTTATACCTCCACTAATATTATTTAATCTTTGAACCGAACTCCTACTTAGTAACCGGGCCTTCTGCCTCACTAAGCAAAGAGTGTTCGCATCAAACAGTGGAGGTTTAGAACAAATATTTATCAAGAAGGACTAGTCTGAATTCGGAGCCTATTTGACTCAAGTTAATAAGCCCTATGAGTGTCTTAACACCTGGTGCCTTAAGACTGTCTGGTTTGGGAGTCACTGGCCTAACACTTGCTACACGGGTTGTCTAGAAAGCTTAATGAACTTAGACTCTGCATAGTCCACTCAATCAATAAAAAGAAAGAAAAGTATCAAGAAAAAGCCTTGGGTCGGTAATTAAATTAATGAGAAATCTGATAACGGAAGGGGTGATAGAACGTCTGTTGAAAGAAAATCTTGAGATCACATATTCAATTGATAATCACACTACACATCAAATGAGACAAATGACCAATCTTTAAATAAACATAAATGTTCAGAATTGTGCAAGGTCGTGTGAAATTGAGAATATGGAGAGTTAAGAATAAAGCCGGTTAATAATGAGAGAATTATGCTGTATGTATCATGATATTTTTACTAGTGCATGTCATACTTGAGCATAGGTGCAGAGTTGCTGGGAAATACTGATGTTTGTGGGTATCGTCACTGGTAAACCCTCACGAGACTTCACACATCCACTAGGGCCACCTAAGGGTTTAAAAGGCTTGTTGCATATGCCAAATGTAATCGGGGATCCCACGAAAGGGAATGTAGTTTAGTTTAGCTTAGTTTTATATTTATTGCTCGAGGACTAGCAATATGTAAGTTTGAGGTTGTGATCGGTGTTAATTGTTACACATTTATGCTTCTTAAACTTCAGTTGTTTATCCATTTGATCCCATTTTTCCATTACGATACTTCACTTAGGTGTTTTTAGGTTCATGCGAGGAAAAGAAGACAAAAATAATCATTTACAAGCTTTAAAGTCTCTTGTGAATCGCTACCGAGCAAAGATCCGAGCTAAAGAGAAGTAGAAATGCAAAATCAACCCTTATTCGATGTTCAGGGCATAACTCCTTAACCGTAGCTCTGATTTAGGCCTATAATATATCAAAACGACCGGCTCGAAAAGTTCTACAACTTTTGTCAATGAATTTTATATAAATTCTGTAACCACCGATCAATCGGAGCCATTTTGGCCGATCGATCGGCGGACACCATTTTGGGAGTTCTGTAACCACCGATCGATCAGCGCCTCTTGGCCGATCGATTCGGCGGACGCCGTTTTGGTGATGTTAGAAAGTGTAAAAATTGGATTTTTGAGCTTGTTTTGGATGTTTCTAAAGCTACACTTCATTGAGACTCTCTCTCTATAAAAAGGAAAGCATCCTTCCATGCAAAAGGTTCTAAATTTTGAGATTTGAAAGAGAGAAGGCTCTAGAGATCTGTGAAGGTTGGAGAATGGATTGCTCGTATTCTTCGTGTTCTTCATCGAAAGCGGTGCCCCTTACTCTCACTATGAACTAATTCATTTTTCTAGGGTTTAGATGAAACCCTAGCCAAGTAACTGTGTCTCTTTGTACTTTGTTTTAGTTTATTCAATTGTGAACAATGATTTCATAATAAGAGAGTTATTCATAACTAGAGTTTATTGATTATATTTGATTTTAGTGTGATACTATTCTTGTCTTAGGTTTTATTATATTGAAATTGAAATCATCCATCTTGATTTTCTGTGATTATTAATGTGAATTTTATGCAATGGTTTTTATTGTCGAGGAATTAAATTATAGGATATTTTATGCTAAGGGAAGACGAGTGATTTCACAACCCTAGTTTAGTGTCTATCACTCGTGCTAACCGAAGATAGGATATGCCTAGGGTCTAATCCCTTGAATCATTCTAGATGGATGAGTGGAGTCTTGTAGTCACTCTCATCCCTATTGTTTACATTGTGATGGACTTGAATAAATGCATTAAGGACCAGTTATGAAACTAGTGGTGGATTTGAACACCCTAGATTTTCTCTCACTGATATATCATCAAAAACTCTTAGTTTAATTAGTTAAAATAAAATTTGTTAGTTTAATTTCCACTTTTAGGTTAAAATCAATCCAATCAAATCAACTTGTTACTCATTGACTCACAATCAATCTTGAGATAAAAGCAATCAAACGAGCGCAGTCCTTTGTGGTTCGACATCCCATACTAGTCACTATTCTACGGAATTGTAGCTACTACGAGGTTTATTTAATTGACGATCAATTTTATGTGATTTTAAGGACTGGATCTAAAGATCTGGCATGAACTGATGTAAAAGATATTGATAAAATTAATGATTTTGTTTTAAATTGTTATTATTGTTGGAACATGAAATATGATGGGTCTTGATTTAATATGGAGGAAGAGAATGAACGATGATTATGAATTAATTGTGGAGGATGGAATGTATATTGGATTATGGTGGAATGAATGATGAAGGATTTATAATTTTACATTATTTGATGACATTGATAATCTTTTAATCATGAATTGATATTAATATTCTGTTAATAGATAAGTATTATGGTATGATTTCACATGTTAAATTATGCTTATTTATGCATCTATAATGATTAAATTTCTGGATAGGTTTATACTTAGAGGATGATGCTATTAATCTAGAATTCTCTAACTATTGTGGTATGGGACCATTATAATGGAGTTTTGATGGTAAGGTATCGGAACCTAAGAGATAGCCTAGATGAAAATTTAATTATGACACGATCAAACAAAAGTCTCATAGCATATATAGTAGGTTGGTAAGTTTACACGAGTCCACGAGTTTGTAAGTCTGCATATGCATCCATGACTGATAGGACACTGGTATGGACCTAGTGAGGACAGATATGAGCATGAAATTTACATGCAGATATGGATATGAGCATGAAATTTTACATGCAGATGGTACAAATATGAATATTGAATTTACATGTAGATGGTATGGACCTTAGAACTTATATGGACCTTGGAACTTTGTTACGGAATTGGTAAACCTGTGATGACATGGAAATATGGTACGAATCTTAAATGGTATGGACCTTGGAACCCTAGTATGATAATGGAAATTTGTATAGAAACATGTATGGACCTAGGATGAATGGACATGAATCTGAATATATATCACAAGTCTGCATTAGTCATGAATATGAAAATATTATGGAATGATCATATGAACTATTTTAAATGTTTCCACACTCTGATATTATGAGATATGATATAACTGAAAATGCATATTAATTATATTGTTGATTATGTTTTGCATCCGCTGAGTATTTCCAATTGTAGCTAAACTGTTATTATTTGGTAGGTTCGAGCTTTGACATCTACGCTCCAGGACCGTGGATGAGTAAGAATTCGAAGAGGAGCCTGAAGGTAATCAGCATGAGGAAGAGAGGGATCTGGGTAGATGGCCCTATTATTGAGACAATAGTTTTTTTTTTTTTTTTTTTTTTAAATTTTAGTTTGAAAAAAGGGTTGTATTAAGTAATTAATTTGATGTTGCTTATGTTTGAATTCAGTTTTAGATTTTGTGATCACATGGGATGATCAGATTTAATTATATATGGTTAAGATTGATAATTATGTCTTCAGATTTTAGTTGATGTCATTTCATTTATTGAAGACCTTAATGGAGAATTTTTATTAATGTTAAAGAAATTTTGAGACTCATATGCTTATATGCCTTATATGCTATTAGGATAAGTTAGATATGCAGTGTCTCGGGTCCAAAGTCCTATTTGACCAATATAAGATTTTGGGCGCGCGACACTACCTGATCATAAGCCAAAAATGACAAGATCATCAACCACAGTGTCCATTACCTAAGATATTTCATCCTCCAAACAAGCTAAGGGCATCTAAAATCTGTCCTAACCTTCTTGGAGGTAGAGCCATCTTTGCCTGGGATTTGGGATACTCCAACATGGAAAATAATCCACTCCTTGCTTGGTGGAGCGAGGAGCGCGTCTTGCCTCCTAATCGCCAACACGTGAGTTGAGGGTGAGGCTTAGTTGGTATATTTGCTGCTGATCTGACCTAAATCCACTAAACTGGACCGTACCCGTAGCTTGGTTCTACTATAATGGAGAACAAGAGAGCAACATGAGAAAGAAAAGGGTTAATGGCAGAGAGTATAAGAAGGAGAGTTGAGGAACAAGGTAGCTAGCAATGGCAGATCAGGCTCAGGGATGGAGGTTTTATAAACTCCAAGAGGTCTCTCGTCTAAGGTTAGGGTAGTGTATTGTCTTATTGTCTCAACGAAGAGGGGTTGCCTCCTATTTATAACATTTTCTCCAAGGTTGTTAGGGAGACTTGATTATTCTATTAGAATATAACATATGTGCCAGGTCATCGGAATTAGTTAGGGTAAGAGTCAATGAGAATTTGTCACCCCAGTTTATCTAAGTCATCATGACCATATGCCATAGTGAACATGTTCCTTAGGTTAGTGGTAGGGCAGTCCAACCACTAATAGATCTTCTTAAACCTTCCAAACCACAACAAAATCTCATCCTAATGGGTAACGTGAATGAGACTTCACTAAGGCGAGCCATAGACCTTGGGGAAGCCTGTCAATTAGATGAATTCATTTGCCTTGGGCTATGCATTGATCCAAGGGCTTTATAAAAATGTACTTGAGCCTTGTGGGGAACCAAGGACTTTGATGGGAGGCTCGGGAGGTAATCTAAGACTTACACAAGATGTCTGGGAATAGTCCAAGGCTTTGATGAAATGCCTAGAGGAGGAGTCCGAAGGCTTTGGCACGACAGCCCTTAGTAACCCAAACCGTCTGTTTACCCTCCTGCTCCCGCTCTCAAACCTCGCTCTCACGGTTTGAGAGCGGATTTGTGCAGAGAGCGCGGTTTCCATTTTCGTAAATTGCGGGCTTCATTTTTATAGAGCGTGGGCTTCATTTTTATAGAAGATAAACAGTGAAATCGTGAAATTTACACCTTTACCCTTTCTCATGGGTTTAAGTTTAACTCTTACGGAAAGACAAAGTCTTTTCAATTTTCATTTGTTTTTCATTAATGTGTTGTGTGACTCTTGTGTCAGTGTACGTGTGTACATAAAGCCTTATTTTTCAACTCTTTTTTTATTATTCTTTATTTTTTTAATCTACTGAGTTCATGATTCTTTGCCAATTGGGATTGAACTCTCCATGAGTTCAATCACACTCAAAGCCAACACAATTTCTCTTTTAATCTTTAGAAGTTTGATTAAGATTCTCTAATTTTTAAGGTTTAATAATATAATATTACATTTTTTTTAAAAATTAAAATATTATTTATATATATACCGGCGCTCCGGAGGCGTTCTCGACCATATTCTAAATTAAAATTTGACGCATTCCCGCTCCTGCTCCCGCTCCCGCTCCCGCTCCCGCTCCCCGCTTTGGTTACTTAGCGACAACCTGCCTCAAGAAACACAATATGAGGACCTTAGGAAATACATCTGAGGGTTTTGTCCCGACATCCAATCTCAGAAAATACATATGAGGGTTTTGGCCCGACAACCTTCCTTAGTAACACAATTGAAGGACCTTGGGAAAATACAATCTAAGGGTTAAGGGTTGTGGGCTGGACGGCCTACCTTAGGAAACATAATCTTAGGACCCCAGGAAATACAATATATTTGAGGGTTTTAGCTGGATGACCTGCCTCAGGAAACACAATATGATGGTTTTAGCTCAACGGCCTACTTTAGAAAAAAAATACAAAATGAGGACCTCAGGAAACACAACATGAATATCAGGGTTTCGGCCCAAAGACAAAGATGAAATTACAAAGGCCTAATGCCAGAGTTTAGAGCACAATATACCATCTGTTAGTGCAAGTGACAAATCCTAGTGATCTGGGTGGACTGCATGATGACACATGGTAATTGTAATATCCTAACCCTAATTATGGACCCAAGTAAGCTCATAGACTAAATTCAAGACAACACAATGTTTTAGTGGTAGTAGTGGCAATTGTGGTAATTAATGTTTTTTATATTTAATTTATTATTATTTAATTTTTTGTTTATTATTAATTATTGTGTGAGGGCCTAATCATTAAATTTTAGTGGGCCCAACAAAACCCAAATTTGTTGAGGACATCTTTATCTTATAGATTTTGGATAGGGTGCCACCTAGGTTGTGAGCACATCTCAACTATTTTTTCTCTTATTTAATTTGAATTCAAATTGTGGGATACTTGGTCAAGGGACACATGACTCCTTGTAGTTGAATAAGGAGATTCAAATGATGAGTGAAAGGTTATGATTGCAACACATGTCAATGATAGAGAAAAAGGGGCTTTGAGTAGTTATTAGATAGAGAAAGAGGGAAAGTGGTCAAAGAGACCAATGAGAAAGTGCCTTGCCACACCTTTGAAACCCAAAAACGTGGGCACTATGAACACTTACTATTACCTCTTTCAATCAATTCTCATTTCATTTAGTCATTTTATCCTTCTCATCAATTTTCTTGCAAATAACATTAACACCTAGTTACGTAATCTAGAGGAAGATCAACCGGAAGAACAAGCTTGAAGAAGGAAGAGATCAAGATTGAAGAAATTCACCGAAGTAAAACAAAGGTAGGTTCACCTTTATTCTCTTTAAATTAACGCACGACATTGAAAGCATGATCTAGATCTATTTTATTTTATTTGGTGTGTTTATGCATGTTATGAAATATATAGTGTGCTAACAAAAAAAAAAAAAATTTTAAGAAATGCATATGATAGATTGAATGCTTGAATATAAAGTCATTGATTTATGTGTTTAGTAGATCGAATGGTAATGTGGTGCATTAACGAAGGGCATTGGGTCCTTGGGTGAGAGCCCCTAAAGGAGCAAGCTAGGACCATGGGTCCTTGGGTGAAAGGCCCTAAAACCTCCGGAGGAGATCCCTTGCTTGGGATGGCTAGGAGTTTTTAGAAATTGGCTGGGAAACTTTGAATTTTCATATTATTATCCTAATGCTTTACATATAAATTTTTGTTAATTGCATGTATGATTTTGCTCCTTGTTATGTGTTAATTTTTTAAGAATTAGGCTGTGTTCCCTACTGGGCTTCATTGCTCACCCTTTATTATTAATTTCAGATGCTTAATTGAGGATTCATGAAGATTGGACTGGAGAAAGAGAGGACTTTTTATTACTGTTATTTTTATTTTTGTTGTGTTTGACATGTATTGGGTAATAAGAGGATGATTTAACGAATAGTTGCAGTACTTGAATTGTTGGATTTTAATGAAGTTCATTTCATCTCATTATTAGTATATGTTTTCTTTGCTGTAAATTTATTGTGCTTTGGATCAGTTTGGGAAAACATTTTTTATATTTAAATCAGAAAATTAAATCTCAAGGAGTTCCCTATTGATTAAGGAGTTATCAAAAAAAAAATGGGGACTAAAAATGATAAAATTTATATTTATTTTGCATTTTTCTATTTGGAATTTCATTGATGTCTATAATTCTAGTAGTAGAGTACTCATAATTCTTTGAATCTAAGAACCATAGTAGAGATATTGTAAAGTTGAGATAGTGATTTTCAAAGGTCTAAGTTCAATCAGTTATTAAAAAAAAAAAAAAAAAAAAATGGTTCTACTTAGTTTGAGTAACAATCCAATTTTTAAAGTATTTATTAGTATCATTGGTTTTGTTAGTCTATAAAATTCTAGCAACTAAATACTTGGATTTAATCCCATTTCTCTCACCAAAAATTTATTTGAAGTACAATATAGGAAAATATTTTCAAATTGGCAATCGAGTCTAATTTCCTTCTAAGTATGAATAATAATAAAAAAAATACATAAATAAAAACTAATTTTAATATGCCAAAAACATCAATTCCAAATTTAATTACTAATTAACTTTCACCCCCGAATTCTGGATCTCAGGCCAGACCATAGATAATGGGCTGAGTTGTGAGTATTTAGAAATCGGGGCTTAGACATTATTAGACGATGAAGAGTTTCAAGGCGGCATCACTGACACAATCCAAAGAAAAATATGTTCTTAGCTGTTGAAAAGGGCGACTAATTGCCTCTATGGACCATAGCGAGCCAACATTAATAACTATTTCTAATGGGTAATAGAGGAACCTTCAGTACTAACAATTAGTCAGACATTGGTTCCTCTGTTCTTCCTGCTCAAGACAATTAGTTGAGGAGGCCAAATCCTCTACGGCTATAACTGGATTTGGCAAATCCGGTTATCAACCCCCCTAGGGTCACCACGTGTACCCTATGACATTCCTTAACTGTGGTTAAGATTCACCCACCCCTAAGGTTTACCCACCCATCCTTGATTTTTAGAAAAAATATAACTCTTTTTCTAATATTAAAAACATATTTTAAGGGTTTTTTTAATAATAAAATATTACAAAAAAAGAATTAATATTTTAAAAGTGTGCCCTTGATAATCAAAAGTCACATAAAAACCCAACTCACAAACTCCAAAGGCGCTCCGATGCCTCTACCTTTCATATTAATAATCACTACGTAGAGGCAAGTTTGGGTGCCAGGTGACACCCAATGTGGCGGCCTCATAATAATTTTTTTCTAAAAATCAAAGATAGGTGGGTTAACCTAGGGTTGGGTGAATCTTGACCATTATTAATGGGTGTAAAAGGGACACGTGGCCACCTCGGGAGCTTAACCGGTTTTGGCAAAAACCGGTTACAATTGGAGAAGGGGTCAGAATCCTCTCGAGTTCAAACCAGGGAGACTCTCTCCGGTTTGAACCCCTTAGAGATCACCACGTGTCTCCTTTGACACCCCTTAACCATGGGTACGGTTCACCCACCCCTAGGGTTCACCCATCCATCCTTGGTTTTTTTAAAAAAATATTAATTATTATTTTTTAAATTAAAAAAACTGTTTTTAGAGTTTTTTTTAAATATTAAAAACAATTTTTAATTTTAAAAAAAGAATCAATATTTTAAAAAAACCGAAGGATGGATGGGTGAACCCTAGGGGTGGGTTACCCATGGTTAAGGGGTGTCAAAGGAGAGAATCTCCCTGGTTTTAACTCGAGAGGATCCTAAGCCCTGGAGAAGATATGAGTCAATAAAAAATGGCTCAAGATCCTCTCGAGTTCAACTCGAGAGAATCTCTCCGGTTTGAACCCCTAGAGGTTGCCACGTGTCTCCTTTGACACCCCTTAACCATGGGTAAGGTTCACCCATCCATCCTTGGTTTTTTTTTTAAAATATTAATTCTTTTTTTAAAATTAAAAGCTTTTTTTAATATTAAAAAAAATTAAAAGCTTTTTTTTAAAAAACTCTAAAAACAGTTTTTTTAATTAAAAAAATAATAATTAATATATATATAAAAAAACCAAGGATGAGTGGGTGAACCTAAGGGTAGGTGAACCTTACCCATGGTTAAGGGGTGTCAAAGGAGACACGAGGCGACCTCTAGAAGTTCAAACCGGAGAGATTCTCTCGAGTCGAACAGAAGAGAATCCTGTGCCATAACAAATTGGATTTTTTTTTCCAATTCTTTAGTGAGAAGGGAATTTTTTTTTCGAGTCTTTTAAGAGAGAGAGAGACAGAGTTAAAAGTTAGCGCAAACTAGGCCTTGGATTGTCTCTGGCGAAGCCAGAAAGGGCTTATCTCGGGGTTCCATACAATAGGTGACAAGTGGTGGAGAAGTCAAAATCATGGGGCCCATGATTTTGACTTCTCCACCCATTATAAGATGTGGCGATAAGTGTATGAGAATAAGGGGAGAGATATCATATGGGGAGAAGTCAAAATTATGGGGAGAAAATGGAATGACTTCTCCCCACTTTTTTGCCAACTGTCGCACATTGTATGGAACCCGAGAGGGTTTTCTGGCTTCGCCAGAGACAATCCGAGGCCCGCAAACTAATGTTTACTCCCAAGAGACCCATGCAGTTCTCTTTATTAATAAAATCGATTTTCACAATCTTCATAGTTATAGAATCGATTTAAGAGAAGTAGTAGAAATCAACATGGTTCCAGTTCCAATAAAACAATAAACGTATATGCGGAAAAAGCTGAAAGAAAGAAAGAAAGAGAAAGATGGGTCTCTATTTGGCCTTGGACTTGGAGATGAGGTCGAGAACGGTGGGTGTGTTTGGAAGAGCAGGAATCGCTCCCTTCTGGGTTGTACAGATTGCCCCACATGCGTTTGCAAATGTAAGAGCCTCCTTCAATTTCCCCTCATCCTACAGTACATATATACATACATTTTAATAAATCAAATCAAGTAGAGGAAATGATAATTCTATACTATTTTTAGTCTATTAGAAATGAAAATTAAAGAAGAAAAGAGACCTGAAAGATGGAAGCATCTTTGGCAATAGAGAGGAGAAGTGCACCAACGAAACCATCACCAGCTCCCGTAGTATCTACCGTCTTCACTGCGAACCCATTCACCTTTCCTTTGAAGCTCTGAAATTATAACAATACTTTGAGATATTATAGTATGTTTCAAAAGAGAAAATTAAGAAGCTTAATTACCTTAGTGAAGTATCTGCAACCCTTCTCTCCGTCAGTGACCACAAGCAACTTCAAGCCTTCGTACCAGAGAGAGAGCACTACTTCTTCATTCGATGGATCCCCTTGTGTAAGGAAGCCCACCTCATCGTCACTAACCTGTGCCATCCATCCATTGTGGGAATTCCAATCAGTTAGCCAAAACTTTGTAGAATGACTAATGAACATTTGGCTTTTGATGACATGATCATGCCATAATTACCTACTCTGAAATCTCAATTCCGCAGATAATTAGGTGCTTATCATTTTTAGAACCTCACTCCCACTGTTTCAATCTACCTACTCTCGGCTCTCCTACTCTAAAGAGCAAAATTCTCTCTCAAATTCCCAAAAGAGTTGGTATTTATCAAACAAGTAAGAATATGTTTGAGAAATCCCCTGTTTAGTAGATATTATTAACCTTGCGCAGTTTCAATCTAACTCACGATTCTACACTAGAGGGCCAAAATCTCTCTAGTAGGTATGAATTTACACTAGATATACATAAAACATAAGCATACACATGACCACATTAAAATGTAGATACAACGAGATAAAAGAGAAGAAGATTAATTACTATGATTAGGAGCTTTGGTTAAGGAGCAAATCGGAACAACCAAAAATTTGTCTTACGACATGGTTAAGTTGGAAATTACAATGCAAAAGAAGGGTATTTCTATCAACTAAATTTTTTTCAGTAATTCCAAACTACCCCTATCAAGGCATATTTTTCTGAAAAAAGAAATTAACAATGAACAGGAACTCTGGTTGAGGTGCAAACCTGAGCAACCAAAAATTTGCCTTTAGATAGGGGTTGTTGGGAAATTACAATACAAATGAAGGATATTTCTATCAACTAAAACTTTCTCCGGTACTTCCTAAACTACCACTATCAATGCACCTCAACCAGAGCTCTTGTTCATAGATAATCTCATAAAAAACTGAAAAAAAATGCTATACGAGTAGGAGAGAATATTTAAAATTAAAAAAAAACATGATTAAACCAACTTTGATCGAAGAGAGAAAAGTTAATGCAATGGTGTTTTTAATATTTAGTTATTGCTCAACCAAAAAGGTAGTTTAAAAATAAAGGATAATGCTAGCATAGTTAGATATGGTAAAAAAAATGAAGCATGCATGTTAAGTAAGTAAACCAGAAGAGTAACGAGTAATACATACCTTGATGAAGTCAGCTTCCTTCCAGATGCTCTTGATTCCTTCTCGAGCAGCCTCAGGGGAAGGCCACAGCGGGAGGCGTACATTGGGGTCATAGGAGAGCAAGATACCAGACTCCTTAGCGGCTTTCATGGCGGCCATGTGAGCGGATCGGCATGGTTCAGTGATCAAGCTTATAGAGCCATAGTGGAAGATTTTGGCCTGCTTGATAAGTTCCATGTTGAGCTCAGATGGCTGGAGCAGCATGTCGGCACTGGGGTTCCTGTAGAACATGAATTCCCTCTCCCCATTCTTCTTCAAAGTGACGAAGGCCAGCGCTGTCCTTGCGTGAGTGTCAAAGCAAACTCCATCACTGTTCACGCCATTCTTTTTCAAGATTTCAACCAGCATGCGCCCGAATTCATCATCTCCAACCTGTTCATGAATCTCATGTCATGTGCTATTTATGAGAAAGAAAGATGGACCTTACCTAACGAATATAAGGGGATTTGTTCTTGGATGACACATTGGAAGTACAAGGCACAACCACTTTTCCGGTAAATCATACAAGAGTGATCTCTAAGGCAAAATATCCCCTTTGAACTCAAATCAACCTTTTTCATCACGGTGTTTCAAAAAGAGTAATGCTTCTCAGACTGTCTTAGGGCTGAGACCACCGAGACTGTGCTCTAAGAACACAGTGAGGCCACCATGTGAAATAAGCCCCACATAAATCTTAAGATCTCGATGGTCTCGGGTCTCAGTAGCAAAGCCCTTTCAAAAAAGAGTTTAAATATGATGCTGAGCTTTGCTTCATGGTGTTTGGGCAGAGCTTACCTTTCTAATGTTTTCCGGTAAATCATACAAGAGTGATCTCTAAGGCATAATATCCCCTTTGCACTCAAATCAACCTTTTTCATCATGGTGTTTCAAAAAGAATAATGCTTCTGAGACTACTGTCTTAGGGCTGAGACCACCGAGACTCTGCTCTAAGAACACGGTGAGGCCACCATGTGAAATAGGCCCCATATAAATCTTAAGATCTCGATGGTGTCGGGTCTCAGTAGCAAAGCCCTTTCAAAAAAGAGTTTAAATATGATGCTGAGCTTTGCTTCATGGTGTTTGGGCAGAGCTCACCTTTCTAATGTTTTCCGGTAAATCATACAAGAGTGATCTCTAAGGCATAATATCCCCTTTGCACTCAAATCGACCTTTTTCATCATGGTGTTTCAAAAAGAGTAATGCTTCTGACATCGTCTTAGGGCTGAGACCACCAAGACTGAGCTCTAAGAGCACATGATTTCAGGTGAGGCCACCATGTGAAATAGGCCCCACATGAAATCTTAAGATATCGATGGTCTCCGGTCTCAGTAGCAAAACCCTTTCAAAAAAGAGTTTAAATATGATGCTGAGCTTTGCTTCATGGTGTTTGGGCAGAGCTCACCTTTCTAATGTGTATGATGGTAGTCTTGTAATTATTGAGAAATTGGGAAAGTTGTCTTGGGAAGTGGTAGTTTGGTAATTCCAAACACGTAAAGGGAACTTTCTAATACTTAAAAAATTCCATAAATACCCCATTCTCAAAACAAATTTTGGGTTGCTCCGGTTGACTATTCAACCGGAGATCCTGTTCTCATTTTTTTTAAGAAACCAAATCCTCTATGGGTCGTCGCGTGTCTCTTTTGACACCTCTTAACTATAGTTAAGATTTACCAACCCTTAGGGTTCACCCGCCCATCCTTGGTTTTAAAAAAATTAATTCTTATTTTAATATTAAAAAACTGTATTTAGGGTTCTTTTTAATATTAAAATATTTTTTTAAAAAAGAATTAATATTTATTTTCTAAAAACCAAGGATGGGTGGGTGAACCTTAGGGGTGGGTGAATCTTAACCACAGTTAAGAGGTGTTAAAAGGATCACCGTAGAGGATTTGGCCTCTTAGTTTAAATATTTTTCTCCCTGTAATTATAAGATGAGAATAAATAATCAATTGAAGCAACCCAAAATTCTGTGTTCATAATTACTAAACTACCCCTTCCTAAGGCAAATTTTGGGTTATTCACTTATAAGATTGTAACCGACTTTACATTAACAGAGGAGCCCCGCTAAATTGGGCTGTAAACTAATGGAATTCATAATCTGACCAGATTAAAACTAAAATCCTACGATTTGTCAGATTCTGAATTTCCCAATTCTAATTTGAATCGGATTATTAATTCAAGATCTGAATCCCAAATCCCGATCTAATTGATACTAAAGTCTTTAAAAATTTAAAAGTTTTGTGGTATTACTATATATTTACAAAGTTATATAGATCAAATCATATTTTAAGTGTCATGCTTTGAGTAAATATATCAGAAGCAGATCCTCATTATTTTTCAACTAAGGTTTTTTGTTTGGAAGATGAAGAGAAGAGAATCAGGAAAATCAGAGGGGTATAATAACACATTCCTATTTGAAGTGCAAAAGGAAGCTAAATAATCTGCTGCTGGATTGGTTTCTCTCCACCTATGGGAGATCGATCTCAACTTCACCAAAAGAGTTGAGAAGGACTCTAATATCCTCCACCAGAAATCTAACCTGCAGCCAATATAAGCTATAGCACATCGTGAGTTTAGCCTTAAGATATATATGTAGGGCTCTTTAATCTGTTCCAGTCAAGGCCGGAGAGAAGAAACCTGCTATTGTGAGCCTGGAGGTTCTAGTTTCCAGACTTTGCTAGCATGCGCTAGCATATATAGACCATGTTAGTAGGATTATTGTTATTATTTTTTTCTGTTTAAAGATGCGTGCCGTGGACGTGATTCAGTAGTAATTGACTCAATGACAAACGATCTTTACCGTCAGAATGGACGACGTTAAGGATCTGAAAAGAAAGAGAGAGAGAGAGAGAGAGAGAGGGATACCTTGCCGATAAAAGCGGAAGCACCACCGAGCTTAGTAATGGCGCAGGCGACGTTAGCAGGAGCACCACCGGGAGCCTTGAGGAAGCCCGATGACTCGGCCAAAGAAACTCCGGCGACGTCTGGCACAAAGTCAATCAGCATCTCCCCGAACGCTACTATCAACGGACTTGTCCCCCCAGTCATCGTCGTCTTGATCTTCTCGCTTACTTAGATTTGCTTTTAGAGGGACAGAGAGAGAGAGAGGAAGAACAAAAGCCTCTAAAAGAGAGAGAGATTTTTGAATAGAGAGAGGGGAGATATATGGTAGTTTTAACAAGGGTAAGTCCGTAAACATCGATCTCTGGCTGGATTAGGTACAATATTATCCTTCAAGATAAATATATGATTATGGGTTATGATGATGATTATACTACGTAGCCCCCCACCACTGGTCAGATGATCGATCCCCACTCAGACTTGAGTCACTAAACCCTTCGAGTTTGTTGGGTGGATTAGGAGAGAGCACCTTTCTCAATCCTCCCGAGGAGCATGAAATATTCTAAGATCTTCTTAATTGGATATAATGTAGAAGATTATTAGGCGATTTCCTTGCTTCTTTTTTCCTAGATTTTAGCGCTTCTTCTAACAAATTATCTACCAGTTTTTACGAATTTATGGTAAGACTTTTGCCTATCCATTATCTTCGCTTGATCGGATCATCAGTATTGACTCGCTTCTATAAGGAAAAAAAGTTTGTAGGCGTGTCATGAAGGCATTGGAGCCCCCACGGTTCTGTTATGACTCATAATATTTCGATTCCAGATCCGGCAATTTCCGAGTTCAATCGCACTCACAGAGCCCACTTTTAACCCAGGTTAAGAAATTTTAAGTCTTAGCATTAACTTTTTAAAGCCTAGATTGTTGAATCATATGGGTTAATGAATCTTAACTACAGGTAATAGAAATTAAAAAGATACATGTACGTGTTGACCTGTGGGTCCGATTGATTGAGCTCTGGGAGATTCACTCGAGGAGAGTTCAGTGCAATTGAATATGATCCTGACTCCAATATATCTTTGGGGAGTCCTAGCCCTGTAGCCCAGGCTCCCCTTTGCAGTCTCCCATTTTGGGAAAGAAAGATAACCCTTTTGTGTAAGTGGCCCAGGCCACAACAGTATCATTGTCTTCTTGCCCTAGTAACTAGGGTTGGCCAAAATGTTATTATTTGAATCGGATTTATAGAAGTAGTTGAAAGTGCGGCAACATCAGCTAATTTTAGATCATTGTGCAATGCAGGTCCGTTTGCTTCGTGATCGCTGTGTATGCCTTGAAATTCGTCATATTCCTAGGCAAGCAAATGTAGCTGCTCATGTTCAGGCTCAGTGTGCCCTGAATAGCAGCATTGCCAAAATCAGCCCTCTGGTTGATTTTACTTTACCCAGGCTCACCCTGTTATTAGGGCTGTCAAAGGGCCGGGCCAGGACAAGGGCTTAGGTTTTACTGTGCCCGACCCTCATTCATTGGGGTGAAGCCGTAGCCCTTGAAGAGCCTGAACTGGTTAGGCCCAAGCCCTACCCTCAAGGGTCAAGGTCGGGTCAGGGTTGGGCTATGGCTTAAAGAAAAAAAAAATAATATCATATTTTAACAATTTTTTCTACATTGATTGTCAACTTGATTTACAACTCTCCTCATTTATTCAGACTTGGGACCGAATGTAACTCAAAGAGCAACATGATAGAGTTTTAGTACCATTAAATTGTTAGTATTATACCCCCAATTGTTACCGTTAAGTTGTTGGTATTAGTACATTTATATTTTAAAAAAGGAAAAACTTTACAACTTATAAGTAGTAATTTTAAACTATTCTAGAAAGAGACTACACTATTAGTTTGTCACACATACACACAACAAATCTTATACTCTATTAGATTAAAAAAAATATACATTGCAAGTTACTATAGTAGAAATATATTATAAATATACTACACTAAAGTGTTAAATATACACATAGTAAGGCTTAACTGAAGGTAATCCAGATAAAAAATTATGCGGAAAACTGGATCCCGAAGATCTTTACACCATAGAAAACATTTAATATAATCTATATTAAAGAAGAAGATTATCTCGGTGAATGATGTTCACCGGTGTTGCACAAAAAGATAGAACTTCAGAACTCTTTGTAGAGATTTCTCGAAGTAACAGTTCAAACTCGATCCTCGCTCTTCGCTATCTTCGCGAAGCTTTTGAATCTTTCCTTGGCTTTTGAAGAACAAAGAGATGAAGGAGATTATGGACTAGACTCTCTAGCTCACAAAAAAAATTAGGGTTTCAATCCCTAGCTCACGAGAATCCCTTGAGCTCCACTCTATAGCTCACAAAAATCCTTGAGGGCTCTCTCCTTGTGCTCACGAAGATTATTGATAATAATAATGAATTATCTCCACACACAGTTTTGGCTTGGAGTATATATAGATGTGGATCTTATCCATATCTTAATCATTATCTAATAATGATGATTATATCTTAGAGTTTCTAATAATGATAACTCTTATCATTAATAGACTCCTAGTTTATCCATAGTTAGTTTGTTTTCACAAAACTTCTAATTTAGGTTTCCTTTTCTAAAAAGATTCCTAAATAATAGGGATATAACTAACTTCCTTAATACGTCATCAAAAAAACTAATTCCCTAAATAATAGAGATTCTAGACAATCTAGATACTCCACAAAAAGGGGGGCGTGAGCAAGGGGGCATGATAGAGAGGGGGGCATGAGATACTTTGTAAGGATAAAGGATTATCCTTATCTCTTTTGTTTCTTCAAGGCCAAGTAATGTTTTAATCTCATTAGATAAGGTATAATTAATTAATAATTATCTACTAACAAAAATCCCTTAAACATAGAGAAGATAAAGTGGGCGCCACTTTGGGTTGTCTATCCATGGGCTTAGGTCCACCAATAAGGTCCATCTAAATATCGGTTTTATGAATATGGGTCAAACCCATATTCCCTTATATTTGGTTTGTCAAATAATTATTATTTAATCCCTTTTCTTAGATTAACATTTAATCTATTAAATATAGATTAACATTTAATCTATTATTACGAGCTTGTATTTCTTTATGAGCATCTCTACAGATTGCTCTGGGACATTCTAACCTTGGCTTACCCGGTGTTATCCCATTGACCCTTTAATAGGAATGACACCAGAATTGCAAGTGGCGTGTGAGATATCCATGTTGCAATTGAATCCCAGTGTAAGAACATAAATCAATAAGGATCCCACCACATGAACTAATGCATTCGATTGATCCTTCCAATAACATTATCCCTAATAGGCCTTCGAGATTAATATACTATTTAACTCATAGCCTATTGTACATCATCCGTGTCGCGCCCCAAAATACCCCCTAGGAGTTTAGGGATACTTTAGGCGTGACTATACGTATCTGCCAAACCATCCTGTCATGAACAAGATAATTAAAGTACTAAACAATGATAATCAGAGCGCGGAAGCTAAACATAAATGCGGAAACGTAAACTAACTTTTTCTTTTCTTCTAAGATTTTCCAAAATAGTATTCCAAGTTAACATATATACAACAGGTCTAAGTCTAAGGTGGACAGGCCCACCTATCAAAATGTCAAACTACATAAAAGACCCTCTCGTACTCTCCCCTCAACAGTAGTCGAGGTATGGCCACACGTCAAGGTCTCGATCCGCCTGAGACTGCAGTGGGATAGACGGCTCTCTCTCCTCGATATACTCTTCCTCGACCCAAGGCTCTGGGTCGAGGGCTCCCTCAGTACCTGCCGACATGAAAGTACGGCTGAGCATGGAATACTCAGCGAGTACAAGCTTTTAGCTATCCATAACAATAATAAACACGCAAGGAGTAGTACAATACCAATCATCAATTCCAGGCAATAGTAAGATCATAGAATCAAACAATATTAAACATGGAGCAATATTATCATCTTGATGTGCATGAATGCAAAAACGCCGACAAAACTCATGCTTGAAAACCCGTTTCCATGTCTCGGTATGCATTGTAAAAATCATGTATGCGTGCATGCATGAATGTCTTGTCATCATCTTGTAACCTTGCATCTTGTAACTTGTGAGCCAGAGGCTAGTACCCGAATCTCCCTGGGCTGCCAACCTCCTTGATATGTATGGTTTTCTTGTGAGCCAGAGGCTAGTACCCGAATGTCCCTGGGCTACCAACCTCCTTGACAATATGTGATTTTTATTACTTGTTTAGTTTTCTTGTGAGCCAGAGGCTAGTACCCGAATGTCCCTGGGCTACCAACCTCCTTGACAATATGTGTTTTAGGGGTTTTCTTGTGAGCCAGAGGCTAGTACCCGAATGTCCCTAGGCTACCAACCTCCTTGACATGCAATATTTTCTTGTTGGTTATTATATGCATATGCTCTTAAAATCTCGGTTCATACTATCATGCGTGCTCGTGTATGTGTCAATAGTGACCATCGTGGAATGAGGATAGCAAGAGAGATATGACATCATAATTCGATTCATCATATAAGCATAGGAGCACTTAAGAAATTTGCACATTACTTGATCACATTACTTGATCAATTCATCATTCATAAGAGTACATGCATGAGGCCTATTTCCATTTTCTTCATTCAAGTCATTATTTCATAGTTTAGGTATTTTGTCAAACACTTAGCATGCAAGTTTCCTCATTGTTCATTTTCTCATTTTTAGTGCATATTTTACATTCAATCACACAAGGTAAGTTTATTATTTGTGTAATGCCCATCCTCCATTTTCCAATCCACAACCCACACATACCATACATCATCCATTCGGCATCCAATCGCCACATCCAACATCCATCCAAGCATCCATACCATTTCTTTATCTTGTTTATATTTATTAGGGATGATACATTTCACAAGAAAGCAAACATAATAGCACAAATCACATTTCATAAAGAAAACTTAGATTTATTGCTAGGGTAAGTTAGTAGGGTGTACTAACCTTGAATCAAGGCTTGATCCTTGGTAGAAACCTTGATTGAAGCTCCAACTTGCAAGAAGAAAGATCCTTACTTGAAGAAGGCTTGGTGTGGGCAAGAAACCCTTAAAGTTGCCGTGGAAAACACTGCTCTACCTTGGAGAAGGAGTCCCACACGAGCTTGAGGTTGGATTTTCGAAATCCAAGCTTTTAGGGATGCTCTTGGGTGCTTAAACCCTTGATCTTACTCTCAAATGGAAAGGGGGCTTTGGAACTCTAGTTTCTTCTCCCTCTCTCTCAAATATCCCTAAGTATAGTGAATGAGGGCTCAAAGGGTCGAGCAAGCCCTTATGGGTAAGAGTTTAACGCCCAAAAGAAGAAAAAGCCCTTACTGAAATTTCTGCAAAAACGCGAAGACCGAGCGATCGGTGGTTATGACTGATCGATCGGTTGCCTACCGAGCGATTAGTACTCTGACCGAGCGACCGGTCAAAAAACTACTCTCTGGAAAATTTTTCCATACAAAAGTTTTGACCGTGCGATAGCTACCGATCGATCGGTTTTGGACCGATCGATCGCTGACTGGACCGAGCGACCGGTGCTCTGCATGTCTGGACTGTTTTGATCATATCTTTTGACTCGCTTGTCCGATTTCGACGATTCAACTTGCGTTGGGTTCGTCTTTCGAAAATGAACATTTTTGACATTTCGGAATTTCCGATTTTTCCCTTATTTATTAATTTGACTACGAGGAAGATCAATTAGGCACGAAAGTGCTATTCATTAAATATAGAAAAGTTCGGGATGCTACAATCCGGGTTTCCAAGACATTTGATTAAGTCATGAGAAAATATTTCTCATGTTAAAACATTTTGAAAAAATCTTTTATTAAGTATAATATATTTTATTATAAAATATATTTCAAACATATTTGATTTAAAAATCTCCTGCACAGGCTTTAAGCTTAATGGACTGTCTTACCCTGGAACTTGGATAATCTCTCAATTTTCAGAGCATAGATTTCTTGTTTGAAATTCATCATGACTCGAACAGCTTTTTGATTATCCAATTATCACCTTATCGTAGTCCTTCAGGTAGAGAGTATTTAGGTGCAATCAAAACAGTCAGATCACTACTCAGTTATAAATGAACTCATCAGATCTTAGGATCATCAAAACTGTTCAATGTGAATGAGAGACTAACTATCTGATAGTATGTTTATGCAAGAGGTCTCTCATTGTATGCAATCAGTCAATGTACATTTAAGCACCCATATGCCGATGTGTAGTCTTCACTACAATAGTTTGAGATAAAACTACATCTCAACCATTAAGAACATCTTAGCATTGTGGCAGCCAGTGAAGTGCCCAGCTTCACCCATAGCTGTGATTCTATAAGGTATAAGGAACTGGAAAACTATATCTACCTGTGCCAGTGCATAACTAATCACATAGCTTTCTTACAATATATCCTAGGGACCTTGTTCGATATCTCATATCGTATAGATCATCTCATGATCTTGGTCAATTACCCATAATGAATTTACAATAGATAAAGAAGATGTCTTTATTAATCTAATCAATAAAAATCTTACAATCTAAATGACTTTTCAGGGCATAATGCCTAACATTAACCCCTTAAGTTATTATAATATTAATATTCTATATTATATATGATATAATATATAGAATGGAGGGCTGGGTCGGGCCGTGTGCTTACCAAGCCTGACCCTTAAGTAAGAGGGCATTCTAAAATTGGGTCCGACTCAGCCCTAGGGCTTTATTAAGAACCCCCCCTATTTTAGGGTTGGGTAGGGCTAGGCCCCCTCATCAAAGGGCCGGATTGACAGCCCTACATGTTATAGCTTAGTTTGTAATTCGCTTTACCTATAGTTAATGAAATGCCTTTTGACCAAAACAAAACAAGAAAAAGACAAAGAGACCGTGAGAGTGGGGGATTTAGGATCACCTATGAGCAGAGACATCCTCTTTAATTGTGGTTAAGAAGTTTTACTCTTATAATTAATGTTTCTAATTTTAGTTTTCAAAATTAAAAAAAAATCAAAACATAATGCATGTCATTCCCTAGCTTCTGTCAAGATGATCTGGATATGGAATACAAATGGAAATTGCTTGAAAACACTCGATAATACCTACTATCGAGTCCAAGGCTGCACCTTCGAAAATCAAACGGCCACAATCTGCATTTTCTTTTAATGGTAGACCCCACTAAGTGGTTGCACCTTTGGATTTTTGATCCTGTGGCCTTTGCTCTCGATAGTAGGTACTATCGAGAGTTTTAAATCACTTCCCTAAATGGAAATTGAGGGAGTAGGCTCTTAAGTAAGAATGACTTTATGTCATTTAATAAAAGAGAATAACTATTAACAGGAGCTCCGGTTGAACAATCAACCAGAGCAACCCCAAAAATTGCCTTGGCCAGTGTTAGTTTGGTAATTATGAACATAAAGAAGGGTGTGATTCAACACTGCCATTTTTCCATAAATACCCCTTTCCAAGGCACTTTTTAGGCTGCTCCGGTTGACTGTTCAACTGGAGCTCCTGTTGATAGTTAATCTCTTAATAAAATTAACATGGACAAAAAAAAAGTATCTTTTAAAAGATGTTTTAATGGAATAACTTTTAAGCACCTAGAAAAAACTTTGACACACGCCTGGGTTTGTCCCAGTGGTAGTGTATCTCCCTTTGGGGAGGAGTGACTCGTGTTCGAGTCCTGGTGTGGTCGTTGAGTGCCCATCCTTGAGTTCTAACCCCCTAACTGTAACGACCTAGATTTTTGGAAGAAGATTCTTAGGTTAGGAGAACCTTTAATTGAGTATAATTAATTAAAGATTAATATTTATAAATATTATGGTCGCCCACCCTTGAGTTGTAACCCCCTAACTGTAACGATCTGGATTTTCAGAAGAAGATTCTTAGGCCAGGAGAACCTTTAATTGAGTATAATTAATTATAGATTAATATTTATAAATATTATGATGTCAATTTTCCCTAATTGGAATTCGTAAAATACCGATTGACTACCTAGTCGCCTGTCGTCCTTAGTTGGAATTCGTAAAATACCGATTTACTACCTAGACGACTGTCTGTCGTCTCAGTTCCATCGTAGGTCATACCGCGAAACAACGACATGTTTAGTACCCAAAACCTAGGAAATCCGTGGGTTTTGAATATTCGACAAAACTTAGTGTTTGCTAGTAGAACTCAATATTGTTTCCTGAAATTCGCACAACAAGTGTGGGACTGTCCCTAATACGATCACCTATCATATTGGCACCATCGTACATCGGCTTGTGATGTTACAAGGATTCGAACTAGAAAAATCAGAAATTAGCGGAATCCGACCATCCAGTCAACCACCACAATGCATGATGCATGTAATTAACATGTGTCATGACATGATTTTGACACCTTACAATCCACTTGGCACTCACATGTCAATATTTGTCACTTACATGCAAGAATATATAAAGAGGAAAATCATCCTCACTTCTGGTTTTCCAGCTTTTTACGTGTATTTCTAGAGATAGAAAGAGGAGAGAGATTAGAGAGAGGAAGAGAAAGCGAAGAGAGAAAGTGACAGTAAGTGAGAGTGAAGGTCTACCTTGGAGTTTTCCAGCGCTCTGATGATCGCATCTATGATGTCCCTTTTTTCATTCGGAGCTTTGTTCTGCATGTAGGAGGTAAAATCCCATTCCCTATTTTCTATTATCCCTATTATATGCTATTGTTATAGATCGTTCTTGAGGTTAGAGGCACTTCCCGATCTCAGATCAGCTTCAAATTTTTATCACATCACCCCTATTCCCCTATTTGTGAATCATATCCAAATTTCATAGCATTTTGACGAATAGATCTTGAGATATCATTTTTTGATTAAACTCTATCATGATGTTTATAGGTAATATAGTAGCATTTTGATGATGGTAGAGACACTTCCTGATCTCAGATCAATTTCAATTTTTTTTATCATATTACTACCCTATTTGTGAATCATATCCAAATTTCAGAGCATTCTAACTGATAGATCTTGAGATATCAGTTTTTGATTAAACCATATCATGATGTTAGATAATACAGTAGTGTTTTGATGATGGTAGAGACACTTCTCGATCATTAATCAACTTCAAATTTTTATCACATTACTATCACCTCTATTTGTGAATTGTATCTAAATTTTAAATCATTCTGACAGATAGATCTTGAGATATCATGTTTTGATTAAACCCTATCATGATGTTTATAGATAATACAGTAGTGTTTTGATGATGGTAGAGACACTTTCCAATCTCAGATCAACTTCATATTTTTATCACATTACTATCACCCTATTTGTGAATCATATCCAAATTTCAAATCATTCTGATGGTTAAATCTTGAGATATCATTTTTTGATTAAACCCTATCACGATGTTTATCGATAAAATGTATAGTTTTGATGATGACAGAGACTGTAGCACCCCGGACTTTTTCATCCTTAATGAATAGCACCTTCGTAGCTAATTGGCCATTTTTGTAGTCTAATTAATAAATAAAGGAGAAATCGAAAATTCCGAAATGTCAGAAATGTGCGTTTTCGAAAGACGAACCCAACGCAAGTTGAATCGTCGAAATCCGACGAGCGAGTCAAAAGATATGGTCAAAACAGTCCAGACATACAGAGAACCGATCGCTCGGTCCAGTCAGCGATCGATCGGTCCATAACCGATCGATCGGTAGCTATCGCGCGGTCAGAAAGTTTGTATGGGGAAATTTTCCAGAGAGTGAATTTTTGACCGGTCGATCGGTCATAAACACCGATCGCTCGGTAGGCAACCGATCGATCGGTCATTAACACCGATCGCTCGGTCCTCGCGTTTTACAGAATTTTCACTAAGGGCATTTTCGGCATTCGGGTGTTATACCCTTTCTTATATAGGATTGCCCGAGCCTTTAGGGCTCATTCTCAACCCTTAGAGTCTTTTGAGAGATAGAGAGAAAGGAGAAGGTTTTCCTAAATCTAGGGTTTCCATTTTGAAGAGGAATCAAAGGGGTTTGAGACCCTAGATCATCCTCAAGCACGTTTTCCTTCAAGATCTCGGCTCAAGCTCGGGTGGAGCTCGTGTTCCAAGCTAGGGCAGCAACTCACGGTCGCTTGGAAGAGGGGTTTCTTCCTCATCTCTTCAAAGTCGGTACTTCTTACTACCCTCCTAGTTATAGCTTCCCTTTTTCTTTATTTCTTCTTGTTTTCTTTCACCTATATATGTGTTATGAGATTGGTGGTATGAGTGGTGAATGAAGATGGATGTAGGCGAATGGATGCCGTGTGGATGATGTGATGAACGAATGGGAAAGGGCATTGTACTAATAACGAACATACCAGTGTGATGTGAGCATAACCCACATAGAAAAGCATGATTTAGGTTTAAGTGAATAATGAACACACCACATGTTTGATGAAATGCCAAGGTGAATGAAATAAATGATAAATTAAGGGAACCCATGTTTAATTACTCTTGAAATTTGTTAGGGTTCATGATAGTGTGTTTCTTGCATTTCTTAAAATGTGTAGATTATTAATTGCTTAAATTGTTATATGCTATGCCTTGTGAATCACTCCAAATTGTTATATTTAATTCCAAATGCAAGTATGCACACGATCTCACGAGCACGCATGAAATGACGTGATTTACCGATGTTTTGAGTATGGGACATAGAGGTGGGGCATATCCTAAGATATGTTTCACTCCGCTTCTGACAAGGGCAAGACAATCATGCATTGCATAGGGAAAGGTCTCCCATCCCCTCGCATGACATGCATAGCATCGCATGACACGCATAGCATAGCATGGCATGACACGCATAACATAGCATCACACATTCTGCATGGATGCTAGTTGTGACGGGCTATGAACGGCAACTCGGCATTCACATTCTGCATGGATGCTAGTTGCGACGGGCTATGAACGGCAACTAGGCATACCCATCTGCATATAGGGTACTAGTTGTGACGGACTATGAACGGCAACTAGGCATGTGAACATGTTTAAATTATGAACAAGCAAGCATGATAACCGCATGACACGCATGACATGACATGACACGCATGATATGACAAGATAAGACAACATAATAAGTTTCAAGCACGGAAATGGTATTTTCAAGTCAAGTCAAGTGCACGATGTTTTCAAGAGGTTTCATCGGCTTTCTACGAAATACAAGCATGATTATAAATTGTTTTGCTTCCTTGTATGATATAAATTGTTCATGTTCTATATATGCAACTTGCTTCCTCCTTTATGTATGCTATCCGTATGCTATGACTATTGGTTAGTGCTTAGTACCCGCTGAGTATTCCATGCTCAGCCGTACTTCTTATGTCGGCAGGTGACGGCGGAGCAGCTGCTCCATTTGATATCTGTGCTCCGAGTCCATGGGTGGAGGAGGAGTACGTCGAGGAGCCTTTTGAGGAACCTCTAGTAGAGGGTTACCATTAGGTGGTTGTAGATTCTGAGTAGATTAGCTGTGGGTGAGATGAGAGATTTTATCCATGTATTTTGGCGGGTCTGTCCGCACTTTCTTTTGGTTACCTTTTTTGTATAAACTTGGACCATATGTATATACTTAGAGGTTTGTTAGACTTCCGCTGTGTTTTATAGTTATGTTTCCGCGATAATGTCCTCTATTGTATATGCTCTATGGGGTTTTGCAGGTTGGTTTGTCAAGCAAGTTATGTAAGTCATGATTGAGTCGTCCAAGATTCACTCTAACTCCTAGGGTGGGTTTTGGGTCGCGACAGAAGTGGTATCAGAGCTTAGGCTTTAGGTCTCTAGGGTCACTTAGAATCTTATACCACGGCTTGACAAGAGCATATGTTAGGAAACAAGTTAGGAAGGGAGTGAGTCGGGAACGAGTCTGGTTCCAAGTTTAAGACTAAACTTTAGGCTTAGTCTAAAATGGTTGCTTTAGCCAAGTACGGGTCCTAGGTACGCTAGAACACTAAAGTATAAGTATAATGTGATGAATACTCTGATGACTTGATGTGATGTATATTAGTATTATACAACTAATACAAATTGAATTATTGTGAAATGACATTGAAATAAACTGTGGTTTTAGTGAGACTCATGTGGTGCTATTGTTCTCAGGACTTTAGTCATGAGGCGGGGCACACGGGGTCGTGGACCACACACCAGAGCTTCATCTTCTTCCAGAGATGAGGATGAGCAGCCGGACCTCTCCCAGGTCTTAGGCTCTATTGCTGAGACACTCGCCATCCTGGCGGCTCGGCAAACTATACCGGCATCAGCGGCACCTACTCCACCGCCCGCAACTCCAGTACATCGTACAGCTGGAGTTGAGGCATTCAGGAGATTGAGGCCTCCATCCTTCCATGGGAATGTGGACCCTCTTGCTGCGGAGGCGTGGATCCTCCAGATGGAGAAGATTTTTGCAGTCCTCTCGCCTACAGAGGAGGATAGGGTAGCATGGGCAGTTTTCATGCTAGAGGGTGAAGCCCACCATTGGTGGTTGTCCGCATTGAGGACACGAGACTTGACCATGCAGGGTCAACCTTGGACTTGGGAGGAGTTTAAGGACACGTTCTATAAGAAGTATTTCCCGGTTGGAGCTCGGGAAAAGAAAGAGAGAGAATTCATCAACCTTGAGCAAGGTTCGATGTCTGTGGCCGGTTATGAGGCCAAGTTCTCGGAGCTATCACGCTTCGCGACACACATGATTGCCACCGAGGCAATGAAGGTGAGGAGGTTTGAGCAAGGGCTCAAGGATGTCATCATGGAGAAAGTGTCGGTTTTCAGGCATGCCACTTACGCCGAAGTAGTGGATAAGGCCTTATTGGTTGAGGCCAATTCTGAAGCGGTGTCTAAGAAGAGAGAGTTGGCGAGAGGCCAAGCCAGTAGTTCAGCACCTCCAGAGAGACGGGCTCGTACCGGCCCTTATCAGTATACATGGCCAGCACCACCGATGAGGCCGACTTATGCGGCCCCAGCACCACGGCAGTACGTGCCACAGGCACCTCGACCTCAGGCTCTCCCGGCCCCATGGCCAGTTGCACCTCAGGTGGCGAGATATGCTCCACCTCAGGCCCCTCCTACCCGCACACACGAGGCCTGCCCTTCATGCGGCCGACGGCACCCAGCTGGGGATTGCCTAAGAGCATCGGGTGGATGTTTTCACTGTGGTCGCCAGGGCCACGTGATCAGGGATTGCCCTACCCGGCATTTACCAGGCCAGTCTCAGGGGATTAGGCCACCAGCACGCCCAGCAGGATCACATCAGGCGTCATCTCAGACTACCCGGTCTACACCTCAGTCTCGCCAGGCGAACCAGGGGCGAGTTTTTGCCTTGACAGAGGGTGATGCACTTGCATCTGACGATGTGGTGCAAGGTACGCGTTAGGAGTTATTTTCCTTATTCGTGATTGTTGTGTTATGTTTTATTCCTTGTGTACGTAGTTGGTATGCTATATATATATTTACCTACGTGTATACACTGTTGAGGCTTGAATTGACGTAACTAGCAAAAATTTCAGGAACCCTACTAGTCAATGAGTATTTGGCTCGAGTGTTGATTGATACCGGGTCTACTCATTCGTTTGTCTCGCCGAGTTTTTCAGAAGGCTTTTCTGGGGAGCCAAGTCAGCTAGAACCGGAGTTATCCATTTCGACTCCTCTTGGCAAAACAGTATTGGCAGATAAAGTGTATAGAAATGGTGTGGTCCAAGTTGGAAGCCACGAGTTGGCTGTTGATCTCATCGTCCTTGGATTCCAAGACTTTGATGTTATATTGGGAATGGATTGGTTAGCAGCACATCATGGGCATGTAGCTTGCTTTGAGAAAATGGTACTCTTCAAGCCGGTAGAAGGAAAACCATTCCACTTTCGCGGGTTGAAAAGCAGATCTATTGCTCGTTTTGCGGCGTTGGGCGTAGCTAACCCCGAGGCAAAGGACTCATCAACTATTCCGGTTGTGAGTGAGTTCCTGGATGTATTTCCAGAGGAGTTGCCAGGATTGCCTCCAGAAAGGGAGATTGAGTTTATGATCGAGCTTGCACCAGGCACAGCTCCTGTTTGCAGGGCTCCGTATAGAATGGCCCCTATTGAACTCGAAGAGTTAAAGGCTCAGTTGGAAGAATTACAAAGCCTTGGCTTCATTCGACCAAGTGTCTCACCGTGGGGTGCCCCAGTGTTGTTTGTCAAGAAGAAAGATGGTTTGATGCGGATGTGTGTCGATTACCGGCAATTGAACAAAGTCACTATAAAGAATAGGTATCCATTGCCTAGGATTGACGACTTGTTCGATCAGTTGAAGGGAGCAAGATTTTTCTCAAAGATAGATCTTCGATCGGGTTATCACCAGTTGAAGATTAAGGTGGAAGATGTTCCCAAAACTGCTTTCAGGACTCGATATGGGCACTATGAGTTCTTGGTGATGCCTTTTGGTCTCACGAACGCGCCGGCAGCCTTTATGGATTTGATGAACCGGGTGTTCCGACCATACCTAGATCGGTGCGTGATTGTATTTGTTGATGACATTTTGGTCTATTCCCAGACACGGGAAGATCACATACGCGACCTTCGCCTCGCATTGGAAATGTTAAGAGAGCACAAGCTATACGCCAAAATTAGCAAGTGTGAGTTTTGGTTGGAAGAGGTGGCATTCCTAGGCCACGTTGTTTCCGCGGAAGGCATCTCCGTTGATCCGAAGAAGATAGAAGCTGTTATGAGTTGGGCGAGGCCCAAGAGTGTTACTGAGATACGCAGCTTTCTTGGGCTGGCAGGCTACTACAGGAGATTCGTAGAGGGTTTCTCTAGCCTTGCAGCACCGCTTACTCACCTGACACGGAAGAATGCGCAGTTTGTTTGGAGCGACAAGTGTGAGATCAGTTTCACGGAACTGAAGAAGAGGCTTACCACAGCTCCTGTCCTTACGGTGCCATCCGGACCTTATGGGTACGAGGTGTATAGTGATGCCTCACACGTTGGACTTGGGTGTGTACTCATGCAGCACAAGAAAGTCATTGCCTATGCATCAAGGCAATTGAAGGAGCATGAGAAGAATTACCCCACGCACGACTTAGAGCTTGCCGCAGTCGTGTTTGCACTTAAGATTTGGCGTCATTACCTTTATGGGGTGGAGTTCTATGTGTTCACTGATCACAAGAGTCTCAAGTATCTCTTTTCCCAAAAGGAGCTGAATCTAAGGCAAAGGCGTTGGATGGAATTTCTGAAGGACTATGATTGTACCATTCAATACCACCCGGGTAAAGCAAATGTAGTGGCTGATGCTTTGAGTAGAAGACCTCCGGGGTTATTAGCATGCATGTTAGTGCAGGAATGGAAGCTACTAGAAGATTTGGCAAATCTGGACATTAGTGTGAATGACTCTGTCCGTGGTCCTACCTTGGCAAATGTTACGGTTCGGCCGTACATTATAGATTTGATCCAAGAATATCAAGCCATGGATGCGGAATTGTTGGCTTTCCGGGACAAGGAAGTTGCCAAGGGCAGTGAAGACTTTTCTCTCACTAGTCGGGGTGCTATCACATTCAAGGGAAGACTGTGCGTCCCAGCCAATGCAGATCTTCGAAGAGAGATTTTGGACGAAGCACACCGTTCGAAGTACACAGTGCATCCAGGGGGTACGAAGATGTACCGGAACCTCAAGAGTCACTTTTGGTGGCGGAATATGAAGAGGGAGGTTGCGGAATATGTAGCACGGTGCTTGGTGTGTCAACGGGTGAAAGCAGAACACATGCGGCCCGCAGGTCTATTACAGTCCCTTCCGATTCCTGAGTGGAAATGGGAGAACATATCCATGGATTTCATAGTTGGCTTGTCAAAGACGGCAAGGGGTTCAGATGCGATATGGGTAGTAGTGGATCGTTTGACGAAGTCCGCTCACTTCTTGCCTTACCGAACTACTTTCAACTCTAGTCAGTTAGCTGCTTTGTACATCAAGGAAGTGGTGAGGTTGCACGGAGTGCCTGTCAGTATTGTGTCGGATCGGGATCCAAGATTCACTTCACGATTCTGGAAAAGCTTTCAGGAAGCTATGGGTTCCCGACTTGATTTCAGCACTGCTTTTCATCCACAAACGGACGGACAAACCGAGAGGGTGAACCAAGTAATAGAAGATATGCTTCGGGCTTGTATGCTGGATTTCAAAGGCAGTTGGGAAGAGCACTTGCCTTTGGTGGAGTTCGCCTACAACAATAGCTATCAGGCGAGTATCCAAATGGCTCCGTTCGAGGCTTTGTATGGGCGAAGCTGCAGGTCTCCTCTCTACTGGGATGAGGTAGGAGAAAGAAAAGTACTTGGTCCGGAATTGATTGAGCAAACTGCTAGTATAGTCAAGATCATCCGGGATCGGTTGAAAGCCGCTCAAGATCGCCAAAAGAGCTATGCAGACACGCGCCGCAGGGACTTGGAATTTCAAGTAGGGGATCGAGTCTTTGTGAAAGTATCTCCTAGCAAAGGGATTATGAGATTCGGCAAAAGAGGCAAGCTTAGTCCTCGCTATGTTGGACCGTTTGAGATTATCACGCGGGTTGGTGAAGTTGCTTATCGAGTAGCTCTTCCACCTTACATGGCCGCGGTTCACAACGTTTTCCACGTGTCTATGCTTCGGAAGTACATTGCGGACCCTTCGCATGTACTAGAATTGGAACCGTTGGAAATTCGAGAAGATCTCACGTTGGTTGAGAAGCCGATTCACATATTGGATCGGAGAGATCAAGTGCTTCGCAACAAGACAATCCCTTTGGTTCTCGTGCAATGGCAACATCATGCCCGAGAAGAAGCCACGTGGGAGCGTGAAGCCGAAGTCAAAGCAAAGTATCCCGAGTTGTTTGAATAGACTTGTGCATATGGCTTATAATTTTGTTTTGATTTGATGCATGTATGTATCGTCCAAATTTCGGGGACGAAATTTTTGTAAGGGGGGGAGAATGTAGCACCCCGGACTTTTTCATCCTTAATGAATAGCACCTTCGTAGCTAATTGGCCATTTTTGTAGTCTAATTAATAAATAAAGGAGAAATCGAAAATTCCGAAACGTCAGAAATGTGCGTTTTCGAAAGACGAACCCAACGCAAGTTGAATCGTCGAAATCCGACGAGCGAGTCAAAAGATATGGTCAAAACAGTCCAGACATACAGAGAACCGATCGCTCGGTCCAGTCAGCGATCGATCGGTCCATAACCGATCGATCGGTAGCTATCGCGCGGTCAGAAAGTTTGTATGGGGAAATTTTCCAGAGAGTGAATTTTTGACCGGTCGATCGGTCATAAACACCGATCGCTCGGTAGGCAACCGATCGATCGGTCATTAACACCGATCGCTCGGTCCTCGCGTTTTACAGAATTTTCACTAAGGGCATTTTCGGCATTCGGGTGTTATACCCTTTCTTATATAGGATTGCCCGAGCCTTTAGGGCTCATTCTCAACCCTTAGAGTCTTTTGAGAGATAGAGAGAAAGGAGAAGGTTTTCCTAAATCTAGGGTTTCCATTTTGAAGAGGAATCAAAGGGGTTTGAGACCCTAGATCATCCTCAAGCACGTTTTCCTTCAAGATCTCGGCTCAAGCTCGGGTGGAGCTCGTGTTCCAAGCTAGGGCAGCAACTCACGGTCGCTTGGAAGAGGGGTTTCTTCCTCATCTCTTCAAAGTCGGTACTTCTTACTACCCTCCTAGTTATAGCTTCCCTTTTTCTTTATTTCTTCTTGTTTTCTTTCACCTATATATGTGTTATGAGATTGGTGGTATGAGTGGTGAATGAAGATGGATGTAGGCGAATGGATGCCGTGTGGATGATGTGATGAACGAATGGGAAAGGGCATTGTACTAATAACGAACATACCAGTGTGATGTGAGCATAACCCACATAGAAAAGCATGATTTAGGTTTAAGTGAATAATGAACACACCACATGTTTGATGAAATGCCAAGGTGAATGAAATAAATGATAAATTAAGGGAACCCATGTTTAATTACTCTTGAAATTTGTTAGGGTTCATGATAGTGTGTTTCTTGCATTTCTTAAAATGTGTAGATTATTAATTGCTTAAATTGTTATATGCTATGCCTTGTGAATCACTCCAAATTGTTATATTTAATTCCAAATGCAAGTATGCACACGATCTCACGAGCACGCATGAAATGACGTGATTTACCGATGTTTTGAGTATGGGACATAGAGGTGGGGCATATCCTAAGATATGTTTCACTCCGCTTCTGACAAGGGCAAGACAATCATGCATTGCATAGGGAAAGGTCTCCCATCCCCTCGCATGACATGCATAGCATCGCATGACACGCATAGCATAGCATGGCATGACACGCATAACATAGCATCACACATTCTGCATGGATGCTAGTTGTGACGGGCTATGAACGGCAACTCGGCATTCACATTCTGCATGGATGCTAGTTGCGACGGGCTATGAACGGCAACTAGGCATACCCATCTGCATATAGGGTACTAGTTGTGACGGACTATGAACGGCAACTAGGCATGTGAACATGTTTAAATTATGAACAAGCAAGCATGATAACCGCATGACACGCATGACATGACATGACACGCATGATATGACAAGATAAGACAACATAATAAGTTTCAAGCACGGAAATGGTATTTTCAAGTCAAGTCAAGTGCACGATGTTTTCAAGAGGTTTCATCGGCTTTCTACGAAATACAAGCATGATTATAAATTGTTTTGCTTCCTTGTATGATATAAATTGTTCATGTTCTATATATGCAACTTGCTTCCTCCTTTATGTATGCTATCCGTATGCTATGACTATTGGTTAGTGCTTAGTACCCGCTGAGTATTCCATGCTCAGCCGTACTTCTTATGTCGGCAGGTGACGGCGGAGCAGCTGCTCCATTTGATATCTGTGCTCCGAGTCCATGGGTGGAGGAGGAGTACGTCGAGGAGCCTTTTGAGGAACCTCTAGTAGAGGGTTACCATTAGGTGGTTGTAGATTCTGAGTAGATTAGCTGTGGGTGAGATGAGAGATTTTATCCATGTATTTTGGCGGGTCTGTCCGCACTTTCTTTTGGTTACCTTTTTTGTATAAACTTGGACCATATGTATATACTTAGAGGTTTGTTAGACTTCCGCTGTGTTTTATAGTTATGTTTCCGCGATAATGTCCTCTATTGTATATGCTCTATGGGGTTTTGCAGGTTGGTTTGTCAAGCAAGTTATGTAAGTCATGATTGAGTCGTCCAAGATTCACTCTAACTCCTAGGGTGGGTTTTGGGTCGCGACAGAGACACCTCTGAATCTCAGATCAACCTGATATTTATTATACAGTTTTTGATATGGAATGGTTTCTTGGGATGATGTATGGGTGAAAAAGGTTCATAGAACCGATATGTCTTGTATAGAATGGATGAGAATGAAAGGAAATTGAGTAGAGGTACATAGACCTCGGTTTCGGGTTAGATAGCTCAAAATTTTGGCTCGCATGGAATAATTTGAATGTGAATGAAATAGGGTTAAAGACCCAAAATGAAGAAAAATAAATGGTTGATATGTGTGAAATGAGAATGAGGTGTAAACCTCAGTTTCAGACTGATATATGTAAGAAATTAACTATGCGGTCGATGGTGCGCTCGATATACGATCGATCATGTAAAGTCCATGTTTTAGTGTTGGTTTATTCTATTGTCAAAACAGTGAGTCTAGTGTGTCTTGTGTCATGGCCTACAAGCATTCAAACAAGTGAAGATGAAGACCGAAGAAGATCAGTTGAAGATATTTCGATCATAGCCTTCGTTTCACTCATAGGATGATAAGTGACCTAGATACCGTGCTACCTGTAGAGAACCAAATTTTCTTTCATGTCATCAATACGATTAATAAGGGTTTAAATGGTCAAAGATGCATTTTAATATATGTGATGCCTTGTTCCTTAATGATCTTAAGTAAAAAAATTAAAATGCCTAAGTGCTGGAATGTCAGAAATTCTAGAAGGGGTGTGGTTTTAGCAAAAACATAAGTTGTTGAATTTTGAGATGATTTTTCTTAGAAATGGATGTTTATAGGTTAAATAAAGGTATGCAATTTTATTATTAAGTATAGAGTGGTTAACTCGACTATCGAAAATCTTACGATGAACCAGATTTTCAGTTTTTAGCCTAAAACTGGAAAATGAGATTTTGATTTATAAGGAATTGAATTTTCTTTTTATTGAATCCAAATGGGGGCTACTTTCTTATTTTAATTTAAAACTTAAAATAAATGAAATAAAAAGTTCATTTCATTTACTTAAATGTTTTAAAGGAAAATAAGTATGCTGATGCTGAAGAAGAAATGGTGTTGGTGCTATTGAGAATCAAGGAACTGTGCTAGTTGTGATCGATCGCACTTAGTTAAGAATTTATAGAAACTCTCTATGTGTTATACGACAGATCACCCTCAGGTGTGATAGATCGCACTAGAGTTGCGATCGATCGCAATGTAGGTTCGATTGATCGCAGTCCTGCCCTAATTTTTTTAAAAGTTACAGAAATCAGGGTTTTAAACCCCAAGGCTATAAATAGAGGTTCTATTTCGAGGGTTTTAGGGTTCTAACCTTTCTAAACCTAATTTGGCAAAAAAAGGAGAAAAAACCTAGGGTTCTAAGGGAGAAATTGCTTGGAAAGGAAGGAGATTGCAAGGAAAGATTAGAAATCAGCATCAAACCTTCTTGGGAGCATTTTGGATCCTAAGGAAGGATCCCAAAGGTCGATATACTATCCAACTCAACCCTATTATGATGTTTTGTGAATATTAGTATGAAAGAAATGATAGAAATTGTAGCACCCCGGACTTTTTCATCCTTAATGAATAGCACCTTCGTAGCTAATTGGCCGTTTTTGTAGTCTAATTAATAAATAAGGGAGAAATCGGAAATTCTGAAACGTCAGAAATGTGCGTTTTCGAAAGACGAACCCAACACAAGTTGAATCGTCGAAATCCGACGAGCGAGTCAAAAGATATGGTCAAAACAGTCCAGACATACAGAGAACCGATCGCTCGGTCCAGTCAGCGATCGATCGGTCCATAACCGATCGATCGGTAGCTATCGCGCGGTCAGAAATTTTGTATGGGGAAATTTTCCAGAGAGTGAGTTTTTGACCGGTCGATCGGTCATAAACACCGATCGCTCGGTAGGCAACCGATCGATCGGTCATAACCACCGATCGCTCGGTCTTCGCGTTTTTGCAGAAATTTCAGTAAGGGCGTTTTCGTCTTTTGGGTGTTAAACCCTTACCCATAAGGGTTTGCTCGACCCTTTGAGCCCTCATTCACAACCCTTAGACATTTTGAGAGATAGAGAGAGAAGAGGAGAAAGCTCTAACCTAGGGTTTGGTTTTGAGAAGGAAATCAAAGGGGGTTTAAGAACCATAGCTCACCCCAACTCAAGTTGCTTCAAAATCGAGGCTCAAGCTCGTGTGTGAACCATTCTCCAAGCTAGGGCAGCAACCCAAGCACATTTTTGAAAGGGGTTTCTTCCTCAACTCAAGTCTCCTTCAAGCAAAGGTGTTCTTCTTTCAAGTTGGAGCTTCAATCAAGGTTTCTATCAAGGATCAAGCCTTGATTTAAGGTTAGTACACCCTACTAACTTACCCTAGCAATAAATCTAGGTTTTCCTTATGAAATATGATTCTTGTTAGTATGTTTTATTCTTTACAAAATGTGTTATCTATAATAAATATAAACAAGATAAGGAAATGGTAGGGATGCTTGGATGAAGGTTGGATACGGCGATTGGATGCCGAATGTGTGATGTATGATGTGTGATTGGAAAATGGAGGATGGGCATAGTACAAATAATAAACTTACCATGGTGTGATTGAATGGAAAATATGCATTTAAAAGAAAGAGATAAACTACTAAGGAATAATGTATGAAAGTGTTTGACAAAATACCTAAACTATGAATAAATGATCTAAATGAAGAATATAGAAATGGGTTTTATGCATGCGTTCATATAAATGATAAATCGATCAAATGTTATGCAAATTACTTAAGTTACCCATGTTCATATCATGAATTGAATTGCAATGCCATGTCTTGACGATCCTCATTATCATGATAGTCACTATTGACACGTACACGAGCACGCATGATAGCATGAACCGAGATTTCAAGAGCATGTGCATATAATAAACAACAAGTGCATTGCATAACAAGGAGGTTGGTAGCCCAGGGAGGATTCGGGTACTAACCTCTGGCTCACAAGTGCATTTCATAACAAGGAGGTTGGTAGCCCAGGGAGGATTCGGGTACTAACCTCTGGCTCACAAGTGCATTTCATAACAAGGAGGTTGGTAGCCCAGGGACATTCGGGTGCTAGCCTCTGGCTCACAAGTGCATTGCATATCAAGGAGGTTGGCAGCCCAGGGAGATTCGGGTGCTAGCCTCTGGCTCACAAGTTTACAAGATGGAGGTTTACAAGATGATGATCATGCATTCATGCATGCACGCATACATGATTTCTACGAGGCATACCGGGACATGACAAGGGTTTTCAAGCATGAGTTTTATTGGCATTTTCGCATTCATGTACGCACGTCAGGATGCTTGTATTGTGTCATGCCCTATACTGTTTCTTTGTGATGATTCTATTACTGCTTGTATGATATTACTGTTATGTGTTTTTATTACTGTTATGGTCTGCTAGTAGCTTGTACTCGCTGAGTATTCCATGCTCAGCCGTACTTTCATGTCGGCAGGTACTGAGGGAGCCCTCGACCCGGAGCCTTGGGTCGAGGAAGAGTATACAGAGGAGAGAGAGTCGGCTATCCCATTACAGTCTCAGGCGGACCGAGACCTCGATGCGTGGCCATACCTCGACTACTGTTGAGGGGAGAGTATGAGAGGGTTTGGTGTATTTTGATATTTTGATAGGTGGGCCTGTCCACCTTAGGCTTAGACATGTCTTGTATTTATGTTAACTTGGAATACTATTTTGGATCATCAGAAGAAATGAAAATTTGTTTACGCTTCCGCATATATGATAGCTTCCGCGCTCTGATTATCGTTATGAGTACTGTATTTTACCTTGTGCATTACAGGATGGTTTGATAGGTTCGCAGTGTGACACCTAAAATATCCCAAAACTCCTAGGGGGTATTTTGGGGCGTTACAGAGTGGTATCAGAGCCCTAGGCATTAGAGTCCCTAGGGTCACTTAGATGATTGAACAAGGTATTAGAATCACCTTAGAGAGTTGTATTCCAAGTATAGACTAACAAGTTAGTCTTAGTCAAAATGGGTTGAACTTCAACCGAACATAGAGTCCTACGCTAGGAACACGGATTGTATGTTATGCTATTGTGTTATATACCATGTGTACATTATTTGTGTTGTACTTATTAAATGTGCTTGATGAATATGTATTAAGTGAATTGCGAAATTGTACTAAATGCGTATCCAAGTTAGACTCATGTTGTATTGTCGTTCTCAGGAGAAATCATGAGACGCAATACCCGGGGTCGCGGGTACAACACAAGGGGTAATGGAGGTGATGCTCCATCGGGTGATGATCAACCCGACTTTGCCCAAGCATTCGCATCCATAGCCGAGACCTTGGCTATGTTGGCGGCAAGGCAACCGGCCACTCCGCCTAATGCGGCACTCATACCGGCTCCTCCTAACCGAGCCCAAGCCGGGATAGAAGCTTTTCGGAGGATGAGGCCTCCAACTTTTTGTGGAAGCATTGATCCACTTGTTGCCGAGGGTTGGATCCGGCAACTTGAGAAGATATTCTCGGTGTTAGCACCTACTGAAGTGGAAAGGGTCACATGGGCCGCCTTTATGCTTGAAGGCGAGGCCGATCATTGGTGGAAGTCTGCACTTCGGACCCGAGAGTTGACCCGGCAAGGTCAAGATTGGACTTGGGAGGAATTCTTGGAGGTTTTCAACAAGAAGTATTTTCCGGTCGGGATGAAAGAAAAGATGGAAGTCGAATTCATTACCTTGGAGCAAGGTAATATGTCTGTAGCGGCTTATGAAGCCAAATTTTCGGAGCTATCTCGATTTGCTCCACACATGATAGCGACCGAGGCTATGAAGGCCCGGAAATTCGAGAGGGGGTTGAAGGCCTATCTCAAGGACCGAGTCTCGATGTTTAGACATGAGACATATTCTGAAGTTGTTGATAAAGCACTATTGGCCGAGTCGAACTCCGAGGAGTTCTTCAAAAGGAGAGGAATGGAAAAAGGACAGTCGAGTAGTTCAGGGGAGAAAAGAGCAAGGACGAGCTTGTATCAGTCTGCAGGCCCGGCTCAGTCACAGAGGATGTATTCAGCACCACAGGCTCCCCGCTCTTTCGCTCCACCGGCTTTTCGCCCGGCTACCTCATATGCTCCTCGCCCCGCAGTTACTCAGGCTACGGGGTATGCTCCGTCCTCCTATTTGCATGATGTTTGCACTCTTTGTGGGAGGAGGCATCCAGCGGGAGAATGCCGGAGAGTTTCAGGAAGTTGCTTCCATTGTGGTGACCAAGGCCACATGGTCAGAGATTGTCCCCGGCGTCAATTGCCAACTCAGTCTTCAGGGAGCAGGCCCCCGGTTAGGCAGATATCTCAGCCTAGCTCTTCTCAGGCTTCGAGGGCCTCACAGTCTACCAGGCCTCCTCGCCCAGCCACACAGGGCCGAGCCTTTGCCTTATCCGAGAGAGACGCACGTGCATCCGACGATGTCGTGTAAGGTACGCACGAATTCTAGAATTTAAATTGTGTAAAATTTCTATGATTTGCTTTGTGAGTTTCTATACTAAGGGTTACCTATGTATGATGCTTGTTGTTTGAAATCTACTAATAGTAGTCACTTAATCGCACAGGCGCTTTGTTAGTGAACGAATGTCTTGCCCGAGTGTTGATCGACACAGGATCCACTCACTCCTTTGTGTCGCCTAGTTTCGCAAAGGGATTTTTGACTGAGGCTACTCCGTTAAAGCAGGAGTTGACCATTGCAACTCCACTCGGCAAGTCAGTTGATACGGACAAGATATTCGGGGATAGTGTGGTTCAAGTGGGGGAGAATGAACTGTTAGCCGATCTCATCGTCCTAGATTTTCAAGACTTGGATTTTGATGTCATCTTAGGGATGGATTGGTTGTCAAACCATCACGGGCACGTTGCGTGTTTTGAGAAGATGGTGAATTTCAAGCCGGAAGGGGGTAAGCCTTTTCACTTCCGAGGATTAAGAGAGAGGGACATTGCTCGCCTCGCAGCCTTGAGTGTAACAAACCTAGAAGCACAAAACTCCTCGGCCATTCCGGTCGTGAGTGATTTCTTGGACGTGTTTCCGGAGGAACTTCCCGGGTTACCTCCGAATCGGGAGATTGAGTTCGCTATAGAGCTTACTCCGGGCACCGCTCCAATTTCAAGAGCCCCATATAGAATGGCCCCGATAGAGCTTGAAGAATTGAAGAAGCAAATTGAGGAGTTACAACAACTTGGTTTCATCCAACCAAGTGTGTCACCGTGGGGAGCTCCGGTCCTTTTTGTAAAGAAGAAAGACGGGTCGATGAGAATGTGTATAGACTACCGTCAGTTGAACAAGGTAACTATCAAGAATCGTTATCCCTTGCCAAGGATCGATGACTTGTTCGACCAACTGAAGGGAGCGAGATTCTTCTCCAAAATTGATCTTAGATCGGGGTATCATCAATTAAGGATCAAGGCGGAAGATGTTCCGAAGACGGCCTTCAGGACTCGGTATGGGCATTACGAGTTCCTTGTCATGCCTTTTGGGCTGACGAATGCACCGGCGGCATTCATGGATTTGATGAACCGGGTGTTCCGATCTTACTTGGATCGATGCGTGATTGTATTCATTGATGACATTTTGGTGTATTCCCAGACACGGGAAGATCACGCGCGAGACCTCCGCCTTGCTCTAGAGATGTTGAGAGAGCATAGGCTATATGCCAAATTGAGTAAGTGCGAGTTCTGGTTAGAGAAGGTCGCATTTCTTGGACACGTGGTGTCGGCCGAGGGCATTTCGGTAGATCCAGCCAAGGTTGAGGCAGTCATGAGTTGGGAGAGGCCCAAGAGCGTCACGGAGATACGTAGTTTCCTCAGATTGGCAGGCTACTACCGGAGATTTGTGGAGGGATTCTCCAGTCTGGCTGCACCTCTCACCTACTTGACAAGGAAAAATGCAAAGTTCAGTTGGAGTGACCGATGTGAAGTAAGTTTCCAAGAGTTGAAGAAACGCCTCACCACAGCCCCTGTCCTTACTGTGCCATCTGGACCTTTTGGGTATGAGGTGTATAGTGATGCCTCGCACGTCGGACTCGGGTGTGTCCTAATGCAACACAAGAAAGTCATTGCCTATGCATCAAGGCAGTTGAAAGAGCATGAAAAGAACTACCCCACTCACGACTTGGAGCTTGCGGCGGTCGTGTTTGCACTTAAAATTTGGCGACATTATCTGTACGGGGTGGAGTTCTATGTGTACACGGACCACAAGAGCCTCAAGTATCTCTTTTCCCAAAAAGAGTTAAACTTACGACAACGGCGTTGGATTGAGTTCTTAAAGGACTACGAGTGCACTATCCAATATCACCCGGGAAAAGCAAATGTGGTGGCAGACGCTCTGAGTAGGAAACCATCGGGGTTGTTGGCTCACATGTTGGTGCGGGAATGGAGACTGTTAGACGATTTGGCAAATCTAGACATCAGTGTGAACGATTCTGTCCGCAGTCCGGTTTTGGCAAATGTTACAGTTCGGCCGTACCTTATAGACTTGATCCAGGAGTATCAAGCCACAGACACTGACTTGTTGGCTTTCCGGGATAAGGAAGTGGCCAAGGGTAGTACGGACTTCTCTCTCACTAGCCGAGGTGCTATTACATTCAAGGGAAGGCTTTGTGTCCCAGCCAATGCAGACCTTCGGAGAGAGATTATGGACGAAGCTCACCGGTCTAAGTATACAGTGCATCCCGGGGGGACCAAGATGTACCGGAACCTCAAGAGTCACTTTTGGTGGCGAAACATGAAGAGGGAGGTTGCGGAGTATGTGGCACGGTGTTTGGTATGCCAACAGGTGAAAGCAGAGCATTTGAGACCAGCGGGTCTTTTGCAGTCTCTCCCTATTCCCGAGTGGAAATGGGAACATATCTCTATGGACTTCATCGTGGGATTGCCGAAGACGGTCAAGAAGACCGATGCTATATGGGTAGTTATTGATAGACTCACGAAGTCCGCTCATTTCTTACCATACCGGACTACATTCAACTCCAACCAGTTAGCAGAACTATACATCAAAGAAATAGTCCGATTGCATGGGGTGCCAGTGAGTATTGTGTTGGATAGAGACCCAAGATTCACATCCAGGTTTTGGAAAAGTTTTCAAGGTGCAATGGGCTCCCGGTTAGACTTTAGCACAGCTTTCCACCCACAGACCGACGGGCAAACCGAGAGGGTGAATCAGGTTATTGAAGATATGCTCCGAGCATGTATGCTAGACTTCAAGGGAAGTTGGGAAGATCACCTACCTTTGGTGGAATTCGCTTACAACAATAGTTATCAAGAAAGCATACAAATGGCGCCTTTCGAGGCTTTGTACGGAAGGAGTTGTAGATCCCCGTTGTATTGGGATGAAGTGGGAGAAAGAAAGATTTTGGGCCCCGAGTTAATTGAACAAACCGCGGATAGGGTCAAGCTTATCCGGGAAAGGTTAAAGACCGCACAAGATAGACAGAAAAGCTATGCCGACAACCGAAGGAGGGATCTTGAATTCCGAGTCGGTGATTTTGTGTTTGTAAGGATTTCACCGACCAAAGGTGTTATGCGATTCGGGAAGAGAGGCAAGCTTAGCCCGAGATATGTGGGTCCGTTCGAGATCATTACTCGAGTTGGCGAGGTGGCTTACCGTGTTGCTTTGCCCGCTCACATGGCGGCGGTCCATAATGTATTCCATGTCTCTATGCTCCGGAAGTACATCTCGGATCCTTCTCATGTCATCGAGCTTGATCCGATAGAGATCCGAGAGGACCTCACTTTAGTTGAGAAGCCGGTTCATATTTTGGATAGGAGAGATCAAGTGCTTCGCAACAAGACTATTCCGCTAGTCCTCGTGCAATGGCAACATCATGCACGAGAAGAAGCCACGTGGGAGCGTGAAGCCGAAGTCAAAGCAAAGTATCCCGAGTTGTTTGAATAGACTTGTGCATATGGCTTGTAATTTTGTTTTGATTTTGTACATGTATGTATCGTCCAAATTTCGGGGACGAAATTTTTGTAAGGGGGGGAGAATGTAGCACCCCGGACTTTTTCATCCTTAATGAATAGCACCTTCGTAGCTAATTGGCCGTTTTTGTAGTCTAATTAATAAATAAGGGAGAAATCGGAAATTCTGAAACGTCAGAAATGTGCGTTTTCGAAAGACGAACCCAACGCAAGTTGAATCGTCGAAATCCGACGAGCGAGTCAAAAGATATGGTCAAAACAGTCCAGACATACAGAGAACCGATCGCTCGGTCCAGTCAGCGATCGATCGGTCCATAACCGATCGATCGGTAGCTATCGCGCGGTCAGAAATTTTGTATGGGGAAATTTTCCAGAGAGTGAGTTTTTGACCGGTCGATCGGTCATAAACACCGATCGCTCGGTAGGCAACCGATCGATCGGTCATAACCACCGATCGCTCGGTCTTCGCGTTTTTGCAGAAATTTCAGTAAGGGCGTTTTCGTCTTTTGGGTGTTAAACCCTTACCCATAAGGGTTTGCTCGACCCTTTGAGCCCTCATTCACAACCCTTAGACATTTTGAGAGATAGAGAGAGAAGAGGAGAAAGCTCTAACCTAGGGTTTGGTTTTGAGAAGGAAATCAAAGGGGGTTTAAGAACCATAGCTCACCCCAACTCAAGTTGCTTCAAAATCGAGGCTCAAGCTCGTGTGTGAACCATTCTCCAAGCTAGGGCAGCAACCCAAGCACATTTTTGAAAGGGGTTTCTTCCTCAACTCAAGTCTCCTTCAAGCAAAGGTGTTCTTCTTTCAAGTTGGAGCTTCAATCAAGGTTTCTATCAAGGATCAAGCCTTGATTTAAGGTTAGTACACCCTACTAACTTACCCTAGCAATAAATCTAGGTTTTCCTTATGAAATATGATTCTTGTTAGTATGTTTTATTCTTTACAAAATGTGTTATCTATAATAAATATAAACAAGATAAGGAAATGGTAGGGATGCTTGGATGAAGGTTGGATACGGCGATTGGATGCCGAATGTGTGATGTATGATGTGTGATTGGAAAATGGAGGATGGGCATAGTACAAATAATAAACTTACCATGGTGTGATTGAATGGAAAATATGCATTTAAAAGAAAGAGATAAACTACTAAGGAATAATGTATGAAAGTGTTTGACAAAATACCTAAACTATGAATAAATGATCTAAATGAAGAATATAGAAATGGGTTTTATGCATGCGTTCATATAAATGATAAATCGATCAAATGTTATGCAAATTACTTAAGTTACCCATGTTCATATCATGAATTGAATTGCAATGCCATGTCTTGACGATCCTCATTATCATGATAGTCACTATTGACACGTACACGAGCACGCATGATAGCATGAACCGAGATTTCAAGAGCATGTGCATATAATAAACAACAAGTGCATTGCATAACAAGGAGGTTGGTAGCCCAGGGAGGATTCGGGTACTAACCTCTGGCTCACAAGTGCATTTCATAACAAGGAGGTTGGTAGCCCAGGGAGGATTCGGGTACTAACCTCTGGCTCACAAGTGCATTTCATAACAAGGAGGTTGGTAGCCCAGGGACATTCGGGTGCTAGCCTCTGGCTCACAAGTGCATTGCATATCAAGGAGGTTGGCAGCCCAGGGAGATTCGGGTGCTAGCCTCTGGCTCACAAGTTTACAAGATGGAGGTTTACAAGATGATGATCATGCATTCATGCATGCACGCATACATGATTTCTACGAGGCATACCGGGACATGACAAGGGTTTTCAAGCATGAGTTTTATTGGCATTTTCGCATTCATGTACGCACGTCAGGATGCTTGTATTGTGTCATGCCCTATACTGTTTCTTTGTGATGTTTCTATTACTGCTTGTATGATATTACTGTTATGTGTTTTTATTACTGTTATGGTCTGCTAGTAGCTTGTACTCGCTGAGTATTCCATGCTCAGCCGTACTTTCATGTCGGCAGGTACTGAGGGAGCCCTCGACCCGGAGCCTTGGGTCGAGGAAGAGTATACAGAGGAGAGAGAGTCGGCTATCCCATTACAGTCTCAGGCGGACCGAGACCTCGATGCGTGGCCATACCTCGACTACTGTTGAGGGGAGAGTATGAGAGGGTTTGGTGTATTTTGATATTTTGATAGGTGGGCCTGTCCACCTTAGGCTTAGACATGTCTTGTATTTATGTTAACTTGGAATACTATTTTGGATCATCAGAAGAAATGAAAATTTGTTTACGCTTCCGCATATATGATAGCTTCCGCGCTCTGATTATCGTTATGAGTACTGTATTTTACCTTGTGCATTACAGGATGGTTTGATAGGTTCGCAGTGTGACACCTAAAATATCCCAAAACTCCTAGGGGGTATTTTGGGGCGTTACAGAAATAGATATTAGATATGTTTTTCCGCAATTATGTATGAATTAAGTTTATTAGAGATGGAAATGTGGTTTAATACTATAGATGAAATGTATGGAGGATGACAAATACTATGGAGGATGGGATGAATGTATGGATGTGGATTGTGTTTGAGTTGTATGGATGGACTATGGTATAGTGAAATGTCGTAATCCCAAGTTATTTGTTGAAATGCTTGAGATGGTATGTCGCGCCCCAAAATACCCCCTAGGAGTTAAGGGATACTTTAGGAGTGACTATTCATACTTGCCAAACCATCCTGAAATGAACAAGGTAAAAACATACTAAATCCATACATGATACAGAGCATGGAAGCTAAAACATGAGTGCGGAAGTGAAAATCAACTTTTTCTTTTCTATGTATTTGACCAGTATTCCAAGTTTTACACATAACATATCAGTAAAGGTGGACATGCCTACTTATCAAAATACAATCAAAATACAAAAGAACTATCAAGCCCACTATGCTTAACAATAATCTAAATACGGCCACATGTTTCGGTCTCTATCCTCCTGCGACTACATTGGGATAGGTGGCTCCCTCTCCTCTACATACTCTTCCTCAACCCAAGGCTCAGGGTTGAGGTTGTCGACGGTACTTACCGACATAAAAGTATGGTTGAGTATGGAATACTCAGCGAGTACAAGCTACTAGCTAACAATAGCAATAACGAAACACGGTAGCAACAATGAGATATAATTCATCACATCAATTTAAAGCAATACTAGCACATATGACATTTATAGCATTGAAAGTAAAATAAGGTCATAGTCTTGGCATGCTTGAATGAATGCGGAAACTCCGATAAAACTCATACTTTGAGAGTCAGGTCTTTTTCTTGAAAATAGTCTTTCGTGTTGTTCAAAACTTTCTTATCATGTGTGTCTTTATGAGCCAGAGATTAGCACCCGTACAACCCTGGGCTACCAACCTCTTTGACAGTTCAATACTTGTGAATCTTTTCTTATGAGCCAGAGGTTAGCACCCTTAACCGGGGCTACCAACCTCCTTGACAATATCCTTATGAGCCTTTCTTATGAGCCAGAGGTTAGCACCCGCACAACCTTGGGCTACCAACCTCCTTGATAGTTCAATAGCTTGTGAGATAGTACTTGAAATCCCTTATGAGATTCACTTGTTATTTCAATTCGTAGTGCTTATGAGAAAATGTAGAGCCCCGGACCTTTTCACATTTAATGCATGACACTTTCATAGCCATTTTGCCTTTAAAGTAGTACAATTAATAAATAAGGAAGAAATTGAAAATTCTGAAATGTCGGAAATGTTCATTTTCGAAGTACGAACCCAACGCAAGTTGAATCGTCAAAATCGGACGAACGAGTCAAAAGTTATGGCCAAAACAGTTTGGACCTGCAGACCACAGATCGCTCGGTCCATGGAGCGATCGATCGGTCTAAAACCGATCGATCGGTAGCTATCGACTGGTCAAGATTTTTGTATGGGGAAATTTTCCAGAGAGTTGATTTTTGGTCGAGAGCTCGGTCAACACACCGATCGCTCGGTAGGCAACCGATCGATCGGTCATTAACACCGATCGTTCGGTACTCTCGTTTTTGCAGAAATTTCAGTAAGGGTATTATGATCTTTTGGTCGGTTCACTCTTACCTTAAGAGTTTAACCCGAGCCTTTAGGGCTTCACTTCGACACTTAGAGAGATTGGGAGATAAGAAGAGAGGAGAGGGCGATTCCTAAACCTAGGATTTCCATTTTGGAGAGAAATCAAGGGGTTTGTGAACCCACACTCAACTCAAGCCCATTTTTCTTCAAGATCAAGGCCCAAGCTCGTGAGGAGCATCTCCTCAAGCTAGGGCAGCAACTCACGGTCGTTTTGGGAAGGGGATTTCTTCCTCACTTGATCAAGGTTGGTACCTCTTGCTACCCTCCTAGCTATAGCTTCTCTTTTCCTTTATTTCTCTTTGTTTCCTTCCTTTGTACATGTACTATGAGTTTGGAAGTGTGAACGTGGTGAATGGAGATGGAATAGGCGATTGGATGCCAATGGTTGTGTGTGATGATTGAAACGGGGGAGGGCATTGTATCCATAATAAACATACATTTATGATGCGAGTGAACTCACCTAGAAAAGCATGATTTAGGTTTAAATGAATAATGAATAATGAACACACCATGTTTGATGAAATGCCAAGGTGAATAAAATGAGTTGTAAATTAGGAAATGCATGCCTAATAAATTATGGAAATTGCTAGGGCCTATGATAGTGTGTTTTCTTGCTTTCCCTAAATGATGTGAATATTACATTGCTTAATCATTGATGCTATATGTGTTGTGAATTACCCAAATGTCATATTTAAATTTAAATGCAAGTATGTACACATTTCCACGAGCACGGCATGCATGACATGATTTACCGAGGTTTTCAAGAACATGGTTAGAGGTGGGACATATCCTACGATATGTTTCATCTCGCTTTTCACAAGAAAACAAGAACCAACATTCCACGAGGGTCTCCCCTCACTCACGAGTGCATATCATGAAGAAGGGCCTCCCTTCCCTCGCAAGTACATACATATCATGAAGAAGGGTCTCCCTTCCCTCTCAAGTGCATTTCATAAAGAAGGGTCTCCCTTCCCTCTCAAGGCATCTCTCAAGCGCATCTCACAAGGATATCTCACAAGTGTATCTCACAAGTTACATGATCACAAGCAAGCACGCATGACATGCATGACATGACACGTACGACACGCTCGACAAGATCAAGCAAGACAAACACGACAAGCTTTCAAGTACGAAAAGATATTTCAAGCCAAGTCAAGTGCACGATGTTTTCAAAAGGTTTTATTGGCTTTCTATGAAATACAAGCATGATTATAAATTTCTTTACTTCCTTGTATGATATGAATTGTTTCCGTCTAACATATATGAATTGCTCCTGAATTATGTATTGCCATTTTTATGCTATGACTATTGGTTAGTATTTGGTACCCACTGAGTATTCCATGCTCAGCCGTACTTCTTATGTCGGCAGGTTCTAAGGGAGCTGCTGCTCCATTTGATGTTTGTGCTCCTGGTCCATGGGAGGAGGAGGAGTACGTCGAGGAGCCTTTGGAGGAACCTCCCGTAGAGGGTTATCAGTAGGTGGTGTTAGATTCTGATTGGATTAGCTGTGGGTGACCATGAGTGATTATATCCATGTATTTTGGCGGGCATGGCTGCACTTTCTTTGTTTTGATTTCTTTGTATTAAACATGGACCATGTGAATATACTTAGAGGTTGTTAGACTTCCGCTGTGTTTTATAGTTATGTTTCCGCTGTCATCCTCTATTGTATATGCTCTGTGGGTTTTTGCAGGTTGGTTTGTCAAGCAAGTCATGTAAGCCATGATTAGTCGTCCAAAGTTCACTCTAACTCCTAGGGTGGGTTTTGGGTCGCGACAAAAAACCTCAGTTCTTACATGTGTGTGTGCTCGTGCACAACAATAGGTGATATCGTGTGTCATGAAACTAGCACATCATATAGCATTTCAACGTTTATATAAACATGTGAGACTTGAAAGGGAATACATAGAACATTTTATCAAACATGTGATATTCAACAATTCTCTAGTCTTTTTAAATTCATGTTTTCCTTTTTCAAACATTTCATCAAACACCTTGTGTGCTTTCATTATGAGTGCATTGCCCTTTCTCCATTTTTCCATCACACAACAACAACAACCACATCCTACATGGCATCCAATTGCCTCAACTAATCATCCATTCCACACATCCATCACCACCATTTACTTTAACCTTTGCATTTTAGGGAAAATGATGCATTTCAAGAAGGAGTATATAAGATCAATCCATAATCATACTTGAGGAAAAACCTAGGTTATTACTAAAGACAACTAGGAGGGTGTACTAACCTTGAGATCAAAGCTTGATCTTGAGAGAAAACCCTTGATTGAAGCACCAACTTGGAAGAGGAGAACCCAATCTTGAAGATGAAGGAGCCTTACTTGATTTGGGGAGATCTTGGGTTCTCAAACCCTTGACTTCTCTCAAGTGGATGACCTAGGTGAAATCCCCTTTCTCCTCTCTCTCTCTCTCTCAAATATAATGCTAAGGGTATTTATGAACACCCTAGGCTCGAGTGTGGTCTATAAAGACCAAGGGTGGAAGCCAAAAGACCCCAAATGCCCTTAATGAAAATCTACAAAACCGCGAAAGACCGAGCGATTGGTGCTTATGACCAAGCGATTGATGGCCTATCGAGCGATCGGTGTTTTTGACTGAGCGATCGGTTGAAAACACCATCTCTGGAATTTTTCGCCAAACAAATTTTTGGACTAGTCGATAGATACCGATCGCTCGGTTTTGAACCAAGTGATCGCTACTTTGGACCGAGCGATCGGTTCTCTGCAATTTTGACACTGATTCCATTTTTCACTCAATTCCACTACTTGGACTTATCCCACTTCTATTCCAACCCCTTTTCTCCTTTTATTTTTCACCCTCATAGGCTTAAGGAAAAACCTTACGCCTTTTATATCATAAAATGAACACCTATTGTCGCAACCCAAAACCCACCCTGGGAGTTAGAGTGAATCTTGGACGACTCATCATGACTTGCTTGTCCAAAATAACCTGCAAAAGACCTAGAACATATACAATACAGGACATCATAGCAGAGACATACTCTAACATAGCACAACGGAAGACTTAACCAAACCTCTATGTATATATATGTGTGATCCAAGTTTATACAAAAGATACACAAAAGAAAGTGCAGACAGGCCTGCCAAAATACATGAACATATATCTCTCAACTCACCGACAGTTATTCACTCAGAATCTACCACCTCTAATAATAACCATCTACCTGAGGTTCCTCTACAGGTTCCTCGACGTAGTCTTCTTCTACCCAAGGGTTCGGAGCACAGATATCAAAAGGAGCAGCCGCTCCGCTATCACCTGCCGACATAAGAAGTACGGCTGAGCATGGAATACTTAGCGGGTACCAAATGCTAACCAACAGTCATAGCAAAACCATAACAGTATAGAAAGCAGGAAACAGTTCACATATATAAAGAATGAACAAATCATATAATCACAAGTAAGTAAAGCAGTGTATAATCATGCTTGCATTCGTAAAAGCTGATAAAATCCTTGAAAACATCGTGCACTTGACTTGACTTAAAACACCATTTTTCGTGCTTGAAAACTTGTCTTGACTGATCATGTCGTGTCATGCGTGTCATGTGTGTCATGCCATGTCATGGTTGCTTGGAAAATAAACGTGTCCATGCTACTTGTGAGGGAAGGGAGACCCTTCTTCCTAGATGCTCATGCTTGCCATGTCATGTTCCATGCTTGCTTGGACAATAAACTACTTGTGAGGGAAAAGAGGCCCTTCTTCCTAAATGCTCATGCTTGTCATGTCATGTTCCATGCTTACTGGGAAAATAAACTACTTGCAAGGGAAGGGAAACCCTTCTTCCTAAATGCTCATGCTTGTCATGTCATGTTCCATGCTTACTGGAAAAATAAACTACTTGCGAGGGAAGGAAAACCCTTCTTCCTAAATGCTCATGCTTGCCATGCCATGTCTCTTGCTTGCTTGGAAATATAAACTACTTGTGAGGGAAAGGAGGCCCTTCTTCCTAAATGCATGAAAATCTTGTTCTTGCCAAAAGCGAGGTAAAACATATCGTAGGATACGTCCCACCTCTAATTCTCGTTCTTGAAAAACCTCGATAAATCATGTCATGCATGCCGTGCTTGTGGAATCGTGTGCATACTTGCATTTGAAATTTAATATGCCATTTGGGGATTTCATAATGTATAGCATATGACAATTTTAAACAATTGAACATTCATGACATTTTTGGGAAAACAAGAACTCATGCTATCATAATCCCTAACAAGTTACATAAGTAATTTAGCATGCATTTTCTTGATTTATAACTCATTTAATTCACTTTGGCATTTCATCAAACATGGGTTGTGTACATTATTCATTAAACCTACATCATGCCTTTCTAGGTGGGTTTATATTCACCACATGCTTGTGTGTTTATTATTGGTACAATGCCCTTCCCCTTTCTCATTCATTACATCATTCACACGGCATCCAATCGCCAATAACCATCTCCATCCACATCGTCCATACATCCAAATCGTAGCACATTATAGATAATGAATAACAAGGAATAGGGAAAGAAAAGGGAAAACTATAACTAGGAGGGTAGCAAAAGTACCGACCTTGACAAATGAGGGAAGAAATCCCTTGGAAAAACGTGCATGAGATGCTGCCCTAGCTTGGAGAAGGTGGTCCTCACGAGCTTGAACCGAGAACTTGAAGGAAAACGAGCTTGAGGATGATTGTGGGTCTTCAACCCTTTGATTCCTCCTCAAAAGAAAACCCTAGGTTCGGAAACCCCTTTCTCTTCTCTTCTTGTATCTCAAGTCTCTACTTAGGGTTTATGAACCCTCACATGCTAGGGCAAAGCCTTTAAGGCATGAACGAAATGCCCAAAAGACGAAAACGCCCTTACTGAAATTTCTGCAAAACGCGGGGGACCGAGCGATCGGTGGTTATGACTGATCCATCGGTTGCCTACCGAGCGATCGGTGTTCTTGACCGAGCGATCGGTCAAAAACATGCTCTCTGGAAAATTTCCCCATACAAAAAAGTTGACTAGTCGATAGCCTCCGATCGATCGCTATAATGGACCGATCGATCGGTGGTCTGTAGGTTTTTGGCACTGAGTCCATTTTTCACCCATTCCTACTATTTGGACCTATTTTACTTCTATTCTAACATCTTCTAAACTTGACTAGGACCTCTTTAAAGCTTATAGGATTTATAAAATAATTTATCTAATTATTTATAGCATTCTTGACACAATTCCATCGAAGTTTCAATTTCTCATTTCATGAAATTGAGATTACAAGACAACATGCCTTGACGCACATCCCAAGGCATATACAAAAATTTTTGGGGCTCTACATCCTCCCCCCTTATAAAAATTTCATCCTCGAAATTGGGACGATTACATGCATTGCAAAACCCAAACAATTTACAAGGTACATACACAAGCCTATTCGAACAACTCGGGATACTTTGCTTTGACTTTGGCCTCACGCTCCCACGGAGCTTCTTCTCGAGCATGATGGTGCCATTGCACAAGAACCAATAGGATAATTTTGTTGCGAAGGACTTGATTTCTCCGATCCAATATGTGAACCGGCTTCTCAACTAAAATGAGATCCTCCCGTATTTCCAACGGCTCCAAGTCTATGACATGCGAATGATCTGCAATGTACTTCTGAAGCATAGACACATGAAAAACGTTGTGAACCGCGGCCATATGAGGTGGAAGAGCTACCCTATAAGCAACTTCACCCACTCGCGTGATGATCTCGAATGGTCCAACATATCGAGGACTAAGCTTGCCTCGCCTGCCAAATCTCATAATCCCCTTGCTAGGAGATACCTTCACAAAGACTTGATCCCCAACCTGGAATTCCTATTCCTTGCGGCGCGTGTCCGCATAGCTCTTTTGATGATCTTGAGCAGCTTTCAACCGATCCTGGATGATCTTGACTATACTAGCAGTTTGCTCGATCAACTCCGGACCTAACACCTTTCTTTCTCCTACCTCATCCTAGTAGAGAGGAGACCTGCAGCTTCACCCATATGAGGCCTCAAATGGTACCATTTGGATGCTCGCCTGATAGCTATTGTTATAGGTGAATTCAACCAAAGGCAAGTGCTCTTCCCAACTGCCTTTGAAATCCAACATACAAGCTCGAAGCATGTCTTCGATGATTTGGTTCACCCTCTCGATTTGTTCATCCGTCTGTGGATGAAAAGCGGTGCTGAAATCAAGTCGGGAACCCATAGCTTCCTGAAAACTCTTCCAGAATCTTGATGTGAATCTTGGATCCCGATCTGACACAATACTGACTGGCACCCCGTGTAGCCAAACAACTTCCTTGATGTACAGAGTGACCAACTGACTAGAGTTGAAGGTAGTACGGTAGGGTAAGAAATGGGCGGACTTTGTCAAATGGTCCACCACAACCCATATTGCATCTGAGCCTCTTACCGTCTTTGGCAAGCCAACTATGAAGTCCATGGAGATGTTCTTCCATTTCCACTCGGGAATAGGAAGAGACTGTAATAGACTTGCGGGTCTCAAGTGCTCTGCCTTCACCTGTTGGCACACCAAGCACCGTGCCACATACTCTGCAACATCCCTCTTCGTATTCCGCCACCAAAAATGACTCTCGGTACATCTTTGTACCTCCTGGATGCACCGTGTACTTTGCCCGGTGGGCCTCATCCATAATCTCCCTCCGAAGATCTGCATTGGCTGGGACACATAGCCTTCCCTTGAATGTAATAGCACCACGGCTAGTAAGAGAAAAGTCTTCACTACCCTTGGCAACTTCCTTATCCTGGAAAGCCAACAAGTCAGCATCTATGGCTTGATACTCTTGGATCAAATCTATAATATATGACCGGACCGTGACATTTGCCAAAACAGGACTGCGGACAGAATCATTCACACTGATGTCCAGATTTTCCAAATCTTCTAGTAGTCTCCATTCCTGCACCAACATGTGTGCTAATAACCCCGGAGGTCTTCTACTCAAAGCGTCTGCTACTATGTTCGCTTTCCCCGGGTGGTATTGGATGGTGCAGTCATAGTCTTTCAGAAATTCCATCCAACGCCGTTGCCTTAGATTCAGCTCCTTTTGGGAAAAGAGATACTTGAGGCTCTTGTGATCCGTATACATATAGAATTCTATCCTATACAAGTAATGTCGCCAAATCTTAAGCGCAAACACGACTGCAGCGAGTTCCAAGTCGTGCGTGGGGTAATTTTTTTCATGCTCTTTCAATTGCCTTGATGCATAGGCAATGACCTTCTTGTGTTGCATGAGCACACACCCAAGTCCAACATGCGAGACATCACTGTACACCTCATAACCACTATGTCCAGATGACACTGTAAGGACGGGGGCCATGGTAAGCCGCTTTTTCAGTTCCGTGAAACTGATCTCACACATATCACTCTATACAAACTTGGCGTTCTTCCTTGTCAGGTAAGTGAGTGGTGCAGCAAGGCTAGAGAAACCCTCTACGAATCTCCGGTAATAGCCTGCCAACCCAAAGAAACTGTGTATCTCTATGACACTCTTGGGCCTCGCCCAACTCATGACTATCTCTATCTTCTTCGGATCTACCGAATTGCCTTCTGCAGATACCACGTGGCCAAGGAATGCCACCTCTTCCAACCAAAACTCACACTTGCTAAGTTTGGCGTACAGCTTGTGCTCTCTCAGCATTTTCAAAGCAAGATGAAGGTCGCGCATGTGATCTTCCCGTGTCTGGGAATACACCAAGATATCGTCGACAAACACGATCACGCATTGATCCAGGTATGGTCGGAACACCCGGTTCATTAAATCCATAAAGGCTACCGGCGCATTCGTGAGACCAAAAGGCATCACCAAGAACTCGTAGTGCCCATACCGAGTCCTAAAAGCAGTTTTGGGAATATCTTCCGCCTTAATCTTCAACTGGTGATAACCCGACTAAAGATCTATCTTTGAGAAAAATTTTTCTCCCTTCAACTGGTCGAACAAGTCATCAATCCTAGGCAATGGATACCTATTCTTTATAGTGACTTTGTTCAATTGCCTTTAATATACGCACATGCGCATCGAGCCATCCTTCTTTTTAACAAATAGCACCAGGGCACCCCACGGTGAGACACTTGGTCGAATGAAACCAAGGCCTTGCAATTCCTCCAACTGAGTCTTCAACTCCTTGAGTTCAATAGGGGCCATTCTGTACGAAGCTCGAAAAATAGGAGCTGTGCCTGGTGCAAGCTTGATCACAAACTCAATCTACCTGTCTGGAGGAAATCCTGGCAACTCCTCTGAAAATACATCCAGAAATTCACTCACGACCGGAATAGTCGAAGAGTCCTTTGCCTCGGGGTTCGCTAGGCTCAATGTCGTAAAACGGCCAATATCTCTACTTCTCAACCCCCGAAAATGAAATGGCTTGCCTTCCACTGACCGGAAGAGTACTATCTTTTCAAAACAAGCCACATGCCCATGATGTGTTGCTATCTAATCCATTCCCAAGATGACATCGAAGTCTTGAAATCCGAGGATGATTAGATCAACCACCAACTCGTGGCTCCCCACTTGAACCACACTATTTTTATACACTTTATCCGCTAATACTGTCTTCCCAAGAGGAGTCGAAATGGCCAACTCCTGTTCCAACTGGCTAGGCTAGGAGGAAAAGCCTTGAGAGAAACTCGGCGATACGAATGAATGAGTAGACCCGGTGTCGATCAATACTCGAGCCAAACATTCATTGACTAGTAGGGTTCCTGAAATTTTTGCTAGCTAAGTCAATCCATGCATCAACAGCGTATACATATAGATACATAGATATATAACATGCCATATATGTACACAAGGAATAAGGCATAACATGAAATCACGGTTAAAAGAATAACTCTAAACGCGTACCTTACACTACATCATCTGATGCAAGTGCATCGCCCTCTGTCAAGGCAAAGACTCGCCCCTGGTTCACCTGGCGAGGCGGAGGTGCAGAACGTGCAGGCTGAGAGGACGCCTGGTGTGATCCTGCTGGGCGTGCTGGGGGCCTAATCCCCTAAGATTGGCTAGGCAAATGCTGACTCGGGCAATCCCTGATCATATGGCCCTGACGACCGCAATGATAACATCCACCCGGTGCTCTTCGACAATCTCTTGCCGGATGCCTTCGGCCGCATGAAGTGCAGACTTTATATGTGTACGTCGGAGGGGCTGGAGGTGTAGCGTATCTCGCCACCTGAGGTGCAACTAGTCGTGGAGCTGGAAGAGCCTGAGGTCGCGGAGCCTGAGGCATGTACGGCCGTGGAACTGGAGGAGTATAAAATGGCCTCATAGGTGGTGCTGGCCACGCATACTAATAAGGGACGGTACGAGCCCGCCTCTCTGGAGGTGCTGAACTACTAGGTTGGCCTCTCGCCAACTCCCTCTTCTTGGACACAGCCTCCGAATTTGCCTCGATTAATAAGGCCTTGTCTACTACTTCCAGATAAGTAGCATGCTTGAAAGCCGATACTTTCTCCATAATGACATCCTTGAGCCCTTGCTCAAATCTCCTCGCCTTCCTTGCCTTAGTAGCAACCATGTGAGGCGCAAATCTAGAGAGCTCCGAGAGCTTAGCCTCATAAGCGGCCACAGTCATCGAACCTTGCTATAGGTTGATGAACTCTCTTTCTTTCTTTTCCCGTGATCCAAGAGGAAAACACTTCTTATAAAAAGTGTCCTTGAACTCCTCTTAAGTTTAAGGTTGACCTTGCATGATCAAATCTCGCGTCCTCAAGGCGGACAACCACCAATGGTGTGCCTCACCCTCAAGCATGAAAACAGCCCATGCTACTTTCTCTTCCTCTGTCCGAGAGAGAACCGCAAATATCTTCTCCACTTGGAGGATCCAAGCCTCCGTAGTAAGAGGGTCCACACTCCCATGGAATGATGGAGGCCTCAATCTCCTGAATGCCTCAACCCGAGCTGTACGATGTACTGGAGCTGCGGGCGGTGGAGTAGGTGCCGCTGACGATGGTATAGTTTGTTGAGCCGCCAGGATGGCGAGAGTCTCAGCAATAGAGCCTAAGACCTGAGAGAGGTCCGGCTGCTCAACCTCATCTCGAGAAGAAGATGAAGCTCTGGTATGTGGTCCACGACCCCGTGTGCCCCCTCTCATGACTAAAGTCCTGATAACAATAGTACCACATGAGCATAACTTGAAACTACAATTTATCACAGTTCCATACCACAATAGTTCAATTTGTATTAGTTGTATGATACTAATATACATCACATCACAACTATCAGTGTATTTATAATATTATACTTTGGTGTTCTAGCGTCTCTAAGACCCGTACTTGGTTGAAGCAACCATTTTGACTAAGACTAAAGTTTAGTCTTACACTTGGAACATGACTCGCTTCCGACTTACTTTCTTCCTAACTTGTTTCCTAACATATGCTCTTGTCAAGCCATGGTATTAGATTCTAAGTGACCCTAGAGACCTAAAGCCTAAGCTCTGATACCACATCTTGTCGCGACCCAAAACCCACCCTGGGAGTCAGAGTGAATCTTGGACGACTCATCATGACTTGCTTGTCAAAAATAACCTACAAAAGACCTCGAGCATATACAATAGAGGACATAATAGCGGAAACATACTCTAACATAGCACAGCGGAAGACTTAACCAAACCTTTATGTATATATATGTGTGATCCAAGTTTATACAAAAGATACACAAAAGAAAGTGCGGACAGGCCCGCCAAAATATATGAACATATATCTCTCAACTCACCCACAACTATTCACTAAGAATCTACCACCTCTAATAATAACCATCTCCCTGAGGTTCCTCTACAGGTTCCTCGACGTACTCTACTTTTACCCAAGGGTTCGGAGCACAAATATCAAAAGGAACAGCCGCTCCGCTATCACCTGCTGACATAAGAAGTACGGCTGAGCATGAAATACTTAGCGGGTACCAAATGCTAACCAACAGTCATAGCAAAACCATAGCAGTATAGAAAGCAGTAAGCAATTCACATATATAAAGAAGGAACAATTCATATCATCACAAGTAAGTAAAGCAGTGTATAATCATGCTTGCATTCGTAAAAGCCGATAAAATCCTTGAAAACATCGTGCACTTGACTTAACTTAAAACACCATTTTTCGTGCTTGAAAACTTGTCTTGACTGATCATGTCGTGTCATGCGTGTCATGTGTGTCATGCCATGTCATGGTTGCTTGGAAAATAAACGTGTCCATGCTACTTGTGAGGGAAGGGAGACCCTTCTTCCAAGATGCTTATTCTTGCCATGTCATGTTCCATGCTTGCTTGGAAAATAAACTACTTGTGAGGGAAGGGAGGCCCTTCTTCCTAAATGCTCATGCTTGTCATGTCATGTTCCATGCTTACTGGAAAAATAAACTACTTGCGAGGGAAGGGAAACCCTTCTTCCTAAATGCTCATGCTTGTCATGTCATGTTCCATGCTTACTGGAAAAATAAACTACTTGCGAGGGAAGGGAAACCCTTCTTCCTGAATGCTCATGCTTGCCATGCCATGTCTCTTGCTTGCTTGGAAATATAAACTACTTGTGAGGGAGGGGAGGCCCTTCTTCCTAAATGCATGATAGTCTTGTTCTTGCCAAAAGCGAGGTAAAACATATCGTAGGATACGTCCCACCTCTAATTCTCGTTCTTTAAAAACCTCGATAAATCATGGCATGCATGCCGTGCTCGTGGAATCGTGTGCATACTTGCATTTGAAATTTAATATGACATTTGGAGATTTCACAATGTATAGCATATAGCAATTTTAAACAATTGAACATTCATGACATTTTTGGAAAAACAAGAACTCATGCTATCATAATCCCTAACAAGTTACATAAGTAATTTAGCATGCATTTTCTTGATTTATAACTCATTTAATTCACTTTGGCATTTCAGCAAACATGGGTTGTGTACATTATTCATTAAACCTACATCATGCTTTTCTAGGTGAGTTTATATTCACCAAATGTTTGTGTGTTTATTATTGGTACAATGCCCTTCCCCTTTCTCATTCATTACATCATTCACACGACATCCAATCGCCAATAACCATCTCTATCCACATCATCCATACATCCAAATCGTAGCATATTATAGATAATGAATAACAAGGAATAGGGAAAGAAAAGGGAAAACTATAACTAGGAGGGTAGCAAAAGTACCGACCTTGACCAATCGATCGGTTGCCTACCGAGCGATCGGTGTTCTTGACCGAGCGATCGGTCAAAAATACGCTCTTTGAAAAATTTTCCCATACAGAAAAGTTGACCAGTCGATAGCCTCCGATCGATTGGTTGTGGACCGATCGATCGCTACAATGGACCGAGTGATCGGTGGTCTGCAGGTTTTTGGCACTGAGTCAATTTTTTACCCATTCCTACTATTTGGACCCATTCTACTTGTATTCTAACATCTTCTAAACTTGACTAGGACCTCTTTAAAGCTTATAGGCTTTATTAAATAATTTATCTAGTTATTTATAGCATTCTTGACACAATTCCATCGAAGTTTCAATTTCTCGTTTCATGAAATTGAGATTACAAGACACCATGCCTTGACGCACATCCCAAGGCATATACAAAAAGTTTCGGTGCTCTACACCTATTATCTTTTTAATACTTATATATTATGAAATAACATATATATGATTTCAATATTTTCTTTTATTAGATTTTGAACATTACAAAGGCTTCATGCCTTGACACGCATCCCGAGACACGTACAAAAGTTCGAGGGTTCTACATGGTAATATTAATATGACACCATGGAATTGTTGTGAAATTAAGTCAAATATGTATTGTTGTTTGTCATGATAATATGTACTGGACACTGAATAAATTATAAATGAATATTTGTGAAAATGATTATGAATTATGTTAAGAATAATGATAAGGTATATATATGTTATTATTTGTTAAGTTATGCCTAATTATTTGCATGATAATTGATATTCGGGAAGGTAAGAACTTAGAGGAAAATCTTTCAAATCGAAAATCCTCTAACTATATGGTATAGGACAGTATAGTGGAGTTTCCATGGTGGGAGATCGGAATCTAAGCGATGACCAACTCGAATGTTAATTGCGACATTTATGCACAAATTCACATGTATATTAAGATAAGAGTGTCACAAGTCACATATGTGGACCACAAATATAAGCATTGCATACGCTTGATAGACCGAATAAGCCCAATGAGGGATCTGAATAAGTGTATGTTCTGAATAAGTTGCTCCAAGACTCATAAGCATAAGCATTGCACACGCCTGATAGACTGAATAAGCCCAATGAGGGATCTGAATATGTGCATAAGCATAAACATAAGCATCTCACAAGCACGTGGTCTCATAAGCATGTTGTTTTATAAGTCTAAGATTCTCACAAGTACACGAGTCAAGGTAATGATATGATGTATATGACATATGTTCTTCCGCACTCTGATTATGTTATTATGCTATTAGTTATGGTTCTAAGTGCAGGGATACTATGTTGTTGGTTGAATTTTATATATACCGAGTGCTTTTGTACTCAGCCAGACTTTTGTCTTGGTAGGTGTGGAGCCCGAGTTTGTAGGTGGGCCTTGGGTAGAGGAGGCTTATGCCGTAGAGGAGGAAGGCGATCCTCTGGTTGAGGGAGAGTGAGAGTTGGACAGGTGACCTTATCGTTAGACTTTTACTTTTGAGTTTGAGGAGTTTTGTAATAGACTCGTAGATGATGTTGCTTATCAGATTACTTTATAGTTGTGTATCAGACTATTTTGTTTGCGATGGATTATGTTTATGTTGACCATAGACTTGAGTAAGATGGTTTGATTTTATATATCAAAATTTTTTACCCTCATTTTTGGAGACTCGTGTTGTATACATTGTATGTCATGGGATTTAAGCAGGTTTAAGAAATGTGGCGACCCAAGGTCCTATTTTGGTCAAGGTAGAATTTGGGGTTGTTACACTACCTTACGAGGAAATTGACTTAGAATAATTATATGAACCCTAGGTGACTAGATATGTAGCCTTAAGAGTGTTAGAGGATCATAAAAACTAATGTTCCTTGTTAGAGGCATATCTCATTGACCGTAGCTCTGATTTTGCTCCATAATATTTCAAATTGAGCGTATCGAAAAGATATACAACTTTCATGAAGAAAGAAAAAGCAAAAAATCTATTTTTAAATCCCGGTCGACCAGATTTATGGGTGATCGAATGACTATCGAAAAAAAGCTACTGTTATGAGATTTTTCCCAAAAATTTGTCAGTCGGTCGACTGCCCATGATGGCAGGTCGATCGGGGTGCTTGATTTCTGTGATTTAGAAGGTTTCTAATCTTTTTGTTTTTTGGGTCTATATATGTTGGGTTTGAATCCTCATTCAAACCAATGAAGTTTGTGAGAGGTTAAAGTGTTTCTAAAGGATTATTGGGGTTGCTCAAACCCATTCTCCACTCCTCTTCCACCCTTGAGATTGCAAGCTATTCTTCCATCCTTGCTTGCTTGATTATTTATTTAATTGGGATATACTTAGGGATTGTGTGATTAATTAAAACCATCAACCCGTTCTATGAAGAACACTTTGGCCGGTGTGTTTCGGAGCCTTTGCGAAGGAGATCGATCCGAGAAGGATCGTGGATATTTGGTTAGTGGAATCCGAAGCCGTCGTGGATGGAGATCGATCTTTGGAGATCGTGGTTGTCGAGACTCAAGAAAAGTAGAGGCTGCTGAGGTTGTTCACGGGTCTTGTGAGAACGTGATTACTTATTGTATAGGACTAGCCGTGGATCGATGAGCTCGAGTCCTATTTGGGTGAGGTTTGAGTCTGTAAGTTTCTTTGTCTTAGTGATCTCTTTGCTGGACTAGGTCCCGTAGTTTTTCCCGAAAAGATTTTCACGTAAAAATCCTTGTGTTGTGGTTTGCTTGTCTTCTTTATTTTCGCACTTTATTGTTCATCCTCCCTTAGTTAATATTTTAATTGTTAAATCTTAAAAAGGGTAGATAGACTTTGTAGGGAGACTGAGCCACCCCCTTGAATTTGTGAGTGCTCAACTCAAATATTATTTTTGAGGTTCACCGGATTTTTTCAAATCACAAAAAATGCAGAAGGCCTGGAGGGTTGCTATAGAGTTTGCGATTGATGGTCCATGGAGTAGTGAAATCGATCACAGGTGTGATCGATGGGCGATCAATCCCAGGAATGACAGATTTTTTAGAAAGTTTGTCTTAGCTCATGTATGTAATGTGATGTCCTCAGTGTGCGATGAATGTTATGATTGACACTTATCTTAAGGCAATGGAAGAGTCCATTTTCCTGAGAATGTTCCACATCAGAACGGTATACTTTTGAACTTGGTGCACGGGCGTAGGCTCAGCTGGTTCAATTATTCAAGATTGGCTTGGTTTAATTGGGGATTTCATATGCCTAAAACATAGGGCTGTATTTTACTATTTGTGTTCATGTAGCACCCCAGACTTTTTCATCTTTAATGAATACCACCTTCGTAGCTAATTGGCCGTTTTTATAGTCAAATTAATAAATAAGGGAGAAATCGGAAATTCCGAAACATCAGAAATGTGCGTTTTCGAAAGACGAACCCAACGCAAGTTGAATCGTCGAAATCCGACAAGCGAGTCAAAAGATATGGTCAAAACAGTCCAGACATATAGAGAACCGATCGCTCGGTTCAATCAGCGATCGATCGGTCCATAACCGATCGATCGGTAGCTATCGCGCGGTCAGAAATTTTGTATGGGGAAATTTTCCAGAGAGTGAGTTTTTGACCGGTCGATCGGTCATAAACACCGATCGATCGGTAGGCAACCGATCGATCGGTCATAACCGCCGATCGCTCGGTCTTCGTGTTTTTCAGCATTTTCATTAAGGGCTTTTTCGTCTTTTGGGGGTTAAACCCTTCCTCCTTAAGGCTTGGTCGAGCCTTTAGGGCTTCATTCACAGAACTTAAGGGATTTTGAGAGATAGAGAGAAAGGAGAAGGGGATTTGCAACTAGGGTTTTCCATTGGAGAAGAAATCAAAGGGGTTTAAGAACCCTAGCTCACCCCAACTCGAGTTGCTTCAAGTTCAAGGCTCAAGCTCGTGTGGGGACTCATTCTCCAAGCTAGGGCAGCGATCCTACGGCGTTTTTGAAAAGGGTTTCTTCCCCAACTCAAGTCCCCTTAAAGCAAAGGCTTCCTCCTTCCAAATAGAGCTTTTATTTCAAGGTTTCTTCAACATCAAGCCTTGATCTAAGGTTAGTACACTCTACTAACTTCCCTTAGCAATAATCTAGATTTTTATTGTGAAATGTGACTCTTGATAGTATGTTTTCTTCCTTACAAAATGTATCATCTTCACTAAATATAAACAAGATAAGAAAAAGGTATGGATGTGTGGATGGGATGTCGATTGAGGCGATTGGATGCCGTATGGATGTTGTGTGATGTGTGAAAAGAAAAATGGAAGATGGGCACTTTACAAATAACGAATGTACCTTGATGTCTTGATGAAAAATACGCACTAAATAAGGGAAATAGAAGGACTAAGAAATGTGGCCCACCGGGTGTTTGATAAAATGACTAAACAAGGGATAAATGGACTTAATGAAGAAAATGGAAATAGAAATTGTGTAAATGTTCTTAGAAATGATAAATTGCTCAAATGTGCTATATGTTGCCTAAATTTTCATACCTCTATGTTAAGGATTGAAATGCCATAGTCATGTGATCCGCCCATTCAAGTATGTCATCATGATTACCACTATTGACAAGCACACAAGCACGCATGCATGCATGAAACCGGGTTTTCCAAGATTGTATTTGTATATGAAATGAAACAAGAACATGACAAGGAGGTTGGTAGCCCAGGAAGGGTGCTAGCCTCTGGCTCACAAGTGAAATGAAACAAGAACATGACAAGGAGGTTGGTAGCCCAGGAAGGGTGCTAGTCTCTGGCTCACAAGAGAAATGGAACAAGAACATGACAAGGAGGTTGGTAGCCCAGGAAGGGTGCTAGCCTCTGGCTCACAAGTGAAATGAAACAAGAACATGACAAGGAGGTTGGTAGCCCAGGAAGGGTGCTAGCCTCTGGCTCACAAGAGAAATGGAACAAGAACATGACAAGGAGGTTGGTAGCCCAAGGAAGGGTGCTAGCCTCTGGCTCACAAGTATACAAGTCAAGAACAAATCAAGACATGAAATACAAGACAAGACACGATACACATACATGAGTTTTACCGAGGTTTTTGCATTCATACACGCATGTCAAGATATGGCTATGTATCTTATGCTTTCACTATTGCTTTAAATTAATATCTTGTATTGCTCACTGTTGTTATGCTTTCGCTATTGTTATGGTTAGCTAGTAGTTTGTACTCGCTGAGTATTCCATGCTCAGCCGTACTTTTATGTCGGCAGGTACTGTGGATGTCCTCGACCCCGAGCCTTGGGTCGAGGAGGAGTATGTAGAGGAGAGGGAGCCACCTATCCCATGGCAGTCTCAGGAGGATGGGGACTTGGATGTGTGGCCATACCTCGACTACTGTTGAGAGGAGAGGATTAGAGAGTTCCTTTTGTATTTTGATAGGTGGGCATGTCCACCTTTACTTTGATTGTATTTGGTATATGTTAACTTGGAATACTATTTGGAGTTATAGAAGAAAAGAAAAGTTGGCTTACGCTTCCGCACTTATGTTTAGTTCCGCGCTCTGATTTTCATTGAATTATATTATGTTTAGCCTCTTGCATTACAGGATGGTTTGACAGGTACACGTAGTCACCTCTAAAGTATCCCTTAACTCCTAGGGGGTATTTTGGGGCGTGACAGTTCATTTGTTAGGGTTCCTCCGTAAATGATAGTCGGAAGTGGGTGGAATAATATCTATAGATATTCTTTGACTAGGTCAAGAGTGGTGGTATTGTTTAGTCCTCCGTGACTGATAGTCGAGAGTGGGTGAAATAATATCCATAGATCCTTTTTCACTAGGTCAAGAGTGGTGTTTTTGTTTAGTCCACCGTGACTGATAGTTGAGAGTGGGTGATATAATATCCATAGATCCTCTTTGATTAGGTCTGTGACTGCTAGTTGGGAGTGAGTGATATAATATCCATAGATCCTCTTTGACTAGGTACGTGACTGATAGTCAGGAGTGGATGAAATATTATCCATAGATCCTCTTTGACTAGGTTAGGGGAGGCGATGGGTGTGTGTCTTCCTGATAGATATGTCGTGCCATAGTGACTAAGATCAGGTAATCCTGATAGATATGTCATGACACAGTGACTGAGATTGGATGAGTTCGTGTTATTCCTGATAGATATGACATGTCACAGTGACTGAGATCAGGTATTACTAATAGATATGTCGTGACACAGTGACTGAGATTAGGTGGGTGTGTATTGTTCCCTGATAGATATGTCGTGAGGCCGAGTTCCCCACAATGACTGAGATCAGGTAGATACGTGTTATTTCTGATAGATATGTCGTGAGGGAGAGTTCCCCATAATGACTGAGATCAAGATGGAATGTGTTGTCTCGGATTGTATATTGTTCCCTGATAGATATGCCGTGAGGACTGGTTCCCCACAGTGGCTGAGATAAGGATGGTATGTTTACAAACGGGTGAAGGCTTGAGTTCTGTGCTAAGTCTGAGGGTTGAGCAGAGTTGGAGGACTCGAAGTCTAGTTTGATCGGGTGTAGACCCGATCAATTCATAGTTGGGTTAAAGACTCAAGAGTAAAGACTTAAGGGCTAGGCCCAGTTAATAGAGTCTAAGGAAAGTAAAACATGGTCAGTTGCCTGTGATGATAACCAGGGGTTGTGAAAATCTTCGATATTGGATGAACTTAATAACTGAAAAACACTAAGGGGCTAAAGACCTCGATATAGGGTGAAAAAGCCCTGAGTGACCTCAGGTCACAATTTACGATTTTAGTTACTGCTTTATTATTCTGCATATTACTGTAATATGTAAATTGAACTATACTGCTATATCATTATTAACGTTTCATGTCAGTAGATTATGATGCTGCTGTCTAGAGAATAGAAGGTCTCGACAGAACGATCGAGGCTTATAAAAACCACAGTATCAAGTAAAGGTAATGCATTTACTTATGATGGGTTATTGTGATGACCAATTGTTATTGCTTATGTAAACTCATAAGAAAAATTAAAAATTCTTGCATTTTCGCGGATAAAGTCTTCCGAATGAGTGGTAATGACGAATGAACACGCGTCTCGAAACTTGTTTCCCTAAGACGTGGGTTCGGAGCGTCACACTAGCCCTCCTAACCACTAACATAGATAGATAAATGATATAACTGATTACCAAAAGAAAAACTCTGAAGTCAACTTTTATTTGTGAGCCGTAACAACATCTACTTATCATTTATTTATATTTACCAAGAGTCTGCCTAGAGTACTCCCAAGTATACTTCTTGATCTACCCGTCTATGGCTAACCACAAAGGATCATGATTAACGCCGAGATTGCACGCTTTTGCATGTCATTTCTAATGCCACATTAGGTCTAATCTTGATTAGGGGCGGAGTCACATGGGCCCAAGGGGGGTTGAAGCCACCACTTGAAATTTTGAATTTTTTTTTACTATGCTACTAATAAGCTAGGAGAAGGGCAGAGCTAGCGGATGGAGCTCTAGCCCCCCTAAACTTTCCAGAAAAAAAATATTATAATTAAATGGATACAAATAGACACGATGACCCATGAGCTTTGCCCTCAAAAAAAATTTTCGGGGGCGGGCAAGAGAATCCTTGCTTCGTGCCTGATCTAGACCGTGTAGTCTTGCTAGCAAAGTCACAAACCTTGAGAGGGATATAGTGTGTAATTGAGTGTTATGATTTTGGATGGTTCATGAGCCTAATTTTCTGTTCCTTAACCCCCTATGACCTTTTAAAGTATAAATCGGGTTGCTAAAGCATCTCCAACCCTATCTCTAAAATTTCCCTATTTATACTCTAAAATAGAGAATTTCTAAAATAGAGAGCCACTTTTTCTCCTTGTAACTCCAACCCTACTCCCTATTTCTTCTCTATTTCTATTAAATACTTATTTTTTATTTTTCAATATTTAACATCATTGCAGCCATTGAGAGTTCAATCGCACCCACCGGCAAACATGTGTCTCTTTTGACACTTATTAAATATGGTTAAGTTTCTCCAACCCGTGGGGTTCAATAATATAACTTTAGTTTTTTTAAAAAATTACTATAAGATTTAAAAATTCTTAACTAGAGTTAAATACTTTTTAGTATTTTTTTTTCTAAAAACTAAGATTTTATTGTTAAACCCCAAGGGTTAATGAATCATAACCATGGTTAGTAAAAGTTAAAAGGGACACGAGTTGCCCAGTGGGTGCGATTGAACTCTCCCTTATTAGTTTAATTGCAATTGGCTGTGGTTGAGGTTCAAACAATTTTAAAGAGTTTTTTTTTTAAAACAATTTATAATCTATGGAAAAGAAAAAGACTCTCCAAAGTTGGCGAGCCAAATCACCAAAGCTATTATAGCTAAGCCATTTGACGAGTCGGTTGGGGTCCACTTTTTCTCCTCTGGCTATGGGGAGTGGGTTGGAAATGCTCTAATATGTGGTATCGGAGCTAGCATCACGTTTCAAGTTTGACTCTTTGAAGGAGCGACTAGGGGAAATGGTTACCGGACACCATAAGCTAGAGTGAGATTCTTCATAGGAAAAGTGCTACGGGAATGTCACGAGCTATTAAAAAAATAGGTTCATAGTGAGAGCCGTCATAAACATCGACCGTAAAGTGTGGTAGATGTTACGATTTCCAAGGCCTCGGATTGTCTCTGGCGAAGCCAGAAACCCCTTGTATGGGGAAACCATAGAATAGGGGACAAGTGGTGGAGAAGTCAAAATCATGGGTCCCATGATTTTGACTTCACACACAATATGACACATGGCGATATGGTGTTGAGATAAATGGGGAGAGATATCAAGTCGGGAGAAATCAAAATCATGGGGAGAAAATGAAATGACTTCTCCCCTTTTTAACACCACATGTCCCCTAGTCTATGGTTGTCTGAGAGGGGTTTCTGGCTTCCAGAGACAATCCGAGGCTGATTTCCAATGGGTTAAAGCCCAATTTTCCGCTCTCCTTAATCACCTTAAGGCCCCTTTGGAGTATTGGTTTGGTTCGTAAAATTTTAAGAACCTAACTAATGTTCCCAAAGCGATTAATGAGCGGAAAGTTAGGATCGTAACATAAGGACCTACATGAGAAAAAGGGGTGGTTGGCTTCCTCCCCTTTGAGTCAGAGAGTTGCTTCCTTTTCAAGAGAGATCGGTTTCTTTTAAATGATATGAAGTGACGGCCTCCGATTGTCTCTGGCGAAGCCAGAGGGCTCTCGGTGTTCCATACATTGTGGACAGGTGGCATAAAAATGGGGAGAATGCATTTCATTATCTTCCCATGATTCTTACTTCTCCCCATTTGATCTCTCCCCCTTATTCTCACACTTATCGCCACATGTCTTATTATGTGTGGAATCATGGGCCCCATGATTTTGACTTCTCCACAACTTGTCCCCTATTCTATGGAACCCTGAGACAAGCCCTTTCTGGCTTTGCCAGAGACAGTCCAAGGCCTGAAGAGACATAGGAGAGGGATAGAAGTAAGCCTTGGATTGTCTCTGGCGAAGCCAGAAAGGGCTTGTCTCGGGGTTCCATAGAATAGGTGACAAGTGGTGGAGAAGTCAAAATCATGGGGCCTATGATTTTGACTTCTCCACCCATAATAAGACATGTGGCGATAAGTGTATGAGAATAAGGGGGAGAGATATCATATGGGGAGAAGTCAAAATTATGGGGAGAAAATGGAATAACTTCTCCCCAGTTTTTTGCCAACTGTCGCACAATGTATGGAACCCCGAGAGGGTTTTCTGGCTTCGCCAGAGACAATCCGAGGCCATAGAAGTAAGGGGTACGTGGAGTGGTTAGTGGTTAGGGAGTTGTGAGAAAGGTGGAGAGTGGGAGAGTGGTCAGAGTCGAACAGGTGGAGAAAAAGTGGGAGAGAGGTCGTTGCGAGAGATTAGAAAAAGAGAGACCAAAAATTAGGTGTGGGGTGGAGTGGGTGTATCATGTTTGGTACAGCCCACCTCGATAATTTAGGCATAGTACCGAAGCTAATATACCTTGAATTAGTCTAGGGAGGGATTAATTTGGCTATACCAAAGGACTGGTACACCATACCAATTGGTGGAGATAAAATGAAAAAAAGAGCAATGATTAGCCGACCCCATTCGGTTAGCTACCCTTTAATTGTGGTTAAGCTTAACCAACATAAAGTTAATATATTCTTCTAAAAACTAAGATTAAAGGGCAATTCACCTAAAAGGTCATGCTTTGCATTTTTATTACCTAAAAGGGCATGCTTTTAACATATTTATCAAAAAATGCATACTTTGTATTTTTATTACCTAATAGGGTATGCTTTTGACATATTAACCCCTTAGCTACGCTTATAAAACCTAACACGGATAAGGGTAATATTGGAGTACATACCCTATTTGGTAAAACTTTTCAAACCATATCCTTTTAGGTGATATTTTTGATTTAGGGTGACTAATCGGTACTTATCTCAAGATATTAAATGGATGAACCTAGGGGTGAGATATCTTAATCACAATTAACGGGTGTTAAAATGAACACATGGCAGCCTATAGACCTAGCCGGTCGGTTATATTGGGGCTAGTACAACCACTGATTTGGGGTGTGAAGCGGCCACATATAGGCTAGTGCACCTACCCATGTGGTTGTGAACAGGGCGCACCAAGGCAGTGCACCCCTATGGATTTAGTTAATTCGGACATATGGTAGATTTGAACACATACCAATTCGGGTGTGAAGCATATGCATCGGAGTTGCTGCATCCCAACCCATTTGGGTGTGAAGAGGGTGTATAGACACCCTACTAACTTAGGTGTGAGATGGGCACACCAAAGTTGGTGCACCCTACTAACTATGAGGGATGGGGTTTTTCCTAGGGTTGTCAACTATCCGAATTTTTATCCATATCCGATCCGGATCCGTTTAAGCGGATATTTATCCGAATAGGTATCCGTTGGATCGGATTAGGATATCAATTAAAGGCATCCATTTATAAACGGAGTGGACACGGATAGTGGACTATCCGCTCTGTTAATTATCTGGCCGCATAAGTATTGTGTACAGTGTATTTTATATTCCAGTAATTCCCTTTTTATAATTATAAGCTTAGAGTAAAAATTTAGGTATTATCAGAATTTTATTCACTATAAGAGGATGAAAAGGTAACTTAACACCTAATATAAATGACAAAATTAATTATATCATTGTCATAAATGGATGATTTAAACTTTATGAAAATAAATGAAATTCTTAATTGATGCATATGTTTAGGGAGAGCCTTACCTCAAATATTCGATTTAAATCATATATTGAGGGGGAGCCTGACCCATTTCATTCTATTATTATGTCATCATAAAAAAGGGAGAGATTGTTAGCCTTTAGGTTTTTACCTAAGGTAACATCATTGATTTTGATGATAACATAATAGTAGAATGATATTTGTGTTACTAATGTTCTCTTGAATTTATATGTAACATTTAGATTATGAAGATCATTAACACATCATCCAAGGCAAAAAGATGAAAATGGCAACCAAAGAAGAAAGATTCCTCCATCAAGTCATAAGAAAGCAATTGGATCAAGTTGAGCATATTAAAGATCAATCAAAGTCCAAATCATGAAGATTAAGATCGAAGAAGGAGAGGTTTTTATTTTATTTTTATTTTTAAAGCCTCTTAGAAAGAGAGGGGGTTAGGCAGACCCCTACCGGTTTTATAAATAAAATGAAAATGGCGCCGGGGGGGAATAAAACCTTACCCCTATAGACCCAAAGAAAAGAAAAAGAATTACACCCACTTTCCTAAGACTACCTAGACCAAGCTTATCCATTTGAATAAGAGATTTAAGTTTCCTCGGAATTGAGTTGAAAGAGTGGAAAATAGCGGAGTCCGTACAACCACACCCTATGTTTGCCAAATCATCAACAACAACATTAGCTTCTCTATAAATATGAAGTAGAGAGAAGTCATCTTGAAGAAGCTTCTTAATCTTATTGTCCCAATACCATGCCTTCCAAGACTTAGAAATAGCCCTATTCCAAATGTCAACCAAAATTTTGGAGTTAGTTCAATACTCACGTTAATAATGTTAAGGTTCTTGCATAGCATCAAACCATCCAGAAAGGCTCGAGTTTCAGCAATAAAATTACTGCAAGTACCATAGTGAGAGTAGAAGCAAGCCAAGAAGTCGCCGTTGTGATTTCTACTAATGCTGCAAAAATCTGGTGAACCTCAAATCTAATGTTTGAGTTGAGAACTCACAAATTCAAGGGGGTGGCTAGGTCTCCCTACAAAGTCTATCTACTTTTTTTAATATTTAACAATTAAGTTATTAACTAAGGGATGATGAACTTAAAGTGCGGAATAAGGGAAACAAGCAAACCACAACACAAGCAATTTTTATGTGGATACCCTTCCGGGAAAAACCACGGGACCTAGTCCAGCAATGAGAATCCACTAAGAGAAAGAAACAAATACTTATACGACTTGAACTGTACTCAACCGGACTCGACACTACGATCCTCAGTACTCAGTCCTCAACACCCCCGAAAGCAATCACGATCTCGCAAGCCTCGCAATCTACCGCAGTAGCATGTTCTTCTCTTTGTGTCTCGACAACCACGATCTCCACGATCGATCTCCGTCAATGACGGCTTCGGATTCTACCAATCAAATATCACATCCACGATCCTTCTCAGATCGATATCCTTCAAAAAGGCTCCGGAACACTCCGGCCAATTTATTCTTTCCAGAACGAGTTGATGGTTTGATTTAAAATCAAATCCTAAATGGATTCCATCAATAGGAAAGTGCAAGCAAGCAATAATGGAACATTGACTTGCAAACTCTATGATAGAAGAGAAAATAATAAAGGGGAGGAGAGGAAAAAAATATGGAGTTTTTATGAACTCTAGAGATAGCCTAATACCTTCTCAACACTCTCCCAAAGTCCCTCCCCACGAACTAGAAGAGTTCATATTAAATAGAGAACCCAAAACCAAGTTATAGAAGTTGATAAAACCAAAGTAGCAAGAAAAATAGGGTTTGGGTCGACCCTAATGTACACTTGGGTTGACCCAAGTGTCACTTTGGGTCGACCCTCAATTTTTGGGTGTTCTGGAATTTTTTCCCATAGAAAAACTTTGAGGTCTGGGTCAACTCTCACTGTTTTCGGTCAACCGAGTCTTAAAAACTCATTTTAGCTCCTGCTTCTTTCATGAAAATTGTAGATCTTTTTGACGCGGTCGATTTGATATATTAAGAGCAAAATCTGAGCTACGGTTTGTGAGATATGCCTCTTACAAGCAACCTTGGTTTTTTAAGAACCTCTAACTTGTTTTGGGCTACATATCTAGTCACCTAGGGTCCATATGATTATTCTAAGTCAATTTCCACCTAAGGTATCATAGTATGATTATTCTAAGTCAATTCTCACCAAGGTAACATAGTATCTAGGTCACTTACCATCCTATGAGTGAAATAAAGAATATGATCGAAATGTCTTCAATTAAGTCTTCAACCGATCTTCTTCGGTCTTCATCTTCACTTGTCATGGACGCGTGAAGGCAATGATATAAGATACACCAGACTCACTTGTTTTGACACCAGAATAAGCCAACACTAAAATATGGACTTTACAAATGCCACCACCTCCAGCAATTCCTGGGTTTCCTTTAGAAGCACTATCAACATTCAATTTGTATTTTCCCTTAGGAGGACAGAGCCATTTAACAAAGGAGATCCTAAACTGATTAGGAATAGAAGGTCTAGTAGAAAATAAGGGATATAAGTCCAGACTCTTTCTCTCACAGAAAGAAGCAATCTCCTAAACTTTTCTGTTAATACTATCAACCAAGACTTTGAGAAGACAAAAGGATGAATCATATTTTCTTCCACATCTTTCAATCCATAACTCCCAAACAATCAAAGCAGGCACAAGAATGAAGAGGTCATTATGTCTGGAAGACGCCGCTCTGTACCATCTAGAGAGACAACACTGAATACTATCATGAGAATAATAAGGAATGAAGCAAAAGCAAAAAAAAAAATACCTCCGAAGAAATTGAGCCATCTCACTACTGACTAAAAGATGATTGGAGTTTTCAATACTAGAAGTTTTGCAGCAGGAGCATTTCCTCGCCAAAGGAATACCCAACTTTTGAATATCTGAATCAGTAGAAAGGGCATGATTTATAATTTTTCAGCAAAAGACTTGGATTTTAGTTGGCACCACTGGATTCCACATAGGTTTGGTTCACTCAAGATCTTTGCTAGAAGCCCTTCGATGATTTCAGGCTGATTGGACCGAAAAACTTCCCAATAGAAGATATGTTCCAGATAAATCTATCATCTTCATTAGAGATAAAGAAACCCCTATTTTTTTATATTATCAATGGTAGAAGGTAATAATAAGTGACTCACCTGAGAGAAATCTCAATCTCCATCCGAATTAAGGATATTAACAATGGCAGGGTTGATAAGAGGCGCATCCATCGCTATAGAAATGAGGGATTCACTATTATACCATCGGTCAAACTAGAAATCGACTTTAGATCCATTGCCGATAAGAACAGAAGAGTTTGCAAGGATAAAATGGAATACCCCACATATAGAAGACCAAAGATTAGAGGCTCCCCGAGTTGGATAAGCATTCCAAACATGATTTATGGAATATTTAGCTTTAAAGAACCGGGCCCATAGACAGTCAGAAGAATAAATTTTCCACGCTTGCTTGGCATGAAAAGCTAGAGCAATGTCTTTTATCTTACGAGTACCAAGACCACCCTCACTATAAGGCATAACACATTTGGACCAACTTACCCAATGTCGATGTCTATTTTCTTTAGAGTTATTCCAAAAAAATCTGGCTATAATCTTGTCAATCATAGTGCCTATACCATTACGAATGTTGATACCAGCTATAATATGAACATGGATAGAAGATAAAACATGTTTAATCAGCATTAAACTACCTCCAGAGGAAAGAAGCTTACCAGACCAACCAAAAACACAACTTTGAATCTTCTCAACAAGAGGAAGGAAATGGAAAATTTTCTGCCAGCCTTTGATCAAAGGAACACCCAAATACAAGATAGGAAATTGTTTGAAGTTGAATCCAGTGTATCTTTTAATAGACCTTTTCCGAGAAGAAGGAAATTTATCAAAAACATGTATAGAAATTTTATCTTTATTGACCTTCTGACCCGAAGAGGCTTCATAATTGGCGAGAAAATCAATGATATTTTTAATGCTTCTAGAACTCCCATTGCAGAATATAAGAGTGTCATATGCAAACAAGAGGTGATAAATCGAATGTTGCAACCCAAAATACCCCCTACGAGTTAGGGATACTTTGGCTCCTGATGTGCCATATCCGATACCAAACCATCTTGTAATAATAACCAAGGCATGACGTAATAGAATCATAAATAGTGCGGAAGCTTAAATCAAAGTGCGGAAGCGTAACCCAAAAATTTCTTTTCTATATATCATTTGTATTCCAAGTTTGTATATACATAACCAAAGTAAAGGTGGACATGCCCACCTATCAAAATATAAAAGAAATCTCACTATCACTCTTCTCAGCAATAGTCTAGATAGGGGCCACCTATCTAGGTCTCTATCTTCTTGTGACTGCATTGGGATAGGTGGATCCCTTTCTTCCTCGTACTCTTCTTCAACCCATGGCTCCAGGTTAGAGATGTCGAACTGACCTGCCGACATAACATGTATGACTGAGCATGGAATACTCAAGGAGCCAAAACTACTAGCTAACAATGCTATCATAATTATAATATTACATACAAGGAAATACTAATCACAAGTTCATGCTTAAAAACTCCGTCATAGAAAATCTTTCATAAAACTTGTTCTTTTCATGGAAAACAAACCGTCTTATGTATGCTTATGAATTCTTATTATGAATGCTTATGAGTCTTGTGTTTTCTTATGAGTTTTTGTGAGCTTTCAAGTTCTTATAGCCTTTCTTGTGAGCTTACGAGTTCTTATGAGCTTCTTGTGAGCTTGCGAGTCCCTGTGAGCTTCTTGTGAGCTTGTTCTGTGAGCTTATGATCCTTAAAGACATATGCAAGATCTTAGACTTATAAAATTCTTACTAGTTCTTGAAAGCCTTATGAGACTTATGATCCTTGGAGTTTATGCAAGATCTTGGACTTGATCTGTAGCACCCCGGACTTTTTCATCCTTAATGAATAGCACCTTCGTAGCTAATTGGCCGTTTTTGTAGTCTAATTAATAAATAAGGAAGAAATCGGAAATTTCGAAACGTCAGAAATGTGCGTTTTCGAAAGACGAACCCAACGCAAGTTGAATCGTCGAAATCCGACGAGCGAGTCAAAAGATATGGTCAAAACAGTCCAGACATATAGAGAACCGATCGCTCGGTTCAATCAGCGATCGATCGGTCCATAACCGATCGATCGGTAGCTATCGCGCGGTCAGAAATTTTGTATGGGGAAATTTTCCAGAGAGTGAGTTTTTGACCGGTCGATCGGTCATAAACACCGATCGATCGGTAGGCAACCGATCGATCGGTCATAACCACCGATCGCTCGGTCTTCGCGTTTTTGCAGAAGTTTCAGTAAGGGCTTTATCGTCTTTTGGGGGTTAAACCCTTTCTCCTTAAGGCTTTCCCGAGCCTTTAGGGCTTCATTCACAACTCTTAAGGGATTTTGAGAGATAGAGAGAGAGGAGAAGGGGATTTGCAAATAGGGTTTTCCATTGGAGAAGAAATCAAAGGGGTGAAGACCCTAGATCGTCCCCAAGCACGTTTTCTTCAAGATTTCAACTCAAGCTCGTGTGGGGTTCCCTTCTCAAGCTAGGGCAGCACTCTCTACGGTATTTTCAAGAGGGTTTCCTACCCAAGAAAGTATAGTTTGAGTAAGGGCTTTCTTCTTCCAAGTTGGAGTTTAAATCAAGGTCTACACCAAGATCAAGCTTCGATTCAAGGTTAGTACACCCTACTAACTTACCCTAGCAATAAATCTAGGTTTTCCTTATGAAATGTGATTTATGCTATTATGTTTGCCTCCCATATGAAATGTATCATCTCCAATGAACCTAAATAAGATAAGAAAAAGGTATGGATGTGTGTGGGTGTTGATGTGGCGATTGGATGCCGAGGTGTATGTTGGGTGATGTTTGTGATGGAAATGGTGGATGGGTACTTTACCAATAATGAACATACCTTGATTTTTGGATGGAAAGTAGGCACTAAAAAGAAGAAGATGAATCATCAAGGAACCTTGCATGCTATGTGTTTGACAAAATGCCTAAACTAAGAATAAATGACATAAATGAAGAAAATGAAAGTAGACCTTATGCATGTGTTCTTATGAAGGATGAACTATTCAAATGTCACGTAGATTACTCAAATTCCTATATGGTTATACTGTGGATTGAATTGCTATACACTACTCTTCATGTCACATTGTCATCATGATATTACAAGTGTTACACACACCACACATGCATGCATGAAACCGGGTTTTCCAAGATTGTATTTGTATATGATGAACCAAGAACATGACAAGGAGGTTGGTAGCCCAAGGAAGGGTGCTAGCCTCTGGCTCACAAGTGAAATGCAAGAGAGAACATGACAAGGAGGTTGGTAGCCCAAGGAAGGGTGCTAGCCTCTGGCTCACAAGAGAAATGGAACAAGAACATGACAAGGAGGTTGGTAGCCCAAGGAAGGGTGCTAGCCTCTGGCTCACAAGTGAAATGAAACAAGAACATGACAAGGAGGTTGGTAGCCCAAGGAAGGGTGCTAGCCTCTGGCTCACAAGTGAAATGAATCAAGAACATGACAAGGAGGTTGGTAGCCCAAGGAAGGGTGCTAGCCTCTGGCTCACAAGAGAAAAGGGAACAAGAACATGACAAGGAGGTTGGTAGCCCACGGAAGGGTGCTAGCCTCTGGCTCACAAGTATACAAGTCAAGAACAAGTCAAGACATGAAATACAAGGCAAGACACGACACACATACATGATTTGACCGAGACACGAAAAAGGTTTCCGAGACATGAGTTTTACCGAGGTTTTTGCATTCATACACGCATGTCAAGATATGGCTATGTATCTTATGCTTTCACTATTGCTTTAAATTAATATCTTGTATTGCTCACTGTTGTTATGCTTTTGCTATTGTTATGGTTAGCTAGTAGTTTGTACTCGCTGAGTATTCCATGCTCAGCCGTACTTTTATGTCGGCAGGTACTGTGGATGTCCTCGACCCCGAGCCTTGGGTCGAGGAGGAGTATGTAGAGGAGAGGGAGCCACCTATCCCATGGCAGTCTCAGGAGGATGGGGACTTGGATGTGTGGCCATACCTCGACTACTGTTGAGAGGACAGTGTTAGAGAGTTCCTTTTTGTATTTTGATAGGTGGGCATGTCCACCTTTACTTTGATTGTATTTAGTATATGTTAACTTGGAATACTATATGGTGTAATAGAAGAAAAGAAAAAGTTGGCTTATGCTTCCGCACTTATGTTTAGTTTCCGCGCTCTGATTTTCATTGAATTATATTATGTTTAGCCTCTTGCATTACAGGATGGTTTGGCAGGTACACGTAGTTACCTCTAAAGTATCCCTTAACTCCTAGGGGGTATTTTGGGGCGTGACAGAAGTGGTATCAGAGCTCTAGGTATTAGAGTCCCTAGGGTCACTTAGATGATTGAACAAGGTATTAGAATCACCTTAGAGAGTTGTATTCCAAGTATAGACTAACAAGTTAGTCTTAGTCAAAATGGGTTGAACTTCAACCGAACATAGAGTCCTACGCTAGGAACACGGATTGTATGTTATGCTATTGTGTTATATACCATGTGTACATTATTTGTGTTGTACTTATTAAATGTGCTTGATGAATATGTATTAAGTGAATTGCGAAATTGTACTAAATGCGTATCCAAGTTAGACTCATGTTGTATTGTCGTTCTCAGGAGAAATCATGAGACGCAATACCCGGGGTCGCGGGTACAACACGAGGGGTAATGGAGGTGATGCTCCATCGGGTGATGATCAACCCGATTTTGCCCAAGCATTCGCATCCATAGCCGAGACCTTGGCTATGTTGGCGGCAAGGCCACCGGCCACTCCGCCTAATGCGGCACTCATACCGGCTCCTCCTAACCGAGCCCAAGCCGGGATAGAAGCTTTCCGGAGGATGAGGCCTCCAACTTTTTGTGGAAGCATTGATCCACTTGTTGCCGAGGGTTGGATTCGGCAACTTGAGAAGATATTCTCGGTTTTGGCACCTACGGAAGTAGAGAGGGTCACATGGGCTGCCTTTATGCTTGAAGGCGAGGCCGACCATTGGTGGAAGTCTGCACTTCGGACCCGAGAGTTGACCCGGCAAGGCCAAGAATGGACATGGGGAGAATTCTTGGACGTTTTCTACAAGAAATACTTTCCGGTTGGGATGAAAGAAAAGAAAGAAATTGAATTTATTACCTTGGAGCAAGGTAATATGTCTGTAGCGGCTTACGAAGCCAAGTTCTCAGAGCTATCTCGATTTGCTCCACACATGATAGCTACCGAGGCTATGAGGGCCCGGAAATTCGAGAGGGGGTTGAAGGCCTACCTCAAGGATCGTGTCTCAATGTTCCGACATGAGACATATTCAGAAGTTGTGGACAAGGCATTGTTGGCCGAGTCGAATTCCGAAGAGTTCTTTAAGAGAAGAGGAATAGAGAAGGGACAGTCTAGTAGTTCAGGGGAGAAGAGAGCTAGGACTATGTCTTATCAGTTCGCAGGGCCGGCTCAGTCACAGAGGATGTACTCGGCACCACAGGCTCTCCGCCCTTTGGCTCCACCGGCCTTTCGCCCGGCTACCTCGTATGCTCCTCGCCCCGCAGTGACTCAGGCTACGGGTTATACTCCTCCCACTTATTCACATGATGTCTGCACCCTTTGTGGAAGGAGGCATCCAGCAGGGGAATGTCGGAAGGCTACAGGAGGCTGTTTTCATTGTGGCGACCAGGGCCACATGATTCGGGATTGTCCCCGACGTCTATTGCCAGCTCAGTCTCCAGGGAGCAGGCCCCCGATTAGGCAGACATCTCAGCCTAGCTCTTCTCAGGCTTCGAGGGCCTCACAGTCTGCCCGGCCTCCTCGCCCAGCCACTCAGGGTCGAGTTTTTGCTCTATCGGAAAGAGACGCACGTGCATCCGACGATGTCGTGCAAGGTACGCGAGAATTTTGATTTTAAGTTGTATAAATTTTTTGTGGTTTGTTATGCGATTAGTTATACTGAGGGTTACCTATGTATGATGCTTGTCATTATTTGAAATCTACTTATATTAATTACTTAATCGCACAGGCGCTTTATTAGTGAACGAGTGTCTCGCTCGAGTGTTGATAGACACAGGATCTACTCACTCTTTTGTCTCCCCAAGTTTTGCAAAGGGCTTTTCGACTGAGGCTACTCCGTTGGAGCGGGAGTTGACCATTGCAACTCCACTCGGCAAGTCGGTTGATACGGATAAGGTATTCAGGGATAGTGTGGTTCAAGTGGGGGAGAATGAATTGTTAGCCGACCTTATCGTCCTGGGTTTCCAAGATTTAGACTTTGACGTCATTCTTGGTATGGATTGGTTGGCAAGCCATCACGGGCATGTGGCGTGTTTTGAAAAGATGGTGAATTTCAAGCCGGAAGGGGGTAAGCCTTTTCACTTCCGAGGATTAAGAGAGAGGGACATTGCTCGCCTCGCAGCCTTGAGTATAGCACACCCAGAAGCTCAAAACTCATCGGCTATTCCAGTTGTGAGTGAGTTCTTAGATGTGTTCCCGGAAGAACTTCCCGGATTACCTCCTGATAGAGAGATTGAATTCGCTATAGAGCTTGCTCCGGGTACCGCTCCGATTTCAAGGGCACCATATAGAATGGCCCCTATAGAGCTTGAAGAATTGAAGAAGCAAATTGAGGAGTTACAACAACTTGGTTTCATCCAACCAAGTGTGTCACCGTGGGGAGCTCCGGTCCTTTTTGTAAAGAAGAAAGACGGGTCGATGAGAATGTGTATAGACTACCGTCAGTTGAACAAGGTAACTATCAAGAATCGTTATCCCTTGCCAAGGATAGACGACTTGTTTGACCAACTGAAGGGAGCAAGATTCTTCTCCAAAATTGACCTTAGATCGGGGTATCATCAATTAAGGATCAAGGCGGAAGATGTTCCGAAGACGGCTTTTAGGACTCGGTATGGGCATTACGAGTTCCTTGTCATGCCTTTTGGGCTGACGAATGCACCGGCGGCATTCATGGATTTGATGAACCGGGTGTTCCGATCTTACTTGGATCGATGCGTGATTGTATTCATTGATGACATTTTGGTGTATTCCCAGACACGGGAAGATCACGCACGAGACCTCCGTCTTGCTCTGGAGATGTTGAGAGAGCATAGGCTATATGCCAAATTGAGTAAGTGCGAGTTCTGGCTAGAGAAGGTCGCATTTCTTGGACATGTGGTGTCGGCCGAGGGCATTTCTGTAGATCCAGCCAAGGTTGAGGCAGTCATGAGTTGGGAGAGGCCCAAGAGCGTCACGGAGATACGTAGTTTCCTTGGATTGGCAGGCTACTACCGGAGATTTGTGGAGGGATTCTCCAGTTTGGCTGCACCTCTCACCTACTTGACAAGGAAAAATGCAAAGTTCAGTTGGAGTGACCGATGTGAAGTAAGTTTCCAAGAGTTGAAGAAACGCCTCACCACAGCCCCTGTCCTTACTGTGCCATCTGGACCTTTTGGGTATGAGGTGTACAGCGATGCCTCGCATGTTGGACTCGGGTGTGTCCTTATGCAGTTAAACTTACGACAACGGCGTTGGATTGAGTTCTTAAAGGACTACGAGTGCACTATCCAATATCACCCGGGAAAAGTAAATGTGGTGGCAGATGCTCTGAGTAGGAAACCATCGGGGTTGTTGGCTCACATGTTGGTGCGGGAATGGAGACTGTTAGACGATTTGGCAAATCTAGACATCAGTGTGAACGATTCTGTCCGCAGTCCGGTTTTGGCAAATGTTACAGTTCGGCCGTACCTTATAGACTTGATCCAGGAGTATCAAGCCACAGACACTGACTTGTTGGCTTTCAGGGATAAGGAAGTGGCCAAGGGTAGTACGGACTTCTCTCTCACTAGCCGAGGTGCTATTACATTCAAGGGAAGACTTTGTGTCCCAGCCAATGTAGACCTTCGGAGAGAGATTATGGATGAGGCTCACCGGTCTAAGTATACAATGCATCCCGGAGGGACAAAGATGTATCGGAACCTCAAGAGTCACTTTTGGTGGCGAAACATGAAGAGGGAGGTTGCGGAGTATGTGGCACGGTGTTTGGTGTGCCAACAGGTGAAGGCGGAGCATTTGAGACCGGCAGGTCTTTTGCAGTCTCTCCCTATTCCCGAGTGGAAATGGGAACATATCTCTATGGACTTCATCGTAGGATTGCCGAAGACGGTCAAGAAGACTGATGCTATATGGGTAGTTATTGATAGACTCACGAAGTCCGCTCATTTCTTACCATACCGGACTACATTCAACTCCAACCAGTTAGCAGAACTATACATCAAAGAAATAGTCCGATTGCATGGGGTGCCAGTGAGTATTGTGTCGGATAGAGACCCAAGATTCACATCCAGGTTTTGGAAAAGTTTTCAAGGTGCAATGGGCTCCCGATTAGACTTTAGCACAGCTTTCCACCCACAGACCGACGGGCAAACCGAGAGGGTGAATCAGGTTATTGAAGATATGCTCCGAGCATGTATGCTAGACTTCAAGGGAAGTTGGGAAGATCACCTACCTTTGGTGGAATTCGCTTACAACAATAGTTATCAAGAAAGCATACAAATGGCGCCTTTCGAGGCTTTGTACGGAAGAAGTTATAGATCCCCGTTGTATTGGGATGAAGTGGGAGAAAGAAAGATTTTGGGCCCCGAGTTAATTGAACAAACCGCGGATAGGGTCAAGCTTATCCGGGAGAGGTTGAAAACCGCACAAGATAGACAGAAGAGCTATGCCGACAACCGAAGGAGGGATCTTGAATTTCGAGTCGGTGATTTTGTGTTTGTAAGGATTTCACCGACCAAAGGTGTTATGCGATTCGGGAAGAGAGGCAAGCTTAGCCCGAGATATGTGGGCCCGTTCGAGATCATTACTCGAGTTGGCGAGGTGGCTTACCGTGTTGCTTTGCCCGCTCACATGGCGGCGGTCCACAACGTGTTTCATATCTCCCAGCTTCGGAAGTACATCCCGGATCCTTCTCACGTCATCGAGCTTGATCCAGTTGAGATTCGAGAGGATCTCACTTTGGTTGAGAAGCCGGTTCATATTTTGGATCGAAGAGACCAAGTACTTCGCAACAAGACTATTCCGCTAGTTCTCGTGCAATGGCAACATCACGCTCGAGAAGAGGCTACATGGGAACGTGAGGCCGAAGTCAAGGCGAAGCACCCCGAGTTGTTTGAATGATTTTATGTATGACTTGTAATTTTGTTTCAAATTGTTATGCTAAGTTGTTTAAATTGTAAAGCACGCATTGTCCAAATTTCGAGGACGAAATTTTTGTAAGGGGGGGAGAATGTAGCACCCCGGACTTTTTCATCCTTAATGAATAGCACCTTCGTAGCTAATTGGCCGTTTTTGTAGTCTAATTAATAAATAAGGAAGAAATCGGAAATTTCAAAACGTTAGAAATGTGCGTTTTCGAAAGACGAACCCAACGCAAGTTGAATCGTCGAAATCCGACGAGCGAGTCAAAAGATATGGTCAAAACAGTCCAGACATATAGAGAACCGATCGCTCGGTTCAATCAGCGATCGATCGGTCCATAACCGATCGATCGGTAGCTATCGCGCGGTCAGAAATTTTGTATGGGGAAATTTTCCAGAGAGTGAGTTTTTGACCGGTCGATCGGTCATAAACACCGATCGATCGGTAGGCAACCGATCGATCGGTCATAACCACCGATCGCTCGGTCTTCGCGTTTTTGCAGAAGTTTCAGTAAGGGCTTTATCGTCTTTTGGGGGTTAAACCCTTTCTCCTTAAGGCTTTCCCGAGCCTTTAGGGCTTCATTCACAACTCTTAAGGGATTTTGAGAGATAGAGAGAGAGGAGAAGGGGATTTGCAAATAGGGTTTTCCATTGGAGAAGAAATCAAAGGGGTGAAGACCCTAGATCGTCCCCAAGCACGTTTTCTTCAAGATTTCAACTCAAGCTCGTGTGGGGTTCCCTTCTCAAGCTAGGGCAGCACTCTCTACGGTATTTTCAAGAGGGTTTCCTACCCAAGAAAGTATAGTTTGAGTAAGGGCTTTCTTCTTCCAAGTTGGAGTTTAAATCAAGGTCTACACCAAGATCAAGCTTCGATTCAAGGTTAGTACACCCTACTAACTTACCCTAGCAATAAATCTAGGTTTTCCTTATGAAATGTGATTTATGCTATTATGTTTGCCTCCCATATGAAATGTATCATCTCCAATGAACCTAAATAAGATAAGAAAAAGGTATGGATGTGTGTGGGTGTTGATGTGGCGATTGGATGCCGAGGTGTATGTTGGGTGATGTTTGTGATGGAAATGGTGGATGGGTACTTTACCAATAATGAACATACCTTGATTTTTGGATGGAAAGTAGGCACTAAAAAGAAGAAGATGAATCATCAAGGAACCTTGCATGCTATGTGTTTGACAAAATGCCTAAACTAAGAATAAATGACATAAATGAAGAAAATGAAAGTAGACCTTATGCATGTGTTCTTATGAAGGATGAACTATTCAAATGTCACGTAGATTACTCAAATTCCTATATGGTTATACTGTGGATTGAATTGCTATACACTACTCTTCATGTCACATTGTCATCATGATATTACAAGTGTTACACACACCACACATGCATGCATGAAACCGGGTTTTCCAAGATTGTATTTGTATATGATGAACCAAGAACATGACAAGGAGGTTGGTAGCCCAAGGAAGGGTGCTAGCCTCTGGCTCACAAGTGAAATGCAAGAGAGAACATGACAAGGAGGTTGGTAGCCCAAGGAAGGGTGCTAGCCTCTGGCTCACAAGAGAAATGGAACAAGAACATGACAAGGAGGTTGGTAGCCCAAGGAAGGGTGCTAGCCTCTGGCTCACAAGTGAAATGAAACAAGAACATGACAAGGAGGTTGGTAGCCCAAGGAAGGGTGCTAGCCTCTGGCTCACAAGTGAAATGAATCAAGAACATGACAAGGAGGTTGGTAGCCCAAGGAAGGGTGCTAGCCTCTGGCTCACAAGAGAAAAGGGAACAAGAACATGACAAGGAGGTTGGTAGCCCACGGAAGGGTGCTAGCCTCTGGCTCACAAGTATACAAGTCAAGAACAAGTCAAGACATGAAATACAAGGCAAGACACGACACACATACATGATTTGACCGAGACACGAAAAAGGTTTCCGAGACATGAGTTTTACCGAGGTTTTTGCATTCATACACGCATGTCAAGATATGGCTATGTATCTTATGCTTTCACTATTGCTTTAAATTAATATCTTGTATTGCTCACTGTTGTTATGCTTTTGCTATTGTTATGGTTAGCTAGTAGTTTGTACTCGCTGAGTATTCCATGCTCAGCCGTACTTTTATGTCGGCAGGTACTGTGGATGTCCTCGACCCCGAGCCTTGGGTCGAGGAGGAGTATGTAGAGGAGAGGGAGCCACCTATCCCATGGCAGTCTCAGGAGGATGGGGACTTGGATGTGTGGCCATACCTCGACTACTGTTGAGAGGACAGTGTTAGAGAGTTCCTTTTTGTATTTTGATAGGTGGGCATGTCCACCTTTACTTTGATTGTATTTAGTATATGTTAACTTGGAATACTATATGGTGTAATAGAAGAAAAGAAAAAGTTGGCTTATGCTTCCGCACTTATTTTTAGTTTCCGCGCTCTGATTTTCATTGAATTATATTATGTTTAGCCTCTTGCATTACAGGATGGTTTGGCAGGTACACGTAGTTACCTCTAAAGTATCCCTTAACTCCTAGGGGGTATTTTGGGGCGTGACATGATCCTTGTGAGCATGAAGTAACCAATCTTAGAATACCAACCCAAAGTTTGGCTTTGTCAATGTTTATGCTTCTTTCTTATGAATGGCCTTAGAAAAACCTTATTTATGATTCTTGAAATACATGCTTATGCAAAAACCTTGGTCATGCAAAAATCATCGTGCGTGGAGTGCTTATGAGCATCATCATGTTAATATGGAAGCCTTAACAATTCATATAAATTCATACAAGGCAAGTTATCATTATAGTATTTGAATAATTCTAGAAATATAGCATTTTTTCCATTCATTGTGTTACATCACCAAGATCATGTCATTTTCATCACATCATGCTTAAAATCATGATTTATTTAGAGATAATAACCTTTACTTACAAATATAGGCATATTAACCCTCTTATTGAAAAACCCCCAAATCATGCATTCGTTATTACACATTTGATCATAATTTAGTTTACCCCAAATCATACATTTGTTATTTGCGTCATAGTAAAGCTAAATCACCCATTAAATCATCTTTGACCATCTTTGTGTGATAAAAAAGCTAGATAGTAGGTTTACTTACCTCTTGATCAATTCCTAAGTTGAGGGAAACCCTTGAGTAGAAATCCAACTAGATGGAGGAAGGCACCACCTTGATTTATGCTCCTCTTGATCCTCAATCCAAAACCCTCCTTGAAATCTCTACTCTTCTTCCTTTTCTCTCCCAAGGTCTCTCTTTAGGTTTAGGGTAACCAAAAACACCCAAAAAGATCATCTATTTATAGGCCAAGGGGTGAAAATCCCAAAAATACGCACCCAAAAAGTTGATTCGCGCACCTACGATCGATCGTAGGTTGCCCAGTGAGTTTATAGCATTTCTGGGGCTTTATGATCGATCGTATCAACTCTACGATCGTTCGTAGCACCGCTATGATCGTTCGTGGGTCATTTATGATCATTTGTACTTGGGGCAGAAAGTTTTCAGATTTTTGTACTTTCGTATTTTGGCCATAATTTTGACTCCCTTATTAGATTTTGACGATTTTACTTGCGTTGGACTCTTCTTTCAAAGGAGAACAATTTTGTATCTAATGGAAATATACAAATTTTGAGTATTCAAGTACCTAAATGGGCTCTAAATCCAACTGGTCTAGAAATGGATTTCAGCAGCCCAGATTTGTAGCAGATCTGATTTTCAAAATCGGACTTTTGACTTAATCCCGATCCAAAATCTGGAAAAGTGATCAACATGAACCTAAAATAGGTTTCCAATACCTTTTCAAAAATTCAAGAATCTCTCAATTCCGATCAGCGGTGAGAGAACTAGAGCTACTTAAAGTTGAGGGTATGTTGTGGCACAACCCTTGTTGATACTTAAGAGTATTCTATACTCTCTTACTTCCTTCATCCCAAACACCCATATACTTCAAAAAGTATTCTTAAAGCTTTAATAGATGTCATCAAATATCATACTCCCCTTATACCAAAACCAAGGTTCTCATTAGCTTGATACAAAACCTTACAATAGGCTATAAGCCTTAGACACTATTCACAACCATACTATTAAGATCCGGGGTTCTACATCCTCCCCCCCCCCCCTTACAGAAATTTCATCCTCGAAATTTAGAATGATACATAGTGATGATAAAGAATAAAATATTCATAAACATCAATTATACAAATAAATGGGGATACTTTTCCCTCACTTCTGCTTCGCGCTCCCATGTAGCTTTTTCCCTAGAGTGATGTTGCTATCGAACAAGAACAAAGGAATTAACCTTGTTGCACAAAACTTGATCTCTATAGTCCAAAATCTGAACCGGCTCTTCCACTAGTGTGAGATCCTCCCGAATTTCCAACGGATCAAGATCTATAACATGTGAAGGATCTGGGATATACTTTCGAAGCATGGACACGTGAAACATGTTGTGAATCGCTGGCATGTGAGTGGGTAGAGCAATCCGATATGCAACTTCGCCAACTCGGATGACAATTTGAAACGGACCCACATACATCGGGCTGAGCTCTCCTCTTTCCCCAAACCTTATAACACCCTTTGTCGGTGAAACCTTCACAAATACCATATCGCTAACAAGGAACTCAAGATCTCATCTACGGGTGTCGGCATAGCTCTTTTGCCTATCCCGAGCCATCTTCAACCTCTCCCTGATGATTTTGACTCTGTCTGCAGTCTGCTTGATCAACTCGGGGCCCAATATCTGTCGTGCCCCAAAATACCCCCCTATGAATTTAGGGATACTTTAGGCGTGACTATACGTACCTGTCAAAACATCCTGTAATGAACAAGATAATTGCAGTACTAAACAATGATAATCAGAGCGCGAAAGCTAAACATAAATGCGGAAGTCTAAACTAACTTTTTCTTTTCTTCTAAGATTTCCAAAATAGTATTCCAAGTGATCATAAACATACAAACATGCCTAAGACTAAGGTGGACAGGCCCACCTATCAAAATGTCAAAATATATAAGCACCCTCTCGTACTCTCCCCTCAACAGTAGTCGAGGTACGGCCACACGTCAAGGTCTTGGTCCGCCTGAGACTGCAGTGGGACAGACGACTCTCTCTCCTCTATATACTCTTCCTCGACCCAAGGCTCCGGGTCGAGGGCTCCCTCAGTACCTGCCGACATGAAAGTACGGCTGAGCATGTAATACTCAGTGAGAACAAGCTACTAGCTAACCATAACAATAATAAACACACAAAGAGTAGTACGATACCAATATCAATTCAAGGCAATAGTAAAATCATAGAATTAAACAATATTAAACATGGAGCAATATTATCATCTTGATGTATGTGCATGAATGCAAAAATGTCGATAAAACTAATGCTTGAAAACCCGTTTCCATGTCTTGGTATGCCTTGTAGAAATCATGTATGCGTGCATGCATGAATGTCTTGTCATCATCTTGTAACCTTGCATCTTGTAACTTGTGAGCCAGAGGCTAGCACCCGAATCTCCCTGGGCTGCCAACCTCCTTGATATATGGTTTTCTTTTGAGCCAGAGGCTAGTACCCGAATGTCCCTGGGCTACCAACCTCCTTGACAATATGTGTTTTGGGTTTTCTTCTAAGCCAGAGGCTGGTACCCGAATATCCCTGGACTACCAACCTCCTTGACATGCAATGTTTTTGTCGCGACCCAAAACCCACCCTAGGAGTTAGAGTGAACTTTGGACGACTAATCATGGCTTACATGACTTGCTTGACAAACCAACCTGCAAAAACCCACAGAGCATATACAATAGAGGATGACAGCGGAAGCATAACTATAAAACACAGCGGAAGTCTAACAACCTCTAAGTATATACACATGGTCCAAGTTTTAATACAAAGAAATCAAAACAAAGAAAGTGCGGACATGCCCGCCAAAATACATGGATATAATCACTCATGCTCACCCACAGCTAATCCACTCAGAATCTAACACCACCTACTGATAACCCTCTACGGGAGGTTCCTCCAAAGGTTCCTCGACGTACTCCTCTTCCACCCATGGACAAGGAGCACAAACATCAAATGGAGCAACAGCTCCCTCAGAACCTGCCGACATAAGAAGTACGGCTGAGCATGGAATACTCAGCGGGTACTAAATACTAACCAATAGTCATAGCATAAAAATGGCAATACATAAATCAGGAGCAATTCATATATGTTAGACGGAAACAATTCATATCATACAAGGAAGTAAAACAATTTATAATCATGCTTGTATTTCGTAGAAAGCCGAAAAAACCTCTTGAAAACATCGTGCACTTGACTTGGCTTGAAATATCTTTTCGTACTTGAAAGCTTGTCGTGTTTGTCTTACTTGATCTTGTCGAGCGTGTCGTACGTGGCATGTCATACATGTCATGCGTGCTTGCTTGTGATCATGTAACATGTGAGATACACTTGTGAGATATCCTTGTGAGATGCGCTTGAGAGATGCCTTGAGAGGGAAGGGAGACCCTTCTTTATGCAATGCACTTGCGAGGGAAGGGAGACCCTTCTTCATGATATGTATGTACTTGCGAGGGAAGGGAGACCCTTCTTCATGATATGCACTTGTGAGTGAGGGGAGACCCCTCGTGGAATGTTGGTTCTTGTTTTCTTGTGAAAAGCGAGGTAAAACATATCGTAGGATATGTCCCACCTCTAACCATGTTCTTGAAAACCTCGATAAATCATGTCATGCATGCCGTGCTCGTGGGAACCGTGTACATACTTGCATTTAAATTTAAATATGACATTTGGGTAATTTCACAACACATATAACATCAATGATTGAGCAATGTAATATTCATATCATTTAGGGAAAGCAAGAAAACACACTATCATAGGCCCTAGCAATATTCATAATTTATTAGGCATGCATTTCCTAATTTACAACTCATTTTATTCACCTTGGCATTTCATCAAACATGGTGTGTTCATTATTCATTATTCATTTAAACCTAAATCATGCTTTTCTAGGTGAGTTTACTCACATCATAAAGGTGTGTTTATTATGGATACAATGCCCTCCCCATTTTAATCATCACAACACAACCCTTGGCATCCAATCGCCCATTCCATCTCCATTCACCATTCACAACCATCCATCTCATAGCACATGTGTAAATGAACGAAAATCAAAAGAAATAAAGGGAAAAGAGGAACTATAACTAGGAGGGTAGTAAGAAGTACCGACCTTGAAGAAATGAGGAAGATACCCCTTCCAAAAACGACCGTGAGGTGCTGCCCTAGCTTGGGAAACGCTCTCCACGAGTGCTTGAGCCGTGATCTTGGAGAAAAACCGGACTTGAAGTGATCTAGGGTCTCAAAACCCCTTTGATTCTTCTCTAAAAGCAAAACCCTAGCTTAGGAAACCCTTTCTCCTCTCTTCTAATCCCCCAAATCCTCTAAGTGTTGAGAATGAGCCCTAAAGGCTCGGGTTAAACTCTTAAGGTAAGAGTGAACCGACCAAAAGACCATAATACCCTTACTGAAATTTCTGCAAAAACACGAGTACCGAACACGTTGAGCTATGAATAGTGCCAGACACGTTGTGCTGTGAATAGTGCCGAACACGTTGTGCTGTGAATAGTGCCGAACACGTTGTGCTGTGAATAGTGCCTAGCACGTTGTGCTGTGAATAGTGCCGAGCACGTTGTGCTGTGAATAGTGCCGAACACGTTGTCACGTTGTGTTGTGCATAGTGCTGAGCTCGTTGTCCGTTGTCTTATGTAAAATGTGCCCGTCGTGAGCTGTACAACGTATACGTTGTTTGCTGTACGACGTACCCATTGTCTGTTGCACAACGGATGCATAACGTATACGTTATCAGAGCTAGAGCTACGTCCTTAGTGCCTTCCGAGCTACGATTGCTTGCAGGTCCAGACTGTTTTGGCCATATCTTTTGACTCGTTCGTCCGATTTTGACGATTCAACTTGCGTTGGGTTCGTACTTCGAAAAGGAACATTTCTGACGTTTTGGAATTTCTAATTTCTTCCTTATTTATTAATTATACCTCTTTAAAGGCAAAATGGCAACGAAAGTGTCATGCATTAAATGTGAAAAGGTCTGGGGCTCTACAGTTTTCTTATTGATTTATTATATGCATATGCTCTTGAAAAGCGCGGTTCATGCAACAAGCGTGTTCGTGTGCGTGCCAATATTGACAATCCTAATGACATGCTTGGATGAGGGGATCACATAAGCATAGCATTCCCATTTTGAATATAAGTATAAAGGAATATGGATAACATGTAGGGTATTCGATCAAGGTAGTCATTTAGACATAGTTAGCTCAATACATACTTTCATAATTCCAGTTCATTTATTCAATACATCATTTAAGCATTTTATCAAACACTTGGTATGCAATCCCATTCCTAGTCATTTTGTTTCGATTTCTTAATGCATATATTTCATCACACCACACAAAATGTATTTATTATGTTTGAAGTACCCATCCACCATTTTCCAGTACCCATTCATCAACCAACACGGCATCCAGTCGCCTCAACCCATTTCATCCATTCATACATCCCACATTCATTCACATTATCTTGTTTAGGTTTTGGATATATAGTATGTTTCCAAGGGAAAGAGAATACAAGATCAACATCATGATTCTAAAAGAAGAAAGCCTAGAGTATTGCTAGAGAAGTTAGTAGAGTGTACTAACCTTGAAGATCAAGCTTGATCTTTGAGGAATCCTTTGATTGAGGATGGTTCTAGCTTGGAATCCTTCAAGCTTGCTCCCTTGATCTCAATCCCAAAGCCCTCTTTGGATTTTGCCTTCAATCTCTCCTCCTCCTTTTTCCTCTTCTCTCTCTCTCCTTAGGTTTAGAAAATCACCAAATGGGATCCTTAAACAAGACAAGGGTTAAAAACCCCCAAATTCGGAACCTGCTACTGCATGTGATCGATTGCGCACTTATCTGCGATCGATCGCAGGTCCTTGCGATCGATCGCAGATTAATGCGATCTATCGCATAAGAACCCGAATACAATGGTCCGATTTCCCTCTGTATGCGATCGATCGCACACTCTTGCGATCGATCGCAGATCACTGCGATCTGTCACACAGGGATCCCCATTTATCACATATGGTCCCGAGACCTTGGGACTTATTTCGCCTGCATGCGATCGATCGCACATCCCAGATTTTGGTGTTTTCTTCCATTTTCCCATACTTTGGTAATTCGACCATAACTTTTGACTCGGTTGTCCGATTTGGATGATTCAACTTGCGTTGGATTCGTCTTTCAAAGGGGAACATTCCTGAAGTTTTAGAATTTCCAATTTCTTCTTTATTTATTGACCAAATTAACCCTAAAGTTGATTGATCCACAAATGGGTTTCAGTAACTCGAGTTTTCGATATGTCCAACTTAGGAATACTACTTCCTAACACTTAGAGTTTCTTTAAATTTTCTCATTTCATTGAAATAGGAGGATTACAAAGGCAAAATGGCTTAACATGGTTTTTAATACATGGCAAAAGTTTCGAGGTTCTACATCCTCCCCCCTTATAATAAATTTCGTCCTCGAAATTTGAACGATGCGTGCATTACTATTCAAAACAAAATTACAAGTCATGTACAAAACTCATCCAAACAACTCGGGGTACTTCGCCTTGACTCGGCCTCGCGTTCCCAGGTAGCCTCTTCCTGAGCGTGATGTTGCCATTGAACAAGAACTAGCGGTATAGTCTTGTTACGAAGCACTTGATCTCTTCGATCTAAGACATGAATCAGTTTCTCAACCAAAGTGAGATCCTCTCGAATCTCAACTGGATCAAGTTCGATGACATGAGAAGGATCCAGAATGTACTTCCGGAGCATAGAGACATGGAATACATTGTGGACCGTCGCCATAAGAGCAGGTAAAGCAACACAGTAAGCTACCTCATTGACTCTAGTAATGATCTCGAACGGACCCACATATCTCGGGCTAAGGTTGCCCCTCTTCCCGAATCGCATCACACCCTTTGTCGGTGAAATCTTGACAAAAACAAAGTCCCCAACTCGAAACTCAAGGTCCCGCCTACGGGTGTCGGCATAGCTCTTTTGTCGGTCCTGGGCGGTCTTCAACCTCTCCCGGATGAGCTTGACTCTATCCGCCTTTTGTTCAATCAACTCGGGGCCCAAAATTTTTCTTTCTCCCACTTCATCCCAATACAACGGGGATCTACAACTTCTTCCGTACAAAGCCTCAAAAGGCGCTATCTGTATGCTTGCCTGATAACTGTTATTGTAGGCGAATTCTAACTTCCTTTAAAATTCAGCATACAAGCTCGGAGCATGTCTTCTATTACCTGATTCACCCTCTCGGTTTGTGGGTGGAAAGCTGTGCTAAAGTCCAGTCGGGAACCCATGGCATCCTGAAAGCTCTTCCAAAACCTGGAAGTAAATCTAGGGTCTCTATCCGACACAGTACTCACTGGCACCCCATGCAATTAGACTATTTCCTTGATATACAGCTCCGCTAATTGATTGGAGTTGAATGTAGTCCGATACAGTAAGAAATGGGCGGACTTCATAAGTCTATCGACAACAATCCATATAGCATCGGTCTTTCTAACCGTTTTTGGCAATCCCACGATGAAGTCCATAGATATGTGCTCCCATTTCCACTCGGGAATAGGGAGGGACTGCAATAGACCCGCCGGTGTCAAGTGCTCTGTTTTCACCTGTTGGCACACCAAACACCGTGCCACGTATTCCGCAACCTCCCTCTTCATGTTTCACCACCAAAAGTGACTCTTGAGGTTCCGGTACATCTTCGTACCCCCGGGATGCACCGTATACTTGGACCGGTGAGCTTCATCTATAATCTCTCTTTGAAGGTCTGTGTTGGCTGGGACACAAAGTCTTCCCTTGAATGTAATAGCACCTCAGCTAGTGAGAGAGAAGTCTGTACTGCCCTTGGAAACTTCCTTGTCCCGGAAAGCCAACAAGTCGGCATCCGTGGCTTGATACTCTTGGATCAAATCTATAATGTACGGCCGAACCGTGACATTGGCCAAAACAGGACTGCGGACAGAATCATTCACACTGATGTCCAAATTTTCCAAATCTTCCAATAGTTTCCATTCCCGCACCAACATGTGAGCCAATAGACCTGGAGGTTTTCTACTCAAAGCGTTAGCCACTACGTTCGCCTTCCCTGGGTGATATTGGATGGTGCACTCGTAATCCTTTAAGAGTTCTATCCAACGCCGTTGCCGCAAATTTAGTTCCTTCTGGGAAAAAAGGTACTTGAGACTCTTGTGATCCGTGAACACATAGAACTCTACCCCGTAAAGTTAATGGTGCCAAATCTTGAGTGTGAACACGACCGCAACAAGCTCCAAGTCATGAGTGGGGTAATTCTTTTCATGCTCCTTCAGTTACCTTGATACATAGGCAATGAATTTCTTGTGCTACATTAGGACACACCCAAGTCCCATATGTGAGGCGTCACTATAAACCTCATAACCATCATATCTCGGCGGCACCGTAAGGACGGGAGCTGTGGTGAGGCGTTTCTTCAACTCTTGGAAACTTACTTCACATCGGTCACTCCAACTAAACTTTGCATTCTTCCTTGTCAAGTAAGTGAGAGGTGCAGCCAAACTGGAGAATCCCTCCACGAATCTCCGGTAGTAGCCCAGTAATCCAAGAAAACTACGTATCTCCGTGACGCTCTTGGGCCTCTCCCAACTCATGATTGCCTCAACCTTGGCCGGGTCTATAGAAATACCCTCAGCCGACACTACGTGGCCTAGGAATGTCACCTTCTCTAACCAGAATTCACACTTTCTCAATTTGGCATATAACCTATGCTCTCTCAACGTCTCCAGAGCAAGGCGGAGGTCTCGTGTGTGATCTTCCCGTGTCTGGGAATACACTAAAATGTTGTCGATGAATACAATCACACACCGATCCAAGTGCGATCGGAACACCCGGTTCATCAAATCCATGAACGCCGCCAGTGCATTTGTCAGCCCAAAAGGCATGACAAGGAACTCGTAATGCCCATACCGAGTCCTGAAAGCCGTATTCGGAACATCCTCCGACTCGATCTTTAATTGATGATACCCCTATCTAAGATTAATCTTGGAGAAAAATATCGCTCCCTTCAGTTGGTCGAACAAGTCGTCTATCCTTGGCAAGGGATAACGATTCTTGATAGTTACCTTATTCAATTGATGGTAGTCTATACACATTCTCATCGAGCCGTCTTTGTTCTTCACAAAGAGGATCGGAGCTCCCCATGGTGACACACTTGGTTGGATGAAACCAAGTTGTTGTAACTTCTCAATTTGCTTCTTCAATTCTTCAAGCTCTATTGGGGCCATTCTATACGGTGCCCTTGAAATCGGAGCGGTGCCCGGAGGAAGCTCTATAGCGAACTCAATCTCCCGATTCGGAGGCAATCCGGGAAGTTCCTCCAGAAACACGTCCAAGAACTCACTCAAGACCGGAATGGCCGAAGAGTTCAGTGCCTCTGAGTTTGCTAAACTCAAAGCTGCTAGGCGAACAATGTCCCTTTCCCGCAATCCTTGAAAGTGAAATGCCTTTACTCCCTTCGGCTTGAAGTTCACCACTTTCTCAAAACATGCAACATGGCCGTGGTAGGTTGCTAGCCAATCTATACCAAGAATGACGTCAAAGTCTAAATCTTGGAAATCCAAAATGATAAGGTCGGCCAATAGTTCATTCTCCCCTACTTGAACCACACTATCTCTGAATATCTTGTCCGTATCAACTGACTTGCGTGTGGAGTTGCAATGGTCAACTCCCGCTCCAACTGAGTAGCCTCAGTCAAAAAGCCCTTTGCAAAACTGGGTGAAACAAAAGAGTGAGTGGATCCTGTGTCGATCAACACTCAGGCGAGACACTCGTTCACTAATAAAGCGCCTGTGCGATTTAGTAACTAATATCAGTAGATTTCAAACAATAGCAAGTATCATACATAGGTAACCCCTAGTAAATTAACAACTCATCAACCATAGGAATTGTCGCACCCCAAAATACCCCTAGGAGTTAAGGGATACTTTAGGTGTGACTATACTTACCTGCCAAACCATCCTGTAATGAATAAGATAATTGCAGTACTAAACAATGATAATTAGAGCGCGGAAGCTAAACATAAATGCGGAAGCGTAAACTAACTTTTTCTTTTCTTCTAAGATTTCCAAAATAGTATTCCAAGTTAACATATATACAAAACATGTCTAAGTCTAAGGTGGACAGACCCACCTATCAAAATGTCAAAATACATAAAAGACCCTCTCGTACTCTCCCCTCAACAGTAGTCGAGGTATGGCCACACGTCAAGGTCTCGGTTCCCCTGAGACTCCAGTGGGATAGATGGCTCTCTCTCTTCTATATATTCTTCCTCGACCCAAGGCTCCGGGTCGAGGGCTCCCTCAGTACCTGCCGACATGAAAGTACGGTTGAGCATGGAATACTCAGCGAGTACAAGCTACTAGCTAACCATAATAATAATAAGCACCACCACAGGAATACAGTACACGATAGTAATAGCATCACAAGAGAAATAGTAGGAGGCATGGTCCAATACAATCATCATAAGTGCATGAATGCGAAAACTTCGATAAAACTCGTGCTTGGAAACCCAGGTCATGTCTCGGTATGCCTCGTGGAAATCATGTATGCGTGCATGCATGAATGTCTTGTCATCATCTTGTAAACTTGCATCTTGTAACTTGTGAGCCAGAGGCTAGTACCCGAATTTTTTTTCCTGGGCTACCAACCTCCTTGACAATAGGTGTTTTAGGGGTTTTCTTGTGAGCCAGAGGCTAGTACCCATATCTCCCTGGGCTACCAACCTCCTTGACATGCAATATTTTCTTGTTGGTCATTATATGCACATGCTCTTGAAATCTCGGTTTATGCTATCATGCGTGCTCGTGTACGTGTCAATCGTGACAATAGTGGAATGAGGATAACAAGAGAGATATGACATCACAATTCCATTCATAATATATTCATGTGAGCATTCGAGTAATTAACATGGCATTTGAGTATTTAAAGCATTTTCTACCCTTAAGTCATGATTTTATAGATTCGGCATTTTGTCAAACACATAACATACATTGTTCCTTAGTAGTTCATCTTCTTCCTTTTTATGCATATTTTTCATTCAATCACACAAGGGTAAGTTTATTATTTGTACAATGCCCATCCTCCATTTTCCAATTCACAACCCACACATATCATACATCACACATTCGGCATCCAATCACCACATCCAATCTCCCATCCACACATCCATTCCATTTCCCTTATCTTGTTTATATTTGTTGAGTTAATACAATGCATAGGGAAGGAAATTATAATATAAATAATCACCATTTACAATAGAAAACCTAGATTATTGCTAGGGAAAGTTAGTAGGGTGTACTAACCTTAGATCAAGGCTTGATCTTGGTAGGAACCTTGATTTGAGCTCCAACTTTAAAGGAGGAACCTTTCCTTGAGGGAGACTTGGTTTAGGGAAGAAAACCCTCTTGAAATACCTTGGAGAATGCTGCCCTAGCTTGAGAATGAGATCCCTCACGAGCTTGAGCCTTGAACTTGAAGCAATCCAAGTTTGAGGATGATCTAGGGTTGTCAAACCCTTTGATTTCCCTCTCCAATGGAAACCCTAGGTGAAAACCCTCTTCTTCTCCTCCCTTTCTCTCTAAATGTTCTAAGTGTAGTGAATGAGGGTTCAAATGGTCGAGCAAGCCTTTATGGGTAAGGGTTTAACGCCCAAAAGATGAAAATGTCCTTACAAAAATTTCTGCAAAAACACGGGGACCGAGCGATCGGTGGTTATGACCGATCGATCGGTTGCTTATCGAGCGATCGTTGTTCTGACCGATCGACCGGTAAAAAAAAACTACTCTCTGGAAAATTTTCCCATACAAAATTTTTGACCGTTCGATAGCTACCGATCGATCGGTTTTGGACCGAGCGATCGATGCTATGAAGGTCAGAATTGTTTTGACCATATCTTTTGACTCGCTCGTCCGATTTCTACGATTCAACTTGCGTTGGATTCGTCCTTCAAAAACGAACATTTCTAACATTTCATAATTTTCGATTTCTCCATTATTTATTAATTAGACTACGAGACAGACCAATTAGGCACGAAAGTGCTATTCATTAAATATAGAAAAGTCTGGGGTGCTACAGAAATCATTTACAACTTAAACTCTAGAATTCTTATGTACCTTGCACGACATCATCGGATGCACGTGCGTCTCTTTCTGATAGAGCAAAAACTTGACCCTGGGTGGCTGGGCGAGGAGGCCGTGTAAACTGTGAGGCCCTCGAAGCCTGAGAAGAGCCAGGCTGATATGTCTGCCTAATCGGGGGCCTGCTCCCCTGAGACTGAGCTGGCATATGGTGTCGGGGACAATCTCTAACCATGTGACCATGGTCACCACAATAGAAGAACCTTCCTGTAACCCTACGGCATTCTCCCGCGGGATGCCTTCTTCCACAAAGGGTGCATATATCGTGTACATAGGTGGAAGGAGCATATCTCGTAGCCTGAGTCACTACGGGGCGAGGAGCATATGAGGTAGCCGGGCGAAAGGCTGGTGGAGCAAAAGGGCGAGGAGCCTGTGGCGCTGAATATATCCTTTGTGACTGAGCCAGCCTTGCAGACTGATACAAGCTAGTCCTTGCTCTTTTCTCCCCTGAACTACTTGACTGTCCTGTCTCCATTCCTCTTCTTTTAAAGAACTCCTCAGAGTTCGACTCGGCCAAAAGTGCCTTGTCCACAACTTCTGAATATGTTTCATGTCGGAACATTGAGACTCGGTCCTTGAGGTAGGCCTTCAATCCCCTCCCAAATTTTTGGACTTTCATAGCCTCGGTTGTGGATAAGCCGCTACCGACATATGACCTTGCTCCAAGGTAATAAACTCCACTTCCATCTTCTCTTTCATCCCAACCGGGAAGTACTTCTTGTTGAAAACATCCAAGAATTCTTCCCAAGTCTAGTCTTGACCTTGTCGGGTCAACTCTCGGGTCCGAAGTCCGGATTTCCACCAATGGTCGGCCTCGCCTTCAAGCATAAAGGCGGCCCAAGTAACCCTCTCTGCCTCAGTAGGCGCCAACACGGAGATCTTTCTAGTTGTCGGATCCAACCCTCGGCAACAAGTGGATCAATGCTTCCACAAAAAGTTGGAGGCCTCATTCCCCGGAAAGCTTCTATCCCGGCTTGAGCTCGGTTAGGAGGGGCCAGTATAAGTGCGGCATTAGGCGGAGTGGCCGGTTGCCTTGCCGACAACATAGCCAAAGTCTTGGCTATGGATGCGAATGCTTGGGTAAAGTCGGGTTGATCATCACCCAATGGAGCATCACCTCCATTGCCCCTCGTGTTGTACCCGCGACCCCAGGTATTGCGTCTCATGATTTCTCCTGAGAACGACAATACAACATGAGTCTAACTTGGATACGCATTTAGTACAAATTTCGTAATTCACTCAGTACATATTCATCAAGCATATATAATAAGCACAACACAATTAATGCACCCATGTTATAAAAAACCATATCATACATACAATCCGTGTTCCTAGCATAGGACTCTAAGTTTGGTCGAGATTCAGCCTATTTTGACTAGGACTAACTTGTTAGTCCATACTTGGAATACAACTCTTTCCTAACACCTAATGCCTTGTTCAATTATGGTATATAGTACTACGCGACCCTATGGACTCTAATGCCTAGGGCTCTGATACCACCTCTATCGCGCCCCAAAATACCCCCCTAGGAATTTAGGGATACTTTAGGCGTGACTATACGTACCTGCCAAAACATCCTGTAATGAACAAGATAATTACAGTATTAAACAATGATAATCAGAGCGCGAAATCTAAACATAAATGCGGAAGCGTAAACTAACTTTTTCTTCTCTTCTAAGATTTCCAAAATAGTATTCCAAGTGATCATAAATATACAAATATGCCTAAGACTAAGGTGGACAGGCCCACCTATCAAAATGTCAAAATACATAAGCACCCTCTCGTACTCTCCCCTTAACAATAGTCGAGGTACGGCCACACGTCAAGGTCTCGGTCCGCCTGAGACTGCAGTGGGACAGATGGCTCTCTCTCCTCTATATACTCTTCCTCGACCCAAGGCTCCGGGTCGAGGGCTCCCTCAGTACTTGTCGACATGAAAGTACGACTGAGCATGGAATACTCAACGAGTACAAGCCACTAGCTAACCATAACAATAATAAACACGCAAAGAGTAGTACGATACCAATCATCAATTCAAGGCAATAGTAAAATCATAGAATTAAACAACATTAAACATGGGGCAATATTATCATCTTGATGTACGTGCATGAATGCAAAAACTCCGATAAAACTTATGCTTGAAAACCCGTTTCCATGTCTCAGTATGCCTTGTAGAAATTTTGTATGCGTGCATGCATGAATGTCTTGTCATCATCTTGTAACCTTGCATCTTGTAACTTGTGAGCCAGAGGCTAGCATCCGAATCTCCCTGGGCTGGCAACCTCCTTGATATATGGTTTTCTTTTGAGCCAGAGGCTAGTACCTGAATGTCCCTCGACTACCAACCTCCTTGACAATATGTGATTTTTTTTATTACTTGTTTAGTTTTCTTGTGAGCCAGAGGCTAGTACCCGAATCTCCCTGGGCTACCAACCTCCTTGAGAATATGTGTTTTGGGTTTTCTGGTGAGCCAGAGACTAGTACCCGAATGTCCCTGGGCTACCAACCTCCTTGACATGCAATGTTTTCTTATTGATTTATTAAATGCATATGCTCATGAAAAGCTTGGTTCATGCAACATGCGTGTTCGTGTGCGTGCCAATAGTGACAATCCTGATGACATGCTTGGATGAGGGGATCACATAAGCATAACATTCCCATTTTGAATATAAGCATAAAGGAATATGGATAACATGTAGGGTATTCGATCTAGGCAGTCATTTAGACATAGTTAGCTCAAGACATGCTTTCATAATTCCTGTTCATTTATTCAATACATCATTTAAGCATTTTATCAAACACTTGGTATGCAATCTCATTCCTAGTCATTTTGTTTCGATTTCTTAATACATATATTTCATCAAACCACACAAAATGTATTTATTATGTTTGAAGTGCCCATCCACCATTTTCCAATACCCATTCATCAACCAACACGGCATCCAGTCGCCTCAACCCATTTCATCCATTCATACATCCCACATTCATTCACATTATCTTGTTTAGGTTTTGGATATATAGTATGTTTCCAAGGGAAATGGAATACAAGATCAACATCATGATTCTAAAAGAAGAAAGCCTAGAGTATTGCTAGAGAAGTTAGTAGAGTGTACTAACCTTGAAGATCAAGCTTGATCTTTGAGGAATCCTTTGATTGAGGATGGTTCTAGCTTGGAATCCTTCAAGCTTGCTCCCTTGATCTCAATCCCAAAGCCCTCTTTGGATTTTGCCTTCAATCTCTCCTCCTCCTTTTTCCCCTTCTCTCTCTCCTTAGGTTTAGAAAATCACCAAATGGGATCCCTAAAAAGGACAAGGGTTAAAAACCCCCAAATTCGGAACCTGCTACTGCATGCGATCGATCGCGCACTTATCTGCGATCGATCGCAGGTCCTTGCGATCGATTGCACATTAATGCGATCTATCGCACAAGAACCCGAATACAATGGTCTGATTTCCCTCTGTATGCGATCGATCGCACACTCTTGTGATCGATCGCAGATCACTGCGATCTATCGCACAGGGATCCCCATTTATCACATATGGTCCCGAGACATTGGGACTTATTTCGCCTGCATACGATCGATCACACCAAACCTGCGATCGATCGCACATCCTAGATTTTGGTGTTTTCTTCCATTTTCCCCTATTTTGGTAATTCGGCCATAACTTGTGACTCGGTTATCCGATTTGGAAGATTCAACTTGCGTTGGATTCGTCTTTCGAAGGGGAACATTCCTGAAGTTTTATGATTTCCAATTTCTTCTTTATTTATTGACCAAATTACCCCTAAAGTCGATTGATCTGCAAATGGGTTTCAGTAACTCTAGTTTTCGATATGTCCGACTTAGGAATACTACTTCCTAACACTTTGAGTTTCTTTAAATTTTCTCATTTCATAGAAATAGGAGGATTACAAAGGAAAAATGCCTTAGCACGGTTTTTAATACATGGCAAAAGTTCCGGGGTTCTACATCCTCCCCCCTTATAAGAAATTTCGTCCTCAAAATTTGAACGATGCGTGCATTACTATTCAAAACAAAATTACAAGTCATGTACAAAACTCATCCAAACAACTCGGGGTACTTCGCCTTGACTTCAGCCTCACGTTCTCAGGTAGCCTCTTCCCGAGCGTGATGCTGCCATTGTACAAGAACTAGCGGTATAGTCTTGTTACGAAGCACTTGATCTCTTTGATCTAAGACATGAATCGGTTTCTCAACCAAAGTGAGATCCTCTCGAATCTCAACTGGATCAAGTTCGATGACATGAGAAGGATCCGGGATGTTCTTCCGGAGCATAGAGACATGGAATACATTGTGGACTGTCGCCATATGAGCGGGTAAAGCAACACGATAAGCTACCTCACCGACTCTAGTAATGATCTTGAACGGACCCACATATCTCGGGCTGAGCTTGCCCCTCTTCTCGAATCACATCACACCCTTGGTCGGTGAAATCTTGACAAAAACAAAGTCCCCAACTCGAAACTCAAGGTCCCGCCAACGGGTGTCGGCATAGCTCTTTTGTTTGTCCTGGGCGGTCTTCAACCTCTCCCGGATGAGCTTGACTCTATCCACCGTTTGTTCAATCAACTTGGGGCCCAAAATTTTTCTTTCTCCCACTTCATCCCAATACAACGGGGATCTACAACTTCTTCCGTACAAAGCCTCAAAAGGCGCCATCTGTATGCTTGCCTGTTGACTGTTATTGTAGGCGAATTCCACTAAAGGTAGGTGATCTTCCCAACTTCCTTTAAAATCCAACATACAAGCTCGGAGCATGTCTTTTATTACCTGATTCACCCTCTCGGTTTGCCCGTCGGTCTGTGGGTGGAAAGCTGTGCTAAAGTTCAGTCGGGAACCCATAGCATCTTGAAAGCTCTTCCAGAACTTGGAAGTAAATCTAGGGTCTCTATCCGACACAGTTTTCACTGGCACACCATGCAATCAGACTATTTCCTTGATATACAGCTCCGCTAATTGACTGGAGTTGAATGTAGTCCAATACGGTAAGAAATGGGTGGACTTCGTGAGTCAATCGACAACAATCCATATAGCATCGGTCTTTCTAACCGTTTTTGGCAACCCCACGATGAAGTCCATAGATATGTGCTCCCATTTCCACTCGGGAATAGGGAGGGACTGCAATAGACCCGTCGGTCTCAAGTGCTCTGCTTTCACCTGTTGGCACACCAAACACCGTGCCACGTATTCCGCAACCTCCCTCTTCATGTTTCGCCACCAAAAGTGACTCTTGAGGTTCTGGTACATCTTCGTACCCCTGGGATGCACTGTATACTTGGACCGGTGAGCTTCATCCATAATCTCTCTTCAAAGGTCTGCGTTGGCTGGATCACAAAGTCTTCCCTTGAATGTAATAGCACCTCGGCTAGTGAGAGAGAAGTCCGTACTGCCCTTGGCAACTTCCTTGTCCCGGAAAGCCAACAAGTTGGCATCCATGGCTTGATACTCCTGGATCAAATCTATAATGTACGGCCGAACTGTGACATTGGCCAAAATAGGACTGTGGACAGAATCATTCACACTGATGTCCAAATTTGCCAAATCTTCCAATAGTTTCCATTCCCGCACCAACATGTGAGCCAATAGACCCAGAGGTTTTCTACTCAAAGCGTTAGCCACTATGTTCGCCTTCCCCGGGTGATATTGGATGGTGCACTCATAATCCTTCAAGAATTCTATCCAACGCCGTTGCCGCAAATTTAGTTCATTCTGGGAAAAAAGGTACTTGAGGCTCTTGTGATCCGTGAACACATAGAACTCTACCCCATAAAGGTAATGACTCCAAATCTTGAGTGCGAACACGACCGCAGCAAGCTCCTAGTCGTGAGTGGGGTAATTCTTTTCATGCTCCTTCAGTTGCCTTGATGCATAGGCAATGACTTTCTTGTGCTGCATTAGGACACACCCAAGTCCTACATGTGAGGCGTCACTATAAACCTCATAACCAACATATCCCAGCGGCACCGTAAGGACGGGAGCTGTGGTGAGGCGTTTCTTCAACTCTTGGAAACTTACTTCACATCGGTCACTGCAACTGAACTTTGCATTCTTCCTTGTCAAGTAAGTGAGAGGTGCAGCCAAACTGGAGAATCCCTCCATGAATCACCGGTAGTAGCCTGCTAATCCAAGAAAACTACGTATCTCCGTGACGCTCTTGGGCCTCTCCCAACTCATGACTGCCTCAACCTTGGCCGGGTCTACAGAAATACCCTCGGCCGACACTACGTGGCCTAGGAATGTCACCTTCTCTAACCAGAATTCACACTTGCTCAATTTGGCTTATAACCTATGCTCTCTCAACATCTCCAGAGCAAGGCGGAGGTCTCGTGTGTGATCTTCCCGTGTCTGGGAATACACTAAAATGTTGTCGATGAATACAATCACACACCGATCCAAGTGCGATCGGAACACCCGGTTCATCAAATCCCTGAATGCCGCCGGTGCATTTATCAGCCCAAAAATCATGACAAGGAACTCGCAATGCCCATACCGAGTCCTGAAAGTCGTCTTCGGAACATCCTCCGACTTGATCTTTAATTGATGATACCCCGATCTAAGATCAATCTTGGAGAAAAATATCGCTCCCTTCAGTTGGTCGAACAAGTCGTCTATCCTTGGCAAGGGATAACGATTCTTGATAGTTACCTTATTCAATTGACGATAGTCTATACACATTCTCATCGAGCCGTCTTTGTTCTTCACAAAGAGGATCGGAGCTCCCCACGGTGACACACTTGGTTGGATGAAACCAAGTTGTTGTAACTCCTCAATTTGCTTCTTCAATTATTCAAGCTCTATTGGGGCCATTCTATACGGTGCCCTTGAAATCGGAGCGGTGCCCAGAACAAGCTCTATAGCGAACTCAATCTCCTGATTCGGAGGCAATCCGGGAAGTTCCTCCGGAAACACGTCCAAGAACTCACTCACGACCGGAATGGTCGAAGAGTTCGGTGCCTCTGAGTTTGCTAAACTCAAAGCTGCTAGGCGAGCAATGTCATTTTCCCGCAATCCTCGAAAGTGAAATGCCTTTACTCCCTTCGGCTTGAAGTTCACCACTTTCTCAAAACATGCAACATGGCCGTGGTGGGTTGTTAGCCAATCCATACCAAGAATGACGTCAAAGTTTAAATCTTGGAAATCCCAAATGATAAGGTCGGCCAATAGTTCATTCTCCCCTACTTGAACCACACTATCTCTGAATATCTTGTCCGTATAAACTGACTTGCCGAGTGGACTTGCAATGGTCAACTCCCGCTCTAACTGAGTAGCCTCAGTCAAAAAGCCCTTTACAAAATTGGGTGAAACAAAGGAGTGAGTGGATCCTCGGTCGATCAACACTCAGGCGAGACACTCGTTCACTAATAAAGCGCCTGTGCGATATAGTAACTAATATCAGTAGATTTCAAACAATAGCAAGTATCATACATAGGTAACCCCTAGTAAAATTAACAACTCATCAACCATAGAAATCATTTACAACTTAAACTCTAGAATTCTTGCCTACCTTGCACGACATCGTCGGATGCATGTGCGTCTCTTTCTGATAGAGCAAAAACTCGACCCTGGGTGGTTGGGCGCGGAGGCCGTGTAGACTGTGAGGCCCTCGAAGCCTGAGAAGAGCCAGGCTGATATGTTTGCCTAATCGGGGGCCTGCTCCCCTGAGACTGAGCTGGCATATGACGTTGGGGACAATCTATAACCATGTGACCATGGTCACCACAATGGAAGCAACTTCCTGTAACCCTTCGGCATTCTCCCGTAGGATGTCTCCTTCCACAAAGAGTGCATATATCGTGTATGTCACGCCCCAAAATACCCCCTAGGAGTTAAGGGATACTTTAGAGGTAACTACGTGTACCTGCCAAACCATCCTGTAATGCAAGAGGCTAAACATAATATAATTCAATGAAAATCAGAGCGCGGAAACTAAACATAAGTGCGGAAGCATAAGCCAACTTTTCTTTTCTTCTATAACTCCAAATAGTATTCCAAGTTAACATATACCAAAATACAATCAAAGTAAAGGTGGACATGCCCACCTATCAAAATACAAAAAGGAACTCTCTAACCCTCTCCTCTCAACAGTAGTCGAGGTATGGCCACACATCCAAGTCCCCATCCTCCTGAGACTGCCATGGGATAGGTGGCTCCCTCTCCTCTACATACTCCTCCTCGACCCAAGGCTCGGGGTCGAGGACATCCACAGTACCTGCCGACATAAAAGTACGGCTGAGCATGGAATACTCAGCGAGTACAAACTACTAGCTAACCATAACAATAGCGAAAGCATAACAACAGTGAGCAATACAAGATATTAATTTAAAGCAATAGTGAAAGCATAAGATACATAGCCATATCTTGACATGCGTGTATGAATGCAAAAACCTCGGTAAAACTCATGTCTCGGAAACCTTTTTCGTGTCTCGGTCAAATCATGTATGTGTGTCGTGTCTTGCCTTGTATTTCATGTCTTGACTTGTTCTTGACTTGTATGCTTGTGAGCCAGAGGCTAGCACCCTTCCGTGGGCTACCAACCTCCTTGTCATGTTCTTGTTCCCTTTTCTCTTGTGAGCCAGAGGCTAGCACCCTTCCTTGGGCTACCAACCTCCTTGTCATGTTCTTGATTCATTTCACTTGTGAGCCAGAGGCTAGCACCCTTCCTTGGGCTACCAACCTCCTTGTCATGTTCTTGATTCATTTCTCTTGTGAGCCAGAGGCTAGCACCCTTCCTTGGGCTACCAACCTCCTTGTCATGTTCTCTCTTGCATTTCACTTGTGAGCCAGAGGTTAGCACCCTTCCTTGGGCTACCAACCTCCTTGTCATGTTCTTGATTCATTTCATATACAAATACATTCTTGGAAAAAAACCCGGTTTCATGCATGCATGCGTGCTTGTGTGCTTGTCAATAGTGGTAATCATGATGACATACTTGAATGGGCAGATCACATGACTATGGCATTTCAATCCTTAACATAGTGGTATGAAAATTTAGGCAACATATAGCACATTTGAGCAATTTATCATCCCTAAGAAAACTTACACAATTTCTATTTCCATTTTCTTCATTAAGTCCATTTATCCCTTGTTTAGTCATTTTATCAAACACATAGCATGCAAGGTTCCTTAATGGTTCATCTTCTTCTTTTTTAGTGCCTACTTTCCATCCAAAAATCAAGGTATATTCATTATTGGTAAAGTACCCATCCACCATTTCCATCACACACATCACCCAACATACACCTCGGCATCCAATCGCCACATCAACACCCACACACATCCATACCCTTTGCTTATCTTATTTAGGTTCATTGGAGATGATACATTTCATATGGGAGGCAAACATAATAGCATAAATCATATTTCATAAGGAAAACCTAGATCTATTGCTAGGGTAAGTTAGTAGGGTGTACTAACCTTGAATCAAGGCTTGATCCTTGGTAGGGGCCTTGATTGAAGCTCCAACTTGAAAGATGAAGCCTTTGCTTGAAAGAAGCTTGAGTTGGGGAAGAAACCCCTTTCAAAAACGTGCTTGGGTTGCTGCCCTAGCTTGGAGAATGAGTCCCCACACGAGCTTGAGCCTTGAACTTGAAGCAACTCGAGTTGGGGTGAGCTAGGGTTCTTAAACCCCTTTGATTTCTTCTCCAATGGAAAACCCTAGTTGCAAATCCCCTTCTCCTTTCTCTCTATCTCTCAAAATCCCTTAAGTTCTGTGAATGAAGCCCTAAAGGCTCGAGCAAGCCTTAAGGAGGAAGGGTTTAACCCCCAAAAGACGAAAAAGCCCTTAATGAAAATTCTGAAAAACACGAAGACCGAGCGATCGGCGGTTATGACCGATCGATCGGTTGCCTACCGATCGATCGGTGTTTATGACCGATCGACCGGTCAAAAACTCACTCTCTGGAAAATTTCCCCATACAAAATTTCTGACCGCGCGATAGCTACCGATCGATCGGTTATAGACCGATCGATCGCTGATTGAACCGAGCGATCGGTTCTCTATATGTCTGGACTGTTTTGACCATATCTTTTGACTCGCTCGTCGGATTTTGACGATTCAACTTGCGTTGGGTTCGTCTTTCGAAAACGAACATTTCTGACGTTTCGGAATTTCCGATTTCTCCCTTATTTATTAATTTGACTACAAAAACGGCCAATTAGCTACGAAGGTGCCATTCATTAAAGATGAAAAAGTCCGGGGTGCTACAGTGTACATAGGTGGGAGGAGCATATCTCGTAGCTTGAGTCACTACGGGGCGAGGAGCATATGAGGTAGCCGGGCGAAAGGCCGGTGGAGCAAAAGGGCGAGGAGCCTGTGGCGCTGAATATATCCTCTGTGATTGAGCCGGCCCTGTAGACTGATACAAGCTAGTCCTTGCTATTTTCTCCCCTGAACTACTTGATTGTCCTTTCTCTATTCCTCTTCTTTTAAAGAACTCCACGGAGTACGACTCGGCCAAAAGTGCCTTGTCCACAACTTCTGAATATGTCTCATGTCGGAACATTGAGACTCGATCCTTGAGGTAGGCCTTCAATCCCCTCTAAAATTTTTGGGCTTTCATAGCTTCGGTCACTATCATGTGTGGAGCAAACCGAGATAGCTCCGAAAACGTGGCTTCATAAGCCGCTACCGACATATGACATTGCTCCAAGGTAATAAACTCCACTTCCATCTTCTCTTTCATCCCGACCGGGAAGTACTTCTTGTTGAAAACATCCAAGAATTCTTCCCAAGTCCAGTCTTGACCTTGTTGGGTCAACTCTCGGGTCCGAAGTCCGGATATCCACCAATGGTCGGCCTCGCCTTCAAGCATAAAGGCGGCCCAAGTAACCCTCTTTGCCTCAGTAGGCGCCAACACGGAGAAGATCTTTTCTAGTTGCCGGATCCAACCCTCGGCAACAAGTGGATCAATGCTTCCACAAAAAGTTGGAGGCCTCATTCTCCTGAAAGCTTCTATCCTGGCTTGAGCTCGGTTAGGAGGGGCCGGTATAAGTGCGGCATTAGGCGGAGTGGCCAGTTGCCTTGCGGCCAGCATAGCCAAAGTCTCGGCTATGGACGCGAATGCATGGGCAAAGTTGGGTTGATCATCACCCGATGGAGCATCACCTCCATTGCCCCTCGTGTTGTACCCGCGACCCCTGGTATTGCGTCTCATGATTTCTCCTGAGAACGACAATACAACATGAGTCTAACTTGGATACGCATTTAGTACAAATTTCGTAATTCACTCAATACATATTCATCAAGCATATTTAATAAGCACAACACAATTAATGCACCCATGGTAAAAAAACCATATCATACATACAATCCGTGTTCCTAGCGTAGGACTCTAAGTTTGGTTGAGATTCTGCCTATTTTGACTAGGACTAACTTGTTAGTCCATACTTGGAATACAACTCTTTCCTAACACCTAATGCCTTGTTCAATTATGGTATATAGTACTACGCGACCCTAGGGACTCTAATGCCTAGGGCTCTGATGCCACCTCTGTCACGCCCCAAAATACCCCCTAGGAATTTAGGGATACTTTAGGCGTGACTATAGGTGCCAGTCAAAACATCCTGTAACAAACAAGATAATTACAATACTAAACAATGATAATCAGAGCATGGAAGCTAAACATAAATGCGGAAGCGTAAACTAACTTTTTCTTTTCGTCCAAGATTTCCAAAATAGTATTCCAAGTGATCATAAATATACAAACATGCCTAAGACTAAGGTGGACAGGCCCACCTATCAAAATGTCAAAATACATAAGCACCCTCTCGTACTCTCCCCTCAATAGTAGTCGAGGTACGGCCACACGTCAAGGTCTCGGTCCGCCTGAGACTACAGTGGGACAGACGGCTCTCTCTCCTCTATATAGTCTTCCTCGACCCAAGGCTCCGGATCGAGGGCTCCCTCAGTATTTGCCGACATGAAAGTACGGCTGAGCATGGAATACTCAGTAAATACAAGCTACTAGCTAACCATAACAATATTAAACACGCAAAGAGTAGTACGATACCAATCATCAATTCAAGACAATAGTAAAATCATAGAATTAAACAATATTAAACATGGAGCAATATTATCATCTTGATGTACGTGCTTGAATGCAAAAATGCCGATAAAACTCATGCTTGAAAACCCGTTTCCATGTCTCGATATGCCTTGTAGAAATCATGTATGCGTGCATGCATGAATGTCTTGTCATCATCTTGTAACCTTGCATCTTGTAACTTGTGAGCCAGAGGCTAGCACCTGAATCTCCTTGGGCTGCCAACCTCCTTGATATATAGTTTTCTTTTGAGCCAGAGGCTAGTACCCGAATGTCCCTGGGCTACAACTCCTTGACAATATGTGATTTTTTTTTATTACTTGTTTAGTTTTCTTGTGAGCCAGAGGTTAGTACCCGAATCTCCCTGAGCTACCAACCTCCTTGACAATATGTGTTTTGGGTTTTCTTGTGAGCCAGAGGCTAGTACCCGAATGTCCCTGGGCTACCTACCTCCTTGACATGCAATGTTTTCTTGTTGATTTATTATATGCATATGCTCTTGAAAAGCTCGGTTAATGCAACATGCGTGTTCGTGTGCGTGCCAATAGTGAAAATCCTGATGACATGCTTGGATGAGGGGATCACATAAGCATAGCATTCCCATTTTGAATATAAGCATAAAGGAATATGGATAACATGTAGGGTATTCGATCAAGGTAGTCATTTAGACATAGTTAGCTCAATATATGCTTTCATAATTCCAGTTCATTTATTTAATACATCATTTAAACATTTTATCAAACACTTGGTATGCAATCCCATTCCTAGTCATTTTGTTTCGATTTCTTAATGCATATATTTCATCACACCACACAAAATGTATTTATTATGTTTGAAGTGCCCATCCACCATTTTCCAATACCCATTCCTCAACCAACACGGCATCCAGTCGCCTTAACCCATTTCATCCATTCATACATCCCACATTCATTCACATTATCTTGTTTAGGTTTTGGATATATAGTATGTTTCCAAGGGAAATGGAATACAAGATCAACATCATGATTCTAAAAGAAGAAAGCCTAGAGTATTGCTAGAGAAGTTAGTAGAGTGTACTAACCTTGAAGATCAAGCTTGATCTTTGAGGAATCCTTTGATTGAGGATGGTTCTAGCTTAGAATCCTTCAAGCTCGCTCCCTTGATCTCAATCCCAAAGCCCTCTTTGGATTTTGCCTTCAATCTCTCCTCCTCCTTTTTCCCCTTCTCTCTCTCCTTAGGTTTAGAAAATCACCAAATGGGATCCCTAAAAAGGACAAGGGTTAAAAACCCCCAAATTCGGAACCTGCTACTGCATGCGATCGATCGCGCACTTATCTGCGATCGATCGCACATTAATGCGATCTATTGCACAAGAACCCGAATACATTGGTTTGATTTCCCTCTGTATGCGATTGATTGCACACTCTTGCGATCGATCGCAGATCACTGCGATCTGTCGCACAGGGATCCCCATATATAGCATATGGTCCCGAGACCTTGGGATTTATTTCGCCTGCATGCGATCGATCGCACCAAACCTGCGATCGATCGCACATAACCTGCGATCGATCACACATCCCAGATTTTGGTGTTTTCTTCCATTTTCTCCTACTTTGGTAATTTGCCATAACTTGTGACTCAGTTGTCCGATTTGGACGATTCAACTTGCGTTGGATTCATCTTTCGAAGGGGAACATTCCTGATGTTTTAGAATTTCAAATTTATTTTTTATTTATTGACCAAATTACCCCTAAAGTCGACTGATCCGCAAATGAGTTTCAGTAACTCGAGTTTTCGATATGTCCGACTTAGGAATACTACTTCCTAACACTTAGAGTTTCTTTAAATTTTCTCATTTCATAGAAATAGGAGGATTACAAAGGCAAAATGCCTTAGCACGGTTTTTAATACATGGCAAAAGTTCCGTGGTTCCGGGGTTCTACAATATCTTTCTCTCTCTGACTTCATCCTAGTTTAGAGGAGATCTACAACTGCGACCGTACAAGGCTTCAAAAGGTACCATTTGGATACTCGCCTGATAACTATTATTGTAGGTGAACTCAACCAACGACAAGTGATCCTCCCAACTACCCTTGAAGTCCAACATGCACGCTCGGAGCATATCCTCGATAATCTGTGTAGCGCCCCAAAACCCACCCTAGGAGTTAGAGTGAATCTTGGATGAGACTTGACATGACTTGCTAATCCATCCTGCAAAAGAGAGTCAGAGCATGCATAGTGGAAGCGAATACATGACATAGAGGAAGCAAAACATCTATCTCGTCTATCTATAAAAAAATATATCCCAAGTATATACAATATCCAATAGACAAGGTGGACATGCCCACCGCAAAATATACAAGTATAGCCCCCTCACATGTGCTCGATGACACTAATAGAAACCTAACTAGGCCAATAGTCCCCATTACCAGGTTGAGGATCCTCCAGAGGTGCCTCTTTAATGTACTCCTCTTCCTCCCATGGACCGGGAGCACATATATCAAAAGGAGTAGTTGCTCCACTAGTACCTGTAGACATCAAAAGTATGACTGAGCGTGGAATACTCAGCGGGTACCTACTACTAACCAACAAGTCATAAAACAATGCATAATAATAATGATAACCATAAACAGAGTAATAACATTAAACAGAACAACAAACAATTGATATCCATGCATGCTTGAAATCATGATTGGTGAAACCTCAGTAAATTCTCGTGTACTTGTCTTGCTTTGTTTCTTACATTTTAAGTCATGTTTTCCTACTTGTAAAACTTGTCTTGTCACTTGTCTTGTCATGTCTTGTACTTGTAAAAACTTGCTTGCATGAATATGAATGCGAGTGCATGTATGCTTCTCATGACATGAGTATGCATATGCTTGCTTGAAATTAAACATGCTTGCTTGTCATGCATGCTTGGGATGTTAGTGCCCTTGAACTACTTGAAATCGGGAGTGTAAATTCCCTTTAGTGAACCATGTCAAAACTACTTGAAGTCAGGAGTATAAACTCCCTTAAGCGAAAATGCAATAGAAGCAACTTGAAGTCAGGTGCAAGCACCCTTCATGGAAACATGCATGCTTGAAAGGTGCACTAACATCTTGCTTGACCTAGTGAAAAACTCGGTAAGACATACCCAAGGATATGCCCCACCGTTTTACCAACCCTTACGTTTGGCCTTGTCATGGTGTTCGTGAATCGAGTCATTTTCTTCTTGTCTTTTGTGAAATCAAAACCCGGTGTTCATGCTTGAAAATCCTAGTTCATGATCTACATGTCGTGCTCGTGGGTCGTGTACATTTTAACACATGGAGCAATTGAACATATCACTTCAAGGCAACAATTTATTAAAAGCAATTAAATCTACAAGCATACAATTCTAGGAAGCGAGTAAATCTACAATCATACTATTCTAGAAACCGAGTAAAACTCATATCATTCATAAATCAAAATGTTAAAATCTTAGTTTAATTTCCCACACACACGTTTCATCAAACACTTGGTGTTCACCATTTCCTTAAGTCTTTTATTCTTGTTTTCATCCTTTACATTTGATCAAGCATTTCATATGTGTTTGTTATGTGTATAATACCCTTCCTATTTTCTCATCATTTTACAACCATCCATAACCTCCATTTAAGAAAATCATCTCCTACTATGTGAACTTTTAGGGAAAAGCAAGCAAATGTGGAAGCATCATGAGAAAGTGAAGAAAAACATGACAAGTTGGGGAATAGAGGTACCGACCTTCAAATAGGAGAGAATCCCACGAAAATGGTCGTAGAAGTTATTGTTCGTGCTTGGAGGAGGTGCTCTTTGCTTGCCTTGCCTTGGATTTGAAGAATCCAAGGGTTTGAGGATGATTTAGGTCACCCAATGTTCAATCTCACACTAGAGATTGAGAACCGTCTCTTGGAAACCTAAGTTTTCTTCTTTTCCTCTCAAAAAGTCCCTTTTTAAGTGTTAGAAACCTTAGAACCCCAAAAATTAGGTATATATAGAGTTTGGGTTGTGAAAAACCCTTAAAAAAAACATTTCTGGGCAATCTCACTTGAGCGGGCTTCCATCTCGCTCGAGCGGGTTGCTCCCAGCACTAAAAAAACGCATGTTGGTTGATCTCGCTCGAGCGAGTTTTTCTGCAAAAATGTACTTTGGTATTTTTGCGATAACTTTTGACTCCCTTATCAGATTTTGACGATTTAACCTGTGTTGGATTCTTCTTTCGAAGGGAAACAACTTTCATGTTTTGTACTTTTTCTAATTCTTCCTTATTATTGGACCATTTTACCCCTAAAGCTGACTGACATGCGAATGGGTTTCATTAACCCGTTTTTGCAGCAGATCCGATTCTGGAAATCGGACGTTTGACTCTACCTCGACTCAAAATATGGAAAAGTGATTAGCATGAACCTAGAAGAGGGTTTCAATACCTTTTAAAAAATTTAAGAATCACTCTATTCCGATCAGATATGAGTGAACTAGAGCTTTTCAAAGTTGAGGGTAGTGTTAAGACATTTTCCTTTTAACACTTAAAACCCTTTCCATCATTTGTTTTAACACCCATGAATATTCCTAGGGCTTTTTTAATACCGTAATTCATCCTCTTAATAACTTATTAAAACTATAAAAGATTTTTGATTTCTCATTTCATAAAGAAAAAGAAGATCACAAAGGCTTAAAACCTTGGTACAAGTTCCAATACATGGACAAAAGTTTCGGGGCTCTACAATCTGGTTCACCCTCTAGGTCTGCCCATCTGTCTGAGAATGAAAGGCGGTGCTAAAGTCCAAACGAGACCCCATGGCGCTATAGAAACTCCTCCAGAGCTTTGCAGTGAATCTTGGATCCCTGTTTGACACAATACTTACTAGCACCCCATGCAACCGAACCACTTCTTTGATGTATAGTGATGCAAGTTGGTTAGAGTTGAACATGGTCCCATAAGGCAAGAAATGGGTGGACTTTGTCAAATGATCAACCACTACCCATATTGCATCTAAGTTCTTTGCCATCCTTGGCAATCCAACAATAAAATCCATGGAAATATTTTCCCATTTCCACTCGGGAATCGGAAGGGATTGCAAAAGCCCGGCTGGCCTCATATGCTCGACTTTCACTTGTTGGCATACCAAGCATCTTGACACATACTCGGCGACTTCCCTCTTCATGTTCTGCCACCAATAATGCTTCTTCAGATTCTGGTATATCTTCGGACCACCAGGATTCACAGTGTACTTGAACCACTGAGCTTCATCTAAGATCTCGCTCTTCAACTCCGCATCCGTCGGAACACATAACCTTCCTTTAAATGTGATTGCACCGCTTCCATTCAAAGAGAACTCATCACTGCCCTTGCTAACGGCCTTATCTCTGTAAGAAAGTAGCTCCGCATCCGAATCTTGCAACTCTTGGATCCGATCTTGGATATAAGGCCTGACTACTATGAGATTAGCCATGACTGGCCTAAAGGTAGGAATACTGAAATTGGTATCGAGGTTTGTAATAACCTTCAACATCTTCCACTCGAGATCCATCATGTGAGCTACAAGTCCAGTAGGTTTCCTGCTAATGCGTTTGCCACCATGTTAGCCTTACCCAGATGGTACTGGATAGAACACTCATAGTCCTTCAAGAATTCCATCCATCGACATTGTCGTATATTCAACTTTTTTTGGGAAAACAGATATTTTAAGCTTTTGTGATCCGTGAAAACATCAAACTCTTCCCCATAAATGTAATGATGCCAAATCTTTAACGCAAATACTACCGCGGCCAACTTCAAGTCGTGAGTAGGATAGTTCTTTTCATGGTCCTTCAACTGCCAGAAAGCATAGGCGATGACATTCCTGCGCTACATAAGAACACATCCTACTCCAATATTCGAGGCATCACTATAGACTGCAAAACCTCCACTCCCAGATGGCACTGTGAGAATGGGGGCCGTAGTAAGCCTCTTTTTCAATTATGCAAAGCTTGCTTCACACTTGTCGCTCTAAGCGAACTTTGCATATTTCCACGTTAAATAAGTGAGTAGTGCCACTAAGCTGGAGAATCCCTCTACGAATCTCCTGTAGTATCCTGCCAAACCGAGGAAGTTGCGTATCTCGGTAACACTCCTGGGTGTCATGCCCCAAAATACCCCCTAGGAGTTAAGGGATACTTTAGGTGTGACTATATATACCTGCCAAACTATCCTGTAATGAACAAGGCTAAACATGATAAAAAGAAAGATATAAATCAAAGTTCGGAAACTCATAATAGTGCGGAACGTAAACCAATTTTTTTCTTTTCTATACATCTAATCTGTATTCCAAGTTCACATACAAAACATCATAAGTAAAGGTGGACATGCCCACCTATCAAAATACAAAAGAAACTCTCGCAGTCACTCAGCTCAACAGTAATCTAGATACGGCCACACATCTAGATCTCTATCCGCCTGTGTCTGCATCGGGATAGGTGGCTCTCTCTTTTCCACATATTCTTCTTCGACCCAAGGCTCGGGGTCGAAGGCATCCACTGGACCTACCAACATGAAAGTACGACTGTGTATGAAATACTCAGTGAGTACAAGCTACTAGCTAACAACAGTAATAACGAAACACAATAATTACAAACAATTACAATTCATAACATCAAGTGTAAAACAATGCAATAATCATGACATGCATAAAACGGATGCGAAACTTCCGATAAGATCCATACTTTAAAAATTATGACTTTTTCTTGAAAATAGCTTTTCGTATTTTTCAAAAAATTACTTGCCGTGTTAAAACCCAATCTTGTCTTGTCTTTTCTCGTAGGAATCACATATGTCTTGTCTTGTTCTTGTTTGGAATCACTTTTCATGCTTATCTTTTCATGTCTTGACATGTCTTGACTTGACTTGTTTAACTTGTGAGCCAGATGTTAGTGCCCTTGTAGCGACTTGTGAGCCAGGAATGTAAATTCCCTTCAGCAAATATATATATAGAAAAGGCACACCAACATCCTTGACTGGTCCTTTGTCCAGCTTTATCAACTTGTTTTCTTGTGAGCCAGGTATGACATATCTTGCGATATGCCCTACCCTTGACCGGCTCGATGTCCAACTTTATCATCTTGTTTTCTTGTGAGCCAGGTGTGACATATCTTGCGATATGCCCTACCCTTGACCGGCCTGATGTCCGGCTTTATCATCTTGTTTCATAAATCACATTTCTTGTTCTTATTGTTTCCTCATATACATATACTTTTAGAAAACCCGATTCATGCATGCATGCGTACTTGTGTGTGGTAATTCGTGGGCATAATAATGACATGAAAAGATTGAGGACATCATATGACATTTCAACAATTATGGTCACATGAGGGTTTAAGGAAACACCTAAGCATATTATCATAATTACCAAGTTTTTGGGAAAGATCCCTAGTTCGCATATCATAGCTTGGGTTCCACATTTCACACATGCATTTCATCAAACACCTTGCATGCAATATCTCTTGAACCTTTTATTCATATTTCCTTAGTCTTGGTGTTCAAAGTCATTCATGCATTTTATTAAACATATGGGGTTCACATTCTTGTAGCCATTTATTTGATATTTTTCATCCACACATTTCATCAAACGCATGAAGTGTGTTCGTTATGAGTACAATGCCCTTCCACCATTTTCCATCACACCACACATCACAACACTTGGCATCCAATCGCCTCAACACTCAACATCACCCATACATTCCATCCACCCTTCCATCTTTAGGTTATCTTGCATAATCTTTAGGAATCATTGGTTTTAAAAGAGAATAGGGGTACACATTATTAAATCATAATCCATTTCAAGAGAATTCTAGGTTAATAATAAGTTAGTTAGTAGGGTGTACTAACCTTAGAAAACCAAAATCTCTTTGGTTACGAGCCCTAGAAAGCTTGACGAGACTTAAAGAATTAAGATCCGAGCTTCTAGGAAGGAGATCCAAGATTTTGAAAGCTTTGGAAAAGAGAAGTCTGAACTCTACCTCCTTGGACTTGATCCTTGTGGCTTAGCTCGTGTGAATCCCTTTGGTTTGCAAGATCCTTATTCCCTTGATGATCTTAAGAAGCTTAAAGATGGGATTTGGGGATTTTCTTGATCTTGAGAAAAATCCCTTTCGAGAACCCTAGTTCACCCCCTTTTCCTCTCAAAAGCTGTTTCTCTAAGTGTTAGGACTTTTAATCCTATGAAAGTTCGGTATTTATAGAGTTAGGGTTGAAGAATCATGCATATACCCCTTTAAAATCCCTTATTCGCGATTTCCAGCATGTACTCGTCGACGAGTAGATTCCAATCATCGATGAGTGGGTTCCATTCGTCGACGAGTGGTTCAAATTCGTCGACAAATAGGATATTTTTGCATTCTGTTTGGTTCACTCATCGACAAGTCTAGGGCACTCGGCGACGAGTGGATACTCTGACTGGGTGGAGTTTTTCCCACTTTGGTAATTTGAGTATAACTTTCGACTCCCTTATCGTATTTTAACGATTTAACTTGCGTTGGACTCAAATTTCAAAAGAGAATAATTTTGTGTCTAATGAAAAATTCTAAATTTTGAGTTTTTAATTACCTAAATGGGCTCTAAAGTTAACTGGTCTGAAAATGGATTTCAGCAGCCCAAATTTTCAGCAATCCGACTTCGGAAATCGGAATTTTGACTCAACCCCAACCTGAAATCTGTAAAAGTGATCAACATAATCTTTGAAGAGGGTTCCAATACCTTTCCAAAAATTCAAGAATTGCTCAATTCCGATCAGCGGTGAGAGAACTAGGGCTACTTAAAGTTGAGGGTGTGTTAAGGCATAACCTTTGATGACACTTAAGAGTATTCTATACTCTTACTCATTCATCCCAAACATCCATAAATTTAAGAAAACCTTCTTAAGGATTTAATACATGGCATAAAGATCTAGGGTTCTACACTGGGTCTCTCCCATTTCATCACTGCTTCTATCTTTGATGGGTCTACTGAAATACCCTTGGCAGATACCACGTAGCCATGGAACACCACTTTCTCCAACCAAAACTTGCACTTACTTAACTTGACATACAATGTATGCTCTCTAAGAGTCTCAAGTGTAAGGTGATGGTCTCAATCATGATCCTCCCGTGTTGGAGAATACACTAAGATATCATCAACAAAGATGATAACACATCTATCGAGACAAGGCTTGAACACCCAGTTCATCAAATCCATGAACGCCGCCAGTGCATTTGTTAGACCAAAAAGCATGACTAGGAACTCGTAGTGCCCGTACCGAGTCCTAAAGGCAGTCTTTGGAACATCTTTGACCTTGATCTTCAACTGATGATAGCCTGATCTGAGATCAATCTTGGAGACGAACCTTGCTCCCTTCAGTTGGTCGAACAAATCGTCTATCCATGGCAATGGATAACGGTTCTTGATCGTGACCTTGTTCAACTATTTGTAGTCAATGCACATCCTCATCGATCCATTCTTCTTCTTCATGAAGAGTACTGGTACTCCCCACAGTGAAACACTTGGTCGGATGAAACCAAGTTATTGTAACTCTTCTAGCTGCTCCTTCAATTCTTTCAGTTCAATTAGGGCCATCCTATACGGAGCCTTAGAAATCGGAGCCATTCTTGGAGCAAGCTCTATTGCAAACTCTATCTCCCTATCTGGAGGCAACCCCAGCAAGTCCTCAGGAAATACGTCCAAATACTCACTCACAACCGGTATGGCTGAGGAGTCTCATGCTTCCGAATTTGCAAAACTTAGAGCCGCTAGACGGGCTATATCTCTCATTCGAAGTCCACGAAAGTGAAATGGCTTGACGCCCTCTGGCTTAAATTTCATTATCTTTTCAAAACAAGCCACGTGCCCGTGGTGTACAGCTAGCCAATCCATCCCAAGGATAACATCGAAATCCAAGTCTTGGAAATCAAGGATGATCAAATCGATTGGCAATTCATACTGCCCAACTTGAACTATACAATTTTGGTATCCTTGGTTTGTATCAACTGACTTGCCAAGTGGAGTCGAAATGGTCAACTCTTGAGGTAGGCGACTCAACTCAGACGCGAAACCTTTGGCGAAGCTAGGTGACACAAAGGAATGTGTCGATCCTGTGTCGATCAACACGCGAGCTAAACACTCGTTCACTAGCAAAATGCCTGTGCATTGTAATTAGCTACATCAATAAATTTCAAGCAACACATACATAGAGTATAGGTAGAATGATATACACTTGAGCATACATATACCATATACAACATCAATTCATACTTGAAGATTTTATAATTTTTGCATACCTTGCCCAACATCGTTAGATGCCTATGCGTCCTGTTCTGTCAAGGCAAAGACCCGGCCTTGGTTTGCCTTGCGAGTCTGTGGTGTGCTCGTGTGGGCCGTGCGGGTCTAGATGTAGAAGCCTATGAAGACCCATGTTAAGAAGTTTTCCAAACCGCGGGCCTGCTCCCCTGAGGTTGGACCCGTGACTGTCGGTGTGGGCAATCTTTAATCATGTGGTCCTGCTCACCACAATGGAAACATCCTCTGACATTCTCCAATCGGGTGTCTTCGACCACAATATTCGTACTCCTCAAAAGATGATGAGGATGCAGGAGACACATATCTGGTGCCCTAAGAAAAAGCAGGGCGAGGTGCCTGTGAAGTAGCACGACGAGGTGCTGGCGGTGCCAAAGGAGGCCTCTGTGTCTGTGTAGGCCTAGGAGCTGGATAATGGGAAATCTTGGCCCTCTTCTCTAGTGGTGCTGAGCCATTAGACTGACCCCTATGCATGGCTCTCCAAAAGCTGCTTTCTGTTCTCTTAAGAAACTTCTCCGAGTTCCTCTCGGCGATCCTTGCCTTTCCTACAATCTCCCTCTAAGATTCCACTTAGAGTATAGAAACTCGGTCCTTGATGAAGGACTTCAACCCATTTTCAAATTTCCTAACTCACATCTCCTCCATCGCGATCAAGTGTGGTGCGAATCGGGACAACTCCACAAATTTGGCCTCATACTCGGCCACACTCATATCTCCTTGCACTAAGGACATGAACTCCATCTCCTTTTGTTGTTTAACAATCTTCCGGAAGTATTGCCCATAGAAGGCATCAAGGAATTCACCCCAAGTCCATGGCTCTCCCGCCCTAGCAGTGTCTCTCTATCTCAACGCCACTCTCCACCAATGATCAGCTTCTCCTTCTGTCATGAAGGCAGCCCAATCTACTCTTTGCTCATCGGTGCAGCGAAGAGCACGGAATATTTTCTCCAGTTGCATAATCCATGCCTCTGCCACCATGGGATCCGTAGTCCCATAGAAAGTAGGTGGATGTAGCCTTCAAAATGCCACGAGTCTCGAAGTATGATGTGGAGGAGGTGGATGCACCAATGCCGTAGTAGAAGCAGGCTGTTGGGATGCTAGCATGGTGATGGTTTCAACCATAGTATTCAACAACTGAGATATATCGGGTTGTTCATCACCTGATGGAGGGTTTCCTCCATTGCCATTACCCCTAGTTTGGTAACCGCGACTCCGACCGCCATGTCTCATGATAAAGCCTGAGAACAGTAGCAGAACATGAGTCTAACTTGGCAACCAATTTCATTCCAATCATAACCTCAAGCTCATTTCATATTCATAAGGTACATAATAGTAATACTTCAAGGTATACATTGCAATAGATACTCATACAGTTTGTGGTTCTAGCATAGGATACTAAGTTTGGTTGGGTTTCAACCGGTTATAGACTAAGACTAAAAGATTAGTCTATACTTGGAATACGACTCATTTCTCATCCTAATGCCTTGTTTAAATCATGATATCGGATTCTAAGTGACCCTAAAACTAAAGCCTAGGGTCTGATACCACCTTTGTCGTGACCTAAAATACCCCTTGGGAGTTAGGGATACTTTCGCTCATGATGTGCCATATCCGATACCAAACCATCCTGTAATAATAACCAAGGCATGACGTAATAGAATCATAAATAGTGCGGAAGCTTAAATCAAAGTGTGGAAGCGTAACCCAAAAATTTATTTTCTATATATCATTTGTATTCCAAGTTTGTACATACATAACCAAAGTAAAGGTGGACATGCCCACCTATCAAAATACAAAAGATGTAGAACCCTGAAACTTCTGTATATGTCTTGTAATGTGTGTCAAGGCGTGAAGCCTTTGTAATCTTCATTTTCCATGAAATGAGAATTTGGAAACCTTTGAGAATTTTACAAGAATGCTATAAAATAATTAAATAATATGCCATAGCCTTAGAAAGGTCCTAGGCATGTTCCTAGAGGGTTAGAATAGAAGTGGGATAAGTCCAAGTAGTGGATTTGAGTGGAAAATGGACTTAGTGCCAAAATTTGCAGAGGACCAATCGCTCGGTCCAAGTAGCGGTCGATCGATACAAAACCGATCGACTGGTCCAAAAATTTGTATGGGAAAAAATTCCAGAGAGGGTGTTTTCAACCGATCGCTCGGTCAAAAACACCGGACGATCAGTAGGTCACCGATCGCTTGGTCATAAGCACCGATCGCTCGGTCTTTCGCGTTTTACAGAAATTTCATTAAGGGCATTTCCGGTCTTTTGGCCATTCCACCCTTGCCTTTAAGGCTTGTTCGAGCCTTGGGTCCCCACTCACAACACTTGGAGCATTTTGAGAGAGAGGAAGAGAGAACCTAGGGTTCCTAAAGGTGCTTCCCATTTGAGAGAAAGATCAAGGGTTTGAGAACCCTAAATCATCCCAAAAGCTTGGATTTCTCAATCCAAGGCTCAAGCATGCGTGGAGTTCCTTCTCCAAGCTCGGCAGTGTATTCCACGACATTTCTCAAGGGTTTTCTTCCCTTTTTCAAGGTCGGTACCCTATGCTACCCTTCTAGTTCATCTTCTTCTCATTTTCTTCATTTTTGTGGTTTTTTCCCAAATTTCAAGCATGAGAATGTGATGAGATGAATGGATGAGAATGTGATGAGATGAATAGATGAAGAATGTGATGGGCGATGGATGCCATATGGATGTTGTAATGAATGAAATGGGAAGGGTATTGCACCAGTAATGAACACACATGGATGGTGGATGGATTAGATGAATATTTGATCAAGAAAAGCATTATTTAAGGCATATGAAATTTCTAGGGTTTTATGATAGTGTGTTACTCGTTTTTCTATAACAGCATGAATATTCTTAGGTGTTGAAATAATGCTATTCCATGTATTATTATCTCAAATGTCACGTTTATTTCCAAGCTATAGCATGTACACGACCTCACGAGCACGACATGCATAAAAGACTCAAGCATGGTTTATCGATTTTTTTTCAAGAACAAGGGTTTTATTCTCATTTCAGGAACACCATGATAAGGCTAAACGTAAGGGTTGGTATAAGAGGTAGGGCATGCCTTATGATATGTTTTGCCTCGCTTTGACAAGAACAAGAACACGTCAAGCAAGATGTTAGTGCGCCTCCAAGCATGCATGTTTACTTTATTACATTTTCGCAAAAGAGAGAGGTTACACTTCCCTCCCTTTAAGTTGCTTTATTGCATTTTCACAAAAGAGGGGGATTTACACTTCCCTCCCTTCAAGTTGAATATTCTATATCTCAAAAAGAGTGGGTTTACACTACCCTCCCTTCAAGTTGTTCAAGGGACTAACATCCCAAGTGCATGAGCATGTTTAAATTCCAAGCAAGCAAGCAAGCATGAGCATTTTAATTTAATGACATGACATGTATGACACAACATGACACACATAAAATGACAAGACAAGCAAGACAGAACATGACAAGACAAGTTTTCAAACATGAAAAGAGTATTTGAAATCAAGTTAAGCACACGATGATTTCAAGAGTTTTCTCGGCTTTGATGTGATACAAGCATGAAATATAAACTGTTTACCTTCCTGTTATGATATGATCTGCTTCCGCTTTATGTTCATTATTATATTGCTATGACTATTGGTTAGTATCTGGTACCCGCTGAGTGTTTCAATACTTAGCTATACATTTGATGTCGGCAAGTGTTGGTGGAGCGACCGCTCCTTTTGACATATGTGCTGTAGAGCCCCAGACTTTTTCGTGCTTAATGCATAGCACTTTCGTAGCTAATTTGCCTTTAACACAGTACAATTAATAAATAAGAGAGAAATTGAGAATTCTAAAATGTTAGAAATGTTCCTTTTTGAAGTACGAACCCAACGCAAGTTGAATCGTCAAAATCCGACGAACGAGTCAAAAGATATGGCCAAAACAGTTTGGACTTACAGAGCACCAATTGCTTGGTCCACAACAGCCATCGATCGGTCCACAACCGATCGATCGGTAGCTATCAACTGGTTAACTTTTTTGTATGGAGAAATTTTTCAGAAGTATTTTTTTGACCGACCGCTCGGTCAAGAACACCGATCGCTTGGTAGGCAACTGATCGATCGGTCATAACCACCAATCGCTCGGTCGCCCGCGTTTTGCAGAAATTTTAGTAAGGGTGTTTTCATCTTTTGGGTGTGTTTCACTCATGCCTTAAAGGCTTTGCCCGAGCATTTGAGGGTTCATAAACCCAATGTAGAGACCTTGAGAGATAAAGAGAAAGGAGAAGGAGATTTCTAACCTAGGGTTTGCTTTTGGGGAGAAATCAAAGGGTTTTAAGAACCCTAGATCATCACAAGCTCGTTCTTCTTCAAGTTTTTGGCTTAAGCTCGTGAGGAGCACTTTCCCCAAGCTAGGGTAGCGACTCACGCACGTTTTTGCAAGGGGTTTCTTCCCTCATTTGTCAAGGTCGGTACCTTTTGCTACCCTCCTAGTTCATACCTCTTTTCTTTCCTTCTTTATAGTTTCCCTAATGTATGAACCAAATGGGATGAATGAATGGTTGTTGGATGTGAATGGGCGATTGGATGCCGTGTGTATGGTTGTGAAGAATGAAATGGGGAGGGCATTGTATCCATAATAAACATACTTGTGTGATGTGAGCATCAACCCACCTAGAAAAGCATGATGTAGGTTTAATAAATAATGAACACACCCCATGTTTGATGAAATGCCAAGGTGAATAAAATGAGTTATAAATTAAGAAATGCATGTTTAATTAATTAGGGAACTTGCTAGGGCCTATGATAGTGTGCTTTCTTATCTTTCCGAAATGGTATGAATATTGACTTGCTCAAATTATTGATGTCATATGTATTGTGAATTACCCAATTGTCATATTTGAATTCAAATGCAAGTATGCACATGATTCCACGAGCACGACATGCATGACATGATTTACCGAGGTTTTTCAAGAACGAGAATTAGAGGTGGGACATATCCTATGATGTGTTTTACCTCGCTTTTGGCAAGAACAAGACGAGCATTCATAAAGAAGGGTCTCCCTTTCCTCTCAAGGCATATCATAAAGAAGGGTCTCCCTTCCCTCTCAAGTGCATCTCACAAGTGCGTCTCACAAGTCCAAGCATGCAAGCATGACACGCATGACATGGCACGCTCAACAAGACCAAGCAAGACAAACATGACAAGATTTCAAGCACGCAACAAGTATTTTAAGTCAAGTCAAGTGCACGACTATTTCAAGAGGTTTTATCGGCTTTTCTGTGATGTAAGCATGAATATAAATTACTTTACTTTCGTGTTATTATATGAATTGTTTCCTGCGTTATAATATGAATTGTTCTCTGTTTTATATATTGCTATGGTTATGCTATGATTGTTGGTTAGTATTTGGTACACGCTGAGTATTCCATGCTCAACCGTACTTCTTATGTCGGCAGGTGATAGCGGAGCAGCTGCTCCTTTTGATATCTGTGCTCCAGGCCTTGGGTAGAAGAAGAGTACGTCGAGGAACCGGTGGAGGAACCTCCGGTAGAGGGCTACTATTCGGTGGTAGATTCTGAGTGAGTGAGCTGTGGGTGAGTTTGAGAGAGTAGACTCATGTATTTTGGCGGGCATGTCTGCACCTTCTTTTGATTTCTTTTTGTACAAACCTTAGATCATGTATATATACACTTAGAGGTTTTTGGTTAGACTTCCGCTGTGCTTTATAGTTTATGTTTCCGCTATTATTATCCTCTATTGTGTATGCTCCAGGTCTGTTGCAGGTTATTTTGGTCAAGCAAGTCATACAAGTCATGATAAGTCGTCCAAGATGCACTCTAACTCCTAGGGTGGGTTTTGGGTCGCGACATGTGCTCCCGGTCCATGGGAGGAAGAGGAGTACTTCGAGGGGGTCTCTGCTAAGGAGCCTCATGTAGATGGCTACTATTAGGTGGTAGATTCTAAGTGAGTGTGGGTGAGAATGAGAGATTGTCACAACCCAAAATAGCCCCTAGGAGTTAGGATACTTTGGTGCAGTGAACTCATTACCAAACCATCCTATATAACATATAAATCCTGTGCAGCATATAAAACCTGTGATAGCGGAAGCATAATACAAATCTATATGTGGTAGTGGAAGCGTAATAAATTCTTCTATACATACTATAGCGGAAGCGGGACAAACTTTTTCTTTCTATACATACCATATTCTAAGTTTATATACAAGACCAAAATACCGTGATTCAAATTTATGCTAACCCAAAGAAAAGAGCAAACATACTCGTTGAACAAAATTTATGTACAAGTCTCTCTCTCTCATCACTCAAACATGAGGCCACCTCTTGAGCAACCTCTGATGCTCCTGAAGCCCAGCAGGAGTGGACTCCTCCTCTATTTACTCCTCCTCAACCCACGGATCCTGATGGCGCTCGCCACAAATATCGAAGGGACCTGCTGACATAATATGTATGGCTGAGCATAGAATACTCAGCTTATACAAACCACTAGATAGTAATATCATAAACAGTAATACAACATATGTCACAGTTTAAATCATTTCACATGCATTCCTGAAATCAGAGCGCGGAAAATAAAATCATATCATGTGCATGTATCCCAGAAAAATACTATCAGAAAACATCTTCTTATCATCTTTTATCTTTGCATATACAGGTATTTAAAATACCTTGGTTTTCATCTTTTATCATCTTCTCATGTACGGGTATTTAAAATATCTTGGTATTCATCTTTTATTATCTTCTCATGTATGGGTATTTAAAATATCTTGGTATTCATCATTTGCTACCTCCGGAGTTGGACAACTAGTACCCATACCCATGTAAGCTAGGTGGCCTAATGTTCTCCTCACCTTTGGCTACCTTCAGAGTAGACGACTAGTATCAATTTCCCTTCTGGACGGCCTGCTATCATCGGAGTCTGATGCCAGTATCCATTTCCATTTCAGGCGGCCTGTTATCATGCATCCCCGTCGGCTTTTTCTATATACTTTCCATCTTCTTGTATTTCTTGTAACCTCTTTTGCCTCTTATACTTTTCATATACATCTTGTGCTTCTTGTACTTCCGTATACATCTTTTGCTTCTTGTACTTTTACATCTTCTTCTTCTTTTACTTTTCATTTGGTTCATTTACATCTTATACTTTTCTTCTTCTTATTCTTGTATTTCATCTTATATACATGTACTTCTTTTGGATACCCATAATTTAGAAAAGCTCGATCATGCATGTCACGACCCGATAGTTACATCCATTTCCTTATCATAGAATGTAATATATGTATAAAATGTAACATACTATTAAAGTATCATCATTCTATCTCATTAACATGTTATATAACATCTTACTATTTTTCCAGCAATTCCATATAGTATTATTATACTATTTTTCTTTAGAATTACAATATAATATCATCATAGCATTCAACATTTTACCATAGTATTATTATACCAATTTCCAGTATTCCTTATACTATTTTCTAGAAATTTAACATAGTAACACCATACTATTTTTCAGAATTTTAACATAGTAACATCATACTATTATCCATAAATATAGTAGGATAGTCATCATTTAATCATAACATTCATTCTAAAATACTATTTAGAATAATTTTATTAAATATTACTTACTGTTTTTACTAACCTTCATTCTAAAATATGATCTAGAATAATATCACTGAATATCACTTATACTTTTTACCGAAACCGAAGTAGGGCTTGGCACGATCCCTTTCTTCTTTCCTTTCTTTCTTTCTTTCTTTTCTGCCTTGCTCTCTCACTATTCCCTCATGGTTTGGACGTTCACTTGGAGTGAGGCACAAGGGTTGGGTGTGTGGGGTCTCTAGTCTCTCTAGAGTTTGGCACAAATGGAGTGAGACACAAGGAGGCGTGGGGTCTTCTTTATATAGGCAAGGGTCTTGCACATCATTAAATCATGGTTCACTCCCCTTTATTAAATCCTAGTTCATGAACTCCATTAAGCCCATGCATCTAATTTAATGGGTTCATTCCTATAATTAGAATCAACTTATTTTAGTTCATGAATCACTTTAGATTCATGACACATTTTACTAACCTAACCATAGTTCACTTTGAACTCATGGTTAATCTTATTATCTTTAATGCATAATACATGTATCTTATTAATTAGATTCTTTCCTTAGTTAACTTGAAGGTTACATCCTTAACTTAGATTCATGAACTAACCAACTAAGGTAAGTCACTAACCTAAGGTCAGCCTAGTTGAGCGTGTACACTTTATTTCAAAGTATTTGTCTTAACTAAGCTAATGTGAACACAATCAAATAGCCAAGGGGGTTTGGACGTGAGGTAAGGTTCATGCACATAGATGAGACCTTTGATCTTCCTTTTGGTTTTTCACTAGGTTTATACATACACTATATTTATCATCCTTAGTGTATACTTAGGTGATACAACCCATCTTGGATGTTTTCTACTTGAGGTGCTTGCCACATTTTTAACTCATGATTAATGATTCATGCTACTAACCAAGGTTACTTATCATAGTTTATGCAACTTATCTCAGAATTTTCTTAACAAAAGTAAACCACATAATTCATGGCTCACCATGGTTGGGCGTGTACATCTCCCCATCCTAAGAATGTCTCACTTTCATTAAATTCCAGAATTTAGATACCTTCTTTAAATCTCCAAACATGCATAACCATTAATATGGTTCATGTTATTAACCTTAGTTACACCAAGAGTTAACTTCTTGTTAACTTTTAAACTCAACCAAAGGTGGACGTGTACATTGTACATAGCTTAAGGGTTAATGTCCTAACCACTAGGTTCATAGATTTATACCCATGGTTAACTTCACTTGACTTGGGTTCACACCCCTAGAGTCACTAAAGTGGGCGTGAGCTTTGGTTCATTTCCCTTATATTTCTTTGGTCAAATCGACATGATCATCATCATACTTTCTTAACTCCACTAGTTAACTCATGATTAACCTATCGTAGTTAATTTACTCTAACCCTAGTTAATTTTGAACGTCCCCTTTTTGTGGTGTTGACATGTGGCACTTGCCATGGTCCTCCTCTTAACTCATGATCAACTTTATCATTAAATAATTAGGCATCACCCTAGGATATCGCCACTTGTCATGATCCAATTCACTTTAGTGTTAAATAGTTATTTTAACACTAAGCTTTATACCTTAAGCTTAATATATACTACATTATCACCTAATTAAGTAATATAATGTCTTATATACTTAGATAATACCATGAATTACTAATTATTCAGTCATATACTGAATATATATAATATTTTTATTTCCAAAAATATTCGGGTCGTTACAATGCATATGCATATGTGTCCGTGTAGCAATTGTGATATAACATGGTAGACATTAAAGGAAACACTTTACATATAGTCATATGTCCAATACTTAGCATAATTCATCCATCACAATAATCCATATACAATTAATCTCATCATTCCAATTACATTGAAAATAAGGTTTTTCTCCTTTGTTTTTCCCAAAACTTATGTCTTTTAACATGCTTTTCATTTTTGACTACTAACATATAGAACATCTCAATATTTACCATCTTTTATTTGTTGTTTAAAAGTATAACATCATCACAATTAACTCACATCACCATCCATAGGATTTTATCTTGATATAGAGAGGATTCATGAAATCAATAGTTAGGAGAGTTGATTTACACATATACAAGGCCATATACATCTATATTCGTCAAGAAAATCATGTTTATCACTTATGCTTTATGAAATTAGAACCTAGTAGAGTAGATCTACCTTATGGGATGAAATCCCTTTGATCCAATGCTTGAAAAAGCTTGAGGAAGCTTGTAGAAGTGAAACCCAAGCTTGTGGAAGAAGATCCAAGCTCCAATGGCGCGTAGGAGCGAGATCAAGGCTTGATTCGTGCTCTTCCTCTCCAAATCCAAAAACCCCTCTTCAAAATCCTCTACTCTCTTCCCTTCTCTTCTAAGATCTCTCTCTAGGCTTAGGGTAACCCAAAACCCCCAAAAAGGTCCCCTATTTATAGGCCAAGGGGTGAAACCCTAGAAAAAAACTCGCAGAAAAATTCTGATTCGCGCACCTACGATTGTTCGTAGGCTTCCTATGATCGATCATAGGTTGCCCAGTGAGTTTACAGCATTTCTGGGGCTTTACGATCGGTCGTCGCAACTCTACGATTGATCGTAATTACGATCGTTCGTAGGTCATTTACGATTGTTCGTAACTCTGACAGAAGGTTTTCCAAATTTTTCCCGCTTTGGTATTTCGGTCATAACTTTTGACTCGTTTGTTAGAATTTTGACGATTCAACTTGTGTTGGATTCATATTTTGAAGGGGAACAACTTTCATGGTTTACAAAAACCTAATTCTTCTTTCATCATGAACAAATTTTCCCCTAAAGCTGATTGATCTGAAATTGGGTTTCAGCAACCCAGATTTGCAGTAAACCCAACTCCGGAAATTCAACCTTTCACTCAACCCCGACTCAAAAAATGGGAAAGTGATCAACATGAACCTCGTAGAGGGTTCCAATACCTTTCTAAAAATTCAAGAATCACTTGATTCTGAGCAACGGTGACTAAACTAGAGCTTCATAAAGTTGAGGGAAATGCGAAACATACCCCTTCCACACCTAGAACACTTCGAGTGCGTTCACACTCTTTTCCCTTGGGTCCAACACCATACTCACACCTCATAACTAGTTACCCCATAGGTTTGTAAGTCACCTAGGTGGTCATTGAATTCACACCAATATACATGAGAGGCCATGGCTTCTTGATGCCTCGCGCACTAGCACGATTCACCGCACTATTCACTTACAACCTATTTAACAATGAGGGTATTTTATACCCTTACTTTTACCTACTTAGAGTATTTTCATACTCTCTTTTTGAGACTCAAGACATAAACTTAAAACACTCACTTGACTCACTATAATACCAAAAACACCAAGGAAGGCCTTAGGCCTTTAAACACACCATACAAGGGCACTGTTCACATGAACAGTGAACCAAATTTTCAGGGCTCTACATCCTCCTCCTCTTATAAGAATTTCATCCTCAAAATTAGGACTTTCACATGAAAAAACGGGGATATAATTCCCACACTTCACCTTACTTTACTGAGCATATGACTTGACAACTCTAGATATGACACTAGGATGTGTCAATCCAATTAAGACTAACACATGGACTAGGCCCTCACTTACTAGCAAGGTGCCTAAGTACTATACATAACTATGTTCTTATTTTTCATTAGGCATACATAAGTTCATACATCACAATACATTGCATATATAGTTATATAATAGCTTGTCTTACGATCATCATAGAATTTTACACTGGGTTCTTGCTTCTTCTATTACCGCGTCTCATGACTATAGTCCTGAGAACAATAACACTACGTGAATCTAATTTGAATCAAGATCTTTCAATAGTTCAATGAGCATATAGTGCTTATATAGCGCATCGTATACATCAGAGTATACAAATAATAGTATAGGCATACAATAGAAATCCTAACCAACTTAACCTTTTCTTAGCGATGCTAAGCTCTTCAATTCGGTTAAGGTATTAACCCATTACACACTTAAGACATTATGTTTCAATATTCAGTCGTACATTTGATGTCGGAAGGTGATGGTGGAGCGACCGCTCCTTTTGACATATGTGCTCCTAGTCCATGGGAGGAAGAGGAGTACTTCAAGGGGGTCCCTGCTAAGGGGCCTCATGTAGATGGTTACTATTAGGTGGTAGATTCTAAGTGAGTGTGGGAGAGAACGAGAGATTATGTACCCATGTATTTTGGCGGGCATGTCTGAACCTTTCTTTTTGTTTACACTTTTGTACAAAACTTGGATGATATATATACATAGAGGGTTTTGTTAGACTTCTATTGTGCCATGTTAATTTATGCTTCCGCTATTTTGTCCTCTATCATATATGTTCCATGTGATTTGCCTGATGGTTTGTCAAGCATGTCATGAAGGTCATGATAAGTCGTCCAAGATTCACTCTAACTCATAGGGTGGGTTTTGGGTCACGATAAGGTTTGGTATCAAAGCATAGGCTTTAGGTCTCGTAGGGTCACTTAGAATCTGGTGCCACAACTTGACAAGAGCATATGTCAGGAAGAAAGTTAGGAAGGAAGTAAGTTGGAAGCGGGTCATGTTCCAAGTGTAAGACTAAACTTTAGTCTTAGTCGTATAATATTATAAATACTTTGATGATTTGATGTGATGAATATTATAGTACTATTGTCCATCCTTGGCAAACCAACAACGAAATCCATGGAGATATTGTCCCACTTCCACTCGGGAATAGGAAGAGACTGAAGAAGTCCTGCCGGTCTCCTGTGCTCGGCCTTCACTTGTTGACACACCAAACACTTAGATACAAATGTAGCCACATCCTTCTTCATACTTCTCCACCATAAATACTTTTTGAGGTTCTGGTACATCTTAGTACCTCCCGGATGCACGGTGTACTTGGACTTGTGTGCTTCATCGAGAATCTCCCTTCTTAAATCGTTATCATCCGGAACACAAAGTCTACCTTTGAAACAGACTCCACCATCTCTCCAAGAGAAATCCTCAAACCCACTGCTAAGCGACTTATTCATAGCAGCGTCTAGTTCTCCATAATTCCATTGCAGGTCTTTAATCCTGTCCAATAAGGTTGGCCTGACCATAATGTTAGCCAACAAGGCTCCAGACGCTCCCACACTGAAACCTACATCAAGGCTAGATACCTCTTCGAGCAGCCTCCATTCTTGGATCATCAAGTGTGCCAAGAATCCCGTAGGTCTCCTACTTAGCGCATCTACCACTACATTCGCTTTTCCCGGGTGGTACTGGATAGAGCAATCATAATCCTTGAGGAATTCCACCCAACGACGCTGCCTCAAATTCTGCTCTTTCTGCGAGAACAAATACTTTAGACTTTTGTGGTCGGTGAAAACTTCAAACTGCGCACCGTACAAGTAGTGTCTCCAGATCTTAAGAGCAAAAACCAAGGCTGCTAACTCCAAATCTGGGTAGGATAGTTCTTCTTGTGGTCTTTCAACTGCCGAGAAGCATAGGCAATTACCTTCCCGTGTTGCATAAGAACACAACCTAACCCAACGAGTGACTGTACACCACAAAACCTTCACTACCGGATGGAACAGTCAAGATCGGAGCAGTGGTGAGACGCTTCTTCAACTCAAGAAAACTCTTCTCACATTTCTCATTCCACTCGAACTTGGCATTCGTTCGCGTTAAATGAGTAAGTGGAGCTGCCAAACTAGAGAAACCTTTCACAAATCTTCTGTAATAACCAGCTAGGCCCAAAAATCTTCGAACCTCTGTAACACTCTTTGGCCTTTCCCATCCTTCCACTACTTCTATCTTGGAAGGGTCGACTGAAATCCCCTCTTCTAACACCACATGGCCTAGAAATGCTACTTTTTCTAGCCAAAACTTACACTTGTTAAGCTTAGCATATAGCTTATGCCCACGAAGTGTCTTCAGTGTGATCCAGAGATGCATCTCATGCTCCTTCTGTGTCCTGGAGTACACTAAAATGTCATCCACAAACACGATCACAAAGCGGTCCAGAGTCGGCTTGTAAATCCTGTTCATAAGATCCATAAATGCTGCCAGAGCATTTGTCAAATCGAACGGCATGACTAGGAATTCAAAATGCCCATATCTGGTCCTGAATGCAGACTTAGGCACATCTTCCACCTTTATCTTCAGTTGATGGTGGCCTGACCTTAAGTCGATCTTGGAGAAATACTTAGCTCCTTGCAACTGATCAAACAAATCATCGATCCTTGGCAAAGGATATTTATTCTTGATGGTGACCTTGTTCAGTTGCCGATAGTTGATGCACATCCTCATCGAACCATCTTTCTTCTTCACAAACAAAACAGGAGCTCCCTAAGGTGATACACTTGGGCGGATAAATCCAAGACCAAGTAATTCATCGATCTGCTCTTTAAGCTCTTTCAACTTTGCTGGAGCCATCCTATACGGGGCTTTAGAGATGGGTACCGTACCCGGAGCCAACTCAATTGCAAACTCTACTTCTCTATCTGGCGGTAAACCCGGTAAGTCTTTGGGAAAGACATCCATGAATTTCTCTACAACAGGGATACTTAAGGAATCTGGTGCTTCCGAGGTAGTAAGTGTAGAGCCCCAGAAGTTGAGTTCACTGTTCATGTGAATAGTGCCCTTACATGGTGTGTGTGTAAAGGCCTAAGGCCTCCCATTGTGTTCTTGATATTATGATTAGTCAAGTGAGGGTTTTAGGTACATGGTTTGAGTCTAAAAAGAGTGTAAAGATACTCTAAGTGGGAAAAATCAAGGGTATAAAATATCCTAACCGTTTAAATTGGTTGTTGGTGAATAGCGCTAGTGCAAGAGGCATAAAGAGGACGGAGCCTCTCACGCATGTCGGTGTGAATTTAATTATCATTGAGGTGGGTTAAAAACCTATGGAGAAGGATTTATGAGGTGTGAGTAGGGTATTGGACACAAGGGAAAAGAGTGTGAAAACACTCGAGGTGTTCTAGGTGGTGAAAAGGTATGTCTCGGCATTTGCCTCAACTTTAAAGGGCTCTATTTTAGTCATCGTTGCTCTAAATCGAGTGATTATTGAATTTTTGGAAAGGAACTAGAACCCTCTTCAAGGTTCATGCTGATCACTTTCCCTGATTTTGAGTTGGGGTTGAGTCAAAAGTCCAATTTCCAAAGTCAGGACTGTTGAAAATCTGGGCTGTCGCAACCCATTGCAGACCAGTCCTCTTTAGGGGCATTTTGGTCCACGAATAAAGAAGAATTATAATTTTTATAAAACATAAAAGTTGTTTCTCTTCAAAATATGAATCCAACATAAGTTGAATCGTCAAAATTGGATGAGCGAGTCAAAAGTTATGGCCGAAATATCAAAGCGCATTTTTGCAGAGCACCGATCACTACCGATCGCTCGGTCCACTACTGGTAGATCGGTCATAAGCACCGATCGATCGGTTCACTACCGATAGATCGGTCATCTATCAGTCGTCTATCGGTCCTACACGTTTTTCAGAAATTTTATTAGGGGTTTTTTGGTCTTTTGGCCACTCCACCCTTATTTTTAAGGGTTGGCTCGAGCCAAGGGTGTTCACAAACACCCTTAGCAATATTTTGAGAGAGAGTAAGAGAGGAGAAAAGGGGTTTTCTCTTAGGGCATCAAGTGGAGAAAGATCAAGGGTTTAGAAACCCTATAGCATCCCAAAAGCTTGGATTTCTCAATCCACAGCTCAAGCACGTGAGGAGCACATTCTCCAAGCTTGGCAGCGTTCTTCCTCAACATTTTCAAGGGTTTCTTCCCCTATTCAAGGTTAGTACACCCTACTGACTACTTTAGTAATAACCTAGGTTTACTTTAAAAGCATACTTGTAGATTTCTTTAGTTCATTCTTTTCTTGACTTGTTTTATTAAATCCCTAAATTTAATCAAGAAAAAGAAGGAATGATGGATGTGGGAATGTGTGATTAAGGCGATGGATGCCATATGGATATGATGGGTGTTATGTGATGGAAATGGTGGAAGGTATTGTATACATAATGAACACACTTGAATGTTGATGAAATTACAACCATAAAAAGAGGAAATGAAATGGTTAGAAAGGAGTTATGCTCTGTGTGTTTGATAAAATGCATGAATGAGATAAAAACCTACGGCTAAGAACAAATTAATGAAAATGAAGAAAACGTGGCATGTAAGATGTTTGATTAAATGCTTGTGTAAAATGTAAAACCTAATCTATGGGATATGAGATAGGGATATTTCCCCAAAAAAATTGTAAAAATGATGATATGCTTTATGAATTCCATAAATCTCTCATGTGCCTATAATTGTTCAAATGCTATCTATTATCCTTAATTTTTCCATGCTATTATTATTATGTTTACAAACTACACCCACAAGTACACATGCATGCATGAATCAACTTTTCAAGTATATGTATATAAGAAAAGAAAACGACACGAATAAGAAATATGAATAAACAAGCATAAATGTCAAGGGTAGGGCATATCCTACGATATGTCATACCTGGCTCACAAGTTAAGCAAGGCAAGCAAGCAAGAATAACTAGTGTGTTCCGTTCCACCATAGTCCGGGCACTAGTCAAGTCAAGACAGGAGGCTAATGTGTTCCGTTCCATTATAGTCCGGGCATTAGTCCAGCAAGATACTAATGTGTTCCGTTCAATCATAGTCCGGGCATTAGTAAGCAAGAGCAACTAGTGTGTTCCGTTCCACCATAGTCCGGGCACTAGTCAAGGCAAGGCAAGAAGACTAATGTGTTTCGTTCCATTATAGTCTGGGCATTAGTCAAGCAAGAATAACTAGTGTGTTCCGTTCCACCATAGTCCGGGCACTAGTCAAGTCAAGACACGAGGCTAATGTGTTTCGTTCCATTATAGTCCGGGCATTAGTCGAGCATGACAAGAACCTAGTACGTCCGTCCATTTCATAGTTCGGGTACTGGTTAAACAAGACAAGCAAGAATAACAAGAACCTAGTATGTTCGTCCATTTCATAGTTCGGGTACTAGCTAAACAGGAACAAAACAAGGCATGTGTGATTCCCACGATACAAGAATATGTTGTAAATACGGCAAGCAAGTTTTGGAAACCACAAAAAGTATTTTCAAGAATAAGTCATTACTTTTGAATATGAATTTACAATGCGTAAGTTAAAATATGATGTTCATGATTTACTTTACGTTGTTATGTTGTTTTAGCTTCCGCACTCTGATTATGTATCTTTTGGATGAACTGTATCTTGTATTACATATTAATGTTATTACTCTTGTCAGTTAGTAGCTTGTACTCGCTGAGTATTCTATGCTCAGCCGTACTTTTATGTCGGTAGGTACGCTATACAACATATGGACTCTGGTCCCTTGGACTGAGGCAGCTCAAGGAGAGCAGGAGGTTATTCGGATGGTTAGCCAGATGTTAGGGTTGGCCTGTAGCCATGGGTTGGGATGAGAGAGAGAGAGAAATGTATTTCGGGATTTCCTTTTGGGGATTTTTCATGTGAGCTTGAGTGGGTAACTCAAGCATTTGCACCCTTGTGATTATTTTATTTTATCCAGTCATTGTTTTACGTTGACACTTAGAATTACATTTATGTTAAAGAAAATTTTTCAGATCACTATTTGGCATGCCTTGTATACTCTTTGCAGGATTGATTAAGGTTAAGTCACATCGCCAAAGTATCCTAACTCCTAGGGGGTATTTTGGGGCGCGACAGTAAGACTCAATGCCGCAAAACGAGCTAAGTCTTTCTTCTTCAACCCTTGGAAACGGAAAGGAGGCTCACTGATTGGTCTAAAGTTGACTACCTTCCCAAAATAGTCGACATGCCCATGGTATTTGGAAAGCCAATCCATGCCGAGTATGACGTCGAAGTCTTGGAACTCAAGGACAATCAGATCAGCTGGCATCTCTCTCTGACCTACTCGAATATCACAATCTCGATAAACCTTATCAGTGATGACTGAACTACCAACAGGAGTAGCAATAGACAATTCACGATCTAATAGACTTGGCTCCATCGGAAACTCTCGTGCAAAACTAGGTGTGACGAAGGAGTGAGTAGATCCAGTATCGATCAAAACATGAGCAAGGAAATCATTTATCAACAATGAGCCTGAATTAATACATGAAGCTAATTTTTCAAATCACGAATGCATACATACATCATACGTCATACATCATACTACATAATATTTAATATCACACACATAGCATCAGAACAATATTTTAATTAACTAGAAACACAAATAGACGTACCTTGCATAACGTCGTTGGATGCCTGTGCATCCCGCTCCGAGGTAGCAAACACTCGACCCTGAGATGGCTGGCGAGGCTGTTGGGGCCTCTGACCCTGAGATGGCCTCTGCTGTACTGGCTGCCTAACTGGGGGTCTAGTTCCCTAAGGCTGACTCTATGGTGGCATCTGCATACCCCGAACTGGGCAATCACGAATCCGATGCTCAATACTACCACAATGAAAACATCCCCCCTGTGATTGCTCGATACTCACCCGGCACATGCCTCTTACTACAATAACGGCATACCTCATAAGTAGTCACCCATGGAGTAGGTGGGGTGGCTTGTGGTGCCTGAGGAGTAGCACGGCGAACAGTGGGTGCAACTACTGGCCTCTGATATGAGGTTGGCCTAGCCACTGGAGCTGGACCTGCCATCCTTGGCCTCTTATCCTGCGGGCCGTACTTGCCTTCCTGCAGTCCCTTCTTCCTCAAAAACTCAGCTGACCTCCTCTCGGCAATCAAAGCTCATTCGCTCACCTCTCGACATGATCCAAGACATAGGATCTCTACCTTGTCTCGAATGTGATCCCTCAAACCTCCTTCAAATCTCCTCGCCTTCATACTCTCCGTCGTGATCAGATGAGGCGTAAACCGGGATAACTCTACAAACTTGGCCTCATACTCAGCCACTGACATGCTCCCCTGCCTAAGAGTAGAGAACTCGATCTCTTTCTGCTCCCTCACAGATGTCGGAAAATACTGCTCATAGAAGACATCGAGGAACTCTCCCCATGTCCACTGCTGTCCAAACCGTACCTCATTTCTCTTCCTGGATGCCGCCCTCCACCAATGTTCTGCTTCTCCTTCCATCATAAATGAGGCCCACCTCACCTTTGTTCATTAGTAGCCTCGAGTACAGAGAATATTTTCTCCAACTGCATAATCCACAACTCTGCTATTGATGGATCCGTGCTCCTATAGAAGGCTGGAGGACCCATTCTCCTAAAAGCTTCCACTCCATTTTGTCGGGGTGGGTGAACATCAACCGGCCTCTCTTGCCTAGTTTGACTAGCTGCTAGTAATGCAGTTTGCTGGGCCATAATTTCAGCCTGTCTCTCCATGGCTGCAGCAATAGCTTCCATAGCCCGACTCACATTAGCCTGGGGAGTACCATCTGGAGTATCTCCATCAGTTACACTGCCACCTCCATTCCTATTATTTCTTCCGCCTCTCCTCATATCTATAATCCTGAGAAGAAGAAGACAATCCATTTAGAAACACACTCACATAAATGCTTAAGTTTACGCTGAACCAAAACTCAATCCTCAATATTTTTAAGTCCTAAGTTTGATGTTGCTTCCCTAAGGTTAACATCTTCCTATGTCCTATACTTAATACCTTAGCCCTAAGGACTCTAATGCTTTGAGCTCTGATACCACCTCTGTAACGACCCCAAAATCCTACAAGGCTAAAATAGGACTTTGGAATCGTCACATTATTTAAACCTGCTTAAAAACCATGCATACAAGGCATACTACACGAGTCTCCAAAAATGAGGATAATAAAATTCCGATCATAAAAAGTCAAACCATCCTGTACAATGATAGTCCACATACTATAGCTTCTCATAAATGAAATAGTCTAAAATATCCACACGGTAAATAACTAAGGCAACATCAACTAGAAGTCAAAAGTCTAATATAACATCTCTTCCAAAAAGAAATACTAAAACTACTCAATAGGGATGACGATCAAAATCCCTAGCCTCCTCAGGAAGCTCACCTTCTTCCCCCTCTTCGGCGTACACCTCCTCAGTCCACGGCTCTCCTCCTAAACCTGAAGACAATGACAGGTCGACTGAGCATGGAATACTCAGTGGATAAACAAACTAACAACAACATAGAATAGCATGAGCAATAATAATATCATAACTTAGTTTATTGATGCTTAATTATAATACTTTCACATAAAATAGACATAATCAGAGTGCGGAGCATATAACATGTCATAACATCATCTTGACTCGTGTACTCGTGAAATTCTTATCCATGAACTTAACTTAACATATGCATAGACTCATACATGCATGATTCATAGTGTGTTTGTCCCGACAACGCATAATCATAGTGTTTTGTCCCAGCAACGCATAATTCATAGTGTTCGACAACGCATAGAGTGGATGTTCGTAATGGGGGATCATTCTTTCATAGCATAACATGGATGCGACAACGCGTAGAGTGGATGTTCGTAGTGGGGGATTATTCTTTAATGGTATAATTCGTGACATATTCGTATCCAATGCATGCATGCTTGTGAGACAAGTGAATTCATGAGACTTGAATACTGACCATGCAAGTGCACGTGTGCTTGAGTGTCGTGATTGAAATTCAAATGAGTCATCCTTTAGATTTCAATCTTCTGTTAGGAAACTCCGCTAGGTTACATCTCCCTAGTTAGAGAATTCCCAACGTGGAGGATTTTCCTCTAAGGTTTGGCCTACCTGAATACCGATCACCATACAAGTAAATAGAGCATAATTTACCATAACAACACAATATTCATTTAACTTAATTTCTTGATAATCAAAAGCACCATACTAATATTTATCATTCTTAGACATTTCAACAAATATTTAGAGTGCGTTAATTACGGATACTTTGCCCTTTCCTATTCTTAACATTCCATCACACCATCATCCATCCATACAACCCAAATATACTCCACATCCATACATTCATCCCAATCCTCCATAATATTTCCCATCCTCCATACCATCCATCCATAGTATAAATCCATTTTCATCTTTAACAAGCTTAATCCATGCATAATTAGGGAAAAAAAACTAAATATCATTTATATTATACTAATATTCACCAACATCATTAATAGAGTTGAGTTAGAGAGTTTATCGACCTTAGGAATCATTCCCTTGGATTCAAAACGCTCTCGAGGTGATTTGGGGAAGCTTTGAGGACGATCTCCAAGCTTTCCTCTCAATCTTCTAGCAATCTCCTTCTTCTCCAAGCAACCCCTCTCTCAAAACCCTAGGTTTTCTCCCCCTTTTTGCCAAATTAGGTTACAAATAGGTAGAGTATTTTAATATCTCGAATAGGACCTCTATTTATAGCCCCAAGGGTTGGGAACGAAAAGACCTAATAGTCCTTACTAAAATTCTGTCAAAAACATGAAAGACCGATTGATCGGTGGTTATGACCGAGCGATCGGTCGCCTACCGATCGATCGGTGTTTATGACCGAGCGATTGGTCAAAAACACACTCTCTGGAAAATTTCCTCATACAAAATTTTGGACCAGTCGATAGCTACCGATCGATCGGTTTTGGGAAACCTCAGAAAACCCATATTGTTCGAAACCTCTAGAGTACTGTAATTCCATCAGACAAAACCTCAGAAAACCCATTTTTGACTTAGCTTAGACTAAAAATAAGGAAAAACATTAAACATGAACCTCGAAGAGGGTTTCAATACCTTTCTAATGGTTCAAGAATCACTCAATTCCAATAAACGGTGTCAAAACTAGAGCTTCCTAAAATTCAGGGTGTGATATGACATTCCTGAACTAGAAGTTTGATTAAACCTTAATCACACTACACCCATTAGATATACAATACAATAAACATTAAAACATCACAAGGACTATAATACCCCTAATGCAATGCAATAAAAACATGAAAAAAGATTCGGGTCTCTACAGCCTTGTTGATCAAGACAAACTCGGAGGTCGTCTCGAGGAAGAGGGATTTGGCGAAAGGCCAATCCAGCAGCTCTGTATCGCCGGAGAAGTGGGCTTGGCCTGCCCCGTATCAGTATACTTGGCCAGCGCCACCCCAGTATGCATGGCCAGCACCACCACAGAAGCCATCTTATGCTCCTCCAACTCCACGGCCGTACATGCCTCAGGCACCACGACCTCAGACTCTCCAGGCCCCACGACATGTTGCACCTCAGGAAGCGAAGTACGCTCCACCTATGGCCCCTTCGGCATACATATACAAGGTCTGTACCTCTTGCGGCCGAAGACACCAGCCAGGAGATTACCGGAAGGCATCAGGCATATGCTTCCACTGTGGTTGTCAGGGCCACCTGATCAGGGATTGCCTTAGTCGGCATTTGCCAGGCCAGTCTCAGAGGATTAGGCCCCCAGGTCGTCTAGTAAAATCATATCAGGTATCCTCCCAGCCTGCACAACCTGTACCTCTGCCACGTCAGGCGAATCGGGGGCGAGTATTCACCTTGACAGGGGGAGATGCACTTGCATCAGATGATGTAGTGCAAGGAACACGTTTAGAGTTATTCATTTATCAATGATGGTTTTATTATTCCTATCTATACATATGATGTTGATGCATGGATTGACTTAGCTAGTTATAATTTTAGGAACTTTATTAGTCAATGAATGCTTGGCTCGAGTGTTGATTGACACCGGGTCTACTCATTCATTTGTCTCGTTGAGTTTTTCCTAAGGCTTTTCTATAGAGCCTAGTCAATTGGAACCGGAGTTATTCATTTCAACTCCTCTTGGCAAGACAGTGGTAGTAGATAGCATTTTCGGAGACAGTACAGTTCAAGTTGGAAGCCGCGAGTTGGCAACTAATCTCATCGTCCTTGGATTCCAGGACTTCGACATCATCTTGGGGATGGATTGGTTAGCAACTCACCATGGTCAGGTAGTATGCTTTGAGAAGATGGTACTCTTTAAGCCAGTGGAAGGGAAGCCATTTCATTTTCGGGGGTTGAGAAGTAAAAATATCGTCCGCTTCGCGGCGTTGAGTCTAGTGAGCCCCGTAGCTAAGGACTCTTCGACTATTCTGATCCTGAGTGAATTCCTGGATGTATTTCCAGAGAAGTTGCCAGGTTTACTCCCAAGTAGGGAGATTGAGTTTATGATCGAGCTTGCACCAGGCATAGCTCCCATCTCCCGGGCTCTATACAGGATGGCTTCGATTGAACTCAAGGAGTTGAAGACTCAATTGGAGGAGATGCAAGACCTTGGTTTCATTCGACCAAGTGTCTCACCATGGGGTGCCCCAGTGCTATTTTTCAAGAAGAAGGATGGCTCGATGCGGATGTGCATCGATTATAGGCAGTTGAACAAGGTCACAATAAAGAATAGGTAACCATTGCCTAGGATTGATGACTTTTTGATCAGTTAAAGGGAGCAAAAATTTTTATTTAAAATTGATCTTCAGTCCAGTTACCACCAGTTGAAGATTAAGGCGGAAGATGTTCCCAAAACTGCATTCAGGACTCGATATAGGCATTACGAGTTCTTAGTGATGCCTTTCGGTCTCACGAACACGCCAGCAGCCTTTATGGATCTGATGAACCGGGTGTTCCGACCATACTTGGATCGATGTGTGATTGTGTTCGTTGATGATATCTTGTTGTATTCCCAGACACGGGAAGATCACGGATGAGACCTCCGCCTTGCTGTGGAAATGCTGAGAGAGCACAAGCTGTATGCCAAGCTAAGCAAGTTTGAGTTTTGGTTGGAGGAAGTGGCATTCCTAGGCAACGTTGTTTCTGCGGAAGGCATCTCAGTAGATCCGAAGAAGATAGAGGCAGTCATGAGTTGGACGAGGCCCAAGAGTTTCACTGAGATACGCAGCTTCCTGGGTTTAGCAGGTTACTATAGGAGATTCGTAGAGGGGTTCTCCAGCCTTGCAGCGCCGCTCACTTATCTAATAAGGAAGAATGCCAAGTTTGAGCGATAAGTGCGAGATCAGCTTCACGGAGCTGAAGAAGAGGCTTACCACAGCCCCCGTCCTTATAGTGCCATCAGGGCATGGTGTTATGAGGTGTATAGTGATGCCTCGCACATCGGGCTTGGGTGTGTTCTCATCCAGCACAAGAAGGTCATTGCCTATGAGTTAAGGCGATTAAAGGAGCATGAAAAGAATCACCCCACGCACGACCTAGAGCTTGCAGCAGTGGTGTTCTTGTTAGACATATATGCCCTCGAAAGCCAATAAGAGACTTTTCTATGTTGATTAGACAAGCATCATATTCACACAACCAACTATAAAGGGTATTTATAATAATTACTGTCTCATTTGATGATGACATAAAGTTCCATAGGTAACATTGTAGGAAAATCATGCAAAGGTTGCGAGGAGATATGATTTTCTAGTTTCTTGTAAACCTAATATTGTTCGAAACCTCTAGAGTACTGGTTGGGCACCGTATTTCATCATGGCTTGCACCTGTGTAGTTCTATGAGATAGTGTGATGAATCTCATTCACAGAGAGTGGTGACTCTTGACTAACATGTGAGTATATGTAGCAAGTACATAATATTGAACGGGGTCACTAGTGGATACCCTATGGAATACACTGTCAGATTGTATTAGGGTTATCCATTTAACAAATTATCCTTAGACCTGAGAGGTTAACATCTTTTCAAATATTTGTTTATATGGCTTTGATGTGCCAATTAGCAATGTCCAATACACAGGACTAACTCCGGGTACGTTGGGTCATGTACACAATGTTTGGAGAAGTGTGTAAACACTCAATAAGGAATCCACAACTCCTTAATTGGAGATAATGATATCAAGGTGATACTTGTTGAACTGAACTGTTAAATCCAGTACTGGTGCTTTTCGGTAAAATGGTCTTTATCGAAGTTGATATTTTCAATATGGAAAAGTATATATTAATATATATATGTGTCAGATCTTTTCTAAAGTTTCTTCAAAAGTGTTTTGGAGGTTCAGTTCAATGAAAAAGTAATCATGAGAAAGGGTTCTATTCATAAGCTAGGGACTAGACAGTGGAATTGTTCCAATCCCGGAAACTTACAAGTGATATCGGAATGTGGAAGGATTTATTTGTAAATATATTATGAGATGGTACTTACAAGCAATTCTCTAATTTCTGGAGGTTAGTCACATTGTGTTAATGGACATTAATGTGATTGGTGGAAGTCCAGGGACTTAGATAACATTCAATGATCCTAATGGAGTTTTAGGAAAGGTGTTTACTAGTAACAATGCTTCAACCAAAAAGGTGAAGTACTTGATCCCACAACTGGAAATAGGAGATCCCTTTAGATCCCACACACAAGGACCTTCTTAAAGTATTTAATTTAATTATTAATTAAATTAATTAATTTCTCTAAGTAATCACTATATGGTATAGTGAAGCTCTAAAAGGTGGAATCACATTGGATGTGAAAAACCAAATGGGTAGGACCCATTGGGGAATATTTTAAAAGAATAGTTAAAGTGACCAAAAGGGTTTAGAACCCATTGGGGACGTGTGGAGTGGGACCCACCTAGGGTGGGATGCCCACTTCAAGGAGGAATAATAATTGTTATTATTTTAATTAGTTTCTAATAACTAATATCCTTATTAGATAAGGTTACTTAGAGTTAGTTACTAATTAAAGATTCCTTGTTGGACAAGGAGTCTATTAGTTTCTTGCTAATCAAGGAATCCTAATTAGATTAGGATAAGGATAAGATTAGTTGGACACTAATGGATGAGATTAGTTTCTATTTTGATTATTCCTAATTAATTATGGAGAAACCAAATAGGAAACTAATTGAGGAATCCTTATTGGATAAGGATTCGGAAACTTTGGTTGCAAGCAACCAATAAAGCCTATAAAGAGGGTTGGACGTCCAAGACTTTGGGCATTCTTTAATTTTCCAGAATTTCCAGATTCGGAAACCTCTCCCCTCTCCTCAAATCTCACGCCCAGCCCCTCTCTCTAGTGGTGTACAATCAGCCCCATATTCCCCCATCTTCCTCTCTCTTGGGTTCTTAATTTTGAAGATCAAGAAGAGAATCAAGATTCCTTGAGCTGGAAATTTGGAAGGGCCATTAGCTTCCATTAGAGAAAGTTTTAAAGGAAAAAGAAGGTTCGTGTGAATCGACAGGAGACTTGACACTTGTGAAGTTTTGCGAGTACTATTCTAACATGGATTTGACTTAACAATTTCAAAATCACAAAGGTGAATGTTATTCTTATCTTCATTGAATAAAATCAATTAGAATCTTAGTCAGATCTTGGGATTCGATGTATGCCCCTCAAGAACTGTGTTTCTAAAATAAAAAAGAGGTATACTTTCAGTTCGCACTCAAGATTTAGCAACATTACCTTTACGGGGAAGAGTTCTATGTGTTCACGGATCACAAGAGCCTCAAGTACCTTTTTTCCCAAAAGGAGCTGAATTTATGGCAACGGCGTTGGATGTTGCCGCATTGGCTGACACTTTGAGTAGAAGACCTCCGGGGTTGTTAGCTCATATGTTGGTGCGGGAATGGAAGCTATTGGAAGATTTGGTAAATCTAGACATCAGTGTCAATACTTCCGTCTGCAATCCAGTGATGGTGAATATCACGGTTCGCCGTACATCATAGATCGGATCCAAGAGTTGCAGGCCTCGGATGCTGACTTATTGGCTTTCCGGGACAAGGAAGTTGCCAAGGGTAGTGAAGACTTTTTTCTGATTAGCCGAGGTGCTATCACATTCAGGGGAAGACTGTGTGTCCCTACCGATGTAGAGTTGAGGTAGGAGATTATGGATAAAGCCTACTGTTCAAAGTATACAGTGTATCCTGGGGGTACGAAGATGTACCGGAACCTCAAGGGACACTTTTGGTGGTGAAATATGAAGAGAGATGTTACAGAGTATGTGGCACGGTGCTTGGTGTGTCAGCAGGTGAAAGCAGAGTACATGCGACCGACAGGTCTATTACAGTCTCCCCTATTCCCGAATGGAAATAGGAGCACATCTCCATGGACTTCATTGTTGGCTTTCCACGTACGACAAGGAACTCAGATGCAATATGGGTTGTGATGGACCGTTTGACCAAGTCTGTGCATTTCTTGCCCTATCGGACTACGTTTAACTTGAACTAGTTAGTGGCATTGTATATCAAGGAAGTGGTTCAGTTGCATGGGGTGCCAGTCAGCATTGTATCAGATTGGGATCCAAGATTCACATCCAGGTTCTGGAAAAGCTTTCAGAGCTTTCAGAGCTCTATGGGTTCCTGACTAGACTTTAGCACCACCTTTCATCCTTAGATGGATGGGCAAACCGAGAGGGTAAACCAAATCATCGAGGACATGCTTCGGGCATGTATGTTAGATTTCAAGGGTAGTTGGGAAGAGCAATTGCCTTTGGTGGAGTTCACCTACACTAATAGCTACAGGCGAGCATCTAGATGGCACCATTTAAGGCATTGTATGGGTGAAGTTGCAGGTCTCCTCTCTACTGGGATGAAGTGTGAGAGAGGAAAGTGTTGGGTCCTGAGTTAATTGAGCAGACCGCGAATAAAGTCAAGATCATTCGGGATCGGTTGAAAGCTGCCCAGGATCATCAGAAGAGTTATGCGGACACTCACCGTAGGGACTTGGAATTCTAGGTTGGGGATCAAGTCTTTGTGAAGGTATCTTCTAGCAAGGGGATTATGAGATTTGGCAGGCGAGGCAAGCTTAGTCCTCGGTATGTCGGCCCCTTTGAGATTATCACGTAAGTTGGTGAAGTTGCTGACCGAGTAGTTCTTCTAACTCATATGGCCACAGTCCACAATGTGTTCCATGTGTCGATGCTCCGGAAATACATTTTAGACCCTTCGCATTTCATAGACTTGGAACCGTTGGAAATCCGAGAGGATCTCACTCTGATTGAAAAGCCGGTTCAAATATTGGATCAGAGAGATCAAGTGCTTCGCAACAAGTCTATCCCGTTGGTTCTCGTGAAATGGCAACATCATGCTCGAGAAGAGCCCACATGGGAGCACGAGGCCGAAGTCAAAGCGAAGTACCCAGAATTGTTTAAATAGGTTTTGGTTCTAGCATGTAATGTTGTTTTGATTTCATAATGCAAGTATCGTCCAATTTCGAGGATGAAATTTTTATAAGGGGGGAGGAGGATGTAGAACCCCAGATCTTTTGTATATGTCCTGGAATACGTGTCAAGGCATGTAGCCTTTGTAATCTCCATTTTCCATGAAATGAGAATTTGGAAACCTTTGAGAATTTTACAAGAATGGTATAAAATAATTAAATAAAATATTTAATAATATATCATAGCCTTAAAAAGGTCCTAGGTATGTTCCTAGAGGGTTAGAATAGAAGTGAGATAAGTTCAAGTAGTGGATTTGAGTGGAAAATAGACTTAATGTCAAAATTTCCAGAGGACCGATTGCTCGGTCCAAGTAGTAGTCGATCGGTACAAAACCGATCGATCGGTATCTATCGAATAGTCCAAAAATTTGTATGGGGAAAAATTCCAGACAGGGTGTTTTCAACCGATTGCTCGGTTAAAAACACCGGTTGATCGGTAGGTCATCGATCGCTCGGTCATAAGCACCGATCGCTTGGTCTTTTACGTTTTGCAAAAATTCCATTAAGAGCATTTCCGGTCTTTTGGCCATTCCACCCTTGCCTTTAAGGCTTGCTCGAACCTTGGGTCCCAACTCACAACACTTAGAGCATTTTGAGAGAGAGGAAGAGAGAACCTAGGGTTCCTAAAGGTTCTTCCCATTTGAGAAAAATATCAAGGGTTTGAGAACCCTAGATCATCCCAAAAGCTTGGATTTCTCAATCCAAGGCTCAAGCACGCGTGGAGTTCCTTCTCCAAGCTCGGCAGCATATTCCACGGCATTTCTCAAGGGTTTTCTTCCATTTTTCAAGATCGGTACCCTATGCTACCCTTCTAGTTCATCTTCTTCTCATTTTCTTCATTTTTATGGGTTTTCCCCAAATTTCAAGCATGAGAATGTGATGAGATGAATGGATGAGAATGTGATGAGATGAATGGATGGAGAATGTGATGGACGATGGATGCCATATGGATGTTATAATGAATGACATGGGAAGGGTATTTCACCAATAATGAACACACATGGATGATGGATGAATTGGATGAATCATTAATCAAGAAAAGCATGATTTAAGGTATATGAAATTTCTAGGGTTTTATGTGTCGTTACCCAAAACCCACCCTAGGAGTTAGAGTGAATCGTGGACGACTAAATCATGACTTACATGACTTGCTTTACAAACCACCTGCAAAACACCCACAGAGCATATACAATAGAGGATAACAGCGGAAGCATAACTATAAGACACAGCGGAAGCATAACTATAAGACACAGCGGAAGTCTAACAACCTCTAAGTATATACACATGGTCCAAGTTTAATACAAAGAAATCAAAACAAAGAAAGTGCGGACATGCCCGCCAAAATACATGGATATAATCACTCATGCTCACCCACAGCTAATCCACTCAGAATCTAACACCACCTACTGATAACCCTCTACGGGAGGTTCCTCCAAAGGCTCCTCGACGTACTCCTCTTCCACCCATGGACCAGGAGCACAAACATCAAATGAAGCAGCAGCTCCCTCAGAACCTGCCGACATAAGAAGTATGGCTGAGCATGGAATACTCAGCGGGTACTAAATACTAACCAACAGTTATAGCATAAAAATGGCAATACATAAATCAGGAGCAATTCATATATGTTAGACGGAAACAATTCATATCATACAAGGAAGTAAAGCAATTTATAATCATGCTTATATTTAGTAGAAAGCCGATAAAACCTCTTGAAAACATCATGCACTTGACTTGGCTTGAAATATCTTTTCGTACTTGAAAGCTTGTCGTGTTTGTCTTGCTTGATCTTGTCGAGCGTGTTGTACATGTCATGTCATGCATGTCCTGCGTGCTTGCTTGTGATCATGTGACTTGTGAGATACACTTGTGAGATATCCTTGTGAGATGCGCTTGAGAGATGCCTTGAGAGGGAAGGGAGACCCTTCTTTATGCAATGCACTTGAGAGGGAAGGGAGACCCTCTTCATGATATGTATGTACTTGCGAGGGAAGGGAGGCCCTTTTTCATGATATGCACTTGTGAGTGAGGGGAGACCCCTCGTGGAATGTCGGTTCTTGTTTTCTTGTGAAAAGCGAGATAAAACATATCGTAGGATATGTCCCACCTCTAACCATGTTCTTGAAAACCTCGGTAAGTCATGTCATGCATGCCGTGCTCGTGGGAATTGTGTACATACTTGCATTTAAATTTAAATATAACATTTGGGTAATTCACAACACTTATGGCATCAATGATTGAGCAATGTAATATTCACATCATTTAGGGAAAGCAAGAAAACACACTATCATAGGCTGTCGCGACCCAAAACCCACCCTAGGAGTTAGAGTGAATCTTGGACGACTTAATCATGACTTACAGGACATGCTTGACGAACCAACCTGCAAAACCCACAGAACATATACACTAGAGGGTAACAACGGAAGCATAACTATAAACCACAGCGGAAGTCTAACAAACCTCTAAGTATATACACATGGTCCAAGTTTAATACAAAAGAAAACAAAACAAAGAAAATGCGGACATGCCTGCCAAAATACATGAATATAATCACTCATGCTCACCCACAGCTAATCCACTTAGAACCTAATACCACCTACTGATAACCCTCTACGGGAGGTTCCTCAAAAGGCTCCTCGACGTACTCCTCCTCCACCCATGGACCAGGAGCACAAACGTCAAATGGAGCAGTAGCTCCCTCAGAACCTACCGACATAAGAAGTACGGCTGAGCATGGAATACTCAGCGGGTACTAAATACTAACCAATAGTCATAGCAAAACCATAGCAGTATAGGAAACAGGAAGCATTTCACATATATAGAGCAGGAGTCATCAATATCATAACAAGGAAATAAGGCAATTTATAATCATGCTTGCATTTCATGAAAAGCCGATAACACCCTTGAAAACACCGTGCACTTGACTTGACTGAAAATACCATTTTCGTGTTTGAAAACTTGTCATGTTTGTCTTATCTTATCGTATCATGCGTGTCATGCCATGTCATGCTTGCTTGGGAAAGTAAACTACTTGTGAGGGAAGGGAGACCCTTCTTCCTAAATGCCCATGCTTGTCATGCCGTGCCATGTCATGCTTGTATCATGCTTGGAAAAGTAAACTACTTGTGAGGGAAGGGAGACCCTTCTTCCTAAATGCCCATGTCATGTCCTTTCACTTGTGAGATGTCCTTGTGAGATGTACTTGCGAGGGAAGGGAAACCCTTCTTATGATATGTATGTACTTGCGAGGGAAGGGAGACCCTTCTTATGATAATGCATGATTGACTTGTCCTTGTCATGAGCGAGGTAAAACATATCGTAGCATATGCCCCACCTCTAAATCCCATTCTTGAAAAACGTCGGTAATCCATGTCATGCATGCGTGCTCGTGAGATCGTGTGCATACTTGCATTTGGAATTAAATATGACAATTTGGGTAATTTACAAAGCATAGCATATCACGATTTGAACAAGTAATAATTCGCACATTTTGAGAAATGTAAGAAACAGACTATCATATGCCCTAACAATTTCATGAATAATTAAGCATGTATTCCCTTAATTTATCACTCATTTTATCACCTTGGCATCTCATCAAACATAGTGTATTCATTATTTATTAACCCTACAACATGCTTTTCTAGGTGGGTTTTACTCACATCACATATGTATGTTTATTATGGGTACAATGCCCTCCCCGTTCATCCATCACAATCAATACACACGGCATCCAATCGTCCACATTTATCTCCATTCATCATTCACCATTCACCATTCACAACCCATCTCATAATACACGGATGTATAAAGGAACACAAAGAAAATAAAGGGGAAGAAGAACTATAACTAGGAGGGTAGCAAGAAGTACCGACCCGAACAGGGAAGAAAACCTTTGCAAAAACGTGCGTGAGATGCTACCGAGCTTGGAGAACGTGGTCCTCCCGAGCTCGACCGAAGCTTGGGGTGATCTAGGGTATCAAACCCTTGATTTCTCCTTCAAGAACAAACCCTAGGTTAGGATCCCCTTCTCCTCTCTCTCTAACTCTCAAAAATACTCTAGGTGTGTGAATGAGAGCCCTAAAGGCTCGGGCAACCTTTATAGGTAGTGAAGAAACCCTAAAAATCCGATTAAAATTTCTGGATTCGCGATCTACGATCGATCGTAACCTGTCTACGATCGATCGTAAGTTGTACTACGATCCATCGCAAATTATCCACGATCGATCGTATATCGACCCGAAACTTTTGTCAATTCCTGAGATTCTACGATCGATCGTAACCTCTACGATCGATCGTAACTCACCTACGATCGTTCGTAGGGTGTGTACGATCGGTCGTAACTTGCAGCAAAATTTCATATTTTTCCTCCTTCTTGTTTCGGCCATAACTTTTGACTCGCTCGTCGGATTTCGACGATTCAACTTGCGTTGGGATCGTACTTCAAAAAGGAACATTTCTGACGTTTCGGAATTTCCAATTTCTTCCTTATTTATTAATTGCACTACTTTAAAGGAAAAATGGCTATGAAAGTGTCATGCATAAATGTCAAAAGTTCAGGGCTCTACATAGGCCCTAGCAATTTCCATAATTTATTAGGCATGCATTTCCTAATTTACAACTCACTTTATTCACCTTGGCATTTCATCAAACATGGTGTGTTCATTATTCATTATTCATTTAAACCTAAATCATGCTTTTCTAGGTGAGTTTACTCACATCATAAATGTGTGTTTATTATGGATACAATGCCCTCCCCCGTTTCAATCATCACAACACAACCATTGGCATCCAATCGCCTATTCCATCTCCATTCACCACGTTCACACTTCCAAACTCATAGCACATGTACAAAGGAAGGAAACAAAGAGAAATAAAGGAAAAGAGGAGCTATAGCTAGGAGGGTAGCAAGAAGTACCGACCTTGAAGAAATGAGGAAGAAACCCCTTCCAAAAACGACCGTGAGGTGCTGCCCTAGCTTGGGGAACGCTCTCCACTGGTACTTGAGCCGTGATCTTGGAGAAAAGCCGGACTTGAAGTGATCTAGGGTCTCAAAACACCTTTGATTCTTCTCCAAAAGCAAAACCCTAGCTTAGGAAACCCTTTCTCCTCTCTTCTTATCTCCCAATCTCTCTAAGTGTCGAAATGAAGCCCTAAAGGTTCGGGTTAAACTCTTAAGGTAAGAGTGAACCGACCAAAAGACCATAATACCCTTACTAAAATTTCTGCAAAAATGCGAGTACCGAGCGATCGGTGTTAATGACCGATCGATCGGTTGCCTACCGAGCGATCGGTGTGTTGACCGAGCTCTCGACCAAAAATCAACTATCTGGAAAATTTCCCCATACAAAAATCTTGACCAGTCGATAGCTACTGATCGATCGGTTTTGGACCGATCGATCGCTCTATGGACCGAGCGATTGGTTGCCTGCAGGTCTAGACTGTTTTGGCCATATCTTTTGACTCGCTCGTCGGATTTTGACGATTCAACTTCGTTGGGTTCGTACTTCGAAAAGGAACATTTCTGACATTTTGGAATTTCTAATTTCTTCTTTATTTATTAATTATACCTCTTTGAAGACAAGATGGCAATGAAAGTGTCATGCATTAAATGTGAAAAGGTCCGGGGCTCTACATTATGATAGTGTGTTACTCATTTTTCTATAACAACATAAATATTCTTAGGTGTTGAAATGATGCTATTCTATGTATTATTATCTCCGATGTCACGTTTATTTCCAAGCTATAGTATGTACACGACCTCACGAGCACGGCATGCATAAAAGAGTCAAGCATGGTTTATCAATATTTTTTCAAGAACAAGGGTTTTATTCTCGATTCATGAACACCATGACAAGACCAAACATAAGGGTTGGTATAAGAGGTAGGACATATCTTACATTATGTATTGCCTCGCTTTGACAAGAAGAAGAACACGTCAAGCAAGATGTTAGTGCACCTCCAAGCATGCATGTTTACTTTATTACATTTTTGTAAAAGAGGGAGTTTACACTTCCCTCATTTCAAGTTGCTTTATTGTATATTCACAAAAAAGGGGGGTTTACATTTCCCTCCCTTCAAGTTGAATATTCCATATCTCAAAAAGAGGGGGTTTACACCGCCCTCCCTTCAAGTTGTTCAAGGGCACTAACATCCCAAGCGCATGAGCATGTTTAAATTCCAAGCAAGCAAGCAAGCATGAGCATTTTAATATCATGACATGATATGCATGACACAATATGACATGCATAACATGAAAAGACAAGCAAGAAAAAACGTGGTGAGACAAGTTTTCAAACACGAAAAGAGTATTTCAAGTCAAGTCAAGCACACGATGATTTCAACAGTTTTCCTGACTTTGATGTGATGCAAGCATGAAATATAAAGTGTTTACCTTCCTGTTATGACATGAACTACTTCTGCTTTATTTTCATTATTATGTTGCTATGACTGTTGGTTAGTATTTGGTACCCGCTGAGTGTTTCAATACTCAGCCGTACATTTGATGTCGGCAGGTGTTGGTGGAGCAACCGCTCCTTTTGACATATGTGCTCTAGTCCATGGGAGGAAGAGGAGTACTTTGAGGGGGTCCCTGCTGAGGAGCCTCGTGTAGATGGTTACTATTAGGTGGTAGATCTAAGTGAGTGTGGGTGAGAATGAGAGATTATGTACCTATGTATTTTGGCGGGCATGTCTGCACCTTTCTTTTTGTTTGCACTTTTGTACAAAACTTGGATTATATATATTCATAGAGGGTTTTGTTAGACTTCCATTATGCCATGTTAGTTTATGCTTCCGCTATTTTATCCTTTATCGTATATGTTCTATGTGATTTGCAGGATGATTTTTCAAGCATGTCATGACGGTCATGATAAGTCATCCAAGATTCACTCTAACTCTTAGGGTGGGTTTTGGGTCATGACAAAAGAAATCTCACTATCACTCTTCTCAGCAATAGTCTAGATAGGGCCACCTATCTAGGTCTCTATCCTCCTGTGACTGCATTGGGATAGGTAGATCCCTTTCTTCCTCGTACTCTTCTTCAACCCATGGCTCCAGGTTGGGGATGTTGAACTGACCTGCCAACAAAATATGTACGGCTAAGCATGGAATACTCAACGAGCCAAAACTACTAGCTAACAATGCTATCATAATTATAATATTACATACAAGTGCGTAAGAAAATACTAATCACAAGTTCATGCTTAAAAACTCCGTCATGGAAAATCTTTCATAAAACTTGTTCATTTCATAGAAAATAAGCCGTCTTATGCATGCTTATGAATTCTTATGAATGGTTATGAGCCTCGTGTTTTCTTTTGAGTTTTTTTGAGCTTTCGAGTTCTTATAGCCTTTCTTGTGAGCTTACGAGTTCTTATGAGCTTCTTGTGAGCTTGCGAGTCCTTGTGAGCTTGTTCTGTGAGCTTATAATCCTTAGAGACATATGCAAGATCTTAGACTTATGAAATTCTTACTAGTTCTTGAAAGCCTTATGAGACTTATGATCCTTGGAGTTTATGCAAGATCTTGGACTTGATCCTTGTGAGCATAAAGTAACCAATCTTAGAATACCAACCCAAAGTTTGGCTTTGTCAATGTTTATGCTTCTTTCTTATGAATTGCCTTAGAAAAACCTTATCTATAATTCTTGAAATACATGCTTATGCGAAAACGTCGGTCATTCAAAACTTATCGTGCGTGGAGTGCTTGTGCGCAACATCATGTAAATATGGAAGCCTTAACAATTCATATAAATTCATACAAGGCAAGTTATCATTATAGTATTTGAATAATTCTAGAAATATAACATTTTTTCCATTCATTGCGTTACATCACCAAGATCATGTCATTTTCATCACATCATTCTTAAAATCATGATTTATTTAGAGATAATAACCTTTACTTACAAATATAGCCATATTAACCCTCTTATTGAAAAACCCCGAAATCATGCATTCATTATTACACATTTAATCATAATTTAGTTTACCCCAAATCATACATTTGTTATTTGCGTCATAGTAAAGCTAAATAACCCATTAAATCATCTTTTACCATCTTTGTGTGATAAAAAATCTAGATAGTAGGTTTACTTACCTCTTGATCAATTCTTAAGTTGAGGGAAACCCTTGAGTTGAAATCCAACTAGATGGAGAAAGGCACCACCTTGATTTGTGCTCCTCTTGATCCTCAATCCAAAACCCTCCTTGAAATCTCTACTCTTCTTCATTTTCTCTTCCAAGGTCTCTCTTTAGGTTTAGGGTAAGCAAAAACCCCCAAAAAGAACATCTATTTATAGGCCAAAGGATGAAAACTCAAAAAATCACGCACCCAGAAAGTTGATTCGCACGCCTACGATCGTTTGTAGGCTTCCTACGATCGATCATAGGTTGCCCAATGAGTTTACAGTATTTTTGGGGCTTTACGATCGATCGTATCAACTCTAGGATCGTTTATAGTGCCACTACGATCGTTCGTGGGTCATTTACGATCGTTCGTACCTGGGGTAGAAAGTTTTCAGATTTTTGTACTTTCGTATTTTGGCCATAACTTTTGACTCCCTTATCGGATTTTAACGATTTAACTTGTGTTGGACTCATCTTTCAAAGCAGAACAATTTTATATATAATGGGAAAATCCTAATTTTGAGTTTTTAAATACCTAAATGGGCTCTAAAGCTAACTGGTCTGAAAATGGATTTCAGCAGCCCAGATTTGCAGCAGATCCGATTTCGGAATCGGACTTTTGACTCAATCTCGACCTAAAATATGGAAATGTGATCAAATTAAACCTCAAAGAAGGTTCCAATACCTTTTCAAAAATTCAAGAATCACTCAATTCCGATCAGCGGTGAGAGAACTAGAGCTACTTAAAGTTGAGGGTATGTTGTGGCACAACCCTTGTAGATACTTAAGAGTATTCTATACTCTTACTTCCTTCATCCCAAACACCCATTTACTTCAAAAATTATTCTTAAAGCTTTAATAGATGTCATCAAATATCATACTCCCCTTATACCAAAACCAAGGTTCTCATTAGCTTGATAACCATTCAAAACCCTACAATAGGCTATAAGCCTTGGACACAATTCACAACCATACTATTAAGATCAGGGGTTCTACATCGAAAAACCATTTCTCCCAATATTGTAAGTAGGTCATTGAAGAGACATTGCGCTGAGTCTACTTATCTTTGGCATAAGAGACTTGGTCACATTAATCTTGATAGGATCAAGAGGTTAGTGAAAGATGATCCCCTTGATTTCCTCAAGGTAGAACCACTCCCTACTTGCGAGTCTTATCTCAAAGGGAAGATGACCAAGAAGCCTTACCCTAAAAAGGTAGGAAGAGCCTAAGAAAAGCTAAGACTAATACATAGTGATGTATGTGGTCCATTTAATATTGTTGCACGAGGTCAATACCGGTATTTTGTCACATTTACCGATGACTATTCTAGACATGGATATGTCTATTTGATGCAACACAAATCTGAAACCTTTGAAAAGTTCAAAGAATTCAGATTAGAAGTTGAGAATCAAACTGACAAATCCATAAAGACACTTTAATCAGATCGAGGTGGTGAATACCTCACCAATGAGTTTATGGATTACTTAAGGGATAATGGGATTATCTCGCAATGGACAAGTCCTGCCTCTCCTCAACAAAATGGAGTTTTTGAAAGAAGAAACTGAACCTTATTAGATATAGTACGCTCTATGATGAGCTATGCCGATGTTCCTTCATATCTTTGGGGATATGCTATACAAACTGCCATTTATATTCTGAACCGGGCTCCATCTAAGTCTATTCCGGTTACACCCTGTGAATTGTGGACTGGGCGAAAACCTAGTTTACAACATCTAAGGGTATGGGGTTGTCCAACGCATGTTCGCAAACTCGAACCCACTAAGTTGGAATTTAGGACAGAGAAATGGAATTTTGTAGGGTATCCAAAAGAAACTAAGGGTTTCTATTTCTACTCCAAGGCAGACCAAACAATAGTTGTTAGGCTTCATGCCACTTTCTTGGAGGAAGAAATGGATCTCTTTAAGAAAGTTGAATTTCATGAGATGAAAGGCGACACAGCCAGTATCCAACCTGAACCTAATCCTTCCACTTTAAATTCTCCTAATTCTGTTCCACTGAGAAGGTCTGAAAGAGTTTCTAGACCACCAGATAGACTTCAGTATTACAATAATGAGGTTTATCTAGTTACCCCTGATGATGAGGATACGAATCCTAATACTTATCAGGAAGCTACATTAGATGTAGATGCATCTTAATGGAATAAAGCCATGAATGCTGAAATAGATTCCATGTATGACAACGGTGTCTGGACTTTAGTAGATCCACTAGATGGTATAAGGCCAATTGGATGCAAATGGATTTATAAAAAGAAGAAGGGTGCCGATGGTAACGTGGAGACCTATAAAGCTAGACTTGTTGCAAAAGATTATACTCAAATTCAAGGAGTTGATTATGAGGATACCTTTTCACCAGTAGCTATGCTCAAATCCATCAGGATATTGCTAGCTATAACTGCACACCATGACTATGAGATATGGCAAATAGATGTCAAAACTTCTTTCCTTAACGGAAATGTTAGATGAAGACATCTATATGAAGCAACCAGAGGGCTTCATTGCTCCTAACCAGGAGAACATGGTATGCAAGCTCAACAAGTCGATATATGGTTTGAAATAAGCTTCAAGAAGCTGGAACCAAAGATTTGATCTTTTAATCAAAGAATTTGGATTCCAAAAGAATTTAGATGAATCTTGTATTTACAAGAAGGACAGTGGGAGAGCGATAATATACCTAATTCTTTATGTAGATGACATCCTACTCATTGGGAATGATGTAGGGATGTTGTCATCAGTCAAGATCTTTCAGCATTTCTCAATGAAAGATTTGGGAAAGGCATCCTATATTCTAGGAATAAAGATTCTAAGAGATAGGAAATGCCGAATGTTTGAATTAAGCCAAACTTCCTACACAGACAAGATTTTGTCTAGGTACAGTATGAGTAATTGTAAGACAACACTCATTCCTTTTAGACATGGTATCACTTTGTCTAAAAAGATGGCCCCTACATCGGCTGATGAGATTGAGCAGATGAAGAGGTGCCCTTATGCTTCGGCAGTTGGGAGCCTTATGTGTCGCGACCCAAAACCCACCCTAGGAGTTAGAGTGAACTTTGGACGACTAATCATGGCTTACATGACTTGCTTGACAAACCAACCTGCAAAAACCCACAGAGCATATACAATAGAGGATGACAGCGGAAACATAACTCTAAAACACAGCGGAAGTCTAACAACCTCTAAGTATATACACATGGTCCAAGTTTAATACAAAGAAATCAAAACAAAGAAAGTGCGGACATGCCCGCCAAAATATATGGATATAATCACTCATGCTCACCCACAGCTAATCCACTCAGAATCTAACACCACCTACTGATAACCCTCTACGGGAGGTTCCTCCAAAGGCTCCTCAACGTACTCCTCCTCCACCCATGGACCAGGAGCACAAACATCAAATGGAGCAGCAGCTCCCTCAGAACCTGCCGACATAAGAAGTACGGCTGAGCATGGAATACTCAGAGGGTACTAAATACTAACCAACAGTTATAGCAAGAGATAGCAATGCATACCCAGGAAACAATATAGATATATATGAATCAGGAACAGTTAATATCATACAAGGAAATAAGGAAATTCATAATCATGCTTGCAGTTCATGAAAAGCCGATAAAACCCTTGAAATCTTGTGCACTTGACTTGACTGAAATTACCCTTTTTATGCTTGAAACCTTGTCTACCGTGTCATGCGTGTCATGCTTGTATCATGCGTGTATCATGCTTGCTTGTTCTGAAAAGTAATCTACTTGTGAGGGAAGGGAGACCCTTCTTCCTAGAATGCTCATGCTTGCCCTTCCACTTGTGAGATTCACTTGTGAGATGTCCTTGTGAGATGCACTTGTGAGGGAAGGGAGACCCTTCTTATGATATGTATGCACTTGCGAGGGAAGGGAGGCCCTTCTTCATGTTATGCACTTGTGAGTGAGGGCAGACCCCTCGTGGAATGTTGGTTCTTGTTTTCTTGTGAAAAGCGAGGTAAAACATATCGTAGGATATGTCCCACCTCTAACCATGTTCTTGAAAACCTCGATAAATCATGTCATGCATGCCGTGCTCGTGGGAATCGTGTACATACTTGCATTTAAATTTAAATATGACATTTGGGTAATTCACAACACATATAACATCAATGATTGAGCAATGTAATATTCACATCATTTAGGGAAAGCAAGAAAACACACTATCATAGGCCCTAGCAATATCCATAATTTATTAGGCATGCATTTCCTAATTTAGAACTCATTTTTATTCACCTTGGCATTTCATCAAACATGGTGTGTTCATTATTCGTTAAACCTACATCATGCTTTTCTAGGTGGGTTCACAATCACAACATACTTGTATGTTTATTATTAGTACAATGCCCTTCCCCTTTTTGTTCATTACATCATACACACGGCATCCAATCGCCCATTCCGTCTCCATTCACCATTCACACCCATCCATCTCATAGCACATGTGTAAATGAAAGAAAACAAGGAGAAATAAAGTAAAAGAAGGAACTATAACTAGGAGGGTAGCAAGAAGTACCGACCTTGAAGAAATGAGGAAGAAACCCCTTCCAAAACGACCGTGTAGCTGCTGCCCTAGCTTGGATCACGAGCTCCTTGAATGCTTGAGCCTTGATCTTGAAGAAAACGGGCTTGGGGTTGATCTAGGGTCTTAACCCCTTTGATTTCTCCCCAAATGAAAACCTAGGTTTGGGAACCCTTTCTCCTCTCTTCTAATCTCCCAAATCTTCTAAGTGTTGAGAATGAGCCCTAAAGGCTCGGGTGATCCTATATAAGAAAGGGTATAACACCCGAATGCTGAAAATTCCCTTAGTGAAAATTCTGCAAAACGCGAGGACCGAGCGATCGGTGTTTATGACCGATCGATCGATTGCCTACCGAGCGATCAGTGTGTTGACCGAGCTCTCGACCAAAAATCAACTCTCTGGAAAATTTCCCCATACATAAATCTTGACCAGTCGATAGCTACCGATCGATCGGTTTTGGACCGATCGATCGCTCTATGGACCGAGCAATCGGTTGCCTGCAGGTCCAGACTGTTTTGGCCATATCTTTTGACTCACTCGTCGGATTTTGACGATTCAACTTGCGTTGGGTTCGTACTTCGAAAAGGAACATTTCTGACATTTCAGAATTTCCAATTTCTTCCTTATTTATTAATTATACCTCTTTGAAGGCAAGATGGCAACGAAAGTGTCATGCATTAAATGTGAAAAGGTCCGGGGCTCTACATTATGTATGTCATGTTATGTACTAGATCGGAAATCTGTCATGCAGTGGGAGTTGTTAGTCGGTTCCGAAGCAATTCAGGTGTTAATCATTGGACTGCAGTGAAGCACATTATGAAGTACCTAAAAAGGACTATAGATTATATGCTTACTTTTCACTTAGAGGAAGTATCTTCTCATTAATGAGATTATTGAGAGATAGGGGCAAGATATTATTGTTACAAAGAGTAGGTCTCAACTTAATGTTGCTGACTTAATGACTAAAGCTTTATCAAATAAAGTATTTGTAACAAACTTAGATAGTATGGGATTGAAATCTATGGCATAGTGACTTTTAGGGCAAGTGGGAGATTGTTAGACATGATGCCCAGAAAAATCATTTAGATTGTTAGATTCTTATTAATTTGATTAATAAAGACTTCTTAATCTATTGTGTATTCATTATAGGTAATTGACAATGATCATGAGATGATCTATACGATATGAGATATCAATAAAGGTCCATAGAATTTATTGTAGGAAAGTTATGTGATTGAATTATCATAGGCGGATATAACTTTCCGGTTCCTTATACCTTATATAGTCACAGCTGTGGGTGAAGCTGGGCACTTCACTTATATGGCTGCCAGAATGCTAAGATGTTCTCAATAGTTGAGATGTAGTTCTATCTCGAACTATTGTAGTGGAGACTACACATCAGCATATGGGTGCTTAAATGTACACTGACTGATTGTATTTAATGAGAGACCTCTTGCATAAACATACTATTAGATAGTCGGTCTCTCATTCACATTGAACAGTTTCGATGATCCTTAGATCTGATGAGTTTATCTATGACTGAGTAGTGATCTGATTGTTTTGATTCCACCAACGTATTTTCTAACTTAGAGAATACAATACAGTGACAGTTGGATAGTCAGAAAGTTGTTCGAGTCATGATGAATTTCAAATAAGAAATCCATGCTCATTAATTTGAGAGATTATCCAAGTTTCGGGTAAGACAGTTGATTAAGTTCAAATCCTGCGCAGGTGATTTTGAAAACAAAATAATTTTTGAAATATACTTTTATTAAAAGATATTATACTTATAAAAGGTTTTTCTCAAAATGTTTTTCATGAGAAATTGTTTCTCATGGCTTAATCATAAGTTTTGGAAACCTGGATGATTTGCAATGGGCTATGGGTTAGATAGCATGTCAATCTCGAAGGCCCATTAAGGATAATGTATTTGGAAGGATAAATCGAGTTTAAAAGTTCATGTGGCGGGATCCGTATTGGTTAAATGTAATTATTAGGGATAATGAATTTCAAATAAGATATCCATATTCAATAGCAACATGGATATATCACGTCACTTGCAATTCCGATGTAATTTCCGTTTAGGGTCAATGGGATAACATTGGGTAAACAAGGGTAAGAATGTCTCAGAGCAATCTGTGGAGGTGCTCACATAAGAAATACAAGCTCAATAATTGATTAAAAGTTAATCAATTATTTAAGTGATTAAAAGTTAATCATTTAGTTAAATAGATTAAAAGTTAATCTATGGTTTAAATTAATTGTTAATTTAAATCTAGGGATTATTTTATTAATTATTTAATTAACATAATTAAAGGAGAAATGGGTTTGACCCATATCCATAAACCCATTAAAATGGACCTTTAATATGGGCCAAAGCCCATGGGTTTAAACCCTAGGGGGGGCGCCCACTTGAGGAATCCTAATTGGATTAGGATTATGTTAATTGAATAATTGTTGAAATATAATTCCTATAATTATGGAATTAAAATCCAATTGTTGGATTGCAATTAGGATTAAGATGGAATTGTAATTTGATTACAAAAAGGAGTTTTAACTCCTCAAAACTCATGTCCCATAGAAGCTCATGCCACCCCTTGACATTGGTCTCCTAGTTTGACTAGGTTTCCTTCTCTTGTGTAGGATGTTGGCTTATCCCTTTAATTAAGGAACCCTTTTATTAGGACTCCTTAATTAGTAGGTATTCTATAATTAGAGTAGTTATAGATAAACTAGGATATTGTTTAATTAATAATAAGAGTTATTATTGATAACCAATTCCTAAAAGATAAGATGAAGTTGGAGTAGGATTAGGATAGGATCCTAGTCTACAAATACCCTAACACTCTAGACCATTAAGCACTTTTTCTCCAGAATTTTTTCTCTTCACTCCTCTCTCTCTCCAAACCGTGAGACCCTAGGGAGACCCCTAGGGATTTTCGTGAGCTACAAGGGTGTTGCAAGTTGGGAATTGCTTTTCTAGGGTTTTGATGTCGCGCCCCAAAACCCACCCTAGGAGTTAGAGTGAACTTTGGACGACTAATCATGACTTGCTTGACAACCAACCTGCAAAACCCACAGAGCATATACCATAGAGGACAATATAGCAGAAACATAACTATAAAACACAGCGGAAGTCTAACCAAACCTCTATGAATATACATACGCAAATCCCAGTTATACAAAAAGTAACCAAAAGAAAGTGCGGACAGACCCGCCAAAATACATGAAAGTATATCTCTCATCTCACCCACAGCTATTCACTCAGAATCTACAACCACCTAATGGTAACCCTCTACGGGAGGTTCCTCCAAAGGCTCCTCGACGTACTCCTCCTCCACCCAAGGGCTCGAAGCACAGATATCAAATGGAGCAGTTGCTCCGCCATCACCTGCCGACATAAGAAGTACGGCTGAGCATGGAATACTCAGCGGATACTAAGCACTAACCAACAGTCATAGCATACAGATAGCATACATAAAGCAGGAACAATTCTTATAAGTTAGAAGGAAACAATTCATATCATACAAGGAAGTAAAAGCAATTTATAATCATGCTTGTATTTCGTAGAAAGCCGTTAAAACCCTTGAAAACCTTGTGCACTTGACTTGATTGGAAGTACCATTTCCGTGCTTGAAACTTGTCATGTTGTCTTATCTTATCATATCATGCGTGTCATGCCATGTCATGCTTGCTTGGAAAGTAAACTACTTGTGAGGGAAGGGAGACCCTTCTTCCTAAATGCCCATGCTTGTCATGTCATGTATCATGCTTGCTTGTTCGGAAAAGTAATCTACTTGTGAGGGAATGGAGACCCTTCTTCCTAAAATGCTCATCCTTGTCATGCCGTGTCATGTCATGCTTGTATCATGCTTGGAAGAGTAAACTACTTGTGAGGGAAGGGAGACCCTTCTTTCTATATGCTCATGTCATGTCCTTTCACTTGTGAGATGTCCTTGTGAGATGTACTTGCGAGGGAAGGGAAACCCTTCTTATGATATGTATGTACTTGCGAGGGAAGGGAGACCCTTCTTATGATAATGCATGATTGACTTGTCCTTGCCAAAAGCGAGGTAAAACATATCGTAGGATATGCCCCACCTCTAAATCCCATTCTTGAAAAACGTCGGTAATCCATGTCATGCATGCGTGCTCGTGAGATCGTGTGCATACTTGCATTTGGAATTAAATATGACAATTTGGGTAATTTACAAAGCATAGCATATCATGATTTGAACAAGTAATAAATCGCACATTTTGAGAAATGTAAGAAACACACTATCATATGCCCTAACAATTTCATGAATAATTAAACATGTATTCCCTTAATTTATCACTCATTTTATTCACCTTGGCATCTCATCAAACATAGCGTGTTCATTATTTATTAACCCTACAACATGCTTTTCTAGGTGGGTTTTACTCACATCACATATGTATGTTTATTATGGGTACAATGCCCTCCCCGTTCATCCATCACATCAATACACATGGCATCCAATCGCCCATATTCATCTCCATTCATCATTCACCATTCACCATTCACCATTCACCATTCACCATTCACAACCCTTCTCATAATACATGGATGTATAAAGGAACACAAGGAAAATAAAGGAAAAAAAGAACTATAACTAGGAGGGTAGCAAGAAGTACCGACCTTGAACAATGAGGAAGAAAACCCTTCCAAAAACGACCGTGTAGCTGCTGCCCTAGCTTGGATCACGAGCTCCTCGAATGCTTGAGCCTTGATCTTGAAGAAAACGGGCTTGGGGTTGATCTAGGGTCTTAACCCCTTTGATTTCTTCCAAATGAAAACCTAGGTTTTGGAAACCCTTCTCCTTTCTCTCTATCTCTCAAAAGACTCTAAGGGTTGTGTATGAACCCTCAAATGATCGGGCAAAGCCTTTAAGGTATAAGTGAAACACCCAAAAGACGAAAACACCCTTACTAAATTTTCTGCAAAAACGCGAGTACCGAGCGATCGGTGTTAATGACCGATCGATCGGTTGCCTACCGATCGATCGGTTAAAATTTCACTCTCTGGAAAATTTCCCCATACAAAATCTTGACCAGTCGATAGCCTCCGAGCGATCGGTTTTGGACCGATCGATCGCTCCATGGACCGAGCGATCGGTTGCCTGCAGGTCCAGACTGTTTTGGCCATATCTTTTGACTCGCTCGTCGGATTTTGACGATTCAACTTGCGTTGGGTTCGTACTTCGAAAAGGAACATTTCTGACGTTTTGGAATTTCCAATTTCTTCCTTATTTATTAATTATACCTCTTTAAAGGCAAAATGGCAACGAAAGTGTCATGCATTAAATGTGAAAAGGTCCGGGGCTCTACATCCTCCCCCCCTACAAAAATTTCGTCCTCGAAATTTAGACGCTACATGTATTACAAACCAAAAAGAAAATTACAAGTCATATACAAACTTATACAAAAACTCATTCAATTAATTCTGGGTACTTCGCTTTGACTTCGGCTTCACGCTCCCATGTAGCTTCTTCCCGAGCATGGTGTTGCCATTGCACTAGAACCAAAGGAATAGTTTTGTTGCGAAGCACTTGATCTCTCCGATCCAATATGTGAATCGGCTTCTCAACCAACGTGAGATCTTCTCGAATTTCCAACGGTTCCAATTCTAGTACATGCGAAGGGTCCGCAATGTACTTCCGAAGCATAGACACATGGAAAACGTTGTGAACTGCGGCCATATGAGGTGGGAGAGCTACCCTGTAAGCAACCTCACCAACTCGTGTGATAATCTCAAAAGGCCCTATATACCGAGGACTGAGCTTGCCTCGCTTTCCAAATCTCATGATCCCTTTACTAGGAGATACTTTCACAAAAACTTGATCCCCTACTTGAAATTCCAAGTCCCTACGGCGCGTGTCCGCATAACTTTTCTGGCGATCTTGAGTGGCTTTCAATCGATCCCGAATGATCTTAACTGTGTTTGCAGTTTGCTCAATCAACTCCGGACCAAGTACTTTCCTTTCTCCTACCTCATCCCAATAGAGAGGTGACCTACAACTTCGCCCATACAAGGCCTCAAATGGTGCCATTTGGATACTTGCCTGAAAGCTGTTATTATAGGCGAATTCAACCAAAGGTAAGTGCTCTTCCCAACTGCCTTTAAAATCCAGCATACAAGCCCGAAGCATGTCTTCTATAACTTGGTTCACCCTCTCAGTTTGTCCATCCGTCTGTGGATGAAAAGCAGTGCTGAAATCAAGTCGGGAACCCATAGCTTCCTGAAAACTCTTCCAGAATCTTGATGTGAATCTCGGATCCCGATCTGAGACAATACTAACTGGCACCCCATGTAGCCTAACAACTTCCTTGATATATAGTGCGGCTAACTGACTAGAGTTGAAGGTAGTACGGTAGGGTAAGAAATGAGCGGACTTTGTCAAACGATCCACTACTACCCATATCGCATCTGAGCCCCTTGCCGTCTTTGGTAAGCCAACTATGAAATCCATGGATATGTTCTCCCATTTCCACTCGGGAATTGGAAGGGACTGTAATAGACCTGCCGGCCGCATGTGCTCTGCCTTCACCTGTTGGCACACTAAGCATCGTGCTACATACTCCGCAACATCCCTCTTCATATTCCGCCACCAAAAGTGACTCTTGAGGTTCCGGTACATCTTTGTACCCCCAGGATGCACTGTGTACTTCGAACGATGTGCTTCGTCCATGATCTCTCGTCGAAGATCTGCATTGGCCGGAACACACAGCCTTCCTTTGAACGTTATAGCACCTCGGCTAGTGAGAGAAAAGTCTTCACTGCCCTTGGTAACTTCCTTGTCCCGGAAAGCTAACAATTCCGCATCCATGGCTTGATATTCTTGGATCAAATCTATAATGTACGGCCGAACCATAACATTTGCCAAGATAGGACTACGGACAGAGTCATTCACACTGATGTCCAGATTTGCCAAATCTTCAAGTAGCTTCCATTCTTGAACCAACATGTGTGCTAACAACCCCTGATGTCTTCTACTCAAAGCATCAGCCACTACATTTGCTTTACCCAGGTGGTATTGAATGGTACAATCATAGTCCTTCAAAAATTCCATCCAACGTCGTTGCCTTAAATTCAGCTCCTTTTGGGAAAAGAGATACTTGAGACTCTTGTGATCGGTAAACACATAGAACTCCACCCCATAAAGGTAATGACGCCAAATCTTAAGTGCAAACACGACCGCCGCAAGCTCCAAGTCGTGCATGGGATAATTCTTGTCATGCTCCTTCAATTGCCTTGATGCATAGGCAATGACCTTCTTATGTTGCATAAGCACACATCCAAGTCCAACGTGTGAGGCATCACTGTACACCTCATACCCAAGAGGTCCGGATGGCACTGTAAGGACTGGAGCTATAGTAAGCCTCTTCTTCAGTTCCGTGAAACTGATCTCACACTTGTCGCTCCAAACAAACTTCGCATTCTTCCTTGTCAGGTGAGTAAGCGGTGCTGCAAGGCTAGAGAAACCCTCTACGAATCTCCTGTAGTAGCCTGCCAGCCCAAGAAAGCTACGTATCTCAGTAACACTCTTGGGCCTCGCCCAACTCATAACAGCTTCTATCTTCTTCGGATCAATGGAGATGCCTTCCGCGGAAACAACGTGGCCTAGGAATGCTACCCTTTCCAACCAAAACTCACACTTGCTAATTTTGGCGTATAGCTTGTGCTCTCTTAACATTTCCAATGCAAGGCGAAGGTCGCGCACGTGATCTTCCCGTGTCTGGGAATAGACCAAAATGTCATCAACAAATACAATCTCGCACCGATCTAGGTATGGTCGGAACACCCGGTTCATCAAATCCATAAAGGCTACCGGCGCGTTCGTGAGACCAAAAGGCATCACCAAGAACTCATAGTGCCCATATCGAGTCCTGAAAGCAGTTTTGGGAACATCTTCCACCTTAATCTTTAACTGGTGATAACCCGATCGAAGATCTATCTTCAAAAAAAATCTTGCTCCCTTCAACTGATCGAACAAGTCGTCAATCCTAGGCAAGGGATACCTATTCTTTATAGTGACTTTGTTCAATTGACGGTAATCGACGCACATTCGCATCGAGCCATCTTTCTTCTTAACAAACAACACCGGGGCACCCCACGGTGAGACACTTGGTCGAATGAAACCAAGGCCTTGTAATTCCTCCAACTGAGTCTTTAACTCCTTGAGTTCAATCGGAGCCATTCTATACGGAGCCCTGAATATAGGAGTTGTGCCTGGTGCAAGCTCAATCACAAACTCAATCTCCCTGTCTGGAGGCAATCCTGGCAACTCCTCTGGAAATACATCCAGGAATTCACTCACAACTGGAATTGTCGATGAGTCCTTTGCCTCAGGGTTAGCTAAGCTCAACGCCGCAAAACGAGCGATATCTCTACCTTTCAACCCCCGAAAGTGAAATGGTTTTCCTTCTACCGGCTTGAAGAGTACCATCTTCTCAAAGCAAGCTACATGCCCATGATGTGTTGCTAACCAATCCATTCCCAATATAACATCAAAGTCTTGGAATCCAAGGACAATGAGATCAACCGCCAACTCTTGGCTTCCAACTTGGACCACACTATTTCTATACACTTTATCTGCCAATACTGTTTTGCCGAGGGGAGTCGAAATGGCTAACTCCGGTTCTAGCTGACTTGGCTCTACAGAAAAGCCTTCTGAAAAATTCGGCGAGACAAATGAATGAGTAGACCCGGTATCAATCAACACTCGAGCCAAATACTCATTGACTAGTAGGGTTCCTGAAATTTTAACTAGCGGAGTTAATCCATGCATCAACAGTGTATACATGTAGGTATATATACATATATAACATGCCAAGTATGTACACAATCAATGAATACTTAACAGTTTAATTTACGGATAATTAAATAAGCTACAACTGCGTACCTTGCACTACATCGTCAGATGCAAGTGCATCACCCTCTGTCAAGGCAAAAACTCGAGCTTGGTTTGCCTGGCGAGACTGAGGTGTAGACTGGGTAGTCTGAGATGACGCCTGATATGATCCTGCTGGGCGTGCTGGTGGACTAATCCCCTGAGACTGGCCTGGTAAATGCCGGCTAGGGCAATCCCTGATCATGTGGCCCTGGCGACCGCAATGATAACATCCACCAGATGCTCTTCGGCAATCTCCTACCGGATGCATTTTGCCGCATGAAGTGCAGACCTCATATGTGTAGGCCGGAGGGGCCGAAGGTGGTGTATACCTCGCTGCCTGAGGTGTAACTGGCCGAGGGGCCGGAAGAGCCTGAGGTCGAGGTGCCTGTGGCACGTACTGCCGTGGGGCTGGAGGCGCATAAGTCGGCCTCATCTGTGGTGCTGGCCATGTATACTGATAAGGACCAGTCCGGGCCCGCCTCTCTAAAGGTACCGAACCACTAGATTGGCCTCTCGCCAATTCTCTCTTCTTAGACACGGTCTCTAAATTGCTCTCAACCAACAAGGCCTTGTCTACCACTTCAGGGTAGGTAGCATGCCTGAAAATGGAAACCTTCTCCATAATAACATCCTTGAGCCCTTGCTCAAATCTTCTTGCCTTCATTGCCTCAGTAGCAACCATATGAGGCGCGAATCTCGACAACTCCGTGAACTTGGCCTCATAAGCGGCCACAGACATCGAACCTTGCTCAAGGTTGATGAATTCTCTCTCTTTCTTTTCCCGAGCTCCAACTGGGAAATACTTCTTATAGAACGTGTCCTTAAACTCCTCCCAAGTCCACGGTTGACCTTGCATGGTCAAGTCCCGTGTCCTCAATGCGGAAAACCACCAATGGTGGGCTTCGCCCTCTAGCATAAAAACTGCCCATGCCACTTTCTCTTCCTCTGTAGGAGTGAGCACCGCAAATATCTTCTCAACCTGGAGGATCCAAGCCTCCGCAGTAAGAGGGTCCACACTCCCGTGGAAGGATGGAGGCCTCAATCTCCGGAATGCCTCAACTCCAGCTGTACGATGTACTGGAGCTGCGGGCGGTGGAGTAGGTGCCGCCGACGATGGTATAGCTTGCCGAGCCGCCAGTATGGCGAGTGTCTCAGCAATAGAGCCTAAGACCTGGGAGAGGTCCGGCTGCTCATCCTCATCTCTGGAAGAAGATGAAGCTCTGGTGTGTGGTCCACGGCCCCGTGTGCCCCGCCTCATGACTAAAGTCCTGAGAACAATAGCACCACATGAGTCTCACTTGAAACCACAGTTTATTTCAATGTCGTTTCACAATAATTCACTTTTTAATAGTTGTATAATACTAATATACATCACATCAAGTCATCAGAGTATTCATCACATTATACTTATACTTTAGCGTTCTAGCATACCTAGGACCGTACTTGGTTAAAGCAACCATTTTAGACTAAGACTAAAGTTTAGTCTTAAACTTGGAACCAGACTCGTTCCCGACTCACTTCCTTCCTAACTTGTTTCCTAACATATGCTCTTGTCAAGCCGTGGTATAAGATTCTAAGTGACCCTAGAGACCTAAAGCCTAAGCTCTGATACCACTTCTGTCGCGCCCCAAAACCCACCCTAGGAGTTAGAGTGAACTTTGGACGACTAATCATGACTTGCTTGACAACCAACCTGCAAAACCCACAAAGCATATACCATAGAGGACAACATAGCGGAAACATAACTATAAAACACAGCGGAAGTCTAACCAAACCTCTATGAATATACATACGCAAATCCAAGTTATACAAAAAGTAACCAAAAGAAAGTGCGGACAGACCCGCCAAAATACATGAAAGTATATCTCTCATCTCACCCACAGCTATTCACTCAGAATCTACAACCACCTAATGGTAACCCTCTACGGGAGGTTCCTCCAAAGGCTCCTCGACGTACTCCTCCTCCACCCAAGGGCTCGGAGCACAGATATCAAATGGAGCAGCTGCTCCACCATCACCTGCCGACATAAGAAGTACGGCTGAGCATGGAATACTCAGCGGGTACTAAGCACTAACCAACAGTCATAGCATACAGATAGCATACATAAAGCAGGAACATGTCTTGTCTTCCATACCTCATTATATTCTATTGAGTATTCATGTCCCTACTAGCATCAGCTCTTCCATTGATTCTTCAATTGCAATTTTTTTTTGGAATAATTCGAATATCTCTAAAAGGAGACATTGGGTCAGTTGGAAAAAAATGTTCTCTTCCTCATACTGAAGGTGGTTTGGAATAAGGAAAATGTCAGAGTTTTCTTCAACTTTCAGAGTTAAACAGGCTTGAAATATTTATACCTCGGAAAGCCTCAGGGCTTGGTTCTATAAAGCTAAATATAGTGTCATTCATGTGTGGAATGCATTGCCTAACCGGGGAGCTTCAAAATTATGGAAAGATATTTGTGGAGTTTTTTAGTTTATGCTATCTAACTCTACTGTGCTTATTGGGAATGGCTCTTCAGTCAACTTTTGGTTTGATCATTGGTGTGGGAAAGATGCTCTTATTAACGATGCCATAACCCCTCCTTCTATTAGCCCAAATATTGGGAACATCCTTGATTCAGATGGTAACTGGAATCTTTCTCAGGTGAGTCACTTTTTGATGCCTTCTTCTATAGATAATATTAAATCTAGAGGGTTTGCTATCTCACATGAAAAAGATGTTTTTATCTGGAATAAGTCATCAGATGGAAAGTTTTCAGTAAAATCAGCTTGGGAATTTTTGAGGGAGAGAAATCCTTCTCATGCTTGGTATTCAGTTGTATGGCAACCTGTTGTTCCTTCTAAGATCCAGATATTTTGTTGGAAAATTATGAGTAATGCTATTCCAATTGATTCAGCTATTCAAGGTTTGGGTATTCCAATGGTTAGTAGATTTTGTTGTTGTGATAATGCCAGGATGGAAAATGCCTCTCATTTGTTTATTAAAAGTTATATTGCTATTAGGCTCTGGACTTTTTTCTCTAATTGTTGTCTCATTCCTATTTCTCCTCGAGATAATATTTTTTGTCGCATTAAGAGATTGTATCGAAGAGCTTCTTTTAGAAAAAATGTTCTTCTCCTCCTTGTTCCAGCTTTGATTTTATGGGAGATGCGGCTCGAGAGGTGTAGAAGAAAATATGATTCCAAGAAGAGAAGATATATTAGTCTGATGCACAATATTAAGAGAACAATTTTGGATATTGGTTCTTATTATACCAGAAATGATTTGGACTTGTCTCCCATTTTTGGAATGGTTCATCATATTCACTCTCCTTTTCGCCTAGTGTTAATCAAATTGTTGTGCCCTCCCAGAGGTAGAATGAAACTAAATGTTGATGGTGCTTCAAGAGGTAATCCAGGGATATCTAGTGGTGGAGGTGTTATCAGAGATTATAATGGAGATATCGTGGCTTGTTTTTTCTCCTTTTATGGTATTTGCAGTAATAACTCGGTGGAGGCTCACGCTCTTCTTGATGGCCTTTTGTTATGTCATCATCATGGGATTAGTAATATGGACATTGAGTCTAATTCTAAAATTCTGGTTGACACGTGGAATGGAAGAGGTACTCATTCTTGGCAGAATTGGTATAGGGATAGCAAGATAAAACCTCTTCTTCAGGATTGCTATTCCTTCAAGCATGTTTTTAGAGAAGCTAACAGTGTAGCGGATGGTCTAGCTAATCTTGGATGTGATCTGATGGAGTCTAAATCTATCTCTTCTTCTGACATTATTCCAGCTAAGATTATTTCATTAAATCTTATGGATAAAATGGGTACTGGCAATATCAGAATGGTTAAGATTTAAGCTTGTTTTAGTTTTTATTGTCGGATTGCAGGTGTCGCGCCCCAAAACCCACCCTAGGAGTTAGAGTGAACTTTGGACGACTAATCATGACTTGCTTGACAACCAACCTGCAAAACCCACAGAGCATATACCATAGAGGACAATATAGCGGAAACATAACTATAAAACACAGCGGAAGTCTAACCAAACCTCTATGAATATACATACGCAAATCCAAGTTATACAAAAAGTAACAAAAAGAAAGTGCGGACAGACCCGCCAAAATACGTGAAAGTATATCTCTCATCTCACCCACAGCTATTCACTCAGAATCTACAACCACCTAATGGTAACCCTCTACGGGAGGTTCCTCCAAAGGCTCCTCGACGTACTCCTCCTCCACCCAAGGGCTCGGAGCACAGATATCAAATGGAGCAGCTGCTCCGCCATCACCTGCCGACATAAGAAGTACGGCTGAGCATGGAATACTCAGCGGGTACTAAGCACTAACCAACAATCATAGCATACAGATAGCATACATAAAGCAGGAACAATTCTTATAAGTTAGAAGGAAACAATTCATATCATACAAGGAAGTAAAAGCAATTTATAATCATGCTTGTATTTCGTAGAAAGCCGTTAAAACCCTTGAAAACCTTGTGCACTTGACTTGATTGGAAATACCATTTCCGTGCTTGAAACTTGTCATGTTGTCTTATCTTATCATATCATGCGTGTCATGCCATGTCATGCTTGCTTGGAAAGTAAACTACTTGTGAGGGAAGGGAGACCCTTCTTCCTAAATGCCCATGCTTGTCATGTCATGTATCATGCTTGCTTGTTCGCAAAAGTAATCTACTTGTGAGGGAAGGGAGACCCTTCTTCCTAAATGCCCATGCTTGTCATGTCATGTATCATGCTTGCTTGTTCGGAAAAGTAATCTACTTGTGAGGGAAGGGAGACCCTTCTTCCTAAAATGCTCATGCTTGTCATGTCATGTCGTGTCATGTCATGCTTGTATCATGCTTGGAAGAGTAAACTACTTGTGAGGGAAGGGAGACCCTTCTTTCTAAATGCTCATGTCATGTCCTTTCACTTGTGAGATGTCCTTGTGAGATGTACTTGCGAGGGAAGGGCAACCCTTCTTATGATATGTATGTACTTGCGAGGGAAGGGAGACCCTTCTTATGATAATGCATGATTGACTTGTCCTTGCCAAAAGCGAGGTAAAACATATCATAGGATATGCCCCACCTCTAAATCCCATTCTTGAAAAACGTCGGTAATCCATGTCATGCATGCGTGCTCGTGAGATCGTGTGCATACTTGCATTTGGAATTAAATATGACAATTTGGGTAATTTACAAAGCATAGCATATCATGATTTGAACAAGTAATAAATCGCACATTTTGAGAAATGTAAGAAACACACTATCATATGCCCTAACAATTTCATGAATAATTAAATATGTATTCCCTTAATTTATCACTCATTTTATTCACCTTGGCATCTCATCAAACATAGCGTGTTCATTATTTATTAACCCTACAACATGCTTTTCTAGGTGGGTTTTACTCACATCACATATGTATGTTTATTATGGGTACAATGCCCTCCCCGTTCATCCATCACATCAATACACACGGCATCCAATCGCCCATATTCATCTCCATTCATCATTCACCATTCACCATTCACCATTCACAACCCATCTCATAATACATGGATGTATAAAGGAACACAAGGAAAATAAAGGAAAAGAAGAACTATAACTAGGAGGGTAGCAAGAAGTACCGACCTTGAACAATGAGGAAGAAAACCCTTCCAAAAACGACCGTGTAGCTACTGCCCTAGCTTGGATCACGAGCTCCTCGAATGCTTGAGCCTTGATCTTGAAGAAAACGGGCTTGGGGTTGATCTAGGGTCTTAACCCCTTTGATTTCTCCCAAATGAAAACCTAGGTTTTGGAAACCCTTCTCCTTTCTCTCTATCTCTCAAAAGACTCTAAGGGTTGTGTATGAACCCTCAAATGATCGGGCAAAGCCTTTAAGGTATAAGTGAAACGCCCAAAAGACGAAAACACCCTTACTAAATTTTCTGCAAAAACGCGAGTACAGAGCGATCGGTGTTAATGACCGATCGATCGGTTGCCTACCAATCGATCGGTTTCATAACCGAGCGATCGGTTAAAATTTCACTCTCTGGAAAATTTCCCCATACAAAATCTTGACCAGTCGATAGCCTCCGAGCGATCGGTTTTGGACCGATCGATCGCTCCATGGACCGAGCGATCGGTTGCCTGCAGGTTAAGACTGTTTTGGCCATATCTTTTGACTCGCTCGTCGGATTTCGACGATTCAACTTGCGTTGGGTTCGTACTTCGAAAAGGAACATTTCTGACATTTTGGAATTTCTGATTTCTTCCTTATTTATTAATTATACCTTTTTAAAGGCAAAATGGCAACGAAAGTGTCATGCATTAAATGTGAAAAGGTCCGGGGCTCTACATTTGAACCTTTGTGCTTTTGGTGATAGAAGGTCTACACCATTACTCCATCTTCTTACTCTTACTTCAAACAATTCCAAAGGAGATTCTAAAGCTTTGTGGGGATAGCGACAAGTATTTTTTCGGAGAAATCTCTACAAAGATTTCTGACGGTTCGAGTGGATTAAGCTTCACCGGGAACATCATTCACCGAGGTGATATGACTAAAACTCTTAGATAAGTTTGATGCTTTCTATGGTGTTAAGATCTAGGGGATTCAGTTTCCGCATAAATTTTATCCGGATCCCCCTACACAAAGAACCCATGTAAAGACCCATTGATAATAATGAGAAGTTTTGATTTTGAAGGCAGCCGTGTATGAGACTGATAAAATATGCACTGAAACCAAACTTCTTAAGCACTTCTAAGAGAAGAAAATTTCATTCCATACAATCATAAGCCTTGGCCATATCAAGCTTCATAATAAGGTTCCCTCCAAAAGTTTTCCTGTCTATATGGTTGACCATTTCTTGGGCTATAGTTATGTTATCAATGATGTTTCTGCCTTTGATAAAATCATGATGTTCCTCTGAAACAATGGTAGGGAGAATAGTCACAAGATGAACAACCAGAATCCTATAAAAAATCTTATAAAAGAAGTTGCATAAGCTGATAGGGCGATAGTCGGCAAAGGTAGCAGGATCATCCCGCTTGGCAATCAGAGCAATAGCTGTAGCATTGACCGACTTAGGAATAGTAGGATTGTGGAAGAAATAAATAACAGCCCTGAACAAATCATTTTGAATTATATCCCAACAAACCCTATAGAAGTGACCACTAAATCCATCAGGACCCGGAGCACTATATTCTGAGAGACTGAAAACTACCTGTTTGACCTCCTCCATAGAAGGAATGAAGAAAGGAAGCAGTTATGATTCTCTCATACCAACTGAGGAATATAGTTGAGCAAGCTATAATCAACAACATTGTTAGAAGAAGTTAAAAGATTCTGAAAGAAGGATACTGCTTCAATAGCAATGTCGTGCGGATTCTCAACCCAGTCACCCAAAGTATTCTTAACTTTGTGAATATTGTTCCTCCTTCTTCTCTGATTAACAACCGAGTGGAAAAAATTAGTATTATTGTCCCCATCTTTAAGCCATTTAATTTTGGTTTTTTGTTTCCTGAAAATCTCTTCTTGAACCAAAACCTATTGGAGCTCATCTTTAAGATTAGAAAGAGATTCTTCAGATCTAGTGCTCCAAGAGTCTTGCAAATTGATCTCGGTGTCACATATTTTATCCTCTAGCTCCTTTATACGAATATGAAGATAGCCAAAAGTTTCTTTGTTCCAAGTCTTGAGAGAGGTTTTAAGTCTCTTAAGCTTCAGAAAAAAAAAACAATAATAGAGTTAGCATAAACAGGAAAGGACCAAGATTCTTCAACTAACCTTTTGAAATCGGAGTGAAATGTCCACATCTGTTGGAATTTAAAATTAGAAGGTCCGCGAAGAATTCCACTATCAAACTTCAAAATAAGAGGAGCATGGTCCGAGTTGAGCCAGGATAAATGGGAGACCTGAGAAGATGGAAATTTAAGGCTCCAAGCTGCATTATAAAGGATCTGATCCAACCTAGCATAAATTCTGTTCAAACCCTGTTGGTTATTACACCAAGTATATTTATTACCAGAAAAGCCCCCATCTATAAGACCCATAGCATTTATGAAAGAGTTGAAGTCTTCATAGAAATAAAGTTGGGATCCCTACCACCCAATTTTTCGCCGGAATTGGAGATGACATTAAAGTCCTTGGCAAAAATCATAGGACCATTATAATCTGAAAGCAGAAGAGATAAATCATTCAATAAAACCAATCTCTCTTCATGTAAGCATTTGGTATAGACAAACCCGCATCTGAGTGTATCAAGACCATGAATGTTTACGTCGACAATAAGAGCTTGATAAAGGGAAGCATAGAGAGAGATTTAGCCAGTCTTTCCAAAGAACCCATATTTTCGGATGCGCTAAATACTCGGACATATTAAGCAGTTTGCTAAGCGGTTGAAGATTCTGATCAGGTTGCTTGGGTTCCATAATAGCTATCATAGAAATATTATATAACTCTATTAACTTTTTTAGCCTAGCTTTAGAAGCTAGGTTCCCAACACCTCTAATATTCCACGATAAAAAACTATTCATTGGAAACGGTAAGGTTTTCTTTCGTCGAAGGCGTCACAAGCGCTTTAGATGTAGAACCCCGGAACTCATTTTCCATTTAGTGAATAGTGTCTATGAATAGTGATTTTTGGCCAAAAGGTCTTCTATGTATTTTGTGTTTGATGATTGAATAAAAGAATTGAAAACCAAATTTGATGTGTTGTATGGGTGCTAAAGCCAAGGTGAAAGAGTGGAAGCACTCTAGGTGAGTCAAGGGAAGAGTGGGATCACTTTAAGTGGAAAAAAATGGGAAAAACAAAAGGATTCACCAAGTTCTGGTGAATCCCAGTCGATCACCCCTCAAAGTCGATCGATCGGCTGTCACGAAAAGGCCCAAAAAGGGCTAACAATGAATGGTAAGTAGGGCCGATCGACCACCCCTCAAGGCCAGTTGACCAACTGTAGGAAATGCCCAAAATGGGCTTTAGAGTACGGTTTTTCGCCTGGCCGATCAACCACCCCTCCTAGCCAGTCGACCGGGCTCCTGAGATTTTGCCCAGTTGGGCCATTTACACTGTTTCATTAAGGGTAGGATGGTCTTTTGACCTTCCTTTTTGTCTATAAATCCCCAACTTTTGTAGAATCCCAGAACCTAGTTCACTGTACTATGAACAATGTTAGTAAATAGTGCCCTTATATGGTGTATGTATAGGCCTAAAGCCCTTTCATTGTGTTCTTGGTATTATGGTGAGTCAAGTGAGGATTTTAGGTTTATGTCTTGAGTCCTAAAAATAGAGTATGAAGATACTCTAAGTGGGTAAAAGCAAGGGTATAAAATACCCTCTGTTAAATAGGTTGTAAGTGAATCGTGTGGTAAATAGTGCTAGTGCACGAGGCATAAAGATGTCGTGGCATCTCATGCATACTGGTGTAAATTCAATGATCACCTAGGTGGGTTACAAAACTATGGGGAATGAGTCATGAGGTGTGAGTAGGGTGTTGGACCCAAGGGAAAAGAGTGTGAAAGCACTCGAAATGTTTTAAGTGTTAAAGAGGTATGTCTTGGCATTACCCTCAACTTTAAGAAGCTCTAGTTTAGTCACTGTTGCTTAGAATCGAGTGATTCTTGAATTTTTGGAAAGATATTAGAACCCTCTTTGAGGTTCATGTTTACCATTTTTTCATATTTTGAGTCAGGGTTGAGTTAAAAGTTAGATTTCCAAGACTGAGTCTGCTGAAAATTTGGGATACTGAAATCCATTTCCAGACCAGTTATCTTTAGAGCCCATTTAGGCAAATAAAAACTTGGAATTAGGAATTATTTATTAGACACAAATTTTTTTTCCTTTGAATGATGAGTCCAACGCAAGTTGAATCATCAAAATCTGATAAACGAGTCAAAAGTTATGGCTAAAATACCAAAGCAGTAAAAATCTAAAAACGTTCTGTCAGAGTTACGAACGATCGTAAATACCCTACGACTGATCGTAGAAGAGCTATGAAAAATCGTAGGAAACCTACGAACGATTGTAGAGGCCCAAAAATTGGATAAAATCACTGTAAAACCTACGATCGATCGTAGAAGCCTACGAACGATCGTAGGCGCGCGAACCAAAATTTTTGTGCGAGTTTTTTTTAGGGTTTCAACCCCTTGGCCTATAAATAGGAGATGATTTGGGGGTTTTTGGGTTACCCTAAACCTAAAGAGAAACCTTAGTAGAGAAGGAAAAATATTTGAGGATTTTCAAGAGGAGGTTTTGGATTGGAGAAGAAGAGCACAAATCAAGCTTGGATCTCGCTCGCACGTGCCATTGGAGCTTGGATCTTAGCCTTGTACATGTGCAAATGCACTCTCCTAGCTTTGAATTTTATAAAACCTTTTCTAAATCAAGATAAAATCCTACGATTTGTGATGTGAGAAAGCTATGATGATGCTATGCTTTTAACTAATAAAGAAAAGAGGGTAATTAGTTAAATGTTCTATATGTTAGTATCCAAAGATGAAAAGCATGTTAAAAGACATAAGTTTTGGGGAAAAACAAAGGAGAAAAACCTTATTTTTGATGTAATTGTGAATAACATGGGTGAATTATGTTGAATATTGGCTATATGGCTATATGTAAAGTGTTTCCTTTATCCTACCATGTTATTTACAATTGCTACACGTATAGGTATCCAAAAGAAGAAGTATAAGTATATAAGATGTAATACAAGAATAGGAAGAGAAAAATAAAAGAAGCAAAAGAAGTATATGGAAAGTATAAGAGGCAAAAGAGGTTATAAGAAGTACAAGAAGTATATGTTGAAAGCTGACAGGGAGGCACGATAGCAGGCCACCTGAAAGGAAAATGGATACTGGCATCGGACTCCGATGATAGCAAGCCGCCTGGAAAGGAAATGGATACTAGTCGTCTACTCCGAAGGTAGCCAAAGGTGAGGATAACATTAGGCCACCCAGCTTATGTGGGTACAGGTACTAGTTGTCCGACTCCTGAGGTGTCAAATGATAAATACCAAGGTATTTTAAATACCTGTACATGAGAAGATAATAAAAGATGAAAACCAAGGTATTTTACATACCCCTATATGCAAAGATAAAAGATGATAAGAAGATGTTTTTCGATAGATTTTTTCGAGATATATGCACATGATATGATTTTGCTTTCCGCGCTCTGATTTCAGGAATGCATGTCAAATAGATTAAATTGTAATGTATATATGTTGTATTCCTGTTTATGACATTACTATCTAGTAGTTTGTATACGCGGGGTATTCAATACTCAGTTGTACATATTTATGTCGGCAGGTCCCTTCAACATCTATGGCGAGCGTCCTCAGGAACCTTGTGTCGAGGAAGAGTACGTTGAGGAGGAGGAGGAGACTTGGGGTAGTCTTCAGGAGTAGAGGGCTCAGGAGGAGCAGAGGGCCTTTGTTTGGTGGCCCTATCATGAGTGATGAGACAGAGAGACTTGTATATACATTTTGTTGAGTGAAGTTGTTCTCTCTTTATTTTGGGTTTTGTTTATAAACTTAGCTTACGATATTTTGGTTTTGTTTATAAACTTGGATTACGATATGTATAGAAAGAAAAAGTTTGTTCTGTTATCATATGTCTTATATGTTGTACATGATTTATATGTTGTATAGGATGGTTTGGTAATGACTTCACACGCCAAAGTATCCTAAATCCTAGGGGGCATTTTGGGTCGTGACAGGTTTGGTATCATAGCTTAGGCTCTAGATTCCCTCAGGCTGGGGTTGTTTTAATGTAGACATGCCTCCTTCAAGTTGGAGTATGCTTTAGTCTAGGCATTACAAAGGTATAGGCATAAGTGGTTCTTTGAGTTGAATTTAGAACTTAGATGAACTCGTTTATAGGTTGATACCTCGAGGGTATTAGGTCCGTATAGGAAATGGTATTCTAAGTATAGAGTACTTAATAGTCTTCATCTTAAACTGGTGGATACTTCAACCGACTTGATTCCTAGCTTCACTAAGTTATTTAGGAATCCCTATTGTGTGTATACTATATGTATTGTGTCACATCATGATATGATGATGAATCTATATGAGTTCATGTATCCCCATGACTAGTAAGAACCCTGAAAAAAAAATGTTGATAATAATAAATGAATAAATATGTATGTATAATTTTGGACAAACTCATGGATGTTTGATGTACGTTCTTAGATACAGATGCGCATGTTCTGCAACACGTTCTAGACTCAGTGCTCAGTCCAAAAGTTCTAGATACAGATGTGCATTTTCTGCATCATATTCTAGACCCAGTGCTCCGTCCAAAATGATAAACATATTATAAACTCCAAGGATAGTTTTCATCATACATAGCATCATCCATATCATGAGCATCATACATAACATGAGGATCATACATATCATAAGCATCATACACATTTCATATGCATTATATAGATCCTAGAAGCATCATACATGTCACAAAGGTTCAAAGGAAATTGCTTAAATAACTCAAGGGTGTAACCAACTCATTAGTCTTAACCTTAAGCCGGTTAATGTCTTAAGTATGTAATCGGTTAGTGTTTTTAACCAAGTTTTAGAACGTAGCTGCGCTAGGAAAACAAAGTGTATGCGATACTATTATGTGTATACCTTGATTGTATATGGTATGCTTAAATAGGGAAGATATGCTTGCTGAATTGTTATGTTCAAATAGCTTGGTTTTCCGTTAGACTGACGCCTCGCTATTGCCCTCAAGATTTGATCATGAGTCGTGGCAATCGAGGTAGAGGGTATCAGACCTGTAGCACCCCGGACTTTTCTATACTTAATGAATACCATTTTCGTAGCTAATTGACCTTCCTCATAGTCTAATTAATAAATAAGAGAGAAATCGGAAATTCTGAAATGTCAGAAATGTTCATTTTCGAAAGACGAACCCAACGCAAGTTGAATCGTCGAAATCCGACAAGCGAGTCAAAAAGATATGGTCAAAACAGTCCAGACCTACAGAGCACCGATCGCTCGGTCTAGTCAGCGATCGATCGGTAGCTATCGCACGGTCAAAGATTTTGTATGGGGAAATTTTCCAGAGAGTAGTTTTTGACCGGTCGCTTGGTCAGAGTACCGATCGCTCGGTAGGCAACCGATCAATCGGTCATAACCACTGATCGCTCGGTCCCCGTGTTTTGCAGAAAATTTTGTAAGGGCATTTTCATCTTTTGGGCGTTAAACCCTTTCTTCTTAAGGCTTGCCCGAGCATTTAGGGCTTCATTCACATACTTAGAGGATTTTGAGAGTTAGGGAGAGAGGAGAAGGAGACTCTAACCTAGGGTTTTGTTTTTGACGAGGAATCAAAGGGGGTTTAAGAACCCTAGATCTCCCAGCTCGTTTGGCTTCGATTTCAAGGCTCAAGCTCTTGTGGGACTCCTCCTCCAAGCTAGGGCAGCACCCACACACGATTTTTGAAAGGGGTTTCTTCCCCAACTCAAGTCTTCCTCAAGCAAGGGTTGTTCCCTACCCTTTTTGGAGCTTCAGTCAAGGTTCCTACCAAGATCAAGCCTTGATCTAAGGTTAGTACACCCTACTAACCTTTCCCTAGCAATAACCTAGGTTTTCTATTATAAATGGTGATTCTTTATATTATGCTTTCCTTCTCTATGCATTGTATTAACTCAACAAATATAAACAAGATAAGGGAAATGGAATGAATGTGTGGATGAGAGATTGGATGTGGCGATTGGATGCCAAATGTGTGATGTATGATATGTGTGGGTTGTGAGTTGGAAACGAAGGATGGGCATTGTACAAATAACAAACTTACCATTGTGTGATTGGATGGAAAATATGCAATTAAAATAAGGAGATGAACTACTAAGGAACAATGTATGTGATGTGTTTGACGAAATGCCTAAACTAGGAAATAATGATTTAAATGAAGAAATGGAAAGGGACCTTATGCATGTATTCTCATGAATGATGAATGGATTTAAATACCATGTCGATTAATCAAATTCTCATATGCATATATTGTGAATTGAATGGTGGTGTCATATCTCTCTTATTATCCTTACTCCATGATTGTCACGATTGACACGTACACGAGCACGCATGATAGCATGAACCGAGATTTCAAGAGCATATGCATATAATAACCAACAAGAAAATATTGCATGTCAAGGAGGTTGGTAGCCCAGGGAAATTCGGGTACTAGACTCTGGCTCACAAGAAAACCCCTAAAACACACATTGTCAAGGAGGTTGGTAGCCCAGGGACATTCGGGTACTAGCCTCTGGCTCACAAGAAAACTAAACAAGTAATAAAAATCACATATTGTCAAGGAGGTTGGTAGCCCAGGGACATTCGGGTACTAGCCTCTGGCTCACAAGAAAACCCTTCATATCAAGCATGAGTTTTGTCAGAGTTTTTGCATTCATGCACATCAAGATGATAATATTGCTCCATGTTTAATATTGTTTGATTCTATGATTTTACCCTTGCCTGGAATTGATGAGTGATATTGTATTACTCCTCGCATGTTTATTATTGTCATGGATAGCTAGTAGCTTGTACTCGCTGAGTATTCCATGCTCAGCCGTACTTTCATGTCGGCAGGTACTGAGGGAGCCCTCGACCCAGAGCCTTGGGTCGAGGAAGAGTATATCGATGAGAGAGAGCCGTCTATCCCACTACAGTCTCAGGCGGAACGAGACCTTGACGTGTGGCCAGACCTCGACTACTGTTGAGGGGAGAGTACGAGAGGGTCTTTTACGTATTTTGACATTTTGATAGGTGGGTCTGTCCACCTTAAACTTAGACATGTTTTGTATATATGTTAACTTGGAATACTATTTTGGAAATCTTAGAAGAAAAGAAAAAGTTAGTTTACACTTCCGCATTTATGTATAGCTTCCGGGCTCTGATTATCATTGTCTAGTACTGTAATTATCTTATTCATTACAGGATGGTTTGGCAGGTACGTATAGTCACACCTAAAGTATCCCTTAACTCCTAGGGGGTATTTTGGGCGCGACAGAGGTGGTATCAGAGCTCTAGGCATTAGAGTACCTAGGGTCGCGTAGTACTCGATACCATAATTGAACAAGGCATTAAGTGTTAGGAAAGAGTTGTATTCCAAGTATGGACTAACAAGTTAGTCCTAGTCAAAATAGGTTGAATCTCAACCAAACTTAGAGTCCTACGCTAGGAACACGGATTGTATGTATGATATTGTGTTGTATACCATGTGTGCATTAATTGTATTGTGCTTATCAAATATGCATGATGAATATGTATTGAGTGAAATGCGAAATTTGTACTAAATGCGTATCCAAGTTAGACTCATGTTGTATTGTCGTTCTCAGGAGAAATCATCAGATGCAATACCCGGGGTCGCGGGTACAAAACGAGGGGCAATGGAGGTGATGCTCCATCGGGTGATGACCAACCCGATTTTGCCCAAGCTTTTGCCTCAATAGCCGAGACTTTGGCTATGTTAGCAGTAAGGCAACCGGCTACTCCACCTAATGCCGCGCTTATACCGGCTCCTCCTAATCGAGCACAAGCCGGAATAGAGGCTTTTCGGAGGATGAGGCCTCCAACCTTTTGTGGGAGTATTGACCCGCTTGTTGCCGAAGGATGGATTCGGCAATTAGAAAAGATCTTCTCCGTGTTGGCGCCTACTGAGGCAGAGAGGGTTACTTGGGCCACCTTTATGCTTGAAGGCGAGGCCGACCATTGTTGGAAATCCGCACTTCAGACCCGAGAGTTGACCCGACAAGGTCAAGACTGGACTTGGGAGGAATTCTTGGACGTTTTTAACAAGAAGTACTTCCCGATCGGGATGAAAGAGAAGATGGAAGTGGAGTTCATTACCTTGGAGCAAGGTAGTATGTCCGTAGCCGCTTATGAAGCCAAGTTTTTGGAGCTATCCAGATTTGCTCCACATATGATAGCGACCGAGGCTATGAAAGCCTGAAAATTTGAGAGAGGATTGAAGGCCTACCTCAAGGACCGAGTCTCGATGTTTAGACATGAGACATACTCAGAAGTGGTGGACAAGCCACTTTTGGCCGAGTCGAACTCCGAGGAGTTCTTTAAAAGAAGAGGAATGGAGAAAGGACAGTCGAGTAGTTCAGGGGAGAAAAGAGCAAGGACTAGCTTGTATCAGTCCACAGGGCCGGCTCAGTCACAGAGGATATATTCGGCACCACAGGCTCCCCGCCCTTTTGCTCCACCGGCCTTTTGCCCGGCTACCTCATATGCTCCTCGCCCCGCAGTTACTCAGGCTATGGGATATGCTCCTTTCCCCTATTCGCATGATGTCTGCACTCTTTGTGGAAGGAGGCATCCAGTGGGAGATTGTTGGAGGATTACAGGAAGTTGCTTCCATTGTGGTGACCAGGGTCACATGGTTAGAGATTGTCCCCGACGTCATATGCCAGCTCAATCTCAGGGGAGCAGGCCCCCGATTAGGCAGACATCTCAGCCTAGCTCTTCTCAGGCTTCGAGGGCCTCACAGTCTACACGGCCTCCTCGCCCAGCCACACAGGGCCGAGTCTTCGCCCTGTCAGAGAGAGACGCACGTGCATCCGATGATGTCGTGCAAGGTACGCAAAAAATTTTGGAGTTTGAGTGGTGAAAATTTTCTATGGCTTGTTATGTGATTATTTACACTAGGGGTTACCCATGTATGATGCTAGTTATTATTTGAAATCTACTGATATTAGTTACTTAATCACACAGGCGCTTTATTAGTGAACGAGTGTCTTGCTTGAGTGTTGATAGACACAGGATCTACTCACTCTTTTGTCTCACCAAGTTTTACAAAGGGCTTTTTGACTGAGGCTACTCCGTTGGAGCGGGAGTTGACCATTTCAACTCCACTTGGCAAGTCAGTTGATACGGACAAGATATTCAGGGATAGTGTGGTTCAAGTGGGGGAGAATGAACTGTTAGCCGATCTCATCGTCCTAGACTTCCGAGACTTGGATTTCAATGTCATCCTAGGGATGGATTGGTTGGCAAACCATCACGGGCATGTTGCGTGTTTTGAAAAGATGGTGAACTTCAAGCCGGAAGGGGTTAAGCCTTTTCATTTCCGAGGATTAAGAGAGAGGGACATTGCTCACCTCGCAGCTTTGAGCATAGCAAACCCAGAGACACCGAACTCTTTGGCCATTCCGGTTGTGAGCGAGTTCTTAGATGTGTTTCCGGAAGAACTTTCTGGATTACCTCCTGATAGAGAGATTGAGTTCGCTATAGATCTTGCTCCGGGGACCGCTCCGATTTCAAGGGCACCGTATAGAATGGCCCCTATAGAGCTTGAAGAATTGAAGAAATAGATTGAGGAGTTACAACAACTTGGTTTCATCCAACCAAGTGTCTCGCCGTCGGGAGCTCCGGTTCTCTTTGTGAAGAAGAAAGACGGGTCAATGAGAATGTGTATAGACTACCGTCAGTTGATCAAGGTAACTATCAAGAATCATTATCCCTTGCCAAGGATAGACGACTTGTTTGACCAACTGAAGGAAGTGAGATTTTTCTCCAAGATTGATCTTAGATCGGGGTATCATCAGCTAAAGATCAAGTCGGAGGATGTTCCGAAGATGACTTTCAGGACTCGGTATGGGCATTACGAGTTCCTGGTCATGCCTTTTGGGCTGACGAATGCACCGGCGGCATTCATGGATTTGATGAATCGGGTGTTCCGATCATACTTGGATCGATGCATGATTGTGTTCATCGATGACATTTTGGTGTATTCCCAGACACGGGAAGATCACGCACGAGACCTCCGCCTCGCTCTAGAGATGTTGAGAGAGCATAGGCTATATGCCAAATTGAGCAAGTGTGAATTCTGGTTAGAGAAAGTGGCATTCCTAGGCCACGTAGTGTCGACCGAGGGTATTTCTGTAGACCCAACCAAGGTTGAGGCAGTCATGAGTTGGGAGAGGCCCAAGAGCGTCACGGAGATACGTAGTTTTCTCGGGTTGGCAGGCTATTACCGGAGATTTGTGGAGGGATTCTCCAGTTTGGCCGCACCTCTCACTTACTTGACGAGGAAAAATGCCAAGTTCAGTTGGAGTGACCGATGTGAAGTGAGTTTCGAAGAGTTGAAGAAGCGCCTCACCACGGCCCCCATCCTTACTGTGCCATCCGGACATGGTGGTTATGAAGTGTATAGTGATGCTTCGCACATCGGACTTGGGTGTGTCCTTATGCAGCACAAGAAAGTCATTGCCTATGCATCAAGGCAATTGAAGGAACATGAAAAGAATTACCCCACTCACGACTTAGAGCTCGCCGCGGTTGTGTTTGCATTGAAGATTTGGCGACATTATATTTATGGGGAACAATTTGAGGTATTCACAGATCATAAAAGCCTTAAGTATTTGTTTTCCTAGAAAGAGCTGAACCTGAGACAAAGAAGATGGGTAGAATTTTTGAAAGACTACGAGTGCTCCATTCAATACCACCCGGGCAAAGCGAATGTTGTAGCCGATGCTCTTAGCCGGAAAGCCACTGGACTTTTGGCGCATATGATGCTAAAGGAGTGGAGGTTGCTGGAGGATGCTTCCAACCTCGACATTAGTTTTAGTCTCCCTACCTTTGGGCCGGTAATGGCTAACATCACAGTTAGGCCTTTTATGCTGAGCATGATCCAGGAGTTGCAGGAAATGGATGCCGAGCTACTTTCTTACCGAGACAAGTCAGTTAAGAGTGGCAGCAAGGATTTTGCGGTGAGGGATGATGGGATTATCACTTTTAAGGGAAGAGTATGTATTCCAGCTGATGAGAAGCTTAAACGAGAAATATTATACGAGGCTCACCGGTCCAAGTACACCGTTCACCCCGGGGGTACCAAAATGTATAGGGACTTGAAGAAGCATTTTTGGTGGCGGAACATGAAGCGAGAAATAGCGGAGTATGTGTCTAAATGCTTGGTGTGCCAACGAGTCAAAGCCGAACACAGGAGACCGGCTGGACTTTTACAGTCCCTCCCCATTCCTGAGTGGAAATGGGAACATATCTCTATGGACTTCATTGTGGGGTTGCCAAAGACGGTTAGAAACTTTGATGCTATATGGGTCGTGGTCGACAGACTCACGAAGTCCGCCCATTTCTTACCATACTGGACTACATTCAACTCAAATCGGTTGGCTGCATTGTATATCAAAGAAATAGTTCGGTTGCACGGGGTGTCACGACCCAAAATACCCCCTAGTAGTTAGGATACTTTGGCGACGTGAACTCATAACCAAACCATCCTATATAACATATGAATCCTGTACAACATATAAAACCTGTGATAGCGGAAGCGTAATACTAATCTATACATGGTAGTGGAAGCGGACTACAAAATTTCTATCAATAGTATATGTCTCAGTTTATACATGACCCAAAATAAAGAGTGAACATACTCGCTCAACAAAATATATGTACATGTCTCTCCCTCTCGTCACTCATGATGGGGCCACCTAACAAAAGCCCTCTGCTCCTCCTGAGCCCTCTGCTGCTGAAGACTACCCCAAGTCTCCTCCTCCTCAACATACTCTTCCTCGACCCATGGTTCTTGAGGACGCTCGCCACAAATGTCGAAGGGACCTGCCGACATAATATGTACGGCTGAGCATGGAATACTCAGCGTATACAAACCACTAGATAGTAATATCGTAAACAAGAATACAACGTGTACATATCACAATCTAATCATCTCACATGCATTCCTGAAATCAGAGCGCGAAAAACAAAATCATATCATGTGCATATATCTCGGAAAATACTATCGGAAAACATCTTTTTATCATCTTTTGTCTTTTACATCTTCTTATCATCTTTTGTCGAAAACATCTTCTTATCATCTTGTACCTTTGCATATACGGGTATTTAAAATACTTAGCTTTTATCTTTTATTATCCTGTACGGGTATTTAAAATACCTTGGTATTCATCATTTGCTACCTCCGGAGTAGGACAACTAGTACCTGTACTCACGTAAGCTGGGTGGCCTAATGTTCTCCTCACCTTCGGCTACCTTAAGGGTAGACGACCAGTATCCATCTCCCTTCCGGGCGGCCTGCTATCATCGAAGTCCGATGCCAGTATCCCTTTCCCTTTCAGGCGGCCTACTATCGTCGCATCCCTGTCGGCTTTTTCCGTTTACTTTCCATCTTCTTGTATTTCTTGTAACATCTTGTGCTTCTTGTATTTTTCGTATGTATCTTGTGCTTCTTATACTTTTCCTTATACCGCTTGTGCTTCTTATACTTTTCCGTATACATCTTGTGCTTCTTGTACTATTCATTTGGTTCATTTACATCTTATACTTTTCGTGTGGTTCATTTGCATCTTATACTCTTCTTCTTCTTATTCTTGTATTGCATCTTATATACATGTATTTCTTCTTTTGGGATACCCATAATTTAGAAAAACTCGATCATGCATATGCATATGTGTCCGTATAGCAGTTGTGATATAACATGGTAGACATTAGGGAAAACCCTTTACATATGGTCATATGTCTCATACTCAACATAATTCATCCATCACCATAATCCATATACAATAACATCACACCATTCCAATCACATTTAAAATAAGGTTTTTCTACTTGTTCTTCCCAAAACTTGTTGCTTTTAACATGCTTTTCATCTTGGATACTAACATATAGAACAACTCAAAAATTATCATCTTTTATTTGTTGGTTGGAAGCATAACATCATCACATTTAATTCACACCATCATTCATGGGATTTTATCTTGATGTAGAAAGGGTTTCATGAAATCAATTGCTAGAAGAGTGTATTTTTACATATAAGAGGCTATATATAACTATACTTGTCAAGAAAATCATGCTTTTCATTAAGGGTTTATGAAATTAGAACCTAGTAGAGTGTATCTACCTTAGAGAAATCAATGAGTTTGACTCCCAATGGCTGGAACAAGCAAGAACAGTGAGTTCTTGGTTGGAAAACACCAAATGGAAAGGAAGAACTTGATCTTCCACAAGCTTGAACGATCACCAAGGTCCTCTCCTCCTTCTCCTCTTCAAATCCCTCAAAAACAATGCACAAAGGGTTTGTGAAACCCTAAGGCACGAACCCAGCCCTTTTATAGGCAAAGGGTGATGGTTAAAGTCTTAAATAACCTTAATGAAGAAAATCTGCGTATGACCGATCGATCGGTGGTATGGACCGAGAGATCGGTGGCTTACTGGTCGATCGGTGTTATGACCGAGAGATCGGTCAAAAACACACTCTCTGGAATTTTTCCCCATACAAAAAAGTTGACCGTGCGACAGCTATCGAGCGATCGGTAGTTGACCGATCGATCGTAGGTAATGACCGAGCGATCGGTCGACCCCTGTTTTGCTGAAAAACCTTGTTTACACCACTCGAATCTTCCCCAATGCACTTCCAACACTCTTTTATGCTTTCAACACATTCCCTAAGGACATATAGACCCATTGGAACATATACGCCATAATTCCAAACACATATATTAACATAAGACTCATAAGTGTACAAAACCACACTTGGGCACTATTCACACACTATTCATTCTTAGTGAAATGAAATTTTCGGGGTTCTACACGGGGTGCCTGTGAGCATTGTCTCAGATCGGGACCCAGATTTACCTCCAGGTTTTGGAAAAGCTTTCAGAATGCCATGGGTTACCGGTTAGACTTTAGCACGGCCTTCCATCCACAGACGGATGGGCAAACCGAGAGGGTGAATCAGGTGATAGAAGACATGCTCCGAGCTTGTATGCTGGACTTTAAAGGAAGTTGGAAAGATCACCTACCTTTGGTAGAATTCGCCTACAATAATAGCTATCAGGCAAGCATACAGATGGCACCTTTTGAGGCTTTATATGGGAGGAGTTGTAGATCCTCGTTGTATTGGGATAAAGTTGGGGAAAGGAAGGTGTTGGGTCCCGAATTAATTGAACAAACCGCGGATAGAGTCAAGCTTATCCGGGAGAGGTTGAAGACCGCACAAGATAGACAGAAGAGCTACGCCGACGACCGAAGGAGAGACCTTGAGTTTCGAGTTTGTGATTTTGTATTTGTTCGGGTTTCACCAACCAAGGGTGTTATGAGATTCGGAAAGAGAGGCAAACTCAGTCCGAGATATGTGGGCCCATTTGAGATCATTACTAGAGTCGGTGAGGTGGCTTACCGTGTTGCTTTGCCCGCTCATATGGCGGCGGTCCATAATGTATTCCATGTCTCTAAGCTTCGAAAGTACATCCCTGACCCTTTCCATGTCATAGAGCTTGACCCAGTGGAAATCCGAGAGGATCTTACACTAGTTGAGCAACCAGTGCAGATCTTGGATAGGCGAGATCAAGTCTTGCGCAACAAGACCATTCCCTTGGTCTTAGTGAGATGGCAACATCATTCAAGGGAGGAAGCTACATGGGAACGAGAAGCCGAAGTGCGGGAAAAGTATCCTTAGTTATTTGTTTAGGGCCTTGGCATTCCCTTATAATTGTAGCACCCCGGACTTTTCTATACTTAATGCATACCGTATAGATCGGTAGCTATCGCACGGTCAAAGATTTTGTATGGGGAAATTTTTCAGAGAGTAGTTTTTGACCGGTCGCTCGGTCAGAGTACCGATCGATCGGTCATAACCACCAATCGCTCGGTCCCCGTGTTTTACAGAAAATTTTATAAGGGCATTTTTGTCTTTTGGGCGTTAAACCCTTTCTTCTTAAGGCTTGCCCGAGCCTTTAGGGCTTCATTCACATACTTAGAGTGTCGCGACCCAAAATACCCCCTAGGAGTTAAGGGTACATTGACTCGTGACTGCCATATCATACCTCCAGTATGATACATAAGGCACACGTGGAAACCTGTCAGAGTACCTGAATATACATAGCGGAAATGAAATACAATGCACAGCGGGAAATAAAATACTAAACATAGCGGAAGCAAAATGAATACTCCTATAACTTGGCTCAAGTAAGAACCAACAAGTATACATGTGTGAGAAACCCAAAAGTGGAGTGGACAAACCCCACACTCACATAACAAAAGACACAAGTTCTAAGTCGGTCGATCAACAGAAATCGAAGTCACGACTCCTATCTAAAGCACCATCATCATGATAGTGATCCATGGAAGGCTCCGGGTCACGGTACTCTTCCTCGACCCAAGGTTCTTCGCCACACAAATCGAATGGAACCCGAGCACCTGCCGATCATAACAATATCGACTGAGCATGGAATACTCAGTGTATACAAACTAATAACAATAAAGCGGTTAGGCATGGAGCATACAAGACATGGAGAATGAAATCCGTAAATTCCTTAAAGCATGGAAACCGTGAAAACGTATGTGAGATAATATTCGAAACCAAAACTGTAACCGTGTGAGTCAATCGATAATCATAGCCTTATGAGTTCTTGTGAGTTCATGGAGTTACTTAGAGTCATTATGATCCGTAGAGACATAGACCATGGAGCAATAACCTTAGAGCATTTCCATAGAGCATAACCTTAGAGATCTTAGAGCATTTCATTGTGATCCGTGGAGCTTGTGAGACGATCTTAGAGCATTATCATAGAGTTTCCTTGTGAGCATGGTATGATCCTTAGAGCTTGTGAAACGATCTTAGAGAAATCATAGAGTTACTTAGAATCATTCATTATTCATCTTTTCGTGAAAAACCTTTGTTTGTACTTGGAGAAATCCATGGAAACCATCGGTTTATGCGAGACATGCGAGCATATGCACTTAATAAGAGAAATCATCGTATTTAAGCATAGAATCCCTTAGAGGTATTTTATCAACACTTAGAGTGCATCATAATAGTAACCTTCATCCAAGTATATAATCACACCTTTTCATACATAAAATCAATACATATAGATAGGGCATAGATAAGAAGAATCATAATTAGTAACTAGTAGGATTGCAAGATTGTAGTAGAGTGTATCTACCTTGGAGAAATCAATGAGTTTGACTCCCAATGGCTGGAACAAGCAAGAACAGTGAGTTCTTGGTTGGAAAACACCAAATGGAAAGGAAGAACTTGATCTTCCACAAGCTTGAACGATCACCAAGGTCCTCTCCTCCTTCCCTTCTTCAAATCCCTCAAAAACAATGCACAAAGGGTTTGTGAAACCCTAAGGCACGAACCCAGCCCTTTTATAGGCAAAGGGTGATGGTTAAAGTCTTAAACACCCTTAATGAAGAAAATCTGAGTATGACCGATCGATCGGTGGTATGGATCGAGCGATCGGTGGCTTACCGGTCGATCGGTGTTATGACCGAGAGATCGGTCAAAAACACATTCTCTGGAATTTTTCCTCATACAAAAAAGTTGACCGTGCGACAGCTATCGAGCGATCGGTAGTTGACCGATCGATCGCAGGTAATGACCGAGCGATCGGTCGACCCCTGCTTTGCTGAAAAACCTTGTTAACACCACTCGAATCTTCCCCAATGCACTTCCAACACTCTTTTATGAGTTTTGTCAGAGTTTTTGCATTCATGCACATCAAGATGATAATATTGCTCCATGTTTAATATTGTTTGATTCTATGATTTTACCCTTGCCTGGAATTGATGAGTGATATTGTACTACTCCTCGCATGTTTATTATTGTCATGGATAGCTAGTAGCTTGTACTCGCTGAGTATTCCATGCTCAACCGTACTTTCATGTCGGTAGGTACTGAGGGAGCCCTCGACCCAGAGCCTTGGGTCGAGGAAGAGTATATCGAGGAGAGAGAGCCGTCTATTCCACTGCAGTCTCAGGCGGATCGAGACCTTGACGTGTGGCCATACCTCGACTACTGTTGAGGGGAGAGTACGAGAGGGTCTTTTATGTATTTTGACATTTTGATAGGTGGGTCTGTCCACCTTAGACTTAGACATGTTTTGTATATATGTTAACTTGGAATACTATTTTGGAAATCTTAGAAGAAAAGAAAAAGTTAGTTTACACTTCTGCATTTATGTTTAGCTTCCGCGCTCTGATTATCATTGTCTAGTACTGTAATTATCTTATTCATTACAGGATGGTTTGGCAGGTACGTATAGTCACACCTAAAGTATCCCTTAACTCCTAGGGGGTATTTTGGGGCGCGACAAGACCCGAGGAAACGGAGGAGGTATTCCTATGGGAGATGAGCAACCGGATTTGACTCAAATCCTTGGGGCTATGGCAGCAACCATGACTAGGCTTGTAGACTGGATTGATGCTCCTGCTGCGGTTGTACCTGCACCTCCTCCTATACATCCCACAGCAGGACTTGAGGCATTCTGAAGACTGAGGCCTCCTACCTTCTATGAGACTACTGACCCCATGGTCGTAGAGGCATGAGTTATGTAGTTGGAGAAGACCTTCCGAGTTCTTCACTGCACGGACGAGCAGAGAGTCGACTGAGCTTCCTTCGTGATGGAAGGTGAAGCCGAGCATTGATGGAGGTCTACACTGAGGCAGAGGGATGCCACCAAGGCAGGGACACCATGGATATGGACAGAGTTCCTTGATGCTTCTTACGAGAAATATTTCCCCAGGTTCGTGAGGGAGTAGAAGGAGAGGGAGTTCATGTTCTTGTAACAAGGGGAGATGAGTGTGGTCGAGTACGAGGCCAGATTCATCGGACTCGCGAGATTTGCTCCACATCTGGTTGCATCTGAGGGCATGCGAGTTAGAAAGTTTGAATGTGGCTTGAGACCTTTCATTTGAGAGCGAGTTGCTATACATATCTGGCTCACAAGTTGTTTCGAGGGCACCAACATCTGGCTCACAAGACAAACATGACAAGACAAGACAAGCGTAACAAGACATGTATTATTCAAACAAGAACAAGACAAGAAAAGCATGATTTTCACGAGACAAGAACAAGACAAGAATAAGTTTTAAGCACAATAAGCAAGTTTTGAAAATATGAAAAGATAAGTTCAAGTACAAGCTATAAATTATGTACACATGATTATATGAGGTTTTGCACTTGGCTTTTCATGCTCATGAATGCATTGTTTAAATTTATGGTATATCATGAATTATATTATATCATTGTTAGCTAGTAGCTTGTGCTCGTTGAGTGTTTCAATACTCAGCCATACATTTTGATGTCGGTAGGTACACCATTTGATTATGTACTCTGGGTCCTTGGGTCGAGGAGGACTATAGTGAGGAGGAGCTATATGTAGAGCCGGCAACAGCGCCTCAGGTGGAGGCAAGAGATTTAGATAGTTGGCCCTATCCGGGTGACTACTGAGAGAGAGAGAGAGAGAGAGAAAAAAAAAAGTTTGAAGGTATTTGACCAAAAGTAAAAGAAAAATATTGAGTCAAATAAATTGGATAAAGGAGCACCAAAATGTAAAAAATCAGCATATTTGGATCTAACTAGGTTTGATTTCTCAGATTTATATCTCTGAGAGTCCCCTTAGTGGTTAATGTCATATCCTTGGAAATGGAAAGAAACCTTGATTTAGTATCTAGTCAGACCACAACTACACACATTCCTTGCAATACCTGTGTTTGTCTACTTGTATATTCCATACATACTTCATTGGGTGTTTTGTTTGTAAGTATGTGCAGGTGTAGGGTTACAGCAAACAGATCTTACACGACAAGAGCTTTAGTGTCTTCATTTAATTTTATTTGTCAATTGGTGTCATGTAATTGTGTTGGAGTCATGTAATGCCCTAATTCACCGTTTGATGTGTTTGGGTGAGTTTGAGTCAAGTCATGTACTTTAAGTTGGTTTTACCACGAAATTGCCAAAGGAGGAGATTGTAAATTCCTTGTTTTAGTGCTGGTATATTCCGTTGTCAAACAGTGATACCATGTTATTTTGTGACATTGCCTACAAGCGTCCAAGTCAAGTGAAGATGAAGACTATTAAGATAAGTTGAAGACATTTCGATTTTTATCTCCGTTTCACTCATAAGATGGTAAGTGACGTAGATACCATGTTACCTTAGGTAAAAATTGACTTAGAATAATCATATGGACCTTAGGTGACTAGATATGTAGCCCAAAAAGTGTTAGAGGTTCTTAAAAACTAAGGTTTCTTGTAAGAGCCATACCTCTCAAACTGTAGCTCCAATTTTGCTCCATAATATATCAATTCGACTATATCGAAAAGATCTACAACTTTTGTAAAGGAAGCAAGAGCAAAAAATGAGTTTTTCAAATTCGGTCGACCGAATCTTGTTTGGGTTGACCTAGTCCTCAACAGAAAATGTATGGGAAAAACGTCCAGAGAGCACCCAAGATCTAGGTAGACCCAAAGTGATAGTTGGGTTAACCCAATGCTTAAAAAAGCTCCTAAATCTATTTTTGGGTGTTTCTAAAACCTTGGTTTGGCTACCTCTATAGTTCACATAAACTTTGGGATTTACTCATCTCTTTCTCCTTTGTTAGTTATTCTAGAGATGCAAGGTTTTTCACTCTAATCTCTGAAAACTTGCATTATTTGATCCTCAAGCTTTTGATGGGATCACTCTAGAATTGTCCAAAACCCTAAAACCATTAACCCATTTTGGAAAGAACAAATTGGTCAAAGTGTTTCGGAGCCTTTGCGAGGAGATCGATCCGAGAAGGATCGTGCTTGTGTGATTTGGTCGGTGGAATTCGATGCCGTTATTGACGGTGATTGATCATGGAGATCGTGGTTGTCGAGACACAAGAGAAGAACAGGCTACTGCGGTAGATTGCGAGTCTTACGAGATCGTGATTACTTATTGAGGTGTGTAGGACTAGCCGTGGATCGATTTAGGAGACCTAACCATCCCCTTGAATTTGTGAGTTCTCAACTCAAACATTAGATTTGAGGTTCACCGGATTTTTCAAAAGAGTTAGACTCAATTTCAGCATGAAATTCTATAGATGCTGAGGAAAGCCACAAAACATCCCTTTCTATGTGACTGGATTTAGGTATAGAGTTCTGAACTCTATTCTCTAAATAAGACAAATTAGTAATTGGGGGAACCAAAATATTATCAGAACTTAAGAACATTAAATCCTAACCTTCATCAACATCATGGAGAGAGGTCCCGAAATAGGGAGTATGAGGAAAATTCTGCATCTGTCCTTTGAATCTCTTATCGCGTGAAGGAAGGCCAAAGGCTATAGGATTTGAAGTAGAGGATGTTGGAACTTTAACGAGAGCTTTATCCATATCTTGAGTGTGATCTGACTGGGCAGGCCTATTATTCTGAGCATGCATAGACGGAGTAATCGATCCATCTATATTACCTATGTTCGCTGCTTCTTTTGAAGTGGTTTGCTGTAATGGAGCTTGTTAGACATATATGCCCACGAAAGCCATTCTGGAATTGTATTTATCTACTTAATCAATAAATGCATATTTTACATTCATACATTGTCTTCTACATCAGATAATATATCAAAATGAGATTACTTTGTCCCTTAGGTAACATTATAGGAAAACCATACAATTGGTTAATAACTAATTGCTAAGGAGATATGGTTTTTCTGGTTCCTTGTAGACCTAAAATTGTTCTAAGTTAATCAGGATACATCTGGACAATGTATTCCTAAAAACTTACACATTGTTAGTTCCATATGATGGAGTGATGAATCTCAATCACTGAGAGAAGGGTCTCTTGACTAAGATGTGGATACAAGTAAGAAGTACTTATATTGCAACTGGATCGCTCAATGGATACCCTTAAAAATATATTATCTTTATATTTAGGGTTGTACATTTAGCAGATTTTCCTTAACCTGAGAAGTCGACATCTACTCTAGTATTTGCCTATATAGCTTTGATGTAGCCAATCATCGATGTCCAACACACCGGACTAAATACGAGCTCGTTGGGTTATGTACGCTATATTAGAAGAAGTGTGTGTACGCTCAACAAAGATTCCACTACTCTTACAGAGTAAATAATATTGAGTTGATACTGGTCAAAACCGGACTAGGTCCTTAGAATGATGCCCTAATGGGTCTTGAAAAACCTATAGTCAATCTAAGTAATTTGAGCTTTCAACCAACTGACCTTTGTGGACTTCTTACAAAATCACTCTAAACTCTAAGAAATAAACATTAAACCTTCTTGAGTCTTCATCTTCATCTTGGATCTGATATGGCTTTAGCTTTATGATCCTTCAAGAGTTCTTCATTTGGATTTGAGTGGAATGAGAGCTTCATTTTTATGACTTGGATCTTCAAGATCTTCAATTTGACTTCAAAGTGACCAATGGCTTGGCTTTGACTTGCTTCATGAATCTTGTTCATAGATGGACTTTTCATGCTTTTTCCATCGAATGGCTTGTTAAGGCTCTTGGTTAACTGAAATTCACTTAAACTCATAGAGACATTAGTAACACAAATATCATTTCATTATTGTGTTATCATCAAAATCAAGATGGATGCTTTAAGTAGAAACCTAAAAGCTAACAATTCACACTCCATCATTCATTCTCACTCATCCATAAAACCATAACCACAACATTCATACCCATCCATCATCATTTCCCTTCCATCCACAAACCATATTCATGTCATTAAATCCATCCATTACCATTTCCTTTCATCCACATTCAATATAAGAATATTCAATATCAAAATATAACATCCATCCTTTTCATCATGATTAGAAAAATCTCTTAAATAAATACAATAATCATTTCTAGCTTTATACAAAATAATCTTCCTATAATCATGTTAAACATTCGATAATCTTGCCTTAATCATCTTAAATCATCAATAATCGTGTCTTGATCATGCTTAATCATACAATAAAACATAATAGAGTTAGATTAGAGAGGATGCCAACCTTTGGGATCGTTCCCTTCGATCCAAATCGCTTGCAAGAGGCTTTGGGTTGATCTCCAAGGCAAACTTCTTCTTCTCCATGCAAGTTTCTTCTCCTCCAAGCCCAATCTCCTTTGAAACCCTAGGTTTTCCTCATTTTCTCTCCCAAATTAGGTTTAGAAACTCTTAGACCCTAAAACCCTTGAAATAGAAAGGCTATTTATATTCTAGGGGTTTAAAACCCTGATTTCCGTAAATTTAAAAAAAAATTGTTGCACGACTTACGATCGATCGTCTATTCAGTGCGATCGATCGTTGTTTACCTGGTGTGATCGATCGCAGATGAAACAGAAAATTCCCAACTTTTTAGGTTCAGGACAATCAATCGCCACATCAATGCAATCGATCGCACACAAAACAAAGGCTTACCCAAATTTCAGGTTCAGTAGGTTCCCCTGCGATCGATCGCAGGCTCTGTTTTCCGCTCTTTTATTCACTTAGGCATTTTGTAGAACCCGATCTTGATGGCATATGGCGACTAGTGTTGTGAATAGTATTTAAGGCTTAAAGCCTACTGTAATGCCTTGAATGGTTATTAATGATAATGAGAACCCTATTTTGATATGTTTCGGATGGATGATATGTTATGACATGTATTAAAGCCTTAAGAAAATATTTTTAAGTTTATGGGTGTGAGCATGGATTTTTAGCTCATGGGGGTTTTAAAGTCGCCACTTATTAATTCAGAAGGGATAAGTCCCCGGGTTATGGATAAGGTCTTGTGGTTTACATGAAATTCTAGGTAAGTGGTTCGGTTAAGGGGAGTGTGTGTGTGCACCGGAGTGGCTAAGTGCATGGTTTGGGCTTGGAGGCCAAGGGGGTTAGTCCGGTAGACTAAGGATTAGGCCCGGTAAGCCAAGGGTAAGCTCGGTAGGCTAAGAGATAATAAGCCTAGTAGGCCAAAGGTAAGTTCGGTAGACTAGGATTAGACTTGGTATGCCAAGGGTAAGCCCGGTAGGCTATGAGATTAGGCCAGGTAGGCCAAAAGGGATTTAAGCGGAGTTAAAGAGAGAGCTAACCATGGTTAAAAAATCCAAGATCAAGGTTTTTGGTCTTTTTGTAATTTTTTGAATGTTTTTAGGATTTTTTCAAACTTTCCAAAGGTTAAAAGAATTTAACCATGGTTAAATTTTAATCGGGATTGAGTTACCTTGAGTTAAGAGGTATGGTCTAGTCAGGGTGGGCCTAGATGGCTTGGCAGGACCTAGAATAGCCTCCTATCTGGTCTGGGCCCAATGCAAAGCCTAAATAACAGAAAGACAGGGAATGGCGGTAAAGAGATTACCGCCATTTCCAGTTCTTTATAAAACTAGAATGGCAGTGATCTGTTTACCGCAAATTCCAGGTATTTTTGGAATTGGTTTACGGGTCAGGGGAAATGGTCAAGGGTGAACCCATGGGGTCATGGACCCTCAAGGGTGGTTAGGGGACTCCTATGCGTCATGTGCCTATTGTGAGCCCTAGATCTGGTCTGAGATGGGCCCACAAGGGCCATCTTTGCTCTGCAATAGAAAACCCAAATGACAGTAGACTATTAATTGCCATTCTGGACAGTTTTCTTTTATGTTGATTTTAACCAAGGTTAAGCTACTATGGTTAGCCTGGAAGGACTAGGGTAAGAAGAGGGAAGTCCTAGGGACCAAGAACAGGCCCTGGAAAGGACCAGGGCCCACCCAAGAGGGGTCTACAGCTACTGTAATAGAGATGTCCAAGAATGGTGGTATTGTGTTTACCGTCATTCCTGATTTTTCCAAAAACTAAGTTTTCCCCCTGGGGTAGAACCAACCTGCTTCTAGGGGATCCCTCATGGACTGAGGATCCCCCAGAAGTCACAGGGGGGGTGTCAGGGATGTAGGGGGCCATTGAGGCCGAAACTTGAACCCTCAAGAAGGTCCCTATGCCTATGAAGAGATATGGGGACCTCTGTCCTTCGGTGTTCAGTACCAAAATAGAAATGAAAAGGACCCCTAGAGTAAGACCAGGGGCTGACAATGCTTAAATAGGAAAGAAAGGGGGGAGGGATGGGGTCCTACCCTTCTTAGCTTGGCTCCTTCAGTGGTGGAGGAGGCAGTGCACGGCGGTGGAAGACTAGGAGTGGCCTGAGGGTGATCCTTGGGTGCTTTAGGGTCTCCCCTTAGGTGGAGGATTGTATGAGGAGGATTGGTTTTGGTTTGGCAGAACTCCAATAGAGGTTCAACTTTGATTTTTTGGAATGAAATTCAAGCTTGAAGAGGGGTTGTATTTATAGGATTCAAGGGAATTAGGACAGTTTAGGGATATCCAAACAAGGTGTAGGACATGAGGGAGGCGGAGTTGGAGTGGCCAGGGGGTGCCAGACATAGTTTTGAAGCAAACACCAGGAATAGCGGTAATTCCAGTACCGCCATTCCTGATTTAGCCAAAAATAGAAATGACGGTAATAACATTACCGCCATTACTTGTCTTATACTAAAACAGGCGCAACCTAGTCACTATTGGTCTGGGTTTACTGTAGCTTTTTTCAAAAATGAAAATGGCGATAAAGATATTACCGTCATTCCCTGAATTTTCAAAAATTCACATGTGGGCCCTACACCAAAGACCATTTAGGGTTTGTGGGCCCATGCTTGGGGCCACAGGATGGTTTGGCTTCTGTTTTTGGGTTCCTAGGCTTAGAAATGGGCCTTGACTAGGGTCTTGACCTAAGGTTAACCTAGGGTTGGGTCTAGGGTTTGACTAGGGTTTTGACCTAGAGTTAGGCCTAAGGTTTGCTTAGGTTTGACTAGGGCTTGCCTAGGGTTAGGCCTAGGGTTTGCTTAGGTTTAACCTAGGATTTTCCAAGGATTAGGCCTAGGGTTAGAAGGTATTAACCATGGTTAAGACGGTTGACCATGATTAATAAGGGGTGTAAAAATTGGATGCTTACAGCTGCCCCTCTTTGCCGAAGAGTGCCAAGTTGGCAATTGAATGATAATGACTGGAATCATCTTATTTTTACACCAAGATTGGATTTTAGGGAATGATGATTTGTATGCATGTTGTGCTGGAGATATGAGCGAGTTGGGGGAAGAAATGGTTAGGGCCACTCATGCTGGAGATTAATGGATGTTTATGAAAGATGACATGTCCCAGAGGCACTAGCCGAAAAAGGCATCGCCTGGAGGCGACGACCAGATTGGTTGTTATGGTGTTACCCGGAAGTGTTTAGCCAAAATGAATGAAGGACACGTGGAGTGTCAGAAGGAGGACATGTAGGAGGTGTAGCAGTATGAAAAGTGAGTTGTCAATGTACACACAGGGGTGTCGAAGGGAGACATGCAGGAGGTATCCTAGTATGACGGGTTTATCAAGGGATACGCAGGAATTCGGGGACACACGAGGGTGTGATAGGGAGACATATAGTAGGTAATGTCGCAGTATGATGAGTTTGTCAAAGGGCACACAGGAAGTCAAGGACATGCGGGAGTGTCAAAGGGGGACATGTAAGAGGTATTGCCGTGGTGTGATGAGTTTGTCAAGGGGCACACAGGATATCGAGGACACACGGGGGTGTCACAAAAGAGGACATGTAGGAAGCAATTCCGCGGTATGACGAGTTTGTCAAAGGACACACAGGATGTCGAGGACACGTAGGGGTGTCGAAGAGGGACATGCAGAGGTTATGTCGCTGTATGACAAGTTTGCCAAGGGGCACATAGGATGTCGAGGACACACGGGGGTATCGAAAAGAGATGTGGTAACCGATCGTAGAATACTAACCCAAAGTTTGGCTTTGTCAATGCTTATGCACTTATGCTTCTTTTTTATGATTGCCTTTAAAAACCTTTCTTATGATCATTGAAATACATGCTTATGAGAAAACTTCGGTTCGTGCAAGTGTGCATGCTTATACGTAACAATAGGTGTTATCGTGGTCACAAGAATAATCAACATCATATAGTATTTCTACAATTCTGTAGACATGTGAGTTATTGAAGGAAACATACATAGCATTTCACTTAATATTTGCTAAATGGGGAAAATCCCCTAAATCATATCTTCATTTTCTTTATTTAGTCCTCATTCATGCATTTCATCAAACATATAGTATTTACATTTCTTAGGTCTTTTAACTCATTAATTCATAATCAACATTTCATTAAACATCACATATGTATTCATTATTTGTACAATGCCCATCCACATTTTCATCACACAACATCCATCACATTCTACTTGGCATCCATTCGCCTAAATCTCCATACATTCACCACGCATCCATAACATTTCCATTGATCTTCTTCTTTTAGGTTATATTATTAACTTCATGAAAATAACTCAAAACTTGATTCTACATACATCTTTAATAAAAGTATGTCGCCAACACAGAACTCAAGATCTCGTCTACGGGTGTCGGCATAGCTCTTTTGCCTATCTTGAGTCGTCTTCAGTCTTTCTCTGATGATCTTAACCTTATTAACGGTCTGCTCAATCAGTTCTGGGCCCAATATCTTTCTCTCTCCAACTTTATACCAATATAGGGGAGATCTACAACTTCGACCATACAAGGCCTCAAAAGGTGCTATTTGGATACTCGCCTAATAATTGTTATTGTAGGCGAACTCAACCAACGGAAAATGATCCTCCCAACTGCCTTTGAAATCCATAAGACAAGCTTAAAGCATTTCCTCTATAACTTGGTTCACCCTCTAGGTCTGTCCATCTGTTTGAGAATGAAAGGCAGTGCTAAAGTCCAAATGGGAACCCATAGTGCCCTGAAAGCTCTTCCAGAACCTAGAAGTGAATCTTGGATCCCTGTCTGAAACAATGCTCACTGGCACTCCGTGCAACCGAACCACTTCCTTGATATATAATGCCACTAGCTGGTTTACGTTGAACGTAGTCTGATAAGGCAAGAAATGGGCGGACTTTGTCAAACAATCAACCACTACCCAAATCACATCAGAGTTCTTCGCCATCCTTGGTAACCCAATGGTGAAGTCCATGGAGATGTTTTCCTATTTCCACTCAAGAATAGGAAAAGATTACAAAAGCCTTGCTAGCCTCATATGCTTGACCTTCACTTGTTGGCACAATAAGCATCTTGACACATACTCGGCAACTTCCCTCTTCATGTTCTGCCACCAATAATGCTTCTTCAGATTTTGGTACATCTTCGTACCACCAGGATGCACAATGTACTTGGACCGGTGAGCTTCATCTAAGATCTCGCTCTTCAACTCTGTATTTGTAGGGACACACAACCTTCCTTTAAATGTGATCGCTCCATTACTATTCACCGAGAACTCATCACTTCCCTTGCTAATCGCCTTATCTCTGTAAGCTAGTAGCTCTGCATCCGAATCTTGTAACTCTCGGATCCAAGCTAGGATATAAGGCTTGACTGTAAGATTAGCAATGACTGGCCCATAGGTGGGAATATTGAAACTGGTATCAAGGTTTGTCATGACCTTCAACATCTTCCACTCGTGAACCATCATGTGGGCTACAAGTCCAGTAGGCTTTCGGAAAGGCAATGGATCGAACATTCGTAGTCCTTTAAGAATTCCATCCATCGACGCTGTCGCATATTCATCTCCTTTTGGGAAAATAAATATTTTAAGCTTTTATGATCTATGAAAACATCAAACTCTTCCCCATAAAGGTAATGCCACCAAATCTTTAATGGGAATACCACAACAGCTAACTCCAAAACATGAGTAGGATAGTTCTTTTCAGGCTTCTTCAATTGCTGGGAAGCAAAGGCGATGACATTCCCGCGCTGCATAAGAACACATCCTAGCCCGATATTCGAGGCATCACTGTAAAGCACGAAACCACCACTCTTTGATGACACTGTGAGAACGGGGGCCGTAGTAAGCCTATTCTTCAACTCTACAAAGCTTGCTTCACACTTATCGCTCCAAGTGAACTTAGTGTTTTTCCTCGTCAAATACATGAGTGGTGCCGCTAAGCTGGAGAATCCCTCTATGAATCTTCTATAGTATCCTTCCAAACCGAGGAAGCTGCATATCTCAGTAACACTCCTGGGTCTCTCCCATTTCATCACCGCTTCTATCTTTGTTGGGTCTACTGAAATACCCTCGGTAAATACCACGTGGCCAAGGAACGTCACTTTATCCAACCAAAATTCGCACTTACTCAACTTAGCATACAATCTATGCTCTCGAAGAGTCTCAAGTGTAAGGCGAAAGTCTCGATCATGGTCCTCCCGTGTCGGGGAATACACTAAGATGTCATCCACAAAGAAAATAACATATCTGTCAAGACAACACTTGAACACCTGGTCATCAAATCCATGAATACTGCCGGTGCATTCGTTAGACCAAAAGGCATGACCAAGAACTCGTAGTGTCCGTACCGAGTCCTAAAGGCAGTCTTTGAAACATCTTCGGCCTTGATCTTCAACTGATGATAGCCGGATCGCAGATCAATCTTGGAGAAGAACCTTGCTCCCTTCAATTGATTGAATAAATTGTCTATCTGTGGCAATGGATAATGATTCTTGATCGTAACCTTGTTCAATTGTTTATAGTCGATGCACATCCTCATCGACCTATCCTTCTTCTTCACGAAGAGTACTGGAGCTCCCCATGATGAAACACTTGGTCAGATGAAACCAAGCTGTTGCAACTCTTCTATCTGCTCCTTCACTTCTTTTAGTTCAATTGGGGCCTTCCTATACGGAGTCTCAAAAATTGGAGCTGTTTCTGGAGCAAGCTCTATTGCAAACTCTATCTCCCTATCTGGAGGCAATCCTAGCAAGTCCTCGGAAAATACGTCCAAATACTCACTCACAATCGGAGTGGCTGAGGAGTCTCGTGCCTCCGGATTTGCAAGACTTAGAGCCGTTAGACGGGCTATATCTCTCCTTTGAAGTCCACGAAAGTGGAATGGCGTGACGTCGTCTGGCTTAAATTTCATCATCTTTTTAAAACAAGCCACGTGCCCGTGGTGTGCAGCTAGCCAATCCATCCCGAGAATAACATCGAAGTCCAAGTCCTAGAACTCAAGGATGATTAGATCGACTGGCAATTCATATTGTCTGACTTGAACTACACAATTCCGGTATCCTCGGTCTGTATCAACCGACTTGCCAAGCAGAGTCGAAATGGTTAACTCATTACGTAGGCAAATCGGCTCAGACGTAAAACCCTTGGCAAAGCTCGGTGACACAAAGGAATGTGTCGATCTCGTGTCGATCAACACACAAGCTAAACACTCGTTTACTAGCAAAATGCCTATGCATTGTAATTAGCTACATTAATAATTTTCAAGCAAAAACATGGATAGAGCTTAAGCAATATAATATACACATATGCAAGCCCATACTATTTACCACATCTATTCATACTTGAAAATTTTAGAATTTTGCGTACCTTGCACAACATCGTCCGATGCCTGTGCGTCCCTTTCGGTCAAGGCAAAGACCCGGCCCTGGTTTGCCCTACGAGGCTACTGTGTGGTCTGTGTGGGCCGTGCAGGTCTAGATGCAGAAGCTTTTGAAGACCCTTGCGGAATAGTCTACCGAACTAGGGGCTAGCTCCCCTGAGGTTAGGCCCGTGACTGTCGGCGTGGGCAATCCTTGATCATGTGGCCCTGTTCGCCACAATGGAAACATCCTCCAGATGCTCTTCGACACTCTCCAATCGGGTGTCTCCGACCACAATAGTCGCACTCCTCCAAAGATGAAGAGGATGACGGTGATACATATCTGGTGCCCTGAGAAAAAGCGGGGTGAGGTGCCTATGAAGTAGCAGGACGAGGTGCTGGCTATGCAAAAGGAGGCCTCTATGTGTGTGTAAGCCTAGGAGCTGGATATGGGGAAATCCTAGTCCTCTTCTCTGGTGGTGTCGTACCACTGGACTGACCCTTCTGCATGACTCTTCTGAAGCCACTCTCTCCTCTTAAGAAACTCTTCTGAATTCTTTTTGGCAATCCTTGCCTTCCCCACAATCTCTCTCTAAGACTCCACCTGAAGAATGAAGACTCGATCCTTAATGAAGGGCTTCAGCCCATTCTCAAATTTCCGAACTCGCATCTCCTCTGTCGTGATCAAGTGTGGTGCGAATCTGGACAACTCAACAAACTTGGCCTCATACTCAGCCACACTCATATCTCCTTGTACTAGAGACATGAACTCTATTTCCTTCTATTACCTGAAATTTTTGGGAAAGTATTGCCTATAGAAGGCATCAAGGAACTCTCCCCAAGAACATGGCTCTCTTGCTCCAACAGTGTCTCTCTGCCTCAATGTAGCTCTCCACCAATGATCGGCTTCTCCTTACATCATGAAGGCAGCCCAATCTACTCTCTGTTCACCCATGCAACGAAGAGCACGAAAGATCTACTCTACTTGCACAATCCATGCTTCTGCAACCATGGGATTTGTAGTCCCATAGAAGGTAGGTGGATGTAGCCTTCAGAACGCCTCTAGTCCTGAAGTGTGATGTAGAGGAGCTGGATGCACCAATGCCGTAGTAGTAGCAGGTTGTCGGGCTGCTAGCATGGTGATGGTTTCCACCAAAGTATTCAGCAACTGAGATATGTTGGGTTGTTCATCACCCAATGGCGCATCACTTCCGCTACCCCTTGTATTGTATTTGCGACCCCGAGCACCGCGTCTCATGATTGAATCCTGAGAGAGACAATACCACATGAGTCTAACTTGGATACACATATAACACTATTTCAACAATCATTTCCACAATCACTTAATATTGGTTAAGCTCCTAGCAATACACCCAAGCATACTTAGCACAATATAGCATACAATTTGTGTTCCTAGCACAGGACCCTAAGTTCGGTTAGGTTTCAACCGGTTATGGACTACGACTAACTTGTTAGTCTATAGTTGGAATACAACTCTTTTAAAATTACCCTAATGCCTTATTCAATCATGGTATCAGGTCTAAGTGACCCTATGGACGCTAATGCCTAGAACTTTGATACCACCTCTGTCGTGACCCAAAATACCCCCTAAGAGTTAGGGATATAACTGATACCAATCCATCCTGTAATAATACTCAAGGCATGAAATAATAGAATCTTAGATAATGCGGAAGCGTAAATCAAAGTGAGGAAGCGAAACTAAAATTTTCTTTTCTATATATAATCTGTATTCCAAGTTTGACCATACATAACCAAAATAAAGGTGGACATGCCCATCTATCAAAACACAAAATGTCCTCTTACTATCACTCTACTCAGCAATGGTCAAGAATGGCCACACATCTAGGTCTCTCTCCTCCTGTGGCTGCAATGGGATAGGCGGATCCCTTTCTTCTACATATTCCTCTTCAACCCATGGCTTCGAGTTGTAGGTATCGAATGGACCTACCGACATGAAATGTGCGGTTGAGCATGGAATACTCAGCGAGCACAAACTAATAGCTAACCATACTATAAAAATCATAATAGTTCATAACGGTACTTAAGGAACACAATTCTTAACCTTCATTCGTAAAACCCGTCATGGAAAACCTTTCATAAAAACTTATGCTTTTCTTGGAAATCAAACCATCTTATGCATGCTTATGAATTCTCATGAATGCTTATGAGCCTCGTGTATTCTTATGAGTTTTTGTGAGCTTTCGAGATCTTATAAATTTTCTTGTGAGCTTCGAGTTCTTGTGAGCTTACGAGTCCTTGTGAGCTTGTTCTTGTAAGCTTATGATCCTTGGAGACATATGCATGATCTTAGACTTGTGAAACTCTTAAAAGTTCTTGAAAAGCCTTGCGAGACTTATGATCCTTGGAGTTTATGCAAGATCCTTGTGAGCATGAGGTAACTGATCTTAGAATACCAACCCAAAGTTTGGCTTTGTTAATGCTTATGCACTTATGCTTCTTTCTTATGAATGCCTTTGAAAACCTTTCTTATGATCATTGAAATACATGCTTATGAGAAAACTTCGGTTCATGAAAGTGTGTGTGCTTATACGTAACAATAGGTGTTATCGTGATCACAAGAATAATCAACATCATATAGCATTTCTACAATTTTTATAGACATGTGAATTATTGAAGGAAACATACATAGCATTTCACTTAATATTTGCCAAATGGGGAAAATCCCCTAAATCATATCTTCATTTTCTTAATTTAGTCCTCATTCATGCATTTCATCAAACATGTAGTATTTACATTTCTTAGGTCTTTTAACTCATTAATTCATAATCAACATTTCATTAAACATCACATATGTATTCATTATTTGTACAATGCCCATCCACATTTTCATCACACAACATCCATCACATTCTACTTGACATCCATTCGCCTCAATCTCCATACATTCACCACGTATCCATAACATTTCCATTGATCTTCTTCTTTTAGGTTATATTATTAACTTCATGAAAATAACTCAAAACTTGATTCTACATACATCTTTAATAAAAGTATAGGGTAATACTAGGTTAACTATGAGAATGTACTAACCTTAAGGATCAACTCTTGATCTTGAAGGAAAACCCTCTTGATTTGGAATCCAAGCTTGAGGAGGGACCACCACCTTGGAATGGAAGGCTCCTTGCTTGATGGAGAAAGATCCAACCTTGATTGAGCTTCTCTTGATCTTCAATCCCAAACCCTTCTTGCAAAATCCCCAAATCTCTCTTCTCCTCTCAATACCACTTAGGTTTAGGTTAACTCCCAAAAACCCCCAAATGCTCCCTATTTATAGGCAAAGGGTTAAAATCCTTATTTTCGCGACTTAAAAAAAAAACAGAGTTCCGCGATGACGATCGTTGGCTTGGGACGATTGATTGTCCAGCTTCCCGAAAGTTGTCTAGATATCTGGGTTCCGGGCAATCGATCGTCAAGTTTGGGACGATCGATCATCCAAGTTCCAGTAGGTTGCCCAGGTTTTTGGACTCCGGACGATCGATCATCGTCTTGGGATGATCGATCGTAAGTGAATCTGAAAGTTGTCCAGTTTTTCCTCTACTGATGATCGATTGTCGTAATGCTGCGATCGATCGTCACTCCCCTTTTTTTTTCTCTATTTCAACTCCTTGGATCCCTTGGGGTGTTCCCAACCTTGTCCCCATCATCCTTTAGGGCACTAACCCCTATATATATAATACACCTAGTTCTTTACCATTCAATTTCTCATACAACACTCATTTCAATTACGTGAAAACTATTTAGCCAAGAAACACTATTTATTAGCCATGAAATAGTTCCAGGGTTCTACATTTCCGCTAGAGATTTTTTTTTTGCTCCACTAGGGAATTCTCCTCTTTGACAGAGGCTGACTTTTGGAGTTTTTCTCCATTTGAGATAGACTCACATGACGAGTTTGAGAGAGATTGACTCTATTGGGGAATGGTTCAAGGGAGGTTGTCTTCGAAAGTTCTATGTATGGGGGTAGATTCTGATGAGGAGAGAGTCTGGAGAGGTCGCCTCTATGGGGAGTCTCTAATTTTGAGAATGTTTCAACTTCTATTTTGGGTTTTCCTTTGATGAAAATGTTATAGCCTTGAGAGTTGACTCCGTTGGGGAAGTCGGAAAAGTTCTGACTCTGCTTGGGGAAAGTTTGACTCTGTGAGGGGAGATTCCGGAGAGGTTTTTATCCCTTTGAGAGATGATTTAGGAGATATCTTGATCTCATTGGTGGCTGCACCTGATTGTTAGGTTGCCTACGTACCCTTTGTAGGATCAGGTCATGACATAGTTCAGGAAAATACCGTAGAAGGCAAGGGAGGGTGTCCCTAAAAAGGTTATATGAAAGAAGGGTTGTTAGGCTCAAGGGTCTAACTAGCAGATTTCATTGATTTGAAAATGGTTTACATTGCTGGGGATAAAGAGGGTGCCAAGGATGGCCTCCTGTCATTTCTCGAAGAATCTACGAGTGCAAAGCACCTATCAAATGTAGACCCTAAGCGCAGTATCATTTGACTTTGTCCATGTTGACGGGCTCTGAGAGGTCTTCATCATCCATACGTCCAAGTCGATGGGCACCGTCGGAGAACTTGTCTCAGACGATGTATGGACCTTCGTAGTTAGGAGTGAACTTGCCCCTCAGGTCAGGGCAGTTTGGCAACATTTTCCAGAGAACCAGGTCACCAACTTCGATGCTTCAAGGCTTGACTTTCTTGTTGAATGCCCTAGCCATGCGCCTCTGGTAGGCTTGTGAATGATTGATAGCTTTCAGTTGCCTCTCTTCTATCAGATTCAGCTATTCATACCGGGCTTATACCCATTCTGCTTCTATTAGCACCCGGAGTGATGAAATTTATACTTTAATAGAGAGGACTACTTCCATATCATAAGCCAGGAAAAAATGGTGTTACCCTAATTGAGGTTTGGATGGATGTTCTGTAGGCCATGAGTGCATATAGGAGCATCTCATGCCAGGCAGAGTAATTGGTTGCTATCTTTTCTATGATTTTCTTCATGTTTTTGTTGGCAGCTTCAACTGCACCATTGGTCTATGGCCTGTATGTTCTGGAGTTGTGAAGCTGTATTTTGAACTTTTGACAAAGATCTATCATCTTACAATCTCGAATGGGACACCATATCAGAAGATCATGTCCTTCTTCAGAAAACACTGAACCACAGAGGCATTGGCATAAGAGGCTGGCTTGACCTATTTTGTGAAGCAATCGATTGCTACTAGGATGAATTGATGTCCAATGGATGCTTTCGGGGTTATGGGCCCCATGACTTCGATGCCCCAAGCTGAGAATGGCCAAGGAGCCGTGAGATTGTGTAGCCTAGTCGATGGTGCATTGAACCTGTCGGCATAGATTTGGAACTTGTGGCATTTCTGTATATGCTGGCAACAGTCAGATTCTATTGTGAACCAGTAGTAGCCCAGTCTGAGTACCTTCTTAGACAACATTAGCCCGTTCATGTGCGGGCCATAAGTTCCTCCGTGAACTTCCTTAACTACCTGTGCTGTTTCATGGGTATCAAGACATCTGAGCCAGATCATGCTTGGTGATCTCTTGCACAAGATTCCTCTTGAGAGGACAAACTGAATGACCAGTCTTCTGATTGCTCGACGGTTTGTTTTTGTGGCATCGAGTGAGAAGGTCCTATCCTCGAGATACTGCTTGATGTCTGTATACCAAGGCTTATTTTTGATACTTCTTCTATCTTGAGGCAGCAAGCAGGCTGATCCTATTGCTGAATCTGGATCGGCCAGAGCAGATGCCCCTAGGAATCTGTACTATGGAGGCAAGGGTGGCCAATGCATCAGCAAATCTGTTGTGGTTCCTGGACCTGTGACTGAAGGTGATTCTTCTGAACTGAGTGATCAGCACGTTGAGGTAGGCCAGGTATGCGACTAGTCTGGCTTCTCGGATGGCCCAAGATTCATTTGCCTGGCAGATTACCAAAGACGAGTTACCGTAGATGTCTATCTCTTCAATCCCGATGCCTAGGGCTTCTTTCAGTTTGGCTATGCATGTCTCATATTCTGCTTCGTTGCTTGAGCATCTGAATTTTAGCTTGACTGAGATGGGGAAGTGGGCTTCCTTGGATAAAATCAGGACTGCTCCTACCCCATGTCCATGACTGTTAACGGCTCTGTCAAAATACAACTCTCAGCCGAGGTATTCTTGTTCTTCCGTCTCTGTATACAGGATGACTTCATTTGGGAATTGATCATATACTGAAATGTAGTCCTATGTTGGGTTGTAGGCCAAGTGATCTATAATTGCCTGCCCCTTGATTGACTTCTGGGTCATGTACGTGATGTCAAATTCTGATAACATCATAAGCCATTGAGCTATCCTCCCAGTAGTGGCTGGCTTTTCCAGTAGGTACTTGAGTGGGTCCATTCGGGGGATTAGGATTGCTAGATAAGAAAGCAAATAGTACCACAGACACTGAGTAGCCCAGACCAGTGCTAGACAAGTTTTCTCAAGCGGGATGTACCTGTCTTCATACTCTAGCAGGCGCTTACTAATGTAGTAGATAGCTTGCTCTGTTCTGCCTATCTCGTCATGTTGTGCCAAGATGCAGCTCATGGAGGTTTCTTGTACTGAGATGTAGAGTAGTAGTGGTCATCCTGGCGTAGGAGGTACAAACACTGGAGGGTAGAGAAGATATTGGTTTATCTTGTCAAAGGCTTTCTGACACTCGTCTGTCTAGACTGTAAGTAAATTCTTCCCGAGAAGCTTGAAGATTGGCTCGTATATCGAAGTGAGCTGAGAGATGAATCCATTGATTTACTGAATTCTGCCCAAGAACCCGTGGATTTCCTTTTCAGTTTGGGGTGTTGGTATTTCGATGATCGCTCTGACTTTAGCTGGATCAATCTCAATGCCTCTTTTGCTGACTATGAAGCTAAGGAGCTTTCCTGATGAGGCTCCAAAGCCCCATTTGGCCAAATTCAGGTCGAACTCTCCGAGTCTATCACACAGTTGCTTCAGGTCTTCAGGGTGTTGCTTGGTAGTAGGTGATTGGACGATCATGTCATCCACTTACACTTCAGTTGTCTTGTGAATCATGTTATGGAATAGTGTCGTTATGGCCCTCTGATAGGTTGCCCCTGCATTCTTGAGTTCAAAGGGCATTACTTTGTAGCAGAATGTGATCCAATGTGTGATGAAAGAAGTTTTCTCCATGTCTTCTTCTACCATTCTGATCTTGTTGTATCTGGAGAAACCATCCATGAATGAGAGTGTCTCATGTCCTGCAGTGTTATCGACCAGAATGTCGATGTGCGGGAGAGGGAAGTTGCCTTTAGGGCTAGCCTTATTAAGATTTCGGTAGTCGATGCATATTCAGACCTTGTCATCCTTCTTAAGTACCGGCACAATGTTGGCTAACCACTCAGGGTAGGTTGTTACTGTTAGAAAGCCTGCTTTGATCTACTTCTCAACCTCTTCTTTGACTTTCTATGACTATTCGGGCCTCATCCGTCTCAGTTTCTGCTTAACTGGTCTCATCTCAGGGTTCAGGAGTAGTCTGTGTACCAACAATGCTAGGTCTAGGCCGGGTATGTCTGCATATGATCAGGCAAAGGCGTTACTATAACTCTTCAGAAAGTTGATCATGTCTGTTCTCTGCTGCGAGCTCATGGTTGTGCCGATCTTGACAAGCTAAGGGCTATCTTCAAATCTGAGATTTATGGTCTCGATGTCCTCAATGTTAGACTGTAATATCCTTTTACTGTGTTTTAGGAGGTCCAGAATTTCTTGAGGCGGTTCCACTTTCTACTCTTCGTCATACTCAACTTCCAAAAGTTCAAGAAGGGTTTCGGGGGTAGCCTTATCAGAGGTGAATTCCTGGAAAATCATTAAGCTTAGTTTAGCATGCTTTTTGTTATTTTTTATGGCTTCAGGACACTAGGACTTCCAGGGGAAGAGTTCGTGTGATTTCGTCATCAGCTGATTAAAATTTTTTATACAAAACATGATTTTGAGTCAAAATATCAGATTTTCATTGATAAAAACAGAGGACTGTTGTTTTACAAAAGTTGACTCAACAAAAAGAGGCCTACAGTGGCCGATATTTGGATTTTTTTAACAGGAGCAAAGAGAGATTAGAAGGAGGAGAGGAATGGTGCTTGGTCACTGCCTGATTGGACCAACTTGCCCTGTAACTTGCTTGCCCCGGCCCTGAATAGCCTCGATGGTGAGAGCCTCGGTCCACCAACGGATCAGTGGTTGGTGACTGGATGATGCCTCGGTGCTATTGGAGAAGGTGCAGACCTGCTCTCCCGCTGAATCTTCAGATACTGCGGCGTCTTCGACAATCAGCTCGTCAAACATCTGTGTCATGCTGAACACTTCTGCATCTGAAATCCCTGAAGACTCGGCATTGGGTAGGGGGTTTAATATTTTGGCAACTGGTGCAAGAGGGGTGTCAGTGTAGGCTTTGAATGTCCCTACTGGGAAGGTTACAGAGATGTGGGGTTGGGATTATGGTTTTGCCGACCGGCTACTCTTTTCGTATGCTTGGAGAGATAGTCCTCAAATTTGGGTTTGTATCCCAATCCGAAAGGTGGAGTGTAGCGAGGAGGTGTATATCTCTTTCTCATTCCCTGGTTTTTTACTCACAGGCCTAACCCTAGCTGGTAGTTTATTATGGCCATCATCCTGACAAATGGCGATACTGTCTCAATGCTTTACTCTTCTATCTGGGCGATAGAACTGACTTGTTCAAACTGGTATGTCATGAAGGCAGTGCCTTGCCCCAGCTCCATGTGGTCATCCTGAATGAATTTGATTCTCTAGTGGAGAGAGGAGGGAATGGCTCTGGCCACGTGGATCCACAGCCTCCCAAGGAGCAAAGTGAACGAGGTTGGCACATTCACGACTTGAAAGTTGGTAGTAAACTGAGCAAGTCTAACCCTAATGGTTAGGTCAATGTCGCTCATATTCTGCCTGGTTGAGTTTTCAAAAGCCCTAATGGTCATGGATCTCTTCTTCACTTAACTGAGGTCTAGACCCAGGCTTTACAGTGTAGAAAAAGTGTAGACGTTTAGGCCAGAACCGTTGTCGATTAGCACTAATTATAAGGTTATGTCCATGCACTGTACTGCAATGTAAAGAACTCGGGTATGATCCTTGTCGCCATCCGATATTTCTTCTTTTATAAAGGAGATGATTCTCGATTCTAGCACTTGCCCCACCATATGCCCCAGTTTCTCAGGCGTGATACTTGGTGTCACATTGGCGTTGTTAAATACTCGGAGTAACTGCTTCCGGTGATGCTCGGAAGTTAGGAGAAGACCCATGATGGAGATATGGGTTAGAGTTTTGCTCAGCTGCTGCGTGATATTGAACTCTTCTGCTTTTTCTAAGATTTTCAGTAGAACTGCTGAGTCTACTGCTTCTTTTTTTGAGTCTGATACCCTTGTTTTCTCTTTCTTTTTTACCGATTCAGCTACCGGTGGTTGGTATACTCAGCCAGATCGGGTGAGGTTAGCTATGCATTCATTCTCAATGATGAGAGAGTGAGGAGCGGGTATACGGTCAAGGTTGAAAGGCAGAGATAAGATGTAGGGGATTTGATGGGGCCAGAAGAGGTAGAGGCTGAGCTGGTGCTCTGGGCCAATTTCTTAGGCAAAGGATGGTGTAGATGATATGTTCTTTGTCTGGTTGAAGGACAGAGATCTGTACTAAAGACTGGATAGTCTGGATGTTTGACTAAGGGAAGGGGATTATGATGGGAGGTCGGTAAGAAGGTCTGATGATACCGTCATCCACTGCTGGTGCACTGGGTCTTGACTGCCCTGCCCCAGGCTCTTCCCACTCAATGAAATTCACTTGATTTTTATGTGGGGGCAGTGGTGCCTGGTTGATGCTAGTGTTCCTAGAGCTAGCTCAACATTTCCCTCATCCAAGAGATATTGGATAGCGCACTTTAGGCCAATGCCATAGTCAGTAGCATGACCTGAGCCTTGATGAAAGGCACAGTGATGATCGGCTCTGTAGTTTTTGTTCTGTTTATCAGGGATAAGAGACGAGTAGGACCTCTCAAGGTGAGAAGACCATGCTTGGTAAAAAAGTCCAATAACTGGCTGAGAGTGTATGGAAGAGGGGTGAAGTTTTTGGGGGGACGATTTTACCCCTAGTTTTGTCTGACTGGCCGGGTGTTTCCGGATGTTGGCAGAGACTGAGCGGCTGGAGCTGGCAATCTGATAGGTGCTACGGAAGCCACCATTTGCACATCTTCCTTCCTTCTCTAGTCCCTGGGACCGTTGTTCCTGCTGATTGGAGCTGTCGTTCTAGGGGGAGCAAGCCCTAAGTTGGAGTGAATAGCTCCACTCTAGATGGCCGTCTCAATGCGAGCACCCGTCTTGACGATAATGCCGAAGTCTACAACTGGTAGAGTTACCATCAAAGTGGAGTTGGGCTGCCTTAGGGGGCCCATAAACATGTTTACTAACTCCTACTTGGGGATCGGAGTAGGGATCTTTATCGTCATCTCCCTCCATCGGGTAGCGTATTCTAGGAAAGACTCATTGTTACACTGGTACATCTGTTCCAATTAGCTTCTCTGATACCAAAGCTTTTGGTTGAAAGAATATTGTTCTACAAAGATGTCCACGACGTCTTGCCAAGTCTTGACTCGCTGCTTGTCCACTGACATCCACTAAGTGAGGGTTCCTCCCTTTAGGCTCTCCTAGAAGTACTAGATAAGAAGAGGCTGGTTCTTGTTATGCTGGAGCATGTCCCCCAGATATAATTATAAATGTTACTTTAGGCAGCCTGTGCTATCGTACTTATCAAAGTCTAGCACTTTGAAACCTAGAGGAACAGCGTCCCCAGATGAGAATGTTAGATCCTCAAGAGATAGACTGGAACTGGTTTATGCTCCCTTCATGCGTCTAATCTCTTCTTTCATATGCTTGATCTCTTCATGCTGGTCCCTGAGGGATGGTGTAGGGTCTGAAGACGATGGCCTGTCCTGGTTGACATGGGAAGCCTTGGGTTGTTCTGCCCCATCAAACTGTCATATTATGTTTCACCTCTGCCTAGTGTAAGTCCTGGGTTAGGAATGATGATAGGAATAGGCTGTGGTTCCAGGCACGGTTGTTCAGGGGATTCTCCGTTAAGGTTTTTAATGGAGAGTTCATCGATTCAGACACCAATAAGAATCTTTAGGGATTTCAAAGCACTATCTAACTTGGCTTGCATGGCTGTGCTGTCTCTGTCGTAAGACTATAGGATCTCACTGGTTCTTTATTACTGATTGGAAGGTTCTACTATTGATTCTGACTGGCTTTCAGGAGAGGCGATGCTGGATGCTTCTTTCGTGATTGGCACCTCGGTCAGAACTGCTTTTAAGGTTGCTGTTTCTGCAAGAATTACAGTAATAGAGCGAGTCATGGGTCGGCTCATGCCACTGAAAAGAATACAATGGCTAAACATAAGTATGCATGATGTGCGAGAAAGAAGATGCTAGAAAGGATTTTTCGTTGATGCATGCTAGTGAGATACAAGACTGTGCGACTTAAGAAAAAAAAAGACTCGATCCTAGGCAAGTCCTTCAGGGATTATGAATTCAAGTGGCCGGGGTACACCGTTAAGGTCGATGATCTCAACATTTGTATTGTCAAGCTGCTCTTGGTAGAAGTTTAGTTGGGCCCTGATGACGGCTGTCTCTCTGGCGACGCCTCTGCATCTCTTTTGGAGAAATTGGACTGTCTGCTCGAGCTGCTCGACCTGTCCCTGCATTGCTTGAATTTCGCGGTTCCACTCCGCTTCCTGTTGCCTGAATGCTTGCTGGGTTTTCTGTAGTCTTCTCTCCTTCTCCTGGATCTGTAGCCGTTTCTACAAGAATATGTCTCTCCATGGAACCACTATTTCAGCTATGGGTATGGTTCCTTTTGACGGAGCTGAAACTGGTGTAGGCAGTTCCCTTGGTGTTGGCATACTAGATGGAATATCAGGATCTTTGTAGAGCCCCAAACTTTTTCACTCTTAATGCATGGCACTTTCATAGCTATTTTGCCTTTAATGTAGTACAATTAATAAATAAGGAAGAAATTGGAAATTCCGAAACATCAGAAATGTTCCTTTTCGAAGTACGAACCCAACGCAAGTTGAATCGTCGAAATCCGACGAGTGAGTCAAAAGATATGGCCAAAACAGTTTGGACCTATAGGCAACCGATCGCTCGGTCCATAGAGCGATCGATCAGTCGAAAACTGATCGATCGGTAGCTATCGACTGGTTGAAAAATTTGTATGGGGAAATTTTCCAGAGAGTTGATTTTTGGTCGAGAGCTCGGTCAATTCACCGATCGCTCGGTAGGCAACCGATCGATCGGTCATAAACACCGATCGCTCGGTCTTCGTGTTTTTGCAGAAATTTCATTAAGGGTATTTTCATCTTTTATGCGTTTCACTCATGCCTTAAAGGCCTTGCCCGAGCATTTGAGGGTTCATTCATAACACTTAGAGTATTTTGAGAGTTAGAGGAAGAGGAGAAGGGTTTCCAAACCTAGGGTTTGCTTTGGGGAGAAATCAAAGGGGTTTCAAGACCCACAATCACCTCAAGCTTGGATTGCTTCAAGATTCCGGTTCAAGCACGCGAGGAGCAATTCCCTCAAGCTAGGGCAGCATCTACGCGCACGTTTTGGAAGAGGATTCTTTCCCTCATTTGTCAAGGTCGGTACTTCTTGCTACCCTCCTAGTCATAGTTCCTCTTTTCCTCCATGTTTCTTTATTTCCCTTCATCTATACTTGTGCTATGAGTTGGGATGTGTGGATGTTATGAATGGAGATGGAATGGGCGATTGGATGCCAATGGTTGTGTTGTGATAATTGAAATGGGGAGGGCATTGTGTCCATAATGAACAAATATGTATGATGGAATTATAACCCACCTAGAAAAGCATGTTGTAGGGTTAACAAATAATGAACATACCATGTTTGATGGAATGCCAAGGTGAATAAAATGAATGATAAATTAAGGAAATGCATGCTTAAAGTTTATGGAAATTGTTAGGGCTTATGATAATGTGAATTCTTGTTTTCTTTAAAATGTCATAAATGCTTATTGTTTAAATTGCGACATGCTATATATTGTGTAATCTCCAATGTCATCTTTAAATTCCAATGCAAGTATGCACACGAATCCACGAGCATGGCATGCATGACATGAATTTACCGAGGCTTTCAAGAACGAGGTTGAGAGGTGGGACATATCCTACGATATGTTTTACCTCGCTTTTCACAAGGAAACAAGAACAAACATTCCACGAGGGGTCTCCCCTCACTCACAAGTGCATAGCATAAAGAAGGGCCTCCCTTCCCTCGCAAGTACATGCATCTCATAAAGAAGGGTCTCCCTTCCCTCTCAAGTGCATTGCATAAAAAAGGGTCTCCCTTCCCTCTCAAGTGCATCTCACAAGGATATCTCACAAGTGTATCTCACAAGCAAGCACGCTTGACACGCATGGCATGGCATGACACGTACGACACGCTCGACAAGATCAAGTAAGACAAACATGACAAGCTTTCAAGTACGAAAAGGATATTTCAAGTCAAGTCAAGCACACAATGATTTCAAGAGGTTTTATCGGTTTTTTTTTTTACGAAATGCAAGCATGAATATAAAATTGCTTTACCTCCTTATATGACATGAATTGTTCCCGTTTTACATATATGAATTGCTCCTACTTTATGTATTGCCATTTTTATGCTACGACTGTTGGTTAGTATTTGGTACCCGCTGAGTATTCTATGCTCAGCCGTACTTCTTATGTCGGCAGGTGATAGCGGAGCGGCTGCTCCATTCGATGTCTGTGCTCCGAGCCCATGGGTGGAGGAGGAGTACGTTGAGGAACCTTTAGAGGAACCTCCAGTCGAGGGTCACTATTAGATGGTAGTAGATTCTGAGTGATATAGCTGTCGGTGAGTTGAGAGAGATATATTCGTGTATTTTGGCGGGCATGTCCGCACTTTCTTGTGGTTTCCTTTTTATATAAACTTGGTTCATGTATGTATATACGTAGAGGTTTGTTAGACTTCCGCTGTGTTTTGTTATATGTTTCCGCTATTATTGTCCTCTATTGTATATGCTCTAGGTCTTTTGCAGGTTATTCTGGTCAAGCAAGTCATGCAAGTTATGATTAGTCATCCAAAGTTCACTCTAACTCCTAGGGTGGGTTTTGGGGCGCGACAATCTTCCACCCAAATGAGGTATGCTGAATCAGTAGGTGGTCCTGTTGTAACCACAAAGTCTGGCCACTGTTCTCTTCTGGAGCTTCATCAATCAGACTGGAAGCGACGAGTGAGGATTTCATAGTGCACTGTAAAGTGGACACAATCATTTCCCTACCGGTCTATCACTGGAATACGCTGAGGGAGTCCAAACTGAAGAAGCACTCGGAGTAGTACAAATATTGCTCAGCTGGTTAGACTGGCGAGGATCATGCATCATCTTCCCATTATGGTGATACGAGGTATCTTTTTTAGGACTAGCCACTCGTATTTCCATGTGATCTCGTTCTCTGAAAGGCTTTGGAGAATCTGGTAAAGAGTTCTGACATCTGTAGTCATAATTTGGCCCTGATTTTGAGAAATCTTCTTGGGTAGACTATAGGCATCACGGAGATCGACAGATACTGGGATGATTGTAGGCAGGTGTCCTACCAACCATAGGTGCAAGAGAGGTGCACTGGCATGGAAGATGCCCTTTCTACGGTCTACTTGTTGAGAGCCCTGAGAAGCTCTGTAAGGATGATAGGTACAACTATTCTAGAGTTGCGTATATCTTCAATAACCCCTACCAGTACTGAGTTGGTGAGGGTGCGGCATTTCAGGAATACCAACAGAGACATAAATATCAGTGCAAAGACGTTAAGATCCGAAAGTTCAGCTGTTACGATGTCAGGATTCCATTTGCGGCTGTACTAATCTTCAAGATATCTCACAGGTATCCGATCATAAGAGCCATTAGGACCATGCTGCAAGCAGGTAGGCTTGATATGCAAAAACCTTAAGAGATCTACCTGGTATGTTGTCTTGTAGTGTGGTACTATTGTTTTACCATCCATGGTTAAACCCAGAATGCGCTGGATCTCTTCCAGTGTTGGACACAGCTCATTCTTACCAAAACAAAACACCATGTATGATGAGTTCCAACATTGGATAGCAGCGTTCATGAGGCGCGGATCTGGTTCGACCATGGATAGGTCTAAGACGGACCCCAATTTATAGTACTTAGCTCAAGCGAGACGCTGACTCTGAGTAAGGGTTTTAATTGATTTCTGGAGGCTGTCATACATGCCACCTAAGAGGTCAAATGTACGGGCTGTGACGATTGACCCATTGACTTAACAATCCCTAAAGGACCTGTCATCTACCTGGACAAAGATAGACTTTGTGTGAGTGTACTATGTATGCAGATAAAAATGCAAAGATGATGATGCTTGTATTTTTTTTATTTTTTATTTTGATTGGGTGTGACAGGGCACATATGATCGATAGGGTAGTCAGACAGAGGTCCAGCACGCTTTACTCAGGTTGTTAGTAACCGGGGCCTATCAGGTCAAGGTTGGGGATAGAGCCTGTGAAGACCTGTCTGCCTAGGATTTGAATCCCATATGCAATGTCGGGTTGTAGTGGTTAATGTGTTTTATTACAAGCACAAGTATGGCTCATTAGATACCCCTGGGTGGGTGCTTATCGAGGTGAGAGTGCCTTGATAGTCAACCATGATTGAGGACAGATATAGGGTGCAAGCAGGTTAGGGCTTAGAGTATCCCTCCGGGTGGGCTGCTTGTAGACTATATCATAGCCTAGTCTATATGCTGAATGCTGGGGTAATGCAAGTGTTTTCCTAAAAGGATCAGGATCACTTAACACCGTATATGAGACTCACTGGTATAGAACATACCTGAAAATGGACGATTGGTGTAAGTGGGAGCATTCAGAATCCTTCCCTGAGGGTAATTACCTAACAGGCGTAATTCTGCGGACCTCCAAGAATTTTAAGCCTCTAACACTGAGAATGATCATCCAACAGTCATAAGCGTAATAAGCCTGTCTACTGGGTTTCATGGGTCATTACACTATTATGATATGTATGATATGCACAGTACACAATACACCCAAAGAGATAAAAGAATTCGTATTAGACTAAATACTTAGGCATTTGAACAAATTTGATTTTAATTTGCTTAAACCTAAGTTTCGGGTTGAACCTTAAATGAAGAAGTTCTCAAGCAGAGTCGCTAGAGTTGTAAGCACGAATTTTTAGCTCACGGGGGCTTTAGAGTTGCCACTTATTAATTCAGAAGCAATAAGTCCCCAAGTTATGGATAAGGTCTTATGGTTTACATGAAATTCTAGGTAAGAGGTTCGGTTAAGTCCTGGGGAAGGTGTTAGGCACCCTATGACTCCCATTTTGCAATGGTTACCTACTCCCTAGGTATAGGCTAAGTTAAAGTCAAAATGTTATTCAAATGCCTAAGTGTTTAGAGTATACTAACCTAATAAAGAAAAGCTAACTAGGGTCGAACCCGAGTTGGGTTGCCTAGGTACTCACAAGGGGTGAGATCAGACCGAGCGTGGTTCTGACACATGAGCACATACCAAGGTCAAGGGGACTGTGTATGTGCATTGGGGTGGCTAAGGGTCTAGCCCAGGGCTAGGGTTTGGCTGACCGGGTTGGTCAAGTGCATGGTTTGGGCCCAGAGGCTAAGGGTTAGTCCGATAGACTAAGGATTAGGCCCGGTAAGCCAAGGGTAAGCTCGATAGGCTAAGAAATAAGCCCAGTAGGCCAAAGGTAAGTCCGGTAGACTAGGATTAGGCCCGGTAGACCAAGGGTAAGCCCGGTAGGCTAAGAGATTAGGCCTGATAAGCTAAAAAGGATTTAACCAGAGTTAAAGAGAGAGTTAAACATGGTTAAGGATGTTAACCATGGTTAAAAGATCCAAGGTCAAGGTTTTTGGTCTTTTTGTAATTTTTTAATGTTTTTGAGATTTTTCCAAACTTTCCAAGGGGTAAAGGAATTTAACCATGGTTAAATTTTAATCGGGATTGAGTTAACCCCAGTTAAGAGGTAGGTCTGGTCAGGGTGGGCCCAGATGGCTTGGTAGGACCTAAAATGGTCTTCTACCTGGTCTGAGCCCTATGCAAAGCCCAAATAACAGAAAGACAGGGACTGGCGGTAAAGTGATTACCGTCATTTCCAGTTCTTTATAGAACTGGAATGGCGGTGATCTGTTTAGCGTCAATTCCAGGTATTTCTAGAACTGGTTTACAGGTCAGGAGGAATGGTCAAGGGTGAACCCATGGGGTCATGGACCCTCAAGGGTGGTTAGGGGACTCCCCTATGCATCCTGGGCCTGTTGTGAGCCCTGGACCTGGTCTGAGATTGGCCCATAGTGGCCATCTTTGCTCTGCAATAGAAAACCCAGAATGGCGGTAGACTGTTTACAGTCATTCTGGATAGTTTCCATTTATGGTGATTTTAACCATGGTTAAGCTACTGGGGTTAGCCTAGGAGGTAAGAAGAGGGAGGTCCTAGGGACCAAGAACAAGTCCTGAAATGGACCAAGGCCCACCTAAGAGGGGTCTACAGCTACTGTAATGGAGATGTTTAGGAATGGTGGTACTATCTTTACCGCAATTCCTGATTTTTCCAAAAACTAAGTTTTCCCCCAGGGGCAGAACCAGGCTGCTTCTAGGGGATCCCTCATGGACTAAGAGTCCCCTAGAAGTCACAGGGGGTGTCAGGCACGTAGGGGGCCATTGAAGCCAAAGCTTGAACCCTCAAGAGGGTTCCCATGCCTATGAAGAGGTAAGGGGACCTCTGTCCTTAGGTGCTCAATACCAAAATAAAAATGAAAAGGGCCCCTGGAGTAAGATCAGGGGCTTACAATTCTAAAGCAGGAAAGAAAAGGGGGTGGGTGGGGTCCTACCCTTCTAGCTTGGCTCCTTCAGTGGTAGGGGAGGCAGTGCACGGTGGTGGAAGACTAGGAGTGGCCTGAGGGTGATCCTTGGGTGCTCTAGGGTCTCCCCTTAGGTGGAGAATTGGATGAGGAGGGCTGGTTTTGGTTTGGCAGAACTCTAACAGAGGTTCAACTATGATTTTTTGGAATGGAATTCAAACTTGGGGAGGTGTTGTATTTATAGGATTCAAGAGACCTAGGGTAGTTTAGGGATATCCAAACAAAGTGCAGGACACGAGGGAGGTGGAGTTAGAGTGGCCAGGGGGTGCCAAACATAGTTTGAAGCAAACACCAGGAATAGTGATAATTCCAGTATCGTCATTCCTGATTTAGCCTAAAATAAAAATGATGGTAATAACATTAGCGTCATTACCTGTCTTATGCTAAAATAGGCCTAACCCAGTCACTATTGGTCTGGGTTTAGTGTAGCTTTTTCCAAAAATGGAAATCGAGGTAAAGATTCCCTGAATTTTCAAAAATTCGTATGTGGAACCCACACCAATGGCCATCTAGGGTTTGTGGACCCATGCTTGGGCCCGCAGGATGGTTTGGCTTCGGTTTTTGGGTTCCTAGGCTTAGAAATGGGCCTTGAGTGTCGCGACCCAAAATATCCCCTAAGAGTTAGAGATACTTTGAATCGTGACCGCCGTATCATACCTCCAATATGATACATAAGGCACGCAGGAAACCTGTCAGAGTACACAACATACATAGTGGAAACGATTTACAATGCACAGCGGAAGCAAAATATAACTAACATAGTGGAAGCCAAACACGGAACTAAATATTCCTATTACTTTGTCCAAGTGTGAACCAACAAAAAACAACTGTATATGTGTAACCAAGATGTGGAGTGGACAAGTCCCACTCTCACTTAACAAAATATCATGTATCTTTCTAAGTCGATCAAAAGAAATCGAAGTCACGACACCTATCTAACGAACCATCGTCCTGGTAGTGATCCATGGAAGGCTCCGGGTCGAAGTACTCTTCCTCTACCCAAGGCTCCGTACCACATAAGTCACATGGGACCCGAGCACCTGCTGATGATAACAAATATCGGCTGAGCGTGGAATACTCAGCGTATACAACTACTAACAATAAAGTAAAATTAGCATAGAGCATGCGAATTAAAAAGAATGAAATCTTTAAAACATGTCAAAGCGTGAAAACCATAAAATAACACATGTGATGAAATCCGAAACCAAAACCGTGTGAGTCAAGCGATAATCATAGCCTTGTGAGTTCTTAAAGTTCATAGAGTTCATGGAGTTACTTAGAGTCGTTTATGATCCGTAGAGACATAGAGCAATACCGTAGAGCATATCCATAGAGCAAAACATAGAGATCTTAAGAGCATTTGTATTCATGATCCTTAGAGCTTGTGAACTGATCTTAGACCTTATCATAGAGTTCTTGTGAGTTTAGTATAATCCTTTTAAGCTTGTGAACCGATCTTAGACAAATCATGGAGTTGCTTAGAATCATTCATATACGTCATTTGTTCGAAAACCCTTTTTGTAACATTGAGGAAATCCATGGAAAACATCGGTTCATGCGAGACATGCGAGCATATGAACATATGAGAGTAATATCATGTCTAAACACCCAAAAACCCTTAGAGGCATTTAATCAAACACTTCAGAGTGCATCATAGTGATAACTTACATCTAAGTATAAAATAACATTCCTTCACACCATAACAATCAAAAGATATATAGTATAAAAAGAGAAGAACAACATGTGGTAAGTAGTAGTATCACAAGATTGGTAGTAGAGTGTATCTACCTTGGTGAAATCAGTGATTTTGATTCCAAAAGCTTGGAACAAGTGAGAACCTTGAGTTCTTGTTAAGAAACACTAAAACAAGGAAGGATCTTGATCTCCCTTCAAGCTTGAGCAACAACCTAGCTTCTCCCTTCTTCTCCCTCTCAAAATCTCTCAAAATAGTGCACAAAGGGTTTTTGAAACCCTAAGGCACGAACAAGCCTTATATAGGCAAAGGGGAAATTGCTAAAATCTTAAACATCCTTAATGAAGAAAATCTGCATATGACCGATCGATCGGTGGTTGACCGAGTGATCGGTGGTTTCAATCGGGTGATCGGTTGAAAACACCCTTTCTGGAATTTTTCCCCATAAAAATAAGTTAAGCAGTCGATAGCTTCCGAGCGATCGGTTTAAGACCTGTCGATCGGAGGTTAGCACCAAGTGATCGGTGGCCCCTATTTTGCTGCAAAACCCTATTTTCACTACTTGGATCATCTCCAATCCCATTTCCAACACTTTTAATGCTTAAATCACACTCCTTAAGGATATATAGACCTATTAAAACATGCACATCATATATACAACCACATATATTAGCATAAAGCCCATTAGTGTACAACTCTACACTTGAGCACTATTCACACACTATTCACACTTAGTGAACTAAAGATTCGGGGTTCTACATTGAGCCCTAGAGCCTTGATCTAAGGTTAACCTAGGCTTAGGCCTAGGGTTTGACTAGGGTTGACTAGGGTTTTGACCTAGAGTTAGGCCTAGGGTTTGCTTAGGATTTACTAGGGCTGACCTAGGGTTTGCCTAGGGTTAGGCCTAAAGTTTACTTAGGTTTGACCTAGGGTTTGCCTAGAAATAGGCCTACGATTAGAGGGTATTAATCATGATTAAGATGGTTAACCATGATTTACAAGGGGTGTAAAAATTTGGTGCTTACAATGGGTGTTTGGGATAAAGGAGTAAGAGTATAAATTACTCTTAAGTGTCAACAAGGGTTATGTCTTAACATACCCTCAACTTTAGGGAACTCTAGTTTTGTCACCGTTGATTGGAATTGAATGATTCTTAAACCATTAGAAAGTTATTGAAACCCTCTTCGAGGTTCATGTTTATCATTTTTCCAGATTTTTAGTCGAAGATAGGTTAAATGTTGGATTTCTGAAATCGGGTCTGCTAAATCTGGGTTGCTGAAATCCATTCCAGACCAGTCAGCTTTACGCAAGTTGAATCGTCAAAATCTAATAAGCGAGTTAAACGTTATGGTCGAAATACCGAAGCGGGAAAAACTCAAGACAGTCAAAGTTCCTAGACATCGACGTTTGGGCATAAATGAATGTGAAAACCAACCTAAACATCGAAGTTTGTGACCCAGATGTCGATGCCTTGCCCAAACGTCGACGTGGACTTGCCTGGACACTAAAAATGGGTTTTTTTAAGGGGTTTAAGCGTGATTTTTCAAACTAACACTATAAATACTCAATTTTCATGGAATTAAAGGTTTTAACACTTTGAGAAACATCTTTTGAGAGGAAAAGGGAGAGATCTAGGGTTTCTAAAGGGGGTTTTCATTTGAGATCAAGAGGAGCACGATTCTTGCATCCTAAGGCTTGGATCTTCTTCCTAAAAGCTTGGTTCTTCTTCTTCAAGCACGATTTCACTTCTCCAAGCTTCTTAACCATCTCAAGGCTTAAAGATTAAAGGGATTTCGACTTTTCTAAGGTAAGAACATTCTACTATCTAGCTTTGTTATTATCCCAAGATTGAAAAGAGGATTGAATGTGTGATTTTGAATAACATTTGTAAATACACTCTCCTATCTAGCTTTGTGATAATCCAAGTCATAGATTGTGGATTTTAATGGAGATTTCTCAAGAGTAAGGGTAACTACACCCTACTAACTAACTTGTTGTAATTTTATAAGTAAATACACTTGTTCTCTCATATTGCTAGGATTCAACCTAGAAATAACGGTTTAAATTTTGGGATTTCCTCAGGCTCAATGATAAATCTATATTTGGGATATTATCTTTAAAAAAATATGTGATGTGAGTATGATGTTGATGAAATAGGCTTAATGGTCAAGATTATTGTGATGAAATCAACGAATGAAGATATTCCATGTTTTTAGGATTTTTCAGAGTGTACTATGATGTTAATAGGTCTTTTATGAACATGTATGGAATGGTTAAAGTTTCCTAAGTATATTGTGATGCTCACAAGCACTCTACACACTCTATGTTTTACATGACCGAGGTTTTCTCATAAGCACTATGCTAAGTAAATCATGCATATGATACACATTTTTTAGAAAACTAAGGTATATAGTCGTATAGGTGTATGCTATTGAATGAAATGGAATGAAATTGGGTTTCAATTATGTATGATGGTTTCCTCACCTACCATGATAGCATAATCAAGATTTTTTTTTAAGAATATGGAAAATGATAGTTTTACCTTAAAGTAAGCTTAGAATTATGGTTTGACGAAATAGGCTAAGTGGCCATGTATATATGTTATGCCATCTTCATAAATGAAATTCCATGTTTTCTTTCGATGTTTTAACTACTCTCTAAGATTTCCATGATGCTCACAAGCACACTATGCACATGTACGACTGAGGTTCCTCGTATGTACGGGTATCGAAGAATTATAAGAAAGTTCATAAGATAAGAAGAAAATGAATTTACAAGTAAAGCTCATAAGGATGTTCTTAAAGAAGAAAAAGGAAAATACATAAAGGATGAAAAGAAAGCTCATAAGGAACAATTGGAAACTCATAAAATAAGAATAAAATGGTCACAAGAGGAAACTCACAAGAATATGAAAGGATGTTAATGTACTAAGACTAGGTACGGGCATTAACATCTGTTCCTAAGTATGAGAGGATACTGATATACTAAGACCAAGTACGGGTGCTACCATCTGTGTCTAAGAAAAATGAAAAGCATGAAAGGATACTAGTGTACTAAGATCAGGTACGGGCACTAGTATATGTTTCCAAGATAAGTAAGAAATGATGTTAATGTACTGAGACCAAGTACGGGCATTAACATCTATTTCCAAGTAAGTATGAGAGGACACTAGTATACTAAGACCAGGTACGGATACTAGTGTCTGTCTCTAAGAAAAATAAAGAATATGAAATGATGCTAGTGTACTATGACTAGGTATGGGTAGTATCTGTTTTCAAGATAAGTATGAAAGGATGTTTAGTATACTATGACCACGTACGGGCACTATCATCTATTTCTATGCAAGCAAAATCATAAGAAACTCACAAGCAAGTTAATAAGAATATGAAATGATACTAGTGTACTATGACTAGGTACAAGCACTAGTATTTGTTCATAAATAAGCAAGAGATGATGCTAGTATACTATGACCAGGTACGGGTACTAGCATCTGTCTCAAAATAAGTACAAGATAAGTGAAAAGAATGATCTCATAAGCTAAGAACTTCATAAGATGTATAAGAAACTCACAAGATATTTGAAATACGTTTTGTTAAAGCATAAACTTAAAGTATGATTTTTGAGATTATGCAATTGTTATCTTGTCTTAACTTCTACACTTTGATTATGTATATGTTATGATGAACTGTATCTTGTATGGCATATTAATGTATTATAACATGGTTAGTTAGTAGTTTGTATACGCTAAGTATTCAATACTTAGCTGAACTGTTATTTTGGTAGGTTCCAAGTGGGATGATCGTGTTGTAGAACCAAGGGTCCAGCAGGAGCTTGCTGGGCATCGGCATGCAGATGATAGGGGTCTCGACCTGTGGCCTTATGGTTAAGTGTTGAGAGAGAGAGTGACATCTCATGTTGGGGGTTAAACTTGGGTTAGGTAACCTGAGTTATCATCATATGTAAATATGAAATTTTATATTTCAGTTTTAGTCGACTCTTGTACTTGGAATACAATGGATGTTATAAGAAATTTCAAGGTACACTTTTTGTCATGCCTTGTATATGCTTTACAGGATGGTTTTGTATCGGATATGACACATCACGAGCCAAAGTATCCTTAACTCCTAGGGGGTATTTTAGGTCGTGACACATTTAAACACCCAAATACCAATTATTTATGATTTAAGACACACATCACAAATCATTGACGATCATACCCTTATTAGACAAGATATAATCATAAAAATAAGACTCTACATCCTCCCCCTTTTTAAGAATTTTGTCCTCAAAATTACGCACCTTAGTCAAACAAGTGAGGATAATTTTCGCGGACTTCATCTTCACACTCTCATGTGGCTTCTTCCCTAGAATGAAGCTCCCATTGTAATAGCACTAGGGGAATGATCTTTGTGTGCAATACTAATCTTTCCGGTCCAAGATTTGAGCCGGTTACTCAACAAGAGACCAATCTTCTCGGACTTCCGATGGTTCAAGGTTGACATGAGACGGGTCTGAGATATATTTCCTCAACATGGGGATGTGGAAGACATTATGCACACTTTCCATGTGAGGTGGTAAGGTGACCTTGTATGCGACTTCTCCGACCAGGGTGGTGATCTCAAAAGGACTAACATATCTTGGGCTAAGCTTGCCTCACTTACCGAATCTCATCACACCCTTCGTAGGCGAGATCTTGAAAAATACATAGTCTACAAATTGAAACTCAAGGTCTCTCCTACGAGTGTTGGCATAGCTCTTTTGCCTACTTTGAGTTGTCTTCAATCTTTCCCTGATCAACTGAATTAGGTCCACTGCCTACTCGATAAGCTCAGGACCCAGAAGTATCCTCTCACCAACTTCATCCCAACACAGTGGTGAATGACAACCTCTCCCATTGAGTGCCTCAAACGGTGTCATCTAAATGCTCGCTTGATAGCTATTGTTGTAGACAAATTCAACCAACAACAGGTGATCATTTCAACTTCCCTAGAAGTCCAACATGCAAGCCCATAGAATGTCTTCTATGATTTGGTTCACCCTCACAGTTTGCCCATCTGTCTGCAGGTGGAACGCCGTACTAAAATCCAACGGCAATCCGTGGCCTACTAAAAGCTCTTCCAGAACTTAGAAGTAAATCTCGGGTTTTGATTAGATACAATGCTGACTGGCACTCCATGCAAATGAAATATCTCCTTGATGTACAGAAATGCAAGCCAGTTGTGATTGTAGGTGGTCAGATATAAAAGGAAATGAGCTAACTTGGTCCACCTGTCAACCACAACCCAAATTGCATCAAAGTTCTTTGTTGTCCTTTGCAGACCAACAATGAAATCCATAGAGATATTTTCCCACTTACACTCGGGAATAGGAACTGATTGGAGAAGCCCGACTGGTCTTCGGTGCTCGGCTTTAACCTATTGGCAAACAAAACACTTGGCCACATAGGTACCATATCCCTTTTCATACCTTTGCACCTGAAATATTTCTTGAGATTCTAGTATATCTTGGTACCTCCCGGATAGTCGGTGTACTTAGACTTGTGTGCTTCGCATAAAATCTCCCTCCTCAATTCTTCATTAACCGGAACACAAAGTCTATTCTTGAAGGAGATCTCATCATTTCTCCAGAAGAAATCCTCAAATCCGTTGTTAATCGACTTATAATAGTAATAACTCATGTACACATTCAATATCCAATTCATGCAACAGTTATATAATCAATAGCAGTTTCATATGACAATAACATAATTAGAGTACAGAAACATGTGAGGCATGTCATGTCATCACCTTGACTAGTGTACTTGTGTGACACTTGGACTTGTGATATGAATGTCATGTATGCTTGATTCCCATGAGATAGTATTTTAGGTATTTATATCAAACCCATGGGATGCATCAACGGTAAGCATAAGCCTCCAGAGCTCTTGATGATCCAATATCTATGATAGTTATCCAGGACTTGAAATCTTATCCATAGAGAGCATCAAGGATTTCTGGAGCTACTTGTAATTCAGTGTTCTTGTAATTCATGTACTTGTGATTTTTGCCCTTGTACTTGTACTTTAGTGTCCATGTCATGCTTGTGTACTCGTGAGACTTGTAAACTACCTTACATGTGAACTTGTGCTTGAGTGTCGTGATTAATATCCAAATTCGGTCATCACTTAGATTTTGATCATCAGCCAAGAAACTCTGTCAGGGTACATCTACCTGGTTAGAGAATTCCTGACCTGGAACAATTCTAAATTTTGGCCTACCCGAATGTCGATCACCATACAAAATAAATAGGGCATAATTTATCATGACAAACAACAATATCTCATCAAGCTAATTTAACAATTTCAATAACATCATTTCAACATTTAACACTTCTAAACATTTGAATTAACACAATCAATCCATTATTTATGTATACATTGCCCTTCCTCCATCATTCATCAATAAAACCATAACCACACCATTCATACCCATCCATCATCATTTTCCTTCCATCCACAGACCATTTCATGCAATTAAATCCATCAATTACCAATTCCATTCATCCACATTCAATATAACAATGTCCAATATCAAAATATAACATCCATCATTTTCATCATGATTAACAAAAATCTTAAACAAATACAATAACCATTTCTAGCTTTATACAAAATAATCTTCTCATAATCATGTTAGACATTCGTTAATCTTGCCATAATCATGTTAAACAATCAATAATCTTGTCTTGATCATGCTCAACCATACAATAAAACATAATATAGTTAGATTAGAGATGATATCGACCTTTGTGATTGTTCCCTTTGATCCAAATCACTTGCAAGAGGCTTTGGGGTTGATCTCCAAGCCAAACTTCTTCTCCCAACAAGCTCCGTCTCCTCCAAGCCAAATCTCCTTTGAAACCCTAGGTAGTTTTCCCCATTTTCTCTCCCAAATTAGGTTTAGAAACTCTTAGACTCTATAACCCTCAAATTAGAAAGGCTATTTATAGTCTAGGGGTTTAAAACCCTGATTTACGTAACTTAAAAAAAAATTGATACGCGACTTGCGATTGATCGTCCATTCAGTGCGATCAATCGCTGCTTATCTGGCGATCGATCTCACATCTGGTACGATCGATCACGGATGAAACAGAAACTCTTGATCTCCAAGCCAAACTTCTTCTCCAAGCAAGCTCCTTCTCCTCCAAGCTAAATCTCCTTTGAAACCCTAGGTTTTCCCCATTTTCTCTCTTAAATTAGGTTTAGAAACTCTTAGACTCTAAACCCTAGAATTAGAAAGGCTATTTATAGTCTAAGGGGTTTAAAACCCTAATTTTCGTAACTTAAAAAAAACCGATGTGCGACTTACGATCGATCGTCCATTCAATGATCGATCGATGCTTACCTGGCAATCAATCTCGCATCTGGTGCGATCGATCGCAGATGAAACAAAAACTTCCCAACTTTTCAGGTTCAAGACGATCGATCGCCACATTAGTGCGATCGATCACCACATCAGTGTGATCGATCATACACAAAACAGGGGCTTACCCAAATTTCAAGTTCAGCGTGATCGATCGTAGGTCCCCTTGCGATTAATCGCAACCTCTATTTTCTGCTCTTTTATTCACTTAGGCATATAAACACTCAAACACCGATTATTTATGATTTAAGACACATCGCAAATCTTTGACGATCATACCCTTATTAGACAAGATATAATCATGAAATTAAAACCGATACTCTACAATATTATTAAGGGTAGGCCGAACAAGAGAGAGGAAGATCCTTGTACTCAGTTTCAGATCTCTAACTTTTTTCCTTACATTGTTAAGACCATTATTACCAAATGGCAGATAGGCCCCTCATCAGGATGGTTTAAATTAAATACAGACGGGGATTCCATGGATAATTCCAGAATTAGCGAATGTAGGGGAATTATTCAAGATGCTCATGGAAATGTTTTAATGGCTTTTCAAGAGTTCTATGGGGCTGGATCAAACAATACGATCGAAATCAAAGCAATTCATGATGGGTGCGTTTTATGTGATAAGTGGGGTCTGCAAAACATCAAGTAGAAAGTGATTCTAAAATAATGATTGATGTGATTAATGGGATAGTGGATACTCCTTGGAGGGTTTGGAACTGGAGAAAGGAAATAGTGAGATTACAGGTTAGTTGCAATATGTACTTTGAGCATATTTATAGAGAAAATAATCAGTGTGTAGATTATCTAGCTAATGAGGCTTGAAATTCTTCCAAGAGTAAAGTCTACAGGGGCTCGAATGATATTCTGATTCCTCTAAAAGGAATAATCAGGGTTGATAAGTTAGGTTTGCCCAACATTAGATTGTGATGTCCAGGGTTTAGGTTTTATGCCCCCCCCCCCCTCTTTTTGTATTTGATTGTCTTTCAATTAATAAACAGGTAGGGGTCTGCCAAACCCCCCCCCCCCCCCTCCCCCACTGGGAGGCCTTTCATTTAAAAAAAAAAGTAAAGGAGTGTTTGAAAGATTGACATATGCTCCTGTGAATGATAAAAACCATGTTTTGTTTATTTGGGATATACAATTTCTGCTGTTTCTTTGTGTTTGGAATTTATTTTAGTGCATTATAAAAAGTACGGAGTTGCTTGATATAGACTGGATGAGTCTGATTACACCTCGAGATTTGTGTGCACATCGAGATTTGTGTGCACATCGAGATTTGTGCCATGAGTTTTGAGGCATGATATAGACCCAAAGGAGCTTTTCAACCATCTCCATCCTATGTTGAGGAATGTAATTGATCACTGTTTTGGTTCGTTGAAGGCATTGTAAGGTCCATATTTATAATTGACTAATTTTGTAGTCAAGTTGTGTGTCTTGAGTCCTGATTGTCCAGTGTGTCCTGTTGTGAAGATGGAGACTAAAGAAGATCAACTGAAGAACATTTTGTTTGTCGCTTGCGTCTCACATCTTAGGATGGTAAATGACCTAGATACATATCACATACCTTAGGTGGACAGACCTAGAAAATTGTATTTACTTTAGGTAATCAAAGGCTTTGACCTTGCTTGTGTAAATTTCAGTCGAAATCAATTCTGAGTTTGCTATCAAGTTTGTTTGAACAATCCGAGGATTGTTTGAAAAAATCGAGATTATTTAAACGAATCTAAAATTGTTCGAACAATTACCGATTGTTCGAATGAGCCCATGATTGTTTGAACGATTTATGCTCGAGTTTGAAAAAGCAATTGTTTTGTGTGTCCTGAAGTCATATTGTTCAAACAAAGCCATTATGATGGAGATCGATGGTATAGATTTTGATTTGTGTTTGGCGAAAGACAAAACCATTTCAACGGAGATCGATCATGAGATCATGGTTGATGATTTGTAAGGGAAAGCTTGACCGATGAGGAGCCGGAGCCACTGCGATGGAGATCGAACTCGTGAGTTTGTGGTCTTACAAGCGTGGAGGGCTGGTTATAGAAGATCATTGTGTCAAGTCCTGTTAGATACAATTCAAGTCTTGTAAGTGTTTTTTGCTTATCTCTTAGTGATATCTTTTTGCTGGACAAGGTCCCGTGGTTTTTCCCGACAGGGTTTCCATGTAAAAATCATGTGTTTTCTATGGTTTGTGAATTTGTCTTATATAGTTAATCAAATAAAGTTAAAAATTGGTAGATAATTGTAGGTAGGCCTATTCAACACCCCCCCCCCCCCCCCCCCCCCCCCGCAAAGCCAAAGTTATGACCATAGAAGAGGTCAGAGCCATGATTATTCCTGAGAAGGATGCATTTGTCGCTCAAGCAAGGGGCAGCAAGGTAGACCAAGCTGCTCACCTTGCTCTCTGCGATGTGCAGAGCTTGCCATTCTCATCTACCTCCTTCGCCATCAAGCCACCCAGAAACTTTGCTCAGCCACGATTCACTCCGTTTGATGGGACAAGAGACCCTGTAGAGAACCTTTTCCATTTTTGCCAGATGATAACACTTTGGGAGCACAAAGACACGCTGATGCATGTTCCCCTCCAGTTTGTAAGGAAAAGCTCTAACTTCGTTCCAAAATCCAAAAAGGTCCATTGGCAGCTCAAATGGGCTCAGTGCTGCTGCCTTAATCTTGTAGTACATCACCAATCAGAGGAAGCCTTCAAACGTAGATTCCCTCTTCGCCATTGCCATGAAGATTGTATACACCCCAATTTTGCACCCCCTTTAGCATCTTTTACACCTCTAAAAACCCTCTTAAAAATCCTCTTTTAAAACCCTATAACGTGCTTCAATTTTCAAAAACGACCCTGAGGTGAAAAATGACCAAAATGCTCCTAGGGTGAAAATGACCAAAATACCCCTAAAAATGCCAAAAAGTTTTCATTTTTTCCGAAATGATTTTACAAATTTTTGGATGAATTTTGGCTATTTTTGGAATTAAATTAGACTTAAAACGGTAGAAAATGAGCAAAATGCCCCTAGAGTGCAAAATGACCAAAATGCCCCTAAAAAGTAATTAAAAATTCATGTTTTATCTCAAATATTTTTCTAGATTTTATCAGTTCAATTTTGACTATTTTCGGGCTAAAAACGGCTTATCGGCGAATTGGAGTGCCACATGGCATTTTTTAACCCCTGAATAGGGGCGCTACGTCAAACAACGCCGCTATATTTACAAAATTACCCCTCTCATCAGACGGATCAACTCCGTCGACATCGTGTTTAAAAATATCCTAAATAGGGGCGCTACTTCAAACAGCGCCCCCAATAAAGTACGATTTTGCCCCTATTTTGCTGCCCTACTGTTCATTGCCGCCTACTGTTTCGGTAATATCCAAATAGGGGCGCTACTTTAAGTAGCACCCCCCTATTTTTTAACCCCTATAAATATCCCACCCCCTCTCCTTCATTTTCATTTCACTCCACTTCCTCTCTTCTCTCTCCTCTTTCAAAAATCCCTCTTTAGCGCTTCAGATTCCCTAGAACGACGATTGCGAAGGGTCAATTCTCGGGACTTCTTTTCAGAGACCCTTTTGGGTTTCCCGGAAGGTAAAATCTTGCCAAAAATTTATCTTTTTCTTAGTATTTTATTAGTTTTAATTACTTTATTACTTTTATATACTTAGACTGCTAACTTAGCCTACCTTGTCGAACCTCTGCCCGAACTTCGGTTCAAACTTAGCCTAACTTATCAAACCTCTGCCCGAACTTTGGTTCAAACTTAGCCTACCCTTTCGAACCTCTGCCCGAACTTCGGTTCAAATTTAGCCTACCCTGTTGAACCTCTGTCCGAACCTCGTTTCAAACCTTAGTTCAAATCCTAACCTAACTCGGATGCTCCTTGACATGAGCTAAAACTGTCCAGATGCTCCCCTGTAGCACCCCAGACTTTTCTATATTTAATGAATAGTACTTTCGTAGCTAATTGACCTTTCTTGTGGTCTAATAAATAAATAAGGGAGAAATTGGGAATTCTGAAACTTCATAAATGTTCCTTTTTGAAAGACGAATCCAACGCAAGTTGAATCGTCGAAATCGGACGAGCGAGTCAAAAGATATAGTCAAAACAGTCCAGACCTGCAGAGCGCCGATCGCTCGGTCCATTCAGCAATCGATTGGTCCAAAACCGATCAATCGGTAGCTATCGACTGGTCAAAAATTTTGTATGGGAAAATTTTCCAAAGAGCTGATTTTTGACCGGTCGCTCGGTCAGAACACCGATCGCTCGGTAGGCAACCAATCGATCGGTCATAACCACCAATCGCTCGGTCTTCGCGTTTTTGCAGAAATTTCAGTAAGGGCATTTTTGTCTTTCGGGTGTTAAACCCTTACTTCATAAGACTTGCCCGAGCCTTTAGGGCTTATTCAACATACTTAGAGGGTTTTTGAGAGTTAGAGAGAGAGGAGAACGGGATTTGCACCTAGGGTTTCCATTGGAGAATGAATCAAAGGATTTGACAACCCTAGATCATCCTCAACTTGGATTGCTTCAATTTCAAGGCTCAAGCTCGTGTGGGACTCCTTCTCCAAGCTAGGGCAACGATCCTATAGCGTATTGAAAGGGGTTTCTTCCCCAACTCAAGTTTTCCTCAAGCAAGGGTTGTTCCCCACCCTTTTGGAGTCTTAATTCAAGGTTTCCTTCAGGGTCAAGCATTGATTTAAGGTTAGTACACCCTACTAACTTACCTTAGCAATAATCTAGGTTTCTATATGGAATGTGATCCTTGTTATTACGTTTCTTCTTTATGAAATGTATTAGCTCTATTGAACATCTCTAATGAACATAAACAAGATAAGGAAGAATGGTATGGATGTTTGGATGGGTATGGATTGAGGCGATTGGATGTCGAAGGAATGATGTATGATGCATGGGGTGTGAATTGAAAAATGGAGGATGGGTATTGTACAAATAATAAACTTACCCTTGTGTGATTGAATGGAAAATATGCATAAAAATGAAGAAGATAAACTACTAAGGAACAATGTGTGTTATGTGTTTGACAAAAAGCCGAATTTATAAAATCATGACTTAAGGGAAGAAAATGCTTTAAATACTCAAATGCCATGTTAATCACTCAAATGCTCACATGAATATATTATGAATGGAATTGTGATGTCATATCTCTCTTGTTATCCTCATTCCACTATTGTCACAATTGACACGTACACGAGCACGCATGATAGCATGAACCGAGATTTCAAGAGCATGTGCATATAATAACCAACAAGAAAATATTGCATGTCAAGGAGGTTGGTAGCCCAGGGGGATACGTGTACTAGCCTCTGGCTCACAAGAAAACCCAAAACACATATTTTCAAGGAGGTTGGTAGCTCAGGGACATTCGGGTACTAGCCTCTGGATCACAAGAAAACTAAACAAGTAATAAAAATCACATATTGTCAAGGAGGTTGGTAGCCCAGGGACATTCGGGTACTAGCCTCTGGCTCACAAGAAAACCATATATCAAGGAGGTTGGCAGCCCAGGGAGATTCGGGTGCTAGCCTCTAGCTCACAAGTTACAAGATGCAAGTTTACAAGATGATGACAAGACATTCATGCATGCACGCATACATGATTTCCACAAGGCATACCGAGATATGGAAACGGGTTTTCAAGCATGAGTTTTATCGGCGTTTTTGCATTCATGCACATACATCAAGATGATAATATTGCTCCATGTTTAATATTGTTTAATTCTATAATTTTACTATTGCCTTGAATTGATGATTGGTATTGTATTACTCTTTGCGTGTTTTTTATTGTTATGGTTAGCTAGTAGCTTGTACTCGCTGAGTATTCCATGCTCAGCCGTACTTTCATGTCGGCGGGTACTGAGAGAGCCCTCAACCGGGAGCCTTGGGTCGAGGAAGAGTACATAGAGGAGAGAGAGCCGTTTATCCCACTGCAGTCTCAGGCGGACCGAGACCTTGACGTGTGGCCGTACCTCGACTACTGTTGAGGGGAGAATACGAGAAGGTGCTTATGTATTTTGACATTTTGATAGGTGGGCCTGTCCACCTTAGACTTAGACATGTTTTATATATATGTTAACTTGGAATACTATTTTGGAAATCTTAGAAGAAAAGAAAAAGTTAGTTTACGCTTCCGCATTTATGTTTAGATTCCGCAATCTGATTATCATTGTTTAGTACTGTAATTATCTTATTCATTACAGGATGGTTTGGCAGGTACGTATAGTCACACCTAAAGTATCCCTTAACTCCTAGGGGGTATTTTGGGGCGCGACATCCCCGGTAAGAGCTTAAAAGGCCCAAACGCTCCTAAATAGGAGCTCAAACCATTAAAAAACACCCTAACATCCAAAGACAAATCTTGGCTTATCAAACACCCATAATTCAAACACTCAACAAATCAAACCGTCAACTACCCTCTGGAACTACGTGTGGCTTGATTACACTAACAGTGGATACGTAGGCAACCCTAATCGGGTTCAACTCACCTAGGATAGAGCCCCTATCCTGTCCCTACTTATTTCAACTTATACATTACTGTTCATATAACATCTGTCAGCATATATATGAAATACAAGCTTCTCTTATGGTTTCCCCTACTTTAATTCATACTTAAGGAGTAGGTAACCATCTCCGGATGAGAGTTTAGGGGTGTCTAACACCTTCCCCTAACTCAAATGAATCCTTACCTTGAACTCTATTTTCAGACCAAAGCCTTATCCAATTTTTTAAGAGACCCTATTTTCCCTCATTATTTAAATAGGTGGCGACTCTCTCATTTCTACATTTTTAGCATTATTCCTCATCAGGTTCAATCCTGATCGAAAGTGGGGTTAAAATCCCAAGTCTACACCTTGGCGACTCCACTGGGGACTTTGGTTTCGCAGACCAGTATTTAAGCCAAAACCTAAGTCTGAACTGAACAAGGAAAACCACATTAGAAACTTTTACTTTCATCTATATGCTGCTAATTTTGTACATATTCTTACTTTACTACCATTCATCAAATCTCGGTCATTTGTTTGTCAACTTAGCAACACGCCTAGGATTCTATTTTTTATTCATTGCTTGATTTTGATTGATGCATATGCATTCATATTCATTGCATAATAAAATAAAAACTCTTTACCTATCTAGATTGGATCCGATAAACTTATAATCGATGGATGGTTATCCCCGATGCTGGAGCACAAAGATCTGTGGAAAGTATTGGTTGTAGACCGAGGGATGGTTATCTCTGGTAAACGCGACTGGTCTTTCCCGCTTGCACCAATCGTTCAATTTCAAGTATGTTCTATATCGGGGAGTCATATATACAGTAAAGTGCTCATCAACCTTTTAGACAAAAACCTTGCATACACCAGCATAAGCATATAGACTATATGTCTTTGTTTGGGCATAAACCAAGAACACCTGTCAAGAGGGACTACCTTATCCTTATTTTGTTACTGGTTTAAGCCACTCCTGCATCATTTGTTCAAGTATAGGGACAATTTTATCACTATACTTAACCATTTTTGGAGCTTGTGTTAGCCTTGAATGCTAGATAGGTCTAACCCTATTCTCTTCTAAGTCAACAAGATATTGTGAGGGTTAAAACCCTGGACTCTAAACGAATCACATGGTTAACCCATTGATTCAATTTGATCTTAACCCAATGAGCTCTGGTTCCCTACAACCCAGATAAGTGAAATGGATCTCTATCCACTCACCCCATTGGGTCACACACGTTGAGTTGACGCATCTTTTTTTTTAGTATACTTGCTCAATTCATTCATTTAATTCATAAAAAAAAAATTCATTTTATTTGATTCAAGTCAATTCAAAAACTTCATTCAATCATTTTGCTCATCATCATATTGTTTAATCATATATTAGTTTTAGGACTTTCTGCATCCATCATTTTGTGCATACTTATATTCATGACCAGACAAGGGGTAGCGTCCCATGTCAAAACGTCATCCATTAGATCATGTGTGTGTCGCATCACTACTTTCATCATTGTCTTAATTTAGTCTTCATTTAGCATCTCGACCGTCATCTGACCCATCCGTACATATCTCTTATTACCACCCAGTTTATAGCACCCTGAGCGGAAGCAGTACTACACTATCTGCCCTCTTAGAGATGACTCCGGTAAGTACGAGATTGACTGATCGAGATGAGCCAGTTGTAGAAGGTTTGGAAACCGACCCTGACAACCCAGTATCTCCTCAACATGTACTATAGCAAATCCCTGATTTAGAGACAATGGTATTTGGAACTGAACAAGGCATCCTAGAGCTGAAAAGGATCATGCAGGATATCTTGAATGTCGTGAATAGGGAACAACCGTCCTCCTCTTCTATCCCGATTACCGAACCACTCGCCTTAAACCGATCAAACCCATCATCCACAACCCACCACCTCCAAATCCACCATCTCACAAATCTACCCTCTCACAACCCACCACCTCCAAATCCACCATCTTACAACCTATCACCTTCAAACCGACCATCTCACGATCCATTACCATTGAACTAACCATTCTTCAACATCCCACCACCACACATTGGCCAATATGAGGAAGAGGAGGCAAGGATTGCACAGAATACAAAGCAGCCAGGCATATCAACTAGCTCGGCTCATACTCCAGACTTCTACAAGGACATGATTGAAAGGTTAGAACAATTGGTGAAGAGGGCCCAGGGGTCCTACAACTTAGCATCCACTGACTTCCGAGATATGTGTCTGAATCTGGGGATTCAATTGCCTCGAGACTTCAAAATGCCCGAATTTGAGAAATACAACGGAAAAGGATGCCTAGAGACACACCTGAAAGTCTACTGCGGAGAGTTGTTTCAGCTAGAACACAGTGACAAGCTGCTCGTGCAGCTATTTCAGAGAAGTTTGAAGGGACCAGCCCTACAATGGTTCACCAAGGTTGACCCAGCTAAGGTCCGCACATGGGAAGGCCTCTGTGAGGCGTTTGTTGCTCAATACTCCTACAACATTGACTTTGTCCCACAGAGAGAAAATCTAGAGAGAATGAATCCTTTATCGAATATTCTGTTCGGTGGAGGAAAAATGCTAGAAAGATGAACACTCCTCCGCCCGAGGATGAGTTGGTGACCACATTCCTCTGCACACTCAAGCATCCATTCAAGACTCTGCTAGTAACCCAACCTATTTCCAACTTCAGCACTATGGCCAAATGTGAGGGTAGGATTGAGGCTATAATGGGAGACGTGGGAGCAGTTGACATGTTCTCAGGATCCAAGGGGGTGTCATCCACTAATCATCCTCAACCACCACGAAGAGATACACGGAGAAGAGAGGATGAGGTGCAAATGGTGACAGCAATGCTTATCCATATTCCCCATTTACCCTAGCAATCTCGACAACCCAAGCAGACTCAGCAACAACTTCCCTCACAGCAAATGATATTTGAGCAGAAAATGAGAAGAGCCTTCACTCCCATGCCATATACCATGACACAACTCATCCCTTATGTACTAGATAAGAAATTGGTCACGCTGAGGGAACCCAAGCCACCACCAGTCACGCTACCAAGGTCATACAGGGCTGACCAGCATTGTGGATATCACCAAGCCCCTGAGCATTCCACTGATATGTGTTTTGATCTAAAGCATACAATCCAAGACTTGGTTGAAACGAGAAAGATTCAGTTTGAACCAGGGAACACCAACATCAACCAGGCCCTTCTCCCTAATCATGCAGCAGCAGGAAACCGAGGCGCACCAACCTGAGCCACTCTATAGCCGACTTTGAGCAGTCCCACTAATTTTTTTTGTCTTTTTAGTCTATTCCTTAATTTCTCTTTTTTTGCAAATGGCCATAATGGGGCAAACGAAGTCTTTCCTGTCAGTTAACATATTGGCCAGTGGCCACCTATCTTTATTTTCCGCTATTGAGTTTGTACATCTTTTCATACTCTAATGAAGTTTCCGACTTTTGTTAAATCTATCTTGCTTATTACTCTGAGATATCTAGTTGGGAACTGAACTAGATTCTAAGCCTGTAAATGGTAATTGCATAATCATCGGGTGAGTAATCTAAAAACTCATGACCCTCTCATAAATTAAAAAGGCACTCTGCTCCCCAAAGATTTCAAGACGAGCTACCAATCCATCAGAAGACAAGAAGCAAAAGAGCGATGAAGACCTCCCCGAGCTACCAAGCATCAAACATATTTGAACGAGGATAATGCAATGACCACACATGCTTTTGATCAACCAAAGAAAGGATAGGAGGTCATCCTTGGTTAACCCTAAAAATCCCTTTCGTACTCATGCAATAACATATGCAAGTTAGCCCGTCGAGCCTGATAGTCTTTCTTTCTAAACCCATTCACTGGGGCAGCCTATGAATGACAAATCAACATATCAGAATTCAACCAATCAAAAGCGAAGCTTATTTTGAACTACGGTATGACCTGATTCCACTGATCATGGATACGTAAGCAACCTAAAAATAGGTTCGGTCACATTATGGAAACTTTTCATTAATACCAGACAACTATCTCTATACAAAGCACAAAGAGTCGACAAAAAAAAGAAAAGAAAAAAAAAGAGCAAGAACGGCAAATCTCCAAAATGATGAAGAGAAGCCTACTGGTTCCGTCTCTGCATGCAGCAACAAATAAACATTTTAGGGTGTCCTACCCCCAGCAAGTAAATTTTGAGCCTCAATCCTCAATCGTTTCTGCCCTTATTACGTTTCGTCCTAGTAACTAAGCCCTCTTTGATCTTCGAAAGGTCTTGAGCATTAGTGATCAGAAGCATTAATCTTTACCATTTACTAGGCAATAACGAGAGAAGACAGATCAGCTTATCAGAAATCGCAGGCCTAGTGAAAACCAGAAATGGTACTAAGGTGCAAAAATTATGTGAGCCCAGTCTTGACATTGTTGTTATGGGCAAAAAATGGAACAAATAATTAATTACGCAGGCATGAGTGAAAACCGAAAACGACCTCATTGCGCAAAAATTATGCAACCCCAAGACTTGGTCATTCCAAAGGCAAAAAAGAGATAAAGACAAGTTTCTGATTTCACAGGCTTAGTATGGAATTATCTATCCTGCTAGAGTGCAAAAATAACGTGAACCCAATCCTGGTGAAATTTGTTAAGGTCCAGGGGCAAAAAAGGGAAAATCAAAGTTCAAGCATTAGCAGCATACAATCAAGCTCCACCAACAACAATCAGCTAGTACAGTCAAGCACTATCTTATGCATCAGGCATCTGGCAGGACATCCAGGAGCAAATTTACCTATCTATTTCAGAAGCTATCAACTCAGACTTATTCAATTCCTTTCTAAGAGCATTCCTAGCAGCCTCACCAAAATAACTTTTTGGTTATTTTGGTGAGCCAAAAGACTAAAAAGGTGTTAAAATGACTCCCAACAGCCTCAACAGAATGAAGAAATCCATTTGGTGAGTCTACAGTACTCACCAAGTTTGGTGAGTACTGTAGACTCACCAAAGTTAAATCTTCTCACCCTTGGGCCCACACAAAAAATAAAATAAGGTTTCTCTCTCTCCCTTTCTTTTTTTGGTCCCACACAAACAATAAAATAATATTTTTCTCTCTCTTCCTTTTTCATTTTCCCACACAAATGATAAAATATTATTTCTCTCTCCTTTTTTTTTGGTTCAAGTGGTGAGGCTGTTGGGAGTGTTTTAAAAAAGTGACTCACCAAAACCACTTTTTGTGGGTTTTGGCTATTTTGGTGAGTGAAATTTGGTGAGGCTGCTAGGAATGCTCTAAGGCAAAAGGAATCCTAGCTAGGCTTCCTATCAACAGGCAATATCAGACATCTTTCAAGTTACTTATGTCAATTTGTCAGTCTGTTAGTCTATCACCAAGACATCGGTCTATCATGTCAAGTCAGTCAATCAGAGTCGTGTCCTCGCACAAGTCAGCTCAAACTTAGCTAATCCTTTCAGTGGTGCAATCGGTTCTCCTGAACTTGAGACTGGTTCAAGCAGATTATCCTGCCATATTATTTCAGTTGGACAAATCCAGGCATCACCTCAATGCAGTATTGATTCATCAGGCAGAGGGTAGATATCAGATAGAGGCTCAGGGTCGTGCTCCACTCTCTCACTCCTCATATCTCATCATTCATTTGCTTGCTTATGGGTAAGCCACGTGGCTATCCCCTCTCATGCATTTACATTTTGCTTGCTCATGAACTATCCGTGTGGTTATCTTCATTTATACATATATCGCATTTATTTGCTTGCTTTGCATGCATACCCGGTGAGGACGGTTGTGTAACCAATACTCACTAACCTTACATTTTCGCTTTCTCATGGGTTAGCCATGTGGCTTTCCCCATTCATACATTTCGCTTGTAAAATAGAGAAACCAGCCTGATCGACCATCAGTTACGGCCTCTTGTGAAACCAGTTTTGCACTCTTCACACACAGTACTGCAATACTTGCTCACTCTTAAAGGAGTAACTAACACGGTTGTCTGATCGACCATCAGTTGCTGCCTCTTGTGAAGCCAGTCTTGCACTCTTCACGCACTGCACTGTGTTACTTGCTTGCTCTTAAAGGAGTAACTGACATGGTTGTCTGATCGACCATCCATTGCGGCCTCTTGTGAAACAAGTCTTGCACACTTTATACACAACACTGCAATACTTGCTCACTCTTAAAGGAGTAACTGACATGGTTGTCTGATCGACCATCAGTTGCGGCCTCTTGTGAAACCAGTCTTGCACACTTCACCGCACTACACTGCATAACTTGCTCACTCTTCAAAGAGTAACTGAAACGGTTGTCTGATCGACCATCAGTTGCGGCCTCTTGTGAAGCCAGTTTTGCAACAATCATCATTCACTTGCATCTCACTCACTTGCATCGTGTACCCCACTATTTGGTCATGTGATCAATTAGCAGGAAGCTTCATATACCATAACCCTCTCTATCCCCAGTAATTGTCGACTTGTCACAAACACACCATTCCTCTGTCACCCTTCAGTCATCCAGTCCAGGGCAAGAAGTCTAAGTAGAAATTCACTTTCTCCTCTATCTTTTTCCAGGTTTTCCACACACATGCATGCAAAATTGAAACGTTATCAGCCTTTGTCGTTCACGTGCCGGCACCCTCCGACAAAGCAGGGCAACTGTAAACACCTCAATTTTTCACCCCCCTTAGCATCTTTTACACCTCTAAAAACCTTCTTAAAAAGCCTCTTTTAAAACCCTCTTGCCACGTGCTTCGATTTTTAAAAACAGCCTTGAAGTAAAAAATGACCAAAATGCCCCTAGGGTGAAAAATGACCAAAATACCCCTTAAAAATGCCAAAAAGTTTTAATTTTGTCCAAAATGATTTTTTAAAAAAAATTTATGAATTTTGGCTATTTTTGGAATTAAATTGAAATTAAAACTGTAGAAAATGATCAAAATGCCCTTAGAGTGTAAAATGACCAAAATGTCCTTGAAAAGTACTAAAAAATTCATGTTTTATCTCAAATATTTTTCTAGATTTTATCAGTTCAATTTTGACTATTTTCGGGCTAAAAACAGCTTATCGACGAATCGAAGAGTATCACGTGCCATTTTTTAACCCCTTAATAGGGGCGCTACTTCAAACAGCGTCCTTATATTTACAAAATTTCCCCTCTCGTCAGACGAATCAACCCCGTCGACATCATGTTTAAAAATATGCTAAATAGGGGAGCTCTTCAAACAGGGCCCCAAATAAAGTACGATTTTGCCCCTATTTTGCCGCTCTACTATTCATTGCCGCCTATTATTTCGGTAATATCTAAAGTAGCGCCTCCCTATTTTTTGACCCCTATAAATACCCACCCCCTCTCCTTCATTTTCATTTCATTCCACTTCCTCTCTTCTCTCTCCTCTTTCAAAAATCCCTCTTTAGCGCTCCGGATTCCCGAGAACGTCGATTGCGAATGATCGATTCTCGGGACTTCTTTTTAAAGACCCTTTTGGGTTTCCCGGAAGGTAAAATCTCGCCAAAAATTTGTCTTTTGCTTAGTCTTTTATTAGTTTTAATTGCTTTATTACTTTTATATACTTAGACTGCTAACTTAGCCTACCTTGTCGAACATCTGCCCGAACTTCGGTTCAAACTTAGCCTAAACTGTCGAACCTTTGTCCGAACTTCGATTCAAATTTAGCCTACCGTCGAACCTCTATTCAAATCTCGGTTCAAACCCCACTTACCTTACCTGAATCTCTGTCCGAACCTCGGTTCAAACCCTACTTACCTTAGCCGAACCTCTGTCCGAACCTCATTTCAAACCTTAGTTCAATCCCTAAGCTAACCCGGATGCTCCTTGACATGAGCTAAAATTGTCCAGATGCTCCCCGGCAAGAGCTTAAAAGGCTCAAACGCTCCTGAATAGGAGCTCAAACCATTCAAAAACACCCTAACATCCAAAGACAAATCTCGGCCTATCAAACACCCACAATCCAAACACTCAACAAATCAAACTGCCAACTACCCTCTGGAACTACGTGTGGCTTGATTCCATTAACAGTGGATATGTAGGCAACCCTGATCGGGTTCAGCTCGCCTAGGATAGAGCCCCTATCATGTCCCTGCTTATTTCAACTTATATATTACTGTTCATATAATATATGTCAGTATATATATGAAATGCAAGCTTCTCTTATGGTTTCCTCCACTTTAATTCAGACTTAGGGAGTAGGTAACCATCTCCGGATGGGAGTTTAGGGGTGCCTAACACCTTCCCCTGACTCAAATGAATCCTTACCTTGAATTCTATTTTCATACCAAAGTCTTATCCAACCTTTTAAGAGACCCTATTTTCCCTCATAATTTAAATAGGTGGCGACTCTCTCTTTTCTACGTTTTTAGCACTATTAGTCTTCGGATTCAATCCTGATCGGGAGTGGGGTTAAAATCTCGGGTCTACAAAGATGAGGATTGAGGAGTAATGAGTCATTGCGAGATTTATTGAGAGGTTCCGGGAGGAAGTACATTCCAAATATAGAAGATTGTGAGGACAAGATGAAAATCGTTGCCTCTAGAAACTTCGGCCAGTGGGGTCTCGGTTCTCTGAGTGTCTCTTTTGAAGAATCGCTCAGATAGGCTGGATGAGCTACTTGCCCGAGTTGCTAGGTACACACGGCTCGAAGAAGATGCAAGGGCAAGGGGCAAAGCAAAAGTCTACCATTGTCAGCACTGTGGAAGATGGGGAAGAGCCAGTCTCCAGTAAGAGATAGGCCAGGCTTGATGACTGTGTAGGACGATTGAAGCACCAAGACTGATGTCAGTCCACTAGCTTTAGAGTCGGCCCAACTGCCATATGAAGGAGATCAAGGACGAGCCCTACTTTAGGTGGCCCAAAAATATCACTCCCATCATCGAACGATGTTGGACCCTTTTAACATATTAAACTCCTGATAAAAATAAGAGCCCAGGAAATTTAGGATCAAGTGAGGCGAATTTGATGCATGTTGAGTCTGTGCTTGATTTTAAAAGGTAGGTGTGAGATTAAATAATTAAAAAAAATTGGAAGTAACAGTCTTCCCAAGAACTCATAACTTCTAACAGTCTTACAAACTTAACTTGCAACATATCGCCCAAACTACAAAATATGGTGATCCTTATATAGTTGGGATTCCTTCAATATGTGTGTAGTCAAATGACATCTTAAAAATTTTCCCCATCATAGCAAATATGTTTACGAAGCCACGAAGGTAGAGAATTCTAACCCATGATTTAAGGGTTCCAAAAATGGACGAATTTGCTTCTGAATTAACAAACTCCCCTACAGTAACCCAACTTTGGCTTCCAAAAATTCAGAACCTACGAATTTACTGCTAAGTTCTCCTCTCAAAATAGAGGTTTGAGTTTTAGTTTGTGTGATAATGGAAAAATAAAGATGCATTTCTTGTTATTTCTTTCAATAGGCCACCCTCTAATTCCCATTCTATTTAGATTTAATTCATGTACAATGTGGCCAACGAAATGAATTTTGAAATTTCATTATAATATGGGAATCCACAATGAGCGAAAATATTAAAATTCTCATAATGCACCTACCATTCCAATTGCATGTTTACTTTTCATGTCAGCACTTCAAGGTTTTACTTTGGAAGTGATGTGTTTATTGTTTGGGAATGAATTTTGGGATTTTGGTAAATTTTGTCTTCTCCAACTCTTTGCTTTGTTTGTGGACTTCATGCCTCGAGGATATGAATATAAATTTTTATAGTTAATTATCATTCCAATGGTAATAGTGGACTTCCATGAATCCTTATTTGTATTGTCATGTTTGGATTTCGGATAAATTTCATTACTTGCAGACTTTATAGTACCATTTGGACCTCCTTTACTTTAAGTGTATACAAATATCTTTATTGGATGTACTTTCTGTTTTTCTAAAACTTATAGAACGCATATTTTCTTTTCATGAAAACCAGTCAATGCTTCTCCAAAATCCTAACCTAACATCTCTTACAATATTTTTGTATCTTGTAGGAAGGTGTGTGGCTCTTCCAGAATTTTCACCAAGAACAATGATCTCCACTCAAAATCCGATAAACCTTCAAACCTCCATTTCCATGGTCATTTCATCCTACAAAATCTTTTTTTGCCTAAAAGTACAATTATGGTATAGAATTTCAGTTCAATTGCCGTAAACTCAGTTTTTTGGGACTCAGATACATATGCTTGTAAGCTCTATGATCATCAGCTGCTTCATCACAGAGGCAAGTGTTAACTGGGCACTTTCTATATTAATCCAATACATCTCTTGATAATACTAGTGATTTCATTGGTAAAATTAATCTTGGAAAAGTGTTTCATATTGAAATTCTAGTTGCCCATTGCACTGTTGGAGCAGCACTGCTATGAACACATTTTTGTGGCTTTAGCCTTCCAACTATCCAGTGAAATCAGTAATTATTATTGGCTCTTCATTATGTACTCAAAAGTAATTATGCGCACCTAATATTTTGATTAATTTCACTCCCAGTTGTTTCCTTGTGGATCATTTGCTGAAGCTAAATACTGAACATTCTTGTATTGTCTGTAACTACAGAGTATTCTATATTCTTTCTCTGGCATGAAAGAGGCACTTGGTTTACACCTTCATAGCTCTTCTGCACCTCTGTTCACACAACATGGAGATCCTACTACTCTATAGAACACATATCCAACATAAAGAATAACAACTAGGGAATCTCTTCTTTCTGATTTTCTCCCTCATGATTTTTTGTAAATGGTGTACAGAAACTGTCAACCTGATGTTTCTTCTAAATGGGTGTACAAAAACTGTTCACTTGGTGGTATTTTATAGTCTCTTCTGTTGCCACCAATTGTTCAAAGAGGTATTCTGCTATTCTACTTTTTTTTTAACCTTAAATTTGTCAAACCAAATTCAAGATAAAACTAGCCCAGCATGTACCTTGCACGTCCCAGACTTGCACGTCCCATCCTGACATCTATGTTTCCTAATAACAATAAATAAAGTCATTATAGTTAAATTTCATCTTGCCATACTAACCTAACAGTTTTCTTTTATTTCTCTCTATATCAGTGCTATTTATAGATAGCCGTTTGCTTCAAAGCCCACCAACCCAATTTAAATAACTTGGTTTTCAACTACCACTCAATTTGTTTAGTTGTAAAATAGGGAAAATAAAACAAATCCACAGAAAATGTCAGTTCCACGTTATTGTAGGTAAAATCTTTTGCAAGGAAAATGAACAACTTTTGCTTTTCTCGTTACTCCAAATATATTTTAAAATTTACAAAAATACTCATTTCTGCAAAAAATTTCATGTGATTTTCAATGTTCCTTAACTCCAAACACAAGTAACATAAATAAAATTTCTACCTTGTTTTCAAAAACACAGCCAAACAAAAAATGAGTAAATAATTCATCTTTTAGTCGTAAATAATTTACATCATAATACCATTTACATGCAAACAGATAGACCCAAGGGTTCCCACCAAAATATATATATATATATATATATAGAAAAACACCACTTGAAACTTTCTACAAATTCTTCTATTTAGATTTATGCAGTTCAGGGGTTCCAATTAACTTTTCCAAAGTCTTTTTAATTTCTTCATATTTTTTCTCCTATTAGGCATGTCTGCTAGATATCCAAGGTGGTAAGGACAGCAGGCCCCACATCCTGCTTGACTGCCTCCATGATATAGTACTAACCAAAATAACTAACTCAAAAATCCTTACTCTCAGTTTGTTCAGGACTAGTCTGCTCCCAGCAAAAACGGTGGTCAGAGTCCGCAGCTGAATACCATATATTTCAAAATGCTCCCCAGCTGATTCAGAACAGCTAGCTCAGGACCAGCAACTTCAAGCTGAAACCCAGCAATCCCAGTCCCATATCCTAGACCAAGCACTAGCTTCTAAATTTCGAGGACGAAATTTAATTTGGGCCTAGCATATCGTTTTCAACATCAAAATTGAATATTTCAGTTAACCATTGGTATACTCGGAAGTGACTCATTAACTTTGTGAAATTTTCCAAAAGTCAATTAGTGGGTCATCATATAGATCTTATTAAACAAATAAGGTAGACTATAAGATCACATGAATTGAACCTGCATTGGACTCAATTGGATGATCCGGAGTTTCGATATGGTTAGATACATTATAATAAAATAGGATTGGTTGTATAGAATCTTTTAAATGTTAAATAACTTATAAAAAAGTTAATTAACTGACTAATCAAATAGGCTAAAGCTAATTAACATTAAGCATGATTTGTACATGGGAGACAACATCCCCCTACTCTCTTGTTGTACCACGAGCACCGGAATTATGGCAGATGAGCATATGCCAACCAAGGAGCTTAGCTTTCACAGCAATTCTAAAAGCTCGTTAATTCAGTCAAAATTTGGCATTTAACTCTGTTACAATGACCCAGAAAGCAAACAAAAGTGACAGAACACAAAAGTGACTCGTAATATGTTCTTACATTCACGGCTCACTTCCCATTTCCTGAACTGATGGCATTAAGGTATATTGATCTCAAGTTTATGTCATGTATTGAAGTCGCAACCAAATAGCATCTAATATGGAAATTCACAGTAACCATCGACGAACCTTTCATTTACGGATGGACGAGTCAACAACTTTTCTCACCAAAAAGCAGCCTAGAATTCGGTGTCAAAGCAAGATACCATGATTTTTGAAACCATGGATCGAGCAAAAGGGATGTAGCTCAAGCTATACCTGAAAAATAATCAAATGAAATAAATTGAGTTTATCACAATAGAGATAAAGATGGAAAGGCGGGAGATGATATAATTGCAATGACATCTACAGTATTCAGCTACTGATCCCATACTAGTGTATATGGTGCAATGCAGGGGTTGGAAAACTAACATTCTCATTCTGGCACATATGGTGCAATGATTGGGGTGCAGGACCAACAGTAGGGTATATAATAAACACAAACAAAAAGTAAATTTCATCTGATCCTATTGACATAGAAGATCTCCAACATGGGACACATCAAATGGTGAGACCCACTGTAGAGCCCCGGATCTCACATTCACTGTTCATGTGAATAGTACTGTGAATAGTGTTAGTGCACTGCTCTTGAAAAGGCCGGAGTTTTATTTTCCCTGTTGTAACCTTGATGGATTTATGAAATTGGGGTTTTCACAATTTTCAAGTGTTACGGGTGTTGGGGTATGAGTTAAAGGATGCGTGTCTGTGAGTTGAGGATCCTAAGGACCCTCTTGTGTGATCAAAGTATGATCACATTCGTCAAGAAAAGCCCTCCACTTTAAGGTCAATTTAGACCATTAATAATTCAAAATTAGGACTTGTACATTAGAGACAAATTTGTTCCCCTTTGAATTTCGAGTCCAACGCAAGTTGAATCGCCTAAATCCGATAAGCGAGTCAAAAGTTATAGTTGAAACATCGAAGCAAGGTTTTGCAGAAAAACTCACTCAAGCGAGCTTCAAGTCCGCTTGAGCAAACTTGGTAGAATTTCAGCTCAGTTGAGTTCCAATGAACAGCCCGCTCGAGCGAGACCCAAACTGCTCGAGTGAGATTTTTCCAAAACATCCCGCTCGAGCGAGATTAAGCACCACTCGAGCGAGACCGCACAGATTAGTTTTTTAACAGGATTTTCTTGGGTTTTAAACCTTTGGGCTATAAATATAGCCAATTTTTCGTGGGATTAAGGGTTCTAACACCTTGAGAGACATCTTTTGAGAGAAAAATAGAGTGAGCTAGGGTTTCAAAAAGGGGTTTTCATTTGAGATTAAAGGAGGAGCTCAATTCTTGCTTCCAAGCTTCTCCAAAGCATGGATCTTCTTCCTTGAGCGTGAATCTTCTTCCTCAAAATCAGATTTCGTGTCCAATGCATTTCTCAAGCTAAGAGTTGATCTTTAAAAGGTAAATACACTCTCCTATCTAGCTTTTTATAATCCAAGTCTTGAAATGTGGATTTTAAATGGGAGTTTCTCAAGAATAAGAATACATACCTTCTACTAGTTAGTTTTGTCATAATTCTATAAGTAAATACACCTACTCTCTAGCTTTGCTATTGATTCAAGCTAGAATTGAGGGTTTAATGTTGGGTTTTTCATTTAAATGGGGAAAATACTTCTATGCTTGATTGGTTGGGTTTTTTTCCTTAAAGAAATTATGATTCTAAGTAAATAGGCTCAGTAGCCATGATTATTGTGATTTCATTGCTATGAATGATGTCCTATGACCATGCTTGAACGTTTAAGGGTTTCCTATGTTTGCTATGATGTTCTTAAATTGCATATGATTATGGCTAAGGGTTTCTAAGTATATTCTAAGGCTTCTATGATTTTACCTAAGCATGTATTGAATGTTTAAAGCTTTCCAAGTATATGATGATGCTCACAATTACCTTATGCGCACTATGCTTTGCACTATCGATCATTTCTCATAAGTACGGGTATCCAACATTCATGAACTCATAAACTATAATAAGAATTAATAAGTCATAGCTCACAAGCTCAAAAGTATTGACAAAGCCAAACGTTGGGTTGGTCAAGGATAGGGCATATCCAATGATATGTCATATGGTTCAAAGTAAATCTCAGAAGTTGATAAAGCCAAACTGAGGGTTGGTCAAGGATGATGGCATGCCTCTTCTATGTACCTTCGTTGAAGGCATTTACATGCCCGGCTCATAAGTCTTTAAAGGGTGCTATCATCTGGCTTATAAGCTCACAAGGATCTCAAAAGTCTCATAAGCAAAGATCTAACTCATAAGCAAAGATCTCGAAAGAACTCATAAGTGATTCTCATAAGCTCAAAGATCTCATAAGAACATCTCATAAGAACCTTGATTCACACAAGAACTCAAAAGACTCATAAGTCAAAAGTTTCTCATAAAACTCATAAGTTTGATTTTAACAAAAGCTCATAAGAGTATATTTTGGAAAACTATGCACATTTCTAAGTTGAGATGTATATTTGGTTTCCGCTCTACGCTTTACGATTTTGATGAACTGTTGCATGTTAATATTTCATAACATTGTTAGATAGTAGCTTGTATCACGCTGAATATTCCATGCTCAGTCGTACATTTTATGTCGACAGGTCCGTTCAATATTTGTGCTCCCAATCCATGGGTTGAGGAGGACTACGGTGAGGAGGAGCCGGCAAAGGCTCAGCCAGTAGAGGATAGGAACCTGGATAGGTGGCCTTATCCTGGATACTATTGAGTGGGAGTGAGGGAGTGATTGTATTTTGTTATTTTGTTAAAGTAGGCATGTCCATTTCATACTTTTGTCCTGTATAGTTTTGTTATAACTTGGAATACTGTTGATGTATAAAAGAAACTTTTGGTTCATGCTTCTGCTATGTTAGTTGTCTTGCTTATTTATACAGGATGGTATGACATGATGTACAGTCACGCTCAAAGTCTCTCCTAACTCCTAGGTGGGATTTTGGGTCGCGACACCCACTCCTTAGATAAGTGCCAAAAATGCTGGCATGAGGATGGTAGACCACTGCATCATATAAGAAAATGCATTATAATCATAGTTTTGAAAGCTCAAATTGGTTGACTCAAAACTTGATCAAGTCCACTTGGAGGAAGACATGTCATGTTTCCCTTCCACTCATCTACCTTCAGTAGAATATGAACTTGGGGAACTCAGTACAGAACATCCAAAAATTAATCGATCTAACTTAGAAATCTCAGTTAAAACTTGAGGGAATAGAGGAAAGACATTCGTGAAGAATTTTCCAAAGGTGCTTTGATGGGCAAATAGTTATTCAAGGCAATTTAAGTAATACTAATGCATGGGCTTTGGGAACTTAAATGTCCCTCGAGATGTGCAAATTTTATTTATAACCCAAAAGGCTATGTTGCAAAGACATGGACATGGGTGTCAAAGTTTGACTCGGATGCGAGGTGTCACAATTGGTGAACCTCATAAAATAGAATTCAAAGCCATGAGGGGTATTTTATTTTTATTTTTTTTTGGAAGGGGTATTTTAATTTATTTGATAAAACTATAGTATTCTTAATTTCATGATGAATTCTATTAGAGACAGCAATGAGAATAAATTATATTTAAAAGATAAATTATGCAAACACTATGGAAAAATCTATTTCTGCAGATATATATTCAAGTCATATAATACATGAATTAGTCTAGGTATACTCCCAATACTCCCAAAGTGTACAGGATATATACTCCCAAATCCTAACCATTGATCTCAATTATTAAATGGTTAGGATTAGAGCTAATGTGGCATTAGAAAGGACAAAATAAGCCAACTCAAATCCTGGCCCTAAGTGGTTGGTTATAAACGGTTAGGATTATGGCGTATATTTGGGAGTATAATTGGGAGTACCCATAGACCGACTCATAAAACATATGTTACACTTTTAACAAATGACTATAATAGTTAATCTATTACAAGATTAGTTTGCTAAGTACTGAAAAACAATAGTTTAACTCATGGAAATAAAAATCGCCAAAACTGATACGAAACAGGGGATACATATAGATTTTGATAACCCCCTGTACAAAATTTACACCAATACGAAACAGGCGATTTGCATCATTTATTAGTTATGTTTTCATTCAGTGTGTAATTGTAATTGTGTTTGCTACTTTGTTTCTGAGTCGCTACCCATGACTTTTGGTAAATTTGGTTCATCTAACTCATTTGATTTTTTAGAAATTTAATTCTATTTTATTTTTATATATAAAAAAAAAATTATATGTATTGTCCGAAACTGAAACCTATACATATAGGTTTCAGTTGGGACTGATAGATCCCCCATAAACTGTTTTTAATCCTTGGTTTAACTACTATGATTAACATTAGTTATTTTATGTAAACACTTAAGTACTTAACTTTATGTGCCACTCCATATACATAAAATACAATATAGCGTGTCCATATTTTTCAAAAAATGATGTGGATGCCATTCACGCGGTAACATGCTTAATGATCAAGATCAGTAATAGGGTCCTCTCCTTTGATTAACTAATGTCCAAAATTAGATTGTTATGAATGATTTTAGCCATAAAATTAAGAGCCTCTATTTTGAACATTAAAGAATAATTACTCATGCAATGATCTTAATAAAGTTGAATAACTAATGTGTGTTGTCTAATAAATGCAAGTCTCAAACTTGTAAAATCTCAGAGACTTTTTTTTTTTTCCTAAAAATTTTTAAAAAGTTTCAAGTTCATTATGCACATAATCACCACCGTGTGCCAATTGTTGGATCAAGAACATCAATTAAAAGATATTAACTACTGAAGTAATCGTACCAGGACAATATTATCCAAAATAACAACACAATCCCACGCATAAAAAATGGGCATGTTCCTACTGAAAGCAACACTAACTGTTATGTAGAAAAGAGCAAAATTGCAGCAGCGCTCACTCATCCCTGCTGAACCTGGCCAGTTTGTTGGTAACAACAACATCCAGCTGTTGTATTGTATATAAACACATTACAGTTATAAATAGTAGGTGAGTCTGTGTCCAGATCTGAGTCTGAATCCTTGTCCAGATGTATAGATCCTAGTTCTAAGAGACAACATGCGAGTTTTTGACGAGTAAGTGTCCATGTAACTCGCATGCAGACTCAAATCCCCACAACATAGCCTAGAGGCATTAAAGCAGGGACAATATATTTTGTATACATTTGCAGCTTAGAACTTAGGAGAACGAACGAGGATGCCAATTCATAGGGTAAATAAGGTGTTCACGGTATCTTTGTATACCAGCTAAAGCGATTGTTAGATTCATTCCGTTTACTCAATACAATCTTTTATATTTGCAATCGAATATATATTATATAAAATACAATTTTAAAAAAAAGCATCAAGGCCCCATTTGACTGAGCATTGGCCAACAACTGCTTACGCCCCATGTAGTGTTGGGATACCAGGAGCTAGATCACTATTATATGGAATAGGAGTTTTGGGCTATCGAATCACATTGAGAAGAGACAAAGGTGATCGCCACAATGTACATTAACGGGGACGGGAAGCTAGACCACGGGGTATGATGATTTGCACAGTTGTAGCGGCACAACCAATTCATGGGAGGATCTAGGGAGAACTCAAATCCTGACTCACCCTAGAGGTCACACAATTCATTGCTTGGAGAAATTCATGCAGATGGAAAACAAGATCGATTTCTGTAGTAAGCACCGGAAGACCTCAGTCGGCATGTTGAAAATTCATGACATGCTGGAGATGGGCAAATTACTCCATTACAGGAAGGGAAAAAGTTAAAAATGCAGAGGATGGCAAATTTAGCCTTGGAAGTTGGAACAAGCAACAGCAGCTGAGCACTCATTGAACTTCAATTTGATCAAAGAAGCTAAGTGGCTTGACATGAAGATTCGAATACTTCTCATGGCAAGAGATCTATAAAGGAACAAACAAAGGTGCTCTTGATGTAGGTAGGCTTCTTAGCTCTAAACCATACCTAGCGATTTGTGTAAGTATTGCCTCATAATGAAGGTAATTGAAACATATGGGGCAAGATAGGGGGATCAAGGTCGCTGCTTTACTGGTGGGGGGGGAGGGGGGACAAGAAAAAGAATGGTCAAAAAGAACCATGACGAACAAGGGACCAGCAGCTTATAGTAGGCACCATACAAGTGTGAATGGATTTAGCAAGTAGAACTTAAAAGTCTTAAACATATTACCTCGTTTCTCTTGAAAATTCTAAATCTCAATGTTGTCCAAAGAGGGGTCTTAACCATAGTTCAAAAACCCGAAAACTCGACTCGACTCGAAAGTTAGCTAGGTCGAGTAACTTGAAAAAAACTCGACTCGGTCCAACTCAGAAATTATATCTAATAACTTGAAAAACATGGGTTAAAAAACTCAAAGTACGCTGGTTTTACAACTTCAAGCCTATAAACTAGGTTTAATAGTACCCATAGTAGGTTGTCTTTGTAAACCCAAAAAAAATATGATGTAAAAATAGTGTGATGTTCGAGTTTAGGTTTAAAAAAATGATAAAAATACCCGTATGTGACTCAACCTAGTCCCGCGAGTCGAAAAACTCGGCTTGACTCGACCGAGTCACCCAATTAACTCGGCAAATAGTGACTCATTCAAGTTTTGAGGCGACTCGACTCGAAATTCAACCGAGTCGAGTAAATCAGCCGAGTTACTCGAGTGACTCGCCGAGTTTTCGAACTATGGTCTTAACTGCTATAGTTTTCTTTTCTTTTTTTAATCTGTGAAAGATTCAACTAAATACAACCGCTGTATATTAATGCACTTCGCATACCATATGCAAAGCAAGAAACGATACATGTGTAATCAAATGAACATGTCAATGAAGCACGAGAATTTCCGATTTTAATAATTTAGGCAGAACAAGTGAGTTCGAACTACCAGAACAGTTTTTAAGTGAACAAAAACAACTCGTATAAAAAAAGAAACGTAGAAGATCTAGAGATTCATTAAAGATGATCTATAATATTATTCTTATGAATAAGAATGTAACATAAATGAAAAAATGAAATAAGTTAGTTGAAGTAGTGAGGGGTTAGATGAAAAGTCTAATATACCAGATAAGTGCACCAAACTCTATAGTGATTGCCAAAAATGTTAAGAGCTTGTTATGGACCTGCTCAAAGGAAAATGAAGAGAAAAAAAAGCTATGAAAACACAGGAGAAATAGCTTAGTCAAAAGCACAATAGAGATAACTTAGTTAATGAAAAAAGCATTATGGGACTTACATAAAGAGCACAAAACAGAGCAATTATAATACTTGCAAGGTAAATGGCTGTTGCATATATGCGAACAGGATCAAGCATCATTGTCACTTGCCGTTTGGGACCTATGAGGAAGGCTGTACTGCCATACAAAACACTCCAACTTTAGCATCTGAAAAACACAAAAATTCTGCAAGTTACAAAGACTAAGAATGAAGAAACCAAGACATTAGATTAAGCAAATCCTAGGTGATAAATTATTTACAAGACATACTTCTTCCTCAGTATGCACAAAAAAAAAGGATTTTCTACCAAATCCTCACTTAAATGCTGTAAACAGAAACCCTAGCATGCAAATTCATGTCCTAGAAAATACACCACAAAAATTAAAACAAAAAGGAAAAGAAATAACTGGTTTATTTTATTTAAGAGAGACACTTATTTTCTCAAACTCCATACTGAAGACAGACTTTTCAAATAATAATCTAAAATGAAAGCTGAGAGTGCAAGTCCTAGTAAATTTTGAAACCCTTCCCAAAGAGGCTCACAAGAAATTAGTGATCAATTTTTTTAAGTTAATCTGGAAATACACATAATTTTCCATTTTCTTCTTTTTACCTAAGTGAAATTTGCAAAATTAATAACTGATGGGGTTTAATAACATATCAATAAAATATAAAATTTCTTTCTTAACGTGACAACAAACAAAAGCAAATAATTTTCCCAGCATGAAGCATCATGTAACATACGATATATAAATTTAAACACAAACCTTCCAAGTGAAAGGAGATTGCCAAATGTGAATGTTATCGCAAACTTGATTGGATTGAAGAAAACAAGCATCGACTGCCACATAAAGAAAAAGAGATGGAGATGCAAATCAGTTCTTGGGAAGGCCTCCCATACCTTTCTAAATACAAGTAGTATTCAATAAAGTAACCATATGAGACCCCTCCAACATTGCCACTAAACATCACAAGTCACGGCAAATCTATAAGCCACAAAGTACTTGAGTTCCAGACTTCTGATTACTTAAAGCTCGCCTCGGAGCCTAGGCAGCCATGTGCTATTCAAACTTTCAAAGAGTAGCTGACAGGGAACTCTTAACCCGAAAGGAAGCTCTCTCCTAGCATTTACGGCACCCGCTTAGCTAATGCTTAGGACGCAATGGTGAGAACATTCTGAAATCTTCTAAGACCTTTTGCATCGAAGACATTAAAGCAATGGTGACTTCAAATTAGAGGGCTACTAGTGCTTTCGATGAGTCATTAGATAGTTATGAACTTTGGTTGAACTTTATAATGATCTATACGGGCAACAATAGTTAGTAATTTAGAGCACTAGTAGCTACATCCATAAACATGGCAATCATCTATGCTTTTTATTCTAATGGACTTTTATTCAGCCTTTAACTTGTTCTGCAAGTTATACCTTGGTTGTTACTTAGCTTTATTCTTATTGCTTAAAATTAGTATTTCACTATTTCTAGCTTTTATTTACCTTTGACCCTTTTATTAAATAAGTATTGTACAATTAAATTAATATTTTACTTAATAGTTAATATAATAGGTAATATTCATCTAATTCAAAAATTCAGAACTCTAGACTGCACTACAAAAAGAACCGCCTAGACACCTAGCCAACCAGCAAAACTGAACATCTGGCCTCACGTAGATGTTTTGACAACAATCGATGCAATATTGTAATAACATGTGACAATTTTAAAAATCCGTTTTTATCATGATATTTTGCTAATGGTTTAAGCTTGCTCCAAAATCAATGCAACACCGAGAAAAACATCTAATGTTCAAAAATCCGTTTTTATCGTGATATTTTAAAAATCTCGTGACAAATATAATTTTCCTTTTTTATCCCATAAATATCGCGAGATTTAACCGAAACTTAGCTAAAAATTTTTAAAAATTGTTAGAAATACACAACGTTGTCGGTTTTATGAATTTTTAACTTTGTGATATTTATTACTATTTTCTACAGTTTCAATATATTTCTTTAATCATTACCGAAATATAGGCGAAAAATACCCATAAAATATTCAGATTTGAAAATCTCCTGAGAAAAACTTTAACCGATATAAACCCGAGAATGAGATTTGTAACACTGTGTGACATGATATAAGATATGCATAAGAAACAAAAACCAATAGAAGACACTTATACCGAGGTCTAACAGACACACGTAAGTTTCAATAGAATCAATGTATTTGTAGATCTACTTGAATACATGTCATGCATATAGCACTTGAACAGTAATAAAGAAAGAACAAAGAAAAAATCTAAGTAAAAAAGGAAAACTGGAAGTCAATATTTAGTTTGAACTCACCAGGAGCGTACAAGTTAAACCAGCAACCAAGCATATGACAAAACCATGTAATCTCTGTATGAGTGGAAAAAAATGGGGAAATAATCAGTCAAAGAATCTTAAAGATGAAATGGGAAAAGTAACAAAAAACCTGCCAATATATAGCATTCTTGAAAGAAAAGTGCCTAGAGAAACTTTCGAGTTGAAAAAAACACCCCTATTAATTACTACAATGTCCTCCATATATATAGGATAACCAAGTGTAGGTTGAGGTCATTCTGATCCTTAAAGAAACTCACCGTTTCAAGTACAAATGTTAAATAGATCAAAGCAAGAGATGGAGATTTGATGATAAGTTTCGGAACAAGGATAAATCAAATTTTTCCCAGACTCGCTTCTTCAATCAGTCTTGTTTCCTAGGAAACTCGCTTCCTTGGACAGACTCGCTTCCATCACATCCCATTTAGTAGTCAAAGGGAGTTGTATGTGTGAAGTGATGAGGTAAACCACAGTCTATAGCTTAGGGTGTAGACTCTAAGCAAGTATTGTTGGTTTGGAACCTAAGGCGCCTACTTTCCAACAAAAATCTCATGTAAGATAAAATCAAAGATACAACTACCTATAATAACATAACGGGAATGAGGAGCCTATATCTCATTTCTCGCTTCCCTTTTCCTAAGGTTTTTTTTTAGCCTCGCTTTCGTTTTGATTCTCGTTTTCGCTTCTCGCTCTGGTAAACTATGCTTTATTCATTGATGTTCTTATCCAAGTTCTTGGGAATTATGATAGGCATCACTCTTCGTTGATGCCACTCTTTTAGGTGTCATATCAAATTTAATGCATCTATATTTAGAAGTGCAGTGGCATTATCATTTTTCATTTATGCTTCTAGGTGTCAAATCAAACTTAAAACATTGACACTATCATATCCATTCATAGCTCAAGATGCATCAGGCTTTATGCATTGTTATTCTCATTCTCCTTCTCTAGTATGCGACCCCTGGCTTTGGCACACATCGCTCTTATATTATACATCCATCACTACGTTACCATCATAATCATCGCAACAAGCTTAGAATGATTATTCTAGAGTAGAATGTGTTATTTCAGCTTTTTTTATTCAGCTAGTTTTGATGTGCAAAATTTGACATTTTTAATCTTTTGTCATTCACTTGCCCACAACTTCCGACAAAGAGGGGCAGCAAGCAACCAATTGTACACCTCGGGCCGTGAGGCCCATAAGATCCCTTTGAGCTTAAGAAAAAGACACCAATAATCCAATATACACTTTTTTTAGATTAAAAAAAATAGCCAAAGGACCCTGTTTCAAAATGAGTAAAATATCCTTGAATTTTTTAACCAAAATAATTTTTAAATTGACAAAAATAACCTTGGCCTTTTTTGACCAAAATACCTATTGCTTTTTTATACCAAAATACCATTTCTAAAATCTCACACGCTCAATAACAAAACACACCCTACACCTATGCACACTTAATACATCCAAAAGCCCGTGTTATCGATGCATCCAAACACCCAAAGCTTCACATAAACTGATGCGGACATCGGACCATTAGGTTTTGTTATGCTAGATATCCACCATTGAATCTCTATTTTGAGGAGGATTCACCATTGGATCACGACTTGGAGGACGATCGACCGTTGGATCGAGAGATGGCGATCGGAGGGTCGAGATCAGCCCATAAATGGGCATGGGTAGCCATAGTGGCCAGCCAACCCCTTTAGTTATTTACTTATTTATTTTATTTAGTTTGTTTTTACTTTGTTTTGTCCCTTGTAATTAGTTTATTATGAGAGAACATAATAAGGGTAGTTTGATATTTTTCATTTAAGTATGGTTTTATTCTTTTGTTTATAAATACTCTCTTTGGGGATAAACATTTATACAATTTTTATGAATGAAATATGAGAGCTTTTTGGCTTTTAATATCTCCTCTGATGGGAATGGTGTGATGTCAATCTTGGAGTGATTCCAAGGTAATCTTCTCTATCTTTCATCTCTTCTTCTCCATTGATCTTCTTTATTTTTTCTATTTTCTGTTGTACATCCAAATCTCCCAAGTAAACCCTATAGCATTCCCCTTGCTGCCACTCTTCCCAGACCCCATAGCCATTGTCATAGGCTGTTCCAGCCACCTCACAGCATTGCTGCAGCCCTATTCTCCCCCCCCCCCCGAATCAGCTGCAACCTTATTCCTTATAAGCAAACTAGTATATGTAGGACCGAGATCCACAATTTTTATTTCCATGTTTGTGAATGTCAAAGACTTGTAAGCAAACTAGTATGTGCAGGATAAGACTATGCTGATACGTCCCCATGGACTTACATGCTCCGCCAATCCACCGGATCACCACCTCCTACTTAAATTGTGTGGGACAGCTATGCAAATCACCGTATTTTTTATCTTTAGTAGTTTATTTGAATAAGCAAGTATTTAGGCTGCTAATAAAGAAGGAGATTGTAACGACCCATAATTTTAATATAATAAAATTATGGGATTATAGGCCCTTAACGGAGATTAATTAATTAAGCGTTAAATTGGTAGAAAGTGGGCTTTGTTCGGGACTGTAGTATACCGATAAAACTTTAGTGTCTTTGCTCGAAAATCGCATCTAGTGTGCTGGTCGGCTATCGAAACAATAATCCATCATGCCGGTTCCTTCACGCATCGATTCGCGTTACCGCAATGCGATCATGTCCAAAACCCCAGGAAATTCGTAGAATCGGACATTTTGTCGATCTTCCATATTTTCAGCCTGTCGAAATATAAATCTGCGAAACTCATACCACTACGTGTCGGTAGACCCTGTGGATGACTGTCTGTCATTTCGGCAGTTCATCATCTCATATAAAGAAACGGCAACATGTTTTGTGTCCAAAACCAAGAAATTAGTAGGTTTTACAGTTTTCTTCCAGAATTGCTTTTTACTGTCAAAACTCGGTAGTTTTCCCCGAAATTTTTACAATAGGTGTCGGACTGCCCCAAGTTCGGTCACCTAAAGTTTCGTCAAAATCGGAGGTCATATGGTAGGACTACGGAGGCCGTATAAGCAAAAAAAAGCGGAAAAATAGTCAAACCGTTGACTCGGTCAACGGGTCACATCAGGGTGGTCATGTGCAAGGCACATGACCTTTGCCTATAAATAAGAGGCCAGCCCCCCTCATTCGGCCATTTTTGCTCATTGTGGTGTTTGGCCAGCCAAACACCCCACTTTCTAGAGAAAGAAAGTCTAGAGAGAGAGAGAGAGAGGAGAGAAAGAAGAGAGAAAAAGAAAAGGGAGGTCCATCTTGGCAGTGTTCGACGCTCCCAATGCGTTGATTTCTTCCTCGGTGCCTCGGTTGTCGTGTAGAGAGAGGGAAAAAGTTAGAGAGAGAAAGTGTGAGTTAGAGTGAGAGACGCTCTACCTAGGGATTGATTGTTATTCTGTGCGCATTGGCGGCATTCTTTTCTTCCCCTTGAGTCTCGAAGTGCGTGAAAAAGGTTAAATACATTTCCCTTCTTTCCTATTTTCCCTTTAAATATGTTTTTCTTGTTGTGGATGATGTTCTTGCTTTATGGCGTGGATATAAAAGGGTCTGGACCCGTTGTATGCGTAAAATGGGTAAAACTCCTTCCCTCTCCTCTTTTTCCTTTTATTTCACTATTTTTAGTATGTGGAATGTATGTGTGTGGTTTGGCGTGAATGAAAAAAGGGTCAGAGACCCCTATGTGATGTGTGGAAGAGTTGGATATGCGTGGAATGAGTAGAGGGGTGTAGCCCGCGGTCTCGGGTGTCAAAACCCCGAATTTAGGCTCACTGTGTACTAGGCGACCGATCGCCAGTGCCCAGACTTGTATTTTTGGGTTGTGATGGTGTGTGTGTAACGACCCGGAATTTTAATATAATAAAATTTTGTGTTTATGGGTCCTTAATGGAGGTTAATTAGTTAATTATTTGTTAAATTAATAAAAAGTGAACTTTGCTCGGGATTGAAGTGCACCGAGGAAATTTCAGTATCTTTTGGTGAAAATCACACACCGTGTGCCGGTCGACTGCCGGGACACACCCCTACCGTATCGGTTCCGTCATGTACCATTTCACGGGACCGCGGGGCCATTATGTGTGATAAAATTGAGAAAAACGGGAATTTTTCATACTTCCAGAAATTAAGTGGGACCCAATATTTGTTAGAGATCCTAATAGAAATCCGTGCGGTTGGCACTAATGTGTGTCAGTCGGCCGTGAGGACTAATGTCTGTCGTCTCGGCAGTTAGTTATCTCAAACGAAGAAGCGACAGCGTGTTTTGTGTCCGAAATCAGAAAATTAGTGGGTTTTGCAATTTTCTTCCGGACTAAAGTGCAGCTGTCAAAACTCAGTATTTTTCCCCAGAATTTTTACAGTAGGTGTCGGACTGTCCCAAGTTCGGTCACCTAAATTTTCGTCAAAATCGGACTCTATGTAGTAAGGTTTTGAATACCATAAATGCAGAAAAATTCAAAAAATTGGTCAAAGAGTCAACCGGTCAAATGAGTTGACCGGTCAACTCTCCACACATTGTTGGTCATGTGCTGTTGCACATGATCCCACCCCTTACTATTATATAAGGAGGGTTAAAACCCTCATTCTCTTATATTTTTCTGCAGAGACAGAAGGCTGCCACACAGCACTTTAGAGAGAGAAAGTGAGGAGAGAGAAAGGAAGAGAGAGAAAGAGGAGAGAGAAAGGAAGAGAGAGAAAGGGAAAGGGAGGTCCCCTTGAGGTTTTTCGACGTCCCCGACGCGTTGGCGGCGTCTGATTTTCTCTCCGGCGTCTCGTTTTGCGTGTAGAGAGAGAAAGAGAAAAAGGTAGAGAGAGAAAGTTGAGAGAGAAAGTTGCATGCGCTCTACCTTGGGGTTGATCATCCTTCCGAGCGCGTTGGCGGTGTCCGTTTTGACTCTAGTTGCCTCGAAACGCGTGAAACAGTAAAACCCCTCTCTTTTCTTCTCATTTTCCACTTATTTTGTTATATTATTTCATGTGATGTATATGCATGTCTTTTGACGTGAATGAAAAAGGGGCGGAGACCCCTATATGATGTTGTGATTTTATGTGGTCCCTCAGGGAGCCCAAATCGGGTCCCGAGTAAATTGTATCGCCACCCTAGGGTGACGAAAAATTGTTTTGCATGTCTTGTAAGGCTATGGAGACATCCATTAGCTTGAAAACGTTCCCTAACGGGACGGTGTGTTACCGGAGTTGGTTCACGGGCGCGAGGCCCAAGTATTTCAGTTAATCAAGCGAGGCTTGGGTTAACTGGGGTTAACCTGTGGTTAGAAAATCTAACCAGGGTTAAGTATAGTCTGTGGTTCCTCTTTGACTAGGTCAGGAGAGACGGTGCCCAGTAAGGCCCGGGGTTCCTCCGTGACTGATAGTCGAGAGATGTCGGTCTGTTTGTCTAGGTCGTCCGTGGTGCCTCTTGGACTAAGTCAGGAGTGGCGGTGTCCTGCATGGCTCGTGGTTCCTCCGTGACTGGTAGTCAGGAGATGTCGGAGTCCTAGGGAGTTTAAAGTGGCTAAACATCAGATAGTGTATAGTCCGGGGTTCCTCTCTGGGTGGGTTAGAAGATGTCGGCACCGTGTCTATCGTGGTCCCTTCTTGGTGGAACGTCAGGAGATGTCAGCATTGGTATAGATGTCGGGGTTCCTCCGTAGACTAGCCAGAAGGTGACGGTAGGCAGGTTGGTCGGGGTTCCTTCATAACTGATACCCAGAGCGATGGCGGCGAATACACGGTAGATGTGGCCAGTCAATTGAATGGAAAAATATGTCCTTATTGGGTGAATGCCCATGTTGTGTGTGTAAGCTTCGGATACGAAGTGGTCTGAGTTGGTATACTCAGAGTTGGTGTATTTGTTTGAGTTGGTGGACTCATAGTTCGGTATGGAATCATCGGATTCCAGGTGAGTTGGGTTGGTATACCCAAGGTTTTGTGATGTTCGGGTGAAAGCCGGAACAGCGTGTGTGAGTCTAAATGACTCAATGTATTATGGTTATGATTTAGAGACTTTAAGCTAAACATTTGTGGGCTGTGGCCAATTAATAGAGTCTTAGGACTCGAAATGAAACATGATTGATGATTGAAACGATAATTTGGTAATATAATACATTCATAACTGAACCTCATAATTGGAAAGTAATGTGAGGTCGGGAACCTCTGTTAGGGTGACGTAACCCTAAGTGACCTTGGGTCACAATTTATTATATATTGTTCTATTTTACTGTAACATGCAAATTGAACTGCTTATTATATCATTATTGATGTGTGTTATTATGTGGAAAATAGTTTAGAAGGATTGTGGTTTTATTGAGCTTCATAGCTCACTGACTTTTTGTGTCAGCAGATCTCGGAGCTGCTGACCAGTAAGTGGAAAGTCCAATTGGACATTTTGGAAGCTTGTACAAGTTGTACCTGGCGTGATAAAGACGCCTACTTTTGTAAAACAAACTTGATGTAAATAATACAGGTATATGGTTTGTATGATGGCTATTGTGATGACAGGTATTATTTGCTTTTTGGGAGCATTTGATAAATGTTTAAATTTCCCGCATTTTTGCGGGTAAAGTCTTCCGCTTGCATGATTTGACGAACGGACACGCGTCTCGGAACTTGATTCCCTAGGCACGGGTTCGGGGCGTCACAATTGGTATCAGAGCCTAAGAGCAATAACCATCATAACAAACCATACTTGTTCATGACATACCGTAGTACATGATTTTTAGTTGTGTGGTTAGATGTATTACTGTACATCACCTATTTCGAAATCAGATAGTGATTTGGAAATTGTGTGTATGTGCAGGGATGCCGTTAATGCACAAAGTCCCCACTAAGGAGGATTGGCAGCATTATGAGCAGATGGCAGCCATATTGAGTCGCCGTTATCCACAGTGGCTTGGGATGACTCAGCGAATCAAGGCGGCCATTAAGCCGAAGGCTGTCCGGATAAATCCGGACGGAACTGCCTGGATGCCTCCCCCGTCTCCGATGGAGCTTGCAGTACCGGCTCGGGTACGTCGTGAGATTTTAAGGCAGGTCAAGCGAGCACTGGCAGATATTAGGCCTAGTCCGGATGGGACTGGTTGGATACCTCCACCTCTATCATCTAAGAGGCTTACGGCACGAGAGTATCGTGCGATTTTGAACAACCGTAAGCAGAATAAGAAGAAGTCGGTGGAGGCGAGTAGTCCGTCTACCTCGACTGAGGTTTAGATGCAGGAGTAGGGAGTTAGGAGGGGAGACTGTAGCGCATCTGTATGGTTTTGTAATATAATAGATGCCCTACTCGATCTTTCCATCATTAGATCACTTTTTGTATGTGTACAGCTACATGATGTTTTGTATACGCTGGTGTACTATATACTGTACAGTGTTGCTTTGTATATATTAAAGATGAAATGAATGAAATGTCTCTTTTTGGATATCGAATTCTCAGTGCATTTCAGTTTCATTTTATTATTAAAAGTTCGTTACTTTATAATTATAGGTGAATCATGCCACCTCGACGAGCACCCGAGAATACCTTGGCTGGGGCATTCGAGGCTATTACGGCCCTAGCCAACCTAATTCAGCAACAACAGGCCCAGAATATGAATGGAAATGGGAATAGTAGTCGTACCCCCATCGCTACCATGCCAGAGCATGGGAATGTGACTCGATTGGAAAAGTTTAAAAGGCTTGGACCGTCAGCCTTTTCGGGCACGACTGATCCGCTGAAGGCAGAGAACTGGATCAGAAGTCTGGAAAAAGTTTTTAGGGCTATGTCCTTGCCAGAAAATGATAAGCCCGAGTTCGCTATCTTTCTACTTGAAGGAGAAGCGGAACATTGGTGGACCACAGTGGAAAGGACAGTTCCACCGCATCAGAGGCCTGTGACTTGGGCAAGATTTACTGAATTGTTTTATGAGCGCTATTTTTCAGCGTCGATGAAAAAGAGGAAAGAGATGGAGTTTCTTCAGCTGACCCAAGGAAATATGTCGGTTAGCGAGTATGAACAAAAGTTTAATCAACTCTCGAGGTTCGCTGCGAGATTTGTCGAGGATGAGCAGTGGAGGGTTGAGAAATTTGAAGAAGGATTGAAGCCGGCTATCAGAGGGAAATTGGCAGCTCAACGATTTACCTCCTTCTCAGAGATATTAGATAGAGCACTCAGAGTAGAGCGAGTGCATGAAGAATTGGCACAGTCTAGTGCTGGCAAAGGCAAAGGGACAGTTGGGAAGCCCTGGATAAAGGAGAATAACCGGCAGTTTACTGGGAAAAGAAAATTCGAGGACATGAAAAACCAAGGGTCTACGGGAAGATTGGGGCTTAAGTGCGAGAAATGTGGTCAGGGTCATTTGACCAAGGACTGTAGAGTGAAGGTTTGCTTCCAGTGCGGAAAGCCTGGACACTTCAAGAAGGATTGCCCTAAGGCTCAACCACTAGCGTTGGAAGGCGGAAAAGGAAGAGTGTTTGCAATTACCCAGGAAGAGGCACAGCAGACCGAAGGTGTCATCGAAGGTAAACTTTTAGTATTTCAAGTACCTGCTTATGCTTTGATTGACACTGGTGCTACACATTCGTTTGTCTCTACTCGTTTTGCTAAACACATAAGTTACAAGCCTGATACACTCAAAAGCATGATGTCTGTATCTACACCATCAGGGAAAGTTCTGTGCACAAAAACAGTCTACGATAGGTGTCCCATACTTGTCAATAGTGTACGGATGTTAGTAGATCTGATCGTGTTAGACATGAAGGATTATGATGTTATCCTAGGGATGGATTGGTTGGCTAATTACCATGCAGTGGTAGATTGTAATGCCAAGAAAGTGATATTTCGAATTCCGGACATCCCAGAGTTCGAAATGCAGGGGATTATCCGAGGTCAAGCACCCAAGCTAATATCCGCAATTAAAGCATGTCACCTTCTAGACAAGGGGTGTACTGGGTATTTAGCTGCAGTGGTGGTCGATAAAGATGAAGATGACACTTTAGGGAATACCCCGGTGGTCAGAGAGTTTCGAGATGTGTTTCCTGATGAATTACCAGGACTCCCTCCTACTAGAGAGATCGATTTTACAATCGATGTTACTCCGGGTGTAGACTCGATATCTAAAACACCGTATCGGATGGCTCCGGCTGAGTTGCAAGAACTGAAGATTCAATTGCAAGACCTATTAGATAAGGGCTTGATCCGTCCTAGTGTTTCACCATGGGGAGCACCGGTGTTATTTGTCCGAAAGAAAGACGGGAGTCTGCGTCTGTGTATAGATTATCGTTTGCTGAATCAAGCGACGATCAAAAATAAGTATCCTCTCCCCAGGATCAATGATCTATTTGATCAGTTGCAAGGCGCCCAAGTGTTTTCCAAGATTGATTTACGGTCCGGCTATCACCAATTGAGGGTCAAAGAAGAAGATATTCAAAAGACAGCATTCCGAACTCGGTATGGTCACTACGAGTTCTTGGTGATGCCTTTTGGACTGACAAATGCACCTGCGGCCTTTATGGAGTTGATGAATCGTCTTTTCAGGCCGTACTTGGATCAATTTATTGTGGTATTTATTGATGATATCTTGGTGTACTCACCTAGTCATGAGAAGCACGCTGAGCACTTGAGGATTACGCTACAGACATTAAGAGATAATCAGCTGTATGCTAAGTTCTCCAAGTGCGAGTTTTGGATGGAAGAAGTAGCCTTTCTTGGACATATTGTGTCAAGAAATGGAATATCTGTTGATCCTTCCAAGATTCAGGCAGTAACCGATTGGGCAAGGCCATCCACTGTTACTGAAGTTCGAAGTTTTCTGGGATTGGCTGGGTACTACCGCAGATTTGTAGAAGGTTTCTCGAAGATAGCAGCTTCATTAACGGAATTGACTAAGAAAGATGTGAAGTTCGAATGGACGGCATCTCGGGAGCGAAGCTTTCAAGAATTAAAGAAGAGATTAACAACCGCTCCAGTATTGACAACTCCCTCAGGATCGGGAGGATTTGAGGTGTATTGCGATGCTTCCAGTAAGGGACTCGGTTGTGTCTTAATGCAAAACAAAAAGGTCATTGCTTATGGTTCGAGACAACTCAAGATTCACGAACGGAATTATCCCACACATGACTTGGAGTTAGCTGCGGTAGTATTCGCACTAAAAATTTGGAGACATTATCTTTATGGAGAGAAGTTGGTGATCTATAGTGATCACAAGAGTTTAAAGTATCTATTCTCCCAAAAGGAACTCAATATGCGACAGCGTAGATGGATGGAATTCTTGAAGGATTATGATTATGTAATCCAGTATCATCCTGGTAAGGGTAACGTGGTTGCTGATGCCCTGAGTAGAAAGACAGTTGGATCTGTAGCATATATGAGGGCCGAGCGATGGAAGATGATCGAAGAATTCAAGAGTTGGAATCTGAGTCTAGGAGTCCAGGGTAATAGTGCCAAGTTGGCTAGTATTCAGGCCAAGCCAGTGTTATTACAAAAGATTCAAGAAGCACAGTTGGAAGATCAGGAGATCAAAGTTATCAGAGATAAGATTCTTCAAGGAAAAATGGGTGATTTTGAAGAATCTGAAGATGGAATACTTCGGTTCAAAGGTCGAATCTGTGTGCCTAGAAATCCTGAGTTGAAGAATGAACTGCTCAATGAGGCACATCGATCTCGTTTTGCGGTGCATCCCGGAAGTACAAAGATGTATCAGGATATGAAGAATAACTACTGGTGGAACGGCATGAAGAGAGAAATTGCAGAGTATGTATCTCGATGCCTTGTTTGTCAGCAAGTCAAGGCAGAACATCAGAAACCACCTGGATTGTTAAATTCATTGCCTATTCCCGAGTGGAAATGGGAGCACATTACGATGGATTTTGTGGTGGGGTTACCAAAAACAAGGAGTGGTCATGATGCCGTTTGGGTGATAGTTGATCGATTGACGAAGTCGGCTCACTTTCTTGCTATAAAGGATACCATAACCCTGGAAAATTTATCAAAGTTGTACATCAAGGAGATTGTGAAGCTGCATGGTGTGCCGGTATCTATTGTGTCAGATCGCGATCCGCGATTTACTTCCCGATTCTGGAGGAGCTTGCAAGAAGCTTTAGGTACGCAGCTAAACATGAGTACAGCTTATCATCCGCAAACCGATGGACAGTCTGAGCGCACAATACAAACTCTAGAAGATATGATGCGCACTTGCAGTCTGGACTTTCAAGGAAACTGGGATGATCACTTGCCATTGATCGAGTTTGCATATAATAACAGTTATCAAGCAAGTATTCAAATGGCTCCTTACGAGGCCTTGTATGGCAGGAGTTGTCGGTCACCAGTATGTTGGACTGAAGTAGGGGAGCGTAAACTACTGGGACCTGAGTTGGTGCAAGAAACAACAAAGAAGATCGAGTTGATTCGATCGAGGTTATTATCTGCACAAAGTCGACAGAAAAGCTATGCAGATGGAAAGCGTCGGGACTTAGAGTTTCAAGTCGGCGACCATGTCTTCTTGAAAATCTCTCCATCAAAAGGTATTGTACGATTCGGAAAGCGGGGAAAGTTAAGTCCGCGATTCATTGGACCTTTTGAGATTTTGGCTAAAATAGGAGGTGTAGCCTACCGTTTGGCGTTACCACCAGAGCTGGCAAGGGTTCACAATGTATTCCACATATCCATGTTGAGAAAATATGTACATGATCCCTCGCACGTGATACGATATGAACCAATTCAAGTTAGAGAGGACTTAACTTTTGAAGAAAAGCCAGTGATAATTTTGTTTCGCAAGGAACAGGTGTTACGAAACAAAACGATTAAGCTAGTTAAAGTTTTATGGGAACACCATAGCATAGAGGAAGCCACATGGGAACTTGAAGATGTCATTAGAAGCAATCATCCTCAGTTATTTGATGACTAGTGTATATATAAATTTCGAGGACGAAATTTTTGTAAGGAGGGGAGATTGTAACGACCCGGAATTTTAATATAATAAAATTTTGTGTTTATAGGTCCTTAATGGAGGTTAATTAGTTAATTATTTATTAAATTAATAAAAAGTGAACTTTGCTCGGGATTGAAGTGCACCGAGGAAATTTCAGTATCTTTTGGTGAAAATCACACACCGTGTGCCGGTCGACTGCCGGGACACACCCCTACCGTATCGGTTCCGTCATGTACCATTTCACGGGACCGCGGGGCCATTATGTGTGATAAAATTGAGAAAAACGGGAATTTTTCATACTTCCAGAAATTAAGTGGGACCCAATATTTGTTAGAGATCCTAATAGAAATCCGTGCGGTTGGCACTAATGTGTGTCAGTCGGCCGTGAGGACTAATGTCTGTCGTCTCGGCAGTTAGTTATCTCAAACGAAGAAGCGACAGCGTGTTTTGTGTCCGAAATCAGAAAATTAGTGGGTTTTGCAATTTTCTTCCGGACTAAAGTGCAGCTGTCAAAACTCAGTATTTTTCCCCAGAATTTTTACAGTAGGTGTCGGACTGTCCCAAGTTCGGTCACCTAAATTTTCGTCAAAATCGGACTCTATGTAGTAAGGTTTTGAATACCATAAATGCAGAAAAATTCAAAAAATTGGTCAAAGAGTCAACCGGTCAAATGAGTTGACCGGTCAACTCTCCACACATTGTTGGTCATGTGCTGTTGCACATGATCCCACCCCTTACTATTATATAAGGAGGGTTAAAACCCTCATTCTCTTATATTTTTCTGCAGAGACAGAAGGCTGCCACACAGCACTTTAGAGAGAGAAAGTGAGGAGAGAGAAAGGAAGAGAGAGAAAGAGGAGAGAGAAAGGAAGAGAGAGAAAGGGAAAGGGAGGTCCCCTTGAGGTTTTTCGACGTCCCCGACGCGTTGGCGGCGTCTGATTTTCTCTCCGGCGTCTCGTTTTGCGTGTAGAGAGAGAAAGAGAAAAAGGTAGAGAGAGAAAGTTGAGAGAGAAAGTTGCATGCGCTCTACCTTGGGGTTGATCATCCTTCCGAGCGCGTTGGCGGTGTCCGTTTTGACTCTAGTTGCCTCGAAACGCGTGAAACAGTAAAACCCCTCTTTTCTTCTCATTTTCCACTTATTTTGTTATATTATTTCATGTGATGTATATGCATGTCTTTTGACGTGAATGAAAAAGGGGCGGAGACCCCTATATGATGTTGTGATTTTATGTGGTCCCTCAGGGAGCCCAAATCGGGTCCCGAGTAAATTGTATCGCCACCCTAGGGTGACGAAAAATTGTTTTGCATGTCTTGTAAGGCTATGGAGACATCCATTAGCTTGAAAACGTTCCCTAACGGGACGGTGTGTTACCGGAGTTGGTTCACGGGCGCGAGGCCCAAGTATTTCAGTTAATCAAGCGAGGCTTGGGTTAACTGGGGTTAACCTGTGGTTAGAAAATCTAACCAGGGTTAAGTATAGTCTGTGGTTCCTCTTTGACTAGGTCAGGAGAGACGGTGCCCAGTAAGGCCCGGGGTTCCTCCGTGACTGATAGTCGAGAGATGTCGGTCTGTTTGTCTAGGTCGTCCGTGGTGCCTCTTGGACTAAGTCAGGAGTGGCGGTGTCCTGCATGGCTCGTGGTTCCTCCGTGACTGGTAGTCAGGAGATGTCGGAGTCCTAGGGAGTTTAAAGTGGCTAAACATCAGATAGTGTATAGTCCGGGGTTCCTCTCTGGGTGGGTTAGAAGATGTCGGCACCGTGTCTATCGTGGTCCCTTCTTGGTGGAACGTCAGGAGATGTCAGCATTGGTATAGATGTCGGGGTTCCTCCGTAGACTAGCCAGAAGGTGACGGTAGGCAGGTTGGTCGGGGTTCCTTCATAACTGATACCCAGAGCGATGGCGGCGAATACACGGTAGATGTGGCCAGTCAATTGAATGGAAAAATATGTCCTTATTGGGTGAATGCCCATGTTGTGTGTGTAAGCTTCGGATACGAAGTGGTCTGAGTTGGTATACTCAGAGTTGGTGTATTTGTTTGAGTTGGTGGACTCATAGTTCGGTATGGAATCATCGGATTCCAGGTGAGTTGGGTTGGTATACCCAAGGTTTTGTGATGTTCGGGTGAAAGCCGGAACAGCGTGTGTGAGTCTAAATGACTCAATGTATTATGGTTATGATTTAGAGACTTTAAGCTAAACATTTGTGGGCTGTGGCCAATTAATAGAGTCTTAGGACTCGAAATGAAACATGATTGATGATTGAAACGATAATTTGGTAATATAATACATTCATAACTGAACCTCATAATTGGAAAGTAATGTGAGGTCGGGAACCTCTGTTAGGGTGACGTAACCCTAAGTGACCTTGGGTCACAATTTATTATATATTGTTCTATTTTACTGTAACATGCAAATTGAACTGCTTATTATATCATTATTGATGTGTGTTATTATGTGGAAAATAGTTTAGAAGGATTGTGGTTTTATTGAGCTTCATAGCTCACTGACTTTTTGTGTCAGCAGATCTCGGAGCTGCTGACCAGTAAGTGGAAAGTCCAATTGGACATTTTGGAAGCTTGTACAAGTTGTACCTGGCGTGATAAAGACGCCTACTTTTGTAAAACAAACTTGATGTAAATAATACAGGTATATGGTTTGTATGATGGCTATTGTGATGACAGGTATTATTTGCTTTTTGGGAGCATTTGATAAATGTTTAAATTTCCCGCATTTTTGCGGGTAAAGTCTTCCGCTTGCATGATTTGACGAACGGACACGCGTCTCGGAACTTGATTCCCTAGGCACGGGTTCGGGGCGTCACAGTGTGGACTTCAGGTAGACCCTCGGGGAGCCTGGGTTAGGTCCCAGGTGGGTTAGATTGTCACCCTGGGGTGTCAAAAAGTCTGTCTGAGTGTCGTGTAAGGCGATGGAGACATCCATTGGCCTAGAAATATTCCCTAACGGGACAGTATATTACCGGATTTGGTCTACGGACGCGAGGCCCAACTGTTTCAGTTAATCAAGCGAGGCTTAGATTAACTGCGGTTACTCGGTCGTTAGAAAACCTAACCAGGGTTAAAGTATAGTCCTCCATGATTGATAGTCGGGAGTGGGTGAATTATTATCTATAGATCCTCTTTGACTAGGTCAAGAGTAGTGATGTCGTATAGTCCTCCGTAACTGATATTCAGAAGTGGGTGGATTATTATCCATAGATCCTCTTTGACTAGGTCAGGAGCGGTGGTGTGATGTAGTCCTCCGTGACTGATAGTGGGGAGTGGGTGGATTATTATCTATAGATCCTCTTTGACTAGGTCAGGAGTGGTGATGTCGTATAGTCCTCCGTGACTAATATTCGGAAGTGGGTGGATTATTACTCATAGATCCTCTTTGACTAGGTTAGGAGTGGTGGTGTCGTATAGTCCTCCGTGACTGATATTCGGAAGTGGGTGGATTATTATCCATAGATCCTCTTTGACTAGGTCAGGAGTGGTGGTGTGATGTAGTCCTCAGTGACTGATAGTCGGAAGTGGATGAATTTGATATCCATAGATCCTCTTTGGCGAGGTACGTGACTGATCGTCGGGAGTGGGTGGAATAATGTCCATACATCCTCTTTGGCGAGGTACGTGACTGATCGTCGGGAGTGGGTGGAGTGTTATCCCTAGATCCTCTTTGGCTAGGTTTGGAGTGGTGGTATTGTGTAGTCCTACGCCACTGATAGTCGAGAGTGGGTGGTATAATATCAGATCCTCTTTGGCGAGGTACATGACTGATCGTCGGGAGTGGGTACAATAATGTCCATAGATCCTCTTTGACGAGGTACATAACTGATCGTCAGGAGTGGATGGAGTGTTATCCATAGATCCTCTTTGGCTAGGTCTGGAGTGATGATATGATGTAGTGCTCCGTGACTGATAGTCTGGAGTGGGTGGATTTGATATCCATAGATCCTCTTTGGTTAGGTCTGGAGTGGTGGTGTTAAGTGAGTCATCTGCGACTGATAATCGCGAGTGGGTGGATATGATATTCATATATCCTCTTTGGCTAGGTTTGGAGTGATGGTATGATGTAGTCCTCTGTGACTGATAGTCTAGAGTGGATGGTTATGTGATGCCTCTGATAGAAATGTCGTGAGAACAAGTTCCCCACCGTGACTGAGATCAGATGATTTATGTTGATTTTGTGGGTGAATGCCGGATGTATATTGAGTCTAAAGACTCAAGGTATGGTTTGAATGGGCGTGGGCCCGGTTGTTTAATACGTGAGTTTACGGACTCAGGTGTAAAGGTTGTACATGGGCAAAGGCCCAGTCGATTGAGTTTGTGGACTCGAGAATAAAGTGTGAGTGGTTATCTAGATCGATAACCCGATGTCGTGGATAATGATTGGATGAACTTGAAAAATTAGAGGTCGGGAACCTTAGTTAGGGTGAAATAACACTGACTTACCTCGGGTCACGGATTACAATATTGTCTATTGTTATAATATGAGAATTGTACTGGAATACTATATCGTTATTGATGATTGTTACTAGGTGAAAAATAGCCTAAGTGGATTATGGATTTTGCTGGGCTCTATAGCTCACTCCTCTCATTTAATGTCTTCAAATTCTGAAGCGGTTACCGATTGGCAAGGGGCTACTCTTGATAGAGTTTGGAAAGTGTACCTGCACAATTGTGGCGTCAAAAGTAAAGGCTAATATAGCTAGTGAGGTAATGTATTTGCTTATGATGGTTATTGTGATGACCAGTTGTTATTGCTTATGTAAGCTCATAAGAAAAGTTAAAAATTCCCGCATTTCACGAGTAAAGTCTTCCACATACGTGGTGGTTATGACGAACGGGCACGCGTCGGAACATTATTCCTTAGGCGCGGGTTCAAGGCGTCACAGAGATCCTCTTAAAGGATAAATCCCTTCAATCTCTCCTTGATTGGTTGGAGACGTAGGTTATTTAAAGAGCTGTAATGGTGCTTTGCAAATTATTAAAATCCTTTTGAAGTTAAGTAATTAAGAAGTCAAATTCCACTCGAAGGGATCATTCTTCTCATCTTGTTCATTATTTTCATTTTCTTTATGCAATAATAGAGGATCCGATATTAGGATCGTATCAAGTGGTATTAGAGCGCTTTCCTGGTTACTGTAATGGCGCCTACTGTGCGAGAACTCGAAGTTGAGGTCCACGAGTTAAAGGAAAATGTTGGCGAACTCCGTGCTTTCTTGGCAAAGTTAGATGACAAGATTGACAACTTGTCAAACAACATCCAATCATCAAATGACCACTTGCAAAAGGAAATCAACGATCTCCGATCACACCATCAAGAAGGCCAAGATTCCTGGAGGTCACATGCCAACAATGGCCATAATAGTCACACACCCAATTCAACAACTTTCCAAGCACGCTCCATTCGTTTGGATTTTCCTAAATTTCAAGGACAAGACCCAACTAATTGGGTGCACCAAGCCAAACATTTCCAAGAATTTAACAACCTCACAGATGATCAAATGGTAGCTCTGACTCCCATACATTTCACGAGAGAAGCTAATGAATGGCATCAATGGATTGAGAAGGCTCTTGGCGAAGTGACATGGGGCCAATTCACTCGTGCCATTTGTCTCCAATTTGGCACTTTGGACTGTGATGACCCCGGTGGAGCGCTTGTCAAACTACATCAAACCGGCACCGTTGCAAACTACCAAAGCGAGTTTGAGTCTTTCCAATCGAGTCGAACGACTCCCTAAATCTCATCCAATTAGTTGTTTCATTTCTGGTCTTCAAGATGATATCCGGGTGTGTATGCGAACCCTCCAACCCACAACTTTGATGCAAGCTTTTCGTTTGGCTCTTTTCGAAGAAGATAAGATTATGGTGCACCGTCAATTCTATCGGACCAACAATGCCTGCCTTCCTCCTCGAGATGCTCCTCTTGTCATCCAAGACAAGCCTCATAATGACCCATTATTGATCCAAGATTGCCCCAAATTCGCAAAAAGATTAACGACTGCAGAGCTCATTGATCGTCGGAAACAAGGCCTTTGCTACAATTGTGATGAGGATTTTGGGCTAGGTCACTGTTGTCTAGGACAATTGGCCATCATTGAAGGTTTAATGGATGATCTGGACTTTGAACCCGAGTCTGAGGAAACAACTGACAAAATGTTCAAGTCTCTGTTTATGCGCTCATTGGATCCACCGGGCCTCACACCATGCGTGTCAAAGGATTGATTAAAAAAATGCCCAGTTATCGTGTTGCTGGATACAGGCAGCAGCCACAATTTTGTGAGTCCAAACTTTACCAAACATCTCGGCCATCCAATTGAAATGCACAAGCCTTTTGCTGTAATGGTTGCTAATGGTGCAAAAATTATATGTAGAAGCAAATGTCGAGGATTACCAATTGATCTACATGTTTTTCGATGTACAATTGATTGTCATATCCTATCATTAGGTGGATGTGATTTGATCCTGGGAACTCACTGGCTCGCCACTCTTGGAGATATAAGATGGAACTTCTCTCTCATGAACATGAAATTTATCTTCCAAGGCACTGAATACCAGCTTATAGGAGCCACAAAATCAGTCCGAATGTCCTGCTCTCTCACTACAAGCCAACACCAAAGTGAGCGAGACTTTCAAATCGGCGATTAGGTTTTCCTTCTTTTACAACCTTATCCCCAATCTTCAATAGCAGTTCGAAGCTCATTCAAACTCTCCCCTCGCTTCTTTGGCCCATATAAGGTGCTAGCAAAGATCAGCCATGTCGCCTACAAGTTGGATCTACCTCCCGAATCCAAGATTCACCCAGTTTTTCACGTCTCAAGCCTCAAAAAGATATTAGACTCACACACCATCTCATCCACCACACTACCGGCCATCTCAGATGATGGGATCATGCAAAACATGCCACATGCCATCTTAGACCTTCGCATCAGTAACAAACATAATCGGGCTGTCACTGAAGTTTGGTCCATTGGGCTCACTCATCACCCGAAGATGCCACATGGGAAACATTGCAGTCATTACAATAATGGTTTCCAGCTTTCAACCCTTTAGGACAAGGGTCTTCTTTACGGGGGGGGGGGAATGATACGTCCCCATGGACTTACATGCTCCACCAATCCACCGGATCACCACCTCCTACTTAAATTACGTGGGACAGCCATGCAAATCACCGTAGTTTTTATCTTTAGTAGTTTATTTGAATAAGCAAGTATTTAGGCTGCTAATAAGGAAGGAGGTCCTCTTAAAGGATAAATCCCTTCAATCTCTCCTTGATTGGTTGGAGACGAAGGTTATTTAAAGAGCTGTAATGGTGCTTTGCAAATTATTAAAATCCTTTTGAAGTTAAGTAATTAAGGAGTCAAATTCCACTCGAAGGGATCATTCTTCTCATCTTGTTCTTTATTTTCATTTTCTTTATGCAATAACAGAGGATCCGATATTAGGATCATATCATATGCCTAATGGTGTTTGTGGACAAAAGGTAATCCCGAATCAGAATAAAGATGTGTGGCTCTAGGCTTACAGTCAAACATCATCCAAAAACTGGACTTAAACCTAATTCATCGAAGCTTTGTGGGGCTAATTCTGATATAGTTTAAATTTAATTTTTGGGCATCCTAACAAGTTTTTGTAGGCTGTTTTCTACTGGATAGTGAAAGACTGTAAATAGATCTGGATCAAGCCAGAACTAAGTTGAATGCCGAAGGTAAAGTTGTCATATCCCTTGCACGTGGAAGGCTGCGACTATCTTCAAGAAGCATTCGATCTAAATCCCATTATTTTGACAAAATAAATAAATAGCTTCAGGGAAAAAACACAGATCTTCGCAATCACAATTAAATAAGATCATGGTAGCAATTCAACAGATACTGTAGATCTACTTGATAAAGAGAACATTAATATGAGATCAAACCTTATGTGTCAACCGAACAAGAATCAATTTCAATTTGATAACAAACCCTAGCAGATCTAAATAACAAATCATAAATTTAAAAAATTTAGACCCAAAAAAAAAAAACAGTGGATAGTGCAAATAGAACCATATGGTTCTTCATAACAGTGAGAAAGAATTACACACAAACCCTAGAAATTAACAAGGAATCAGTAACATAAAAACTAAACAGTGGATCTGGACAGTTAGATCATCAAATACAAAATCAAGAGCGAACCCTAGGTTTTCTAAACAAGGAAATGGGAAAATAAAACATAACAAAAACGATAGGAACCTGTTTAGTCGATAATGTACACTGACGATTGAAATCGTCCATGAAAGAGGAGTTATCTTCTGCGACTTCTTCCTCGTCCACATCCATTCCCACAAGAATCTTCATCTTCTCCATTGCTTGATTCATCTTTTCCATTGCCGATTTGTGGCGATCGAGTGGGATGACTTGATCGCCAGAAGTTTTGAAATTTTAGACACTCCGAAATGCGTTTTCAAGATGAGAAAACTTTCGCGAGTTTAATACTTTAATTACATAAAAAAGGGACGTGTCAACGACCGGGCCCTAAAAACAAGAGATCGAATCACAGACTATCGCAATTGAATTCAGGGAGAGTTCAATCACTCCCACAAGTCACACGTGTCCCTTTTAATCCTTATTAACCATGGTGTTCAATAATATAATCTTAGTTTTCTAAAAAATATATTAAAAAAATATTAACCTTAAGAGTTAAAATTTCTTAACAAGAGTTAAATATTTTTTAATTATTATTTCAAAAAACCAAGGTTAGATTATTGAATACTAAGGATTAGAGAATCCGGTTAATAAGGGTTAAAAGGGGCATGTGTTGACTTGAAGGAAGGATTGAACTCTCCATGAATTCAGTCACGATTAGCTGTGATTCGATCTCTATAAAATAAAATTAAAAAAAAAAAAACCATCTTATAGATGGACCGCACTTGGTCTGGCCAATGAAACTGACTAATGAACGACCCACCCTAACCAAAAAAAAAAAGGACTCACCCACCAAGTAACGGCACGCTCAATTCCTTGCAAAAAAAGATATATTAGCAGACACGCCGTTTAATGCACGGGATTGTATAGAAAAGAAAAACAGGAAAAAAAAAATTATATATATATATATATATATATATCTTTTTTTTGCAAGGTGCAAGGAATTGAACGTGCTGTTACTTGGTGGGTGGGTCGTTTTTAAAACTAATAATTGGTTAATGGAGACATCATAATATAGCTCATGGAAAGGAAAAATAGAAGAAAAAAATTTTTAAAATAAATAAATATATATATATATATTAAAAATAATAATTGGTTAATGAAGACATCATAATATAGCTCACTCACTCTCTTTCCTTTGGAACTAGTAAGAAACCCGTACGATGCACGGGAATATGAGATAAGAAAAAAAAAATTATATGTCGTATCACAGTGGTTGAGATCAGGTTTTCCTAATAGATATGTTGTGACACATGACTGAGATCAAGTAAGTATGTGTTATCTGATAGATATGTCGTGCCACAATGACTACGATCAGGTTTTCCTGATAGATATGTCGTGACACATGACTAAGATCAGGTGGGTACGTGTTATCTCATAGAAATGTCGTGAGGACCAGTTCTCCACCGTGACCAAGATCAGAGAGTTGTATTGATTCTTGCCGGTGAAGGCCCAGATGTGTATTGAGTCTAAACGACTCAAGGAATGATTGAGAATTAGGCAAATGCCCGAATATGGGTTAAGAATTATGTCTTCGAACAAAAATTGTGAAGGAGTTACGGCCAGTTAATAAAGTCCCAGAACTCGAAGAAAAAAGTAATTGACTGTTTGGAATGATAATTCGGTAATATGAACACTGTTGAATAATGAACTTCATAACTGGATAACATTCGAGATTGGGAATCTTGGGTAGGGTGAAATAGCCCTGAGTGACCCTAGGTCAGAGTTCATTTTATATACTGTTTTATTATACTGTATCATGGAAATTGACTGTTTACTATCCATTATTGATGTATGTTAATATGTGGAAACTAGTTTAGATGGACTGTGGTTTTATTAGGCTTCATGGCTCACTGAAGTTTCATGTCAACAGATTGTGGTGTTGTTGTCCCAAGAATAGAGGGTCCAGACAAGATGTTTGAGGCTTATAAGGATCACCGTATCAAGTGAATATAATGCATTTGCTTATGATGAGTTATTGTGATAACTAGTTATTGCTTATGTAAGCATCTGATAAATGTTAAAAATTCTCGCAATTTCGCGGGTAAAGTCTTTCGCTTGCGTGGTAATGACGAACAAGTACACTTCTTGGAACATGATTCATTAGGAGCGGGTTCGGACGTTACATCAATAATCATTACCTTTTGTACACACATCATTCCATGTCAACACATCGTGTACTAATCTATCGCCGAGCCTAAATTTTGAGCTGTTGAAGCCCGAAACCGAGGGCTACGCCCCTCTATGTCATCCACCATCCACACACAATACCATCTCTTCCATACACAATCCACCAGGTCTCTGGGCCTTTCATTCATACATCACACATTCACATAATACAAAACAATAATCACAAAACAGTTTGACTACTTTATATATTTTTCTATTTTAACCTACATTAGACTCAAAATCAGGAAAAATATTCAACATGAATCTCGAATAGTGTTTCCATACCTTTCTAACGGCTCAAGAATCGCTTGATTCCAATAAAGTGTGACAAAACTAAAGTTACCTAAAGTTGGTTGTTCTTGGGATGAATTACAGCAGACCAGCCTATGGTTTTCGACCATTTTACCTCACTTACACTCACAATTAGGAAAAATATTTAACATGAATATTGAAGAGGGTTTTCATACATTTTCAACGGCTCAAGAATTGTTCAATTCCAATAAAGGGTGACAAAACTGGGGTTCCCTAACGTTAGTTGATCCTGGGATGAATTACAGTAGACCAGCCTATAGTTTTCAACCAACTGACCTCACTTAGACTCAAAATAAATAAAAATGTTCGACATGAACAACGAAGAGGGTTTCCATAACTTTCCAACCGCTCAAGAATTGTTCGATTCCAATAAAAGGTGACAAAACTATGTGTAACGCCCCAAAATATCCCCTAGGAGTTAGGCGATAATTTGAGCTCGTTACTTACCACAACAACCATCTTGCGGAAGCATATAAGGCAAGCTAAATAGTGAACTGAAAATTTCTTTAATAACTTAACTGTATTCCAAGGGCAATTGTTTACAATAATTGAATATGAACTAAGACATGTACAAAAAATACTTAGCTTGAGTTACCAACTCAAACTGATACAATATTCTTAGAATAAAACCCAAAATACATGTCTCTCCCTCCGTATCACTCAACCATAAGATCATATGTCAAGACCCCTATCATCCTCAAGAACATTCCAAGAAGGCTCTGCCCTCCATAATCCATCTCGATCCAATGCCCTGCGATACAATGTCGAATGAATCTGCTGTAGCACCCCGGACTTTTTCATCCTTAATGAATAGCACCTTCGTAGCTAATTGGCCGTTTTTGTAGTCTAATTAATAAATAAGGGAGAAATTGGAAAATTCGAAACGTCAGAAATGTTCCTTTTCGAGGTATGAACCCAAGGCAAGTTAAATCGTCAAAATCGGACGAACGAGTCAAAAGATATGGCCAAAACAGTCTGGACCTGCAGGCAATCGTAGCTCGGAAGGCACTAAGGACGCAGCTCTGATAACGTGCTCTGACAACGTGCTCTGATAAGGCACAGGCAATGCATAGACAACGTACTCTGATAACGTAGCTCTAGCTCTGATAACGTATACGTTGTGCATCCGTTGTGCAACAGACAACGGGTACGTTGTACAGCTCACGACGGGCACATTGTACATAAGACAACGTGACAACGGGTTCGGCACCCTTCACAACACAACGTACTCAGCACTATTCACCGCACAACGTGTTCAGCACTATTCACCGCACAACGTGTTCAGCACTATTCACCGCACAACGTGTTCAGCACTATTCACAGCACAGCGTGTTCAGCACTATTCACAGCACAACGTGTTTGGCACTATTCACAGCACAACGTGTTCGGCACTATTCACCGCACAACGTGTTCAACACTATTCACAGCACAACGTGTTCAGCACTATTCACAGCACAACGTGTTCGGCACTATTCACCGCACAACGTATTCGGCACTATTCACCGCACAACGTGTTCAGCACTATTCACAGCACAACGTGTTCAGCACTATTCACAGCACAACGTGTTTGGCACTATTCACAGCACAACGTGTTCGGCACTATTCACAGCACAACGTGTTTGGCACTATTCACAGCTCAACGTGTTCGGCACTCGTGTTTTTGCAGAAATTTCAGTAAGGGTATTATGGTCTTTTGGTCGGTTCACTCTTACCTTAAGAGTTTAACCCGAGCCTTTAGGGCTCATTCTCAACACTTAGAGGATTTGGGGGATTTGAAGAGAGGAGAAAGGGTTTCCTAAGCTAGGGTTTTGCTTTTGGAGAAGAATCAAAGGGGTTTTGAGACCCTAGATCACTTCAAGTCTGGTTTTTCTCCAAGATCACGGCTCAAGCACTCGTGGAGAGCGTTCCCCAAGCTAGGGCAGCAACCCAAGCACGTTTTTGAAAGGGGTTTCTTCCCCAACTCAAGTCTCCTTCAAGCAAAGGTGTTCTTCTTTCAAGTTGGAGCTTCAATCAAGGTTTCTGCCAAGGATCAAGCCTTGATCTAAGGTTAGTACACCCTACTAACTTACCCTAGCAAAAATCTAGGTTTTCTATATAAAAATGTGATTCCTTATATTATGTTTTCCTCCTTATGAAAAGTGCTATCCCCCATTAAATATAAACAAGATAATGGAAAAGGTGTGGATGTGTGGATGGAATGTGGATGCGGCGATTGGATGCCGAGATGTATGTTGTGTGATGTGTGTGATGGAAATGGTGGATGGGTATTTTACCAATAATGAACTTACCTTGATGTTTGGATGGAAAATATGCGCTAAAAAGAACAAGATGAATTATTAAGAAACATTGCATGTGTTGTGATTGACAAAATGCCTAAACTATGAATAAACGACTTAGATGAAGAAAATGGAAATAGGTTTTATGCATGTGTTCTTATAGACGATGAATTGATCCAATGTCATGTGAATTACTTAAGTTACCTATGCTAATATTATGAATTGAATTGTAATGCCATGTCTCTTTTGTTAAGCGCATTCCCACGATTGTTATTATTGGCACGCACATGAACACGCATGATAGCATGAACCGAGATTTCAAGAGCATGTGCATATAATAACAACAAGAAATATTGCATGTCAAGGAGGTTGGTAGCCCAGGGAGATTCGGGTGCTAACCTCTGGCTCACAAGAAAACTAAACAAGTAATAAAAATCACCTATTGTCAAGGAGGTTGGTAGCCCAGGGACATTCGGGTACTAGCCTCTGGCTCACAAGAAAACCAAACATTGCATATCAAGGAGGTTGGTAGCCCAGGGACATTCGAGTACTAACCTCTGGCTCACAAGTGCATTGCATATCAAGGAGGTTGGTAGCCCAGGGACATTCGGGTACTAACCTCTGGCTCACAAGTGCATTGCATATCAAGGAGGTTGGCAGCCCAGGGAGATTCGGGTGCTAGCCTCTGGCTCACAAGTTACAAGATGAAAGTTTACAAGATGATGATCATGCATTCACGCATGCATGCATACATGATTTCCACGAGGCATACCGAGGCATGACATGGGATTTCAAGCATGAGTTTTATCGGCGTTTTCGCATTCATGTACGCACGTCAGGATGCTTGTATTGTATCATGCCTTATACTGTTTCTTTTGTGATGTTTCTATTACTGCTTGTACAATATTACTATTGTGTGTTTTATTATTGTTATGGTCTGCTAGTAGCTTGTACTCGCTGAGTATTCCATGCTCAGCCGTACTTTCATGTCGGCAGGTACTGAGGGAGCCCTCGACCCGGAGCCTTGGGTCGAGGAAGAGTATATAGAGGAGAGAGAGCCGGCTATTCCATTACAGTTTCAGGCTGACCGAGACCTCGATGTGTGGCCATACCTCGACTACTGTTGAGGGGAGAGTATGAGAGGGTCTTGTGTATTTTGATATTTTGACAGGTGGGCCTGTCCACCTTAGACTTAGACATGTCTTGTATTTATGTTAACTTGGAATACTATTTTGGATCATTAGATGAAATGAAAATTTGTTTACGCTTCCGCATATATGTTAGCTTCTGCGCTCTGATTATCATTGTTAGTACTGTATTTTATCTTGTGCATTACAGGATGGTTTGATAGGTACGTAGTGTGACACCTAAAATATCCCTAAACTCCTAGGGGGTATTTCGGGGCGTTACACCTGCCGACATAAAATGTACGGCTGAGCATGGAATACTCAGCGTATACATACTGCTAACTAACCATGTTACGATACATTAACATGTCATAGAAGATACAGTTCATCAAAGTATATACATGATCAGAATGCGGAAGTTAAAACAAGATAACAATTGTATAATCTTAAAGTCATACTTCAAATCCTACATTAAGTTCGTGCTTTAACAATACATATTTCATGTATCTTATGAGCCTTGTGAGTTCCTTATGCATCTTATGAGGTTCTTAGCTTGTGAGGTCATTCGTATCACTTATCTTATACTTACATTGAGACATATGCTTTCTTGTGAACTTTCTTATGAGTTTCTTGTGAGCTTGCTTGTGAGTTCTTGTGAGCTTGCTTTCATGGAAACAGATGTTAATGCCCGTACTTGGTCTTAGTATATTAACATCTTTCCATATATATCTTAGAAACATATACTAGTGCACGTACCTGGTCTTAGTACACTAGTATACTTTAATATACTTGTGAGCTTGTGAACTTGCGAGCTTGTGAGTCTTGGGAATAGATACTAGTGCCCGTACTCGGTCTTAGTATACTAGCATCCTTCTATATACTTGTGAGCTTGTGAGCCTTGGGAACAGATACTAGTGCCTATACCTGGTCTTAATACACTAGCATCCTTCCATATACTTGTGAGCTTGTGAACTTGTGAGCTTGTAAACTTGTGAGCTTGTGAACTTGTGAGCTTGTGAACTTGTGAGCAGATACTAGTGCCCGTATCTGGTCTTAGTACACTAGCATCCTTCCATATACCTGTGAGCGTGTGAGCTTTCTCTTATGAGTATTTCCTTCTTGTCTTATAAGTTTCTATTTGTCCCTTACGCGTTTTCTTTCCTTTCTTTAAAAATGATCTTATGAGCTTTACTCATAATTTCACTTTCTCCTTGTCTTATGAACTTTCTTATAATTCTTCGTATACTTGTACTTATGAACTGGAGATACATACTAGCATTTATCTTTCTTATTGTACTTAAAATTTTATCCTTGTCTTGTAGAATTCACTCTTGTCTTGTTCTTATTTCGTGGAAATCACTCTTGTCTTGTCTTGGTTTAATTCCATATGATTATACTTAAAAAAAAACTAGATTCCTACGTGAATACGTGCTTGTGCATAGGGAATGGTGAATATCATAATGTCATGAGAAGATTGAAAGACCATCATATCACATTTCCCAACTTTCTATAAACATACAAGATTTTAAGGAAACACATAAAGCATATTAGCATAATTACCAAATTTGGGGAAAATCCCTAAATCATATTTCATAGTCTTGGTTCTAAATTCCATATGTACATTTCATCAAACACCTTGCATTCAACCTTTCCTTAAGGCTTTTACTTACATTTTCATCATCCACATTGCATCAAACATCTTGTGTGCATTTCTTATGAGTGCATTACCCTTTCCCATTTTTCACCATACATCAACCATCACATTCATAACATTTAATTTATTATAAACCTATTAAGCTACCCATCTTAATATTGTCTAAATATGATTTACATATTGATTTTCACCAAAGGATCACTAAAATTGAATGTATATCAACGCATTGTAACAAGGGAGGTTAGTAGAATGTATCTACCTTAGGGGATAAAATCCCTTTGATCTAAGGATTGAGAAAGCTTGAGGGAGCTTGTAGAAGAGGAACTCAAGCGTGAGGATGAGATCCAAGCTCCAATAGCGCGTGGTAGCGAGATTCAAGCTTGTGGAAGATCCCAAACCTTGATTAGTCTTCACTTGATCTTCAATCCAAAACCCCTCCTTGAAAATCCCCAATCTTCTCCCTTCTCCTTCCAAGATCTTTCTTAGGTTTAGGTTCACCCAAACCCCCAAAAAGATCTCCTATTTATAGGCCAAGGGGTGAAAACCCCAAAAATCACGCTCTAAAAAAGTTGGTTCGCGCGCCTATGATCATTTGTAGGCTTCCTATGATTGATCGTAGGTTGCCCAGTGAGTTTACAGCATTTCTGAGACTTTACGATCGTTCGTAGCAACTCTACAATCATTCGTAGCATTGCTACGATCGTTTGTAGGCTCCCTACGAACGTTCGTAACTTTGACAGTGAGTTTCCAGATTTTTCCCACTTTGGTATTTCAGCCATAACTTTTAACTCCCTTATCAAATTTTGATGATTCAATATGCGTTGGACTTGTATTTCAAAGGAGAATAATTTTGTGTCTAATGAGAAATTCTTAATTTTGAGTTTTTAATTACCTAAATGGGCTCTAAATCAGACTGATTCGAAAATGGATTTTGTCAACCCATATTTGCAGTAGATCCAATTTCATAAATCAGACGTTTAACTTAACCCTAACTCAAAATCTAGAAAATTGATCAACATGAACCTCAAAGAGGGTTTAAATAACTTTCTAAAAATCCAAGAATCACTCGATTCTAATAAGCGGTGACTAAACTAGAGCTTCATAAAGTTGAGGGTATGTTAAGACATACCCTTTTAACACTTAGAACATTTTGAGTGCTTTCACACTCTTTTCCCTCAGGTCCAACACCCTATTCACACCTCATGACTCGTTACCCTATAGGTTTGTAACCCACCTAGGTGATCATTGAATTCACATCAATATGCATGAGAGGCCCCAGCCTCTTTATGCCTCGCACACTAGCATTATTCACCGCGCTATTCACTTACAACTCATTAAACACTTAGGGTATTTTATACCCTTGCTTTTACCCACTTAGAGTATCTTTTTACTCTCTTTTTGAGACTTAAAACACATACCTAAAATCCTCACTTGACTAACTATAATACCAAGACTCAATGAAAGGTTTTAGGCCTTTACTCACACCATATAAGAATATTATTCACTAACACTATTCATAGTACAGTGAACTCGAATTCCGGGGTCTACACAATGGTTCCCTAAAGTTGGCTGTTCCTGAGACGAATTACCGCATACCAGCCTACGATTTTTGGCTATTTGACCTCACTTAAACCCAAAATCAGGAAAAACAATCAACATGAACATTAAAGAGGGTTTCCATACTTTTCCAACATCTCAAGAATCGTTTGATTCCGATAAAGGGTGACAATAAATGGTGACAAAACTAAAATCATTTAAAGTTGACTATAAATAACATTGAAAATAGAGAAGAGGGAAAGAGTTTTTGCCTCCTTATTTCGAGGCTCCGTAGAGCGAAACGGATGTCACCACTGTGCTCAGAACGCCCAAAAACCCCAAGGTTGACCTTCTTTTCTCCTCTCTCTACTTTCTCTCTCCTCTCTCTACACTTTCTCTCTCTAAAAATAATTTGGGCAGAGTTTCTCTCCCCAAACTATGCGTAAGAAAATGAGAGAGTTGGCCCCTCTTTATATAGGGAAGGGCCTTGCCTACATGGCGAGGCTATGTTCTTAGCACATGGGTCTGATGATGTGGCCGTTGATTGGTTGAACAATCTTTGACTTTTTCCCATTTTTCACATTTACAGGCTCCAAAACCCTACTCAGTGACTTCCAATAGTGACGAAACCTTAGGTAACCGAACTTGGGACAGTCCAACAATCGCTGTAGAAATTTCGGGGTAAAATGTTGAGTTTTGATAGTAAAAAGTAAGTCTGGAAGAAAACTGCAAAACCCACAAATTTCCTAATTTCGGAAGCAAAACACACTGTAGTTTCTTCATTTGAGATGATGAATTGCTGAAATGACAGGCAGTCATCCCCACGGCCAACCGACACGTATTGGTACAAGTTTCGTGGATTTCTATTGAAACGCTTGATAAATATTGAGTCCCAACTAAACTTAGAAAATCTGTGAATTCCCTGGTTTTCTTGATTTTCTTACATACAAGGCCCTTGTGGTCTCGCGAATCGATGTGTGATGTAACCGGTACGACAGGTGATCGTCCCGAAAACCGACCAATATGCTATGTGCAAATTCTGAAGGAAAACGCTGAATTTTTATCGGTACACTTCAGTTTCGAATAAAATCAAATTTCCACAAATTCATCAAACCCTTAACTAATTAACCTCAGTTAAGGACCCATAAGCACATAATTTTATTATATTAAAATTTCGGGTCATTACAATCTCTCCTCCTTACAGAAATTTCGTCCTTGAAATTTGATCAACTTGTATCTTCCAATAGGGGAGGATGTAATGGTTCAACTATTCTTAAAATAAAATACTGATATAACTTATATGCACATCGAGCATACTACAAAATACATCAATTCTATTTCAAAAGCCTTGAAGTCTTTCCAAATATATTAACAAAGGACAAAAGACAAAATATACATATATCATAACAACAACAATGCCTACTATGGCATAACAAAAGTGCCTAAAGCCTATCTTTGATGATGTCCTCATTGGGCTTGATTTTTTCTTGCGAAATTGCGAAGGTACGATCTGCCTGGTTGTTGCTCCAAGGTTGGACAATACTTTTTGATATGCCCCAGCTTGCCACACTGGTAGCAAACCCCTACCCTACAATCTTCGGTCCGATGGTGCCGACCACAACGCCCACATTTCCACTGACTCACTACTCCTGAAGTATTATCTTTACTCGACTCTTCAAACTTCCTCTTCTTGTCACTCCCCAATCCTTTCCTTTCCCCTGGTTTTTCAGCTAATTCCTTTCCCTTATCCCCATATGATTTCTATATTTCATTATGCACTTTTTCCACTTTTAATGCTCAATCTAACATTACCGGAAAAGATGTGAATATTTGCACCACCAGTTTTCCTTTAATTGATGTCTTCAATCCATCCTCGAACTTGTTGACTCTCCATTGCTCGTCCTCGACAAGTCTTGTAGCAAAACAAGAGAGTTTATTGAACTTTTGTTCATACTTGCTGACAGACATGTTGCCTTGAGTCAGCTGAAGAAATTCCATTTCCTTCGTTTTTCTCATGGAGATCGAGAAATATTTCTCAAAGAACAACTCTGAAAACTTCTCCCAAGAGATAGGTTTCTGGTTAGCCAGAATTTTACTCTCCACCGTGGTCCACCAGTGTTCGGCCTCTCTTTCTAGCATAAAGATCGCTAGCTCTAGCTTAAGTTCCTCAAGGCATGTCATCGCTCGAAAAATCTTCTCGATTGCTCGTATCCAGTTTTCAGCCACTAATGGATGGATGACACCAATGAATGACGTCGGTTTGAGTTTCCTAAACTTTTCAAGCCTACTTCCATTCCCTTGTCCTTGCACCAGGATAACGGAAATATGAGTACCACTCTGCTATTATTGGATCAGCTCGACTAGAGTAGTGATAGCCTCAAACTCTCTGGCCAGTGTATTTTCGGGTGCTCTTCTAGGCGGCATTATGTTCCTATTAAGAAAAAAATCATGTTTTAGTATTTCGCAATAGGGTTGCCAAAATCTAATTCATCAAAAGATTATCCAAATCTCTTACTTATCTATCTTGCTTAATCTAATCATAACCGATCCTTCAGTATGATAAAACTTACACTCTCCTGGAGATGATCTATATCTCCAGAGTTTCGTCTAATATCCAATTAGATGTCTGATTTGGTAAGATTTATTATGATGATTATTGCTTTAGCTCTGATATCAACTATGACACCCAGAACCCGTGCCTTAGGGAAAACATGTTCCAAGATGCGCGGTCAATCGTCATTACCACACAGCGGAAGAATTTACCTGCAAAAATATGGGAATTTTCAACTTTTCTTATGAGCTTTACATAAGCAATAACAACTGGTCAACTTTGTTACGGTAGATTTTACTTTTGAGGCTACTAATGTGCCATTACACTTTCCATAATCTATCACGCGTAGCTCCTTGCCAATCAACAATCACTTCCAAATCTGAAGACATAAAATGAGAGGTGAACTATAAAGCCCAGCAAAATCTATAGTCCATCTAGACTAGTTTCCACATAGTAACAATCATCAATAACAATATAGTATTTTAGTTCAATTCTCATATTATAATAATATATAATATCGTAATTCGTGACCTGAGATCACCTAAGGCTATTTCACCCTATTCCGAGGTTCCCGACCTCTATTTGTTAAGTTCATCCAATCATTATCCACGACACCAGGTCACCGTTCCAGATAACTGCTCATATTATATTCTTGAGTCTGCAGACTTGATCAACTGGGACTTCGCTCGTGTTCAACTTTTACCCTTGAGTCCATCGACTCAATATCCAATTTAGAGACTGTAGACTCGTTATCCATTTTAGAATCAGTTACCGTCAGAAAAATCTCATTACCATTAGAAAACCCTATTACCATGGCGTCCCATACCACCATGATAACTATTGAGATCAACCGGCTTAAACCTAATGAAATCCAACCTCGAGTCTTTAGACTCAATACAACCTTGAGTCCTTAGACTCAACACAGAATCCACAACTTGTACCATCTCAAGACATACTTAAGTATAGTAATTCACATTCCTCAACCTATCTTGGGTCATCCTTTGAATTCATGGGGTCTTTCACCTCAAAGTATCTTGCCTTTTGAGACTCAACCTATTTTTGGGTCATCTTTGAATCCACAAGACCTTTCACCTCAACATATCTTGTTACCCTCAGACTCACCCTATCTTGGGTCATCTTCTATTGAATTCACAAAGCCTTTCACCTTAAGGTATTATTGAAACATAATCCGGGCCTTCACCCGCTAGAATCAACACAAATCATCTGATGTCAGCCAATATGGGGAACCTGTCGTCATGACATACACTATCAAATAACGCAACCATCTGATCTCAGCCAATGTGGGGAATCTGTCATCACGACATATCCATCAGGGAACAATACACACCTTCCTGATCTCAGTCACTGTGTCATGATATATCTATCAGGAATACCTGATCTCAGTCACTGTAGCACGACATATCTATCAGGGAACAATACACACCTACCTGATCTCAGTCACTATGTCACAACATATCTATCAGGAATACCTGGTTACTGTGGCACGACATATCTATTAGGGAACAATACATACCTACCTGATCTCAGTCACCGTGTCACGACATATCTATCAGGATTACCTGATCTCAGTCATTGTTGCACGACATATCTATCAGGGAACAATACACTCCTTCCTGATCTCAGTCACTGTGTCATAACATATCTATCAGGAATACCTGATCTCAGTCACTGTGTCACGACATATCTATCAGGAATACCTGATCTTAGTTACTATGGCATGACATATCTATCAATTAACACTACCCACCGCCTCCTCTGACCTAGACAAAGAGGGTTTATGAAATACATTCCACCCACCCCTGACTGTTAGTCACGGAGAACTAAATCACCCCACCATCAATTTCCATCACAGCCTCTATTGGGTGCGTACCTACCCATACAAGTCATTGCCCCCTCAAGGTAACATCTTTGAGTTCATAAACTCAATATCACCCTGGATCCATAAACCCAATACAACCTTGGGTCCATAGACTCGATGTCATCCTAACTCTCCCAACTATTAGTTACGGAGGAACCCTGACTCTTAATAGATACTGACTCTCCAGACTTAATCAAAGAGAGACAGCAGATAACATTTAACCCAGGTTAGGTTTTCTAACCATAGGAAATCCTAAATTAATTCAAACCTAGCTTTATTAAATTAATTATGCTGGGCCTCGCGCCCGTGGACCAAGTCCGAGCATTTAAAGTTTTGGTGTGAAACATTACCCGACCAATGAACCCTTTCATCACCTTACACACGTTCAAAGATCATCACATCATACAGGTTGTTCCGATAGGGAACATATTCGGGCCGATGGGTTTGTCGCTCGCCCTACAACATTCAAACACCATCACATCATACAAGATCGTACCCTTAGGGACATATCCGGGATGATGGGTCTGTCCATACCCCCTACCAAATTTCAATAATCATTACCTTATGCACACACATCATTCCATGTCAACATATCATGTACTAATCGGTCGCCAAGCCTAAATTTTGAGCCGTTGAAGCCCAAAACCGAGGGCTACGCCCCTCTACTCCATCCACACGCAATACCATCCCTTCTATACATTATCCACCGGGTCTCTGACCCTTTTATTCATACATCATACATGCACACAATTATAAAATAGTAATCACATAAGGATCTCAAAACAGTTTGATTACTTTTTATATTTTTCTATTTTAACCTACGTTAGGCTCAAAATCAGGAAAAATGTTAAACATGAACTTCGAATAGGGTTTCCATACCTTTCCAATGGCTTAAGAATTGTTTGATTCTGATAAAGTGTGACAAAACTAAGGTTACCTAAAGTTGGCACATGTTGTTTGATCTGAGTAAGTGATACAACACACTTTTGGTTGCTTATTATGCCAAAAGATTCAGACTACCCTATATCATTTGAAATCATAGCTCATGAACTTTTCATTGTCTCCCAAGTTTGAGATGACCAGTATAGATGATTTCCTCAAAATTGCAATGGGAGGATGTTGGCAATAGGTATAATTGGTTATTTTGAGGCGGATTTTCAAAATGATGGATTTTCTCTTGAGAGCCTTCTTAGCACTTGCCATAGCTTTATTAATTTGATTATAGATTTTTAGGGGGTAGTCAAACATAGTTTATCTTCATGAATCATTGCCAATTGTAACAATTAGAATTGCGGCATGCATTCTGTATGGTTCCCACCCATCTCTCAGCTCAGATGGGGAGAACTCTCAATATGTTGGTACAGAATCTCCCCAGGTAATGTTTGATGGCCTACTCACCCTAAAAATTAACTCTGTCACTAACCATTGACAGATAAATAAATACCTCCGACCTCCTCCCCCCATTGGAGAGGGAAAAGCAATTCAATTTTGTATTGTCATTGAACCATTTATCACAGGAAAATGCACCATGTGCAATTACGGCCGTCTTATGGTGGTAGCCATTATAAAGCTGCTGAATAAAGGAAGAAGCAAGGATTAGAGCAACAGGTTCACAAAACTGTGGCATGAAGTGCATCCAAGTAGTAGGACTAGGCAAGGAGCATAAATTCCAACAAATAGTAGTCAGTCGATCAGTTTTAGAGAGGAGACCATGGAAAACAAATACAACATATCATATTGTTATTTTCACAAAAAAAAATTCTTTTAGTTTTATAGTTGGGCATCAGAGTATTGCTCAAGCAACCCATCTGGTAATATATATATATATATTTTTTTGAAGATTTACTCCACAAAGAGAACCCATCTGGTGGTGGGAGGGCTGACAACTCCCAACTTGAATGCCAATTAGCAGAGATAGGGTAGTCCATCATAATTGATCGAAGGCATATAAGACACCTGAGTGGTATAAAGGTCATGGAAGATTTGAAGCCCAAGGTGGAGTTCTGCTGAAACTCATATCATCATTTGTTACACATACTACATGACTGTGGCTAATCTTGGTCAACATAACATTAATATTATTAATGTATTTTGTTTACTAGAAACCAAGGTTAGATAGATGAACTTAGGGCTGAATTCTTAACCATAGTTAGAATTTTAAATTCTCCATGTCGCAGAAGATTTCTAACCCAAGTGAGGCATTCTTTATATACCCACATATGGAGTACATGTCTATGAGAGTAGATCCAATAAACCCTGAGCTTAATATGATATCATCTGCAAACAGATAAGCATGAACCCATTTCCCTTCCTCTACACCAGCCCAAGTCTGCAATGGTTGTTAGAACATTGACTATAGCAGCACTATCAAGTTGAACTCTCAGCCTCAACATCTCCCTAAATAAATAAATAAATATATATATATATATCCTGATGTCATGTCAGTCCAAGAAACCACATCTCTATGATGCTTCTTCTGGAAAAGCTCTCAAGTAAGCCCACATCTTTCACAATTCACTCAATACCGACAAAGCATATAACAACACGTCGAGGTATACATACAACACGATCGGCATACAATTTGTTTTTCTAGCATATGACACTAAGTTCAATTGGGATACAACCGGTTATGGACTAAGACTAACTTGTTAGTCTACACTTGGAATACAACTCTTGAAAATGACTTTAATGTCTTGTTCAATCATGGTACCAGTTCTAAGTGACCCAAGGGTCTTTGATTCCTAGGCTCTGATACCACTTCTGTCGCGCCCCAAAATACCCCCTAGGAGTTAAGGGATACTTTAAGTGTGACTATACTTAACCTGACAAACCATCATGTAATGAACAAGGCAATGACGTACAAAAATAGAAACATATAACAGAGTGCGGAAGCTAAAATAGTGCGGAAGCATGAATCAAATTTTTCTTTTTCTATCCATAACCTGTATTCCAAGTTTATACAAAACATAACAAGTATAGGTGGACATGCCCACCATCAAAATACAGAAGATACAAGTCTCTCTCTCTATCTCCATACCCCCTACTCACAGTAGTCTAGATATGGCCACACATCTAGATCTCTATCCTCCTGTGGTTGAATTGGAATAGACGCCACCTCCTCGACGTATTCTTCCTCAACCCAAGGTTCAAGGTCGAAGGTACCCACCGGACCTGCCGACATGAAATGTACAGCTGAGTATGAAATACTCAGCAAGTACAAGCTACTAACTGACAATAACAATAACGAACTATGATAGCAATAACTCATTTCAATTCATAACATCAACATTTGAAGTAATACAAAATCAATAATGGAAGTAATGCAAGATCAATAATTAAAGAAATACTATAATCGTGACATGCATGGAATAATGCAAAACTCCGATAAAACCCACTCTTAACAATCATGACTTGTTCTTGAAAATAGTCTTTCGTGTTTTTCTAAACTTGCTTGTCGTGATTAAACTTGTTCTTGTATCGTGGGAATCACACATGTCTTATCTTGTTCTTGTTTGGAATCACACTTGTCATGTTTGTCCTGTCATGTCTTGACTTGCCTTGCTATGCTTAACTTGTGAGCCAGATGTTAGTGCCCTTATAGCGACTTGTGAGCCGGATACGTAAGTATCCTTCAACGAAACGTAAATAGAAAGCAACTTGTGAGCCAGATACATAAGTATCCTTTAGCGAAATAGAAAAGGCACACTAACATCCTTGAACGGCCCTCTATCCGGCTTTATCAACTTGCTTACTTGTGAGCCAGGTATGACATATCTTGCGATATGCCCTACCCTTGACCGGCCCGATGTCCAGTTTTATCAACTTGTTTACTTGTGAGCCAGGTATGACATATCTTGCGATATGCCCTACCTTTGACCGGCCCGATGTCCGGCTTTATCATGCATTTCGCAAATCACGTGTCTTGTTCTTGGTTGGTTTCTCATATACATATACTTTAGAAAACCTCGGTTAATGCATGCATGTGTGTGTGTGTAGCAATTTGTAGTAATCATGATGACATGAACACTTTAAGAATATCACGTAGCATTTCAATTCCGTCAATAGTCATGTGAGAAACTAAGAACATATACGTTGCATTTAGTCAAAATTATAATTTGGGGAAAACTACACAATTCATGCATTCATAATCTTCGTTTAATTCATTTAATTTCCATTTATGCATTTAATCAAACAATTGGTGTGCAACATTTACATAAGCATTTTATTCAGGTTATTACTTCATAATTTGCATCCAACACAGTGTGTTCCTTATGTGTACATTGCCCTTCCACCATTCTACCACACCACATACATCACAACACATGACATCCAATCGCCTCAACCCATTTACATCTCACACATGCATACACCTTAGTTTATCTTGTTCATTTTAGGGATAACAATGCATTCCAACAAAAGGAAACATACACAAGATCAATCCACATAATTAAAGGGAAACCTAGGTTATTACTAAGCTAGTTAGGAGGGTGTACTAACCTTGAGGATTTCTCTTAATCTTGAAGAGAAAACCCTTGATTTGAAATCTCAAGCTTGAGGAAGAACACCTCCTTTGAATGGAAAAGTTCTTGCTTGATTGGGGGAGATCCACTTGACTTGAGCTCCTCTTGATCTTAGATGCAAACCAATCTTGAAGAATCCCCAAATCTCCTCTTCTCCTCTTTCTCTTCTTAGGTTTAGAAAACCCCCCAAATGAGATCCCTATTATAAGTCAAGGGTTTAAAACCCTCAAATTCGGAATCAGCAACTGTATGCGATCGATCGCACGCTAACTGCGATCGATCTCAGATCCAGTGCGATCAATCGCACCCTAGGGCGATCTGTCGCACATGAACCCGAAAGTTTTTGTCAAGTTCTTCCCTATATGCGATCGATCGCATACCCTTGCGATCGATCGCAGATCCCCATGTGATCTAACACACATGGAGGGGACCTGTCGCACATGAACCTGAAGGTTTTTGGCCAATTTCCACTGTATGCGATCGATCGCACCTTACCTGCAATCGATCGCACTCCCAGATTTTCTGTATTTTCACCTATAGACCACCCTTGGGTGTTTCCAACTCCATTTTCATCATCCTTAGGTTACTAAACCCCCTTCTTCACGCTGCCCATGGGTCACTAATATCTATTTTCTCATAAAATATCGAATTCAACTACGTGGGAAACCATTTGACCATGAAAACACTATTCATTAGCCATGAAAAGTTCCGGGGTGCTACATCCTCCCCTCTCTTACAAAAATTTCATCCTCGAAATTAGGACGATACATACATGTATAAAATAACAAAAAAATTTTTACATGGCAATACATAATGCCTTATACAAATAACTCTGGGAATTTTCTTTGACTTCGGCCTCGCACTCCCATGTGGCCTCTTCTCTAGCATGATGTTGCCATTGAATGAGGACCAATGAAATTGTTTTGTTGCGTAACACTTGATCTCTACGATCCAAGACTTGAATCGACTTCTCTACTAATATGAGGTCCTCTAAGATTTCCAACAGCTCATGGTCGATTACATGCGAAGGATTGGAGATGTATTTTTGGAGCATCGACACATGGAACACGTTGTGGATCGCGGCCATATACGTTGGGAGAGCTACCCAGTACGCAACTTCATCAACTCTAGTAATAATTCCAAATGGCCCAACATACCGAGGACTGAGCTTTCCCCTCTTGCCGAACCTCATGATCCCTTTGCTAGGTGATATCTTCACAAACACAAGGTCACCAGCTCAAAACTCAAGATCTCTCATACGGGTGTCGGCATAACTCTTTTGTCGATCCTGTGTATCCTTCAACCTTTCTCTGATTATCTTGACCCTGTCTGCGGTCTATTCAATCAACTCGAGGCCTAACACTTTCCATTCACCGACTTCGTTCCAATACAAGGGGATCTACAACTTCTCCCGTAAAAAGCCTCAAAAGGCGCCATCTGGATGCTCGCCTGATAACTGTTATTGTAAACAAATTCCATTAAAGGCAAGTGATCTTCCCAACTGCCTTTAAAGTCCAGCATGCAGGCTCAGAGTGTGTCCTCTATCACCTGATTCCCCCTCTCGGTTTGACCATCAGTCTGTGGATGAAAAGCCGTGCTAAGGTCCAAACGGGAACCCATGGTATTCTGAAACTCTTCTAGAACCTGGACGTGAATCTTGGATCCCTATCTGATACAATGCTCACTGACACTTCATGCAACCGAACTATTTCTTTGATGTACAGTGTAACTAGTTGGTTTGAGTTGAATGTAGTCCGATAAGGTAAGAAGTGGGCGGATTTCGTCAGTCTGTCGACTACAACCCATATAGCACCGGAGTTCTTAGCAGTCCGTGGCAACCCCACACTGAAGTCCCTAAAAATGTTCTCCCATTTCCACTCGAGAATAGGGAGGGACTGTAATAGTTCAGCTGGCCCCATATGCTCGGCCTTGACCTGTTGGCACACTAAGCATCTAGATACATACTCCGCTACTTCTCTTTTCATGTTCCGCCACCAGAAAAGTCCTTTGAGGTTCCGATACATCTTGGTACCCCCAGGGTGTACTGTGTATTTGTATCGGTGAGCTTCTTCCAAGATCTCTCGTCTAAGCTCCTCATCGGTAGGAACACATGTTCTTCCACTGAATGTGATAGTTCCATCTCCCCTGGTGGTGAAGTCCTCGCTACCCTTACTCATCATCTTGTCTCGATAGGCAAGTAGTTCGGCATCCGATTCCTGCAACTCTTGGATCCTGGCCAATATGTAAGGCCTAACGGTGATGTTAGCCATTACCGGCCCAAAGGTAGGAAGACTAAAATTGATGTCAAGGTTAGAAGCATCCTCCAACAACTTTCACTCTTGCACCATCATATGAGCTAAGAGTCCCTGAGGTTTCCTGCTAAGGGCATCTGCCACTACATTTGCCTTACCCGGATGGTATTGGATGAAACATTCATAATCTTTCAAAAACTCTATCCATTGCCTTTGCCTCAGATTCAGCTCTTTCTATACTTAAGACTTTTATGGTCTGTGAACACATCGAACTATTCCCTATAAAGGTAGTGCTACCATATCTTCAACGCAAACACCACTGTGGCAAGTTCTAAGTCGTGTGTAGGGTAGTTCTTTTCATGATCTTTCAATTATCTTGAACCATAAGCAATAACCTTCTTGTTTTGCATCAAGACGCACCCTAACCCGACGTGCAAGGCATCACTATAAACGACAAAATCGCCACTCCCGGATGACACTGTGAGGATAGGAGCCGTAGTGAGCCACTTCTTCAACTCCTGGAAGCTGATCATGCATCTATCACTCCATACAAACCTAACATTCCTCCTCGTAAGATAAGTGAGCGGGGTCGTCAAACTGGAGAATCCTTCCACAAATCTCCTATAGTAGCCTACCAATCTGAGGAAACTCCGAATCTCAGTACACTTCTGGGTCTCTACTAGCTCATCACTGCCTCTATCTTCACCGGATCAACTGAGATGCCTTCGGCTGACACCATATGCCCGAGGAATGCTACTTTCTCAAACCAGAATTTGCACTTGCTTAGTTTGACATATAGTTGGTGCTCTCGAAGAATTTCAAGAATGAGGCAAAGGTCTCGCTCATGATCTTCCCGTGTCTGGTATGTCGCGACCCAAAACCCACCCTAATAGTTAAAGTGAATCTTGGATGACTTATCATGACTTACTTGACAAACCAACCTGCAAAACATATGGAGCATATACAATAGAGGACCTAATAGCGGAAACATAAACTAACATAGTACAGCGGAAGACTAACTAAACCTCTAAGTACATATACATCATCAAAGTTTTGAACAAAATGAAATCACAAAAGAAAGTGCAGACATGCCTACCAAAACACATGAATATAATCTCTCAAGCTCACCCATAATCACTCAGAATCTACCACCTAGTAGTAACCCTCTACCGGAGGTTCCTCCACAGGTTCCTCAACATACCTCTCCTCCACCCATGGGCTAGGAGCACAGATGTCAAAAGGAGCCGCTGCTCCACTATCACTTACCGACATGAGAAGTACGGCTGAGCATGGAATACTCAGCGGGTACCAAATACTAACCAATAGTCATAGCATGATAATGACAGAGTAAAGCAGGAAGCAGTTCATATAATTAACAAGAAAAGTAAACAGTTTATAGTTCATGCTTGTATCATATCAAAGTCGGAAAAACTCTTGAAATCATCTTTTATTTAACTTAACTTGAAATTCTCATTTCATGCTTGAAAACTTGTCATGTCTGTCTTGCGTGTTATGTCATGTGTGCTTGCTTGAAATTTAAATATGCTCATGCAACTTGTGAGGTACACTTGCGAGGGAGGGGAGATCCCTCTTTCAATGAGATGTACTTGCGAGGGAAGAGAGACCCTTCTTTCAATGAGATGCACTTGAAAGGGAAGGGAGACCATTCTTTCAATGAGATGCACTTGCGAAGGAAGGGAGACCCTTCTTTCAATGAGATGCACTTGAGAGGGAAGGGAGACCCCTCCTTAATGAGATGCACTTGTTCTTGTCAAAAGCGAGGCAAAACATATCGTAAGATATGTCCTACCTCTAAAATCCTTATTCTTGAAAACACCGGTAAACCATATCATGCATGCCATGCTCGTGAATCATGTACATGCTTTAACTTGGAATTTAATATGACATTGGGATTTCATCAATACATAGAATATCATTAATTTAAACAAGTAATTATTCATGCCATTTAGAGAAAGCAATTAATCACACTATCATAAACCCTAGAATTTCTATACACTTTTAATCATGCATTTCTTAATTTACAATTCATTTTCTTCACCTTGACATTTCATCAAACATGTGGTGTGTACATTATTGGTTAGAACCTATACCATGCTTTTCTAGATGAGTTAATGTTCACAACATACACGTGCGTTCATTATTGGTACAATACCCCTCCCATTTCATTCATCACAACACATCCACATGGCATCCATTGCCCCACATCCATTTCCACACCACAATCCATCTTCTATTATGTTCATACTTTAGGAAAACTAGAAAGAAGGGAAGAAAAGAGAGAATAGCATATGGTACCAACCTTGAAAAGCGAGGAAAAGCCTCCAAAACGTGCGTGGAGTCGCTGCCCTAGCTTGGAGAACGTGTCCCTCACTTGCTTGAAGTTGGATTTGAAGAATCCAAGCCTTGAGGATGATTGTGGGTTCCCAAAACCCTTGATTTGCTTCAATAGGATGCCCTAGGGTTCAACACCCTTTCTACTCTCTCACTCCCTCTCAAAATACTCTAAGTGTGGTGAATGAGACCCCCAAGACTCGAGCAATCCTTAATAGGCAAGGGTGAAACGATCAAATGACGAAAAAGCCCTTAATGAAATTATGCAAAAAAGCAATAGACCAATCGATCGGTGGTTATGATCGAGCGATCGATCGCCTACCCAGCGATCGGTGTTCTTGATCGAACGATCGGTCAAAAACACCTTCTCTGGAATTTTTCCCATACAAATTAGTTAACCAGTCGATAGCTACCGATCGATCGGTTGTGGACCAATCGATCGCTAATATGGACTGAGTGATCGGTTATGGACCGATCGATCGCTCTCGTGATCGAGCGATCGGTTCTCTGCAGGTTTTGACATTAAGTCTATTTTTCACCCATTTCTACTACTTGGACTTATCCTACTTCCCTTTTGACCTCTTATAAACATGACTAGGACCCTTTCAAGGCTTATAGACATTATTTAAATAATTATAGCATTCTTGCAAAATTCTCAAAGTTTCCAATTGTCATTTCATGAAAAATGGAGATTACAAGGGCATCATGCCTTGCCACACATTCCAAGACATATGCAAAAAGTTCTGGGGCTCTACGTCCTCCCCCCTTATAAAACTTTTGTCCCCAAAATTTGGACGATACTTGCATTACAAAACCAAGAAAAAATTACAAGTCATATACAAAACTCATTCAAACAACTCCGGTACTTTGCTTTAACTTCGGCCTCGCGCTCTCACGTAGCCTCTTCTTGAGCATGATGTTTCCATTGCACGAGAACGAACGAGATAGTCTTGTTGCGAAGGATTTGATCTCTCCGATCCAATATATGAACTAGCTTTTCAACCAAAGTGAGGTCCTCTCGGATTTCCAACTGTTCCATGTCTATGACATGCAAAGGGTTCGCAATGTATTTCCGAAGCATAGACACATGAAAAACGTTGTGAACTGCGGCCATGTGAGATGGAAGAGCTACCCGGTAAGCAACTTCACCAACTCGCGTGATAATCTCAAACAGTCCAACATATCGAGGGCTGAGCTTGCCTCGCCTGCCAAATCTCATAATCCCCTTGCTAGGAGATACCTTCACAAAGACTCAATCCCCAACTTGGAATTCCAAGTCCCTACGGCGAGTGTCAGCATAGCTCTTTTGACGATCTTGAGCGGCTTTCAACCGATCTCGGATGATCTTAACCTTGTTCGCAGTTTGCTCGATCAACTCTGGTCCTAACACTTTTCTCTCTCCTACCTCATCCTAGTAGAGAGGAGACCTGCAGCTTCGCCCATACAAGGCCTCAAATGGTGTCATTTGGATGCTCGCCTAGTAGCTATTATTATAAGCGAATTCAACCAAAGGCAAGTGTTCTTCCCAGCTGCCCTTGAAATCCAATATACATGCCTGAAGCATGTCTTCGATGATTTGGTTTACTCTCTCGGTTTGTCCGTCCGTTTATGGATGAAAGGCGGTGCTGAAATCAAGTTCAGGAACCCATAGCATCCTGAAAACTCTTCCAGAACCTAGAAGTGAATCTTAGATCCCGATCCGACACAATACTGACTTGTACCCCGTGCAACCGAACAACTTCCTTGATATATAATGCAGCCAATTGGTTCGAGTTAAATGTAGTCCGATACGGCAAAAAATGGGTGGACTTCATCAAACTGTCCACCACAACCCATATTGCATCTGAGCTCCTAGCCGTACGTGGAAAACCAACAATGAAGTCCATGGAGATGTGCTCTCATTTTCACTCAGGAATAGGGAGGGACTATAATAGACCCGCCGGTCTCAAGTGCTCTGCCTTCACCTATTGGCATACCAAACACCAGGATACATATTCTGCAACATCCCTCTTCATATTTCACCACCAAAAGTGTCCCTTGAGGTTCCGATACATCTTTGTACCCCCAGGATGCACTGTGTACTTCGAACGGTGGGTTTCATCCATAATCTCTCTCCGAAGATCCGCATTGGCCGGAACACACAATCTTCCCTTGAATGTAATAGCACCTCAGCTAGTGAGAGAGAAGTCCTCACTACCCTTAGCAACCTCATTGTCCCGGAAAGCCAACAATTCAGCATTTGTGGCTTGAAACTCTTTGATCAGATCTATAATGTACGGTCTAACTGTGATATTTGCCAAGACAAGGTTGCGGATGGAATCATTCACACTGATGTCCAGATTAGCCAAATCTTCCAATAGTCTCTACTCCCGCACCAACATGTGAGCCAACAAACCCAGAGGTCTTCTACTCAAAGCGTCCGCCGCTACATTTGCTTTGCCTAGGTGGTATTGGATGGTGCATTCATAGTCTTTCAAAAATTTCATCCAACGCCGTTGCCGTAAATTTAGCTCCTTTTGTACTTGAGGCTCTTGTGGTCCGTGAACACATAGAACTCTTCCCGGTAAAGATAATGTTGCCAAATCTTAAGTGCAAACATGACTGCAGCAAGCTCCAAGTCGTGTGTGGGGTAATTCTTTTCATGCTCCTTTAATTGCCTTGATGCATAGGCAATGACCTTCTTATGCTGCATGAGGACACACCCAAGTCCAACGTGCGAGGCATCACTATACACCTCATAACCACCGCGTCCGGATGGCATCGTAAGGATGGGGGCCGTGGTAAGCTGCTTTTTCAGTTCCGTGAAACTGATCTCGCACTTATCGCTCCATACAAACTTGGCGTTCTTCCTTGTCAGGTACGTGAGAGGTGCTGCAAGGTTGGAGAAACCCTCAACAAATCTCTGGTAATAGCCTGCCAATCCAAGGAAGCTGCGTATTTCTATGACACTTTTGGGCCTCGCCCAACTCATGACAGCCTCTATCTTCTTCGGATCCACCGAGATGCCTTCCACAGATACAAGGTGGCCTAGGAATGCCACTTCCTCCAACCAAAACTCACACTTGCTTAGTTTGGCATACAGTTTGTGCTCTCTCAGTATTTCCAAAGCATAGCTAAGGTCTCGCTTGTGATCTTCCCGTGTCTGGGAATATATCAAGATGTCATCGACAAACACTATCACGCATCGATCCAGGTATGGTTGGAATACCCAGTTCATCAAATCCATAAAAGCTGTCGGCGCATTCGTGAGACCAAAAGGCATCACCAAGAACTCGTAATGCCCATACCGAGTCCTGAAGGCAGTTTTGGGAACATCTTCAACCTTGATCTTCAACTGGTGGTACCCTGACTGAAGATCAATCTTAGAGAAAAGTCTCACTCCCTTTAACTGATCGAACATGTCATCAATCCTAGGCAATGGATACCTATTCTTTATAGTGACCTTTTTTAATTGCCAGTAATCGATGCACATCCGCATCGAGCCATCCTTCTTCTTAACAAACAAAACTAGGGCAGCCCACGGTGAGACACTTGGTCGAATGAAACCAAGGCCTTGCATCTCCCGTAATTGAGTCTTCAACTCCTTGAGTTCAATCGGGGCCATCCTGTACGAGCCTGAAAGATGCGAGCTGTGCCTGGTGCAAGTTCGATCACAAAATCAATCTCTCTGTTTGGAGGCAACCCTGGCAACTCCTCTGGAAATATATCCAGGAATTTTCTCACGACCGGAATAGTCGAAGAGTCCTTTACCTTGAGGTTCGCTAGGCTCAACGCCGTAAAATGGGCGATATCTTTACTTCTCTACCCCCAAAAATGAAATGACTTTCCTCCCACCAGTCTAAAGAGTACCATCTTCTCAAAGAAAGCTACATGCCCATGATGCGCTGCTAACCAATCCATTTCCAAGATAACGTCGAAGTCCTGGAATCCAAGGACGATAAGATTAGCTGCCAATTCGTGGCTTCCAACTTGGACTGTACTGCCTCTGAAGATGCGATCTGCTACCATTGTCTTACTGAGAGGAGTCAAAATGAATAACTCTGATTCCAGTTGACTAGGCTCCATAAAAAAGCCTTGGGAAAAACTCAGTGAGACAAATGAATGAGTAGACCCGGTGTCAATCAACACTCTAGCCAAACATTCATTGACTAGTAAGGTTGCTGAAATTTTAACTAGCTAAGTCAATCCATGCATCAACATCATATGTATAGATATATAGATATATATAACACGCCATATACGTATATAAGGAATAAGGCGTAACATGATAATTGTGGACAATTGAATAACTTTAAACGTGTACCTTGCACAACATCATCCGATGCAAGTGCATCTCCCTTTGTCAAGGCAAATACTCGCCCCTGGTTCACCTTGCGAGGTGGAGGTGTAGATCGGGTAGGCTAGGAGGATGCCTGGTATGGTCCTACTGGGCATGCTGGGGGCCTAATCCCCTGAGACTGGCCTGGCAAATGCTGACTAGGGCAATCTTTGATCAAGTGGCCTTGGCGACCACAGTGGAAACATCCACTCGATGCCTTCCGGTAATCTCCTACCGGGTGCCTTTGGCCGCAAGATGTGCAGACCTCATATATGTAGGTCGGAGGGGCTGGAGGTGGAGCATACCTTGCCGCCTGAGGTGCCACTGGCCATGGGGCCGGAAGAACCTGAGGTCATGGTGCTTGAGGCATATACGACCATGGAGCTGGAGGCGCATAAGATGGCCTCATCGGTGGTGCTGGCCACACATACTGAGGTGGTGCTGGCCATGTGTACTGATAAGGACCGGTCTGAGCCTGCCTCTTTGGAGGTGCTGAACTGCTAGATTGGCCTCTAGCCAAATCCCTCTTCTTGGATATGGCCTCTGAATTGGCCTCGATCAACAAGGCCTTGTCCACTACTTCCGGATAAGTAGCGTGCCTGAAAGCTGATACTTTCTCCATAATGACATCCTTGAGCCCTTGTTCAAACCTCCTCGCCTTCATTGCCTCAGTGGTAATCATGTGAGTCACGAAGCGTGATAGCTCCGAGAACTTGGCCCCATATTGAGTCACCGACATCGAACCTTGCTCAAGGTTGATGAATTCTCTCTCTTTCTTTTCCCGAGCTCCAATCGGAAAGTACTTCTTGTAGAAGGTATCCTTGAACTTGTCCCAAGTCTAGGGCTGGCCTTGCATGGTCAAATCTTGAGTCTTCAAGGCGGACAACCACCAATGGTGTGCCTCACCCTCTAGCATGAAAACAACCCATGCCACTTTCTCTTCCTCTGTCGGAGAGAGGACTGCGAATATCTTCTTCAACTGGAGGATCCAAGCCTCCGCAGCAAGAGGGTCCACACTCCTATGGAATGATAGAGGCCTCAGTCTCTGAAATGCCTCAACCCCAGTTGTACGATGTACTGGAGCTGCAGGCAGTGGAGTAGGTGCCACTGATGATGGTATAGTCTACCGAGCTGCAAGTATGACAAGTGTCTCAGCAATAGAGCCTAGGACCTGAGAGAGGTCTGGCTACTCATCCTTATCCCGTGAAGAAGAGGAAGCTCTGGTGTGTGGCCCACGACCCCGTGTGCCCCGCCTCATGACTAAATGAGTCTAACTTTGAACCACAATTTATCACAATTCCATTTCACAACAGTTCAAATGGTATTATTGATATAATACTATTATACATTGCATCATAACCATCAGTGTATACATAATAGACTTAGTGTTCTAGCATTTCTAAGACCCGTACTTGATTGAAACAACCATTTAGACTAAGACTAAAGTTTAGTCTTACACTTGGAACATGACTCGTTTCTGGCTTACTTCCTTCCTAATTTGCTTCCTGACCTATGCTCTTGTCAAGCTGTGGTACTAGATTCTAAGTGACCCTAAAGACTTATAGCCTAAGCTTCGATACCACTTCTGTCGTGACCCAATCACTCAGAATCTACCACCTAATAGTAACCCTCTACTGGAAGTTCCTCCACAGGTTCCTCAACATACCCCTCCTCCACCCATGGGCCAGGAGCATAGATGTCAAAAGGAACTGCTGCTCCACTATCACCTGCTGACATGAGAAGTACGGCTGAGTATGAAATACTCAGCAGGTACCAAATACTAACCAACATTCATAGCATGATAATGACAGAGTAAAGCAGGAAGCAGTTCATGTAATTAACAAGAAAAGTAAACAGTTTATAGTTCATGCTTGTATCATATCAAAGTCGGAAAAAATCTTGAAATCATCTTGTATTTGGCTTAACTTGAAATGCTCATTTCATGCTTGAAAACTTGTCATGTCTGTCTTGCTTGTCTGTCATGCGTGCTTGCTGGAAATTTAAACATGCTCATTTAACTTGTGCGGTGCACTTGCGAGGGAGGGGAGACCCCTCTTTCAATGAGATGCACTTGCGAGGGAATGAAGACCCTTCTTTCAATGAGATGCACTTGAGAGGGAAGGGAGACCCTTCTTTCAATGAGATGCACTAGCGAGGGAAGGGAGACCCTTCTTTCAATGAGATGCACTTGAGAGGGAAGGGAAACCCCTCCTTAATGATATGCACTTGTTCTTGTCAAGAGCGAGGCAAAACATATCGTAAATATGTCTTACCTCTAAAATCCTTATTCTTGAAAACACTGGTAAACCATATCATGCATGCCATGCTCGTGAATCGTGTACATGTTTTAATTTGGAATTTAATATGACATTGAGATTTCATCAATACATAAAATATCATTAATTTAAACAAGTAATTATTCATGCCATTTAGAGAAAGCAATTAATCACACTATCATAAACCCTAGAATTTTCATACACTTTTAATCATGCATTTCTTGATTTACAATTCATTTTCTTCACCTTGGCATTTCATCAAACATGTGGTGTGTACATTATTGGCTAGAACCTATACCATGCTTTTCTAGATGGGTTAATGTTCACAACATACACGTGCGTTCATTATTGGTATAATACCCCTCCTATTTCATTCATCATAACACATCCACATGGCATCCATCGCCCCACATCCATTTCCACACCACAATCCATCTTCTATTATGTTTATACTTTAGGAAAACTAGAAAGAAGGGAAGAAAAGAGAGAATATGAGCTAGGAGGGTAGCATATGGTATTGACCTTGAAAAGGCAAGGAAAACCCTCCAAAACGTGCATGGATTCGCTGCCCTAGCTTGGAGAACGTGCCCCTCACTTGCTTGAAGTTGGATTTGTAGAATCCAAGCCTTGAGGATGATTGTGGGATCCCAAAACCCTTGATTTGCTTCAATAGGATGCCCTAAGGTTCAAAACCCTTTCTACTCTCTCACTCCCTCTCAAAATACTCTAAGTGTGGTGAATGAGACCCCCAAGACTCTAGCAAGCCTTAATAGGCAAGGGTGAAACACCCAATGACGAAAAAGCCCTTAATGAAATTCTGTAAAAACGCGATAGACCGATCGATCGGTGGTTATGACCGAGCGATTGGTTGCCTACCGAGCGATCAGTGTTCTTGACTGAGCGATCGGTCAAAAACACCCTCTCTGAAATTTTTTCCCATACAAATTAGTTAACTAGTCGATAGCTACCGATCGATCGCTAATATGGACCGAGCGATCGATTATGGACCAATTGATCGCTCTCGTGACCGAGCGATCAGTTCTCTACAGGTTTTGACACTAAGTCCATTTTTCACCCATTCCTACTACTTGGACTTATCTTACTTTCCTTTTGACCTCTTCTAAACATGACTAGGACCCTTTCAAGGCTTATAGACATTATTAAATAATTTATTTAATTAATTATTGCATTCTTACAAAATTCTCAAAGTTTCCAATTCTCATTTAATGAAAAATGGAGATTACAAGGGCATTATGCCTTGCCACGCATTCCAAGACATATGCAAAAAGTTTCAGGGATCTACATGGGAATACACCAAGATGTTATCTACGAACACCACGACACATTGATTGAGATAGGATTTGAACACCCGGTTCATCAAGTCCATGAATGCCGCTGGTGCATTTGTCAACCCAAAAGGCATGACAAGGAACTCGTAGTGACCGTACTGAGTCCTGAAAGCCATCTTTGGAATATCTTCTGACTTAATCTTTAACTGATGATATCCCAATCTAAGATCAATCTTGGAGAAAAATTTCGCTCATTTCAGTTGGTCAAACAAGTCGTCTATCCGAAGCAAATGATAACGATTCTTGATTGTGACCTTCTTCAATTGACTGTAATCGATGCACATCCTCATCAACCCATCCTTCTTCTTCACGAAGAATACAGGAGCTCCCCATGGTGACACACTCGGTCTAATGAATCTCAGGCTTTGCAGTTCATCCAACTGTACCTTCAACTCCTTGAGTTCAATTGGGGCCATCTTATAAGGAGCCCTAGAGATCGGAGTAGTACCGGGTGCAAGCTTTATTGCGAACTCAATTTCTCTAACTAGAGGCAATCTAGACAATTCCTCTGGAAAAATATCCAGGAATTCACTCACAACCGAAATGGTTGAGGAGTTTTGTGCCTTTGGGTTCGCTAAGCTTAAAGCTGCGAAGCGGGGTAATATCCCTTCCTTGTAGCCCTTGAAAGTGAAATGGATTTACTCCTTTCGGCCTGAATTTCACCACCTTCTCAAAGCATGCCACATATCCATGGTGAGTCGATAGCCAATCCATCCTAAGAATGACATCGAAGTCCGAATCTTGGAAGTCCAGGATGATGAGGTTGGCCAACAACTTGTTCTGTCCCACTTAAACCACACAGTCCTTGTACATTTGGTTCGTCTCTACCGACTTGCCAAGCGGAGTCGAAATGGTTAACTCCTGCTCCAACAGACTACACTCAGTTGAAAAACCCTTCGCAAAACTTGGCAAGATGAAGGAATGAGTGGATCCTGTGTCGATCAACACTCGAGCTAGGCATTCGTTTACTAATAAGGCGCATGTGTAATTAAATAATTAACATCAATAGATTTCAAGTAAGAGCATGCATCATACATAGGTGGCCTATTGTATAACTAACAAACATATCACATAATAGCAAGTATTCACACTTAAAACTCTAGCATTCTTGCGTACCTTACATGATATCATCCGATGCACGTGCATCTCTCTCTGACAAGGCAAAGACCCGATCCTGTGTAGCTTGGTGCGGCAGCCGTGTAGACTGTGAGGGCCTCAACGCTGATGAAGAGCTCTGCTGAGATGATTGCCTGACCGAGGGCTTATTCCACTGAGATTGAGCCGAAAGATGACGTCGGGGATAATCTCTGATCATGTGGCCTTGATCACCACAATGAAAGCATCCCCCCGAGATCTTCCTGTACTCTCCAGCCAAATGCCTCCTACCACAATAGTCATAGGGCTCCTAAGAGTAGGTAGAAGGTGTGTATCCCGTGGCTTGAGTTAGTGCAGGGCAAGGAGCCTGTGTAGTTGCTGAGCACAAAGCTGGAGGAAGAAAAGGGCAAGTAGACTGAGGTGCAGAGTACAACCTCTATAACTGTGCTGGCCCTGAAGGCTGATATGACATAGTCCTAGCTCTATTCTTTACTGAGCCACTAGATTGGCTCTTCTCCATTCCTCTTCTCTTGAAGAATTCCTCAGAATTTGACTCTGCCAAGAGTGCTTTATCCACAACTTTTGAATATGTCTCATGCCTAAACATTGAGACTCGATCCTTGAGGTAGGCCTTCAATCCCCTCTCAAACTTACGGGCCTTCATAGCCTCTGTCGCTATCATATGCGGAGCAAACTTGGATAGCTCTGAGAACTTGGCTTTATTAGCCGCCACCGACATATTACCTTGCTCCAAGGTAATGAACTCAACTTCCTTCTTCTCCTTCATCCCGATGGGGAAATACTTCTTGTAGAAGACGTCCAAAAATTCTCCCTAGGTCCAATCGTGACCCTATTGGGTTAAATCCCGGGTCCTAACCGCGGATCTCCACCAATGGTCGGCCTCGCCTTTTAGTATAAAGGTGGCCCCCTCTACCTCTGTAGGCAACAAGACTGAAAATATCTTTTTCCATGCTTTGGCAGCTAACGGGTTGATACTTCCGCAAAACACAGGAGGCCTCATCCTCTAGAAAGCTTCTATCACTGCTTGTGCTTGATTTGGAGGAGCAACTATAAGTGTGGCATTAGGAGGTGGAGTAGCAGGCTGCCTCGCTGCCAACATAGCCAAAGTCTCGGCTATGGATGTGAAAGCTTGAGCGAAGTCGGGTTGTTCATCACTCGAGGGGGCATCACTTCCACTACCCCTTGTATTATATCCACGACCTCGCGCACTACGTCTCATGATTTACTCCTGAGAACGATAGTATAACATGAGTCTAACTTGGTATCCATTTAATAACTATTTCATAATTCACTCAATACCGACAAAGCATATAACAACACGCCAAGGTATACATACAACACGATCGACATACAATTTGTTTTTATAGCGTATGACACTAAGTTCGGTTGGGTTACAACCGGTTATGGACAAGACTAACTTGTTAGTCTACACTTGGAATACAACTCTTGAGAATGACTCTAATGCCTTGTTCAATCATGGTATTAGTTCGAAGTGACCCTAGGGACTCTGATGCCTAGGCTCTAATACCACTTCTGTTTTGCCCCAAAATACCCCCTAGGAGTTAGGGGATACTTTAGGTATGACTATACTTAACCTGGCAAACCATCCTGTAATGAACAAGGTAATGATGTACAAAAATAGAAACATATAACAGAGTGCGGATGCTAAAATAGTGCGGAAGCGTGAATCAACTTTTTCTTTTTCTATACATAGCGTATATTCCAAATTTATGGCCACACATCTAGATCTCTATCCTCCTGTGGCTGAATTGGAATAGGCGCCGCCTCCTTGACATATTCTTCCTTAACCCAAGGTTCAGGGTCGAAGGTACCCACCAGATCTGCTGACATGAAATATACGGCCGAGTATGGAATACTTAGCGAATACAAGCTACTAACTAACAATAACAATAATGAACTACGATAGCAGTAACTCATTTCAATTCATAACATCAACATTTGAAGTAATACACAATCAATAATGGAAGCAATGCAAGATCAATAATTAAAGAAATACTATGATCATGACATGCATGGAATAATGCAAAACTTCGATAAAACCCATAGTTAACAATCATGACTTGTTCTTGAGAATAGCCTTTCGTGTTTTTCTACATTTGCTTGTCGTGATTAAACTTGTTATTGTCTTGTTCTTGTATCGTGGGAATCACACATGTCTTGTCTTGTTCTTGTTTGGAATCACACTTGTGATGTTTGTCTTGTCATGTCTTGACTTGCCTTGCCATGCTTAACTTATGAGCTAGATGTTAGTGCCCTTGTAGCGACTTGTGAGCTGGATACGTAAGTATCCTTTAGCGAAACATGAATAGAAAGCAACTTGTGAGCCGGATACATAAGTATCCTTCAGCGAAATAAAAAATGCACACTAACATCCTTGACCGACCCTCTATCCGGCTTTATCAACTTGTTTAATTGTGAGCCAGGTATGACATATCTTGCGATATGCCCTACCCTTGACCGGCTCGATTTCCGGCTTTATCAACTTGTTTACTTATGAGCCAGGTATAACATATCTTGCGATATGCCCTACCCTTGACCGGCCTGATGTCCGGCTTTATCATGCGTTTCGCAAATCACGTGTCTTGTTCTTGGTTGGTTTCTCATATACATATACTTTAGAAAACCTCGGTTAATGCATGCATGTGTGTGTGTGTAGCAATTTGTAGTAATCATGATGACATGAACACTTTAAGAATATCACATAGCATTTCAATTCCGTCAATAGTCATGTGAGAAACTAAGAACATATACGTTGCATTTAGTCAAAATTATAATTTGGGGAAAACTACACAATTCATGCATTCATAATCTTCGTTTAATTCATTTAATTTCCATTTATGCATTTCATCATACAATTGGTGTGCAACATTTAAATAAGCATTTTATTCAGGTTATTACTTCATAATTTGCATCAACACATAGAGTGTGTTCCTTATGTGTACATTGCCCTTCCACCATTCTACCACACCACATACATCACAACACATGACACCTAATCGCCTCAACCCATTCACATCTCATACATCCATACACCTTAGTTTATCTTGTTCATTTTAGGGATAACAATGCATTCCAACAAAAAGAAACATACACAAGATCAATCCACATATTTTAATGGAAACCTAGCTTATTACTAAGCTAGTTAGGAGGGTGTACTAACCTTGAGGATTTCTCTTAATCTTGAAGAGAAAACCCTTGATTTGAAATCTCAAGCTTGAGGAAGAACACCTCCTTTGAATGGAAAAGTTCTTGCTTGATTGGGGGAGATCCACTTGACTTGAGCTCCTCTTGATCTTAGATGCAAACCCCTCTTGAAGAATCCCTAAATCTCCTCTTCTCCTCTTTCTCTCCTTAGGTTTAGAAAACCCCCAAATGAGATCCCTATTATAAGTCAATGGTTTAAAACCCTCAAATTCGGAATTAGCAACCGTGTGCGATCGATCGCATCCTAAGGCGATTTGTTGCACATGAACCCGAAAGTTTTTATCAAGTTCTTCCCAATATATGATCGATCGCATACCCTTACGATCGATCATAGATCCCTATGCAATCTATCGCACCTTGAGGGGACTTGTCGCACATGAACTCGAAGGTTTTTGACCAATTTCCACTGTATGCGATCGATTGCACCTTACCTGTGATCAATCGCACTTCCCAGATTTTCTGTATTTTCACCTGTAGACCACCCTTGGGTGTTTCCAACTCCATTTTCATCATCCTTAGGTTAATAAACCCCCTTCTTCACGCTGTCCATGGGTCGCTAATATCCATTTTCTCATAAAATATCGAATTCAACTACGTGGAAAACCATTTGGCCATGAAAATACTATTCATTAGCCATGAACCAATTTAAAATTTTCTAAAACCCATGATAATGATGGAGATTAAAGTTGGGATAAGTTCTTTGTTAATTCTATGAGAGACATGCTATAGAGGGAATTTTAAAACATTTCAACAATAGGTGTGAATATAGAAAATGATGGAGATTTGTAAGAAGGGAAGGACATGAAAATATAAAAAAAAGTGTGATCGGACAATGGTAGAAAGAACTTACCCGAATTTTCCATAGGAAAAAATAAACAATGCGTGATCGCAAAATGGTATAAAGAAATTACATGAATTTGTGTCAAATGCAGAGTAATATAGTGAAAATCATTAAAGCAAGATCCTTCCAGTGATTCCCTAAACCAACTGGTGATGATAGAGGACAGTGGAGGGAAAAAACTCAACGAACGCAGAGAGCGGTTGGGAATGAGAAGAGAGAAACATGGAATGTGGCAGTCACGCTAAATTTTTTTTTTGGGTATTGGTTTCGTGCTAGATCGTAATATAAATGGAATGTGGTTAGTTTGTGTAAAATTACTACAAAGCCCTTTATAGTAGTTGCTCTATTCTAGAGATGAGATAACATAATAAGGGGGATTGTATGGTCATTAAATATAAAATAATCAACTCTTTTACCCATCATTCTCTTATTATAATCATAGAGATAATATGATTGAATAAAAGGGCATACATTGTATTATCCAACAGTCACTCATATTGTAGAGTCCCGGACCTTTTTCCTTGTTTAGTAGGGGTTTTATAATCATTTTGGTATCATATGCATGTGTGTATAAAGTTAAGCAAGTTGGAGGGTCAAAATTGATAAAATCCTAAATTTAGGACCACCGATCGATCGGATCTCACAGACCGATCGATCTGAGGATTGCAGGAGATCAACCCAGGCATTCTGTCCCGGGCCGATCGATTGGCCCTCCCAGACCGATTGATTGGCCGACAATAGAAACAATGCCTAGTTATGCCCCGATCGATCGGGTGTTAGACATGATGCCCAGAAAAGTCATTTAGATTGTTAGATTCTTATTAATTTGATTAATAAAGACTTCTTCTTAATCTATTGTGTATTCATTATGGGTAATTGACCATGATCATGAGATGATCTATACGATATGAGATATCAATAAAGGTCCTTAGGATATATTGTAAGAAAGTGATGTGATTAGATTATCACAGGCAGATATAACTTTTCGGTTTCTTATACCTTATATAGTCACAGTTGTGGATGAAGCTGGACACTTCACTTATATGGCTGCCAGAATGCTAAGATGTTCTCAATAGTTGACATGTAATTCTATCTCAAACTATTGTAGTGGAGACTACACATCAACATATGGGTGCTTAAATGTACACTGACTGATTGCATTCAATGAGAGACCTCTTGCCTAAACATACTATCAGATAGTTGGTCTCTCATTCACATTGAACGGTTTCGATAATCCTTAGATCTAATGAGTTCATCTATGACTGAGCAGTGATCTGACTGTTTTGATTCCACCAACATATTTTCTAACTTAGGGAATACATTACAGTGATAATTGGATAGTCAGAAAGTTGTTCGAGTCATGATGAATTTCAAACAAGAATTCCATGCTCATTAATTTGAGAGATTATCCAAGTTCTGGGTAAGACAGTTGATTAAGTTCAAATCCTGCGCAGGTGATTTTGAAAACAAAATAAGTTTTGAAATATACTTTTATTAAAAAGTATTATACTTATAAATGATTTTCATGAGAAATTGTTTCTCATGGCTTAATCATAAGTCTTGGAAACCCGGATGATTTGCAATGGGCTATGGGTTAGATAGTATGTCAATCTCGAAGGCCCATTAGGGATAATGTATTTGGAAGGATAAATCGAATTTAAAAGTTCATGTGGCGGGATCCATATTGGTTAATGTTCATACACTGGGATTCAATTACAACATGGATATCTCACGTCACTTGCAATTCCGATGTAATTCCCGTTTAGGGTCAATGGGATAACATTGGGTAAGCCAGGACAAGAATGTCCCAGAGCAATCTGTGGAGGTGCTCACATAAGAAATACAAGCTCAATAATTGATTAAAAGTTAATCAATTATTTTAAGTGATTAAAAGTTAATCATTTAATTAAATAGATTAAAAGTTAATCTATTGTTTAAATTAATTGTTAATTTAAACATATGGATTATTTTAGCAATTATTTAATTAACATAATTAAAGGGAAAATGGGTTTGACCCATATCCACAAACCCATTAAAATGGAGCTTTAATATGGGCCAAAGCCCATGGGTTTAAACCCTAGGGTGGGGCGCCCACTTGAGGAATCCTAATTGGATTAGGATTTGTTTAATTGAATAATTGTTGAAATATAATTCCTTTAATTATGGAATTTAAATCCAATGGTTGGATTGCATTAATGATTAAGATGGAATTGTAATGAAATTACAAAAGGGAGTTTTAACTCCCCAAAGTCCACGCCCCATAGAAGCTCACGCCCTCCCCCCCTTGGTGTTGGTCTCCTAGTTTGACTAGGTTTCCTCATTGAGTTAGGATGTTGACTTATCTCTTTTAATTAAGGAATCCTCTTACAATAGGGACTCTTTAATTAATAGAATTACTATAACTAAAGTAGTTATAGATTAAGTAGGAGTTTATTTAATTATTAATAAGAGTTATTGTTAATTAATTAATCCTACTAGATAAGATCAAGTTGAAGTAGGATTAGGATAGGATCCTAGTCTATATATACCCGAACACCCTAGACCATTAAGCACTTTTCTCCAGAATTTTTTCTCTTCTCTCCTCTCTCTCTCCAAACCGTTAGACCCTAGGGAGACCCCTAGGGATTTTCGTGAGCTATATAGGTGGTGCAAGTTGGGTTTTGCAAATCTAGGGTTTTGAACTCTAGTACTTTTGGTGATAGAAGGTCTACACCATTACTCCATATTTTTCCTCTTGCTTATATAATTCCAAAGGAGATTCTAAAGCTTCGTGGGGATAGCGAAGAACAAGGATCGAACTTCTAGTATTTTTTTTTGAGAAATCTCTACAAAAGCATTCACCAAGGTGATATGACTAAAACTCTTAGATAATTTTGATGCTTTCTATGGTGTTAAGATCTAGGGGATCCAATTTCCGCATAAATTTTTATCGGGATCCCCCTACAAGTGGTATCAGAGCTCATGGTTAGGAGTATTTTTTTTTTGTTTATTTTGATATGGTAATTAAATGGATGATTTAATTCATGAGATGAATTAATTTAGATCTATTTAATATTGTTCGTAGTTTTTATTATTTTATTTGTTCATGAGATGAATAAATAAATATTTTTTATATTATTGAATGAGATTTGATAATTAAATAAATTTTAAAAACTAGTAATATATGTGATATAATTAAATTCGAAATAAAGAGTTTATTTTGAAATTCCTTTAAAATGATTTGATCATTTAATATTTACTTATTAATTGTTTAAAATAATTAATAAATGATTTTTCCCATAAATAGATTTTATTCGAAAAATTATAAAATCCTAATTTATGATATGATCATATTTAGGATTTTCAATTCTCTTATTTTTTATTTTAATCCTGGATAATAGTAGAACTAATCTTGGATAATAGTAGAACCAATCTATATGAAAGGATCTTGCATTCGAGAAAGGATCTTGCATTCGGGAAATAAATAAAATTTTGTAGAGATTTTAAGAAAACTCAATCTTATATTTTAAAAATAATTTTATGAAAATTGTTTTATGGAAAATATAATTATTTTATTTTTTCCAGGGTTAGATCTATATAAGATATAGATTTTATCGAGCGATTTGATAATTGTTATCAAATTTTAAATCCTTTTAAAATAAGAAAAGTACTCCATCACCATGTAGCATCTATTTTATATAAGATTATAGTTATGAGTCATATTTATGATAATTGTTTATCATTCATGCATTCATATTAGAGGATAATATGTAGTAGGTTTTGGCATTCTGTAAAGGGCAAATTCATTCGGTTTCCTTGAAATGGGCGAATGGAATACTGGTTTTTCTAATGTCATTTAAATTCTATTTAATACATTGGTGGAGATGCTGCGAAGGAGGATGTTGCGATGTGATCTAGATAAGATGATAAAGGAAGGGATCGCGAAGGAGTTTGTGAGCTACCTTTATTCTTATCACATTCCTTTGCATCCATGCATTTTAATTTATTGACTCATAACGATTAATCTCGTATACTAATGTTTTATTATCATGAGATGATAACTGCTGTTTATTTTATCATGAGATGATATCTGTTTATATGTTTAATTATTCTATTGAAATAATTGCCCTTGATATATCATGTGTATATAAGACTGGGGATAAGTCCCTAAGTATTATGATCTTCTACCATACACTATGTGATCCTATAGTAGGGAGTGTGAGTAAGCTGACAGACTAAAGCCGGACCCAATTCCTCTCACCTATGAGTGAACATGGTGAAAACTGAATAAGCAAATAGTGGGAGCAATAACGCCAAAGCGTGAGCTTTCATTAGGTTCATGGTAGGTGGGCACATGAATAAGAGATATTATATAATAACGCCAAAGCGTAAATATAACATCTCTTATAGATTAGACAGAAGATCGAATGCTCCAGGATTCACAAGATGAGATCTATGAAATTGGAGAAGATAGTTTCTATCTGCTTATTCAAGGCGATGTGATGATATGCCCAAAAGCAGGATCACATTAAGCCAGTGTCTAGGTTTTCGATGTCAATTGATTCTTCCCAAATTGGCAATACCATTAGAAATAGACCCATAATCTAATTGGTATTAATGAATACAATAGATCCCTAATACTATCTATTTTGTCATTTGATTAGATCATGACAGGCCTACACCCATTGACTGAAATTCTTCGTGATGAAAAGTTAGTAGGAACTAACTATGTAGACTGGAAAAGAAAGATTAGAATTGTATTTGCCGTAGATAACCTTGACCTATGTCTTAAGACACCTAAGCCTAAAATTCCTCCAGATGCTTCACCGGCCCAAAAGGCTGAGTTGAAGCAATGGGAGAGGTCCAATCAGATGACCAAGTGTTACATACTGGCTTCAATGTCTAACATTTTGCAAAGCCAGCATGAACACATGGATAAGGCTTCTGACATTTTGCAAAACCTTCATGAGATGTTTGGTGAGCAAAATAGGTCAGTTCGACAAGTAAAGTTGAAATCCCTTGTTAACACCAAGATGGCTGAGGGAATCCAGTCTGGGAACGCATCATAAAGATGATAGGCTTATTGAATGAACTGGAAATTCTTGGTGGAGATATGGATGCCATCACTCAAGTTGACACTGTTCTGCAGTCACTCCCTTTGTCATTCAATTCGTTCGTGTTAAATTATAACATGAATAAGAGTGAAATGTCACTAAGTGAGCTTATGAACTCACTTGTAGCTACAAAAGATTTGATCAAAAAGTCAACTAAATGTGAAACTTTAATCGTCGATAAACTTGATACCTCTAAGAAATTTAAAAAGTTTAGAAAATGAAATAAAGGCAAAGAAAAGTTTAAAGACAATAAGGGTAAGGCAAGAGTTGCCAAAGGTTCTTCAGGAAAAGCTGGCAAGAAAAACAAGGACAATTGAAAGTGTTTCCACTGTGGTAAAATAGGCCACTGGAAGAGGAATTGTAGGATTTACCTCCTAACTCTTAAGAAGGGTAGCGAAAGTACTCAAGGTATGAGATACTTTGAAGTACATATTGCTGTTGAGTCTAACTTTCTGGACGGTCCTCCTAACTCATGGTGCGTAGATTTTGGATCCACTGTACATGTTTGCAATTCTTTGCAGGGGTTCAAGGAAACCAGAAAGCTGACCAAACAGGAGTAGAAGCTTAAAGTTGGCTTGGGTGCAAATGTGGTAGTCAAGTCGATTGGCTTGTTTACTCTTTATTTACCTAATGGAAAGACATTAATTTTAGTAGACTGCTTTTATTTTGATTTTAGTATCTAGACTCTTATTTTATGGATTCTCTATCATTTTTGATTCAATTGTTGAAATTAAAAAAGATGGAATGGTCTTGATTACTTGTAATCTCATTAATGGTCTTTATTTAATTTTTCCATTGGTAAATAATGAATGTCTGCAAAGTGACAATGTCTCATCATCTAGAATGTCTGGAATGAAGAGACATTGCACTGAGTCTACTTATCTTTGGCATAAGAGACTTGGTCACATTAATCTTGATAGGATCAAGATTTTAGTAAAAGATGATCCCCTTGACTTCCTCAAGGTAGAACCACTCCCTCCATGCGAGTCTTGTCTCGAAGTGAAAATGGTCAAAAAGCCTTACCCTAAAAAGGTAGGAAGAGCCGAAGAAAAGTTAAGACTAATACATAGTGATGTATGTGGTCCATTTAACATTGTTGCAAGAGGTCAATACCGGTATTTTGTCACATTTACCGATGACTATTCCAGATATGGATATGTCTATTTGATGTAACACAAATCTGACACCTTTGAAAAGTTCAAAGAATTCATATTAGAAGTTAAGAATCAAACTGACAAATCCATAAAGACACTTCGATCAGATCGAGGTGGTGAATACCTCACCAACGAGTTTATGGATTACTTAAGGGATAATGAGATTATCTCGCAATGGACAAGTCCTGCCTCTCCTCAACAAAATGGAGTTTCTGAAAGAAGAAACCGGACCTTATTAGATATGGTTCGCTCTACGATGAGCCATGCCGATGTTCCTTCATATCTTTAGGGATATGCTATACAAACTGCCATTTATATTCTGAACCGGGTTCCATCTAAGTCTATTCTGTTTATACCCTATGAATTGTGGACCGGGTGAAAACCTAGTTTACAACATCTAAGGGTATGGGGTTGTCCTGCGCATGTTCGTAAACTCAAACCCACTAAGTTGGAATCTAGGACAATAGGAGAGCGGTAGTATACCTAATTCTTTATGTAGATGACATCCTACTAATTGGGAATGATGTAGGGATGTTATCATCGGTCAAGATATGGCTTTCTCAGTATTTCTCAATGAAAGACTTAGGAGAGGCATCCTATATTCTCGGAATAAAGATCTAAGAGATAGGAAATGCCAAATGTTGGGATTAAGCCAAACTTCCTACATAGACAAGATATTGTCTAGGTACAGTATGAGTGATTATAAGACAACACTCATTCCTTTTAGACATGGTGTCACTTTGTCTAAAAAGATGGCCCCTACATCAGCTGATGAGATCGGGCAGATGAAGAGGTGTCCTTATGCTTCGATAGTTGGGAGCCTCATGTATGCCATGTTATGTACTAGACCGGATAGCTGTCATGCAGTGGGAGTTGTTAGTTGGTTCCAAAGCAATCCATGTGTTAATCATTGGACTGCAGTGAAGCACATTATGAAGTACCTGAAAAGGACTAGGGATTATGTGCTTACCTTTCAATCAGAAGATTTAGTTGGACTGGGTTATACTGATTCTGATTTCTAATCTGATCCGGACAATAGAGCTTCTACATCTGGGTATGTGTTCACACTGGGCGGTGCTGCTGTCAGTTAGCGCAGCGTAAAGCAGAAGAGTATTGTTGACTCCACCACAGAAGCAGAATATATTGCAACTTCAGAAGCAGCAAAAGAAGCAGTCAGGTTCAGAAGGTTTTTGCAAGGGCTAGGAAATGTTCCTTCAGCACTCAAACCTATCACTCTTTTCCGTGATAGTAATGGTGCAGTAGCCCATAGCAAAGAACCTAAGAACCACAAGAAGATGAAACATGTGGAGTGGAAGCATCATCTCATTCGTGAGATCATTGATAGGCAAGATGTAGTTGTTACAAAGATTAGGTCTCAACTTAATGTTGCAGACCCGATGACCAAGGCTTTATCAGATAAAGTATTTGTAACACACTTAGATAGTATGGGATTGAAATCTATAGCACAGTGACTTTTCGGGCAAGTGGGAGATTGTTAGATATGATGCCCAGAAAATTCATTTAGATTGTTAGATTCTTATTAATTTGATTAATAAAGACTTCTTCTTAATTTATTGTGTATTCATTATAGGTAATTAACCATGATCATGAGATGATCTATACGATATGAGATATGGATAAAGGTCCTTAGGATATATTGTAGGAAAGTTATGTGATTAGATTATCACAGGTAGATATAACTTTTCAGTTCCTTATACTTTATATAGTCACAGCTGTGGGTGAAGTTGGACACTTCACTTATATGGCTGCCAGAATGCTAAGATGTTCTCAATAGTTGAGATGCAGTTCTATTTCAAACTATTGTAGTGGAGACTACACATCAACATATGGGTGCTTAAATGTACACTGGCTGATTGCATTCGATGAGAGACCTCTTGCATAAACATACTATTAGATAGTTGGTCTCTCATTCACATTGAACGGTTTCGATGATCCTTAGATCTGATGAGTTCATCTATGACTGAGCAGTGATCTGACTGTTTTAATTCCACTAACGTATTTTCTAACTTAGGGAATACAATACAGTGACAATTAGATAGTCAGAAAGTTGTTCGAGTCATGATGAATTTCAAACAAGAATTCCATGCTCATTAATTTGAGAGATTATCCAAGTTCCGAGTAAGACAGTTGATTAAGTTCAAATCTTGCGCAGGTGATTTTGAAAACAAAATAAGTTTTGAAATATAATTTTATTAAAAAGTATTATACTTATAAAAGGATTTTCTCAAAATGTTTTTCATGAGAAATTGTTTCTCATGGCTTAATCATAAGTCTTGGAAACCCGGATGATTTGCAATGGGCTATGGGTTAGATAGTATGTCAATCTCGAAGGTCCATTAGGGATAATGTATTTTGAAGGATAAATCGAATTTAAAAGTTCATGTAGCAGGATCCATATTGGTTAATGTTTATACACTGGGATTCAATTGCAACATGAATATCTCACGTCACTTGCAATTCCGATATAATTCCCGTTTAGGGTCAATGGGATAACATTGGATAAGCCAGGATAAGAATGTCCCAGAGCAATTTGTGGAGGTGCTCACATAAGAAATACAAGCTCAATAATTGATTAAAAGTTAATCAATTATTTTAAGTGATTAAAAGTTAATCATTTAATTAAATAGATTATCTATTGTTTAAATTAATCGTTAATTTAAACATATGGATTATTTTAGGAATTATTTAATTAACATAATTAAAGGGGAAATGGGTTTGACCCATATCCATAAACCCATTAAAATGGACCTTTAATATGGGCCAAAGCCCATGGGTTTAAACCCTAGGGTGTGGCGCCCACTTGAGGAATCCTAATTGGATTAGGATTTATTTAATTGAATAATTGTTGAAATATAATTCCTTTAATTATGGAATTTAAATCCAATGGTTGGATTGCATTAACGATTAAGATAGAATTGTAATTAGATTACAAAAGGGAGTTTTAATTCCCCAAAGTCCACGCCCCATAAAAGCTCACGCCCCCCCTGGTGTTGGTCTCCTAGTTTGACTAGGTTTCCTCATTAAGTTAGGATGTTGACTTATCCCTTTTAATTAAGGAATCCTCTTATAATAGGGAATCTTTAATTAGTAGGATTATTATAACTAAAGTAGTTATAGATTAAGTAGGAGTTTATTTAATTAATAATAAGAGTTATTGTTAATTAATAAATCCTACTAGATAAGATCAAATTGGAGTAGGATTAGGATAGGATCCTAGTCTATATATACCCCAACACCCTAGACCATTAAGCACTTTTCTCCAGAATTTTTTCTCTTCTCTCCTCTCTCCCTCCAAACCGTGAGACCCTAGGGAAACCCCTAGGGATTTTCGTGAGCTATATAGGTGGTGCAAGTTGGGTTTTGCAAATCTAGGGTTTTGAACTCGAGTACTTTTGGTGATAGAAGGTCTACACCATTACTCCATCTTCTTCCTCTTGCTTATATAATTCCAAAGGAGATTCTAAAGCTTCGTGGGGATAGTGAAGAACAAGGATCGAGCTTCTAGTATTTTTTTTTCGGAGAAATCTCTACAAAGACTTCTGACAGTTCGAGTGGATTAAGCTTCATCGGTGAAAAACATTCACCGAGGTTATATGACTAAAACTCTTAGATAATTTTGATGCTTTCTATGGTGTTAAGATCTAGGGGATCCAGTTTCCGCATAAATTTTTATTCGGATCCCCCTACATCGGGGGTTAGTTCTGATCGATCTGAGCGTGCGATTTTGGTTTTTAAAAACCCCCAAATTGTGAATTTTAGGATTTTTAACCCATGAGACTATAAATAAGAGTTCTATTTCGAGATTTTAGATTATACTAATCATTTCTAACCTAATTTTGCAAAGGAAGAGAGAAAACCTAGGGTTCTAAAGGAGATTTAGCTTGAAGAAGAAGGGTTTTACTTGGAGGAGAAGAAGATTAGCTTAGAGATCATTCTCAAACCTTTAAGAAACTTCATCTTCTGATTTGGATCCAAGGGAAGGATCCCAAAGGTTGATATCCCTTCTAATCTAACTCTATTATTAATCTATTCTATGATTTCACAGATTTGATAAGATTATTGAATGTTTATTATGAAAATGAGTTGATTACTATACTTGAGATTTACAATGAACTATTAAATGTATTTGATGAATTTGTGAAACATGATAAAGGGAATAGATATTGTATTAAAGTATGTGATGCTGTTTATATTGAATTGGATATATGTAAATGATAATTGATGAGTTAAAAGGTATGGATATGGTTTGTGGAGGAAGGGAGTGATAATAGACGAGTTTTGATTGTATTGTTATGGCTTTGTGGATGGATGTGAATGGATGATGGAGTGTGAATCATGTAGGAAGGGCAATGGTTCATGAATAATGGATAGATATATTAATATGGATGCTTTGAATTGTAAAATGTAGAAATGATGTTATTGAAATTGTTTAAGTATGTTCAAGAGATATCAATGCATGTTATGATAAATTATGTCATATCTATACTGAATGGTAATTGACATTCGGATAAGTCAAAGCCTAGAGGAAGTCCTTCACATCGGGAATTCTCAAACTTGGGAGATGTAACCTAGCGGTGTTTCTTGGCGGAAGATGGAAATGTAGGCAATGATCGAGTTTGGATATTAATCACGACACTCAAACACAAGTTCATATGTGTGGTAGATTACAAGTCTCACGTGTACACAAGCATGACATGAACATTATATGGATACTGAACACTAGACATTGAAATATAAGTACAAGAACAAGAACATTGCATGATTTTACAAGGACCTTGATATCTCAAGTAGCTCTGGTGATCGTTGATGCTCTCCATGGATAAGATTTCAAGTCCTGAATAATTATCATGGACATTTGATATCTAAGAGCTCTAGGGGCTTACGCTTCTGTCAATGCAACTTCATGGATTTAATACAAAGACCTCGATGACTATTTTTATGGGAAAACAAGCATGTATGAAACTTATACTACAAGTCCAAGAGTCACACAAATACACGAGTCAAGATGATGTCATGATATGTTCACCTGTTTTTGCACTCTGATTATGTACATGTTATATGGAACTGTTATTGAATATGTAATTATCGCATGAACTGAATATTGAGCATGTATATGTGTTAATTCTATTATTTATTAAATTGGATATTCGCTGAGTGTTTTCAATGCTCAATCGACCTGTTATTGTTGTTAGGTTTAGTGCAGGACCATAAGACGGAGTCGTGGATTGAGGAGCAGTAGTTTGAAGAAGGAGAAGTATGTGAGCTTCCACAGGAGGGAGCTAGAGATTTTGATAGTTATCCATATTAGTAGATCATAGTTTACTTTCTGAGTGGTATTTTTTTAGACTTATGTTATTTTAGGATGTTGCTTAGACTATGTGTTTTTATTTGATGGCTTTATTCTACCCGATCATGGTGGGTTATGTTGGGCTTATTTCAGTTGTTCAGGAGGATTTGGATTGTTTATGTCGGAAGAATTATCTTTTAGTTTTGTCCTGTTGCTATTGAAGTCAAGTAAGAATAAGTAATGTAGCGGACCCAAAGTCTCATTATGTCCAAGGTGGGGTTTTGAGGTCGTTACAGAGGTGGTATCAAAGCAAAGGCATTGGAGTCCTTAGGACTAAGATATTATATTTCAAGAATAAGTGATTGGTCTATCTTAGAAAAACAACATCAAGTCTAGGATGGTAGGTTTATTCTAGGCTTATGTTTAGAATTAGTAATATTTGTAAAACTATTTCTGAATGATGAAATGGTTTGTTGTGCTTCAGGATTTTGAAGCTATGAGGAGTGGCACGAGAGGGTCATGGAACAGGAAGTAGTGGAGGCACTCCTGATGGTGACGGTCTGCTAGATATGAGCCGTATATTAGAGACTATTGTTACTGCTATCACCCAGGAGATTGCACTCCTAGTGGCAGGGCAAGCAAGGTAGGAAAGGCCGATTGATGCTCACCCACCCCGGCATAATGGAGTGGAAGCTTTTAGGAGGATGGGTCCTCCAGTCTTCTATGGTAGTATAGATCCAGTAGTGGCGGAGTTGTGGATCATGCAACTAGAGAAGATATTCTTCATGCTCGAGCCCACCGATGAGCAGAGGGTGAAATGAGCCCCCTTTGTCATGGAAGGCGAGGCTGAACATTAGTGGAGGGATGCATTTAGGTAGAGTAACGAAGTGCGAGCCGAACAAGAGTGGACATGGGGAGAGTTCCTCGACATCTTCTACGAGAGATACTTTCCGATGTTTGTGAGAGAGCAAAGAGGTTTGAGCGAGGTTTGAAGGATTTTATCTAGGAGAAGGTCTCGATGCATCAGCTCGAAACATGTAGTGAGGTGTACTGGCATGCCTTGATAGCTGAGAAGAATTCTGAGGAATTTTTGAAGAAGAGGGAGAAGATTCAAGCAAGCAGGTATGGCCCTCAGGACAAGAGGCCGATGATGTCAGGTCCGGCGCCAGTTGCTAGGCCTATCCCTTACTAGAGGCTGATACCAATGGCTTCTTAGACTCTACGGGCCACTCCTCCTACTCCTTGGGCACCTACCCATCCGCCATATGGCCAATGTGGCAAGAGACACCCAGCAGGGGAATGATGATTAACTACTGGGGATGTTTCTGTTATGGGGATCTTACCCACCGGATTAGAGATTGCCTAGTTCAGACTAGACAGGTTCCTCCACAGACTTAGCTTCAAGAAGTTAGGCCGCTAGGCAGGCAGCTCACGCAACAGAGGTCACTTCAGGGTCCTAGGCCTCAACAACCCAGCCAGCCAGCTCAGGGCAGGGTGTTTGCTACCTCGGAGCAGGATGCACAGGTGTCTGACGATGTTGTGCAACGTACGCATAGTTTGTAAATTCAGTTTTGGATGTTATTATTCCTTTTATACTATGATGATCATGTTTGCAACTATGTATCAACATGTTAAGTATATGATATCTGTTTGTGCACATGATTTAACCCACATAGTTATGTATCCAATTTAGGCACTTTGTTGGTAAATGACTTCTTAGCTCATGTGTTGGTTGATACCGGTTCTATTTACTCCTTCGTTACACCTAGTTTTGCATGAGAATTTCTGATGGAGCCATGTCTGTTAGACCGTTAACTATCTATTGTCACTCCTGTTGGTAGTTCAGTCATCAGTGAAAAGGTCTATCAAGCTTGTGATATTCGGGTAGGTCAGAGAGAAATGTTAGCCGAACTGATTGTCCTTGAATTCCAAAACTTCGACATCATATTAGGCATGGATTGACTTTCCAAATACCATGGGCATGTCGATTGTTTTGGGAAAGTAGTCAACTTTAAGCCAATCAGTGAGCCTCCTTTTGGTTTCCAATGATTGAAAAAGAAAGATTTAGCTCGATTTACGGCATTGAGTCTTGCTACATCGGAGACACAAGATTCCTCATATATCCCTGTCGTAGAGGAATTCATGGATATCTTTCCCAAAGACTTACCTGACTTGCCACCTGATAGAGAGATAAAGTTTTCTATTGACTTAGCTCTGGGCACGGCACCCATCTCCAAGACGCCGTATAGGATGATTCTAGCAGAGTTGAAAGAGCTTAATGAGCAGATTGAAGAGTTGCTAAATCTTGGATTTATTCACCCAAGTGTGTACCTTGGGGGCTCCGGTTTTATTTGTGAAGAAGAAGGATGGTTCAATGAGGATGTACATCGACTATCGACAACTGAACAAGGTCACTATAAAAAACAAGTATCCTTTACCGAGGATCGATGAACTATTTGATTAGTTGCGAGGAGCGAAGTATTTCTCTAAGATAGACCTAAGGTCGGGTTACCACCAGTTGAAGATTAGTTTAGAGGATGTTCCCAAGTCGGCATTTAGGACCAGATACGGGCATTATGAATTTCTAGTCATGCCATTTGGTTTAACAAATGCACCGACAACCTTTATGGACCTTATGAACCAGACATTCAGGCCAGCTCTTAACTCCCATGTGATAGTGTTTGTAGATGATATCCTTATATATTCTCAGACACAAAAGGATCATGAAAGGCATCTCCGGACTACCTTAGAGATATTAAGTGAACATCAGTTGTATACTAAACTGAGTAAGTGTGAATTTTGGCTTCAGAAGCTGGCATTCCTAGGCCACGTGGTGTCAGGAGAAGGCATTTCAGTTGACCCTGCTAAGAAAGAAGTAGTGGAAGGCAAGGGAAGACCAAAGAGCGTCACAGAGGTTCGAAGCTTCTTAGACCTCATTGGTTATTATCGAAGATTTGTGAAAGGATTTTCCAGTTTGACAACACCGCTTACTCATCTAACTCGAAAGAACGCCAGGTTTGAGTGGAATGCGAAATACGAAATACGAGAAGAGTTTTCTTGAATTGAAGAAGTGTTTCACTACTGCCCCATCTTGACTGTACCATCCGGTAGTGGAGGTTTTGTAGTGTACAGTGACGCCTCACTCTTGGGTTAGGTTGTGTTCTTATGCAACATGGGAAGGTGATTGCCTACGCTTCCCGGCAGTTGAAAGACCATGAGAAGAACTATCCTACCAATGACTTGGAGTTGGCAGCAACATTTTTCACTCAACATCTGGAGACACTACTTGTATGGTGAGCAGTTTGAAGTATTCACTGATCATAAGAGCCTGAAGTATCTATTCTCGCAGAAGAAGCTGAATTTGAGGCAATGCCGCTAGATGGCATTCCTCAAGGATTATGATTGCTCTATCTAATACCACCCAGGGAAAGCAAATGTAATGACAGATACGCTAAGTAGATGATCTATTGGTGTAGAGACCCGAATCGTTTTCATGTTTTTATTTCATTGTGTTAAGGGTATTTTAGTCCTTGTGATGTTTGATGTTTATTGTTTTTTTTAATGCCTAATTATTGTGGTGTAAACTAGGCTTAATCAACTTGTAACGGATGGATGTCATAGCACATCCTAAACTTTAGGAAGCTCTAGTTTTGGCACCGTTCACGGGAATTGAGTGATTCTTGAACCATTAGAAAGGTGTTGGAACCCTCTTCGAGGTTCATGTTTAGTGTTTTTCCTCATTTTGAGTTTAAGTCAAGTCAATAGTGAGTTTTGTCTAATAGAATTACAGATCAGTCAACTTTGGGGACAATTTAGTCTATTAATTAAGTGGAAATTGGAAATTCTAAACCGCCAGAAATGTTCATTTTCGAGAGACGAATCCAACGCAAGTTGAATCGTCAAAATCCGACGAACGAGTAAAAAGTTATGGCCAAAACAGTAAAGGGAGTCAAAACCTGCAGGAACCGATCGCTCGGTCAGAACCAGCGATCGATCGGTCCAAAACCGATCGATCGGTATCTATCGACTGGTCCAAAATTTTGTATGGGGAAATTTTCCAGAGAGTGTGTTTTTGACCGATCGCCCGGTCATAAACACCGATCGATCGGTAGCAACCGATCGCTCGGTCCTTCGTGTTTTTGCAGAAATTTAGTAAGAGCTTTTTGGTCTTTTTGTTCTCAGACCTTGAGGCTATAAATAGGGGGTCCTACTCGAAATATTAAAATACTCCACCTAGTTCTAACCTAATTTGGCAAAAAGAGGGAGAAACCCTAGGGTTTTGAGAGAGGGTTTTCTTGGAGAAGGAAGAGATTGATAGGAGATTGCAAGAAAAGTTTGGGAAGCTTCTCCAAATCGTCTCGGAAGCGTTTTGAATCCAAGGGAAGGATTCCTAAGGTCGATATACTATCCTAATCAACTTTATGTTAAGGTTTTGTGAATGTTAAGATGCTAGAAATGGTAGAAATAGATGTTTGATGCATTTTCCCTAATTTTCTAAGAAGCAAGCTCATTATGGATGGATATGTGGATTGGAAATGTGGATAGAATGTATGGAGGATGGGATAAATTTGTGGATGTGGATGAATATATGGATTGTATGGATGGAATTATGATTTGATGAATGCATGAAAAGGTAGAGAAACAATGGATTCATATTATGTGTACTCAAGGTGTTTGTGAAAATGTCTGTGAGAATAAATGCTATGATACTCTTATGAAATGGTGGTAAATTGATTATGAATGATGTTAAGAATTATGATAAGAAATATATATGTGATTGTTTGTTAAGTATACTTAATTACTTGCATGGGAATTGATAGTCGGGAAGGTAAAAACTTAGAGGAACATCTCTCAAACCGGGAATTCTCTAACTATTTGGTATGGGACATATAGTGGAGTTTCCATGGTGGGAGATCGGAACCTAAGCAATTACCGACTCGAATGTTAATTTCGACACTTAAGCACATATGCACGTGTATGTTAAGATAAGAGTCTCACAAGTCACACATGTGGACCACAAGCATGAACATGGCATACGTATGACATTCTGAATAAGTATAAGCATGACATGGTCCGTATCCTCCAAGAACGGCATGTCAACCTGATTTCTAAGGCATGGTCCGTATCCGCCAAGAACGGCATGTCTCATTTCTGTGTGATCTGAATAAGTGCATAAGGCATGGTCCGTATCCGCCAAGAACGGCATGTCTCATTACTGTATGATCTGAATAAGTGCATAAGCATAAGCATAAGCATCTCACAAGCACGTGGTCTCGTAAGCATAAGTACCTCATAAGTGTATGGTTTTCTAAGTCTAAGATTCTCACAAGTACACGAGTCAAGGTGATGATATGATGTATATGCGCACACGTTCTTCCGCACTCTGATTATGTTATTATGCTATTGGATATGTTTCTGACTAAGTGCAGGTATATTATTATTGTTGATTGGATTTTATATACACTGAGTACCTTTGTACTCAGCCGGATTTTGTCTTGGCAGGTATAGAGCAGGAGTACACGGCGGAGCCGTGGGTTGAGGAGACTTACCTCGAGGAAGGAGGTGAAGGTGAGCCTTCTGAGGAGGGAGCCGGAGACTTGGGCGGCTACACCTCTTAGTTTACATTTCTTTTCATTGAGAGAGTTTTGTATTTGACTTTTAGAGGATGTTGCTCAGTAGACTTCTTATTAGTTGTGTATCAGACTTGTTGGTTCATTGTGAGTTGTATATATAGACCTTAGACTTGTGCAGGTTGGATTGGGTTTATATATCAGAAATTTTATTACTCTCATTTTTGGGAGACTCGTGTAGTAGCCTTGTATGCATGGTTTGTAAGCAGGTTTAAGTAATGTGGCGATTCCAAAGTCCTATTTTAGCCTTGTGGGATTTTGGGGTCGTTACAGAGGTGGTATCAGAGCTCAAGGCATTAGGTTCCCTTGGGCTAAGTTATCCTCTTAGTAGGAGTTGAGTTTAGGTCACTCCGGATCTGATACCAGAGGATATCAAGCAAAGCACAAGGCATTAGAGCCCTTAAGGCTAAGGTATTAAGTAGAGGGTATAGGAAATGTCAACCTTAGGAAAGCAACATCAAGTTCAGGACTTTAAAATTGTTGAGGATTGAGTTTTGATTAAGCGTAGACTTAGGAATTTATGTGAGTGTGTTCTAAATAAGTTGTTTTCTTCTTCTCAGGACTGTAAGCATGAGAAGGGGTGGAAGAAACCATAGGAATGGAGGAGGCAGTGTGATAGATGGGGATTCCCCAGATGGTGCTTCCCAAGCCAATGTGAGTCTGGCTATGGAAGCTATTGCTGCAGCCATGGAGAGGCAGGCTGAAATTATGGCTCAGCAAAATGCGCTGCTAGCTGCTGGTCAAGCTAGGCAAGAGAGGGCGGTTGATGTTCACCCATCCTGGCATAATGGAGTGGAAGCTTTCAGAAGGATGGGTTCTCCAGCTTTCTATGGTAGTACGGATCCCTCAGTTGCCGAGTTATGGATCATGCAACTAGAGAAGATTTTCACCGTGCTTGAGGCTATCGATGAGCAGAGGGTGAAATGGGCCTCCTTCGTCATGGAAGGCGAGGATGAACATTGGTGGAGGGCCGCATCTAGGCAGAGGAATGAAGTGCGAGCCGGACAAGAGTGGACTTGGGGAGAGTTCCTCGACATCTTCTACGAGAGATACTTCCCGGTGTTTGTGAGAGATCAGAAGGAGATTGAATTCTCTACCTTAGAGCAAGGGAGGATGTCGGTGGCCGAGTATGAGGCCAAGTTTGTAGAGCTCTCTAGGTTCGCTCCTCACTTGATTGCTACGGAGAGAATGAAGGCAAAGAGGTTTGAGCGAGGTTTGAAGGATTTTATTCGGGAGAAGGTTTCGATACTTCAGCTTGAGACATGTAGGGAGGTGTATCAGCGTGCTTTGATAGCTGAGAAGAATTCAGAAGAATTGTTGAAGAAGAGGGAGAAGTTGCAAGCAGGTAGGTTTGGTCCTCAGGACAAGAGGCCAAGGGTGTCGGGTCCTATGCCGATTGCTAGGCCTACCCCTTATCAGAGCCGACTCAGGTAGCCCCACGAGCAGCTTAGGTGGCTCCGCCTACTACTGGCATTCAACTGTTTGATGTATGCCGCCAGTGCGGAAAGAGGCACAGAGTAGGAGAGTGTAGGGCAATTACTGGAGGTTGTTTCCATTGTGGAGAAGTCTCACACCGGATCTGAGATTGCCCACTCCGCATTCAGCAGGGGATTCAGTCGACTCAGCCACAGGGAGTCAGGCCCCCAGGTAGGCAGTCCACACAGCAGAGGCCACCACAGGGTCCTAGACCTCAGCAGCCTCACCAGCCAGCTCAGGGTCGAGTGTTTGCTACCTCGGAGCGGGATGCACAGGCGTCCGACGACGTTGTGCAGGGTACGTTTAATTGTGCTTTAGTCAATTAAATATTGTTCTGATGCTATGTGTGTGATATGAAATGTTATGTGGTATGATGTAAGATGCATGTATGTATTCATGATTTGACAAATTAGCTTTGTGTATTAATTCAGGCTCATTGTTGATAAATGATTTCCTCGCTCATGTTTTGATCGATACTGGTTCCACTCACTCCTTCGTCACACCTAGTTTTGCACGAGAATTTCCGATTGAGCCAAGTCTGTTAGATCGTGAATTGTCTATCGCTACTCCTGTCGGTACTTCTGTTATTACTGATAAGGTCTATCGAGCTTGTGATATTCGAGTAGGCCAGAGAGAGATGCCAGCTGATCTGATTGTCCTTGAGTTCCAAGACTTTGACGTCATTTTAGGCATGGATTGGCTTTCCAAATACCATGGGCATGTTGACTGTTTTGGGAAGGTAGTCAACTTTAGACCAATCAGTGAGCCCTCTTTTCGTTTCCAAGGGTTGAAGAAGAAGGACTTAGCTCGTTTCGCGGCATTGAGTCTTACTACCTCGGAAGCACCAGATTTCTCAAGTACCCTATTGTAGAGGAATTCATGGATGTCTTTCCTAAAGACTTACCGGGTTTGCCACCGGATAGAGAAGTAGAGTTCGCAATTGAGTTGGTTCCGGGTACGGCACCCATCTCTAAAGCGCCATATAGGATGGCTCCAGCAGAGTTGAAAGAGCTTAAGGAGCAGATTGACGAATTGCTTGGTCTTGGATTTATCCGCCCAAGTGTATCACCTTGGGGAGCTCCTTGTTGTTTGTGAAGAAGAAGGATGGTTCGATGAGGATGTGCATCGACTATCGGCAACTGAACAAGGTCACTATCAAGAACAAATATCCTTTCCTAGGATCGATGACTTGTTTGATCAGTTGCAAGGAGCTAAGTATTTCTCCAAGATTGATTTGAGGTCGGGCTACCATCAGCTGAAGATAAAGGCGGAAGATGTGCCTAAGTCTGCTTGTCAGGACCAGATATGGGCCATTTTGAATTCCTAGTCATGCGTTCGGTTGACAAATGCTCCGCAGCATTCATGGATCTTATGAATAGGATCTTCAACCGACTCTGGACCGCTTTGTGATCGTGTTTGTGGATGACATTTTAGTGTACTCCAGGACACAGAAGGAGCATGAGATGCATCTCCGGATCACCCTGAAGACACTCCGGAGTCATACGTTATATTGCTAAGCTTAGCAAGTGCTGAGTTTTGGCTAGAAAAAGTAGCATTTCTAGGCCCATGTGGTGTCAGAAAGAGGGATTTCAGTTGACCCTGCTAAGATAGAAGCAGAAGAGTGAGGAGGGGAAGACCAAAAGAGTGGTTACAGAGTGTTTCGAAGTTTCTTGGGCCTAGCTGGTATTATCGAAGATTTGTAGAAGGAATAATTTCCCAGTTTGGCAGCTCTGCTTACTCATCTAACTCGAAAAGAACGCTAGATTCGAGTAGAAATGAGAAATGTGAGAAGAGTTTTCTTGAGTTGAAGAAGCGTCTCACCACCGCTCCGATCTGACGTTCCATCGGGTAGTGAAGATTTTGTGGTGTATAGTGATGCCTCACTCGTTGGGTTAGGTTGTGGTCTTATGCAACACGGGAAGGTGATTGCCTATGCTTCTCGGCAGTTGAAAGACCACGAGAAGAACTATCCTACCCATGATTTGGAGTTAGCAGCCTTGGTTTTTGCTCTTAAGATCTGGAGACACTACTTGTACGGTGCGCAGTTTGAAGTTTTCACCGACCACAAAATCTAAAGTATTTATTCTCGCAGAAAGAGCTGAATTTGAGGCAGCGTCGTTGGGTGGAATTCCTCAAGGATTATGATTGTTCTATCCAGTACCACCCGGGGAAAGCGAATGTAGTGGCAGATGCGCTAAGTAGGAGACCTACTGGGTTCTTGGCACATTTAATGGTCCAAGAATGGAAGTTACTAGAAGAGGCGTCTAGCCTTGATGCAGGTTTCAGTGTGGGAGTTCTGGAGCCTTGTTGGCTAACATTATGGTCAGGCCAACCTTATTGGACAGGATTAAAGATCTGCAGTGGAATGATGGAGAACTGCACGCTGCCATGAATAAGTCACTGAGCAGCGGGTTTGAGGATTTCTCTTGGAGAGATGGTGGAGTTTGTTTCAAGGGTAGACTTTGTGTTCCGGATGATGAGGATTTAAGAAGGGAGATTCTGGATGAAGCACACAAGTCTAAGTACACCGTACATCCGGGAGGTACTAAGATGTACCAGAACCTTAAGAAGTATTTCTGGTGGAAGGGTATGAAGAAAGATGTGGCTACCTTTGTATCCAAGTGTTTGGTGTGTCAGCAGGTGAAGGCCGAACACAGGAGGCCGGCAGGACTTCTTCAGTCTCTTCCTATTTCCGAGTGGAAGTGGGAAAATATCTCCATGGATTTTGTTGTTGGTTTGCCAAAGACGGCCAAGAACTTTGATGTCATTTGGGTTGTGGTTGACCGATTGACTAAATCAGCTCATTTTCTTCCATATCGGACTACTTTCAACTCCAATCAATTGGCTAACCTCTATATCAAAGAGATAGTTCGTTTGCATGGAGTGCCAGTTAGCATTGTTTCCGATCGAGATCCGAGATTTACATCCAAGTTCTGGAAGAGTTTTCAGCAGGCTATGGGTTCCCATTTGGATTTTAGTACGACATTTCATCCGCAGACAGATGGGCAAACTGAGAGAGTGAACCAGATCATAGAGGACATGCTACGAGCTTGCATGTTAGACTTTCAGGGTAGTTGGGTTGATCACTTGCTGTTGGTTGAGTTTGCCTACAACAACAGCTATCAAGCTAGCATTCAGATGGCACCGTTTGAGGCACTTTATGGGAGGAGTTGTCGTTCACCTTTGTGTTGGGACAAAGTTGGTGAGAGGAAGCTTTTGGGTCCCGAGCTCGTTGGTCAGACTGTGGATAGAGTTCAGTTGATCAGGGAGAGGTTGAAAGCAGCTCAGAGTAGACAGAAGAGCTATGCCGATACTCGGAGGAGAGATCTTGAGTTTCAAGTCGGAGATTTTGTATTTGTTAAGATCTCACCTACGAAGGGGGTGATGAGGTTTGGCAAGCAAAGCAAGCTCAGTCCGAGATATGTGGGTCCTTTTGAGATCATCATCCGAGTCGGGGAAGTTTCTTATCGGGTCGTCTTGCCACCTCACATGGAAGGCGTGCATAATGTCTTTCACATCTCTATGTTGAGGAAGTACATAGCGGATCCTTCACATGTCATTCATTTGGACCCGTTGGAAATTCGGGAGGATTTGACTCTAGTGGAGCAACCGGCTCGAATTTTGGACCGGAAAGAGCAAGTTTTGCGTTCTAAGGTCATTCCTCTTGTGCTCTTGCAATGGGAGCATCACTCTAGAGAAGAGGCTACTTGAGAGAGAGAAGCCGAAGTCCGCAAAAAGTACCCATACTTATTCACCTAAGGTACGTAATTTCGAGGACGAAATTCTTTTAAGGGGGGAGGATGTAGAGACTCGAATCATTTTCATGTTTTTATTTCATTGTGTTAAGGGTATTTTAGTCCTTGTGATGTTTGATGTTTATTGTTTTTTTTTTTTTTTAAATGCCTAATTATTGTGGTGTAAACTAGGCGTAATCAACTTGTAACAGATGGATGTCATAGCACATCCTAAACTTTAGGAAGCGCTAGTTTTGGCACCGTTCACGGGAAGTGAGTGATTCTTGAACCATTAGAAAGGTGTTGGAACCCTCTTCGAGGTTCATGTTTAGTGTTTTCCTCATTTTGAGTTTAAGTCAAGTCAATAGTGAGTTTTGTCTAATGGAATTACAGATCAGTCAACTTTGGGGATATTTTAGTCTATAAATTAAGTGGAAATTAGAAATTCTAAAATGCCAGAAATGTTCATTTTCGAGAGACGAATCCAACGCAAGTTGAATCGTCAAAATCCGATGAACGAGTAAAAAGTTATGGCCAAAACAGTAAAGGGAGTCAAAACCTGCAGGAACCGATCGCTCGGTCCAAAACCGATCGATCGGTATCTATCGACTGGTCCAAAATTTTGTATGGGGAAATTTTCCAGAGAGTGTGTTTTTGACCGATCGCCCGGTCATAAACACCGATCGATCGGTAGGCAACCGATCGCTCGGTCCTTCGTGTTTTTGCAGAAATTTAGTAAGGGCTTTTTGGTCTTTTTGTTCTCAGACCTTGAGGCTATAAATAGGGGGTCCTACTCGAAATATTAAAATACTCCACCTAGTTCTAACCTAATTTGGCAAAAAGGGGGAGAAACCCTAGGGTTTTGAGAGAGGGTTTTCTTGGAGAAGGAAGAGATTGATAGGAGATTGCAAGAAAAGTTTGGGAAGCTTCTCCAAATCGTCTCGGGAGCGTTTTGAATCCAAGGGAAGGATTCCTAAGGTCGATATACTATCCTAATCAACTTTATTTTAAGGTTTTGTGAATGTTAAGATGCTAGGAATGGTAGAAATAGATGTTTGATGCATTTTCCTCATTTTCTAAGAAGCAAGCCAATTATGGATGGATATGTGGATTGGAAATGTGGATAGAATGTATGGAGGATGGGATAAATTTGTGGATGTGGATGAATATATGGATTGTATGGATGGAATTATGATTTGATGAATGCATGAAAAGGTAGAGAAACAATGGATTCATATTATGTGTACTCAAGGTGTTTGTGAAAATGTCTGTGAGAATAAATGCTATGATACTCTTATGAAATGGTGGTAAATTGATTATGAATGATGTTAAGAATTATGATAAGAATATATATGTGATTGTTTGTTAAGTATACTTAATTACTTGCATGGGAATTGATAGTCGGGAAGGTAAAAACTTAGAGGAACATCTCTCAAACCGGGAATTCTCTAACTATTTGGTATGGGACATATAGTGGAGTTTCCATGGTGGGAGATCGGAACCTAAGCAATTACCGACTCGAATGTTAATTTCGACACTTAAGCACATATGCACGTGTATGTTAAGATAAGAGTCTCACAAGTCACACATGTGGACCACAAGCATGAACATGGCATACGTATGACATTCTGAATAAGTATAAGCATGACATGGTCCGTATCCTCCAAGAACGGCATGTCAACCTGATTTCTAAGGCATGGTCCTGTATCCGCCAAGAACGGCATGTCTCATTTCTGTGTGATCTGAATAAGTGCATAAGGCATGGTCCGTATCCGCCAAGAACGGCATGTCTCATTACTGTATGATCTGAATAAGTGCATAAGCATAAGCATAAGCATCTCACAAGCACGTGGTCTCGTAAGCATAAGTACCTCATAAGTGTATGGTTTTCTAAGTCTAAGATTCTCACAAGTACACGAGTCAAGGTGATGATATGATGTATATGCGCACACGTTCTTCCGCCTCTGATTATGTTATTATCTATTGGGTATGTTTCTGACTAAGTGCAGGTATATTATTATTGTTGATTGGATTTTATATACACTGAGTACCTTTGTACTCAGCCGGATTTTGTCTTGGCAGTTATAGAGCAGGAGTACACGGCGGGCCGGGTTGAGGAGACTTACCTCGAGGAAGGAGGTGAAGGTGAGCCTTCTGAGGAGGGAGCCGGAGATTGGGCGGCTACACCTCTTAGTTTCATTTCTTTTCATTGAGAGAGTTTTGTATTGACTTTTAGAGGATGTTGCTCAGTAGACTTCTTATTAGTTGTGTATCAGACTTGTTGGTTTCATTGTGAGTGTATTATAGACCTTAGACTTGTGCAGGTTGGATTTGGGTTTATATTCAGAATTTTATTACTCTCATTTTTGGGAGACTCGTGTAGTAGCCTTGTATGCATGGTTTGTAAGCAGGTTTAAGTAATGTGGCGATTCCAAAGTCTTTTTAGCCTTGTGGGATTTTGGGGTCGTTACAATTGGATTCTTGGCACACTTGATTCCAAGAATGGAAGCTACTTGAAGAGGTTTTAGTTGTGTTGGAACATGTGGGCTTTGAGGACTAACATTATGGTTAGGCTTCCATCTTGGATAGGATTAAAGACCCGAATGGGGCAAGGAGAACTGCACGCTGTCCGAACAAGTCTTAGTAGCGGATTTGAGGATTCTCCTACAGAAATTGGATCTCCTTTAAGGATAAACTTGTGTTCCTGCTAATGAAGAATTGAAAAGAGAGATTGTAGACGAAGCATACAAGTCTAAGTACACTGTCATCCGGGAGGTACCAAGATGTACTAGAACCTCAAGAAAAATTTCTGGTGGAAAGGTATGAAAAAGGACGTGGCTATCTATGAGTCCAAGTGTTTGGTTTGTCAGCAAGTAAAATCCGAACACAGGAGACCGACGGGACTTTTCAGTCACTCCTTATTCTCGAGTGGAAGTGAGAAAATATCCCATAGACTTTATTTGTTGGTTTGCCAAGGACAATGAAAACTTTGATGTTATCTGGGTCATATTCGTAGGTTGACCAAGTCAACTCATTTCCTTCCATATCAGACCACGTACAAAACAACTGACTTGCGAATCTGTATATCAAGGAGGTATCCATTTGCATGGAGTGCCAGTCAGCATTGTATCTGATCGAGATTTACTTCTAGGTTCTGGAAGAGTTTTCAGCAGCCTGTGGGTTCCCACTTAGATTTCAGTACGACTTTCCATCCATAGACAGATGGACAAACTGAGAGGGTGAACCAGCTCATAAATGATATGCTATGAGTTTGCATTTAAGCTACCAAGGCAGCTGGGATGACCACTTGCCTTTGGTTGAATTTACCTATAACAATAGCTATCAGCCAACATTTAGATGACCCTATTTGAGGCACTCTATGGGAGGAGTTGTCGTTCACCTTTGTGTTGGGACGGAGTTGGCGAGAGGAAGTTTCTGGGTCTCGAGCTCGTTGGTCAGACTGTGGATAGGTTCAATTGATCAGAGAGAGGTTGAAAATAGCTCAGAGTAGGTAGAAGAGCTATGCCGACACTCGTAGGAGAGATCTTGAGTTCTAAATTGGAGATTTTATTTTGTCAAGATCTCACCTACAAAGTGTGGATGAGGTTCAGCAAGCAAGGTAAGCTTAGCCTGAGATATGTGGGACCCTTTGAGATCATCACCCGAGTTGGGAAAGTTGCTTATCGGATTACCTTGCTGCCCCACTGACTAGTGTGCATAATGTCTTCCACATCTCCATGTTGAAAAAGTACATCTCGAATCCTTTGCACGCTATTGATTTGGAGCCATTGGAAGTCGAGAAGATTTGACTCTTGTTTAGCAACCGGCTCAAATCTTGGACCAAAACAGAAAGTCTTGCGTACTAAGGCCATTCCTTTTGTACTCTTACAATAGGAGCATCACTCTAAGGAGGAAGCTACATGTGAGAGGAAGCCAAGTCCATGAAAAGTATCCTCACCTATTCGACTAAGGTACGTAAATTTCGTAGACAAAATTCTTTTAAGAGGGGAGGATGTAGAGTTCTGGACCTTTTTCCTTGTTTTTAATCTTGTTTGGTTGGGGTTTTATTTTCATTTTGGTGTACTATACATGTGTGTAAAGTTAAGCAATTGGAGGGTCAAAATCGATGAAAAACTCAAATTTAGGACCACTGATCGATCGGACCTCACGAACGATCGATCGGAGGATTGCAGGAGATCAACTCAAACATTTGTCCCGGGCCGATCAATCGGCCCTCCCAGACCAATCGATCGGCCGACAACAGAAAAAATGTCAGTGAAGCCCGATCGATCGGGGGTTAGTTCCGATCGATCGGAGCGTGCGATTTGGTTTTTTAAATTCCCAAATTACGGATTTTAGGGTTTTTAACCCATTGGACTATAAATAGAGGTTCTATTCCGAGGTTTTAGAGTGTCCTAACCATTTCTAACCTATTTTACAAAGGAAGAGAAAACCTAGGGTTCTAAGGGAGGTTTAGCTTTGCTTGGAGGAGAAGAAGATTAGCTTAGAGATCATCCTCAAAGTTTCAAGGAACTTTATCTTGCGATTTGGATCCAAGGGAAGGATCCTAAAGGTCGATATCCCTTCTAATCTAACTCTATTATTGATCTATTGTATGATTTCACATGATTAGATAAGATTATTGAATGTTTATTATGAAAATGAGTTGATTACTATGCTTGAGATTTAAATGAAACATTAAAGCATTTGGTGAAACATGATAAAGGGAATGAATTTGTATTAAAGTATGTGATGATTTTATATTGAATTAGATATATGTAAATGATAATGGATGGTTAAATGACATGGATATGGTTTGTGGAGGAAGGGAAATGAAATGGATGAGTTTTGATTGTATGGTTATGGTTTTGTGGATGGATATGAATGGATGATAGAGTGTGAATAATGGAGAAATGACAATGTTTAATAAATAATGAATTAGATAATTAATATGGATGCTTTGAATTGTAAAATATAGAAATGATATTATTGAAATTGTTTAATTATGTTCAAGAGATATCAATGCATGTCATGATAAATTATGTCATATCTATACTGCATGGTGATTGACATTCGGATAAGCCAAAGCCTGGAGGAAGTCCTCCACGTCGGGAATTCTCTAACTTGAGAGATGTAACCTAGTGGAGTTTCTTGACGGAAGATGGAAATGTAGGCAATGAGCGAGTTCGGATATTAATCACGATAGTCATACAAGTTCACATGTGTGATAGATTATAAGTCTCACGTGTACACAAGCATGACACGGACATTGCATGAATACTGAACACTAGAGATTGAAATACAAGTACAAGAACAAGTACAAGAACAAGAACATTGCATGATTTTACAAGGACCCTGATATCTCAAGTAGCTTTGGTAATCGTTGATGCTCTCCATGGATAAGATTTCAAGTCCTTGAAATTATCGTGAATATTTTATATCTAAGAACTCTAGGGGCTTACGCTTCTGTCGATGCAACTCCATGGATTTAATTACAAAGACCTCGATGACTATTTTTATGGGAAAACAAGCATGTAGGAAACTTATACTACAAGTCCAACAGTCACACAAATACACAAGTCAAGATGATGTCATGATATGTTTACCTGTTTCCGCACTCTGATTATGTACATGTTATATGGAACTGTTATTGATTATGTAATTATCGCATGAACTGGATATTAAGCATGTATATGTGTTATTGCTATTGTTAGTTAGATTGAATATCCGCTGAGTGTTTTCAATGCTCAGTCGACTTGTTATTATCGTCATGTTTAGTGCAGGAGTATACGACGGAGCCATGGATTGAGGAGCAATACTTTGAAAAAAGAAAAGTAGCTGAACTTCCAGAGGAGGGAGCCAGTGATTTTGATAGTTATCCATATTAGTATATCATAGTTTACTTTCTGAGTAGTTTTTTTTTAGACTTGTGTTATTTCAGGATGTTGCTTAGACTGTATGTTTTTATTTGATGACTTTTTTCTACCCAATCATGGTGGGTTATGTTGGGCTTATTTCAGTTATTCAAGATGGTTTGAATTGTTTATGTTGGAAGAATTTTATAGTTGCTATTTTGAGAGAATTATTTAGTTTTGCCATGTTGCTATTGAAGTCAAGCAGGGATAAGTAATGTAGCGGACCCAAAGTCTCATTATGTCTAAGGTGGGGGTTTTGGGGTCATTATACATATCCCAAATACCGTTGAGGGTTTTGGTATTGTGACTTCAACAGTATGATATTCATTTTTCAACTAAAATATCGTAGCAAAATTTCCTCTTGCTCACCACTTCTTAACTCAATAACCAAATTGGATTTGAGTGAAAATTCTAGGAATATGTGTTGACACTTCCCCGATATCATCTCATTTTCGTGGATAGTGATGAGCAATGCTCAAATGAAATCAAATGTTAATCAAGTACTATTGATATTAAGTAATTGTCACTCAATCTTTGTAGATCAATGTAATTTGCATGATCCTTTTGCATAAAACTTTTTGAACCTACTGGGATTAAGAGAGAGAGAGAGAGAGGGAGAGATTCATGCACCACTTCTTAAGAACTAGTCCATACATATTTGATTCACAAAAACATTTGAATAAAACAAACAATGAGATAATACAATAGAATGAGTCAAGCTATTGGCAAACAAAGCCAAAAACTGCTTTCACTTCTTTGGTACAACAAAATAGTCCACTAATTACATATAAATTAATGTAGATGTGAATAGTTTTAAAGTAATTAGAACCATTTCTGTATTAGTTTCTAATCCATTCACTTAATTTAATTTGTGAAAAATCAGCTACTTTCCATAGCCCCAGAAATCCATCTCTCCCCGTAGTGAGAGTTGACTGATTTGTTGTACTGATGATGCATTTGAATCCGCAAACCTCACCCCTCTGGTTGATTCATCTTGACCAAGATCAGAAGTTACTATCCGATCGAGCATGGCCCATTCATTTAACCCAGCCTCCTCTCTTCCAACCATGAGTTGAGAGGATTCACATGTTCCAACCTCTAGCCCTGTTTCACATGCTTGATATTGTACCTGCCCAGCAAGGCTATCGTTTCCACTATCGCAATCCCTCTGGCTTGGGAGAAGTTGCTTGACCATGGCTGGTGAGTTTGAAGGGAGAGTAGAGAAGTCATAGCTCACCAGTTTATGGTTTTGGAGAAATGTTTGGGCTTGAATGTTCGAGTACTGAGGGGCTGGAATATGCGAATAGTGGAGGGAAGGCTCAGGCTTGTATAGGTCAAAGGTTTGTTGGCTACCATGGTTATATTGTTGGTGTAAGTAATGACTGTCTCCAAGAGTTAGAGTACGAGGTTGGTTGTTGCTTGATGTGTTGTTTAGTTGGTGATCAGATCCCACACTAGTATTGCCTCCTTCATTTCCGATCTTGAATAAATTCTTCTTCTTAAAAACTCGACAAACTACCCAGCCATCCTCCTATAAACATAAACAAAACATACAACAGTTAGTAAAAATGTCTTAAAAATTCTTTGTTTTGATTTATTAGCTTAGTTTAAACAGAAAAAATAAAAACTTGGAAAAATTCTCCAACTCTTAAAATATTGAACCTCTTATTCCCCCAGTTACAAAGAAAAAGGAAAAATATGGACTTCTGTATTTGATGTTTAGATTTACTTTCAAGTAGGGTGATTATCTCACCATCCAATTACTATATACATGCATTACTCAGGTGCAACCTCTACAGTATCAAAAATTCAATCGGAAGAACGAGAATAAATAATCAGCTAAGAAGCAAGACACAAGCATAAAATATCTCGTCAAGAATAATACAATATAAGTGACATGCTACAAATATGATCATATTGAGAGTAATTGGAACCAAAGCACGGCCTTGTTGTTGAGCTCGAAGAGTTTACCAATAAATTGGTCGGCTATCAGATAGCCACGAATTCTCTTGCTTATATACAAGTCTTGGAGATTTTGTACTTTTACATTGTGGGGTATTATGTCCGATTAGGAATTATTATTAGTATTGTAAGGTACATAGTCATCTAATTTTATATCATGGCATTATAATGCTTTAATTTACGGATCTAGTCAACACCATAGTTTAAGAATCAATGTTGCATACCTATTCCAACCATTGAAGACAATGATGCAAGAGAATATTCATGTTGCTTTACATGAACGACACACTCGATATTCAACTCCAAGGCTCTTGACAAGAAAGATGCTTTCTATAGGTTTTTTCAAAGATGGAGCTGGAGCTGATAGCATAATATTACTTTAAGTAGGGCATTGGTCATTAGAGTTCTAACCCATCATGGAAAATAATAACCCTAATTATTACCTAACTAATACCAAATATAACACTACATGAGTTACTGAAAATCCTTAACTAGAGTAGATTTTGTCTAGGTTTTGATAATGAGCATTGCCTAAACAATAAACTTCATGAAAAACTCTAAACTTCAATCAATTGGTCTGCAATGACTTTTATTTATATAAAAAATTAATTATTAATTCTAGATTAAAAAAAACTTGATTTATAAATGATAGATGTATAGCTACACTAAAAACATACTTCAAATAGTCAAGCCAATATATATCCATAAATATGGTAAAAAAATCTAAACAAATTAAATCACTAATATTGGACCATAGAGGTCACCATACCTACACTATGGTATAGTACCATTTTATGGTTAGCATACTAATACTAGTACCCTTATTCTTAATAGTTCAAACATTATGACTCATGATGTGTTGATCAAATACATCCTAAAATTAGGCCCTTGAGATTTTTCTTGGTCACTTGTTTTGCAAATTAAACATCATTTAACACATAATAGAAATTGATAGTTATGCATCACTAAATTGATATAGTAAGAAAATAGTAGGTAAATCAAATACTTGTAGCAGGAAAAGCATATGTCTGTAATTGAAATGCTAGTAATATACTTCTATTCAAATGAATCCAACATGAGTTCTAGTCCTTTGTATAAGATACTAAAAAAATCTTATGATTTAACCCTTTGTTATGGTTCAGATAGCTAATGTTCCTAACATTCTCTCTCTCACAACAAGAAATTTTATATCTATATGTCTAGACTAACTTGAAGTCTTATTATTTTGAGAGAGATAAATGATGTAGAGTTCTTATTAAAAATATCTTCAGCAATCCCGTGAGAAAACTGAAGACCTAAAGTCCAGGGATTAAATCCCACAATTTTATACCTTTGTTCAATAATCTAATAACAAACTCACGAAGTCCACATGTATATAGTTGACAACTCTGTAAGTGTTTTTCCCTGGACAACTCTTTAGCTAATAGAAATATACCTTGATGTCGACTACTTAATGTTCAGACATTGAACAAAATTCAAACCTCAGAACCTAATATGTATTAATACCATTATACATGATCTGAAACTCTTTAGTCTTCTGTAAATTTTTCAAAACTTTTTAAATAGTCTAATGCTAAGATTAATTAGAACTATTCTGAGAACTTTAATTGTATAAAATATACTTGGGCGTATGCAACTTGTACATATATAAGACTCCCTTTGACCGATGCACAAGAATAAATTAATTTTGAGAAAGGCGAGTGCTTTCAACAGCATGACATTTACTATCGAGCCTTGATCAACTTCACACAGTGGAGCTTCTCTCTGATGTAGTGTGATACAGCGTTTGATTGTGTTTTTGTCCTGTTGAGAAGCATGTCCTCTTCTGCGAATGTACTGGTCACCCTTTTGCTTAGCTAAAGCACCAATTTGAGCCAGAGTCTTGGGGCACTCTAAACTAGTTAACATGTCACTATGAATGTAGATTTTCCTCCAAGACCTCAATGTGATATACCAAAATCTCTTTAAGACTTTCTCAATAAAAGCTTTTGGGAACAAGCCTAAGAGATCATGACAAGACCTATTATGGTAAACTTGAACAATAATCTTAAATGAAAACTCGCTTAAATATTTCAAGTCCAGGTCTTTGGATATAAACTCGTTAGTCTCTCTGAACACAACTATTTCACAACTTTAAAACAATATGTCATAGGAATAAACTTGCTCTTAATGACCTTAATGTAAATACACTCATCTAGTACATTTTCTCTAAAACTGAAAGAAGCAAATACTTCATCGAATTTTAAGTATAAATACCTAAATGTCTACATCTTATGCAAAACTTTTGAGCTTGTAAGTTAAATGTTCATAATTCTAAGACTCTTTTGACCACTCTTTATAAACTTTCTAATGAAATCATTAGTTAAGAATATTATCTTAATATCCATCTAATGTAGCTCTATAGTTGAATGGGCCCTTCTTAATAATTAGAGAAGGTCTCTTTTGTTCTAAAAATGCCATTTATAATTAATTAACTTTCCATCTTTAAGTAACTCTACTAAATCTCAAATATTATTATTCTACATGAATGTTAATACACCAACTATTACATCATATCATAACAAATATTAGCACTTTTTTCTACCCTAATGGAAAGTGAATGGATCATTCTTATGATTAAAATAAAAAAATTGACTTCTATAGATAATGTACAAGAACGTTACGTATAGTATGTCTACTCTCTCTCTCTCTGAGACCTCTTTAATGGTACATAATTTATTGACAGAATAATAACATACTGAATAAGAAATAATAACACCTCAAACAACCTTATAATGCTTATCAATTTTATTAATGTAAGGGATTACTGGTGTGACATAAAACCATTTCTAAGAGCCGATAGACATTGAAATATGAATTTCCTTAAATTTAATAGATTGAGGCCTCACATTCCCACTATCATCGTCAATATTCTAGGCATTTTCAATCTCTAACATGTGATTGTTGTGAGGACTATATATATAACCTACATTCCTTAAATTTCTACGAATAACTTGTAAAGAATCACTTAACTATCCTGAGATCTAGCTTCTCCTTGTACCCACAACTCAAAGGGTGCATGTCTTGGACACTACTTAACGAGAAATTCAGTTTAAAATACAATATTGTAGTCTTTAGAGAATCTCTCATCTGAATTCTAGTAGAAATAAATTACTACATGTCTTTGAGTATATTCCTATTTTTAGCTACCGCTTTATGCATTGATAAAACTAAAATTAAATATTATTTATCTATATCATATTCTTAAAGATTCTGTAGTTAATGGCCTCAAATTGTGACTCATCTAATTATATCCCACATAATACTCATATTTCAAGTCAGATCTCACAACATAGATCTTCCTATTGAGCAACTTATTAACTTTAATTTTATCAATCTTTTAACATATTCAAGGCTTAAAAAATTTCTCTTGTAATAAGATTATATAACTAAAATAAGGGTGTGTTTAGATATATGGAATTGAGGAACAGAATTGTCAATTCCATCACGCAATTCCAATTTCATCGTTTGGGACACATTATAAATCGGGTGGAATTAGAATTTTCTAATTCCATAGAGAATTCGAGCAGTGAATTTAGCGGCAAATCTATGAGATTCAATTCTATAGTAAAATGGTCTTATGTGACAAATCCACGTTGCTGTGGAATTTAAAAACAAAAGAGAAGTCTGATGGTTTCATTTCTCCAGGAATTTAATAGTGCATCCAACCGATAGAATTCTGAATTTCGTGGAATTTAATTTAGTTGGTTTTAATTCCATGGAATTCAATTCTTTAGCTCAATTCCAATTCCATAAATACAAGAGAGATCATCTATAGAGTAAAAAATTTCTCTCTTTCCACCCATGGAAGAGAGAAGATAGACTACACATATTTATATGATCAAGCATAAATTACCAATATTTTTAGTAAAAAGTTTCTTTCAATCCCTAGAATTCTTTTCATTAATTAATAACATAAATCCTCATATTAGTAAAATATAGAGCTTTCAAAAACTCCTTATCATTTTACTAGATATATGCCTCAAACGACCATGTCTCAATGCCCGGGGATCATCAGTCTAGATCACTATTTACGAGCACACACATGGAAGGATAAAAATACAAGATCTAGATTCAATGTATAGAATCTATCAGTATCAACAACATGGAGTTGATAGAGAAACTATTTTATGTCCAAATTTAAACTCAAATTCACAATTAATTTATAAACTAATGTCAATATCAATATTTACTCCATTCTCCATCGCCAACAATCTCTCTCCATCATTTAAATTCATATTTTGCTATCAATCTCTTCATTGTGTTATAAATATTAATATTTGCTCAGGGATTAATACACCATGGATTATATAAACTATCAATAAAAAATGACTCAAAATAGGCACCATTCGAATTATGCATGCCCATATGACCCTCTAATTCCGTCTGCTACAACTTATAATAATAAAATAATTTAATAAAATCTAAAGCATGTATCGGAAGACATGATAACAACTCAATTCATGACTTAATTAAAAGCAAAATAACATAACCTAGAATGCACGGCACACTAAATAGCGTCTTGACTCTGGATATACTAATAAAAGTAGGATAATGCTAGCATCACTTTCTTTTAAGGCCCACTCTCTTTTTTATTGGAGAGAGTGGTAGTGGAAAACACGTGTTATTCTCTTAATGGAAGACAATAACACATGTTTGGTCTATAAAGAAAGTGAGTTCGAAAGAAAGTGATGCTAGCATTGCCCTAATAAGTAATACCTGACAATTCCCTGGACTATTGGCACCTCTAGATGCGGCATCCGCAACAGCCACAGGGAGAAAAAGAAAGGTTGACTTTCTGTGACGGCATCGATCTCTGGCGGACGCATGAGCCCACACCTTAGTCCTTCAACTGACATGTGGCAATAAAAACAGAAGAAATCATTTTATTTTCTCCCATGTTTTTACTTCTCTGCATACACTTCATATCTCTCCCCTTTTTATCACCACATGTGAGTTGAAGGACTGACACCCGAGGAGTAGAATCGGGCACCAGAGGTAATCCGATGCCTTATGTGCCATTCATGATATCAAATGTTTCGGAGGGCCTCAGATTCTCTCTGGCAGATGCCAAAAAAGTGTTCTTGGGCAATCACACATTGTGCGCCATATGGCATAAAGCAGGGAGAAGTCATTTCATTTTCTCCCTTGATTTTTGACTTCTCCCCACTTGATATCTCCCCCTTTTTCTCACAAATTTATCGCCATGTGTCGCAACATGTGTGGATAAATCAAAAATTAAGGGGACAATGATTTGACTTCTCTCACCATATGGCACACAATATGTGGTTGTCCTAGACCATTCTCTACATCTGCAGTTGAAGAGAATCCGAGGCTGTTTCGGAGAAGCTCAAAGAATCGATGTTGGATAACCCTAGCCCGGATTACCCAAAAAAAAGATAACCTTAGCCCGGCTCTTGAAGCCACGTACTGAAGGTCCCACGTGAAAATTTTGCAAACACACTAGCAAATGTACACATGCATTATCCTTGTTTGAATGGTGAATTGTAGATAAGCTAAATAAAGTTTGGATTAAAAAACCTTTTAATTCATTCTTTGTTACTAAACCTTCTGTTCTCTTAATTACTTTCAGATTTCCAAGGGTTAACTCCACTTTGGTGGTCCAAGTGGCGCACGTGTAAAACTACACGTGTGTGCTAGTCTACAGTCAATACACTCTAGCTACCACATGTAGAGGGGAAGCACCTATCAATGGCTTAATTAGCAGCCCTTGGGTGTGTGTGTGTGTGTGAGAGAGAGAGAGAGAGAGAGAGAGAGAGTCTTACATTGTGGCTGGCTTGAACATCATCACCATCTTCGAGTCGGTACTCATGCATGATCCAGTCAGTCTTCTGGCCATGGGGGGCTCTTCCGCGGTAGAAGACAAGGGTTTTCCTCATCCCGATCTTCTTGAAGCTGTTTCTGATGCATTTATCCCTCCCAGTTGCCTTCCAAAACCCCGCATTTGTCGCTCTATTAGTCCTCGAACCCGTCGGGTACTTCCTGTCCTTGTGACTGAAGAAATACCACTCGTTCTGTGGCGTAGACCCAATCCTACACCTCTCTATGGAGAACCAAGAAACAACACAATGCGTTAAGTCCTATTACACTTTGAATTATTATAACAGCACATGAAACAGTCTTTTTATTTGATTTTTTTTTCCAGCTGAATGATCAACTGTAGCTCGTTCATGCACATATCTGTGTACCCAACGCAATAATTATAAAATCTCAAACTGCATGCTGATATCGTTTTCTTAGGAGAAATGCTACTAGACCGTACTTTCTTATGACAACCCGAGACTTTCCTTGCTTCATTAGAATTGTATGGTTAATTTGTATCAAGTAAAATAACTTGGAAAAGCTTTTACCAGATGAACAAGCAACGGACAATTTAGGGCGTCTTAAGATTTTGATGCCCGGAAAAGTTTCAGGTTTTCCTATGACCGTACGGTCTAAGTAGCATTTCTCTTTTCCCACTGCTTTGTTCCATGCACTTGCTAAGTGCTATTGATTTTACATCTAATATTGATTAGGCATCACTAGTTGCAACATTTTTTCCATAATTAGCATCTTCATGGGAAACATTATATTACTTAAACAGTAGTTATTGAAATATCTATTTCCAGCATTCTTCATATGTCGAAACAATTTCATTACATGATATTATTTATTAGGGGTTAGAAGCTGTTTAAGTTCAAGTGGAGATTGCTACTATATCATTCGTACTAACTAAGAAACATATTGAAATTCAGTTGGTGAAAAGAGTAATCCTTCAATGAATACATATTGGAGAATAGAAATCAATAGAGGATCAAGCAATTTACATTTTTATTTGGTATTTTGCATCAGAAATTTCATATTTCGCATACCAAAATTAGGAAATTTTAGTAAAATCTGTTTTTATTAATTAAGCTCCCTACCATTTTTTTTAGATTTCTCTTCCATAATCAAGATATAACTCGTTTCGTAAATTCGTTTGTAATATATAGAGTTAGGGTTTAGAATTTACTACATATGGGGTAAAGATATTTGCTCCCCCATAAATGATAAAGACGTTCAAAAAGTTGAATGATACTCCAAGGCTTTCAAAGGGAAAAATGATAAATTGAGTACAATTAACCAAGTAGTTGTTGGGAACACGTGCAACAACCTACAACGATAAACAAAAGACAGAAAAAAGAAAACAGAAACAAGATGAAAAAAAAAAGAACGAGAATTAGGGGGTTTGATCAATGATGCTTACGTCTACGGATCCACACAAGTTTTACTATACTCAAAGGCAAAACCAAACAGAGCAATTATAGAGTTTTGTCTCTCTCGATAAACTTTCTGAGTGATAGGAGTGACAAGAAACCCAAAACCCAAAAGTATATTATATACTAGGGTTCAAACAATTGGAAAACCCCAATTTACTATTCTATTCATGCAACACTCACTCGAGCCAACCAATTTTCGCTCGAGCGAGTTAGCTACGGGTTTTGCAACCAATTGCTCAGTTACAAATACAATAACACATTAACTCGAGTCAAAGTCATTCTCGCTTGAGCTAACTATCTCGCTCGACCTGCTATAGCGCAGACCTGTTGGGCTTGGTGCAATCTTAAGAGCAATCTACTTTCTTGAATGAGAAAATGAAAATAGCTTCATTGTTTTTCACTAACGTTTCCTCATATGCTACCTTGAACTAGAAGATGTACCCACAAAGAAGTTGAAGGAGAGAGAGAGAGACTTAAATTTCCAAAGTCGAAGAAAACAGTGGAAATACCAATTGAGTTTTAACCAAGATTACCATTCCAAGTTCCAATCAAAAGAAATTATATTGCAAAACGCCAAAACCAAAAGAAATAGAACACAAAATCATCTTAGCTAGTATAGTGAACCAAAGTTAACCTATCTAGAGAACTAAAATCAACTAAAATTTCAAAGGATGTTGCTAGCTTTAGATGCCCCATTCTTACGAGGCCTCAATCCATAAACTTGAGAAACAATTCCAGTTTACCTTGCAAGTCCCATGGTTCCATCTTATTCAAATCCACCTCTCTAATCACCTCCAAATCGAACTTCTGAAAAGAAAGCTTCTTCTTCAAATAGTAATGAAGGAGCTCTTCATCGGTTGGGTGGAATCGGAACCCCGGTGGCACACCTCCATTAGACGAGCCCATTTCCTCCCTCTTCAATCCTCAAACCAAAACAGCTCTCTCTTCTCTCTCTATCAGCTGGCCTCCGAAACTATCATTTCTACGTGGGGGATGGTGTCACATTCATATATACCTCCTGTGTTCAACGATGCAGGTGGAGTCCACATCTCTTCATAGAAGCTTCTTCAAGGTTTCCTTACAGAGATTTCCACGTACTCCATGCGTGGGCATTTTGGGAATACCACCTAACCTTTTGAGACGAAAATGCCCTCCTTTGGGCCACGTGGGGTGCTCTCCCAACGAATCCTTGTGGAGGAAACTAGAAAAGATCCGGACTCTGTATGCGTGTGTCAAAAAGTTGACGCCGGTGACGACGCCGACGGACCAGGCTAAAGCTATCTTAGAAAGCAAGTCAAAGAATGAGACTAGGATGAAAACTCATTAATTTTTAATCATATTTTGTGATTATATTTAGCCATAAACGATCCCGAGAAATTAAAAACTAAAACAATTATGGGATATTTGATTGTTCTTTAAGCAAGGCTTGGAAACAGCTACTAAACCTTCTTGGGATTTTCGCTCTTGATTGGACGGCTGAAATTCTCGTTTTGATTATAATTATAAGAACAGTTGGAGGCGCAGCCGCAATAGCTTGAGCTCCGGCATGTGGAGACGACTTAATTTGAGAGGTTTTGGAGTAATTTTTCTTGACGGAGATGCACGCTTTCATAATATTATTATTATTATTTTTTTTTAAATGTATTTTTGTGGGTTTGTGATATCATGGTTCATGCATGCATGACAAGGACAATGCCAAAGTCAAAATTGAAACATTCTGGGGGACCATCTGCTTGGTTGATCTTCAAAGTAGATGATTTTTGAATAAGAATCAGCCAACCAAAATAGGCCACGTCATCAAAGTATCATTCCAGTGTCGTGGTGGCAACAGTGCGGCAGTGATATGATGACAGGTAATTTGCTGATGTGTATTGCTTTGGTTTGGTGGCAAGAGTGCGACAATGGATGGCAGATGTGGCATGCTTTGGTTCAGTGTTTTGGAGGACATGGCGACAGCTAAAGCATATGCATGGTTCTACTAGAAAACATGTATGCAACATGTAATTCCATGACAGGGTAGACCATACTTGAGATCTATCAAGGAGATCATATTTCATCATCAAATATATTTGGCAATGTTTATGAACATCAGATTTAGCATCATTGCTAATTTAAAAAAAAAAATCTTAGTTCTTCCATAAGAAAAAAAAATGATTTTGTGTCAGCCCCGAGTGGGCTTTTGCCTTGTTCGCAAAGGCCAAATAGAGTGTCGAGGGTTTCTAAACAAAGTCATTTGTTTAATATTTAAAAAGGAGGTCATGAAAGTATGCTTAGCATTTTTCTTCTAAATAATAAAAATTAACAAAAAACCAGAATCATCACCAATTCTAAGTGAGAGAGGAAAAAAAAAAAACATAGAATTAACCAATAGTTAAGGAAATTTGTCTAAAATTGAGAGTATAGCGCCCCGGACTTTTCTAGATTTAATGAATGGTACTTTCGTAGTTAATTGGTCTTTCTCGTAGTCTAATTAATAAATAAAGGAGAAATTGAAAATTTTGAAACGTCAGAAATGTTTATTTTCGAAAGACGAACCTAACACAAGTTGAATCGTCGAAATCTGACGAGCGAGTCAAAAGATATGGTCAAAACAGTCAGGACCTGCAGAGCACCGATCGCTCGGTCATTAGTAGCAATCGATCGGTCCAAAACCGATCGATCGGAGGCTATCGACTAGTTAACTTTTTTGTATGGGGAAATTTTTCAGAGAGCATGTTTTTGACCGATCGCTCGGTCAATAACACAGATCGATCGGTAGGCAACCGATCGATCGGTCATAACCACCGATCGCTCGGTCTTCGCGTTTTTGCAGAATTTTCATTAAAGTCGTTTTGGTCATTTGGCCAGCACCCTTTGACTTTATAAGCCTTGCTCGAGTTTTTGGGTCCCCACTCACTACACTTAAAGGTATTTGAGGGAAAGGGAGAAGAACCTAGGGTTTCAAGAGGCCCTTTCCATTTGAGAGGGAGAATCAAGGGTTTAAACACCCAAGATCATCCCAAAAGGCTTGGATTCATCAAACCCAACCTCAAGCATGTGTGGAGCTCGTTCTCTAAGCTAGGGCAGCGTCTCCCTCGGCATTTTAAAGGTTTTTTTCTCTTCTTCTTTCAAGATTAGTACACCATTCCTAGCTACTATGGTAATAACCTAGAGTTTCTTGTGATTATAGTGTGTTGTATCTTCCCATTTGCCCCTTGTATAGAAATATGCTAAATTCCTAAAACATAAACAAGATAAAATGAATAAATGGTGGAATGTATGGATGGAGGAAGGAAATGAGGCGATGGGATGCCATGTTGTGATGTGTTGAATGATGGAAATGGTGGAAGAGTATTGTACACATAAGAAATACACATGTAATGCCCGATGAAATGCTTGAGAAAGAAATTATGAGTTTAAAGGACTAAAGAAAATGTAGAACACCACTTGCTTGGTAAAATGCATGAATGAGAATACTTGGAATTGAATGAATGTTCAAAAAACATGTTTCATGTAGTTTTCCCTAAAATGGTAAATTGTGACCCATAATTATATATGCTTGTTTACATTCTCATATGATTGTCATAAGAAATAAAATGTTACATGCTACTCCTCAATGCGTATGTCATCATGTTTTCACAAATGCTATACACGAGCACACATTCATATGGAGAATTGTCAAGGAGGTTGGTAGCCCAGGGATATGCGGGTGCTAACCTCTGGCTCATAAGAAAGATGTGAAATATCAAGGAGGTTGGTAGCCTAGGGGTATGCGGGTGCTAACCTCTAGCTCATAAGAAAGATGTGAAATATCAAGGAGGTTGGTAGCCCAGGGTATGCGGGTGCTAACCTCTGGCTCATAAGAAAATGATATGAAACTGTCAAGGAGGTTGGTAGCCCCGATTAAGGGTGCTAGCCTCTGGCTCATAAGAAAAATATTGTAATTGTCAAGGGGGTTGGTAGCCCAAGATTATGCGGGTGCTAACCCCTAGCTCATAAGAAAAGACTTAGAAGCATTGTACTGTCAAGGAGGTTGGTAGCCCAGGGTTATGCAGGTACTAACTTCTGGCTCATAAGAGATATGAAAATGACTCATATGTTTTATAGACATGGTTTGATTTTCATTAGAGTTGTGATTTAATAAATGGTTATGTATGATGTTGTTTTAAGTGAGTATGATCTGTATCTCCCACCACTTGCACATGATGCTTTGCTCGTTATTATTATTGTTAGCTAGGAGCTTGTACTCGTTGAGTATTTCATGCTCAGCCGTACTTTTATGTCGGTAGGTACACGAGTCGCTTTTGACATTTGTGCCCTGGTTCCTTGGGTTGAGGAGGACTACGGTGAGGAAGAACCTTATGAAGATTCGGTAGTTGAGCCTCAGACTGAGACGAGAGACTTAGACCATTGGCCCCACGGGGGTGACTATTGAGCGAGATAGAATTGTATTTTGTCTTTTGTATTTTGATAGGTGGGCATGTCCACCTTTACATATCATATTTTATATAAACTTGAAATACTTGTTAAGTTTATAGAAGAAAAAAAAAAGTTGGTGGTATTTCCACCATATTTTAGCTTCCACACTTTGTATTATATTTCCATTAGAACATGTTATACCTTGTTCTTTGCAGGATGGTTTGCCAGGTTATGTATAGTCACACCTAAAGTATCCCTTAACTCCTAGGGGGTATTTTGGGGCACGACAGAGAGTTCATGTAAGATATTGGCTTGAGCTAGGGAAAAATGTTAAACACCCATCAAAGATATATGATTACCTACTCCTTAAATCTTGCTTCGACTAAATCAATTCTAAGGAATATGGCTTCAATCCACACCTCAAATGAATAGCATTAACCTGAATTCAAGAGAATTTGGATAGTTTATATTCATATCAATGAAATTAAGATAGACAGTTTAAGCTCGTTTTAAAGAGCAATTTGGTGGGATTTTATTGGTACATGATTTTAATTCATACTTAGGAATGTGTGAACAAATTAAGCTCAAATTCAAAGGCATTAAATAGTTTAGGCTCATATTTAGAAGCATTGTCCATGGGACTTTTTGTTATTGTTTTGTTGGCGTGTAGTTTAGGCTCATGCAAAGGAGTGAACGAACAATTTCATATCATATTTAGGAACAATTTATACTTGTATTTTGAAGCATTATTCAGGGCTACTTTTTTTTTATGGGTAAGTATCTATAACGCCCCAAAACCCCACCTTGGACTTAAATGGGACTTTGTGCCTTATACTGCTTGAAACTACTTAACTCCATATAAGGCAATACTAAAATGAGAGTCTACAAAAAATTCTTAATAAAACAGCAATAGTAATAACAACCATCCATATATAAAATGTATTAACCATCCTGTACAACCTATGACCAATACTAACTTTACTCACAATTAGATCAATATGACCCCCACAATGTGATTTAAATGTAAGCAACATCAAAAATCCAAAAGTATCAAGTACTTATTACAATCCTTCTAATACAATAGAAATCTAACAATATGCAAAAGAAACTGTCTAAGTCCACTCCTCCTCTTGAAGTCACATACTCTCTCTTTCTCGCACAACTTCCTTAACCTATGATTCGGCGGCTCGCTCCGGCTCCAAACCTGCCAACAATAACAGGTCAATTGAGCATTGACAATACTTAGTGGATATCCAGTCTAACTAACAATAACAATAACTTATACTCATAATCAATATCAAATTCATACGATAGTTATAAAATCAATAACAAATTCATATGACATTTGCATAATCTATGATAGGTTCTTATGACATTTACATAATCCATGATAGGGTTGTATGACATAATCAATAATATGTTCATATGACATTTACATAATCCATAACAGATTCATATAGCATAATCAATAATAAATAACGGTTCACATGACATTTATAAAATCAATAACAAATTCTTATAACATTTACACAATCAGAGTGCGAAAAATATGTGAGCATATCATAACGTATTTCATTATTCTTGTAATTTAGTACTGGCAATTCAGTGTCAATGTCCGATAACGCATGATAAGTTCTATACTTATGTTTCAGTACTTGTAATTCAATGTTCATGTTCGACAATGCATAATAAGTTCCGACAACACATGATAAGTTCCATATGTTTCAGTACCTGTAATTCAGTGTTCATGTTCGACAATACATGATAAGGTTTCGTCAATGCATGATAAGTTTCATACTTATGTTTCAGTACTTGTAATTAAGTATTCATGTTTTACAACGCATGATAAGGTTCCGATAACGCATGATAAGTACATCATATCATCACATTGACTCGTGTACTTGTGAGAATCTTAGACTTAAGAGACAACATGCTTATGAGATGCTTATGCTTATGAGTCATTGAGCAGCTTATTCAGATCATGCACTTATTCTGATCCCTTATTGGGCTTATTCAATCTATCAGACGTATGCAATGCTTATGTTTATGAGTCTTTGAGCAGCTTATTCAGATCATGCACTTATTCAGATCCCCACTGGACTTATTCAGTCTATCAGGAGTATGCAATGCTTATGCTTATGAGTCTTTGAGCAGCTTATTCAGAACATACACTTATTCAAATCTCTCATTTGGCTTATTCAGTCTATCAGGCGTATGCAATGCTTATGTTTGTGGACCACATGTGTGATTTATGAGACTCTTATCTTAATATACACGTGAGTTTGTACATAAGTGTCATAATTAATATTCGAATTGGTCATCACTTAGATTCCGACCTCCCACTATGGAAACTCTACTATGCTGTCCTATACCATATAGTTAGAGAATTCCCAGTTTGAAAGATGTTCCTCTAAGCATTGGCCTATCTGAATATCAATCACCATGCAACATAAATAAGCATAATTTATCATAACACATATACCATAACTTGTCATGCTTATACCAACATTTCAACATTATCATTTCAATACTTAGTATTTCTTGACATTTCAACAAACACTTTCAATTCGTTAATTATGTATATAATGCCCTTTTCTCATTTTCACGTTCGCATAACTATATCAATGCCCATCCATAAACCACATCCACCCATTCTAAATCCAACACCAATCCACACATTCATAATCTATCCATTCTTTATTTTAGCCCATTCACCATCATTTCCATACATCCATAAGCCCTAAACATAATTCATAATTCAACTTAAGCTTTTAAAATACAAATTCATCTATATCCTTACTTAAACATGCAATTCCTATATTAATTCATCATTTCATATTAATTCAATAATCATACTAACAATACAAAAGATAGATTAGATAGGATATCAACTTCAATTCATATTTCAATTCCTTAATTCATGCATATTCGTGTAATTCTCTTGATAATCCATAATATTCATATCTCAACATATAAAAACATTTTAGGATTGAATTAGAAATGATATCGACTATTCATACACAATAGACTTATAGCACATGCAAAACTCTCATTTCAAGAGTAAAATCACTCATTCATGCTTATTACCTAACCATCTTGACATAATCATGTAATACCCTTGCTAATTCATAAACATTCTTATTTAAACATGCAAAACATTTACTCAGGTTAGATTAGAAAAGATATCAACCTTAGAGATCGTTCCCTTCGATCCAAATCGCTTGAGAATGCTCATCGAGGCTTTGGGGGCAATCTCCAAGCTAAATCCTCATTATCCAAGCAAGATGCTTCTTCTCTAAGTAAAACCCATCTTGAAACCCTAGGTTTTTCTCCTATTTTCTCTCAAATTAGGTTTAAAACCTCTTTCCTCTTGAAACCCTCGAATTAGAACCTCTATTTATAGGCTAGAGATTTAAAACCCTGATTTTTGTAACTTTTAAAAATTTCTGGGCACGACTGCTGTCGCACCCTAAAATCCCTCCCTAGGGGTTAGGTGAGACTTTAGGTGTGACTTTACATAACCTGGCAAACCATCCTGCAACTGAACAAGGCATAACATAGAATAATGAGAATATAAAATAGAGTGCAGAAGCTACATCAATGCGGAAGCGTAAACTGAATTTTTCCTTTTCTATATACTTGATCAGTATTCCAAGTTAGAAACAAAACTTAACGAGTACAGGTGGACATGCCCACCTATCAAAATACAAAATCATAAAACTCTTTCGCTCTCTCAATAGTCCTCAGGGTAAGGTCAGCTATCTAGGTCTCTTGCCTCCACTCGAGGCCCTACCATAGGCTCCACGTGAGACTCCTCTTCACCATAGTCCTCCTCGATCCAAGGAGCTGGAGTACATATGTCGAAGCGTGTACCTACCGACATCAATATGTATGACTGAGTATGGAATACTCAGCGAGTACAAGCTACTAGCTAACAATAGTAATAACACAATTCAATTCACAATTTCAATTTAAGTAAACGTGATGACCATGAAATGCATGAGACTATATGCAAAAATCCGTATAAAACTCGTGATCATAATTCATAACTTATTCTTGAAAATATCTTTTCATGTTTTCAAAACTTGCTTATCGTGTTTAAAACTCTTTCTTGTTATGTTCTTGTCTCGTGAGAATCATGCGTGCCTTGTCTTGCTTGTCATGTCATGCTTGTCTTGACTTGCCTTGTCATGCTTGTTTGTGAGCCAGATGTTAGTGCCATTGTAACGACTTGTGAGCCGGGTATGTAATTACCCTTTAGCAAAAATAGAATAGGTGCACCAACATCCTTGATTTTTTGTCTTATTTTCTTGTGAGCCAGATGTGACATATCTTTGGACATGCCCCATCCTTGACTGACCCAAAGTTCAGCTTTTTCATTCTTGTCGTAAATCATATGTCTTGTTCTTGGTTGTGGTTCATATACTTATACTAAAAACTCGGTTCATGCATGCGTGTGTGCGTGCTTGACAATTGGTGAGTAATATAGTGACATGGAACAATTCAAGGAACATAGTATAGCATTTCAACTTTCCTCTAGACATGTGAGATATGAAGGGAAATTAGAGAGCATTTTATCAAAATTACCAATTTGGGGGAAATCCCTAGATCATGTTTCATAGACTTAGGTTTAACTCTTGTACATGCATTTTATCAAACACTTAGCATTCAATATATAGAGCCCCGAACTTTTGACATTTATGCATGACACTTTCGTAGCCATTTTTCCTTTAAAGTAGTGCAATTAATAAATAAGGAAGAAATTGGAAATTCCAAAACGTCAAAAATGTTCCTTTTCGAAGTACGAACCCAACGCAAGTTGAATCGTCGAAATCCGACGAGCGAGTCAAAAGTTATGGCCGAAACAAGGAGGAAAAATATGGAATTTTGCTGCAAGTTACGACCGATCGTACACACCCTACGAACGATCGTAGGTGAGTTACGATCGATCGTAGAGGTTACGATCGATCGTAGAATCTCAGGAATTGACAAAAGTTTCGGGTCGATATACGATCGATCGTGGATAATTTGCGATGGATCGTAGTACAACTTACGATCGATCGTAGATAGGTTACGATCGATCGTAGATCGCGAATCCAGAAATTTTAATCGGATTTTTAGGGTTTCTTCACTACCTATAAAGGTTACCCGAGCCTTTTGGAAACCTAGGTTTCTTCCCTTTTCTCACAAAAAGTCTTTCTCTAGGTGTTAGAATCCTTGGTCCCCCGAAAATGGGGTATATATAGGTGTTAGGTTAGTGAAAAACCTAAAAAAAAAACATTTCTGGGCAATCTCGCTCGAGCGGGCTTCCATCTCGCTCGAGCGGGTTGCTCCCGGGACTCAAAAATTCAAGTTTGGTCAATCTCGTTCGAGCGGGTTTGGATCTCGCTCGAGCGAGTTTGTCTGCAAAAATGACCTTTGGTATTTTGGCCATAACTTTTGACTCGGTGGTTCAATTTTGACGATTCAACTTGTGTTAGATTCTTCTTTTGAAGGGGAAAAACTTTCATGTTTTGCAAAACTCCAAATTTTGAGTTTTACTCTATCAAAAATGGCTCTAAAGTTAATTGGTCTGAAATTGGGTTTCGACAGTCCAGATTTTCAACAGACCCGATTTTGGAAATCCAACTTTTAACTCAATGCCGACTCAAAATTAAGAAACATGGTAAACATGAACCTCAAAGAGGGTTCCAATACCTTTCCAAAACTTTAAGAATCAGTTGATTCCGATGAGTGGTCACCAGAATATAGCTCCTACAAGTTGAGGGAATGTCAAGACATACCTCTTTGACACTTAGAATATTTCGAGTGCTTTCACACTCTTTTCACTTGGGTTCAACAACCCAACTCACACCTCATGACTTGTTCTCCATAGGTTTTTAACCCACCTCGGTGATCGTTGAAATCACACCAATATGCATGAGAGGCCTCAGCCTCTTTATGCCTCATGCACTAGCACTATTCACCATTCATTGTCCACTTACAACCCATCAAACACTTGGGGTATTTTATACCCTTGCTTTTACCCACTTAGAGTATTTTTATAACCTCTCTTTAAGACTCAAAACACTTACCTAAACTGTAGAGACCCGAATCTTTTTCATGTTTTTAGTGCATTGCATTAAGGGTATTTTAGTCTTTATAAGGTGTTAAAGTGTGTGTATTTATATCGAAGTATGGTGATGTAAACTAGGCTTAATCAACTTGTAACGGATGGATGCAATAACACACCCTAAACTTTAGGAAGCGCTAGTGTTGGCATCGTTCACGGGAAGTGAGTGATTCTTGAACCATTAGAAAGGTGTTGGAACCCTCTTCGAGGTTCATGTTTAGTGTTTTTCCTCATTTTGAGTTTAAGTCAAGTCAATAGTGAGTTTTGTCTAATGGAATTACAGATCAGTCAACTTTGGGGACAATTTAGTCTATTAATTAAGTGGAATTTAGAAATTCTAAAACGTCAGAAATGTTCGTTTTCAAAAGACGAATCCAACCCAAGTTGAATCGTCAAAATCCGATGAACGAGTAAAAAGTTATGGCCAAAACAGTAAAGGAAGTCAAAACCTGCAGGAACCGATCGCTCGGTCAGAACCAGCGATCGATCGGTCCAAAACCGATCGATCGGTATCTATCGACTGGTCCAAATTTTGTATGGGGAAATTTTTCAGAGAGTGTGTTTTTGACCGATCGCCCGGTCATAAACACCGATCGATCGGTAGGCAACCGATCGCTCGGTCATAACCATCGATCGCTCGGTCTTTCGTGATTTTTACAGAATTTTAGTATGGGCTTTTTGGTCTTTTGTTCTCAGACCTTGGAGCTATAAATAGGGGGTCCTACTCGAAATATTAAAAATACTCCACCTAGTTCTAACCTAATTTGGCAAAAAGGGGGAGAAACCCTAGGGTTTTGAGAGAGGGTTTTCTTGGAGAAGGAGGAGATTGATAGGAGATTGTAAGAAAAGTTTGGGAAGCTTCTCCAAATCGTCTCGGGAGCGTTTTGAATCCAAGGGAAGGATTCCTAAGGTCGATATACTATCCTAATCAACTTTATTTTAAGGTTTTGTGAATGTTAAGATGCTAGGAATGGTAGAAATAGATGTTTGATGCATTTTCCCTAATTTTCTAAGAAGCAAGCTAATTATGGATGGATATGTGGATTGGAAATGTGGATAGGATGTATGGAGGATGAGAAATGTATGGAGGATGAGATTAATATGTGGATGTGAATAGTGAATTGATTTTATGGATGAATTATGGTTTGATGAATGCTTGAAAATATAGAGGAGAAATGAATTCATATTATGCGTACACAAGGTGTTTGTGAAAATGCTTGAAAGGATAAATGTTATTATACTCTTATGAAATGGTGGTAAATTGATTATGAATTGCGATATGAATTATGATAAGATATGTATATGTGAATTGTTGGTTAAGTATGTCTAATTATTTGTATGGAAATTGATAGTCGGGAAGGTAAGAACTTAGAAGAACATCTCTCAAACCGGGAATTCTCTAACTATTTGGTATGGGACAGTATAGTGGAGTTTCCATGGTGGGAGATCGGAATCTAAGCAATTACCAACTCGGATGTTAATTTCGACACTTAAGCACACAAGCACGTGTATGTTAAGATAAGAATCTCACAAGTCACACATGTGGGCCACAAGCATGAGCATGACATATGTATGACATTCTGAATAAGCATAAGCATGACATGGTCCGTATCCGCCAAGAACGGCATGTCAACCATATGATTTCTAAGGCATGGTCCGTATCCGCCAAGAACGGCATGTCTCATCCTTGTATGATCTGAATAAGTGCATAAGCATCTCACAAGCACGTGGTCTCGTAAGCATAAGTACCTCATAAGTGTATGGTTTTCTAAGTCTAAGATTCTCACAAGTACACGAGTCAAGGTGATGATATGATGTATATGCGCAAACGTTCTTCCGCACTCTGATTATGTTATTATGCTATTGGATATGTTTCTGACTAAGTGCAGGTATATTTTTATTGTTGGTTGGATTTTATATACACTGAGTACCTTTGTACTCAGCCGGACTTTTGTCTTAGCAGGTATAGAGCAGGAGTACCCGGCGGAGCCGTGGGTTGAGGAGACTTACCTCGAGGAAGGAGGTGAAGGTGAGCCTTCTGAGGAGGGAGCCAGAGACTTGGGTGGCTACACCTCTTAGTTTACATTTCTTTTCATTGAGAGAGTTTTGTATTTGACTTTTAGAGGATGTTGCTCAGTAGACTTCTTCTTAGTTGTGTATCAGACTTGTTGGTTCATTGTGAGTTGTATATATAGACCTTAGACTTGTGCAGGTTGGATTGGGTTTATATATCGGAATTTTATTACTCTCATTTTTGGAGACTCGTGTAGTAGCCTTGTATGCATGGTTTTAAGCAGGTTAAGTGAATGTGGCGATTCCAAAGTCCTATTGTAGCCTTAGTAGGATTTTGGGGTCGTTATAGAGGTGGTATCAGAGCTCAAGGCATTAGGTTCCCTTGGGCTAAGTTGTCCTCTCAGTAGGAGTCGTGTTATGTCACTCCAGGTCTGATACCAAAGGATATCAATCAGTGCTCAAGGCATTAGAGTCCTTAGGGCTAAAGTATTAAGTGTAGGGTATAGGAAGATGTGAACCTTAGGGAAGCAACATCAAGTTCAGGACTTTAAAATTTTTGAGGATTGAGTTTTGATTAAGCGTAGACTTAGGAATTTATGTGAGTGTGTTCTAAATAAGTTGTTTTCTTCTTCCCAGGATTGTAAGCATGAGAAGGGGTGGAAGAAATAATCTTCTTCCCAGGATTGTAAGCATGAGAAGGGGTGGAAGAAATAATAGGAATGGAGGAAGCAGTGTGACCGATGGGGATTCCCCAGATGGTGCCTCCCAAGCCAATGTGAGTCGGGCTATGGAAGCTATTGCTGCAGCCATGGAGAGGCAGGCTGAAATTATGGCTCAGCAAACTGCGCTGCTAACTGCTGGTCAAGCTAGGCAAGAGAGGGCGGTTGATGTTCACCCACCTCGTCATAACAGAGTGGAAGCTTTTAGGAGAATGAGTCCTCCAGCCTTCTATGGTAGTACAGATCCCTCAGTTGCCGAGTTATGGATCATGCAACTGGAGAAGATCTTCACCGTGCTTGAGGCTACCGATGAGCAGAGGGTGAAATGGGCCTCCTTTGTCATGGAAGGCGAGGCTGAACATTGGTGGAGGGCCGCATCTAGGCAGAGGAATGAGGTGCGAGCCGGACAAGAGTGGACTTGGGGAGAGTTCCTCGACATCTTCTACGAGAGATACTTCCCGGTGTTTGTGAGAGATCAGAAGGAGATTGAATTCTCTACCTTGGAGCAAGGGAGGATGTCAGTGGCCGAGTATGAGGCCAAGTTTGTAGAGCTTTCTAGGTTCGCTCCTCACTTGATTGCTACGAAGAGAATGAAGGCAAAGAGGTTTGAAGGATTTTATTCGGGAGAAAGTTTCGATACTTCAGCTCGAGACTTGTAGGGAAGTGTACCAACGTGCTTTGATAGCTGAGAAGAATTCAGAAGAATTGTTGAAGAAGAGGGAGAAGATGCAAGCAAGCAGGTTTGTCCCCCAGGACAAGAGGTCGAGGATAGCAGGTCCTATGCCCATTGCTAGGTCTACCCCTTATCAGAGGCCGACTCAGGTAGCCCCACGAGTAGTTCAGGTGGCTCCGCCTACTACTGGCATTCAGCTGTTTGATGTATGCCGCCAGTGCGGAAAAAGGCACAGAGTAGGAGAGTGTAGGGCAATTACTGGAGGTTGTTTCCATTGTGGAGAGGTCTCACACCGGATCCGAGATTGCCCACTCCGCATTCAGCAGGGGATTCAGTCGACTCAGCCACAGGGAGTCAGGCCCCCAGGTAGGCAGTCCACACAGCAGAGGCCACCACAGGGTCCTAGACCTCAGCAGCCTCACCATCCAGCTTAGGGTCAAGTGTTTGCTACCTCAGAGCGGGATGCACAGGCGTCCGACGACGTTGTGCAGGGTACGTTTAATTGTGCTTTAGTCAATTAAAATATTGTTCTGATGCTATGTGTGTGATATTAAATGTTATGTGGTATGATGTAAGATGCATGTATATATTCATGATTTGACAAATTAGCTTTGTGTATTAATTCAGGCTCATTGTTGATAAATGATTTCCTCGCTCATGTTTTGATCGATATTGGTTCCACTCACTCCTTCGTCACACCTAGTTTTGCACGAGAATTTCCGATTGAGCCAAGTCTGTTAGATCGTGAATTGTCTATCGCTACTCCTGTTGGTACTTCTGTTATTACTGATAAGGTCTATCGAGCTTGTGATATTCGAGTAGGCCAGAGAGAGATGCCAGCTGATCTGATTGTCCTTGAGTTCCAAGACTTTGACGTCATTTTAGGCATGGATTGGCTTTCCAAATACCATGGGCATGTTGACTGTTTTGGGAAGGTAGTCAACTTTAGACCAATCAGTGAGCCCTCTTTTCGTTTCCAAGGGTTGAAGAAGAAGTACTTAGCTCGTTTCGCGGCATTGAGTCTTACTACCTCGGAAGCACCAGATTTCTCAAGTATCCCTATTGTAGAGGAATTCATGGATGTCTTTCCTAAAGACTTACCGGGTTTTCCACCGGATAGAGAAGTAGAGTTTGCAATTGAGTTGGTTCCGGGTACGGCACCCATCTCTAAAGCGCCATATAGGATGGCTCCAGCAGAGTTGAAAGAGCTTAAGGAGCAGATTGATGAATTGCTTGGTCTTGGATTTATCCGCCCAAGTGTATCACCTTGGGGAGCTCCTGTTTTGTTTGTGAAGAAGAAGGATGGTTCGATGAGGATGTGCATCGACTATCGGCAACTGAACAAGGTCACCATCAAGAACAAATATCCTTTACCTAGGATCGATGACTTGTTTGATCAGTTGCAAGGAGCTAAGTATTTCTCTAAGATTGATTTGAGGTCGGGCTACCATCAGCTGAAGATAAAGGTGGAAGATGTGCCTAAGTCTGCTTTCAGGACCAGATATGGGCATTTTGAATTCTTAGTCATGCCGTTCGGTTTGACAAACGCCCCGGCAGCATTCATGGATCTCATGAACAGGATCTTCAAGCCGACTTTGGACCGCTTTGTGATCGTGTTTGTGGATGACATTTTAGTGTATCCAGGACGCAGAAGGAGCATGAGATGCATCTCCGGATCACCCTGAAGATACTCCGTGAGCATAAGCTATATGCTAAGCTTAGCAAGTACGAGTTTTGGCTAGAAAAAGTAGCATTTCTAGGCCATGTGGTGTCAGAAGAGGGGATTTCAGTTGACCCTGCTAAGATAGAAGCAGTGGAAGGATAGGGAAGACCAAAGAGTGTTACAGAGGTTCGAAGTTTCTTGGGCCTAGCTGGATATTATCGAAGATTTGTAGAAGGATTTTCCAGTTTGGCAGCTCCGCTTACTCATCTAACTCGAAAGAACGCTAGATTCGAGTGGAATGAGAAATGTGAGAAGAGTTTTCTTGAGTTGAAGAAGCGTCTCACCACCGCTCCGATCTTGATTGTTCCATCGGGTAGTGAAGATTTTGTGGTGTATAGTGATGCCTCACTCGTTGGGTTAGGTTGTGTTCTTATGCAACACGGAAAGGTGATTGCCTATGCTTCTCGACAGTTGAAAGACCACGAGAAGAACTATCCTACCCATGATTTGGAGTTAGCAGCCTTGGTTTTTGCTCTTAAGATCTGGAGACACTACTTGTACGGTGCGCAGTTTGAAGTTTTCACCGACCACAAAAGTCTAAAGTATTTATTCTCCCAGAAAGAGCTGAATTTGAGGCAGCGTCGTTGGGTGGAATTCCTCAAGGATTATGATTGTTCTATCCAGTACCACCCGGGGAAAGCGAATGTAGTGGCAGATGCGCTAAGTAGGAGACCTACTGGATTCTTGGCACACTTGATGGTCCAAGAATGGAAGTTACTAGAAGAGGTGTCTAGCCTTGATGCGGGTTTCAGTGTTGAAGCTTCTGGAGCCTTGTTGGCTAACATTATGATCAGGCCAACCTTGTTGGACAGGATTAAGATCTGCAGTGGAATGATGGAGAACTGCACGCTGCCATGAATAAGTCACTGAGCAGCGGGTTTGAGGATTTCTCTTGGAGGGATGGTGGAGTTTGTTTCAAGGGTAGACTTTGTGTTCCGGATGATGAGGATTTAAGAAGGGAGATTCTGGATGAAGCACACAAGTCCAAGTACATCGTGCATCCGGGAGGTACTAAGATGTACCAGAACCTTAAGAAGTATTTCTGGTGGAAAGGTATGAAGAAAGATGTGGCTACCTTTGTATCCAAGTGTTTGGTGTGTCAGCAGGTGAAGGCCGAACACAGGAGGCCGACAGGACTTCTTCAGTCTCTTCTTATCCCCGAGTGGAAGTGGGAAAATATCTCCATGGATTTTGTTATTGGTTTGCCAAAGACGGCCAAGAACCTTGATGCCATTTGGGTTATGGTTGACCGATTGACTAAATCAGCTCATTTTCTTCCATATCGGACTACTTTCAACTCCAATCAATTGGCTAATCTCTATATCAAGGAGATAGTTCGTTTGCATGGAGTGCCAGTTAGTATTGTTTCTGATCGAGATCTGAGATTTACATCCAGATTCTGGAAGAGTTTTCAGCAGGCCATGGGTTCCCATTTGGATTTTAGTACGACATTTCATCCGCAGACAGATGGGCAAACTGAAAGAGTGAACCAGATCATAGAGGACATGCTACGAGCTTGCATGTTAGACTTTCAGGGTAGTTGGGTTGATCACTTGCCGTTGGTTGAGTTTGCCTACAACAACAGCTATCAAGCTAGTATTCAGATGGCACCGTTTGAGGCACTTTATGGGAGGAGTTGTCGTTCACCTTTGTGTCGGGACGAAGTTGGTGAGAGGAAGCTTTTGGGTCCCGAGCTCGTTGGTCAGACTGCGGATAGAGTGCAGTTGATCAGGGAGAGGTTGAAAGTAGCTCAGAGTAGACAGAAGAGCTATGCCGATACTCGGAGGAGAGATCTTGAGTTCCAAGTCGGAGATTTTGTATTTGTAAGGATCTCACCTACGAAGGGGGTGATGAGATTCGGCAAGCGAGGCAAACTCAGTCCAAGATATGTGGGTCCTTTTGAGATCATCACCCGAGTCGGGGAAGTTGCTTATCAGGTCGCCTTACCACCTCACATGGAAGGTGTGCATAATGTCTTTCACATCTCTATGTTGAGGAAGTACATTGCTGATCCTTCACATGTCATTCATTTGGAACCGTTGGAAATTTGGGAAGATTTGACTCTAGTAGAGCAACCAGCTCGAATTTTGGACCGGAAAGAGCAAGTTTTGCGTTCTAAGGTCATTCCTCTTGTGCTCTTGCAATGGGAGCATCACTCTAGAGAAGAGGCTACTTGGGAGAGAGAAGCCGAAGTCCGCGAAAAGTACCCATATTTATTCACCTAAGGTACGTAATTTCGAGGACGAAATTCTTTGAAGGGGGGGAGGATGTAGAGACCCGAATCTTTTTCATGTTTTTAGTGCATTGCATTAAGGGTATTTTAGTCTTTATAAGGTGTTAAAGTGTATGTATTTATATCGAAGTATGGTGATGTAAACTAGGCTTAATCAACTTGTAACGGATGGATGCAATAACACACCCTAAACTTTAGGAAGCGCTAGTGTTGGCACCGTTCACGGGAAGTGAGTGATTCTTGAACCATTAGAAAGGTGTTGGAACCCTCTTCGAGGTTCATGTTTAGTGTTTTTCCTCATTTTGAGTTTAAGTCAAGTCAATAGTGAGTTTTGTCTAATGGAATTACAGATCAGTCAACTTTGGGGACAATTTAGTCTATTAATTAAGTGGAATTTAGAAATTCTAAAATGTCAAAAATGTTCGTTTTCAAAGACGAATCCAACCAAGTTGAATCGTCAAAATCCGATGAACGAGTAAAAAGTTATGGCCAAAACAGTAAAGGAAGTCAAAACCTGCAGGAACCGATCGCTCGGTCAGAACCAGCGATCGATCGGTCCAAAACCGATCGATCGGTATCTATCGACTGGTCCAAATTTTGTATGGGGAAATTTTCAGAGAGTGTGTTTTTGACCGATCGCCCGGTCATAAACACCGATCGATCGGTAGGCAACCGATCGCTCGGTCATAACCACCGATCGCTCGGTCTTCGTGATTTTTACAGAATTTTAGTATGGGCTTTCTGGTCTTTTGTTCTCAGACCTTGGGGCTATAAATAGGGGGTCCTACTCGAAATATTAAAATACTCCACCTAGTTCTAACCTAATTTGGCAAAAAGGGGGAGAAACCCTAGGGTTTTGAGAGAGGGTTTTCTTGGAGAAGGAGGAGATTGATAGGAGATTGCAAGAAAAGTTTGGGAAGCTTCTCCAAATCGTCTCGGGAGCGTTTTGAATCCAAGGGAAGGATTCCTAAGGTCATATACTATCCTAATCAACTTTATTTTAAGGTTTTGTGAATGTTAAGATGCTAGGAATGGTAGAAATAGATGTTTGATGCATTTTCCCTAATTTTCTAAGAAGCAAGCTAATTATGGATGGATATGTGGATTGGAAATGTGGATAGGATGTATGGAGGATGGGAAATGTATGGAGGATGAGATTAATATGTGGATGTGAATAGTGAATTGATTGTATGGATGAATTATGGTTTGATGAATGCTTGAAAATATAGAGGAGAAATGGATTCATATTATGCGTACACAAGGTGTTTGTGAAAATGCTTGAAAGGATAAATGCTATTATACTCTTATGAAATGGTGGTAAATTGATTATGAATTGCGATATGAATTATGATAAGATATGTATATGTGAATTGTTGGTTAAGTATGTCTAATTATTTGTATGGAAATTGATAGTCGGGAAGGTAAGAACTTAGAGGAAAATCTCTCAAACCGGGAATTCTCTAACTATTTGGTATGGGACATATAGTGGAGTTTCTATGGTGGGAGATCGAAATCTAAGCAATTACCAACTCGAATGTTAATTTCGACACTTAAGCACACAAGCACGTGTATGTTAAGATAAGAGTCTCATAAGTCACACATGTGGGCCACAAGCATGAGCATGACATACGTATGACATTCTGAATAAGCAAGCATGACATGGTCCGTATCCGCCAAGAACGGCATGTCAACCATTATGATTTCTAAGGCACTGGTCGTATCCGCCAAGAACGGCATGTCTCATCCTTGTATGATCTGAATAAGTAGCATAGCATAAGCATCTACAAGCACGTGGTCTCGTAAGCATAAGTAACCTCATAAGTGTATGGTTTTCTAAGTCTAAGATTCTCACAAGTACACGAGTCAAGGTGATGATATGATGTATATGCGCAAACGTTCTTCCGCACTCTGATTATGTTATTATGCTTATTGGATATGTTTCTGACTAAGTGCAGGTATATTTATTATTGTTGGTTGGATTTTATATACACTGAGTACCTTTGTACTCAGCCGGACTTTGTCTTGGCAGGTTTAGAGCAGGAGTACCGGCGGAGCGGTGGGTTGAGGAGACTTACCTCGAGGAAGGAGGTGAAGGTGAGCCTTCTGAGGAGGGAGCCGGAGACTTGGGGGCTACACCTCTTAGTTTACATTTCTTTTCATTGAGAGAGTTTTGTATTTGACTTTTAGAGGATGTTGCTCAGTAGACTTCTTATTAGTTGTGTATCAGACTTGTTGGTTCATTGTGAGTTGTATATATAGACCTTAGACTTGTGCAGGTTGGATTGGGTTTATATATCGGAATTTTATTACTCTCATTTTTGGAGACTCGTGTAGTAGCCTTGTATGCATGGTTTTAAGCAGGTTAAGTGAATGTGGCGATTCCAAAGTCCTATTTTAGCCTTAGTAGGATTTTGGGGTCGTTACAGAGGTGGTATCAGAGCTCTAGGCATTAGGTTCCCTTGGGCTAAATTGTCTTCTTAGTAGGAGTCATGTTATGTCACTCCGGGTCTGATACCAGAGGATATCAATCAGTGCTCAAGGCATTAGAGTCCTTAGGGCTAAGGTATTAAGTGTAGGGTATAGGAAGATGTGAACCTTAGGGAAGCAACATCAAGTTCAAGACTTTAAAATTGTTGAGGATTGAGTATTGATTAAGCGTAGACTTAGGAATTTATGTGAGTGTGTTCTAAATAAGTTGTTTTCTTCTTCTCAGGACTGTAAGCATGAGAAGGGGTGGAAGAAACCATAGGAATGGAGGAGGCAGTGTGACAGATGGGGATTCCCCAGATGGTGCTTCCCAAGCCAATGTGAGTTGGGCTATGGAAGCTATTGCTGCAGCCATGAAGAGGCAGGCTGAAATTATGGCTCAGCAAACTGCGCTGCTAGCTGCTGGTCAAGCTAGGGAAGAGAGGGCGGTTGATGTTCACCCACCCCGGCATAACGGAGTGGAAGCTTTTAGGAGAATGAATCCTCCAGCCTTCTACGGTAGTACAGACCCCTCAGTTGCCGAGTTGTGGATCATGCAACTAGAGAAGATTTTCACCTTGCTTGAGGCTACCGATGAGCAGAGGGTGAAATGGGCCTCCTTCGTCATGGAAGGCGAGGCTGAACATTGGTGGAGGGCCGCATCTAGGCAGAGGAATGAGGTGCGAGCCGGACAAGAGTGGACTTGGGGAGAGTTCCTCGACATCTTCTATGAGAGATACTTCCCGGTGTTTGTGAGAGATCAGAAGGAGATTGAATTCTCTACCTTGGAGCAAGGGAGGATGTCAGTGGCCGAGTATGAGGCCAAGTTTGTAGAGCTCTCTAGGTTCGCTCCTCACTTGATTGCTACGGAGAGAATGAAGGCAAAGAGGTTTGAGCGAGGCTTGAAGGATTTTATCCGGGAGAAGGTTTCGACACTTCAACTCGAAACATGTAGGGAGGTGTATCAGCGCGCCTTGATAGCTGAGAAGAATTCACAGGAATTTTTGAAGAAGAGGGAGAAGATGCAAGCAAGCAGGTTTGTCCCCCAAGACAAGAGGTCGAGGATAGCAGGTCCTATGCCCATTGCTAGGCCTACCTCGTATCAGAGGCCTACTCAGGTAGCCCCACGAGCAGCTCAGGTGGCTCTGCCTACTACTGGCTTTCAGCTGTTTGATGTATGCCGCCAGTGCGGAAAGAGGCACAGAGTAGGAGAGTGTAGGGCAATTACTGGAGGTTGTTTCCATTGTGGAGAGGTCTCACACCGGATCCGAGATTGCCCACTCCGCATTCAGCAGGGGATTCAGTCGACTCAGCCACAGGGAGTCAGGCCCCCAGGTAGGCAGTCCACACAGCAGAGGCCACCACAGGGTCCTAGACCTCAGCAGCCTCACCAGCCAGCTCAGGGTCGAGTGTTTGCTACCTCGGAGCGGGATGCACAGGCGTCCGACGACGTTGTGCAGGGTACGTTTAATTGTGCTTTAGTCAATTAAAATATTGTTCTGATGCTATGTGTGTGATATTAAATGTTATGTGGTATGATGTAAGATGCATGTATATATTCATGATTTGACAAATTAGCTTTGTGTATTAATTCAGGCTCATTGTTGATAAATGATTTCCTCGCTCATGTTTTGATCGATACTGGTTCCACTCACTCCTTCGTCACACCTAGTTTTGCACGAGAATTTCCGATTGAGCCAAGTCTGTTAGATCGTGAATTGTCTATCGCTACTCCTGTTGGTACTTCGGTTATCACTGATAAGGTCTATCGAGCTTGTGATATTCGAGTAGGTCCAGAGAGAGATGCCAGCTGATCTGATTGTCCTTGAGTTCCAAGACTTTGACGTCATTTTAGGCATGGATTGGCTTTCCAAATACCATGGGCATGTTGACTGTTTTGGGAAGGTAGTCAACTTTAGACCAATCAGTGAGCCCTCTTTTCGTTTCCAAGGGTTGAAGAAGAAGGACTTAGCTCGTTTCGCGGCATTGAGTCTTACTACCTCGGAAGCACCAGATTTCTCAAGTATCCCTATTGTAGAGGAATTCATGGATGTCTTTCCTAAAGACTTACCGGGTTTGCCACCGGATAGAGAAGTAGAGTTTGCAATTGAGTTGGTTCCGGGTACGGCACCCATCTCTAAAGCGCCATATAGGATGGCTCCAGCAGAGTTGAAAGAGCTTAAGGAGCAGATTGACGAATTGCTTGGTCTTGGATTTATCCGCCCAAGTGTATCACCTTGGGGAGCTCCTGTTTTGTTTGTGAAGAAGAAGGATGGTTCGATGAGGATGTGCATCGACTATCGGCAACTGAACAAGGTCACCTATCAAGAACAAATATCCTTTACCTAGGATCGACTGACTTGTTTGATCAGTTGCAAGGAGCTAAGTATTTCTCCAAGATTGATTTGAGGTCGGGCTACCATCAGCTGAAGATAAAGGTGGAAGATGTGCCTAAGTCTGCTTTCAGGACCAGATATGGGCATTTTGAATTCTTAGTCATGCCGTTCGGTTTGACAAATGCTCCGGCAGCATTCATGGATCTCATGAACAGGATCTTCAAGCCGACTCTGGACCGCTTTGTGATCGTGTTTGTGGATGACATTTTAGTGTACTCCAGGACGCAGAAGGAGCATGAGATGCATCTCCGGATCACCCTGAAGATACTCCGTGAGCATAAGCTATATGCTAAGCTTAGCAAGTGCGAGTTTTGGCTAGAAAAAGTAGCATTTCTAGGCCATGTGGTGTCAGAAGAGGGGATTTCAGTTGACCCTGCTAAGATAGAAGCAGTGGAAGGATGGGGAAGACCAAAGAGTGTTACAGAGGTTCGAAGTTTCTTGGGCCTAGCTGGATATTATCGAAGATTTGTAGAAGGATTTTCCAGTTTGGCAGCTCCGCTTACTCATCTAACTCGAAAGAACGCTAGATTCGAGTGGAATGAGAAATGTGAGAAGAGTTTTCTTGAGTTGAAGAAGCGTCTCACCACCGCTCCGATCTTGACTGTTCCATCGGGTAGTGAAGATTTTGTGGTGTATAGTGATGCCTCACTCGTTGGGTTAGGTTGTGTTCTTATGCAAGACGGGAAAGTGATTGCCTATGCTTCTCGGCAGTTGAAAGACCACGAGAAGAACTATCCTACCCATGATTTGGAGTTAGCAGCCTTGGTTTTTGCTCTTAAGATCTGGAGACACTACTTGTACGGTGCGCAGTTTGAAGTTTCCACCGACCACAAAAGTCTAAAGTATTTATTCTCCCAGAAAGAGCTGAATTTGAGGCAGCGTCGTTGGGTGGAATTCCTTAAGGATTATGATTGTTCTATCCAGTACCACCCGGGGAAAGCGAATGTAGTGGCAGATGCGCTAAGTAGGAGACCTACTGGATTCTTGGCACACTTGATGGTCCAAGAATGGAAGTTACTAGAAGAGGTGTCTAGCCTCGATGCGGGTTTCAGTGTTGGAGCTTCTGGAGCCTTGTTGGCTAACATTATGGTCAGGCCAACCTTATTGGACAGGATTAAAGATCCGCAGTGGAATGATGGAGAACTGCACGCTGCCATGAATAAGTCACTGAGCAGCGGGTTTGAGGATTTCTCTTGGAGGGATGGTGGAGTTTGTTTCAAGGGTAGACTTTGTGTTCCGGATGATGAGGATTTAAGAAGGGAGATTCTGGATGAAGCACACAAGTCCAAGTACACCGTGCATCCGGGAGGTACTAAGATGTACCAGAACCTCAAGAAGTATTTCTGGTGGAAAGGTATGAAGAAAGATGTGGCTACCTTTGTATCCAAGTGTCTGGTGTGTCAGCAGGTGAAGGCCGAACACAGGAGACCGGCAGGACTTCTTCAGTCTCTTCCTATTCCCGAGTGGAAGTGGGAAAATATCTCCATGGATTTCGTTGTTGGTTTGTCAAAGACGGCCAAGAACTTTGATGCCATTTGGGTTGTGGTTGACCGATTGACTAAATCAGCTCATTTTCTTCCATATCGGACTACTTTCAACTCCAATCAATTGGCTAACCTCTATATCAAGGAGATAGTTCGTTTGCATGGAGTGCCAGTTAGCATTGTTTCTGATCGAGATCTGAGATTTACATCCAGATTCTGGAAGAGTTTTTAGCAGGCCATGGGTTCCCATTTGGATTTTAGTACGGCATTTCATCCGCAGACAGATGGGCAAACTGAAAGAGTGAACCAGATCATAGAGGACATGCTACGAGCTTGCATGTTAGACTTTCAGGGTAGTTGGGTTGATCACTTGCCGTTGGTTGAGTTTGCCTACAACAACAGCTATCAAGCTAGTATTCAGATGGCACCGTTTGAGGCACTTTATGGGAGGAGTTGTCGTTCACCTTTGTGTTGGGACGAAGTTGGTGAGAGGAAGCTTTTGGGTCCCGAGCTCGTTGGTCAGACTGTGGATAGAGTTCAGTTGATCAGGGAGAGGTTGAAAGCAGCTCAGAGTAGACAGAAGAGCTATGCCGATACTCGGAGGAGAGATCTTGAGTTCCAAGTCGGAGATTTTGTATTTGTAAAGATCTCACCTACGAAGGGGGTGATGAGATTCGGCAAGCGAGGCAAGCTCAGTCCGAGATATGTGGGTCCTTTTGAGATCATCACCCGAGTCGGGGAAGTTGCTTATCGGGTCGCCTTACCACCTCACATGGAAGGTGTGCATAATGTCTTTCACATCTCTATGTTGAGGAAGTACATTGCTGATCCTTCACATGTCATTCATTTGGAACCGTTGGAAATTCGGGAAGATTTGACTCTAGTAGAGCAACCGGCTCGAATTTTGGACCGGAAAGAGCAAGTTTTGCGTTCTAAGGTCATTCCTCTTGTACTCTTGCAATGGGAGCATCACTCTAGAGAAGAGGCTACTTGGGAGAGAGAAGCCGAAGTCCGCGAAAAGTACCCACACTTATTCACCTAAGGTACGTAATTTCGAGGACGAAATTCTTTTAAGGGGGGGAGGATGTAGAGACCCGAATCTTTTTCATGTTTTTAGTGCATTGCATTAAGGGTATTTTAGTCTTTATAAGGTGTTAAAGTGTATGTATTTATATCGAAGTATGGTGATGTAAACTAGGCTTAATCAACTTGTAACGGATGGATGCAATAACACACCCTAAACTTTAGGAAGCGCTAGTGTTGGCACCGTTCACGGGAAGTGAGTGATTCTTGAACCATTAGAAAGGTGTTGGAACCCTCTTCGAGGTTCATGTTTAGTGTTTTTCCTCATTTTGAGTTTAAGTCAAGTCAATAGTGAGTTTTGTCTAATGGAATTACAGATCAGTCAACTTTGGGGACAATTTAGTCTATTAATTAAGTGGAATTTAGAAATTCTAAAATGTCAAAAATGTTCGTTTTCAAAAGACGAATCCAACCCAAGTTGAATCGTCAAAATCCGATGAACGAGTAAAAAGTTATGGCCAAAACAGTAAAGGAAGTCAAAACCTGCAGGAACCGATCGCTCGGTCAGAACCAGCGATCGATCGGTCCAAAACCGATCGATCGGTATCTATCGACTGGTCCAAATTTTGTATGGGGAAATTTTTCAGAGAGTGTGTTTTTGACCGATCGCCCGGTCATAAACACCGATCGATCGGTAGGCAACCGATCGCTCGGTCATAACCACCGATCGCTCGGTCTTTCGTGATTTTTACAGAATTTTAGTATGGGCTTTCTGGTCTTTTGTTCTCAGACCTTGGGGCTATAAATAGGGGGTCCTACTCGAAATATTAAAATACTCCACCTAGTTCTAACCTAATTTGGCAAAAAGGGGGAGAAACCCTAGGGTTTTGAGAGAGGGTTTTCTTGGAGAAGGAGGAGATTGATAGGAGATTGCAAGAAAAGTTTGGGAAGCTTCTCCAAATCGTCTCGGGAGCGTTTTGAATCCAAGGGAAGGATTCCTAAGGTCATATACTATCCTAATCAACTTTATTTTAAGGTTTTGTGAATGTTAAGATGCTAGGAATGGTAGAAATAGATGTTTGATGCATTTTCCCTAATTTTCTAAGAAGCAAGCTAATTATGGATGGATATGTGGATTGGAAATGTGGATAGGATGTATGGAGGATGGGAAATGTATGGAGGATGAGATTAATATGTGGATGTGAATAGTGAATTGATTGTATGGATGAATTATGGTTTGATGAATGCTTGAAAATATAGAGGAGAAATGAATTCATATTATGCATACACAAGGTGTTTGTGAAAATGCTTGAAAGGATAAATGCTATTATACTCTTATGAAATGGTGGTAAATTGATTATGAATTGCGATATGAATTATGATAAGATATGTATATGTGAATTGTTGGTTAAGTATGTCTAATTATTTGTATGGAAATTGATAGTCGGGAAGGTAAGAACTTAGAGGAACATCTCTCAAACCGGGAATTCTCTAACTATTTGGTATGGGATAGTATAGTGCAGTTTCCATGGTGGGAGATCGGAATCTAAGCAATTACCAACTCGAATGTTAATTTCGACACTTAAGCACACAAGCACGTGTATGTTAAGATAAGAATCTCACAAGTCACACGTGGGCCACAAGCATGAGCATGACATATGTATGGCATTCTGAATAAGCATAAGCATGACATGGTCCGTATCCGCCAAGAACGGCATGTCAACCATATGATTTCTAAGGCAAGGTCCGTATCCGCCAAGAACGGCATGTCTCATCCTTGTATGATCTGAATAAGTGCATAAGCATAAGCATAAGCATCTCACAAGCACGTGGTCTCGTAAGCATAAGTACCTCATAAGTGTATGGTTTTCTAAGTCTAAGATTCTCACAAGTACACGAGTCAAGGTGATGATATGATGTATATGCGCACACGTTCTTCCGCACTCTGATTATGTTATTATGCTATTGGATATGTTTCTGTCTAAGTGCAGGTATATTTTTATTGTTGGTTGGATTTTATATACACTGAGTACCTTTGTACTCAGCCGGACTTTTGTCTTGGCAGGTATAGAGCAGGAGTACCCGGCGGAGCCTTGGGTTGAGGAGACTTACTTCGAGGAAGGAGGTGAAGGTGAGCCTTCTGAGGAGGGAGCCAGAGACTTGGGTGGCTACACCTCTTAGTTTACATTTCTTTTCATTGAGAGAGTTTTGTATTTGACTTTTAGAGGATGTTGCTCAGTAGAATTCTTCTTAGTTGTGTATCAGACTTGTTGGTTCATTGTGAGTTGTATATATAGACCTTAGACTTGTGCAGGTTGGATTGGGTTTATATATCGCAATTTTATTACTCTCATTTTTGGAGACTCGTGTAGTACCCTTGTATGCATGGTTTTAAGCAGGTTAAGTGAATGTGGCGATTCCAAAGTCCTATTTTAGCCTTAGTAGGATTTTGGGGTCGTTACATAAACCCTCACTTGACTCACCATGATACCAAGAACACGAAGGAAGGCCTTAAGCCTTTACACATACCATATTGAAATTACCCTGATCAATGATCTCTATGACCTAGAGGGGGGGTGAATAGGTCTATCTAAGAACTTCTAACCAATTTATAATTTTTCAATTAATTAGTTTAGAAATCAATAAACAATTCACACAAACAATCCACACAAATCAAACACAGCAGATTTTTACGTGGAAAACCCTTACGGGAAAAAACCACGGGACCTCGTCCAGCAACAAACTTCACTATAAGAAGAATTCAAGTACAAGACAAGACCTTACCCAAACCGGACTCGACATTCCTAGGTACAGAATCTTACTCTTGATTTCCACGAACCAGCAGGTTCGATCTCCGTCGTAGCAGCTTCGGTTCCTGACCGACCAAATCTTCTCAAGCTACTTCAATACCACGATCACACACGATCGATCTCCTTCCACGAAGGCTCCGGATCATACACCGGACACACACACAAAGTGTAGGGTTGTGAATCAATTTAGAAAGCTTCAAACCCTATAGGGATCTCATACAAATCTGAAATCACACAATGCAAGAACAAAACTATAGATCTATACTTGCATTCTCTAGAATGATTGAAAAAGGAGGGATCACTAAAGATCTATGAGGAACAATGGAAAAAACCCTAGAAGGGTTTCTCAGACCTCTACTCTTTCAAAAATAGACAAAGATACGAATTAGGTCTCCAAAAAGTTGTTTATATAGGGTTTAGAAAAGAGTCCAGAAAAACAAAAATTCTGTTTACGAGGACCGATCGATCGGTGCTTATAACCGATCGCTCGGTCCAAAACCGATCGATCGCTATTTTCACCGAGAGATCGGTTAAAAATTATCTCTCTGGAAAAATACCCCATACAAAGTTTTTGACCAGTCGATAGCCACCGATCGATCGGTCGCAACACCGAGCGATCGGTTGAGACAGAATTTTAGCCTAAACATTTTTCTTTTGTTTTTGTTTGATTCAAATAAGATCAAAACTCTTTGGTAGGCTTAAAACTATCCTCCTAGGTATGTTTAGAGTTATCTAAGTCAAATCCAACCTAGGTAGGGGTCTCTAAGTCCATTACCTGTCTAGATTCAGAGTAGAAGCTTTTTCTTCAATATCTTCAGTCTTCTTGAAACTTTAACTCTTCCGACAAGTTGAACAAGACACAACACTCATGACCTATCTAATGTTCACGGAATTTGCCAACACCTATTTCAGGATTTACAATCTCCCCCTTTGGCAATTCCGGGACAAAACAAGACCAACTCACATGCTAGGTTCAAATTTTCCCAAATGATTCAAAAATGGAAAATTGAACCTTTACATGACTCAAAAAAAATATCATGACATTCAACTTGTCATGTTTCAACAATCTTAGAACCTGTTTGCCTGCATAAGCTCAACCAAAACCCTGTGAAGCATGGGAAATAAAAAATTTCATAATAAGTTCATCTATTACAAGTTCCCTGTTTCAAGTGCATCTATAACAAGTTTATCATCACAAGTTCATCATGTTCAATCATATAGCACTCACTCCCCCTTTTTGGCTCGAAATGCCAAAGGTAGAATGGAAATAAATGAATGTAGGTAACAAAAAAATCAGAGTAAAAGTGTAAACATCATCTCATAGAGAATAATCATCCAAGTCAATATCATCCATAGGTGGTATGTACTGAGTACAACCAAGACAAAATACATCCAATGTCTCAAAATAAACTAGGACAAAGGAAACTCCTAAACATAAATACATGAAACATAAGGAGTATCCTAGTACATCAAACTATCACTCCTCATCATCCGAAGTGAGATGGGACTCATAATATGCTCTAAAATCACGAACATCCCGCTGGACACTCAGCACTGCTGCATCAAGTGATCCAAGTCGACCTCGGATCTCTGTAGTGAAGTTCTGGTAAGATGAAACATGAGTAGGGAGATCCATCTGCATCTCCCTCATCATTCTGGCAAGATCATCAATCGAGGCAGGAGGTGGATGAGAGGACCTGGTACGAACTTCTGCTTCCTCCTCAGTATCTCGAACTGAAGCATGTGAGAAACTCTGAGCTAAGGTCTTTTTGTTAATTGGACCCTTCGGAGTATGAGTAGGAACACCAAGAGGAGCAATGACCCCTTGAGATCCAAGGAGTTTAGTGATCAGAGAACCAAATGGAAGAGCTCCAACTACAGTTTGAGTTTGATGAGCTTGAATCATCAAATCAATAATGTGTGCGGCAAGATCAATATCATGTCCATGAAGGAGACTGAACAAAAATTGGGCTCTATCTTCCCTAAGGTCCGCAGTATGAACCTTTGGGTGGATATTGGCACTCATTACTAAGTTTACAAGTCTTGCATCCCTAGTGAGTTTAGACACTTCAATGAAGGAACCAACCCAAAGTGTAGGAGCACCACAAAGAAAGGTGACTACATTGTTCATAGATTCTTTATCCTCATCTTTCTTATATTTATAAGGATAATAGGCATCTGGAACTCGAGGACAACCAAGAAATTTAGCAATGACATTTGGATTTATCAAAACAGATTTTTCTAAAGATCGAGATTTAAAAGACCAGGTTTTAGAGTTAATTTCAGAGAAATTTGAGTAAAATTCCTGGACTAACTGAATAGGAGCAGGACTGGAAAAGTGAGAATACCTTCCCATTGACGATCGGTAATGAGCTTTGGAAGGTGATAATCACCAAAATCGGAAATTCTAATGCCCCTTTCAACCATAACAGCCTTTTTGCTAAAATACTCACTATAAAGCCGAGCAGCAGTAGGGCTAATTAAGGGACCCAATAGAACATTCGAAGACGAACTAGCTTTTCCTTTTTGTTTCCGGGTTTATCTGCCAAAGACTTTTGGCGATTTTCAGTAGTAGAATCAACCATTCTACGGATTGGTCTATCCCCTATTGAAATCCCATGACCTATTGGAGTGAAAGAGTAGGGCTCATTGAGTTCCTCTTCCTTGAGAGGGTCCTCTTGGTTGTTGAGGACCAATTTCTGGAGTTTAGAGACACCAGACATGAGGAATGCAAGAATAACTAAAGAAAATGAGAAAACCATCACGAATTTTTGATGCCCTAGATGTGAAAAGTAAACCAAAATCAAGAAAAGGAACAAAGTTTACCTTTTTAGATGCTTGGAAACCCTTGGAGTAGAAAGAAATGACGGGAAGATGGATTTGGAGGAGAAGGAACCGAGAGATCGCTCTAGAGTTCGGAGAACAAAATAATAGTAAAATGAGAAATGAGGGTTTTATAACCCTGTTCACGAAAGACCGATCGATCGGTCATTAACACCGAGCGATCGGTGGTCTGGAAAATTTTTCTGAAAATTTTTACTTATAACCATTTTTCTCCCCCTCAACCAAAGCAAGATTTAAAATCATTTTCATCTCAAAATCACCTAATAACTATGCACTTATGCAAACATTTATTTCATTAAAATCACAAAGAATATTCATCCAAGAATTTATATTACAGAATAGTTATGAACAAGGATTATGTAAATAACTTTTAGTTTCCATAAGTGATTAATTATGATTTTTGCATCAAATTCACATTTAGAGACAAGAAACGCTCAGAAGTAATGTGTGTGTAATATTAAAAATTCATAACATGACTCTGAGGATTGGTTTCATCCACAAAACAAGATTTTGACATTATAGCATAAACGGTACTCTAGAATGTTCAAAAACTAGAATTAAAACCAAGAGACATCTATAGAATTATGATGAGCAATGTTTACCCCAAATTTGATCAATAAATTCATTTCATTTTATAATCAAAATTCACACATTATCTGTTCTTTGGACACTGGTGACTTTCACACAAGTGAGAAGGTAGCCCTCTCTAATGACAGTGGGGGCTTTCATACTAGAAACCCATATAGATACATACTGTTTGTCACGCCCCAAAATACCCCCTAGGAGTTAAGGGATACTTTAGAGGTGACTACGTGTACCTGTCAAACCATCCTGTAATGCAAGAGGCTAAACATAATATAATACAATGATAATCAGAGCGCGGAAACTAAACATAAGTGCGGAAGCATAAGCCAACTTTTTCTTTTCTTCTATTACTCCATATAGTATTCCAAGTTAACATATACTAAATACAATCAAAGTAAAGGTGGACATGCCCACCTATCAAAATACAAAAAGGAACTCTCTAACACTCTCCTCTCAACAGTAGTCGAGGTATGGCCACACATCCAAGTCCCCATCCTCTTGAGACTGCCATGGGATAGGTGGCTCCCTCTCCTCTACATACTCCTCCTCGACCCAAGGCTCGGGGTCGAGGACATCCACGGTACCTGCCGACATAAAAGTACGGCTGAGCATGGAATACTCAGCGAGTACAAACTACTAGCTAACCATAACAATAACGAACGCATAACAACAGTGAGCAATACAAGATATTAATTTAAAGCAATAGTGAAAGCATAAGATACATAGCCATATCTTGACATGAGTATATGAATGCAAAAACCTCGGTAAAACTCATGTCTCGGAAACCTTTTTCGTGTCTCGGTCAAATCATGTATGTGTATCGTGTCTTGTCTTGTATTTCATGTCTTGATTTGTTCTTGACTTGTATACTTGTGAGCCAGAGGCTAGCACCCTTCCTTGGGCTACCAACCTCCTTGTCATGTTCTTGTTCCATTTCTCTTGTGAGCCAGAGGCTAGCACCCTTCCTTGGGCTACCAACCTCCTTGTCATGTTCTTGTTCCGTTTCTCTTGTGAGCCAGAGGCTAGCACCCTTCCTTGGGCTACCAACCTCCTTGTCATGTTCTCTCTTGCATTTCACTTGTGAGCCAGAGGCTAGCACCCTTCCTGGGGCTACCAACCTCCTTGTCATGTTCTTGATTCATTTCATATACAAATACAATCTTGGAAAAACCCGGTTTCATGCATGCATGCGTGCTTGTGTGCTTGTCAATAGTGGTAATCATGATGACATACTTGAATGGGCGGATCACATGACTATGGCATTTCAATCCTTAACATAGTGGTATGAAAATTTAGGCAACATATAGCACATTTGAGCAATTTATCATTTCTAAGAACATTTACACAATTTCTATTTCCATTTTCTTCATTAAGTCCATTTATCCCTTGTTTAGTCATTTTATCAAACACCCGGTGGGCCACATTTCTTAGTCCTTCCATTTCCCTTATTTAGTGCGTATTTTTCATCAAGACATCAAGGTACATTCGTTATTTGTAAAGTGCCCATCTTCCATTTTCCTTTTCACACATCACACAACATCCATACGGCATCCAATCGCCTCAATCGACATCCCATCCACACATTTATTCCATTCCCCTTATCTTGTTTATATTTGTTGAGTTAATACAATGCATAGGGAAGGAAAAGCATAATATATATAATCACCATTTACACTAGAAAACCTAGGTTATTGCTAGGGAAAGTTAGTAGGGTGTACTAACCTTAGATCAAGGTTTGATCTTGAAGAAACCTTGAAATAGAAGCTCTATTTGGAAGGAGGAAGCCTTTGCTTGAAGGGGACTTGAGTTGGGGGAAGAAACCTCTTTCAAAACGTGAGTGAGTGCTGCCCTAGCTTGGAGAATGCACCTCCACACGAGCTTGAGTTGAAATCTTGAAGAAAACGTGCTTGGGGACGATCTAGGGTCTTCACCCCTTTGATTTCTTCTCCAAAAGCAACCTAGGTTTAGGAAACCCTTTTCTCTTCTCTCTTATCTCCCAAATCTCTCAAATGTTGTAAGTGAGGCCTCAAAGGGTCGAGCAAACCCTTATGGGTAAGGGTTTAACACCCAAAAGACGAAAACGCCCTTACTGAAATTTCTGCAAAAACGCGAAGACCGAGTGATCGGTGGTTATGACCGATCGATCGGTCAAAAACTCACTCTCTGGAAAATTTCCCCATACAAAATTTCTGACAGTGCGATAGCTACTGATGGATCGGTTATGGACCGATCGATCGCTGACTGGACCGAGCGATCGGTGCTCTGTATGTCTGGACTGTTTTGACCATATCTTTTGACTCGCTCGTCGGATTTCGACGATTCAACTTGCGTTGGGTTCGTCTTTCGAAAACGCACCTTTTTGACGTTTCGGAATTTCCAATTTCTCCCTTATTTATTAATTAGACTACGAAAACGGCCAATTAGCTATGAAAGTGCCATTCATTAAAGATAAAAAAGTCCGGGGTGCTACACTGTTTGTCTAGGTAGCCATTACTCACTGTTTGCATTCACTAGAACCTATCACACAAACTCACAGGTAGTCATTTCCATGTCAACAATTTTTTATTTTATTTTTTTAAAACTAGGGGGCTCACCTTATGGAATTTTAATCACTTTGGTTATACTAGATTTGATTAAACTAGGGAACCATATGATATAATATTAGAATCTATTAATAGGAACTAATATCATCTCAAAAATCAGTGTCACGCCCCAAAATACCCCCTAGGAGTTTAGGGATACTTTAGGTGGACTATACAAACCAGCCAAACCATCCTGTAATGAACAAGATAAATAAGGTACTAAATAATGATAATCAGAGCGCGGAAGCTAAACATAATTTGCGGAAGCGAAAACTAAAATTTTCTTTTCTTTATAATGATCCAAACAGTAGTATTCCAAGTTAACATAAATACAAAACACGTCTAAGTCTAAGGTGGACAGGCCCACCTAACAAAATACAAAAGACAAAATACAACTCTGACTCGCTCAATAGTCATCCCCGTGGGGCCAATGGTCTAAGTCTCTCACCTCCGCCTGAGGCTCGACTACTAGATCCTCATAAGGTTCCTCCTCGCCATAGTCCTCCTCTATCCAAGGACCCGGATCACAAATGTCGAGAGGGACTCGGGTACCTGCCGACATGAAAGTACGGCTGAGCATGAAATACTCAGCGAGTACAAGCCCCTAACTAACAATGGTAATAACGAACAACATCATATACAAGAAATGGGAGGAGTATAGTGCATAATCATTTCTAGCAACCTCATACATAAACATTTTATCAAGTCATAATTATTATGAAACTAAAACATATCTATGCATCATACAATTCCTCTTTGAGTTGTCCTTTTAATATTTCTTATGAGCCAGAGGTTAGCACCCGCATATCCCTGGGCTACCAACCTCCTTGACAGTACAATACCTTTCTTATGAGCCAGGGGTTAGCACCCGCACATCCCTGGGCTACCAACCCCCTTGACAGTACAATACACTTCTTATGAGCCAGAGGCTAGCACCCGCACATCCCTGGGCTACCAGCCTCCTTGACAGTATGATACCTTACTTATGAGCCAGAGGTTAGCACCCGCATAATCCTGGGCTACTAACCTCCTTGACAATACCATTTCCTTTCTTATGAGCCAGAGGTTAGCACCCTTAACCGGGGCTACCAACCTCCTTGACAATACCATCTCCTTTCTTATGAGCCAGAGGTTAGCACCCTTAACCGGGGCTACCAACCTCCTTGACAGTGCAACATTTCCGAGTCATTTCTTATGAGCCAGGGGTTAGCACCCGCATGATCCCTGGGCTACCAACCCCCTTGACAATGCAATACGTTTCTTATGAGCCAGAGGTTAGCACCCGCATAATCCTGGGCTACCAACCTCCTTGACAATATCCTCCATCTACATATGTGCTCGTGCATAGCAATCGTGAAAATATGATGACATATAGCATTTTAACATTTCCCAACTCACATGAGAATTTAAGAAGCGAAATAAACACATGCATACAACTTGCCAAATGGGGAACATTTATGTGACTCATGCTTTCAAATCTTAGTTTATTCATGCATTCGATCAAATATGTGGTATTCAACCTTTTTACCTTTAGTTATTTCATATTTTCTCATTCGAACATTTCATCAAACACTTGGGGTGTGTTCATTATGCGTAATATGCCCTTCCACCATTTTTCCCATCATTCAACACATCACAACATGGCATCCAATCGCCTCCACTCCTCATCCATTCATACATTCCACCATTTGTTTGTATTATCTTGTTTATTTTTTAGGGATTTAGCATATACCATCACAAGGGAGCAATGGGGAAGATCCAACACATATTTTCTTAGAAAAATCCTAGGTTATTACCAAAGTAACTAGGAAGAGTGTACTAACTTTGAAAAGGGAAAGAAAATCCTTGAGGATGATGTAGAAACGCTGCCCTAGCTTGGAAGAGGTACTCCACACGAGCTTGAGGTTGGATTTGGAGAATCCAAGCCTTGAACTTGAAGCAAATCCAAGTTTGAGGATGACCTAGGATGGTCCACCCCTTTGATTTCTTCCTCAATGGAAACCCTAGGTCAAAACCCTCTTCTTCTCACTCTCTAGCTCTCAAAATGTCTAAGGGTTGTGAATGAGGGCTCAAAGGGTCGAGCAAACCCTTATGGGTAAGGGTTTAACACCCAAAAGACAAAAATGCCCTTACTGAAATTTCTGTAAAAACGCGAAGACCGAGCGATCGGTTGCCTACCGAGCGATCGGTGTTTATGACCGATCGACCGGTCAAAAACTCACTCTCTGGAAAATTTCTGACCGTGCGATAGCTGCCGATCGATCGGTTATGGACCGATCGATCGCTGACTGGACCGAGCGATCGGTTCTTTGTATGTCTGGGCTGGTTTGACCATATCTTTTGACTCGCTCCTCGGATTTCGACGATTCAACTTGCGTTGGATCCGTCTTTCGAAAACGAACATTTTTGACATTTCGGAATTTCCGATTTCTCCCTTATATATTAATTAGACTACAAACACGGCCAATTAGCTACGAAGGTGCTATTCATTAAGGATGAAAAAGTCCGGGGTGCTACATTTTCCCCCCCTTACAAAAATTTCGTCCCCAAAATTTGGACGATACATACATGCGTAAAACTATAACAAAATACAAGGGAATGTCAAGGCCTTAAACAAATAAATGGGGGTACGTTTCTCGTACTTCGGCTTTTCGTTTTCCAAGTAGCTTCCTCCCTTGAATGGTGTTGCCATCTTCCAAGACCAAGGGAATGGTCTTGTTGCGCAAGACTTGATCTCGCCTATCCAAGATCTGCACCGGTTGTTCAACTAGGGTGAGGTCCTCTCGGATCTCTATCGGATCAAGCTCGATGACATGAGAAGGATCCGGGATATACTTCCGAAGCATGGAATGTGAAATACGTTGTAGATCGCCGCCATGTGAGCGGGCAAGGCAACTCGGTAAGCTACCTCACCAACTCGAGTAATGATCTCGAATGGACCCACATATCTCGGGCTAAGCTTGCCTCTTTTCCCGAATCTCATAACCCCCTTGGTTGGTGAAATCTTGACAAAAACAAAGTCACCAACTCGATATTCAAGATCCCTCCTTCGGTTGTCGGCATAGCTTTTCTGTCGGTCTTGTGCGGTCTTCAACGACATAGCTTTTCTGTCGATGACATGAGAAGGATCCGGGATATACTTCCGAAGCATGGAGATGTGAAATACGTTGTGGATCGCCCCCATGTGAGCGGGCAAGGCAACTCGGTAAGCTACCTTACCAACTCGAGTAATGATCTCGAATGGACCCACATATCTCGGGCTAAGCTTGCCTCTTTTCCCGAATCTCATAACCCCCTTGGTTGGTGAAATCTTGACAAAAACAAAGTCACCAACTCGATATTCAAGATCCCTCCTTCGGTTGTCGGCATAGCTTTTCTGTCGGTCTTGTGCGGTCTTCAACCTTTCCCGGATGAGCTTGACTCTATCCGCAGTTTGTTCAATCAACTCGGGGCCCAAAATTTTTCTTTCTCCCACTTCATCCCAATACAACGGAGATCTACAACTCCTTCCGTACAAAGCCTCAAAGGGTGCCATCTGTATGCTTGCCTGGTAACTATTGTTGTAGGCGAATTCCACCAAAGGTAGGTGATCCTCCCAACTTCCCTTGAAGTCTAGCATACATGCACGGAGCATGTCTTCAATAATCTGATTCACTCGCTCGGTTTTCCCATCCGTCTGTGGATGGAAGGCCGTGCTAAAGTCTAGTCTGGAACCCATGGCATCCTGAAAACTTCTCCAAAACCTGGATGTGAACCTTGGATCCCGGTCTGAGACAATGCTCACTGGCACTCCGTGCAATCGGACTATCTCTTTGATGTACAAGGCAGCTAACTGATTTGAGTTGAATGTAGTCTGGTATGGTAAGAAATGGGCGGACTTCGTGAGTCTGTCAACCACAACCCATATCGCATCAGTCTTTTTAACTGTCTTTGGCAACCCCACGATGAAGTCCATAGAGATATGTTCCCATTTCCACAATAGGGAGAGACTGCAACAAACCCGCCGGTCTCCTGTGCTCGGCCTTGACTTGTTGGCACACCAAGCATTGGGACACGTACCCCGCTATTTCTCGCTTCATGTTCCGCCACCAAAAGTGCTTCTTCAAGTCCCTATACATCTTGGTACCCCCGGGGTGAACGGTGTACTTGGACCGGTGAGCTTCGTACAAGATTTCTCGCTTAAGCTTCTCATCGGCTGGGACACATACTCTTCCCCTGAAAGTAATAATTTCATCATCCCTCACCGCAAAATCCTTGCTGCCACTTTTAACTGACTGGTCTCGGTAAGACAGTAGCTCGGCATCCATTCCCTGCAACTCCCTGGTCATGCTTAGGATATGTGGCCTAACTGTGATGTTAGCCATTACTGGCCCAAAAGTAGGGAGACTAAAACTGATGTCGAGGTTGGATGCATCTTCTAACAACCTCCATTCCCTCAGCATCATGTGCGCCAAAAGTCCAGTGGGCTTCCGGCTAAGAGCATCGGCTACAACATTCGCCTTGCCCGGATGATATTGAATGGAACATTCGTAGTCTTTCAAAAACTCTACCCATCTCCTCTGCCTTAAATTCAATTCCTTTTGGGAGAACAGGTACTTCAAGCTTTTATGGTCCGTAAATACGTCGAACTGTTCCCCATAGAGATAATGTCGCCAAATCTTTAAGGCAAACACAACCGCGGCGAGCTCTAAATCGTGAGTGGGATAATTCTTCTCATGCTCTTTCAATTGCCTGGAGGCGTAAGCAATGAATTTGCCGTGCTGCATAAGTACACATCCCAACCCCACGTGCGAGGCATCACTGTAAACCACAAAACCACCACTCCCGGATGGCACACTAAGGACGGGGGCCGTGGTGAGACGTTTCTTCAACTCTTGGAAGCTCGCTTCGCATCTGTCGCTCCAACTAAACTTAGCATTCTTTCTCGTCAGGTAAGTGAGAGGTGCAGCCAAACTGGAGAATCCCTCCACGAATCTCCGATAATAGCCTGCCAACCCGAGAAAACTACGTATCTCCGTGATGCTCTTGGGTCTCTCCCATATCATAACTGCCTCTATCTTTGCCGGGTCAACAGAAATACCCTCGGTCGACACTACGTGGCCTAGGAACGCCACCTTCTCCAACCAAAATTCACACTTGCTTAACTTAGCGTATAGCCTATGCTCTCTCAATATCTCCAGAGCAAGACGAAGGTCTCGTGCGTGATCTTCCCGTGTCTGGGAATACACTAAAATGTCATCTATGAACACAATCACACATCGATCCAAGTACGATCGGAACACCCGGTTCATCAAATCCATGAACGCCGCCGGTGCATTCGTCAGCCCAAAAGGCATGACAAGGAACTCGGAGTGCCCATACCGAGTCCTGAAAGCCGACTTCGGAACATCTGCCGCCTTGATCTTTAACTGATGATACCCCGATCTAAGATCAATCTTGGAGAAAAATCTCGCTCCCTTCAGTTGGTCAAACAAGTTGTCTATCCGAGGCAAAGGATAACGATTCTTAATAGTTATCTTGTTCAACTGCCGGTAATCTATGCACATTCTCATTGACCCGTCTTTCTTTTTCACAAAGAGGACCGGAGCTCCCCATGGTGACACACTTGGTTGGATGAAACCAAGTTGTTGTAACTCCTCAATTTGCTTCTTTAATTCCTCAAGCTCTATTGGGGCCATTCTATATGATGCCCTTGAAATTTTAGCGGTGCCTGGAGTAAGCTTTATAGCGAACTCAATCTCCCGATCCGGGGGCAATCCGGGAAGTTCCTCCGGAAACACATCCAAGAACTCACTCACGACCGGAATGACCAAGGAGTTTTGTGCTTCTGGGTTTGCTAAGCTCAAAGCTGCGAGGCGAGCAATGTCTCTTTCCCTCAACCCTCGAAAGTGAAATGGCTTAACTCCCATTGGCTCAAAGTTCACCATCTTCTCGAAACATGCCACATGTCCGTGGAGAGCCGATAGCCAATCCATACCAAGTATGACATCGAAATCTAAGTCTTGGAAGTCCAGGATGATGAGGTCGGCTAACAACTCATTCTGTCCCACTTGGACTACACAGTCCCTGTATATACGGTCCGTGTCCACTGACTTGCCGAGCGGTGTGGAGATGGTTAATTCATGCTTCAACTGACTGGACTTGGTTGGAAATCCTTTCGCAAAGCTAGGCGATATAAAGGAATGAGTGGATCCTGTGTCGATCAACACTCGAGCTAGGCATTCATTCACTAATAACGCCCCTGTGTGATTAATTAAATTCACGTTAATAGATTTCACTCAATAACACATAAGTATAGGTAGCATGTCATACATATAAGCAATCACATTACATAATAACAGCCGATTACAACTCAAAACTTTAGCATGATAGCGTACCTTGCACGACATCGTCAGATGCACGTGCATCCCGTTCCGATAAGGCAAAAACCTGACCCTGGTTTGCCCTACGAGGCGGTGGAGTGGATAACGTGGGTCGTGAAGGCCTAGACGCAGAAGCCTGTGAGGATCCCGGTTGGGAATCTTGACGAACTGGGGGCCTACTCCCCTGGGGTTGGATAGGCTGCAGCTGCCTGCGTGGGCAATCCCTGACCATGTGATTCACATCTCCATAGTGAAAGCACCCACCCGAAATCCTCCGACATTCACCAATCCGGTGACTCCGACCACAATAGGAGCACTCCTTAAATGCTGATGAGGATGAAGGTGGAACATATCGGGTGGCCTGTGAAAGTGTGGGACGAGGTACCGGTGTAGTGGTAGGCCGAGATACCTGTGATGTCAAGGGAGGCCTCTGTGACCGTATTGGCTTGGATGCCTGATATGGGGCTGCCCTAGCCCTCTTCTCTGCCGACCCTGAACTACTCGATTGGCCTCGAGCCACATCCCTTCTCTTGAAGAATTCTTCCGAATTCTTCTCGGCAAGCTTCGCCTTGCTCACAACCTCTCCCCATGTAGCCACCTGGAACATCGAGACCCTGTCTCTAATGGAGGGTTTCAATCCTCGCTCAAATTTCCTGACTCGCATATGCTCTGATGCAATTAGGTGAGGTGCGAATCTCGATAACTCCATGAAGGTAGCCTCATAATCGGTCACACTCAACTCTCCTTGTTCAAGAGTCATGAATTCAATCTCCTTCTGTTCTTTGACAGCTGCTGGAAAATACTGCTTATAGAAGACATCCAAAAATTCCGACCATGTCCACGGCTCCCCCGCCCTGGTGGACTCCCTCTGTCTCTGTGCGGCTCTCCACCAATGCTCGGCCGCACCTTCCATCACGAAGGTGGCCCAGTCCACTCTATGTTCATTCGTGCAGTGGAGCGCTCTAAAAATCTTTTCCAATTGCATCACCCATGCCTCGGCGACCATGGGGTCAGTAGTACCGAAGAAGGTAGGAGGACGCAATCTCCTAAATGCCTCCAATCCTGAAGCATGGTGTGCCGGAGGTGGCGGAGGCGTAGAAGGAGTAACAGCAACCGGCCTTGCTGCTAACATAGCCAAAGTCTCGGCTATAGATGCAAAAGCTTGGGCAAAATCGGGTTGCTCGTCACCGAAGGGGCATCACTTCCACTTTCCCTCGTATTGTATCCGCGACCCCGAGCACCGCGTCTCATGATGTGATCCTGAGAACGACAGTACCACATGAGTCTAACTTGGATACGCATTTAATACACTTTCGTAATTCACTTAATACATATTCATCAGACATATTTAATAAGCACAACACAATTTATGCACACATGGTATACAACATCATATCATAACATACATGTCGTGTTCCTAGCGTAGGATTCTAAGTTTGGTTGAAGTTCAACCTATTTTGACTAAGACTAACTTGTTAGTCTATACTTGGAATACAACTCTTTCCTACACCTAATGCCTTGTCAATTATGGTATCTAGTACTAAGCGACCCTAGGGACTCTAATGCCTAGAGCTCTGATACCACCTCTGTCACACCCCAAAATACCCCCTAAGAGTTTAGGGATACTTTAGGTGGACTATACAAACCTGCCAAACCATCCTGTAATGAACAAGATAAATAAGGTACTAAATAATGATAATCAGAGCGCGGAAGCTAAACATAATTTGCGGAAGCGAAAACTAAAATTTTCTTTTCTTTATAATGATCCAAACAGTAGTATTCCAAGTTAACATAAATACAAAACACGTCTAAGTCTAAGGTGGACAGGCCCACCTAACAAAATACAAAAGACAAAATACAACTCTGACTCGCTCAATAGTCATCCCCGTGGGGCCAATGGTCTAAGTCTCTCGCCTCCGCCTGAGGCTCGACTATTAGATCCTCATAAGGTTCCTCCTCGCCATAGTCCTCCTCTATCCAAGGACCCGGATCACAAATGTCGAGAGGGACTCGGGTACCTGCCGACATGAAAGTACGGCTGAGCATGGAATACTCAGCGAGTACAAGCCCCTAACTAACAATGGTAATAACGAACAACATCATATACAAGAAATGGGAGGAGTATAGTGTATAATTATTTCTAGCAACCTCATACATAAACATTTTATCAAGTCATAATTATTATGAAACTAAAACATATCTATGCATCATACAATTCCTCTTTGAGTTGTCCTTTTAATATTTCTTATGAGCCAGAGGTTAGCACCCGCATATCCCTGGGCTACCAACCTCCTTGACAGTACAATACCTTTCTTATGAGCCAGGGCTTAGCACCCGCACATCCCTGGGCTACCAACCCCCTTGACAGTACAATACACTTCTTATGAGCCAGAGGCTAGCACCCGCACATCCCTGGGCTACCAACCTCCTTGACAGTACGATACCTTACTTATGAGCCAGAGGTTAGCACCCGCATAATCCTGGGCTACTAACCTCCTTGACAATACCATTTCCTTTCTTATGAGCCAGAGGTTAGCACCCTTAACCGGGGCTACCAACCTCCTTGACAATACCATCTCCTTTCTTATGAGCCAGAGGTTAGCACCCTTAACCGGGGCTACCAACCTCCTTGACAGTGCAACATTTCCGAGTCCTTTCTTATGAGCCAGGGGTTAGCACCCGCATGATCCCTGGGCTACCAACCCCCTTGACAATGCAATACGTTTCTTATGAGCCAGAGGTTAGCACCCGCATAATCCTGGGCTACCAACCTCCTTGACAATATCCTCCATCTACATATGTGCTCGTGCATAGCAATCGTGAAAATATGATGACATATAGCATTTTAACATTTCCCAACTCACATGAGAATTTAAGAAGCGAAATAAACACATGCATACAACTTGCCAAATGGGGAACATTTATGTGACTCATGCTTTCAAATCTTAGTTTATTCATGCATTCGATCAAATATGTGGTATTCAACCTTTTTACCTTTAGTTATTTCATATTTTCTCATTCGAACATTTCATCAAACACTTGGGGTGTGTTCATTATGCGTAATATGCCCTTCCACCATTTTTCCCATCATTCAACACATCACAACATGGCATCCAATCGCCTCTACTCCTCATCCATTCATACATTCCACCATTTGTTTGTATTATCTTGTTTATGTTTTAGGGATTTAGCATATACCATCACAAGGGAGCAATGGGGAAGATCCAACACATATTTTCTTAGAAAAATCCTAGGTTATTACCAAAGTAACTAGGAAGAGTGTACTAACCTTGAAAAGGGAAAGAAAATCCTTGAGGATGATGTAGAAACGCTGCCCTAGCTTGGAAGAGGTACTCCACACGAGCTTGAGGTTGGATTTGGAGAATCCAAGCCTTGAACTTGAAGCAAATCCAAGTTTGAGGACGACCTAGGATGGTCCACCCCTTTGATTTCTTCCTCAATGGAAACCCTAGGTCAAAACCCTCTTCTTCTCACTCTCTAGCTCTCAAAATGTCTAAGGGTTGTGAATGAGGGCTCAAAGGGTCGAGCAAACCCTTATGGGTAAGGGTTTAACACCCAAAAGACAAAAACGCCCTTACTGAAATTTCTGTAAAAACGCGAAGACCGAGCGATCGGTGGTTATGACCGATCGATCGGTTGCCTACCGAGCGATCGGTGTTTATGACCGATCGACCGGTCAAAAACTCACTCTCTGGAAAATTTCCCCATACAAAATTTCTGATTGTACGATAGCTACCGATCGATCGGTTATGGACCGATCGATCGCTGACTGGACCGAGCGATCGGTTCTTTGTATGTCTGGACTGTTTTGACCATATCTTTTGACTCGCTCCTCGGATTTCGACGATTCAACTTGCGTTGGATCCGTCTTTCGAAAACGAACATTTTTGACATTTCGGAATTTTCGATTTCTCCCTTATATATTAATTAGACTACAAACACGGCCAATTAGCTACGAAGGTGCTATTCATTAAGGATGAAAAAGTCTGGGGTGCTACAATCAGTTAGAGTGCATATGCAACACATAACATCTTTGTTTACTCAACTCTAACTGAGATTGGTGATCATGACCATTTTAAATCACTAGATAGAACTAATAGTTGAACTATCCTTATTTACTCAATCCTATGAAAAATTTAACCTTGGAATTAATATTCAATCATGATTTCAAGGAAATAAATTTATGCATAACGATAGGAAAGAAGATCATACAAACACACTATTTTTTTTTGCAACATTTTTCAATTTTTTGAATGTTTTTGGATTTTTATTAATTAAAGAAAACAAAAAAAATAGCTCTATGACTTAAATGAAACAAGAAGAACACATAGGCTATGAAGAAAGCACACCATCACTCAACTCTGCACAAACCAATGGATTTCCTAAGGAACTCAAACCTAAGGGAATCTAAGGGTTTTGTGAGAATGTCAGCAAATTGTTTCTCTGTTTGGACATACTCAATACACACAACATTTTGCTCAACTAAATCACGAATGAAGTGATGCCTAATGTCAATGTGTTTTGTGCGAGAATGTTGAACGGGATTTTTGGAAATATTGATAGCACTTGAATTATCACAATACACAGTCATAGTGCCTTGTTCAATCCCGTAATCATGCAACATCTGCTTCATCCACAGAAGTTGAGTGCAACAACTGCCAGCTGTTATGTACTCAGCTTCGGCAGTGGACAATGAAATTGAATTCTGCTTTTTGCTAAGCCAAGCAACTAAGCAGTTTCCAATATAGAAACACCCTCCAGAGGTGCTCTTCCTATCATCAGCATTTCGGGCCCAGTCGGCATCGGAATATCCAACTATTGTGGCATTGGTATCAAAAGAATACCAGAGGCCAAATGATGGAGTTCCACTTACATATCGAATGATACGCTTGACTGCAAGTAAGTGAGACTCTTTTGGGCTCGCTTGATAGCGGGCACATGCTCCAACACTAAAGGCAATGTCTGGTCTAGTGGCAGTTAGGTAGAGCAAACTACCAATCATGCTTCTGTAAGAAGTTTGATCAACATCCTTGCCTGAAGTATCTTTACTAAGTTTTGTTGTAGAACTCATAGGAGTCCTAGCATGCTTAGCAGAACTCATACCAAATTTCAACACCAGATTTTTAGCATATTTGATTTGAGATACTGAGATCCCAGAATCTAATTGCTTGATCTGAAGACCAAGGAAGAAACTCAGCTCACCTACCATGCTCATTTCAAATTCATTTTTCATTTGATCAGCAAATGATAGAGCATGTAAGTCTAATATGGAACCAAATACAATGTCATCAACATATATCTGGGTGATGACAATATCACCTTTCACATTTTTTATAAAAAGGGTTCTGTCTACTCCCCCTCTCGAAAATCCCTTTTCCAAGAGATAAGTAGTCAACCTCTCATACCAAGCTCTTGGAGCTTGCTTTAAAGCATAAATGGCCCTTTTTAATCGATAGACTTGATCAAGGTGATGTGGATCTTCAAACCCTTTTGGTTGTTCCACATAGACTTCTTCCTGTAGAATGTCATTCAGAAAGGCACTCTTAACATCCAATTGAAACAACTTGAATTTCATATGGCAAGCCACAGCGAGAAGAATTCTGATTGATTCTAGCCTGGTAACAGGAGCAAAGGTCTCATCGAAGTCAATGCCTTCAATTTGGGTGTATCCTTGTGCAACTAACCTAGCCTTATTTCTTATGATAGTACCTTTTTCATCAGATTTGTTCTTGAAAATCCATTTGGTACCTATCACATTTGTATTGTTAGGTCTAGGTACTAAATACCAAACATCATTCCTAGTAAACTAAAGTAACTCTTCTTGCATTGCATTGATCCAATTATCATCTGTAAGTGCTTCAGCTACATTCTTGGGTTCAAAAGATGAAGTATAGCAAATGTAGCTAACTTCATTTTCAATTTGTTTCCTTGTTCTCACTCCACTTTCAAGATCACCAATAATATCTGTGGAGGTGTGAGGACTTATGACCCTTGGATGTGTAGGTTTTAATGGAGATGATTGCTTAGTAATAAGTGGAGTTGAAGAAGTTTCAAAATTTTCATTTCCAGCACTATCATCATCCTCAAGTTGCACATTTTCAACACCAGAGTCATTCACAACTACATTGATGGACTCCATAATTGTAGAGGTTCTCAAGTTATATACTCGATAAGCTCTACTGTTTGTGGAATACCCAAGAAATATCCCTTCATCACTCCGGGATTCAAATTTGCCCAGTTGCTCTCTATCCTTAAGGATATAGCATTTACTTTCGAATTCTCGAAAGTACTTGACATTGGGTTTCTTGTTATTCCACAACTCATATGGGGTTTTCTTTGTTCCAGGCCTTAGAAAAACTCGATTAACTATATAACAAGTAGTGTTAACTGCTTCAGCCCAGAAATGAGAAGCTAGATTATTGCTATGGAGCATAACTCTAGCCATCTCTTGGAGAACCCTGTTCTTCCTCTCCACAACACCATTCTGCTGAGGTGTAATGGGTGCAGAAAATTCATGTTTGATACCCGACTCATCACAAAAGTCGTTGTACTTAGATTTTTCAAACTCCTTTCCATGATCACTTCGAATTCGAGTGATTGGGCATCTTTTCTCATTTTAAATTTTCAAGCAAATACTTTTGAAATTTTCAAAAGCATCGGATTTCTCTCTTATAAATGCCACCCATGACATTCTTGAGAAATCATCAACCATGACTAGGATGTATCGCTTTCCACCTAGACTTTCAGTTCTTGTAGGACCCATAAGATCCATATGAATTAATTCCAGTGGATATGAAGTAACAATACTTAAAGTCTTCTTATGTGGGGTTCTAATTTGTTTACCAATCTGACATGGCCCACATATAGCAGTAGAAGGCTTTCCTAGTTTAGGCACACCTCTCATAAGTTCTTGCTTTGAGATTTTGCATAGGTCTTTGAAGTTCATGTGACCTAGCCTTCGGTGCCACAAATCAACTTCCTCAATTTTAGCCCTATTACAGACATTTGAGAAATTAGAACTAGGGATTAAGCCGTAGCAATTGTCAGTGGTTCTCAACCCTTCTAGAACACACTTACCTTTACCATTAATGACTAAGCATTTATTTTGGGTAAAGTGCACAGCATGGTTATCATCACATAGTTGTCTTATGCTAATCAAATTAGCTTTCAGTCCTTCAACAAACAAGGCATTTTTCAATTTTGGTATGCCTGGTGAATCGATGATACCCTTCCCTTTAACTAATGACGTGCTTCTATCACCAAAAATAACAGTCCCATCTGGACAGTCCTCAAATTAAGTAAATAGGGACTTGTTACCTGTCATATGCCGAGAACACCCACTGTCGAAGTAACCACATTTCTGTGTTTTGGGCTTTAAAGGCAGTATGAATAACAAGGCACTTAAGGTCATCCTTTCTCACATACACAGTTTTTAAACTTTGTTTAGACATTTGAATATTGTTCTGTGTAGTAGAGACCTTTTTCTTTTTAGACCTTCTAGACCTCTTTCTGTTCTGCTCAGTTCTAGCATAATGATTTGTTACATTCTTTCCTCTTGAGTAACATAAGGAGTGAATGGACCATTTTCATTTCTAGACATTTGAGCAATCCTATTGACATCTTCGCTCAAAATTCTAGATTTTTCAGCCAGAACTTGAATCTGCATTTTAAGATTCCCTTGACTTTGATTTTGGTTCCATGAACCATTTCGGGGAGATCTTCTAAACGTATTACAGTTTGGTCGAATGTGACCTCTTACACCACAAAAGTGACATGTGGGTATGAATCTAGAAAGAGGAGGAGGATTTCTTCTAAAAGGAATTTGATTCCTCAAAGCATTCACCCTAGGAGCTGCATTTCTAGGCTTTACAACATTTGTATAAGCCTTAGTACTTGATGTGGAAGGTACATTCACTTTGGGATCAGAATGTATTGGTTCAAACACAGCACTAGCCATTGTACCAACAGCTAAAGGACCAGCTGGTGTGTCAGCATGTCCTATCCCAGATCTATTAGAATTTGATCCATATTTTCTAACTAATTCATCTAGGCAGCTAGTATTTCCAAACATTCTTACTTCTTTCTCAAGAGTATAGACCTTCTGAATCAAGTCAGTCTTGTCTTTAAGCGTTATATGATGTTCTTTTTCAAGAAATTTCACCTTATCGACAAGAGATTCTTTTAAAGATTCCAGCTCCACTAATAGAGTCCTTGACTCTCCAACTTCTTTCAAGGAAGTGTCTCTTTCAACTTCTAATTTTCTGACAACATTAGTCAATGAGACATTTTCTTCCAAAAGACATTTAACTTTTTCAACAAAAGTTTCTTTCTCATTTTCAAGCTGACTAACTAGAGCATTCATCTCCTTTGCTTCTAGTTTACAAGTATCTCTTTCATTTTGAATGATTTTGAGTTTTTTGCTCAAAGAGATTTTTGCTTTAGTCAGTTTCAAACTTTCAGAACACAACTTATCATAAGTTTTTTTCAAATCTTCATCACTTTCAGAGTCAGTATGACTCTTCTCAGTGTCTCCACTAGACTCAGTGTGACTACTTTCATCACTTCTATCCTTCTCATCAACCACCGAGGTAGTCTCAAGAATCCTACGAAAGGGATACAGTGAAAGCAGTATGATTATCAGTTTCATCACTTGAAGAAGAACTGTCTGATTCTTCATTCTCGGAATCACTGTCATCCCAACAGGCATTCATCACTTTGCCCTTACTTTTCTTCTTGTTAGGACAGTTAGGTGAAATATGACCGAAACCATGACATTCATAACATTGAACACCTTGGGGTTTCTTGTCGCCACTCTTGGAATTTTCTTGTTTTCCCAGGGCTTAGACTTTGACTTCTCAAAAGATTTTCCTCCCTGTTTAGGATTGAACCTCTTTTTCGTTCTAAAAAATTTTTGAAATTTTTTAACGAAGAGAGCCATTTCTTCCTCATCCAAAGATTCCTTAATTGATTTCAAGGCTAATGATTTTGTCTTCTTGGATGGTCGAAGATTGAGTTCATAAGTTTGGAGTGAACCAACTAATTCTTCAATCTTCAGAGAGTCAACATTTTTACTCTCTTCAATAGCAGTGACCTTAGGTTGAAATCTCTCAGGTAGAGATCTAAGGACTTTTCTAACAATCTTGGACTCAGTTAATCTTTCACCTAAGTTGAAACTAGCATTGACAATGTCACAAAGTTTTGCATAAAATTCATCAAATGTGTCATCGTCTTCCATTTTCAAATATTCATATTTGGTGGTTAACATTTGGAGTTTTGAGATTTTAACAGTGGTCGTACCCTCATGGGTAATCTCAAGAATGTCCTATGCCTCCTTTGTTGTTTCACATGAAGAAATTCGTCTGAATTCCTCAACTGTGACTGCAGTGAAGATAGCATTGAATCTTTTAGTATTCCAACCACTTATCTCAAGCTCTTCTCTGGTCCATTCATTAGAATATTTTACGACAGTCAAACCACCTAGAGTTTTCACAGGCGTAGTCCACCCATTTTGAATAGACATCCAAATTCTCTCGTCAATTGATTTGAGAAAGACTCTCATACGGGCTTTCCAATATTCGTAATTATTCCCATCGAATAGTGGGGGACGAGATACTGAAGCGTCCTCTTTTAGAGTACTCATGATCACAGAGTAAGATATATAGGATCACATTAAAGGGTTTAATCTTAAAGGTGAACCCGCTCTGATACCAATTGAAATTACCCTAATCAATGATCTCTATGACCTAGAGGGGGGGTGAATAGGTCTATCAAAGAACTTCTAACCAATTTATAATTTTTCTATTAATTAGTTTAGAAATCAATAAACAATCCACACAAATCAAACACAGCAGATTTTTACGTGGAAAACCCTTACGGGAAAAAACCACGGGACCTCGTCCAGCAACAAAATTCACTATAAGAAGAATTCAAGTACAAGACAAGACCTTACCCAAACCGGACTCGACATTCCTAGGTACAGAATCTTACTCTTGATTTCCACGAACCAGCAGGTTCGATCTCCGCCGTAGCAGCTTCGGTTCCTGACCGATCAAATCTTCTCAAGCTACTTCAATACCACGATCACACACGATCGATCTCCTTCCACGAAGGCTCCGGATCATACACCGGACACACACACAAAGTGTAGGGTTGTGAATCAATTTAGAAAGCTTCAAACCCTAAAGGGATCTCATACAAATCTGAGATCACACAATGCAAGAACAAAACTATAGATCTATACTTGCATTCTCTAGGATATTGAAAAAGGAGGGATCACTAAAGATCTATGAGGAATAATGGAAAAAGCCCTAGAAGGGTTTCTCAGACTTCTACTCTTTCAAAAATAAACAAAGATACGAATTAGGTCTCCAAAAAGTTGTTTATATAGGGTTTAGAAAAGAGTCCAGAAAAATAAAATTTCTGTTTACGAGGACCGATCGATCGGTGCTTATAACCGATTGCTCGGTCTAAAACCGATCGATCGCTATTTTCACCAAGAGATCGGTTAAAAATTGTCTCTCTGGAAAAATACCCCATATAAATTTTTTGACCAGTCGATAGCCACCGATCCCTCGGTAGGCCACCGATCGATCGGTCGTAACACCGAGCGATCGGTTGAGACAGAATTTCAGCCTAAACATTTTTCTTTTGTTTTTGTTTGATTCAAATAAGATCAAAACTCTTTGGTAGGCTTAAAAATATCCTCGTAGGTATGTTTAGAGTTATTTAAGTCAAATCCAACTTAGGTAGGGGTCTCTAAGTCCATTACCTGTCTAGATCCGGAGTAGAAGCTTTTTCTTCAATATCTTCAGTCTTCTTGAAACTTTAACTCTTCCGACAAGTTGAACAAGACACAACACTCATGACCTATCTAATGTTCACGGAATTTACCAACACCTATTTCTGGATTTACACATACAAGGGCACTTTTCACTTGTACTATTCATAGTATAGTGAACTCGAATTTCCAGGGTTCTACATCTTTGACTATTTAAATCCTTATTAATCATATCAATGACATGAAAGAAAATTTGGGTCTCTACATCCTCGTCTTCTTATTAGAATTTCGTCCTCGAAATTACAAGATTAATCAAACGGGTGAGAATTACATTTCTCTAAATACCTTACGTTTCCATGTCACACATGAGTAGAATACTCACTAACCAACAATGTGCATGAGACATATTTTAACTATTCGTGTTGATTAAGTGCACAAACAATATATTCATATAGGTAGCATGTTTTTACACATATAATAAACATATATCACACAATTTTAACAATATTTTAAATAAAAAAATTATAAGTAGAACGTACCTTGTACTGCACCATCAGATGCCCAGGCATCCTGCTCTGAAATGGCGAAAACCCTGCCTTGAGTGTTCGGACGGGGAGGTTGTTGTTGATGCTATAGAGGCTGTGGAGGCCTCTACTGAGGAACCTACCTAGCTCCTCAAGGTTGGGTCTGTGGGGGTGTCTGCCGATTACGAACTGGGTAATTTCTTATCCGATGTGTATGGCTACCACAATGGAAACATCCCCCCATGACTGCTCTACACACCCCAGCCTTGTGCCTCCTGTTGCATAGTGCACAAACGTTAAACATCCCCCCATGACTGCTCCACACACCCCATGAAGTAGAGAGAGGATCTACAGGTGCATGAGCGGGTCTTTGATATTGAGATGACCTAGCAACTGGTACCAAACATGCCATCTTTGGCCTCTTATTCTGTTGGCTAATCCTACTCTGCTCAAATAACTCGCTCTTTCTCAAAAACTCTTTTGAATTCCTCTCAGCTATCAAAGCACGTTGGTACACCTCCCTATAGATTTCGAGTTGCAGAATCGAGACCTTAACTCGAATGTAATCTCTCAACCTTCTCTCAAACTTCTTCGCCTTCATTCTTTCTGTGGCGATCAGGTGAGGTGCAAACCTTGAGAGCTCTACGAATTTGGCCTCATACTCGGTTATTAACAAACTTCTATGCTCCAAGGTAGAAAATTCAGTCTCCTTCTGATCTCTCACAAACACTGGGAAGTATCTGTTGCCTAGTAAATGGACTCTAGAGGGGGGTGATTAGGGTCAATGGCACAATAAAATTTTAACTTGTTCTATATTACGGAATTAATGAATTTAAGGCAAAGTAATTGACAGAGATAAGGAAGAAGTTACGGAGAGTTTGTTTACGAGGTTCGACAACTTGTCTACGTCCATGCCTTTCAGCTTCCAGCTTCAAGGGTTCACATGATTTTACTCGTACAAGCTTTTTCACCGGGTGAAGCACAAACCTCTACAATTCCCTTCACAGGCTGGGACACCACCTTTCATACAAGAGAACACCCTCTCTTGACTTCTAAAAGCTTTCCGACTTCTCGAAATAGAATACACAGATTCTTGATTTTCTTCAAAGTAATGAAGTTTGTTAAATTTTAATCAAATTACAGAGCTTCTTAATGAGCTAGATAAGAATGAAATAACTCTTCTAAAAATCTCTCAAATGATTGGGAATTAAAAGCTCAAGTAGGAGGATTTAGGAATTTGGAGATTTTCACCGTATGATTGATGAAAATTGAATGCTATGATCAATATAAGTTCAATTGAGGATCAGTGGTTGTTCAATATTCATAAATGAACTCAATTTATAGGGCTTGGATGATTTTAGCCATTGGTATAGCATTTAATGTGGTTTTAGTCGTTGAAAGACTAGCCGTTATGAGTTTCCCACAGGCAGACGTCGACGTCTGCAACTCAGAAAATTTTCATTATATATTGTAACTCTCAAACGTCGACATTTGAAGGGTTTCTTTCTTAGACGTCGACGTCTACAAAGACAGAAAAATTTCCTGGGTTACTGGCTACACCAAACATCGACGCTTGAAGGTCCTCCCTTCTCAAACGTCGACGTCTGTACTATATTCTCATCAAATACTCTTTTTTAAAAGACCTATAAGATGAGAATGAATTTATAGGCCTTTTGGATTTCCTTTATCATGTTTTTGGTCAACTTTTAAGATATCCTAGGGCCTTGGATTGTTCTTCAAATAAGTCAAGGCTTCCTAAGGTCTTGAACTTTCAACCAAAAGAAGACTTTTTTTACAGAAGTCCTAGACTCTTAAATTGAAATAATAAACCTTCTTGAGTCTTCACTTTCCTTGTCTTGATCTTGAATGATTTTCTTCTTTGGCTTCATGATCCAACTTGAATATTTTGGTGACTTCTTGAATCTTCTTTTTATTTGAATTGCAATTTGGCTCTTGTAGCCTTTTGTCTTGATTTCCTTTTCATCAAATGGTCTTGGCTTTGATTTGTGCTATCTCTTTGTCATGTTTAATCTTTCTTCAAAGATGAACTAATGTTCCTTAAATCTGAAATTGACATACATTTTGTAGAACAATTAGTACTAAAATGCTCATTGCATTATTGTGTCATAATCAAAATTATTAGGGATACATAGAGATTTGACTTTTAGGCTAACAATCTCCCCCTTTTTAATGATGACATAATAATGAAATGAATTGGTACTAAGCTCCCCCTCAATATATGATTTTATGCATTCATATAAATTTGAATAAAGTTTAAGTTATATGTATATTTTAGACATTTCTAGAGATATTTATTTTTAACAAAACAAGATTAATCATAAAAAAAACCAAGAAAATTAAGTTCCACAAAGAAATTGAACCAAGAGAAGTTCCATAAACTTCTCTCCATTATTTCATCATTCAAGAATTCATTTTATTTAACCATATTTTAGTGTTTTCCAATCTTTACAAGTCATGTTTATATTCATTTCATTTTTCTCCCCCTTGGCATCATAAAAAATTAAAAGAATATAAACAAGTCAAAAGGAGACTATAAAAAGATCATATATATATATCAAAAAGGTTAGGTACATGTATTTGTATTGTCCCATGAAAAATTACAACCAAAACCGACAATATACTCATTTTGCACAACAAAAAAATATAAAACGGTGTTTATTTTTCCTCTCTCTTTCTCTTCTTGGAAGTCTCTGTCTTGGACAAATCCTTGGAGTCAGAAGATGTACTATCACTGGAGATCACATGCTTCGGGGGCCTCTCCTGAGGTTCTGTTGGAATCTCCACATCTAAAGGTACAGGAATATGAGACAATTTGTTCCTAATACTCATCATCTCAATGGCTACATGAGTGACTCTTGAAGCCATTTCACCGATGACTGGAGCCTAAGCATCCAATAAAGTGGATATTTGACAGAGGTAAGAGACTTAAACATTAACTGCCTTACCAATGTTGGTGACATCATCACTCAACCTCTCATTGATAACTGAGGCATTTACAGCCTTTCTCTTAATCAAAGAAAGAATCGAATATGCTCGGTTCTTAATTACCTCCCCAACAATCTCAATCTCTTCCAGACGAGGATCCAAAGACCCAGCTCTCCTGAGCATCTCAGACTGAATATCATCCATCCTGGACTTTAGAGATGTCAATCTATCTCTAGTCTCGGACTGGAGGCTCGAAATTTTCTCCCTCATGGCTGCTTGAAAACATAGCTGGCTCTCTCTCATCTCCAGCTGAAACTGCTCCATGCTAGATGCCATGGAGGCTATTTGCCCTGACATCAGGCTCATTTGATCAGCACTCATCTCAGGTCTGCTAGGAGGCTCATAGAAGGGCCCTGAATCTTCAAAATGAGGTGAGTCCTGTCTCTGGTGAGAAGACTAAGGGCACTCAGTGTAGAGCCCCAGATTTTTTCATGCTTAATACATGGCACTTTCGTTGCCATTTTGCCTTTAAAGAGGTATAATTAATAAATAAGGAAGAAATTGGAAATTTTGAAATGTCAGAAATTTTCCTTTTCGAAGTACGAACCCAACGCAAGTTGAATCATCAAAATCGGACGAACGAGTCAAAAGATATGGCCAAAACAGTCTGGGCCTGCAGGCAATCGGTAGCTCGGAAGGCGCTAAGGACGTAGCTCGGTTATGCACTAAGGACGTAGCTCGGTTATGCGCTAAGGATGTAGCTCGGTTATGCGCTAAGGACGTAGCTCGGAAGGCACTAAGGTCGTGCTCTGATAAGGCACAGACAACGTACTCTGAGAACGTAGCTCGAGCTTTGATAACGTATACGTTGTGCATCCGTTGTGCAACAACAACAACGGGTACGTTGTACAGCAACAACGGGTACGTTGTACAACAACAACGGGTACGTTGTGCAGCATGTCAGGCATGTTGTACATAAGACAACGCACAACGTGTTCAGCACTGTTCACAGCACAACGTGTTCAGCACTGTTCACAGCACAACGTGTTTGGCACTGTTCACAGCACAATGTGTTCAGCACTGTTCACAGCACAACGTGTTCGGCACTGTTCACAGAACAACGTGTTCAGCACTGTTCATAGCACAACGTGTTCGGCACTGTTCACAGCACAACGTGTTGGGTGTTCGTGTGTTTGCAGAAACTTCAGTAAGGGTATTATGGTCTTTTGGTCGGTTCACTCTTACCTTAAGAGTTTAACCCGAGCCTTTAGGGCTTCATTTCGACACTTAGAGAGATTGGGAGATAAGAAGAGAAGAAAGGGCGATTCCTAAACCTAGGGTTTCCATTTTGGAGAGAAATCAAAGGGTTTTGAGACCCTAGATCACTTCCAGTCCGGGTTTTCTCCAAGATCTCGGCTCAAGCACTCGTGGAGAGCGTTCTCCAAGCTAGGGCAGAAGCTACACAGTCGTTTTGGAAAGGGGATTTCTTCCTCACTTGATCAAGGTCGGTACTTCTTACTACCCTCCTAGTTATAGTTCCTCTTTCCCCTTTATTTCTCTTTATTTTCCTTTATTACACGTGTTATGAGATGGATGGTTGTGAATGGCGAATGGAGATGGAATGGGCGACTGGATGCCAATGGTTGTGTTGTGATGATTATAATGGGGAGGGCATTGTTCCAATAATGAACATACATGTATGATTTGAGAAAAACCCATCTAGAAAAGCATGTTGTAGGGTAAATCGATAATGAACATACCATGTTTGATGAAATGCCAAGGTGAATAAAGTGAGTTGTAATTTAGGAAATGCATGCCTAATAAATTCTGAATATTGCTAGGGCCTATGATAGTGTGTTTTCTTGCTTTCCCTAAATGATATGAATATTACATTGCTCAATCATTGATGTTATATGTATTGTGAAATTACCCAAATGTCATATTTAAATTTAAATGCAAGTATGTACACGGTTCCCACGAGCACGGCATGCATGACATGATTTATCGAGGTTTTCAAGAACATAGTTAGAGGTGGGACATATCCTATGATATGTTTTACCTCGCTTTTCACAAGAAGACAAGAACCAACATTACACGAGGGGTCTCCCCTCACTCACAAGTGCATATCATGAAGAAGGGCCTCCCTTCCCTCGCAAGTACATACATATCATGAAGAAGGGTCTCCCTTCCCTCGCAAGTGCATTGCATAAAGAAGGGTCTCCCTTCCCTCTCAAGGCATCTCTCAAGCGCATCTCACGAGGATAGCTCACAAGTGTATCTCACAAGTCACATGATCACAAGTAAGCACGCATGACATGCATGACATGACACGTACGACACAAGCAAGATAGACAAGACAAGCTTTCAAGTACGAAAAGATATTTCAAGCCAAGTCAAGTGCACGATGTTTTCAAGAGGTTTTATCGGTTTTCTACGAAATACAAGCATGATTATAAATTGCTTTACTTCCTTGTATGATATGAATTGCTTCTGTCTAACATCTATGAATTGCTCCTGATTATGTATTGCCATTGTTATGCTATAATTGTTGGTTAGTATTTAGTACCCGCTGAGTATTCCATGCTCAGCCGTACTTCTTATGTCGGCAGGTTATGAGGGAGCTGCTGCTCCATTTGATGTTTGTGCTCTTGGTCCATGGGTGGAGGAGGAGTACTTCGAGGGGCCTTTGGAGGAACCTCCAGTAGAGGGTTACCATTAGGTGGTTGTAGATTCTGAGTGAATAGCCGTGGGTGAGATGAGAGATATACCTTCATGTGTTTTGGCGGGTCTGTCCGCACTTTCTTTTGGATTCCTTTTGTGTAAACTTGGATTCGTATATACATAGAGGTTGTTTAGACTTCCGTTGTGCTATGTTGGAGTATGTTTCCGCTGTTTATATCCTCTATTGTATATGCTCTGTGGGTTTTTGCAGGTTGTTTGTCAAGCAAGTCATGTAAGCCATGATTAGTCGTCCAAAGTTCACTCTAACTCCTAGGGTGGGTTTTGGGTCGCGACAGAAGTGGTATCAGAGCTTAGGCTTTAGGTCTCTAGGGTCACTTAGAATCTTATACCACGGCTTGACAAGAGCATATGTTAGGAAACAAGTTAGGAAGGAAGCAAGTCGGAAGAGAGTCTTGATCCAAGTTTAAGACTAAACTTTAGTCTTATTTTAAAATGGTTGTTTTAACCAAGTACGGTCCTAGATACGCCAGAACACTAAAGTATAAGTATAATGTGATGAATACTCTGATGACTGGATGTGATGTATATTAGTATTATACAACTAATACAAATTGAATTATTGTGAAATGGCATTGAAATAAGTTGTGGTTTCAAGTGAGACTCATGTGGTGCTATTGTTCTCAGGACCTTAGTCATGAGGCGGGGCACACGGGGTCGTGGACCACACACCAGAGCTTCATCTTCTTCCAGAGATGAGGATGAGCAGCCGGACCTCTCCCAGGTCTTAGGCTCTATTGCTGAGACACTCGCCATACTGGCAGCTCGGCAGGCTATACCATCATCGGCGGCACCTACTCTACCGCCCGCAGCTCCAGTACATCGTACAGCTGGAGTTGAGGCATTCAGGAGATTGAGGCCTCCATCCTTCCATGGGAGTGTGGACCCTCTTACTGCGGAGGCATGGATCCTCCAGATGGAGAAGATCTTTGCGGTCCTCTCACCTACAGAGGAGGAGAGAGTAGCATGGGCAGTCTTCATGCTAGAAGGTGAAGCCCACCATTGGTGGTTGTCCGCATTGAGGATGCGAGATTTGACCATGCAGGGTCAACCTTGGACTTGGGAGGAGTTCGACACTTTTTATAAGAAGTACTTTCCGATCGGAGCGCGGGAAAGGAAAGAGAGAGAATTCATCGACCTTGAGCAAGGTTCGATGTCAGTAGCGCAATATGAAGCTAAGTTCTCGGAGCTCTCTAGATTTGCGCCTCACATGGTGGCTACTGAGGCAAGGAAGGCGAGGAGATTTGAGCAAGGGCTCAAGGATGTTATTATGGAGAAAGTATCGGCTTTCAGGCATGCTACTTATCCGGAAGTGGTAGACAAAGCCTTATTGATCGAGGCAAATTCTGAGGCGGTGTCCAAGAAGAGGGAGTTGGCAAGAGGCCAATCCAGTAGTTCAGCACCTCTAGAGAGGCGGACTCGTACCGGCCCTTATCAGTATACATGGCCAACACCACCGATGAGGCCAACTTATGCGCCTCCAGCTCCCCGGCAGTATGTGCCTCAGGCACCGCGACCTCAGGCTCTTCCGGCCCCACAGCCTGTTGCACCTCAGACGATGAGGTATACTCCACCTCCGGCCCCTCCGACTTATACACACGAGGTCTGCACTTCGTGCGGCCGAAGGCACCCGGCAGGAGATTGCCGAAGGGCATCGGGTGGATGCTTTCATTGTGGTCGCCAGGGCCATATGATCAGGGATTGCCCCAGTCGGCATTTACCAGGCCAGTCTCAGGGGATTAGGCTCCCAGCACACCCAGCAGGATCATATCAGGCGTCATCCCAGACTACCCGGTCTACACCTCAGTCTCGCCAGGCGAACAGGGGCGTGTTTTTGCCTTGACAGAGGGTGATGCACTTGCATCTGACGATGTGGTGCAAGGTACGCGTTTGGAGTTATTTCTTTATTCGTGATTGTTATGTTATGTTTTATTCCTTGTGTACGTACTTGGTATGCTATATATATATACCTATGTGTATACACTGTTGATGCTTGAATTGACGTAACTAGCTAAAATTTCAGGAACCCTACTAGTCAATGAGTGTTTGGCTCGAGTGTTGATTGATACCGGGTCTACTAATTCGTTTGTCTCACCGGGGTTTTCAGAAGGCTTTTCTGTGGAGCCTACTCAGCTAGAACCGGAGTTAGCCATTTCGACTCCTCTCGGCAAAACAGTGTTGGCAGATAAAGTGTATAGAAATAGTGGGGTCCAAGTTGGAAGCCACGAGTTGGCGGTTGATCTCATCGTCCTTGGATTCCAAGACTTTGATGTTATATTGGGAATGGATTGGTTAGCAGCACATCATGGGCATGTAGCTTGCTTTGAGAAAATGGTACTCTTCAAGACGGTAGAAGGAAAACCATTTCACTTTCGTGGGTTGAAAAGTAGAGATATTGTTCGTTTTGTGGCGTTGAGCTTAGCTAACCCCGAGGCAAAGGACTCATCGACTATTTCGGTTGTGAGTGGATTCCTGGATGTATTTCCAGAGGAGTTGCCGGGATTGCCTCCAGATAGGGAGATTGAGTTTGTGATCGACCTTGCACCAGGCACAGCTCCTGTTTTCAGGGCTCCATATAGAATGGCCCCTATTGAACTCAAGGAGTTGAAGACTCAGTTGGAGGAATTGCAAGGCCTTGGCTTCATTCGACCAAGTGTCTCACCGTGGGGTGCCCCGGTGTTGTTTGTTAAGAAGAAAGATGGCTCGATGCGGATGTGTGTCGATTACCAGCAATTGAACAAAGTCACTATAAAGAATAGGTATCCCTTGCCTAGGATTGATGACTTGTTCGATCAGTTGAAGGGAGCGAGATTTTTCTCAAAGATAGATCTTCGATCGGGCTATCACTAGTTGAAGATTAAGGCGGAAGATATTCCCAAAACGGCTTTCCGGACTCGATACGGACACTACGAGTTCTTGGTAATGCCTTTTGGTCTCACAAACGCGCCGGCAGCCTTTATGGATTTGATGAACCGGGTGTTCCGGCCGTATCTTGATAGGTGCGTGATTGTATTTGTTGATGACATTTTGGTCTATTCCCAGACACGGGAAGATCACACATGCGACCTATGCCTTGCTTTGGAAATGCTAAGGGAACACAAGCTATACGCCAAACTTAGCAAGTGTGAGTTTTGGTTGGAAGAGGTGGCATTCTTAGGCCACGTTGTTTCTGTAGAAGGCTTCTCGGTTGATCCAAAGAAGATAGATGCAGTCATGAGTTGGGCGAGGCCCAAGAGTGTTACAGAGATACGTAGTTTCCTTGGATTGGCAGGCTATTACAGGAGATTTGTAGAGGGTTTCTCTAGCTTGCGGCACCGCTCACTTACTTGACAAGGAAGAACGCCAAGTTTGTATGGAGTGATAAGTGCGAGACCAGTTTCACGGAACTGAAGAAGAGGCTTACTACAGCCCCTGTCCTTACTGTGCCATCCGGACCTTATGGGTATGAGGTGTATAGTGATGCCTCACACGTTAGACTTGGGTGCGTACTCATGCAGCACAAGAAGGTCATTGCCTATGCATCAAGGCAGTTGAAGGAGCATGAGAAGAATTATCCCACGCATGACTTGGAGCTTGCGGCGGTCGTGTTTGCACTTAAGATTTGGCGTCATTACCTTTATGGGGTGGAGTTCTATGTGTTCACTGATCACAAGAGTCTCAAGTATCTCTTTTCCCAAAAGGAGCTGAATCTAAGGCAACGGCGTTGGATGGAATTTTTGAAAAACTATGATTGTACCATTCAATACCACCCGGGTAAAGCAAATGTAGTGGCCGATTCTTTGAGTAGAAGACCTCAGGGGTTGTTAGCACACATGTTGGTCCAAGAATGGAAGCTACTAGAAGATTTGGCAAATCTGGACATCAGTGTGAATAACTCTGTCCGTAGTCCTATCTTGGCAAATGTCACGGTTCGGCCATACATTATAGATTTGATCCAAGAATACCAAGCCACGGATGCTGAATTATTGGATTATCGGGACAAGGAAGTTGCTAAGGGTAGTGAGGACTTCTCTCTCACTAGCCGAGGTGCTATCACATTCAAGGGAAGGCTGTGTGTTCCAGCCAATGCAAATCTTTGGAGAGAGATTTTGGATGAAGCACACCGTTCGAAGTACACAGTACGTCCAGGGGGTACAAAGATGTACCGGAACCTCAAGAGTCACTTTTGGTGGCGGAATATGAAGAGGGATGTTGCTGAATATGTGGCACGGTGCTTAGTGTGCCAACAGGTGAAAGCAGAACACATGCGACCTGCCGGTCTATTACAATCCCTTCCGATTCCCGAGTAGAAATGGGAGAACATATCCATGGATTTCATAGTTGGCTTGCCAAAGACGGCAAGGGGCTCAGATGCGATATGGGTAGTAGTGGATCGTTTGACGAAGTCCGCTCACTTCTTACCCTACCGTACTACTTTCAACTCTAGTCAGTTAGCCGCTTTGTACATCAAGGAAGTAGTGAGGTTGCACGGAGTGCCCGTTAGTATTGTGTCAGATCGGGATCCAAGATTCACATCACGATTCTGGAAAAGCTTCCAGAAGGCTATGGGTTCCCGACTTGATTTCAGCACCGCTTTTCATCCACAGACGGATGGACAAACTGAGAGAGTGAACCAAGTCATTGAAGACATGCTTCGGGCTTGTATGTTGGATTTCAGAGGCAGTTGGGAAGAGCACTTGCCTTTGGTTGAATTCGCCTACAATAACAGCTATCAGGCAAGTATCCAAATGGCACCATTTGAGGCCTTGTATGGGCGAAGTTGTAGGTCTCCTCTCTATTGGGATGAGGTAGGAGAAAGGAAATTACTTGGTCCAGAATTGATTGAGCAAACTGCAAACACAGTTAAGATCATTCGGGATCGATTAAAAGCCGCTCAAGATCGCCAGAAAAGTTATGCGGACACGCGCCATAGGGACTTGGAATTTCAAGTAGGGGATCAAGTTTTTGTGAAAGTATCTCCTAGCAAAGGGATCATGAGATTTGGAAGGCGAGGCAAGCTCAGTCCTCGGTATGTTGGGCCTTTTGAGATTATCACACGAGTTGGTGAGGTTGCTTACAGGGTAGCTCTCCCACCTCACATGGCCGCAGTTCACAACGTCTTCCAGGTGTCTATGCTTCGGAAGTACATTGCAGATCCTTCGCATGTCATAGACTTGGAACCGTTGGAGATTCGAGAGGACCTCACCTTGATTGAAAAGTCGGTTCAGATTTTGGATCGGAGAGATCAGGTGCTTCGCAACAAAACAATCCCTTTGGTTCTGGTGCAATGGCAACACCATGCTCGGAAGAAGCTACATCGGAGCGTGAAGCTGAAGTCAAAGCAAATTACCCAGAATTAATAGTATGAGTTTTGTATAGGTTTTGTATATGTGGCTTGTATTTTTGTTTTGATTCTGTAATGCATGTCCCGTCCAAATTTTGAGGACGAAATTTTTGTAAAGGGGGGAGGATGTAGAGCCCCAGACTTTTTCATGCTTAATACATGGCACTTTCGTTGCCATTTTGCCTTTAAAGAGGTATAATTAATAAATAAGGAAGAAATTGGAAATTCTAAAACGTCAAAAATTTTCCTTTTCGAAATACGAACCCAACGCAAGTTGAATCGTCAAAATCGGACGAACGAGTCAAAAGATATGGCCAAAACAGTCTGGGCCTGCAGGCAATCGGTAGCTCGGAAGGCGCTAAGGACGTAGCTCGGTTATGCGCTAAGGACGTAGCTCGGAAGGTGCTAAGGTCGTGCTCTGATAAGGCACAGACAACGTACTCTGAGAACGTAGCTCGAGCTTTGATAACGTATACGTTGTGCATCCGTTGTGCAACAACAACAACGGGTACGTTGTACAGCAACAACGGGTACATTGTACAACAACAACGGGTACGTTGTGCAGCATGTCAGGCACGTTGTACATAAGACAACGCACAACGTGTTCAGCACTGTTCACAGCACAACGTGTTCAGCACTGTTCACAGCACAACGTGTTTGGCACTGTTCACAGCACAATGTGTTCAGCACTGTTCACAGCACAACGTGTTCGGCACTGTTCACAGAACAACGTGTTCAGCACTGTTCACAGCACAACGTGTTCGGCACTGTTCACAGCACAACGTGTTGGGTGTTCGTGTGTTTGCAGAAACTTCAGTAAGGGTATTATGGTCTTTTGGTCGGTTCACTCTTACCTTAAGAGTTTAACCCGAGCCTTTAGGGCTTCATTTCGACACTTAGAGAGATTGGGAGATAAGAAGAGAAGAAAGGGCGATTCCTAAACCTAGGGTTTCCATTTTGGAGAGAAATCAAAGGGTTTTGAGACCCTAGATCACTTCCAGTCCGGGTTTTCTCCAAGATCTCGGCTCAAGCACTCGTGGAGAGCGTTCTCCAAGCTAGGGCAGAAGCTACACAGTCGTTTTGGAAAGGGGATTTCTTCCTCACTTGATCAAGGTCGGTACTTCTTACTACCCTCCTAGTTATAGTTCCTCTTTCCCCTTTATTTCTCTTTATTTTCCTTTATTACACGTGTTATGAGATGGATGGTTGTGAATGGCGAATGGAGATGGAATGGGCGACTGGATGCCAATGGTTGTGTTGTGATGATTATAATGGGGAGGGCATTGTTCCAATAATGAACATACATGTATGATTTGAGAAAAACCCATCTAGAAAAGCATGTTGTAGGGTAAATCGATAATGAACATACCATGTTTGATGAAATGCCAAGGTGAATAAAGTGAGTTGTAATTTAGGAAATGCATGCCTAATAAATTCTGAATATTGCTAGGGCCTATGATAGTGTGTTTTCTTGCTTTCCCTAAATGATATGAATATTACATTGCTCAATCATTGATGTTATATGTATTGTGAAATTACCCAAATGTCATATTTAAATTTAAATGCAAGTATGTACACGGTTCCCACGAGCACGGCATGCATGACATGATTTATCGAGGTTTTCAAGAACATGGTTAGAGGTGGGACATATCCTATGATATGTTTTACCTCGCTTTTCACAAGAAGACAAGAACCAACATTACACGAGGGGTCTCCCCTCACTCACAAGTGCATATCATGAAGAAGGGCCTCCCTTCCCTCGCAAGTACATACATATCATGAAGAAGGGTCTCCCTTCCCTCGCAAGTGCATTGCATAAAAAAGGGTCTCCCTTCCCTCTCAAGGCATCTCTCAAGCGCATCTCACAAGGATAGCTCACAAGTGTATCTCACAAGTCACATGATCACAAGCAAGCACGCATGACATCCATGACATGACACGTACGACACAAGCAAGATAGACAAGACAAGCTTTCAAGTACGAAAAGATATTTCAAGCCAAGTCAAGTGCACGATGTTTTCAAGAGGTTTTATCGGTTTTCTACGAAATACAAGCATGATTATAAATTGCTTTACTTCCTTGTATGATATGAATTGCTTCTGTCTAACATCTATGAATTGCTCCTGATTATGTATTGCCATTGTTATGCTATAATTGTTGGTTAGTATTTAGTACCCGCTGAGTATTCCATGCTCAGCCGTACTTCTTATGTCGGCAGGTTATGAGGGAGCTGCTGCTCCATTTGATGTTTGTGCTCTTGGTCCATGGGTGGAGGAGGAGTACGTCGAGGGGCCTTTGGAGGAACCTCCAGTAGAGGGTTACCATTAGGTGGTTGTAGATTCTGAGTGAATAGCCGTGGGTGAGATGAGAGATATACCTTCATGTGTTTTGGCGGGCCTGTCCGCACTTTCTTTTGGATTCCTTTTGTGTAAACTTGGATTCGTATATACATAGAGGTTGTTTAGACTTCCGTTGTGCTATGTTGGAGTATGTTTCCGCTGTTTATATCCTCTATTGTATATGCTCTGTGGGTTTTTGCAGGTTGTTTGTCAAGCAAGTCATGTAAGCCATGATTAGTCGTCCAAAGTTCACTCTAACTCCTAGGGTGGGTTTTAGGTCGCGACACTCAGCCTCAACCATGATCTCATGCCACTCTGGCTCTGGCTCTGTCTCTGGCTCTGGCTCTGGCTTTGGCTCGAGCTCTGCCTCTGCCTCTGGTGTTGCTGCTAAGGAGGGAGGAATGATAAGAATGGAGTCGGGAGTAGGAGTAGGAATATGGATGGAAGGAAGATCTGAAGAAGTGGGTTTTGAGACCCAAACATTTTGGTCTGCTACCCAAACATATCTCATTCTCTTGAGAGTGTCAACTAAGTAAAAATCAGACTTAGTGGCCTCTATTTGATCTTTATAAAGATGGAGGAGACATCTAAAGAATTTAAAAAGACGAGTGAGTGTCCAAAAGGTAAATGACCTTTATTCTTCTTAGATGCATCAAGCATGACATGAAGAATTATGAAGGTTAGGTTGATGTGCTTTGTGGTGAGGATGCACCACATCAAGAAAACATAAAAAAAAAGGACACATGATCCCTACCACCACCTCTAGTGACTAGATTATACAAGATAATGTGGTGGACCAGTCGGGCTTCTAGAATAAGTTTTTTTACTCCAGGTTGAAACTCTTTAAAAATATTTTTATTTATGCAAATGAGTTTCAAAGTAGAAATGACATCAAAACCAGGGTATACAGCCCATTGGTTAGTGGTGTAGAGTTGAAAATCATCACTAGGGAGATTGAAAATTTGTTCTAAAACCATTTTTGGAAATGAAATTTCCTTCCCATGGATATGGGATGAAATAATTTTTGATTTTTAATCAAACTTCAAATGGAGATAAAACTGACGTATTAGGTCAGGATGCATGGCCTCATTGGATTCAAGAAAGGAGGTCCATTGCAGGGATTGGAAACGATCAAAAATAATATTGAGATCATTTTCAGAAAAGAATTTGAAGTTAACGATCCTACCAAGAAATGGTTTGATTTTGATAGATATCTTGTTGAATCTGATGGCGTGCTTATCAGACTCGAAGAACATTGGAGCAGGAGCTGATGAAGAGGCTTTTTCCTTACCTTTTTATGTTGTCTTCTTCTTCTTTACAGAGCTCTTTGACGGGGAATCTTCATTTTTGGAGGCATTTTGCTCAAAAAGATTTGGGAAAAAGGGATTTTAGGTCAAATGAAAGTTCTTGGAGAGTAATGGAATGAGATTAAGGTGATTTTGGAGTGATTTTGAGGGATATTAAATATTTGAAGAGGGTTTGGAGGGAAGAGGAGGAGTCAAGCATGAAGAAGGGATTTGAAAAATAAAATCAGGTTTTTAGGGATTTTATACTTACGAGTCCAGATGTCAATGTTTGGAGTTTATTAAACAGCCCACATCGATGTTTCACCTTAAGCAAGCTTCTATTTTTCACGTAAACGTCGATGTTTATAAGTCCAAAAGAGAGGACGTAGACATTTGGCATGTTACAGATTCTGTAAACACAGAAATAGCCTTGAGACGTCGACGTTTGAAGGTCCTATTTCGACGTTTCAAGCTAAAACAGGTTATAAACTTGAGTTTTCACTTTCAATTCAATTTTCTTTAGATTAAAACATTCTTTTGATTATTCAAATCACTTATTAAAGCATCAAATCATTGTATAAACATTTCAAAATATTTTTCAAACATTTCACTTTTAATTTTGAACAAGGATTTTATTGAAAACCTTTTAAATTATTTTTCTGATAAGATTTTAGGTCAACCGATCGCTCAGTGTTGCGATCGATCGATCGGTGGCCTACCGAGCGATCGGTGGCTATCGATTGGTCAAAAAATTTGTATGGGGTATTTTTCCAGAGAGACTATTTTTAACCGATCTCTTGGTGAAAGTAGCAATCGATCGGTTTTGGACCGAGCGATCGGTAATAAGCACCGATCGATCGGTCCTCATAAACATAATTTTATTTTTTCTGGACTCTTTTCTAAACCCTATATAAACAACTTTTTGGAGACCTAATTCGTATCTTTGTTTATTTTTTAAAGAGTAGAGGTTTGAGAAACCCTTCTAGGGCTTTTTCCATTGTTCTTCATAGATCTTTAATGATCCCTCCTTTTTCAATCATCCTAGAGAATGCAAGTATAGATCTATTCTTTTGATCTTGCATTGTGTGATCTCAGATCTGTATGAGATCCCTCTGGGGTTTGAAGCTTTCTAAATTGATTCACAACCCTACACTTCGTGTGTATGTCCGGTGTATGATCCGGAGCCTTCGTGGAAGGAGATCGATCGTGTGTGATCGTGGCATTGAAGTAGCTTGAGAAGATTTGGTCGGTTAGGAACCGAAGCTGCTACAGCGGAGATCGAACCTGCTGGTTCGTGGAAATCATGAGTAAGATTCTGTACCTAGGAATGTCAAGTCCGGTTTGGGTAAGGTCTTCTTTTGTACTTGAATTCTTCTTATAGTGAAGTTTGTTGCTGGACGAGGTCCCTTGGTTTTTTCCCGTAAGGGTTTTCCACGTAAAAATCTGCTGTGTTTGATTTGTGTGGATTGTTTGTGTGAATGGTTCATTGATTTCCAATCTAATTAGATAAAAAAATTAAAAATTAGTTAGAAATTCTGAGATACACCTATTCACCCCCCCCTCTAGGTCATAGAGATCATTGATCAGAGTAATTTCAATTGGTATCAGAGCGGGTTCACCTTTAAGACTAAACCCTTGAGTGTGATCCTGTATATTTTACTCTGTGATCATGAGTACTTTAAGAGAGGGCGGTTCAGTCTCTCGTCCCCCACTGTTCGATGGGAATAATTACGCATATTGGAAAGCCCGAATGAGAGCTTTTCTCAAATCGATTGACGAGAGAATTTGGATGTCTATCCAAAATGGGTAGACTACGCCTGTGAAAACTCTAGGTGATTTGACTGTCGTCAAATATTCTAATGAATGGACCAGAGAAGAGCATGAGATAGGTGGTTGGAATACTAAAGGACTCAATGCTATCTTTACTGCAGTCACAGCTGAGGAATTCAGACGAATTTCTTCATGTGAAACAGCAAAGGAGGCATGGGATATACTAGAGATTACCCATGAGGGTACGACCACTGTTAAAATCTTAAAACTCCAAATGTTAACCACCAAATTTGAATATTTGAAAATGGAAGACGATGACACATTTGATGAATTTTATGCCAAACTTAGTGACATTGTCAATGCTAGTTTCAACTTAGGTGAGAGATTAACTGAGTCCAAGATAGTTAGAAAAGTCCTTAGATCTTTACCTGAGAGATTTCAACCCAAGGTCACTGCTATTGAAGAGAGTAAAAATGTTGACTCTCTGAAGATTGAAGAATTAGTTGGTTCACTCCAAACTTATGAACTCAATCTTAGACCATCCAAGAAAACCAAATCTTTAGCCTTGAAATCAATTAAGGAATCTTTGGATGACGATAACAGTGATGGAGAGATGGATGAGGAAGAAATGGCACTCTTCGTTAAAAAATTTCAAAAATTTTTTAGAACGAAAAAGAAGTTCAATCCCAAACAGGGAGGAAAATCTTTTGAGAAGTCAAAGTCTAAGCCCTGGGAAATCAAGAAAAATTCCAAGAGTGGCGACCAGAAACCCCAAGGTGTTCAATGTTATGAATGTCATGGCTTCGGTCATATTTCACCTAACTGTCCAAACAAGAAGAAAAGTAAGGGCAAGGTGATGAATCCCTGTTGGGATGACAGTAATTCCGAGAATGAAAAATCAGACAGTTCTTCTTCTAGTGAAGAAACAGATAATCATACTGCTTTCACTGTGTCCCTTTCTGGGATTCTTGAGACTACCTCGTTAGTTGATGAGAATGATAGAAGTGATGAAAGTAGTCACGCTGAGTCAAGTGGAGACACTGAGAAGAGTCATACTGACTCTGAATGTCGTGACCCAAAACCCACCCTAGGAGTTAGAGTGAACTTTGGACGACTAATCATGGCTTATATGACTTGCTTGACAAACCAACCTGCAAGAACCCACAGAGCATATACAATAGAGGATGACAACGGAAACATAACTATAAAACATAGCGGAAGTCTAACAACCTCTAAGTATATACACATGGTCCAAGTTTAATACAAAGAAATCAAAACAAAGAAAGTGCGGACATGCCCACCAAAATACATGGATATAATCACTCATGCTCACCCACAGCTAATCCACTCAGAATTTAACACCACCTACTGATAACCCTCTACGGGAGGTTCCTCCAAAGGCTCCTCAATGTACTCCTCCTCCACCCATGGACCAGGAGCAAAAACATCAAATGGAGCAGCAGCTCCCTCAGAACCTGCCGACATAAGAAGTACGGCTGAGCATGGAATACTCAGCGGGTACTAAATACTAACCAACAGTCATAGTATACAGATAGCTTACATAAAGTAGGAAACAAATTGCATATATAGAACAGGAACAATTTATATCATACAAGGAAGTAAAGCAATTTATATTCATGCTTGCATTCAGAAAAACTGATAAAACCTTTGAAAATATCGTGCACTTGACTTGACTTGAAATACCCTTTGTGTGATTGGAAACTTGTTAACCGTGTCATGCTTGTCATGCTTGCATTTTCATAATTTAAACATGTTCACATGCCTAGTTGCCGTTCATAGTCCGTCGCAACTAATACCCTATATGCAGATGGGTATGCCTAGTTGCCGTTCATAGCCCGTCGCAATTAGCATCCATGCGAAATTTGAATGCCTAGTTGCCGTTCATAGCCCGTCGCAACTAGCATCCATGCATGTAATGCCATGCAGAGTTATGCGTGTCATATGATGCTATGCTACGCGTGTCATGTCATGCTATGCATGTCATGCGAGGGGATGGGAGACCTTTCCCTATGAAATGCATGATTGTCTTGCCCTTGTCAAAAGCGAAGTGAAACATATCTTAGGATATGCCCCACCTCTACGCCCCATACTTAAAACATCGGTAAATCACGTCATTTCATGCGTGCTCGTGAGATCGTGTGCATACTTGCATTTGGAATTAAATATGGCAATTTGGGGTAATTCACAAAGCATAGCATATAACAATTTAAGTGAGTAATAATCTACGCATTTTAAGAAATGTAAGAAACACACTATCATGAACCCTAACAATTTTCAAGAGCAATTAAGCATGGGTTCCCTTAATTTATCATTTATTTTGTTCACCTTGGCATTTCATCAAACATGGGGTGTGTTCATTATTCACTTAAACCTAGATCATGCTTTTCTAGGTGGGTTATGCTCACATCACACTTGTATGTTCATTATTGGTACAATGCCCTTTCCCATTCGTTCATCACATCATCCACACGGCATCCATTCGCCAACATCCATCTCCATTCACCATTCATACCACCAATCTCATAACACATACATAAATGAAGGAAAACAAGGAGAAACAAAGGAAAAAGGGAAGCTATAACTAGGAGGGTAGTAAGAAGTACCGACCTTGATCAAGTGAGGAAGAAATTCCCTTTCCAAAACGACCGTGAGTTGCTGCCCTAGCTTGAGGAGAGTGCCCCACACGAGCTTGAACTGAGATCTTGAAGAAAATAGACTTGAGGTGAGTGTGGGTTCACAACCCTTTGATTTCTCCTCCAAAATCAAACCCTAGGTTAGGGATCGCCTTCTTCTCCTCTCCTTAGCTCTCAGTCTTCTAAGTATTGTAAATAAGCCCTAAAGGCTCGGGCAAGACTCTTAAGGTAAGAGTGAACCGCCCAAAAGACTAAAACACCCTTACTAAATTTTCTGCAAAAACACGAGTACCGAGCGATCGGTGTTAATGACCGATCGATCGGTTGCCTACCGAGCGATCGGTGTGTTGACCGAGCTCTCGACCAAAAATCAACTCTCTGGAAAATTTCCCCATACAAAAATCTTGACCAGTCGATAGCCTCTGAGCGATCGGTTTTGGACCGATTGATCGCTCCATGGACCGAGCGATCGGTGGCCTGCAGGTCCAGACTGTTTTGGCCATAACTTTTGACTCGTTCGTCCGATTTTGACGATTCAACTTGCGTTGGGTTCGTACTTCGAAAACGAACATTTCTAACATTTCAAAATTTTTAATTTCTTCCTTATTTATTAATTGTACTACTTTAAAGGCAAAATGGCTATGAAAGTGTCATGCATTAAATGTGAAAAGGTCTGGGGCTCTACATCCTCCCCCCCTTACAAAAATTTTGTCCTCGAAATTTAGACGCTACTTGCATTACAAACCAAAAAGAAAATTACAAGTCATATACAAACTTATACAAAAACTCATTCAAATACTTCCCGAGCATGGTGTTGCCATTGCACTAGAACCAAAGGGATAGTTTTGTTGTGAAGCACTTGATCTCTCCGATCCAATATGTGAATCGGCTTCTCAACCAACGTGAGATCTTCTCGAATTTCCAACGGTTCCAATTCTAGTACATGCGAAGGGTCCGCAATGTATTTTCGAAGCATAGACACATGGAAAACGTTGTGAACTGCGGCCATGTGAGGTGGGAGAGCTACCCTGTAAGCAACCTCACCAACTCGTGTGATAATCTCAAAAGGCCCTACATACCGAGGACTGAGCTTAATTGCCTCGCTTTCCAAATCTCATGATCCCTTTGCTAGGAGATACTTTCACAAAAACTTGATCCCCTACTTGAAATTCCAAGTCCTTACGGCGTGTGTCCGCATAACTTTTCTGGCGATCGTGAGCGGCTTTCAATCGATCCCGAATGATCTTAACTGTGCCTGTAGTTTGCTCAATCAACTCCGGACCAAGTACTTTCCTTTCTCATACCTCATCCCAATAGAGAGGAGACCTACAACTTCGCCCATACAAGGCCTCAAATGGTGCCATTTGGATACTCGCCTGATAGCTGTTATTATAGGCGAATTCAACTAAAGGCAAATGCTCTTCCCAACTGCCTCTGAAATCCATCATACAAGCCCGAAGCATGTCTTCAATGACTTGGTTCACTCTCTTGGTTTGTCCATCCGTCTGTGGATAAAAAGCGGTGCTGAAATCGAGTCGGGAACCCATAGCCTCCTGGAAGCTTTTCCAGAATCGTGATGTGAATCTTGGATCCCGATCTGACACAATACTAACGGGCACTCCGTGCAACCTCACCACTTCCTTGATGTACAAAGCGGCTAACTGACTAGAGTTGAAAGTAGTTCGGTAAGGCAAGAAGTGAGCGGACTTCGTCAAACGATCCACTACTACCCATATCGCATCTGAGCCCCTTGCCGTCTTTGGCAAGCCAACTATGAAATCCATGGATATGTTCTCTGATAAGTGCTTAATTTTGCTTAATTATTCTCATTTAAATAAGCATTATCATACTTCTTTGGTTTATATCTTCATTTTTACACGTAAAGTGGTGTATTTTCTCCTCACCATTGCGTTGTCCTCTTTCTCTTAATTTTCATGATACATTTGCATGTATTTATACATGTCTTGGAAGGCCGCATGCAAAATATTTTTAAGAGAGACTTATTACGTGTATTTATTTTTTATAGGAATCCTAACCCCAGATTACTCTCGGGATTCAAGAAGTCCAAAGTTTCAAATAGCCCATGTTCAACTCAAAGATCTAAAGGAGTTAGAGCCCAAAGTGCAAAGCCCAAGCCAAAAGTCCAAGAAGCCAAGTCTCAAGTCAAAGAGTCAAAGCCCAAGAGCAAAGCCCAAGACCAAGTATAGAAAGATTCTACAACATGGCTGGAGAATCTTAGGAAGATATGGATTAATATGATTTTGGCATAAAAATGGTAGAATTCTCTTGAATTAGAAAGAAGAAGTGTGCTATATTGATGTTTCTATTTCAGAAGAAAGGAGAAAGCCTATTTTGGTCACAAGAACTCTTTATTTTGGGTGGATTTTAGAATTCAAGTAAGGAGCTTAATGGAGATCAACTAAATCTACAAGAAAGGAAAGAAATTTCGTGGATGGCTAGAGGAGTGCTATTATTTAGCAACCAATCTCAAACAAAGAAGGAGGATTTCCCGGATTCCCGCCTAATCTGGACAGTACTTACTAATTTGGACATAACTTTTGACTCAAAATTCGGATTAAGGCAAGGTTTGTTGTTTTGGAAAGAAGACTTAAAGGGGAACAAAATTGTATTTCACAAAGATCTCCTAATTCGGACGTTTAAGGGGTCAAACCATGTCATCAAGAGGAAGGAAGTGCAATTTTGGTTGGAATTTTGGAATTAGAAGTTTCTCTTTTGTTTTTCTTTCCCTTCTCTTCTTCCCTTTAGTCTATATAAACCTAAAGTGAGAGACTTTTGGGGCTCTCTCTGATCTTTTCTCATTCTCTTTTCTCTCTTCTTCTTTTAGTTTTTTTTGGAGTTATTTTATTGTAGTGTTTGGAAAACCATTAAGGAGGATGACAATTCCAAACATGGTTGGCTAAACACCCTTCTAAGGTTAGGGATTTGAAACCTTTTTCCAATTTATGTGGATGATGTGGATGGCTTGATTATTTATTTTAATTGAATAATTTTCTTAGTTTGGTTAATTGTTCCTCTCTATATGTTCTTTGATTTCATATGATCGAATGATATATGGAATGCTTGGATCCCCTGTGAGTTGGATACAAAGTGATTTTTTATTTCTCTAATTATTCAATTGAATTTAATGGTTAGTGGTTTTATCGTATAATTTTCCATCTAGATTAAATTATTATTTAATTCTAGATGTGTTTTCATCCAAATCTAAGCATAAGGAGGGATAGGTGGATTTTCCTGAAACCTTAGACCTCTTTTTGCTTAGATTTGGATGAAAACACATCTAGAATTAAATAATAATTTAATCTAGATGGAAAATTATACGATAAAACCACTAACCATTAAATTCAATTGAATAATTAGAGAAATAAAAAATCACTTTGTATCCAACTCACAGGGGATCCAAGCATTCCATATATCATTCGATCATATGAAATCAAAGAACATATAGAGAGGAACAATTAACCAAACTAAGAAAATTATTCAATTAAAATAAATAATCAAGCCATCCACATCATCCACATAAATTGGAAAAATGTTTCAAATCCCTAACCTTAGAAGGGTGTTTAGCCAACCATGTTTGGAGTTGTCATCCTCCTTAATGGTTTTCCAAACACTACAATAAAATAACTCCAAAAAAAACTAAAAGAAGAAGAGAGAAAAGAGAATGAGAAAAGATCAGAGAGAGCCCCAAAAGTCTCTCACTTTAGGTTTATATAGACTAAAGGGAAGAAGAGAAGGGAAAGAAAAACAAAAGAGAAACTTCTAATTCCAAAATTCCAACCAAAATTGCACTTCCTTCCTCTTGATGACATGGTTTGACCCCTTAAACGTCCGAATTAGGGGATCTTTGTGAAATAAAATTTTGTTCCCCTTTAAGTCTTCTTTCCAAAACAATAAACCTTGCCTTAATCCGAATTTTGAGTCAAAAGTTATATCCAAATTAGTAAGTACTGTCCAGATTAGGCGGGAATCCGGGAAATCCTCCTTCTTTGTTTGAGATTGGTTGCTAAATAATAGCACTCCTCTAGCCATCCACGAAATTTCTTTCCTTTCTTGTAGATTTAGTTGATCTCCATTAAGCTCCTTACTTGAATTCTAAAATCCACCCAAAATAAAGAGTTCTTGTGACCAAAATAGGCTTTCTCCTTTCTTCTGAAATAGAAACATCAATATAGCACACTCTTTCTTTCTAATTCAAGAGAATTCTACCATTTTTATGCCAAAATCATATTAATCCATATCTTCCTAAGATTCTCCAGCCATGTTGTAGAATCTTTCTATACTTGGTCTTGGGCTTTGCTCTTGGGCTTTGACTCTTTGACTTGAGACTTGGCTTCTTGGACTTTTGGCTTGGGCTTTGCACTTTGGGCTCTAACTCCTTTAGATCTTTGAGTTGAACATGGGCTATTTGAAACTTTGGACTTCTTGAATCCCGAGAGTAATCTGGGGTTAGGATTCCTATAAAAAATAAATACACGTAATAAGTCTCTCTTAAAAATATTTTGCATGCGGCCTTCCAAGACATGTATAAATACATGCAAATGTATCATGAAAATTAAGAGAAAGAGGACAACGCAATGGTGAGGAGAAAATACACCACTTTACGTGTAAAAATGAAGATATAAACCAAAGAAGTATGATAATGCTTATTTAAATGAGAATAATTAAGCAAAATTAAGCACTTATCAACACCCCCCAACCAGCATTTTGCTAGTCCTCGAGCAAAAAGAATGTGGAGCAATATCAAAGTATCATCATTTCAATTCCATGAGACAAACAGCAAACTTTCATCATGCAGAATAACCAAGAAATTTTGAAAGAATCTCAGTTCATCTCTCAGTAGCATCACCCTGTGGTGACAATGATTTCAACTTAGATTGAAGAGGTAGAATATAATCAATCAATTAATCAGGATAATAACTATAAAGCATGACTGACAATCCTCCTTTTCAAAACAAATTTATCTTTTCAAAACAATTGAAGAAGAACAAAAATTACTCATAATAAACTTCTTCATGTGGCACATTCTAATCAAGACATCAAATTTCGAATTTATTAGGGCACTGGTTTTCATTATATTTCAGCCATATATTCCAGCATTCTAAATAAAGTCCAAATCACTAAGTCACCATTTAGAAAATTTTGAGTGCATGTGCAATTTGACAAATATCCAAAGTATCGATTTCCTTAAGCAGAGTCAACTTTTTAATCACCACAGAATGGTCAGGTTAGCCTAAGGATCTGATTCAAAACTAAGCTAATCTGTCCAGGATCACGAAAGTTGTGGATATTCACCTTAATACCTCATGGGCTTTATCTGTGATATTCCAGTTTATTCGCTTTTTTACAATGACGGCTTTCACCCAACTTGTTTAAACAAGGTCATAGCAAAACAAACTGATATTTCAACATTGAGAGCACATTTTCAAATGTCCATATCCTTTTTCTTTCTTTCTTTCTCTTTTTTTTTTTTTTTTTTTTCAAAGACCTGACAAGAGGTAGCCCTTTTCAAAGTACCTGGTCTAATTCACTGGTTTCTTTCCATGACTTCATCATAACCCAGTTCTGTTTTTCTTCTTACCAGCAAACCAAGTGAACAAGATAGTCATAGTTCATCAGACTTGGTTTCTCCCTACATTCCAGACAATTATCCAGTCAATGACTACCAAATTCAACCTAGCTCCAGATATTGAGTCAGATGTGTAGTGAAAGTTTAAAAATTCAGCAATTTATAATATTCACTAACTGAGAATTAGTAATAAAGACTTTTCATTGTAAACAGCTGGAATTGAGCTTCTTAAAAATTTTCACCGTGTGCCTTTATAATCCAAAATTCAATAGCTCACTAGATGGAAGGCAAAGAAGAAATAGAAAGTAGCCAAGACAGAAACACAGTTTTTTTTTTTTTTTTGTAAAGGAGGAATGCAATGGTCTACTATTAATAGAGATTATCCCAACAATAAAGCACAAATCTACACCCCCCAACCTAAATCGAACATTGTCCTCAATGTTTCAAATAGAGATTTATATGAAATATAACATTGAGAGATCAAAAAGAGATAGAGGGTATGAAACATCATAGGGATATGAACTAATCAATCAAACTAAAAAAGAAAATAAAGCAAGTAAAAAAAAACAAAAATGCATAGTATACACAGAAATTCATCTCAAGTGAGAGAAAAGATCAATCAGGATAAACAGGATCTTCTAGAGTTGTGGACTCATCATCTAGTGTGAAATTCTCCAAAAACGGTTTCAATCGTTGACCATTGACTTTAAAAATATTACCGTTTTGAGGATTCTCAATCTCGACAGTTCCATAAGGGTAAACAGTTTTCACAATGAAAGGGCCGGTCCAACGAGATCGAAGCTTACCAGGAAATAGATGCAAACGAGAATTATACAAAAGAACTTTTTGAGAAGGCTCAAATGATTTTCGAAGAATATGTTTATCATGAAAAACCTTCATTCTTTCTTTGTAAATTTTGACACTCTCGTAAGCATCATTTCGAATTTCGTCCAACTCATCCAGTTGGAGTTTGCGAAGCGAGCCTGCTTTCTCCAAATCAAAATTGAGGGTCTTTATCGCCCAGTAAGCCTTGTGTTCCAATTCAACAGGCAAGTGACAAGCTCTTCCAAAGACAATTCGATATGGAGACATTCCAATCGGGGTTTTGAAAGCTGTTCGGTAAGCCCATAGTGCATCGGTTAGTCGTAATGACCAATCCTTACGATCTGGATTTACCGTTTTTTGTAAAATATTTTTAATCTCCCGATTGGATATCTCCACTTGTCCACTTGTTTGTGGGTGATAAGGGGTAGAAACTTTATGGGTTATCCCATATTTTTTCATCAAGGCTTCAAAAGGCCGATTACAAAAGTGTGTACCCCCATCACTGATAATGGCTCGAGGTGTTCCAAACCTTGATAAAACATTTTCTTTTAAAAATCGCAAGACCGTTTTGTGGTCATTGGTTTTGCTTGGAACAGCCTCGATCCATTTTGACACATAATCAACGGCTACTAAGATATAAAGATACCCAAAAGAAGGAGGGAATGGTCCCATGAAATCGATGCCCCAACAGTCAAAGACTTCAATAATCAAAATTGGGTTGAGAGGCATCATATTCCGACGGGAGATTCCTCCTAATTTTTGGCAGCCCTCACATGCTTTGCAAAACTCATGAGTGTCCTTAAAAAGAGTGGGCCAATAAAAACCACATTGCAGAATTTTTGCGGTAGTCTTTTTGGCTGAAAAATGACCACCACATGCTTCAGAGTGACAAAAGGAGATGACATTCATGTGTTCAGAATCAGGCACACATCTCCGAATAATTTGATCAGAACAATATTTAAACAAATAAGGATCATCCCAGAAAAATCAACGTACCTCGGTCAAAAATTTCTTTTTATCTTGTTGTTTCCAATGAATAGGAAGGTTACCTGTAACAAGATAGTTCGCAATATCTGCAAACCAAGGTAATTGGGAGACAGCAAAAAGTTGCTCATCGGGAAATGTGTCTTTGATCGGCATTGTCTCCAAGGAATCAGAGAGCACAAGACGGGATAAATGATCAGCCACTACATTTTCTACTCCTTTTTTATCTTTAATTTCTAAGTCAAATTCCTAGAGTAGGAGGATCCACCTAAGGAGTCTTGGTTTAGCATCCTTCTTAGAAAGAAGGTACTTTAAAGCTGCATGGTCAGTGAATATAACAATTCGAGATCCAATCAAGTAAGATCGGAACTTGTCAAGTGCAAAGACTACGGCTAGGAGTTCTTTTTCGGTAGTAGAATAGTTCATCTGAGCATTGTTCAAGGTCCTACTTGCATAGTAAATGACACAAGGCTTCTTATCCTTGCGTTGCCCTAGCACGGCCCCAACCGCATAATCACTAGCATCACACATGATTTCAAACGGTAAACTCCAATTAGGTGGTTGCATTATAGGAGCAGAAGTCAACATGCCTTTCAGCTTTGCAAAAGCTTCCTGGCATGCCTTAGTCCACTCGAAGGAGTTTTCCTTTGATAGAAGGTTACACAATGGTCTAGAAATTGCACTAAAGTCTTTAATAAACCTTCTGTAAAATCCTGCATGACCTAGAAAAGATCTAATGTCCTTAATGGTCTTTGGGGTAGGCAAATTGGCTATCAGATCAATTTTGGCTCTATCCACTTCGATTCCTCGGGAGGAGACAATGTGGCCAAGCACGATCCCTTTAGAGACCATAAAATGACACTTCTCCCAATTCAAAATGAGGTTTTTCTCCTCACATCTAACCAAAACATTCTTTAAATGAAAAAGACAATCATCAAAAGAATCACCAAACACAGAAAAATCATCCATAAACACTTCAAGAAAACGCTCTACCATATCGCTAAATATACTCAACATGCATCTTTGGAATGTGGCAGGAGCATTACACAACCCAAATGGCATCCTTCGATAAGCAAAAGTGCCGAATGGACATGTAAAAGTGGTCTTTTCTTGATCTTCAGGTGCAATTTCTATCTGATTATAACCGGAGTACCCATCTAGGAAACAATAAAATTTATGACCAGCTACTCTTTCTAAAATTTGGTCCATGAAGGGCAACGGGAAATGGTCTTTCCTAGTCACAGAGTTCAATTTCCTATAGTCAATGCACACTCGCTAACCAGTTGTGACTCTAGTTGGGATTAATTGATCATTAGCATTCTTGACTACAGTTATACCGGATTTCTTAGGTACCACTTGGGTAGGACTTACCCACTGACTATCAGAAATAGGGTATATGATCCCTACATCCAAAAGTTTTGGGACCTCTGCTCTAACCACATCTTTCATGTTAGGATTCAGTCTGCGCTGCATCTCTCTAGAGGGTTTAGCATTATCCTCCAAATATATCCTATGGGTACAAATTAAGGGACTGATTCCCTTAATATCAGCTATGGTCCACCCTATTGCACCTTTGTGTTCTCTAAGAACATCAATTAATTTTTCTTCCTGAGTCTCATTCAATTGTGAGGAGATGACCACTGGGAATGTCTCTGCTTGTCCCAAAAATGCATATTTGAGATCAGCTGGCAAAGGTTTCAACTCAAGCTTTGGTGTTTGGATACTTGAAGGGAGGGGCAGGGTATCGCGAGGTGGCAATTCCTCAAAACGTGATCTCCACTTGTTAGTATCCAACACCGGAACAGATTCCAACAAAGAGTTTACAGAATTAATGTCCTCATCAAAATCATTAAAATGTGTCAAACAAGCTTCTAGAGGATCAGAAAAAGAAGATTGAAGAAATTGGTCTTGCACAAGAGTTTCAATCAAGTTTACTCCATGCACATCATCATCATCATCCCCCGGTTGTTTGCAGATATTAAAAATATTTAATTCCAAAGTCATGTTGCCAAACGAGAGTTTCATGACACCATTCCTGCAATTGATCAAAGCATTGGAGGTTGCAAGAAATGGGCGGCCTAAAATAACAGGAATTTGAGTGCATGCATTCAACACAGGTTGTGTGTCCAAGACAATAAAATCAACAGGAAAGTAAAATTTGTCTACTTGGACCAACATATCCTCAACTACCCCTCTCGGTATTTTCACTGAACGGTCAGCAAGTTGGAGTGTTACCTTAGTGGGCTTTAGCTCACCAAGACCCAACTGCTCATACACCGAGTAGGGTAAGAGGTTAACACTAGCCCCAAGGTCAAGCAAAGCTTGCTCTATCCTGAAGTTCCCAATAATACAAGAAATTGTTGGGCATCCTGGATCTTTGTATTTGGGTGGGGTATTATGTTGAATGATTGCACTCACTTGTTCTGTTAAGAAAGCTTTCTTTTGTACATTAAGTCTACGCTTGACTGTACATAAATCTTTTAAGAATTTGGCATATGATGGAATTTGTTTGATAGCGTCTAACAAGGGGATGTTGATCTTTACCTGTTTGAAGATTTCTAATATATCAGCATTATGGACTAACTTTTGAGGAGGTTGTAACCTTTGGGGAAAAGGAGCAGGTATCGGACATTGCAAAACCATATCAGATTTGGACTTAAGAAGTTCATCATCACTCTTTGATTTTAAAGATTCCTCAGGTTTGTGAACCTTCTTTGGAATATCTTTATCAATTATTTTTCCATTTCGTAGAGTGGTGATGGACTTGATATGTTCCTCTTGGGAATCTGAAGAATTTAAATTACTTACCTCAAATTGACCTCTAGGATTTGGTTGAGGTTGAGCAGGAAATTTGCCCTTTTCTTGAAAGCTCAACGAAGAGGTCAACTCTTTGACAGAATTCTTCAGATCATTGATAGCTTGCATTGTCTGATTATTAATGTTTGTTTGACCTTGCATGAATTGTTGCAACGTCTCTTCAAGGGTCTTCTTATGTGGAGGCACATAAGGAGTATGAGTGGAAGGCCCCTGAGGAGAGTTGTTTGCAGTAGGACCATTTTTCCAACTAAAGTTGGGATGGTTCCTCCAACCAGGATTGTAAGTTTCCGAGTAGGGAGAAGAAAAAGGCCTTTTATAGGTGTTCATGACATTTGCTTGATCATGTAACACCTCTTGAAAAGCTGGGATTGTTGGACAATCCTGAGTTCGGTGTACATTAGTCTCGCATATGCCACAAACATCTTCCACTTTTTCAGTGGTCTTAATTGAGTTTACTTTCATAAGTTCCATGGCTTCTACTTTTCTGGTCAAACTGGCTATTTTGGCATTCACATCATTATTCTCTTCTTTCAGGAGGTACATACCTCCCTTAGTCATGACATTAGGCTTGATTTTATCAGACCTATCAGATCTATCAGTGTTATCCCAAGATTGGGCATTTTCAGCTAATTGGTCAAAATAATCCCAAGCCTCTTCGGGATCTTTATTTAAAAACTCACCATTGCACATCATCTCTACAAACTGACGCATTTGAGAAGTTAAACCTTCATAGAAAAAACTAACAGTGCGCCATGTCTCGTAGCCATGATGGGGGCAAGTCAACAATAATTCCTTGAAACGTTCCCAACATTGGAAAAAAGTTTCATTCTCCTTTTGGGAGAAATTCATGATGTTCCTCCTGAGAGTATTAGTCTTATGGGTAGGGAAGAATTTTTTTAGAAACTCCTTGGTCAGTTCTTGCCATGTGCCAATGGACCTTGGCTTTAGAGAATTTAGTCAATTTTTGGCCTTCTCTTTTAAAGAGAAAGGGAACAATTTTAACCTAACCACATCATCACTAACATTTTGATTGTGCAAGGTTGCACAAACCTCATCAAATTCTTTCAAGTGTAGGTAAGGACTTTCTGAGTCTAAGCCATGGAACTTAGGAAGTAATTGAATCACTCCCGGTTTTAAGTCAAAAGTATTTGCATTAGTGGGAAAAACCATACAAGACGGAGAACTCGTCCTTGTTGGTTGCAAATATTCACGCAAGGTCAGCATTGGTGGATTATTATGAACTCCATTATCCCCCTGATTACTTTCATTGTCAGTCATAGTGTCTGATGAATAAAAATGATCAGAATCTTCAAACAAGTTATTAGACAAGTCTTCAATCTCAAAGTCTGTTCTCCTCAAGCGGCTTGTGTGATCTCGTTGCCACGTGATCATACAAATGAGAGAACTTAAAGGGAAAGTCGGGGATTCAAACAAGAATGCATGCACCTCCTATAAGTCTTCTATACGAACAAGCTAGCTAAAGGGGGCGACAGACGAGACACGTATACAGAGTATACGCCGAGCTTCCCCACTAGGTTGTAAGTTGACAGTAGATGCAAGATAAGTAGGAGAATAACGAGAGTGAAGGAGTGAGTTTACCAGAAGTGAAGAAATTCCTGAACTTAGGCAAAGCAATGCCTGTTTCCAAGTAGGCAAGCAATAGATGTACCTGTTTAAAACAAGCAATATCAATCCGCTTAATTACCTACCGTGGGAGGGTGCACGGAATTCCAACCTTCCACCTATGTGATATAATCCCTTCAAGCAAGTTAATTGATTTCCTACCGTGGGAGGGTGCACGGAATTCCAACCTTCCACTAAAAAAAATAAAAAAAATCAGACACCTTTTTTTTTTTTTTTCAGTCAAGTTAGAAGCAAGAAAATAAAAGTTAGAAGTTAGGAGCAGGAAAGTAAAAGTTAGTAGTTAGAAGTTAGGAGTTAGCAGTTAGAAGTTAGAAGCAAGAAAGTAAAAGTTAGCAGTTAGCAATTAGAAGTTAGGAGCAAGAAAGTAAAAGTTAGATGTCAGGTGCAGAAAGTAAAAGTTAGGAGTTAGAATTAGAGGGAATGGAGAATGGGAGAATTTCGTAACCCGTGTTCTCGTCGCACGTTGCAATCCCCGGCAACGGCGCCAAAAACTTGTTACAACTTAATTTAATCCAAATTAATGGACATAAAATCAAGAGTAAAAATAATATACTTGCAAGTGCACAAGTGACACAGTTGATGTATCTGGTGAGCACAGGGTCGAATCCACAGGGATTGACTATTGTGCAACAAGAATTAAGGAAACGAAATCTAGAGAAAAAAGAGATTTAAAATCAGTTTTCCACTCAATGAGAATGGAGCAAAAATCACTGTTCCACTCGGGAATCGGAAGGGACTGTAATAGACCTGTGGGCCGCATGTGTTCTGCTTTCACCTGTTGACACACCAATCACCGTGCTACATATTCCGCAACCTCCCTCTTCATATTCTGCCACCAAAAGTGACTCTTGAGGTTCCAGTACATCTTTGTACCCCCTGGATGCACTGTATACTTCGAACGGTGTGCTTCATCCAAAATCTCTCTTCGAAGATCTGCATTGGCTGGGACGCACAGCCTTCCCTTGAATGTGATAGCACCCCGACTAGTGAGAGAAAAGTCTTCACTGCCCTTGGCAACTTCCTAGTCCCAGAAAGCCAACAATTCCGCATCCATGGCTTGATATTCTTGGATCAAATCTATAATGTACGGCCGAACCGTAACATTTGCCAAGATAGGACTACGGACAGAGTCATTCACACTGATGTCCAGATTTGCTAAATCTTCAAGTAGCTTCCATTCTTGCACTAACATGCATGCTAATAACCCCGGAGGTCTTCTACTCAATGCATCAGCCACTACGTTTGCTTTACCCGGGTGGTATTGAATGGTACAATCATAGTCTTTCAAAAATTCCATCCAACGCCGTTGCCTTAGATTCAACTCCTTTTGGGAAAAGAGATACTTGAGACTCTTGTGATCAGTGAACACATAGAACTCCACCCCATAAAGGTAATGACGCCAAATCTTAAGTGCAAACACGACGGCGGCAAGTTCTAAGTCGTGCGTGGGATAATTCTTCTCGTGCTCCTTCAATTGCCTTGATGCATAGGCAATGACTTTCTTGTGCTGCATGAGTACACACCCAAGTCCAACGTGTGAGGCATCACCATACACCTCATACCCATAAGGTCCGGATGGCACAGTAAGGACGGGGGCTGTGGTAAGCCTCTTTTTCAGTTCCGTGAAACTGATCTCGCACTTGTCGCTCCAAACAAACTTCGCATTCTTCCTTGTCAGGTGAGTAAGCGGTGCTGCAAGGCTAGAGAAACCCTCAACGAATCTCCTGTAGTAGCCTGCCAGCCCAAGAAAGCTGCGTATCTCGGTAACACTCTTGGGCCTCGCCCAACTCATAACAGCTTCTATCTTCTTCGGATCAATGGAGATGCCTTCCGTGGAAACAACGTGGCCTAGGAATGCTACCTTTTCCAACCAAAACTCACACTTGCTAATTTTGGCGTATAGCTTGTGCTCTCTTAACATTTCCAATGCAAGGCGAAGGTCGCGCACGTGATCTTCCCGTGTCTGGGAATAGACCAAAATTTCATCAACAAATACAATCACGCACCGATCTAGGTATGGTCGGAACACCCGGTTCATCAAATCCATAAAGGCTGTCGGTGCGTTCGTGAGACCAAAAGGCATCACCAAGAACTCATAGTGCCCATATCGAGTCCTGAAAGCAGTTTTGGGAACATCTTCCACCTTAATCTTCAACTGGTGATAACCCGATCGAAGATCTATCTTCGAGAAAAATCTCGCTCCCTTCAACTGATCGAACAAGTCGTCAATCCTAGGCAAGGGATACCTATTCTTTATAGTGACTTTGTTCAATTGCCTATAATCGACGCACATCCGCATCGAGCCATCTTTCTTCTTAACAAACAACACCGGGGCACCCCACGGTGAGACACTTGGTCGAATAAAACCAAGACCTTGTAATTCTTCCAACTGGGTCTTTAACTCTTTGAGTTCAATAGGGGCCATTCTATACGGAGCCCTGAATATAGGAGTTGTGCCTGGTGCAAGCTCAATCACAAACTCAATCTCCCTGTTTGGAGGTAATCCTGGCAACTCCTCTGGAAATACATCCAGGAATTCACTCACGACCGGAATAGTCGAAGAGTCCTTTGCCTCGAGGTTCGCTAAGCTCAATGCTGCAAAACGAGCGATATCTCTACTTTTTAACCCCCGAAAGTGAAATGGTTTTCCTTCTACCGGCTTGAAGAGTACCATCTTCTCAAAGCAAGCTACATGCCCATGATGTGCTGCTAACCAATCCATTCCCAATATAACATCAAAGTCTTGGAATCCCAGGACGATGAGATCAACCGCCAACTCGTGGCTTCCAACTTGGACCACACTATTTCTATACACTTTATCTGCCAATACTGTTTTGCCGAGAGGAGTCGAAATGGCTAACTCCGGTTCTAGCTGACTTGGCTCTACAGAAAAGCCTTCTGAAAAACTCGGCGAGACAAATGAATGAGTAGACCCGGTATCAATCAACACTCGAGCCAAATACTCATTGACTAGTAGGGTTCCTGAAATTTTGACTAGCGGAGTTAATCCATGCATCAACAGTGTATACATGTAGGTATATATACATATATAACATGCCAAGTACGTACACAATCAATTAATACTTAACAGTTTAATTTACGGATAATTAAATAAGCTACAACTGCGTACCTTGCACTACATCGTCAGATGCAAGTGCATCACCCTCTGTTAAGGCAAAAACTCGCCCCTGGTTTGCCTGGCGAGACTGAGGTGTAGACCGGGTAGTCTGAGATGACGCCTGATATGATCCTGCTGGGCATGCTAGTGGCCTAATCCCCTGAGACTGGCCTGGTAAATGCCGACTGGGGCAATCCCTGATCATATGGCCCTGGCGACCACAGTGAAAACATCCACCCGATGCTCTTAGGCAATCCCCCGCTGGGTGCCTTCGGCCGCATGAAGGGCAGGCCTCGTGTGTGCGGGTAGGAGGGGCCTGAGGTGGAGCATATCTCGCCACCTGAGGTGCAACTGGCCATGGGGCCGGGAGAGCCTGAGGTCGAGGTGCCTGTGGCACGTACTGTCGTGGTGCTGGGGCCGCATAAGTCGGCCTCATCGGTGGCGCTGGCCATGTATACTGATAAGGGCCGGTACGAGCCCGCCTCTCTGGAGGTGCTGAACTACTGGCTTGGCCTCTTGCCAACTCTCTCTTCTTAGACACCGCTTCAGAATTGGCCTCGACCAATAAGGCCTTGTCTACCACTTCAGGGTAGGTAGCATGCCTGAAAACGGAAACCTTCTCGATAATAACATCCTTGAGCCCTTGCTCAAATCTTCTCGCCTTCATTGCCTTGGTGGCAATCATATGTGTCGCGAAGCGTGATAGCTCCGAGAACTTGGCCTCATAAGCGGCCACAGACATCGAACCTTGCTCAAGGTTGATGAATTCTCTCTCTTTCTTTTCCCGTGCACCGATAGGAAAATACTTCTTGTAAAAAGTATCTTTGAACTCTTCCCAAGTCCAAGGTTGACCCTGTATGGTCAAATCTCGCGTCCTCAATGCGGACAACCACCAATGGTGGGCTTCGCCCTCTAGCATAAAAACTGCCCATGCCACTTTCTCTTCCTCTGTAGGAGTGAGCACCGCAAATATCTTCTCAACCTGGAGGATCCAAGCCTCCGCAGTAAGAGGGTCCACACTCCCGTGGAAGGGTGGAGGCCTCAATCTCCTGAATGCCTCAACTCCTGCGGTACGATGTACTGGAGCTGCGGGCGGTGGAGTAGGTGCCGCCGATGATAGTATAGCCTGCCGAGTGTCTCAGCAATAGAGCCTAAGACCTGAGAGAGGTCCGGCTGCTCATCCTCATCCCGTGAAGAAGAGGAAGCTTTGGTATGTGGTCCACGACCCCGTGTGCCCCGCCTCCTGACTAAAGTCCTGAGAACAATAGCACCACATGAGTCTCACTTGAAACCACAGTTTATTTCAATGTCGTTTCACAATAATTCAATTTGTATTAGTTGTATAATACTAATATACATCACATCAAGTCATCAGAGTATTCATCACATTATACTTATACTTTAGCGTTCTAGCGTTTCTAAGACCTGTGCTTGGTTGGAGCAACCATTTTAGATTAAGACTAACGTTTAGTCTCACACTTAGAACAAGACTCACTTCCGACTTACTTCCATCCTAACTTGTTTCCTAACATATGCTCTTGGCAAGCCGTGGTATAAGATTCTAAGTGACCCTAGAGACCTAAAGCCTAAGCTCTGATACCACTTCTGTCGCGACCCAAAACCCACCCTAGGAGTTAGAGTGAAATTTGGACGACTAATCATGGCTTATATGACTTGCTTGACAAACCAACCTGCAAGAACCCACAGAGCATATACAATAGAGGATGACAGCGGAAACATAACTATAAAACATAGCGGAAGTCTAACAACCTCTAAGTATATACACATGGTCCAAGTTTAATACAAAGAAATCAAAACAAAGAAAGTGCGGACATGCCCGCCAAAATACATGGATATAATCACTAATGCTCACCCACAGCTAATCCACTCAGAATTTAACACCACCTACTGATAACCCTCTACGGGAGGTTCCTCCAAAGGCTCCTCAACGTACTCCTCCTCCACCCATGGACCAGGAGCATAAACATCAAATGGAGCAGCAGCTCCTTCAGAACCTGCCGACATAAGAAGTACGGCTGAGCATGGAATACTCAGCGGGTACTAAATACTAACCAACAGTCATAGTATACAGATAGCTTACATAAAGTAGGAAACAAATTGCATATATAGAACAGGAACAATTTATATCATACAAGGAAGTAAAGCAATTTATATTCATGCTTGCATTCAGAAAAACTGATAAAACCTTTGAAAATATCGTGCACTTGACTTGACTTGAAATACCCTTTGTGTGATTGGAAACTTGTTAACCGTGTCATGCTTGTCATGCTTGCATTTTCATAATTTAAACATGTTCACATGCCTAGTTGCCGTTCATAGTCCGTCGCAACTAGTACCCTATATGCAGATGGGTATGCCTAGTTGCCGTTCATAGCCCGTCGTAACTAGCATCCATGCGGAATGTGAATGCCTAGTTGCCGTTCATAGCCCGTCGCAACTAGCATCCATGCATGTAATGCCATGCAGAGTTATGCGTGTCATGTGATGCTATGCTATGCGTGTCATGCCATGCTATGCATGTCATGCGAGGGGATGGGAGACCTTTCCCTATGAAATGCATGATTGTCTTGCCCTTGTCAAAAGCAAAGTGAAACATATCTTAGGATATTCCCCACCTCTACGCCCCATACTTAAAACATCGGTAAATCACGTCATTTCATGCGTGCTCGTGAGATCGTGTGCATACTTGCATTTGGAATTAAATATGGCAATTTGGGGTAATTCACAAAGCATAGCATATAACAATTTAAGTGAGTAATAATCTACGCATTTTAAGAAATGTAAGAAACACACTATCATGAACCCTAACAATTTTCAAGAGCAATTAAGCATGGGTTCCCTTAATTTATCATTTATTTTGTTCACCTTGGCATTTCATCAAACATGGGGTGTGTTCATTATTCACTTAAACCTAGATCATGCTTTTCTAGGTGGGTTATGCTCACATCACACTTGTATGTTCATTATTGGTACAATGCCCTTTCCCATTTGTTCATCACATCATCCACACGGCATCCATTCGCCAACATCCATCTCCATTCACCATTCATACCACCAATCTCATAACACATACATAAATGAAGGAAAACAAGGAGAAACAAAGGAAAAAGGGAAGCTATAACTAGGAGGGTAGTAAGAAGTACCGACCTTGATCAAGTGAGGAAGAAATCCCCTTTCCAAAACGACCGTGAGTTGCTGCCCTAGCTTGAGGAGAGTGCCCCACACGAGCTTGAACTGAGATCTTGAAGAAAATAGACTTGAGGTGAGTGTGGGTTCACAACCCTTTGATTTCTCCTCCAAAATCAAACCCTAGGTTAGGGATCGCCTTCTTCTCCTCTCCTTAGCTCTTAGTCTTCTAAGTATTGTAAATAAGCCCTAAAGGCTCGGGCAAGACTCTTAAGGTAAGAGTGAACCGCCCAAAAGACTAAAACACCCTTACTAAATTTTCTGCAAAAACACGAGTATCGAGCGATCGGTGTTAATGACCGATCGATCGGTTGCCTACCGAGCGATCGGTGTGTTGACCGAGCTCTCGACCAAAAATCAACTCTCTGGAAAATTTCCCCATACAAAAATCTTGACCAGTCGATAGCCTCTGAGCGATCGGTTTTGGACCGATCGATCGCTCCATGGACCGAGCGATCGGTGGCCTGCAGGTCCAGACTGTTTTGGCCATAACTTTTGACTCGTTCGTCCGATTTTGACGATTCAACTTGCGTTGGGTTCGTACTTCGAAAACGAACATTTGTAATGTTTCGGAATTTTGAATTTCTTCCTTATTTATTAATTGTACTACTTTAAAGGCAAAATGGCTATGAAAGTGTCATGCATTAAATGTGAAAAGGTCCGGGGCTCTACACTGAAAGTGATGAAGATTTGAAAATAACTTATGATAAGTTGTATTCTAAAAGTTTGAAACTGACTAAAGCAAAAATCTCTTTGAGCAAAAAACTCAAAATCATTCAAAATGAAAGAGATACTTGTAAACTAGAAGCAAAGGAGATGAATGCTCTAGTTAGTCAGCTTGAAAATGAGAAAGAAGCTTTTTCTGAAAAAGTTAAATGTCTTTTGGAAGAAAATGTCTCTTTGACTAATGTTGTTAGAAGATTAGAAGTTGAAAGAGACACTTCCTTGAAAGAAGTTGGAGAGTCAAGGACTCAATTAGTGGAGCTGGAATCTTTAAAAGAATCTCTTGTCAATAAGGTGAAATTTCTTGAAAAATAACATCATATAACCCTTAAAGACAAGAATGACTTGATTCAGAAGGTCTATACTCTTGAAAAAGAAGTAAGAATGTTTGGAAATACTAGCTGCCTAGATGAATTAGTTAGAAAATATGGATCAAATTCTAATAGATCTAGGATAGGACATGCTGACACACCAGCTGGTCCTTTAGCTGTTAGTACAATGGCTAATGCTGTATTTGAACCAATACATTCTGATCCCAAAGTGAATGTACCTTCCACATCAAGTACTAAGGCTTATAGAAATGTTGTAAAGCCTAGAAATGCAGCTCCTAGGGTGAATGCTTTGAGGAATCAAATTCCTTTTAGAAGAAATCCTCCTCATTTTTCTAGATTTATACCCACATGTCACTTTTGTGGTGTAAGAGGTCACATACGACCAAACTGTAATGCGTTTAGAAGAGCTCCCCGAAATGGTTCTTGGAACCAAAATCAAAGTCAAGTGAATCTTAAAATGCAGATTCAAGTTCAGGCTGAAAAATCTAGAATTTTGAGCGAAGATGTCAATAGAATAGCTCAAATGTCTAGAAATGAAAATGGTCCATTAACTCCTTATGATTACTCAAGAGGAAAGAATGTGACAAATCATTATGCTAGAACTGAACAGAACAGAAAGAGGTCTAGAAGGTCTAAAAAGAAAAATGTCTCTACTACACAGAACAATATTCAAATGTGTAAACAAAGTTTAAGAATTGTGTATGTAAGAAAGGATGATCTTAAGTGCCTTGTCATTCATACTGCCTTTAAAGCCCAAAACACAGAAATGTGGTACTTTGACAGTGGGTGTTCTCGGCATATGACAGGCAACAAGTCCTTATTTACTCAATTTGAGGACTGTCCAGATGGGACTGTTACTTTTGGCGATGGAAGCAAGTCATTAGTTAAAGGGAAGGGTATCATCGATTCACCAGGCATACCAAAATTGAAAAATGCCTTGTTTGTTGAAGGACTAAAAGCTAATTTGATTAGTATAAGTCAACTATGTGATGATAACCATGCTGTGCACTTTACCCAAAATAAATGCTTAGTCATTAATGGTAAAGGTAAGTGTGTTCTAGAAGGGTTGAGAACCACTGACAATTGCTACGGCTTAATCCCTAGTACTAATTTCTCAAATGTCTGTAATAGGGCTAAAATTGAGGAAGTTGATTTGTGGCACCGTAGGCTAGGTCACATGAACTTCAAAGACCTATGCAAAATTTCAAAGCAAGAACTTGTGAGAGATGTGCCCAAACTAGGAAAGCCTTCTACTACTATGTGTGGGCCATGTCAGATTGGTAAACAAATTAGAACCCCACATAAGAAGACTTTAAGTATTGCTACTTCATATCCACTGGAATTAATTCATATGGATCTTATGGGTCCTACAAGATTTGAAAGTCTAGGTGGAAAGCGATACATCCTAGTCATGGTTGATGATTTCTCAAGAATGTCATGGGTGGCATTTATAAGAGAGAAATCCGATGCTTTTGAAAATTTCAAAAGTATTTGCTTGAAAATTCAAAATGAGAAAAGATGCCCAATCACTCGAATTCGAAGTGATCATGGAAAGGAGTTTGAAAACTCTAAGTACAACGACTTTTGTAATGAGTCGGGTATCAAACATGAATTTTCTGCACCCATTACACCTCAGCAAAATGGTGTTGTGGAGAGGAAGAGCAGGGTTCTCCAAGAGATGGCTAGAGTTATGCTTCATAGCAATAATCTAGCTTCTCATTTCTGGGCTGAAGCAGTGAACACTGCTTGTTATATAGTTAATCGAGTTTTTCTAAGGCCCGGAACAAAGAAAACCCCATATGAGTTGTGGAATAACAAGAAACCAAGTGTCAAGTTGTCACGACCCAAAATACCCCCTAGTAGTTAGGATACTTTGGCGACGTGAACTCATAACCAAACCATCTTATATAACATATGAATCCTGTACAACATATAAAACCTGTGATAGCGGAAGCGTAATACTAATCTATTTATGGTAGTGGAAGCGGACTACAAAATTTCTATCAATACTATATGTCTCAGTTTATACATGACCCAAAATAAAGAGCGAACATACTCGCTCAACAAAATATATGTACATGTCTCTCTCTCTCGTCACTCATGATGGGGCCATCTAACAAAAGCCCTCTGCTCCTCCTGAGCCCTCTGCTGCTGAAGACTACCCCAAGTCTCCTCCTCCTCAACATACTCTTCCTCGACCCATGGTTCTTGAGGACGCTCGCCACAAATGTCGAAGGGACCTGCCGACATAATATGTACGGCTGAGCATGGAATACTCAGCGTATACAAACCACTAGATAGTAATATCGTAAACAAGAATACAACGAGTACATATCACAATTTAATCATCTCATATGCATTCCTGAAATCAGAGCGCGGAAAACAAAATCATATCATGTGCATATATCTCGAAAAATACTATCGGAAAACATCTTTTTATCATCTTTTGTCTTTTACATCTTCTTATCATCTTTTGTCGAAAACATCTTCTTATCATCTTGTACCTTTGCATATACGGGTATTTAAAATACCTTGGTATTCATCATTCGCTACCTCCGGAGTAGGACAACTAGTACCCGTACCCACATAAGCTGGGTGGCCTAATGTTCTCCTCACCTTCGGCTACCTTAAGGGTAGACGACCAGTATCCATCTCCCTTCCGGGCGGCCTGCTATCATCGGAGTCTGATGCCAGTATCCCTTTCCCTTTCAAGCGGCCTGCTATCGTCGCATCCCTGTCGGATTTTTCCGTATACCTTTCATCTTCTTGTATTTCTTGTAACATCTTGTGCTTCTTGTATTTTCCGTATGTATCTTGTGCTTCTTATACTTTTCCGTAGACCTCTTTTTACTTCTTGTACTTTTCTTATACTTCTTATGCTTCTTGTACTATTCATTTGGTTCATTTACATCTTATACTTTTCGTGTGGTTCATTTGCATTTTATACTCTTCTTCTTCTTATTCTTGTATTGCATCTTATATACATGTATTTCTTCTTTTGGGATACCCATAATTTAGAAAAACTCGATCATGCATATGCATATGTGTCCGTATAGCAGTTGTGATATAACATGGTAGACATTAGGGAAAACCTTTTACATATGGTCATATGTCTCATACTCAACATAATTCATCCATCACCATAATCCATATACAATAACATCACACCATTCCAATCACATTTAAAATAAGGTTTTTCTACTTGTTCTTCCCAAAACTTGTTGTTTTTAACATGCTTTTCATCTTGGATACTAACATATAGAACAACAAAAAAATTACCATCTTTTATTTGTTGGTTGAAAGCATAACATCATCACATTTAATTCACACCATCATTCATGAGATTTTATCTTGATGTAGAAAGGGTTTCATGAAATCAATTGCTCGAAGAGTGTATTTTTACATATAAGAGGCTATATATAACTATACTTGTCAAGAAAATCATGATTTTCATTAAGGGTTTATGAAATTAGAACCTAGTAGAGTGTATCTACCTTATGAGATGAAATCCCTTTGATCCAATGCTTGAAAAGGCTTGAAGAAGCTTGTAGAAGCGAAACCCAAGCTTGATGTTGGAGATCCAAGCTCCAATGGCAACCGCTTTTCCTTCC